>OY744481.1:12765525-14124275 GCA_963556165.1 Tipula helvola | reverse complement strand
ATATCAAGACCCAGGCGCGTTTCTTTGTGATTCGGTTGCTGGTTTGTAATAATAATAATTTTGTTGTCACGGCAAGTAAACGTCTTTATCGTTCAAAAATTAATTTTATTAGCACAGAACTCCGTTTATATAAAAAATCAAATCATCAATACAATATTAAATGAATCTTCACTTTCACTTTTATGATTAGAGTTTTGTTTTATTTAACACTTGAAATTGAAACTCGTTAAAAACGTTACTTAAAAAAATTTATAAAATCGCAACAGACACTAGTAGGCACATCCGTTTCGTAAAACATTTAAAGATAAACTGAAAAAATACACCAGGTAAAATGTAATATGGATTGTCGTAATTTTAAAATTTCAAGTTCTATTATTTAGAATAGTATTCTTAAACTCATAATATAAATTATTATGGAATTATGAATTTTATTCTTAAATTAAGAAGAGGACAATAAATCTATGCACAAATTGTGGATTTATTTTTATATTAAGATTAGTACGCATGAATAATGATTTATTTATTAAATTTATATATTTAATTTGTATAAAACTATACGTAAATTTAGAATACTATGCACAAAATTCGAGATTCGTATAATTCGAAGATAGATTATATATAGATATAATATTGAACTTATTATACTTGAATTAAAAATAAAGTTCACGATATAATTTTAACTATGATTAAATAATACATTAATACGTTGTGTATTTCATAATTTGCTTATTAAATATTTAATGTTCTTAAATATAAGTATATGTTGAATATGTATTTTCATTTTTCGTAGCGAAAGCAATACTCGCATAACAGGTGGCAACTTATGGGATATTCCAGTAAATTATAGATTCTTTCATCCAATTTTTTGCGAACTCATCTGATAATAAAAGAGGGATCAAATAGTTCCGTCAAAAACTATGAAATGGGACAATTAATTCAGTTCAACGTGATATTACTTATTTAAATAGCATTCACGCATAAATTTTATTCGTATTTCGTACTTCGAAATGAGGCTTATAATAAAAGATTTGAATTTTTTGAGTGTCTTTTGTTTAATAAAATATTGACAACCCAATTCAGTAAATTGATTAATTATTTCAGAGGCATTACTTCCTGAAGCAACTATTATTCTAACTTCACAAAATATCGCTAAACGTTGTATAAAAATTCACATGTTTTCGTAAAAATTACAGATTCTAGATGATTCATTAAACAGGTATCATAAAATGTATTACCTTACTTTACTAAACTTTTGTAGGGTCATTAAAACGAGCATCAGGGATGGCTCAAAAAAATGTTTGTAATCCTCGCGCCCTATAGGCAATAGGGAAACTTTTTTGTTTGTGATAAAAATATTTAGATAAATATCGGACAATTTGGCGGAGGTTTTTTGGCGTAATGTTCGTAATTTAGGCCTAGGCAGATGCAAGAGTAGTTCTGGTGGGGTGTTTAAGCCCAATGATATCAATAGTTATTTTTGCTCTAGTTTAAACTCGGGCAGTTGTACCGTCGATTTCTTCTCTAATGCGTCCTCTAATTTATTTTCGTTTTCAAATATTTCTCTCGAGGATTTACAGTCTGCCATTTGGAATGTTAAATCGGAATCTTCTGGTCTGGATACCGTCAATTTAAAATTCGTTAAGCGAGTTTTCCCTTTCGTCTCAAAATACTTGTTACATATCTTTAATTTTATTCTCACGTCCTCTTCCTATCCAGATCAGTGGAAGCTAAGTAAAATAATCCCCATCCCAAAGATCAGTAATCCTTCAGAGCTATCCCATTTGCGGCCAATTAGCATTTTAAGTTCTCTTTCTAAAGCTTTCGAGATAGTTGTTAAAACTCAAATTCAATCGCATCTAAATAGCAATAGTTTAATTAGTTTCTTCCAATCTGTGTTTAGAAAATTCCGTAGTACTTCTACTGCGTTATTAAATGTATGTGATGATATTAGGCGTAATATGAATAATAGGGAATTGACTTCTTTAACTTTGTTAGATTTTTCTAAGGTCTCTGATTCTATTAATCACAGAATTCTTTTTAACAAACTCTTATCTCAGTTTAGATTTTCGGTTTCCGCTGCCAGATTAATTTTTAACTATCTCTCTAATCGTTCTCAGGCCCTCCCGGGGCGCAGTGGTTAAGCTACTGCGTTTGGATCGGGAGGCACCGGGTTCGAATCCCAATCGGGGAGGGATGCAAAAGGGATTTTCCATCATCTGATTACGATCGGTGATGACGATGAACATATCTATGACCCCCTGTTGAAATAAATACTCTTCACATGTGATGCTATCATCCTAAAAGAAAAAATACACATACAATCCAGTGGCCTAATGCCGACCCACTGGATCAACATCAGGTAGCGGCATTTTTCATGAACATAATAAGACCTACATTACAGTTAAGAACCTCTAGGGACGCACAATAGACCTCAATGGTCGCAGTGCTTGGGCTGCAAAGACACCCACCCTTCATTAACAAAAAAATCGTTCTCAGGCAGTTTTTTTCGACAATTCTTTGTCTGATTTCCTTCCTGTAATTTCCGGCGTTCCTCAGGGTGCAGTGCTGGGTCCTCTATTGTTTTCTATGTACATTAATGACATAAAATCCTCTATTCGCATGACGTCCAAATTTATAGAAATAGTCGTTTAGATTAGGATTCTATTGATTGGAATATCTCTCTGATAAATGAAGACTTAAGTAATATCGCTAGTTGGTCGGTCCCTAATAGGCTCGTTTTAAATGCGAATAAATCTCAGTCGATTATAATTTATAAAAAATTGTTAGACACCTCGTCCTTTCCTGGTATTTTCCTGCAGGGTTCGCTAATTAGGTATTCAAATACTGTTAGAGATTGAGGCTTAGTTATTAATAAAACTCTTTCTTGGGGTGACCATTTAGTTAATATTAGTAAGAGGGTCTTTGGTATGCTTAGTTGTTTGTATACAGTAGTGGGATTTTCTGATAGTCAGTTTAGGAAAAAAATGTTTCTGTCTTATCTTCTTCCTCATTTTATTTACGGTGACATAGTTTTATTCGGTATGCTTCAGGAAAATATGAACGTTCTACTAGGTTTATTTTTGGTATTAGGGAATTCGATCATATTTCTGCTTACTCTAGCCTTGTTTTAGGATGTAGTTTATCTACATTTTACGAATTTCGCGTTTGTCTTTTTATTTTTAAACTTCTCAATGCTATGAAGCCTTGTTATCTTTATAGGAAGTTACTGTTTAGTAGGTTCCTCAAACTTTCGCTTGATTCCGGCCAAAAATTGTTGTAGGTCGCTAAACAAATCCTTTTACGTTAGGGGAGTTTCTCTTTGGAATTCAATTCCATTAGAAATTAAGAGATTAGGATCGGCCAAATTATTATTTTTTTTTTTTTTTTTTTTTTTTTTTGTTAAAATAAATTTTATTTATTTATTTAATGTTATTACAATCTAGTCTCCTGGACTAATGAGCAATTTGTTTCTGACTTAATTTACTAACTTAATATTAATCTATGGCTTCTTCCCATTGGCGTTCCATAGAGTCTGGTAAATTGAATTAAACCACATCTTTGTAGTGGGCTTTACACAGCACAATGCTGTTTAAGCTAACAATTACACCAACTCAAAAGGTTTGGTTCTTTTAAGTCTACGTATTAAATTCGTGTTGCTTAGAAGCTGAGTTGCCTCAATGTTTACATGATGCCGGAGCCTCTCTTCATGTCTCCGTGCTTTCTCCTGAATTTATTAGCCAAATTATTTAAGACAAAATTTTTGGAGTGGCGTAATTGATGGGCAATACGTAGGTATTTTACATTTATTTTTAATATTATTGTTATTATGGTTAATTTTTAATATTATTTCACCTCTTGCTATTACATTTTATTGTAAATGAGCTATTGCTCAAAATAGAATGTGTATGCGTGAGGTGGAGATTGTTTGAAAAAATGTAAGAGGTTTTTCTGCCTAATGGAAACAGCTTCATTATTTTTTTGATTTTTCTGTTGTTCCGTTTACTCTGTTTCCATCTGTGCTTTTCCTTTTAATACTAAATTATTGTTAAAGTACAATAAATAAATAAATTGTTTTCGCAAATAAAATATAGGACATATTTTGGCGATGCACTCGGTTCAATGTTAAAATAGATTGAAGCTCATTACATAAATTCACTGCTTAGATGTCTTTAGAGCCTTCATGAGTTAATGTTCTCTCAAGCTTAGTACACGATGCATACATGTGCTGTGTTATTACTTGTTGTAGGCTGTGAATGTCAAAAATAAATCAAAAAACTGACTCGAGATTTAACATCTGCTCAAATCTATCATTAACGGAGATAGCAGTATAAAGGACTGCAAAGTAAAAATGCACTTTAAATCTTTGCTGGGGGTTTTAAATGAAATTATCTTGCCCTTCATATGAAAATTGTTTTTTTTAACCGATTCGAATTCGCTCTGGGTCAAATTCCGCTGGAAAGTCAATTTCTTCAGTAAGCTCAGAAGCTTCTACTATCTCTCGCCCCTTAAGTTATCTAAAAACAATTTCATATTCTGTAATTGTTGGATATCAGAATGAATATTTAAGTTTTTTTTCTTGGAACATTTTCACGTTACACGAGAAGTTTTTTACCGCGAGGTAATGTTGCGATTACACACAAAATGAATTTGTGATGCTACTTGTCTATCATGTGTAAATTTGCTTTATTTTTGAATTGACGGACCTTATATTGAACTAATAACAAATATCATATATTACGGATATTATATTTTAGATTTTATTTGATAAAAAAATGGAAAAAAAAGTATAAAGGCCGTATTTTTAGGCGCCCACAATAGTTCAGCGCCCTACGCTGCCGCGTAGTTCGCCTATATGGTAGAGCCACCCCTGATGGGCGTACACTTTCAAAAATATTCATTTTATATGCATACATCAAAAATGGGATACTTATGTATAACAAGATGTTATAAATATTTCGTTTGCATATACATACTTACCAAAATAAACGAAAATAACTATTAACATTAAAATGTACGCGTAAAACAATATTTAAAAACATTGGTCATCCCATTAGATGGTGGTTTCGAACAATGGTTTATTGCTCTCAGGTGCAATGTATAGATATTATACCCTTACATTCTTTTTCATTATAGTTCTGATTCTGTGTAAATAATATCTATATTTTTTCGATAATCGTTTCGCGTTTCAATAATCGTGTATATTATTAAAAATTGATGAACTTAAGATTTAACCATTGCATTCGGCATAATAATCATAATAAATGTACTCGTAACAAAAATATTCACAAATGGGTTAAATTCGAGAATAAATGCATTAAAATTATGCATATAAGAAAATAATGTTTCAAGAAATCAATTTTCTCAATTTCGATTCCCAAATTTTTGCTTGAATTGAGAATTATTACTGCACAATTTCATCAATTTTGTGAAAACTATAATTTGATCTTATAATTCTGAAATCAAAATCAATAATCCAAAAAAAGAGATTAAATTATTTGAATTAATCATTTAACCATTATAATAAATTGAGTATATAAGTATCAATTTTGAAAAGCATGATTATGAAGAAAATTTCTCATTTCGATTAAAATTGTAATTATAATTCATGATATTGTGCGCTATATTCTTAAATTTTTATCAATTTAAAATTTATGCATTTAAGAATAACCTATTCTTAATATTATGATAGAATACCATTTCTCTCAGTGTAGGTTCACAAAATTGTTTTGAATCGCCGATTTTATTAAATCATACGGGGTCCACAAATCATCACCTTCTTTCGATTAAAACATCAAACCACACTTGTTTCACCCGCAACTGGCAACTGTGTTCATAAAATACTTATTGACGATTAAAATATATCATTAAGAGTAATTTTCGATTATGTTGTCTTGTTATGTACATTCTGTTAAAAATAAAACTTTTACGCACCGCAATATTTTGTTTATCAAACTAATCTAGGCAAATTGGGATGGGTCATTATTTACTGATTACAAAAAAAAAAGAAAAAATTTATAGACTAAACACAGTATGTGTGCGTATGTCCTATATATACTTTGAACATAATTTATAACTCTCATGAGCTTTTATAATATGTGGCTTGTTATACTATATTCAATAAAATATTTACTTTGTACTTTAATACGTTTTTCGGTATAAAAATACTCTGTTTAGACATTTCTAATTCTATAGGGTACAAATATGTGATCTAATATATGTGCACACTTCACAACACTATATTATTACCATTTTGTTGTAAATATTTAAAGCACGTTTTCACTTAATTCTGGAAAAATAATAAATTATAGCATTGATATAGAAAATATGAATCAATCAATTTTTATTAAATTGCAGCATATTGTATTCAGTCTCTTACATATAAAATGTTGAAACAATTTGAAGAACTATGGCAACTAAATAGGTATTAAGATGTCACGTTTGAAATACTGTGTAAAAAGAGTAAAACGTCTTTATGTTGTTCCATATATACACATTGTATGTACCTACAACGACTTTTCTTAATTAAATACTAATTAATTTTACACAAGACATACTATACGAGTTTATGTAACGTTCCTGTTATAATTCAATTCAATTTATATTAACAAAGTTTCATATTGATAATAGCACAAGATATATACAGGACATTAATAATGTCATTATCAGGTTTCTCATGTCTATGTAAACTATAAACATGTAGTAGCGTAAATTTCATAATTTATTAACTCTAATAAACATTAATATTGATTTTGACAGGGAAATGGTAGTAGACACCATCGAGATTTTTATCTTTCTAATTAAATAATTAGCACGAAATTCCCTAGCCGCAGAGTACATGGATCTATAAATAATACTATAAATTCTACTTTGTATACGGATTTCTATACAAATAAAATTGTGGGATGTACTGTTCGGCGAAATAAACTCTGAGTTGTTCAAATTAAAGAATAAACGAAAGCGTAAACAAAAGCGATTGGCGGACGAGTTGGTCAGCTGAAATAATCTGAAAATATTTAAAATAAATGTTTTTAATTTATATAAGTAAAGACACTGTCATTACTGTCACAGAACATCGGTTTACAAATCATCCGAAAGTATTTGCTGATATTTTCATTTTCAATCCGATTTTTTTTTTAAATTCTTATGAGGAGGAAAACAAAAACAAACTCAATGATTAATTCCAAACCCTTCACGTTTGGCGTACATGTATTACAAAGTGCCGGCAATAAGAGGCACGGTGACTGTGCGTTCCTTGGTACTGAAAATATCTGATTATTTTTTAGTTAATCCAGGATATCAACCAGTACCTCACCAGTACTCATCAAGGTGACATGATAGAGGATTATCTTGATGAGTAAAAACGATATATGGAGCTTGCCAAACCATTCAATGCTACCAGCCGATGAAGGCAAGGTATAATTTTTATTAAGTTAGTAGTGGGCCAAATTAAATAAATTTGACCAATGATGATGATTGTTATTATTCCTCTTATTAATTACAGTAATGAGGTGGATTCTATACTTCTTCTACTGCAAAAAAATGTTTTTTCTTCTGCGAAATAGTACACCATGCACATTTAGTCACTGCGATTGGATTACACAACTGACAGTCTGTACCAGCGCTTTTAAACAAAAATCAATGGATGTTTCAAACTTATCGAGCTCATCTGAAATATAAACCTCCTTCCACCACGCATATTTAAACATATTTACAAATCTAGGTGAAGAGAACTGACTGTGGAAAAGTGACTAAATTGTTTACATAAGTAAATAATTTACATAAGTAAATGTGATTGTAACTTAAAATCGGCAGTTATTAAAGGTTGAATATAACTGTGTTAAAAAATTCAACGACTGGCCAATACATTCAATTTTCAATGACCCTTTTAAATGGTAGTGTACGACCAGCATGTGTTTCTAGAATTAAACCTGATTGGTCAGAGAGACACATTTGTTGCTCCTATTCGGGATATCTCCATTTTCACCTGTCCTACAAAGTTAGAAGTCTTCTCTTGAAGTTCAGCTTTATTCGATAGCTGTGTTTGTGTCACGAATTTATTTATTTTTCAGGGCCCCTATCATACTTTCCGCGGCTAGTCTTCAAGAATTTCGATATGTTCTTTTCGACCCGCTTTAACTTTTTTATTATGGGGCATGTTTTTTTTTGATGTCGAAGTAACCAGAGAAATAATTTAACTGTCAAAATACAGATATGCGTTTTTTTTAGTATCCGAGGCAAAATTTATTTCTGTGTCGTTTTTTTTTACGCTCGGATAATTTTCGAATACAATCTTTTTTCTCTGAAAAAAGTTCGGATTGTTGTTTAAAACCAATGGGCATTTTGATAAATGCAAATATCACGACTGTTGTGCATTTAGGTAAAACATAACATTTTTTAACGAATAAAATGACATTTTTACGACACTAAAAAACCTGCCATTTATTTTTTATCGGATACATCAGAGAAAATATTTATCGGATTTCTTCGATATAATATCTATCTGTTCTCTCTTATTTCTCCGACATTAAAAAAAAACACGGCCATGAATTCCGCTATCGAAAAGGATGTAAACGCATTCATTAAACGTAATAAACGCACTCATTTAATGACGTTTGTTAGTGTATGCGTCATTATTTTAAGACTAGGTTTGATTTTAGTACAATTAACTGTTACAATCTTCAATATTAACTCAATCGGAAAATTGTCCGCCTTATTTTTGTTGGCGGAATTTTTATCGCTATCGAATAGATGGCAAAAATGTATCGTGTGCGGCACATTTAACACACCTTGGAAGTCTGCCACAATATTTTTGCGTATGTCCATATGCTTGACTTCTTTTGCATTGCGGAATTAGTTTAGATTTTCTAATTGGTTGAATTTCCACTTTGCAACCCAATAAACTGGTGATCTTATAAATTTTAGTTATATTTTCGTCACAGCTGAATGTTAATACAAACCATGTCTAGCTTATTTTTATTTCTCCAGTTAATTTTGTTCATTACGCTCATTATTTTAAATGGTTTTGATGATAATTCATCTTTGATTCGTTCTGGACTACATGAATGATGTAAGTTCCTTGCCATGACTCAGATTGGCCTTTCTTGTTTATTTTCATACGTGTGAAAGATAAATGAGCTTTCGCTCAAAGTTTTTACTACGTTTCTATACGCATCTGCGCTATTTTGATTCATCAATTTAGTGATATGATTCTTCTAAAACATTCGCTTTAATTATATCATGGAACTCGTGATAATTTTTAACATCATCTACTATGATAGGTGATGGGGGAGGTATCATATTCGACGTTTGTCTCAATGTTTTGAGGCTGAGTATTTTGATCCAATGTTTGTGGTTTTTGTGGTAATGACGGTGTCGTATTATTTAATCTTCTCCTTTTATTTTCCGTAGACTTAGCACGAATTCTGTTTCGTTAGCTACATAAGTCTTCCTCATCGGTTTGATATTCAACATTTTTATTAACATTAGAATTGGTGTTTTGGTTCTGTATCATTGGTGATTCAGTTTGACATGTACCATTGTTTAAATTAAATTTGGTATTCTGGTTCTACTTCATTGATGGTTTAGCTTGGGTTTCATGCTGCTTTAATTGCATCATTTCTTTTTTAAGTTCGTCAATTTATTGTTGTACATTGAGAATAATAATGCTGTGCTGATTTTTCTCATCAGTTACTTTTTGGCATAGTTTATATAAAATTCGCTTTTTTTTTTGGAGCACAAATTTCAAGAACAAATGTTTCACTATAATTATATTAGGTTGTTATATCTGCTTGTTGGGGGCCGCTATTAATATTGTTGAGATTTTCAGATGAGAAATTAAAAATTTTCTCAGGAGACCTAGCCACCTTTTCTCGCCTTTGAAACTGCTTATTATCTCCATATTCTTGTTATTTTGTGTATGCAAGGATCGTCCTCCCCAGAATCCCTAGAGTTAGTCTCATCAGAGAGTGGATTGCCCAATGTTTCCATTGGTGTACCACCTGGGGTATTTCTTCCTTCTGTTTTGTTAATTGCTTATTGAACATTTATAGTGTAATCCACTCGCCTCTAGTATTTAGCCGATTCTTCCAAAAAAATGTTGCCCGGGTGTTACCACGTGAATACTAGACACATTTGGTGGTCTCTACATAGTTGCAAGGTTGGAATATAGTCCACAAAAGTCATGGCTATAGACGGTCAACCCCTACCCTATTGAGACGCACCCAACACCCATTGCCAGGCAAAAGAAATGTATGGAAGATTTATATGATTCGGAATTAATATTCTGAAATCGTTTTAAGTTAACAATTGTCATGCTGACATATTTTTCTAATCAGGAAGCCTGAATCGAAGGTTTAGGCTTCTAATAGTTTTGAGAGTATCGATACGGCTTGAATATTGCATGACTGAAACAATTCTTTAAATCTTGTCCGGTAAGGGCAAGGCTTAATAGCTAGAGAAGTTGTATTTCATTCAAATTTTTATATATAAGGTTTTAAGAGGGTTATCATTTTTAGCATGTTCTTGTATATCTGGCCGATCGACTGCAAAATTATCTTACCCTAATATTTTTATACATTTTAGAACAAATATTCCAAAAAGAGAAAAAGATGTAAATTTAAAATTATTTAGTTCACATATTTGACATATTTGAATTGGCATATTTGCTAAAATGACTGACACATTTCTGGAAGAATTCGATTTTATTATTTTCCGCCTGATATTGAAAAGGAAAAATCGTAAAGTAACTTTGAGAAAATCCTTTATGAAAAATCTAGCTATTTTCCACGCTATAACACTTGGATAAAATAGATTTCTACTTTTCTCGCGTTTCTATTCCTTTTGAAAAGTTCAAAAAGCTTCAATGTAAATTAGCAATTAGTTAATTAGTTGAAGAATTTATTCAAGAATTAATTTATTTAATTGGAATTAGCTAAGTAGAGATTAATTTTTTTCGTGAATACTATTATAAGGGATTTAAGAGTTTAAGACTTTGGTTAATTTTCAAAAGAATTTACCACACAAATTCAAAGGTATTTACAAGTGTACAGATCTTCAATAATCATATTCCAGAATATTTGCGTCCAAACGGATATTCAGTACAGGATTGACCTGAATATAAGACCAGTGATTGAAATTTTGTAAACAAGAGTGAAATTCAAATAATAATAAATTTGTAAATATATACCTACATAAAAAAAGTTAATTAATTATTTTTACAAAATATAATAATTTAATCATCGCAAGCTTTTATATTTCACCGAATATATAATAGGTAATTTCACCAGAGTAGGGACTTAGCAAAATGTCTGTTTTTTTTATTATATACACAAATATTGATTACTCCTAACAACTTATTCACATTCTGGCAAGCTGGTTTATTTTTTTGTGTTTTGCATTAAATTATATTTTATTTCGCTAAAAATTCCATTGTCATTTCATTATAAATAAAATATGTATAATAATCTTAAAATTTATATTTTATATTCTTAAGAATTCCATTCACTCCTCTTTACCGTGTGCCATTTTGTTGTTGTTACCGTAGTACAGCAAAACAAAAAACAAAACAAAAAAAACTTAAAGCTCTTAATTTAATATTTTTATTTTAAATAAAACATGCTCTTCTATATACTCGTATATAACATGCTTTTAAATTCCAACCCAAACTCATAAAAACCAAAACTGAAATTCACGATTTTTCTTCATTTTAACAATTATTCCGAGAATGATTTCAATTTCATACCACTAGACGTTAAATTTCCGCCAAGATACTATACAGTCTACAAAATCAATAGAATTCTAATTAAAAATGAAAATCTAACAAAAAATAATTAATTTCATTGAATTATATATTTAGAAACTATGTGGATCACACAATACTAATACAGAATGACAAGAACGATTAAAAAAGCTATTTAGAAAGGATTAATGTATAATTGACAAATTAGCTTAACGTTAATGAGCATATTTATGGATGTGTCAAATCACTTAGTTGGGGTGTAACAATTTGCGAACTTATGAAAATAATAATTTTTATAGAGACACCCCATTTGTAACGGAATCGATTAAATACTTTATGCGAGAGATTATCCATCATGAGAGTACATACATATATTTATTTAACCGAAACTATCAAAACTCTTGATAGATTATCCCAAAGAAAAATAAAAAAATTTTTGTTCTACACTAAACCCGTGCTAACGTAAAACAATTACGCTTTTTTCAACTATTATTTATTTTATGTTTGTATATACGTAAGAGTATGTTTAAGTTTAGAACGCGAATATAACTTGAAAGATCTGGAAATGTAATAAAAAAAAACATTATTTTGCTTTTAGATGATGTGAGAACGTTTCAACGTTGTTTGAAGAGTAGTTTTCAAGAGGTTGGCAAAGAAATATACTCTCTATGCAGAAATAATTTTTTATGCAAACTGCAAATATGTACCTACGTATAAAAAAAACGGAAGATATCATTTTGTTCTTCTCCTTAAATTCGACTGTTGAACATAAAAAATGTGAAGAGACTGCTACAGTGCTTAAATTTAATTTTTTATTTTTTAAATAATTTTTGCATCTCGTCAAATTTTCATGTGGATTTTATGAAGCGTATCAAGTTACTTGTTGACATACTCATATCATGTGGAAACTAAACTTTTAAATAAAAGGTTTTGTTGTTTGTATTGGTTTAATTTTAAAGAAATAAAATACTCAACTATTCTTTGTAATATAAAAAATAAATTACTTAGCACTAGATATCACAATTCTAAACTACATATGCATCGTATTCTTTAAGTTTCCGGAGACTGAATTATTTCTCAGGTATCTGTGAAATTCATCTTAACATTAACCAATTGTCACTAGAGCATCCAATTTTTGGCCAAAAAATAATTCCGGAATTTTCGAATTCAAATGTTCTCGATTCCGGAATTATTTTATTTCAATAATGCATGTATTAAAAACATTAAAAATCAAAATTTTACAAAAAACCAACAAATTTCTTTTATTTCGTTTAAATGATATACATAATTTTTAGAATTAAAGGACTTACCCACAATTTTAAAAAATATATAATTTATAAAGTTTATAGAATTTGTAGAAATTATGTATATAAATTCTGAAAATTTTAAACTCTTTAAACGCAATAAATTATTTCAATAAATTTAGTAAATTCGGTAAATCTCATAAATTCTTTGAATTTCATAAAGTCCAAAAATCCAATAAGTTTCTTAAATTTTATAAATCTTACAAATTCTGTAAATTTGATGAAACCAATAAATTCTATAAATTTTATAAGTTTTAATATGTTTATATACTCTATAAATGTTTAAATTTTATGAATTTTATAAATTCTATAAAATCTACAATTTCTATATAATTTGTAAATTCTATAAATTTTATCAATAGTCTAAATTCTTTAAATTTCATAGATCCTTTGTGTTCTATTAATTATTTCAAGTGTGCCTGTTTTATAAATTCTACAGATTCGAATTTTATTTACGAAAATTTTGAAAAATTCTATAAACTTTAACAATTTTGTAAATTCAATAATTTTGTTAAAAATTTATAAGTTCTATAAATTCTTTGAATAAAGTTTAAAACTTTAGTAAGTACTTTAAATTTTACAAATCTTTTTATTTCTTATAAATTCTGAAAATTCGATAAATTATATAAATCTTACAAATTCTCTAAATTCTGCAAAGTCTATAAATGTTATAAATTCTAATATGTTTATAAACTCTATAAATTTTATGAATTTGATAAATAAATTCAAAGAATCCTATAAATTACATAAACTCGACAAATATTATAAATTTTTAAAATTTTATAGATTCAATCGCTTCTAGGAATTGTTTCAAGTTTGTTAGTTTTAAAAATATTATACACCCTTACTTATTCTAAAAATTCCATAAATTTTATAAATTCCATAAATTTTATAAATTCTATAAATTTTATAAATTCAAAAATTTCGATAAATCCAATAATATAAATTCAATAATTTCTATAAATTTTATAAATTTAATAAATAAAATTCTATGAATAATTCTATAAATCCTTTGCATAAAGTCTTAAAATTCAGTAAGTTCTTTACATTCTATATAAATCTAATAAATTCTTACAAATTCTGTAAATTCGATAAATTCTATAAATTTTGAAAGTCCAATAAATTGTATAAATTTTAAGTTTGTAAATATTATAAATTCTAATATGTTTTTAAAACCTACAAATTCTATGAATTTTATAAATCCTTTAAATTTTAAAGAATCTTTGGGTTCTATAAATTATTCAAATCTGTTAGTTCTATAAATTCAAAAAATTCTGATGATTCTAAAATTTTTTGAATTTTTTTAAATTTTATAAATTCAATAGATTCTGTAAATCCTATAAATTCTATGAATCCTAAGTCTAAAAATTCAGTGAGTTACGTTAAGTTAGTTGGAGTGGCACAGAATTTATTCCTTTCACCCTTACTGGAACCATTTTTCTCGCAGTTAAAGCTCGGTATGCTGCTCGAGCTAAACTAAATTTTTACGCGGTCTACACAAACGTACAGATAAATTTGGAGCTAAAAAATTTGTGTAGAGCTTAGTGTAGAGATACATTTTACCAATTCTTCTGATATTTTGAGTTTATACTTCACTGTGTGGTTTAAAAATAGTGCCTTTTGTTTGTTTTTATTTCGTATCAGAAATATCAAAATTATGCACCGTGCATTTAATTTGCTGCAAAATTTGTGTAGAAATTTTTAGCAGAGCCAACTAAATTACAATACGCAAACTATCAGTTTGATTTTTTTTCGCGTAGAGCAGCATACCGATCAGCGAAATCTTGAGCGAAATTTTTTAGTTTGCATTTAGCTAGCTAAATTTTACATGTATTTTGTATAGGAAATTTATCTTAGCTCGAGCAGCATACCGAGCTTTAAGCGCTGACTCCCCAGATTAACTAACGATATTAAACCGCAGTTACAATTAAATGCTTGTTTACACATTTATTTCCCTACTCACTCCTTATAAAATGAATGTGAAAAAAAATTCGGAAACATTTAAAAACATAGATTTAATTGCTACTGCGAGTAAGTATCGTTCTTATACAATTGGCAATGATTGAAATCAAGTGTTTTTCTGGTTTTTCTCAATGAACCTGACGCATCCAGGCTTGTGACATTTAGGCTAGAATTTTGATGGCTATATTTCCCGCTGCTAACTAAGTTCTTTTAGGTTGTAGCTTCGTAGGGCACTACCATAGTCAAAAAATTAGAGTCCTTTTCGAAACGCAAAAACACAGTTTTTGATATTTTTATTATGTACTAATTACTAAACACCTTTTTTCAGCTTAAAACTAACAAACAACACAACACATACTTGTCAAAAGTGTTCTAGAGATGATGTATGTAAATGTATCAGGTAATTTTCAGGAACGAGCATTTATTGCTCCGAAATCCGTTTATTAGGTGTCATATCATGGTAAACGGAAAAGATAAATACTCTAAAACTTCCAAAAGTAGCCCCTCTATTCTCTATATTTTGATCAGCTCCTTAAATTGACCACTTCTGACACTCTCAGAAATATTAGTATAATTGAACCAAATTTTCGCTGCGGTCGAATTTTTCAGCAAATTCGCTGAATACGGTTTTTAGGGAGGGTAAACAAAATAAAAAAAGTTAAATGTCTCACGGTTAGATACTTTATTCTTTATTTTTATAAGAATTGAACGAGTATAAAATAGTAGAAATGCGTAATTTAACGAAAAACGAACACTAAAAATCTACATTTACCGTAGTAAATGATTTAATCTAGTATTCGACCGCAGCCTACTACTAATACTATTTTTTAAATCCAGCTTTATCAATTTTTGCATATGCAGCCCCGAAGCTGAATATCAATTAATATTTCTGTACAACCGCTGAATTGGGCGAGTTATTCTGCACGTTTTCATTAATATTTGCAAGTTACTGAAGATCGAGGCCGAGTCACGAAAATGTGCGATTTTCCTCAAAGTTTATGTACGGACCGCAACTTTTTGATCTCTTACCCTAGAAAAAATTAAAGATACTCTAAATAAAAATCATTTTTCTCCCAAATCATCCGAAATTGAAATTCATTTTTCAAATTTTTCAAATGGTGATCTATTTACCGGACGAACTGTTCGTATCGAATCTTGCTTAATTACGTCGATAGGCCGTGGATTGTAACTTTGGTACCTCATTGTATAAGATGTTGTATGTATAATCAACTAGTTTGTGGCCTTCGAGATGAAGGACTGAACCTGACCCAGGTTATCAATCAAGCTATAAGACAGCTAAAGCAGCAACAATGAATTTTCATATTGTTCATCATTCGGAAAAAGTACAGCAAATTGCGATACCGCCATTCTAACAAAAGCAACAGAATCGACCACAATCTACAATTCGACCTTGTAATGATTGTGGGGCATCACATACTCATTCCTCATGCCCGCATGAAACCGATCAAATCTAAAGAGTATGTCGATACTAAAAAAAACATCAACAAAAGGAACAAGCACCAAATATTGCCGTTGGTTGATTATAAAAGAGAACAACCAATGTGGTTTCGAAGGCGATTCAGGGTCAAACTATACGATCAACCCCTTTAAATCGATTTGGCTGTCCTGTCATCCTGAGATTTCAAAATCTGAGTTGAATTTTGTTTAATGGATTTTCAATGGTTCGATGGATTTAATGGATGTTGACGTGTCGTACAATGGCAAAACCATCCAGAATCTGCCGATTGTCTTTGTGAGAGGCACCTGATTCAACGTTTTGGGTTGTAACTGGTTTTCCCGTTAGGGATACTATCTCCTAGTTTTATAAAAGTTCCCGCATCAATTCAGCAATTAACTGGGCTGTTATACTGGTCCAACAGTGTCTTTGCAAATCGATACCATCATTTATCCAGTTCGATTACCTCTGCGCCGAATTTCCACACTGTTTCCAGATACCACCAATTAGCATACTATTATAGCAAATTGATGGAGGAACAATATTTGCTGAATTTGATTTAGCACAGGCGTATCAACTATTATCAGTTGGCCAACAATCGTCTATATGCTCCAGACGATAGTGACCCACTACGGAGCTTTTCTAGTTACCAAATAACAATTTGGATTCTCATCTGCTTCTGGGATATCCAAAATTTCATCGAAATATTGCTTAGGGGTATTGAAGGCTTTTTTCAAATTATATCCAGAATTGACACGAATTTGCTACATCTTAAGCTAACCAAATTTAAATCTGAAGTACCAACAATCAATTTTCTCGGTTACTAAATCGACGGACTTTTATTGGTTCAACCTCCGGAAAGGCCCACGCCATCACAAATGCATCACTACCTAATGACAAAAAACATCTACAAGCGTTTTTAGACCTCTTAAAATATTACCACACTTTTCTACCGCAAAAGGCAACCATCGCCAAACAATTAAATCGTCTTCTAGAACAGAACCAAGAGTGATATTGGACCACCATTTTCAATTTTTTTTTGGTTTCGCTACTAAATATGGTAGCGTCCGATCAAGTTTGATACATTATAACGAAAAACCGCTTCTCTTGTTAGTGTATCAAATACCTCGCCGTACAGTTTGGGTGCATACTCTGTCATCGTATGACCGACAGCACAGCCAAACTACTCATAGATCGATTGAGAATTCTAGGATTTTTTAATCCGGAGTACCACTAATGGGATTATTTAATCCATACAAACAAACTCCGAAAATCATCTCAACTACAATGCTATACGCCATATAATATTTCTGAGTGCTTATGATTACAATATCGTTGATCGCTTAGGCGCGAAAATGGGAAATGTTCATTTTCTAAGCCGTCTATAGAGACTATATATAGCGAAAGCGGTACTCGACGCCAAATCTTCTCAGGTAGGCGTTAAAGGGGCAGTCGGAAGTTCGGGACAGCTTCCTGCAGGCGAAGAAAATCTCAAATCATTCTTTAATCGCCGAGCTAAAATCTCGTGACTCCATGGATTTAAACATTGTGGAGAAGTATATTAGGTACATTCTGGACATCTGGGATTTGCTCGCATGAAAGATTTTCCCCGAAGCTATGCTTGGTCGCCGAACATTGATGCTGATTGCGAACAAAAGGTCAAGGCGTGTCCATCTTGCCAGGAGAACCAACCAGAGAATAAACAGGCAACTGTACATTATTGGGAAACCACAAAAGAAGTGCGACAGAAGAAGTGCGACTTTGACATACATTTAGGCATTTTATTTTTCATTAGACATACATTTGGTCATACTGCAAATCTCTAGAGGGCCTAACTTTAACACGTTGTTTTTTGGTATTTGTATTTGAAGGAGAATAGTCAATTCCCGTTAATGCTGCACGCCCACGTTTCCGAATAGGGTTCGTACTGGTAACCATCAAACTATTTGCAAGTTGTAACATGAAATCCAATAAATCAGGAATATTTTTTTCTATGCCAACTTTCTGTTGATAGCTACGATATAGTCAATCCAGGTAGCACAGATTACAAAGTCTATAAAATGTGTAACTACGCACAATGTCCATTTTTTGAATAAACACTCGGCATTAGCTTATCAACTGGTCCAAAAATCCACTTCTCCCATATTGATATTATACAACTTTATAATTTCTGGTTGTTTAATATTTATATATTTTAATTTATCCCAGCGTTTCACAATTCCTTCTGCTTCAATACCAATAAAATTTCATGATGCTTGTACCGGTTTGTTGTCCTGCCATTAGACAATCACCACTTTTTTATCACGGCTGTGTACTTAAGAAATAGTTGCCGAAATATAGTTTGTGTCCATGTGATTTTATTCGTTTGGACAAATGAAGTACAGTAGCAGCACCGAAGCCAAATTTTTTTGAATTTGCCGTAGAAATTTATCGGTTGATTTGCCATGGTTTGCCATGGTCCCCACGGGTACGGTTTGCCTTTGACGTATTGTTCGTCTATGGATACATTTACTTCTAAGTGGTGTTCCAAGCATCGAACATTTCTTACGCTATCAATTATCGGTCTGACCTATAAGTATCCTTGCAGTTGTTAGTAGTATCTAAGTTATTTATAAAATTTAAATTCATACGCCGTTGATGAAATCTATCACTTGTCATGCAATTAATAACAGAATTCATTCCAATGTTACTGTTCCAATACATTCTGCTCCTTGACAATTTTAAGCACCCATTAAAATGAGAAGCCCACAAAGTTTTCTCATTTCATCTTCGTTAGTTGTCTTGTATCCTTTGACATCGCTTTGTTCTACATAGACGACGTTAGTAAAATATGCAGTTTTCTCGAAAAATTCCAATGGGAAATATTTTTCGAAAATTTGTAATGGGGTTAACTCGGTATTGGTCTCAGAAAATGTATTTGAACAAAACGGAATTTCTTTGGTTTCAACAAAGAGCCCAGTACCGCGACGCCATTGAATGTTGCATTTTTCTGTATAAGAATTGTTTTGAGTATCGGTTTCATTTAAGAACTAGAGCTGAACATTGTCAAAAATTACAACATCATCCACGTAGCTAACACAACAAAGCTTTGGTCAATATCTGTTGTGTACACTTCCAGGTCGGTTGGTAAATCTTCTGCGGACTTACGAATCTGAGGTCCGATATCTTCAACATGGCTTAAATCAGGTAAATCAATATTTATCTTTGTACCGAATTCTCGTGTTTGTATTTCAAAAGTTTCTTCATTGTCTTCTTCCAAACCATCAAAATAATCATCATCGGAATCATCACCATTCATAATCTCCAAAAGTTTCGTTATGATAAAATGTTTTTTGCCCTCAAAGCCACCTTACGGCTAAAATATGGGACGGTATTCCGGAATATCGGAATTCCGAGTTCCGGAATTGAATGCCCTAGCCACGATATTTTCGACCATATGTACGTTGAGTTAACACAACGGAACGACTATTTTCAATGTACAGCGTCAATCGGTTGACAAATGTCAAAGTTATTCAATATTTACATACCGACATAAAATATGGCGCACCCTGTACATATATTTCAAAGATGCGACTGCCTTTGAAATAGTTGAAAATTTCCACACTCATAGGATGGCCTCTTCCTAAAAACCAACACCTCAAACGTTTCACATATTTATTATCCCGACCTTTAATAAATAATTAAGGTTATCTGTCTTGTAAAGTATGTATCTTACCTGACTAGTGGTTTAAGTGAAGAATTTGATAATAACTTAAGCTTTCGGATCCCATGATTCTACGAGTAATGAACGAAATAATTATTTAAATAATTGCATCAGCCATATACATGCCCGGAAAAGCCCGGCCGTTCGAACCGTACTTTTATATACGAGATTTAAGTTTTGCCTTTTTATATCTTGCATGGTTTGAGTTTCAGTTCTTTGATATTTGACAAATGCTCCAGTCTGACGTCGGGATTTTTTTTTGTTGCACACGTAAATATTTTATTCCAGAAATTCTTCTGTTGCTATCAATAATAGTGGATACAGAATTTTCGGCCAAATACATATATAGGGATGTTTAAATTTCATGATTTTGCACTTTTTATGTGTCCTTTGTTATTGTTGTAGTTTTTATTACACTAAACTAACGCATGATTGAGAATTATTTTTCCAATTGGGACAGATTAAAGATTAATATCAAAACGCGACTGTCGACGAAATAAAAGAACAACCTTTTAAGTGCAGGTTAGAAACTTCACATTCGTGTATTTAAATTGATAATTCTTTGTATTTGCTTTTTGGCAAAACCTTCACTCCTTCATTATTATTCTAATATTTAAATGAAAATCCGAGCAGTAATGTTGTGTTATTATTTACATGGCACATTGCGAATATGTTGTCTTTATAATTGAACTTAAAATTACAACGTACTTCTATGGAATCCCAAAATATCCAAAATTGTACATGTATAGTAGATTTAATCTAAATTCTTTAATATTTATTTTTTTCAGTTATATACATATTTTGGCAAGTAAATACTTATAAATTCACAAAAAACTCTGAAGAGAGGACAATCAATAATTGGAAAAAATAAATGTCATAAACCCATCCTACGTACACAAAAATAATAAAAAAAAAATGTATTTTGTATATATTATTGATCAACTGTGGTGGCATAATAAAGTCTAAAAATAGCAAACCTGTCATTATAAATTATACTTGTATGAGATGCCACTTCGCAAATATTTTGTCCGTTTGTTGGATACACAAATTAAAAAAAAAAAAAACGAACGAACGAACCGAATATATAAATTTTTCGACAGGTAATACAATCCATCATTAATATGACATTTTATCCATGTAATCTGTAACAAACATAAACATGTACCAATGTCTATTCAAGTAAAACATCATGTTCATATAATGGGCACATTTAACTTTATGGCCAACATAAAAAATATTTGATATTTGCTAAAAAATAAAATCCAACAACTTTTTTATTTTATTCCTCATGAAATGTTAACCAATCCCAAATTTAAAACACTAGGGAACTCTATACTTATTAAGAAATTATTAAAGAGCTTAGTACTTAATGCGTATTAAATCTAATCATCTCTAATTAACTGATTAAAATTACAGATTTTCATTGTATCAACACAAAATCATCATTCTTTGATTTTTCAGTTTTGTTTAATTACCGTATTTACGTACGCTGTGTATGCGCGCGCTCTAATCTGACATTGACACTATTATATACTATAGATACAATGTATAAGAATGAAAACGCCTTTTATAATTAATCATGACCATCAAAATATTAAAAAAGAAAACTATTAATGGGATTATTACGGACATACAGAAACGGAAAAATATCGAACAGATTATTCTAACGAAGTATTTAATACAAAAAACAAAAGGGAAAAAAAACACATTGTTTACAATTTTCCATTTCCAATTGATTTTCCAACCCGTATTTTGAAATAATATACAAGGGAATTATACTACGCAAATAAATAAAATCCATAAATAAATTTAATTACAAATCATTTTCCATTTCAGTTTTATTTTACCGCGCACACCAAGGGGTTAAACTTTTTTGCACGACTTTACCCTTTAAATATATTAATGTCTTAATTATGTTTTATATATTTTCATAAAGCTGATTAAATATTAAATCAGTTTCATAAAATTTTTCCGAACATATTTTTAACCATAAATATATACAAAACTGCTGTTTATCAATAAACTAAATCCACATATTATAGATACTACATACAAAACATAAATTAGTGGTAAACAAATTATTGCATGGAAATGGATTTTACACTGGAATTTACGTTTTCAGGTATTAATCTATCTATAGAGGGGAAGAGAGCGAAATTAGTTGTCGGTGGCACATATTTTATCAATGATAAATCAGAAAAAAATTTCGAATCGATTTTACATTTTGTAGAGTTTCAAAAATCGATATCAATTCTCTGTTGAATTAACCTTAATAAACACCATTAATTCAGCTAATGATATCTGGTTGGCATTAGGTCACTTTATTGATTACACCTTATGATGGGAGATTTTAATCTTTTAAGAGTGATAAGTATTACGCTACTCTTCAATTAAATTCTGGATAAACAAATTCTTGGGTGAAGACAAAAGAAAGTGCTGCCCATTCATGCATGTCTAGCGCATCGTTCCATTGCCCAGTTTCTTGTGATGAGTGTAACAGCTTTCAAGGCTTTTTGCGGCTTGGCTGTCTATGATTAACTAAATCTATCTTTTCTTGTGTTTCCTCACGGAGTTGGCGCACCGAAACATTTATAGCAAAAATATCCCCTTGGAACACTGTGGGGGTTTTGAAAATGAGTATAGGGAGTTTTAATCTTTTCCTAATTACCCATATATCCTTATCCACATTTATTTTTGACTCGCCCGATATAACTCATAGTTCCATTTACATAAGGCCATTTTATACATTATGTATGAAAAAACGTTTACAGTAAAGTAAATAACTGACTATATGGTATGATTATCGAATACCGGCATAATATTTCGAATTTTGACATCCAAACTAAAGCTCTTTTATGAATTATTAAATTCTGACATCACAAAGTTAAACGCTGAAGAAATTTATCGAATTTTGATATGAGATATGGAATTCTTTGATATATCACCTCAAGACTTCAGAATTCGATATATCATCGCGAAATTCGAAATGATGTCAGAATATTACATGATATATCCAATTCTGATATGACATCTCGAATTTTAACCGTATATGTCCAATACGGAAAAAGTTAAAATATTGACGTGACATACATATAAAATTTGACTTGTGGTGATATCGAATTTTAAAACCAAAAATTGAAATTCTGTTATAACCTGTAGAATTCTGAGATAAAATATCGAATTTTGAGATGATCTAGGGAATTTTGAAGGCCTCATGACAGATTTATCAAATTGTGACTACCTTTGAAATTCGTATCGAATATGGATATAAATAACTCAAATTCTGGCTTGACATATCGAATTCTGTCATCATTTATCTAATTTTACATAATACAGGCACACAATTTATCCCGATTTTCATTTATCCCGATTGTCAAAAATCGCGTTCGTTCGCCAGTTTGTCTAATGCCAGCCAAGCAAAAATTCTTTAATAATCATGAATTCGCGATTATTCGGTTTGTGTATGCCAACGGTATATGATATACAATCTGACTGATAAATTCATATTCTGACATGTCATATGGAATTTTAACGTCGTATGTAGAATTATAGAATTCTGACACCAACGATTTAAATTCTAATTTCAGACATAACGAATTACTTTAATTTTGATTTTTTGAAATTACTCTAATTTTGACAGGACAAATCGAATTCTGACTTGATATATCGAATTCTAAAATTATTTATTGAGTTGTCCCTTGGTATGTCACATTCTGATAGGATATACCAAACTGTATACTACATCAGAACATTCCACATCGTATTCTGATATGGTTTACCAAGTTTTGGCATAATATATCAAACTCTGACATCATAAATTCAAATCCCGACCTGATATATTGAACTATGCCATGATTGACACATTTAATACATATTATCCGAAAACAATAATGTAAATTCTGACATGATGTATCAAATTCAGACGTGATACCTATATCAATTCTGACATCATACATATATTCAAATTCTGTTACGACATATGGAATTCTAGCTTCATATCATGATATATCGAATTTTGACATGAAGTAACGAATGCTTCAATTTATCGAATTCTGGCATAATATCTCGAATAGGTGACATGTCGATTTCTAGCAATCGAATTCTAGCATAATTCTTCATGATAACTCGAATTCTGGCATCAAAAATTCAAACTCTGATATGATATGCCGGATTTTGATATCAAAGATTTAAATTTTGATAAGACATATCGAATTCGCTTATGATTTTTCGAATCCTAATATGAAGTACCTATTTTTAGCATAAAAAATTCAAATTTTGACGTGAAATATTGAGTTCTGGCATGCTACATCGAATTCTGACATGGTGTACTGAATTCTAACATCAAAAACTCAAATTCGGACATGACATATCAATTTCAGACATAATATATCGAATTCTGACATCATAAATACAAATTCTGATATTGCAAATCTGACTCTTACATCATTTATCGGATTCTGACATGATAATTCGAATTCTGGCATGACTGGGATTCTGACATAAGATATCGAATTCTGACATCATAAATGCAAATACTCAATATTGTATATCTAATTGTGACATGAAGTATGGAATTCTGGTATGGCATAATACGTCGAATTTTGATATGACATGTCGATTTCTGACATAATTTATTGAATGGTATAGTAACTTGGATACATAATATCTCATTGGGTTGATATAACTGGCAGTTAATTTTTGTTGGTTTTGTCGCCGCAGCCGTGGATGGATATCTCAACTTAATTTTTACATTAAACGTTCAGCCAAGCAATCCAAGGGAAAGAACTCCATTGTTTTGAACGTTACTCCTTTTAGGGTGTTCGGTTATACGAAGGTTTTTGTTGACCAACCTGTCTAAAATAGATAGAAAATAAACGATGCATTGAAATGAAACTTTTTCATAGACGGTAGCTATATTCGAAAAAAAAAATTTCTGGCGAAAAAATTATCGCAGTCATTTTACGATTGAAATGACACGTTCCAAAATGACATAAGATATACAAAACTGGGTACTTCGATTAAAATGGTCTAACATGAATTAAGGTGAAGTTATGGCATATAGCCAATTAGGATATAACTTGGTTAATTCTTTGCCGATTTGGAAGAAATCCAACGTGTGTGAGGGAATTAAGAATGGAACTTTGATAATTCTTAACCTATTTGGAAGAAATCCAATATGTCTGATGGAAATGCAATTCCGTGGTTACATGTCGGAATTGTGAAGATATAGTATCTTCCACTAGTTCTGTTTCAGTATTTTGATGGAAAGCCTCTTCTAGCAGTCAAATGTTTTTACCGTCACGTCTGATAGTTGAATCTTGATTCCAACAATTTTAGTTTGTCCAGGATGCTGCTTTATCCTGGTCCGTTAACTATGAATTTTGATATGGTTTGTAACTTTTAGTTAACAAATACCGAATCAGCTTACGTTCTAAAATGTAAAGATAGTGCCGGCGAGAGCCCTAAAAGTTTTCTGAGAGCAGTGGTGGAGCAAGGTTTTATTAATCCCTTTGCGCTTAGACACTATTAAATATCGATCAATTATTATTTATTTACATATAAAAATACCTGATTTTGGTAAACTTCCCATTAGTTGCTGCTGGAGTTTGGCTTTTAAATCTCGCGCAAATTACACACTTATTGATGACTGATTTGGCTTTTGACTTACCCCTCAGAATCCAATACCTTTATTTTGTAAGACTCATCGTTAAAGGAGGCCCAGTATGTTTATTGTAAATGTGTTTGTCTTGAAGAAGCATCCAACTAAATCGTGATTTGTAATCCAGTATTATAAGGTGTTGTTGCGTAAGATGTCCCGATCTTCGTAGAACTCTGTGCTCATGCAGTAGCGAACTTAAACATTTCAATTAGCATCGCAGAACCCGTGGATTTCCACCTTTGACGAAGTATGCAACTGTTCCAATGTGACGAGGTAAATCAACACATCTCACTAGGCCAAGTCCACTCAAAAATGATAAAATTTGTCGATTTAAATCCTCTGGCAATTGATCATTCCAGTTCAACCTTTTACACCAAAGTTGTTTCATAAAGATTTTAACCATTGCTGATGCAGGTGACAACTAGCCAATCGGATCAAGAAGGGTACCAGTCGCAGATAATAAGCGCCCTTGTGTATAACACTTTTGTAAATCATCCTGGATTCCAGCTTATCCCGAGAACATTAGCTGCATAATCTGTGTCAAGAACTACCCAAAAGACTTTCATCTCTTCCACTTAGTGCCACGGGACAGTTTGCTTTCCATCAATTTAAAGCCAAGTAGTTTACATATACTGGCAATAATTTGACTTGCTTCTTTAATAGTTTGAGCACCGCTCATCAGGTCATCGACATAAAAATATTTTCCAATTATGCTAAAACCGTGTGGGAACCGGCATACATTTCTGAGATCTTCTGTAATGTGCGAGTTGCTAAGTAAGATTCCGATGTTAACCCGTACGTGACAGTTATGAACCGGGAATGCTTAATGGGATCACTAAAATTACTTGGCCATATTGGTCATTGGTATTTAATGGTGTATCCAATTTAACTACACACATTTTGATAAGTCTTTTTAGCATCTGATGATCTGCTGAAAAAAGAACCGAGTACTCCCGAAACCTCAGTAGTATTGCGATGAATTGGTCTACTAGACTTGCCCCTAAGCAATCATTAAACGATATGGCGATAGTCAATGCTCTCCATATATAGAACCCCGTGATGTGGTAGATAAAACACGTAAGTTACGATGTTTGGTTTTCAGAAATTTCTACCATGTGGCCCATTTTCCTTTGGATCTTGACTTTTGGGTCTAGGCTAAATCGTTTTTTCATCCTTTGTGACTTTATATAGTAGTTGTACCACAAAATGTTCGTCTTCATCTAATTTCGCTATAGCAACACAACTTTCCTCGCAAAGGGTTTTCTCTTTACAATTGTGGTTTTAATGATGTCACCTCTTCAACTTCCCAAAATCGTTTTAAGGTCTGCACAATCAACCTTGATACTTTTCGTACTCTTGACCGGTTGATACATTCAGTTGACCAGATACAACCAACCCACAAATTGTTCTTTGCAACACAAACGTAGAGTTGCTTATCTTCATTTCACATGTTTCCGCAAGCAGCTGAAGAAATTCAGAATCCGCTAGATCAGTAATGAGCACGTAATTTTCCGCAAAAACAACGCGATAATTTTTGAAGACTATCTGGTTTTCTTTAAGAGTTAATTAAATTTATCTTTAGTCGCTCCAACAAACATATCTCCAATTCCGTCCACTGGGCAATTTGCGCGCAATATTTGGTGATAAAGCCCACTTGAGCGCCCGAATTCAATAAGGCAATTAATGTTCTTGGTAAGATTGTAAGTTTGGGAATTTGAAAAAGGAATAGGTGTGACATAAGCTTCCAACATGTGCCACTGTCGGATCAGTTTCAACGTTTAACGTTGGATGACTTTGAACTATCATTTCTTCAAAACGAATTAAGCTATGATGCTGCCGATCGCACTGTTGGCATCGTCTCCTTGATTTAAATAAATTAATTTCTTTTAACCGCAGCGCAGCCATGGCATGCAATTGTTTGCATTGCAGCAAGAAATGCGACACATCAGAGCACAATGAGCATTTGAACCTAACACTGGCACTTTGACTGTGACTATTTGAACGTGACCATTGCTCGTTTGTAGCCAAATGACCCCGGACGGTATTTCTTGGAATACGCTTTTGTGGCGCCGAACATGTTTCAATTGCCGAAATACGCTTATCCTTTTTGAAAAAATTTGCCCTGGCTACTTCAGTTTTCTCGTCACCTTTTTCCAACTGCAAATAAATAACCCAGTCGGATCTGTCTCTGAGACGCACAATTAATTCCTCCAGTGTATAGCTTAATTCACCTCCTTTGCAAATTGATTAATTCTTAAAAATTTATTTTTACTCAGCGTTATTTGTCTGTTTAAAACAGAAACCTTTCGATCCGCCATCTTCTTTCACGCTAGCTGAACAATTTTCCCGTGTAAAATTTACCACTTTTATCTTCACGGGATAGTTTCACTTGAACTGCCACGTTTACCTTTATAGTTTGATTATTGCGGATATAATCGAATTTGTCGAAAATCCTTCGAGTTGAGGACCACTTTTGTCATATGGTTTTTTGAGATATTTGCAAAATGAATTTTCTGGTCTACAGGAGTTCCACTTCCGGTTGTCCGATTTTTACTAAAATTTACTAGAACCTCCCAATTTATATAAACGCTTAAATATGAAGTCTGGTTATTGGTTTGGTTAAATCATCTGGACTGTGAGGAATTTTTCGAACTCAGGGGACCTCAAAACAGATAAAACTCCAAAAATCTCAAAGTCGAAAATTGTCATGATTAAAATTTAAAACAATTATTTTATTGGTATAGGGCTCTTTATTTTTATTTTTATTTATTAGTACTTGAGCTTTCAATCCCACTTCGGGATCATTTTCAAAATAATTGTTTAAATTAAAAGATTTGGCTCAATATAAATAAAAATAATTAATTGTCATGATTACCTACTATACATGATTAACTACAATAGTAAAAAAGTTCGAACAGGAAAATCGCTAAAATTACCAAAGCAAAGCTAGATGCTTTATCAGGACATCTGGATTAAGTGCCAGTATATATACAGTTACAAGAATAACCAATATTTGTGTTAGGTTCCACTGAAGCTTGGCTAACGCAGTATACCGACAGAAATACGCTATAATGGCAGAACCTCACTACTTGCTACAAACAATAAACATGACTGGAGCGTTTATAGTTAGATGGAGCGCCGCGCCGCTGAGCTTCAACACATTGAGACAGACAGTGAAATCACTAATGATCAATACATAATTGTTTATGTTCGTGAAGTTTTTCCGAAAACTTTTCGAAAATTGTATACTCAACGGATTGGCGAAGCATTCAACAAGCTGATTATTGAACTCTTCATTTAAAAATTAATGATTTTTTAATTTATGGAGCGCTGTTGATCATCGGTTTAATGAGGATTTTTTAGGTGCCTACGCAATTGCCAATGAATCCTGGGCATTTTAAAAAAAAAATAATAATAATTTGGGGCGTTCATATTAATTAGGATTGAATATAGAAAGTCGCTGTTAAATGTTGAATATAGAACCCAACGCATTCCTAAATAGTGACAATCTCAATGACCATGGCCATCGGACTAGTTATGATTTTCTACTGGAATAAAGCATTTCCAATAATTCTTGAAGAATGATAGACTGATGGTGATAGAGGTTATTACCATTTACGTACGCGTTGGGTTCTCAAGACTCAACAACTATGTATTTTCTATTCAATCCTAATTTTAAGTAATGACAAAACAACAATATGGGTGAACACATTTTTGCTGCAGTACGTTTTGGATTCAGAATTCTTGGCCTTAACTTAAAAATGAAAAGTAATATTTAATGGAAAATTCTACGCTTCTGTTGTTTTATCGTCGCATAAATTCTATAAAGACCTCGACCATTAATCAATAAAACCCGGGAAACCAAAAAAACAAAAGAAAGGTTAAATACTCCCCTCCCCCCTAAAAAAAAATAAAAAATAAAAAACCGCGTCATTAAAATTATTCAAAGCCTTTTCATTCAAAATCTATATATACAATGTATTCGCCATAATGTACACCGTATACATAATGATTTCCATCGGAAAAGTTAAAACATAAAAAATTTGATTTAATTAATTCCAATTCGATTAAGCCAAATGGCCATAACCAATACCACCCTCCATTCGTTACAATATATTCAAATGAATTAAAGAAATTTTAACACCAATTTCTATTCATGATTTTCTATATACAATACCTACCTACACGAAACAGCTTCAGTCGAAAAAACTCATTCCATTCCGATTTTTTCCCAATCATTTTAATTCTGCTTTCTGCTTGCTAGCTCCGAAATGTTTTGCTGATAAAAATAAACCGATTTGAATGGAAACATTAAAATGAAAAAAAATAAACAGAAATCATCCTTTCGCCCTTTTTGAGGTGAATATTATCGTCTTTTAGGCGCCTCTTTGTAAATTATTTAATCTTTCGTATTTTTTTTTTTACTGTACAAACCACCACACACACATACACAAACAATTTTTTTTGTTGCCAATTTGTCGAATAATTTATTTATAATATACATCGATTTTTTTTTTCTTTTCATTGCAGATACATTTTTAGCCATAATTTTTTATAATATACAACAGAAATAAAATACCAAAACCATTTAATAATTATAAAAGGGTTTAATTTAATTTTAATTAATTTCTATTTTAAAATTAAATGCCTGAAATGTTACGTAGTTGTGGTTGTATACAACGTAAACGTCGTAGTCCTAGTTTTGAGGATTCATCATCGTGCCGATCATCAGAAATCGAACGTAGTGGTGATTCAGCGCCGAATAGTGGTAATTTATTAAAATTATTTGTATCGCGAGGATGGTGTCGACAATGGAGGAAAGCGGGTCGTGGAATGAGCATGACAAAAGTAGAGCGAAGTAAGTGGGATTCATTTATTATAGTTATTATATGGCATTACAATTTTTTCCAGATCCAACATAATTCGTTTAAGAGTAACTTTTGGTACGAGTACACCTTTTTTATAGTACCGTTTGTCATAAAAACAGTGTGCTTGAACATTCAATGATAAAGGGTATCTTTTAGTAAGTACCACAATAAACATCTTCACCAGGAAAACCCAGTTTTGCCAACTTTCCCGTTTGAGAGAGGATGTCATTTCTAATTACCACTACTGTACCAACCGTAATGTTGTTTGACCGTTGTTGTAATTGGTTTAGGTATCAATCATTTACCAGCGTGACCAGAAATGTCTGTTCATCTACTCACTAATTAAAAAAAAACACTTTCACTTCCACTTTTCTTCAGTAAGATACTAATACTTAAATACTACGTAGTTGTCATAAAATAAAAACAATTCGCAGGCCAAACTAATTAGGAGGACAACAAACACCCGGAATAAATATTTTACCTAAAAAGGCTCTCAGGTATTAATTACTCATAAAAGGAGTATTTCCAGGGTATATTATATTTTTATTGCACAAATTCCTTGTGTTGCAGTTCTGTAATTGAAAATCATATTACCAAGAATTTCTTATGAGGTGATAATAATTTTGCCGTGTCCGTATAAGTTGAAAAAATCAGGTCAAAAATATCCTCCTTGGGAACTGAGTTACAAACTAAATAAAGGCGGGAATCATGTAGTGAAGACGTCGGCGTGACTGACGGGCCATATACTTATACAAATAAAAGTAAAGAGTGTTTTATCGAGTTCCAAAACGAACGTCGATAACATCCTGGAATAAATAAACAGAAGGAACTGTACTTAACTGTAGAGCTCCTCGATCATAAGACACTTCTCGCTAAGACTTCTCACAGATATACATACACCTTGGGACGAGGTTATTATCTGGCAGAATACATGCAGATTTTTTTTATTTCTATGGAAAATAATTTTTAATTAGGATAGATGTTTATGGTCGTTGGCTGATGAAAATATTGCAGATGGAGCTGACTTTAAATTCGATAAAACTTCCAGTTTTAGCGAAAAATTACTGCGGATGCATGGATAGTATTGAAGACTTTTGACAATATTCTTGCGTGGCAAAACCTTGCTCCACTTTCTTGTAGAAAATTTGCAGAAAATAAGCCACTAGAGTGTTATTTCCGCTGGGGAAAAAATTCAGTTAAAATTTCACTTCAGAAATCTGGAAATTTGATTTTCCAAAAATCATTAAGGACTTTGTATAAAATCAGCCGCAATACGCATCTCCAGACATAATACCTTATGACCCTAATGTTTTTTGGAAAATTAAATTTTCCCAGATTTCCTAAGGGGAACTTGAACCGAATTTTTTCGAGCGATATCTATTTACAAATCACATCAATGCTTTCTATCTCCAGACATAACGCTCTATTGTCTATATAATCTGTACTTACCTATGGTTAAAATTACAAGCTTTGGAATTTAATTAGACACTGTTTTGCGTTTTTTATGATGAGCTAAAGTGTCCGAATCCGCGTTTGAAGAATCCGCGCATATTTGATGATGATATATTCGGTGAAATTTAGTCAATATAGGATTCTTATTGATTATTTTATTCCGGCTACTCAGGCGGCCACATGGTTATGTTACAGTCAAGAATAGAATATTGGCCGATATTCTTTGAAATTATTATAGAGTATTATGTATCTTTAGTATAGTATGTATTGGAATACCTTTAAATGGATTATATCTTATAATAACGCTTCAATCGGGCCCTTGCATATATGCATATGAGAAATGTGTGATTGGGATGAATCGCAATGTATTAGTGTTCAGTTTCATTTGGTCTCGATACAAATGCATTCAAAACAATCTGCCAATCGTTCTTTTATTTTGCCTCTATGTTCACTATGCAGCTGAGCTTGTACTGGGTACTGATTAGGTGCAGCACAATAGTTGATTTTGAATTTTTCTAAACAATTTAAAACGTATTAAATATTTTTATATCGTGTTTGTTGTTAATTGTTTCAAGACATGATATTATCTCATGATAGTGTCACGACAAACTTTTACCCAAGACAAACTTTTCAATCGTGTTTATTGAAAAATATTATTAATTATGATTACAAAATGTTGAGTTTTTTATTTAAATACCGAGCTGCACAGGTACACTCATCCTATTTACATAAATTAACTGAAAATCATTGGATAATAATTTTTATTCGACTATAAAATTATATACGATTAAATGAAAACCGATAAAATTGTTGAGAAAAAGGTTTTGACTATATGTCTAGATGGGTATTTAATGTTGGGAATTTTGAAGCTACATCGTATTCATGATGATTAAGGGAAATAAGGTTACGACTCTTCTTAATTATAACGTCTAATGTTGAAAATGTTATGGCTGTATTGATTGTTATTGTCGAGTTCGATAAATTAAAAGGTTCTTTAAAGATTGTCACTATAATTTCCGTTGGTTGTACTGTGCAATTTTAGTATTTCGATAGGTAGTTTTCTAAATAACGAGTAGTCGATAACTTACCTCTGGTGGGGGTTATCTCTGTAACGTCGGGCCTAAATAGTCAAGCTATGTGAAGGTAGTGCGTTATAGCACGGTGTTAGTATAACTATTCGGATACTCTAGGGGACAAGGTAGTCACTGGGAAAACATATGCTTTACACGTGTTGGTTTCCCTCTCCGTTACTAAACGGAGATTCGGTGCTACAATGTCATAGAGCCTTAATGGTTGTAATTAGTAAGTTGAGGGAGGGTGATACTTACATTTAATTATTGCTGGAGATGTACAGTTGTTGTCTGGAACCAATGGATCTCTGCTTCTTATGAAAAATAACAACCCGGTGCTTTGGTTAGAATTCTTAATTTTATTTCAGTTGAATTTATACTATTCACTTCACTTTACTGTTCTCGAACAATTATTACAATTTCTTTATTTAGTTTTCTAAATTTACAAACTGTTGGTACACAGATTCTGGTTATTTTCTTTTGTATGATTTGATATTAACACTTAATTTATGTACGGTTAGAAAGTTTTCTTAGCGAATACAATAACACTTGGATGGATTATTTTTGATTTGTATATATATATATATCTTTTTTTTGTTTAACAGACGGCACTTGATTACTTTATGATTATTGTTGAAAAAAGACTAAAAAAATTATAACGAGTAGACCTTGCTACTGTGATCGATGGAATGATGATTTTTAATAAAGATTTTTAGCTTATATACATAAAGTTTTTACGTTAATTAACAACAACATTATTTTATATTTTTTTGTCTTCTAGTATTACAATTTTATTTTCAATTTTTTTTCAAATAAAAGCGAGACGATACATCCGTTAAAAAAAAATATTTTTTTCTTTAGAAATTGCTTGATCGGTAATTTGTGTGTTTTGCATTATTTTAATTTAGCTTGTGTAACTCTCATGTTTCATTATTTTATTTTTTTTATAATTTTGATAAAAACAAAATGCTTAGCTTACATTTTTCGCGTGTGAATATTTTTTCGCCTAAACGTCCACTAATAATTTTTCTTATTGCTTTTGAACCAAAGATGTCACCAAAAATTTATTCAATTGCTTAAATGTCGATCAAGTCCAAATTAAATGTATTACGTAAAAAAATTAATTTGCATGAACGCAACATTGTATGTATACGATATTCATTCTTATCTTTTAATTGTGATGAGAAGAGAAAAGAAAAAAAATGTTATTGTAGCGCGCGCGTGTATATTATTTTGTTCTCGCGTTATCTTTATGTATATAGTTTTCTTTTTTAAATAGGTCAATTTTGCTTTATGTTTACTATTTTTTGTTTGTTGTTGTTGGGGATTCCTATATGGAATGTGTATTGTAATCTAATACGTTAGTTCTGTGTATTTATATGAAAAATAATGTGTACGTCTTATGTATTTTGTTTTAGAATTAAATATTTAGATTTTGTAAATGGGGCAAGGTTATACAACATACCTTCCTCCCTTGGGAAGTGAAAATTTCAGAAGGGAATTTTCACTTATCGAATGATATGTTTTTGTATGTCTAAGAATCTAACTTCATTTATTGCTAATTTCTAATTCTATTGTTAGTATTATTTATTATTTTAACTTAATAGATGGAGAGTATCCTCTTGTTGAGATGTTTGTTGTTTCCGGTTGTCTGAAGAGTGTTGTTTTTGGATTACAGAATTAGCCATCTCAAACTTATTTGAGATTCACCTATCTTGTAAGATTAGGCTCTGATGTATTGTCGACCGCCTGTCGTTTTTCCTCGGTTTACTTCTTGGTACTTTGCCATTTGTTGTCACCTGTAGCTGTTTTTGTATTTTATGTGTGTTTTTTTTTTTTTTAACATTCTTTATTGTTGGCTTCATGGTGTTTTTAGTTGATACTGATGTTCGTTGGTGGGACTGGTTTTACCTTTGTTGTCCGCTGACTATCTTAAGAGTTTCCCATTCACTTGTGTGTTGTGTGAATAGAATGGTTAGGCTTGTGATTGTGGATGATGTTTTCGCTTTCAGCCTCTTGGTTTGTTTGGCTGTGTTCATGGTCCTTTTCTAGTTTGTTTATCATTTTTATTATTAATATGCGTATTATTTATATTTTTTTTTTATTTATATATATTCTTGTTATTATTATAATGCGTTATTATAATTGTTATTAGTTTTATTATTATGTTTCTTGTTATTGTGTCTGCTCTTGTCTATGGACCCTCTAATGCACTATGTTCTAGTTTCTCTTGTTACTACAGTCATCTAACATCTTAACTTTGTTGTTGGCTTGCTATTTTCGTTGTTGACTTCGTCTACTGTGTTTGCTTGTCATCGTGTTGATTGGCAGTGCCTGTATTCCGGTTTCTTGATGTCTTCATTTTATTTCAGCGTTGTCATTTGTCTTGGTTGATCTACTTTGCTCTCTTGCTGTCTCCATTTATTTATTTATTTTGTTATATTATGTTAGTGTTATTCCTATTCTAGCTATTAATTGGATTTTGTTTTTAATAATTTAATTTAGTTTTTAATCATTGAATTTAATTTTTAGTATTTGAATTGAATTTATTTTTTAATAATTGAACTTTGTTTTTAATAATTTGATTTAGTTTTTACTGATTGGATTTAATTTTTAGTAATTTAGTTTTTAATGATTTGATTTAGTTTTTAGAATTTAATTTTTAGTAATTGGGTTTTGTTTTAATAATTTAATTTAGTTTTTAATCGTTGAATTTAATTTTTAGTAATTTAATTTTGTTTTGAATTTGCTTTCCTTAAATTTTATTTTCGTTCTAAAAGTTTTCGTTAAAAAAAAATTTTGTGTGTTAGTTGTAATTTGGAATTTTAATTTTTGTGCCGAATTGAGTTTTCTTGTTCTCTCATGTTTGTTAGTGATTTGGAGTCATGAGGAAACAAGTTTTGTTATATACACAAAAAGTTTTGTGTATAGGAGAAAAAAAAGATTCATTTTATCCTATTCTTAAATTTTATACAAAGGTCTTCGTTTAATCTTTGTTCTGAATGTTAATTACTTTATTTTGGTTTTTGCGTAAAAAAAACGAATTCAAATGATTTAAAATCTAAGCTTGCTTGTTCAAAAATTATTATCCTACATGAATTTATATGAATTTTGAGGATTTATTTTAAAATTAGAATCGTTACTAATTCTATTATTATTGATTTTGCTATTGGTTTCTGTTTATATCCTATTACTTATCATAACTTTATTGTTATATTTTTTTTTTTTTTTTTTTTTTTTTTTTTTTTTTTTTTTAGGGTTAGTTAGAATTTTGATTTGTTTTTGTGGGCCGAATTAGACTTGTTTTCTCATGTTTGTTAGTTATTTTATGACATGAGGAAAAAAGGTGTTTTATGGGAAACTAATATTTACCCTATTCCTGTTTCTGGTATTGTTGGATTGATTTTGGATTGGGTTGTATTGTTTTGGGTAATGCTGTGCGTCGAGCTGGCGACGGCTTGTGCACTTTTAATTTGCGTTGATCTGGCAACGGCTTGATTTTGCGTTGGTCTGGCAACGGCTTGATTTTGCGTTGGTCTGGCAACGGCTTGATTTTGCGTTGGTCTGGCAACGGCTTGTATATTTTTGATTTGCGTTGGGCTGTCAACGGCTTGTATATTTTTGATTTGCGTTGGGCTGGCAACGGCTTGTATATTTTTGATTTGCGTTGGGCTGGCAACGGCTTGTATATTTTTGATTTGCGTTGGGCTGGCAACGGCTTGTATATTTTTGATTTTCGTTGGGCTGGCAACGGCTTGTATATTTTGCGTTGGGCTGGCAACGGCTTGTGTATTTTTGGTTTGCGTTGGGCTGGCAACGGCTTGTGTATTTTTGGTTTGCGTTGGGCTGGCAACGGCTTGTGTATTTTTGGTTTTCGTTGGGCTGGCAACGGCTAGTGTATTTTTGGTTTGCGTTGGACTGGCAACGGCTTGTGTATTTTTGGTTTGCGTTGGGCTGGCAACGGCTTGTGTATTTTTGGTTTGCGTTGGGCTGGCAACGGCTTGTGTATTTTTGGTTTGCGTTGGGCTGGCAACGGCTTGTGTATTTTTGGTTTGCGTTGGGCTGGCAACGGCTTGTGTATTTTTGGTTTGCGTTGGGCTGGCAACGGCTTGTGTATTTTTGGTTTGCGTTGGGCTGGCAACGGCTTGTGTATTTTTGGTTTGCGTTGGGCTGGCAACGGCTTGTGTATTTTTGGTTTGCGTTGGGCTGGCAACGGCTTGTGTATTTTTATAAATTTTTGGACCCGCTCGGGTTTGGCCTACTACTCCATATCGGCGAGTCCATGCTCGTTTCCCGATTGTGGTTGATAAATATACTGTGCTTCATTGTGTAATTGGGGTTGTGTTGAGATTAAGTTTATTTTCATATTTGCGAATTTCTCCTCGATATCTGTGTTCGCTGCTTGTGGTTTAGGTTCATAGTTGTTTGGCGTTTCAAATGAGTAATGTTCTGGAGGTCTATCTACGGTGTTTCTCTCGTCTGGAGGTCGTCTATAATTGTTAAATCTCTGTACCAATTCTGTGTTTCTGTCTTGATAATTTGCTGACTGATTGCTTCTATATTCTTGGGATGTTGGTTGACCAAACATCATTGCTTGTTGCTGGTTGTTTCTCATGTTATTTGATCGCGTCCTACTGTCGTCTGTGTACGTATTCCTTAGTTGTACCGGGCTTGTGTTGTACCTCTGGTTGTATTGATTTGTATTTTGTTGTTGGTTTATTTGGAATTGTGGTCTATTTTGTGACCAGATTCTTGACCTGCACACGTCGTATGTGTGGTTCGGTTTTTGACAATAGTTGCATATTACTGGGTTATTTTGCCACATATTTCTGTTCGGTATGTTTTGGTAGTTCATTTGTAGTTTCTTTTCCAGCGTAAACTCCCCGTTTGTTATTTCTAGCATCCTCTCTATGTCCTCTGTTTGTTCTACTATACTGTCCACATCTTCCGCTTTTATTGTTGTTACTTTTTCTTTTAGTATTGTGTTGTTTAGTCCCCTTTTGAATGTTTGTACTGCTGTGATTTCTAAGTGCTGTGAGTATGTTTTGTCTATTGTTTCTAACTTATATTTTGTCCTGTATCCATTTTTGTAATTTTCCAGTGCTTCGATTACGCGTTGTCCATAGTTCCTAATAGATTCACCATATAATTGTTTGCACTCTACGAATTTCTTTTCTAATTCATTCAATGTCCAAACTTTTGTATACATACTGTTTAGTACTGTTCTTAATGCTTCGTAGTCTTCAATTTGTCTGCTACAGATTCTCGCATATGCTCCTCCCGTCAGTCTAAATTTTATCAGATTTCCAAATATTTTCTTTTCCTCTGGCTTTGTAAGGGTATTGTATATGCTGTCCGCTAATCCGAGAAATCTTGTTAAATCTGTCGTTATATTTTTGTCGTCCTCACCGCTGAATTCGGGTATCATGGTCGTAATATTTTGTTGGATTTCTCTTGTTGTCGTCATTTTGTTTGTTTTGTTTTGCGATTTTGTTTGATCGGGTGCTCTGTGTTTTGTTACGTTATTGGATGTTGCTACTTGAATGTATTTTGTGATGACTTTTGTTTCTTCTGGTTCCTTTACTTCTTGATGTGTTATTACTTCAACTACTGGTGTTTGTTCACTGGGTTGCTCTTCTCTTGATGTCTCTACTGTCTTCTGGTCTATTTTGTTTGTATGTAGTATAGTTTGTTCCTCTGTCACTTTGTTCTTGAGTTTAGGCTGTTTGTTTTTTATTGGTTCTAATTCGCAAGATGTTTGTGGTTCAGAATCACTATTACTATTTTCTGTTTGGGAGCGCGTTCGATTGTCCCTGAATAAAGATGGTGCTCGCGGGTTTGGTTTGACTTGAGTTGGTGATCGTGGTGTTTTTTGTGATTTACCAAATTCCAATGGTAGAGGATTCGCGCCGCTCATATATTACACTACTTCTTCTACTAATTAATGTTAAAGCAAGAAAATTTTTTCTTAATTAACTAACGCGGATGTCCTACGGAAACTTTACCTACAGCGCCATTAATGTTGAGAAAAAAAACGACGCTTACTTTCTTTTTGTGTAACTAATGATGTGAGATCTAAATAGGCAGTAATTGCCTTTACTATACTGTTAAATTATTAACGATACAATGGCTCCTAGTATCGATAGATTTAGTCGCTGATGTTAATTTCAGTTATAAGTTGTAGTTGGCTTACCGCTGGTGGGGGCCAATTCTGTATTTTAGTATTTCGATAGGTAGTTTTCTAAATAACGAGTAGTCGATAACTTACCTCTGGTGGGGGTTATCTCTGTAACGTCGGGCCTAAATAGTCAAGCTATGTGAAGGTAGTGCGTTATAGCACGGTGTTAGTATAACTATTCGGATACTCTAGGGGACAAGGTAGTCACTGGGAAAACATATGCTTTACACGTGTTGGTTTCCCTCTCCGTTACTAAACGGAGATTCGGTGCTACAATGTCATAGAGCCTTAACGGTTGTAATTAGTAAGTTGAGGGAGGGTGATACTTACATTTAGTTACTGCTGGAGATGTACAGTTGTTGTCTGGAACCAATGGATCTCTGCTTCTTATGAAAAATAACAACCCGGTGCTTTGGTTAGAATTCTTAATTTTATTTCGGTTGAATTTATACTATTCACTTCACTTTACTGTTCTCGAACAATTATTACAATTTCTTTATTTAGTTTTCTAAATTTACAAACTGTTGGTACACAGATTTTGGTTATTTTCTTTTGTATGATTTGATATTAACACTTAATTTATGTACGGTTAGAAAGTTTTCTTAGCGAATACAATAACACTTGGATGGATTATTTTTGATTTGTATATATATATATATCTTTTTTTTGTTTAACAGACGGCACTTGATTACTTTATGATTATTGTTGAAAAAAGACTAAAAAAATTATAACGAGTAGACCTTGCTACTGTGATCGATGGAATGATGATTTTTAATAAAGATTTTTAGCTTATATACATAAAGTTTTTACGTTAATTAACAACAACATTATTTTATATTTTTTTGTCTTCTAGTATTACAATTTTATTTTCAATTTTTTTTCAAATAAAAGCGAGACGATACATCCGTTAAAAAAAAATATTTTTTTCTTTAGAAATTGCTTGATCGGTAATTTGTGTGTTTTGCATTATTTTAATTTAGCTTGTGTAACTCTCATGTTTCATTATTTTATTTTTTTTATAATTTTGATAAAAACAAAATGCTTAGCTTACATTTTTCGCGTGTGAATATTTTTTCGCCTAAACGTCCACTAATAATTTTTCTTATTGCTTTTGAACCAAAGATGTCACCAAAAATTTATTCAATTGCTTAAATGTCGATCAAGTCCAAATTAAATGTATTACGTAAAAAAATTAATTTGCATGAACGCAACATTGTATGTATACGATATTCATTCTTATCTTTTAATTGTGATGAGAAGAGAAAAGAAAAAAAATGTTATTGTAGCGCGCGCGTGTATATTATTTTGTTCTCGCGTTATCTTTATGTATATAGTTTTCTTTTTTAAATAGGTCAATTTTGCTTTATGTTTACTATTTTTTGTTTGTTGTTGTTGGGGATTCCTATATGGAATGTGTATTGTAATCTAATACGTTAGTTCTGTGTATTTATATGAAAAATAATGTGTACGTCTTATGTATTTTGTTTTAGAATTAAATATTTAGATTTTGTAAATGGGGCAAGGTTATACAACATACCTTCCTCCCTTGGGAAGTGAAAATTTCAGAAGGGAATTTTCACTTATCGAATGATATGTTTTTGTATGTCTAAGAATCTAACTTCATTTATTGCTAATTTCTAATTCTATTGTTAGTATTATTTATTATTTTAACTTAATAGATGGAGAGTATCCTCTTGTTGAGATGTTTGTTGTTTCCGGTTGTCTGAAGAGTGTTGTTTTTGGATTACAGAATTAGCCATCTCAAACTTATTTGAGATTCACCTATCTTGTAAGATTAGGCTCTGATGTATTGTCGACCGCCTGTCGTTTTTCCTCGGTTTACTTCTTGGTACTTTGCCATTTGTTGTCACCTGTAGCTGTTTTTGTATTTTATGTGTGTTTTTTTTTTTTTTAACATTCTTTATTGTTGGCTTCATGGTGTTTTTAGTTGATACTGATGTTCGTTGGTGGGACTGGTTTTACCTTTGTTGTCCGCTGACTATCTTAAGAGTTTCCCATTCACTTGTGTGTTGTGTGAATAGAATGGTTAGGCTTGTGATTGTGGATGATGTTTTCGCTTTCAGCCTCTTGGTTTGTTTGGCTGTGTTCATGGTCCTTTTCTAGTTTGTTTATCATTTTTATTATTAATATGCGTATTATTTATATTTTTTTTTTATTTATATATATTCTTGTTATTATTATAATGCGTTATTATAATTGTTATTAGTTTTATTATTATGTTTCTTGTTATTGTGTCTGCTCTTGTCTATGGACCCTCTAATGCACTATGTTCTAGTTTCTCTTGTTACTACAGTCATCTAACATCTTAACTTTGTTGTTGGCTTGCTATTTTCGTTGTTGACTTCGTCTACTGTGTTTGCTTGTCATCGTGTTGATTGGCAGTGCCTGTATTCCGGTTTCTTGATGTCTTCATTTTATTTCAGCGTTGTCATTTGTCTTGGTTGATCTACTTTGCTCTCTTGCTGTCTCCATTTATTTATTTATTTTGTTATATTATGTTAGTGTTATTCCTATTCTAGCTATTAATTGGATTTTGTTTTTAATAATTTAATTTAGTTTTTAATCATTGAATTTAATTTTTAGTATTTGAATTGAATTTATTTTTTAATAATTGAACTTTGTTTTTAATAATTTGATTTAGTTTTTACTGATTGGATTTAATTTTTAGTAATTTAGTTTTTAATGATTTGATTTAGTTTTTAGAATTTAATTTTTAGTAATTGGGTTTTGTTTTAATAATTTAATTTAGTTTTTAATCGTTGAATTTAATTTTTAGTAATTTAATTTTGTTTTGAATTTGCTTTCCTTAAATTTTATTTTCGTTCTAAAAGTTTTCGTTAAAAAAAAATTTTGTGTGTTAGTTGTAATTTGGAATTTTAATTTTTGTGCCGAATTGAGTTTTCTTGTTCTCTCATGTTTGTTAGTGATTTGGAGTCATGAGGAAACAAGTTTTGTTATATACACAAAAAGTTTTGTGTATAGGAGAAAAAAAAGATTCATTTTATCCTATTCTTAAATTTTATACAAAGGTCTTCGTTTAATCTTTGTTCTGAATGTTAATTACTTTATTTTGGTTTTTGCGTAAAAAAAACGAATTCAAATGATTTAAAATCTAAGCTTGCTTGTTCAAAAATTATTATCCTACATGAATTTATATGAATTTTGAGGATTTATTTTAAAATTAGAATCGTTACTAATTCTATTATTATTGATTTTGCTATTGGTTTCTGTTTATATCCTATTACTTATCATAACTTTATTGTTATATTTTTTTTTTTTTTTTTTTTTTTTTTTTTTTTTTTTTTTAGGGTTAGTTAGAATTTTGATTTGTTTTTGTGGGCCGAATTAGACTTGTTTTCTCATGTTTGTTAGTTATTTTATGACATGAGGAAAAAAGGTGTTTTATGGGAAACTAATATTTACCCTATTCCTGTTTCTGGTATTGTTGGATTGATTTTGGATTGGGTTGTATTGTTTTGGGTAATGCTGTGCGTCGAGCTGGCGACGGCTTGTGCACTTTTAATTTGCGTTGATCTGGCAACGGCTTGATTTTGCGTTGGTCTGGCAACGGCTTGATTTTGCGTTGGTCTGGCAACGGCTTGATTTTGCGTTGGTCTGGCAACGGCTTGTATATTTTTGATTTGCGTTGGGCTGTCAACGGCTTGTATATTTTTGATTTGCGTTGGGCTGGCAACGGCTTGTATATTTTTGATTTGCGTTGGGCTGGCAACGGCTTGTATATTTTTGATTTGCGTTGGGCTGGCAACGGCTTGTATATTTTTGATTTTCGTTGGGCTGGCAACGGCTTGTATATTTTGCGTTGGGCTGGCAACGGCTTGTGTATTTTTGGTTTGCGTTGGGCTGGCAACGGCTTGTGTATTTTTGGTTTGCGTTGGGCTGGCAACGGCTTGTGTATTTTTGGTTTTCGTTGGGCTGGCAACGGCTAGTGTATTTTTGGTTTGCGTTGGACTGGCAACGGCTTGTGTATTTTTGGTTTGCGTTGGGCTGGCAACGGCTTGTGTATTTTTGGTTTGCGTTGGGCTGGCAACGGCTTGTGTATTTTTGGTTTGCGTTGGGCTGGCAACGGCTTGTGTATTTTTGGTTTGCGTTGGGCTGGCAACGGCTTGTGTATTTTTGGTTTGCGTTGGGCTGGCAACGGCTTGTGTATTTTTGGTTTGCGTTGGGCTGGCAACGGCTTGTGTATTTTTGGTTTGCGTTGGGCTGGCAACGGCTTGTGTATTTTTGGTTTGCGTTGGGCTGGCAACGGCTTGTGTATTTTTATAAATTTTTGGACCCGCTCGGGTTTGGCCTACTACTCCATATCGGCGAGTCCATGCTCGTTTCCCGATTGTGGTTGATAAATATACTGTGCTTCATTGTGTAATTGGGGTTGTGTTGAGATTAAGTTTATTTTCATATTTGCGAATTTCTCCTCGATATCTGTGTTCGCTGCTTGTGGTTTAGGTTCATAGTTGTTTGGCGTTTCAAATGAGTAATGTTCTGGAGGTCTATCTACGGTGTTTCTCTCGTCTGGAGGTCGTCTATAATTGTTAAATCTCTGTACCAATTCTGTGTTTCTGTCTTGATAATTTGCTGACTGATTGCTTCTATATTCTTGGGATGTTGGTTGACCAAACATCATTGCTTGTTGCTGGTTGTTTCTCATGTTATTTGATCGCGTCCTACTGTCGTCTGTGTACGTATTCCTTAGTTGTACCGGGCTTGTGTTGTACCTCTGGTTGTATTGATTTGTATTTTGTTGTTGGTTTATTTGGAATTGTGGTCTATTTTGTGACCAGATTCTTGACCTGCACACGTCGTATGTGTGGTTCGGTTTTTGACAATAGTTGCATATTACTGGGTTATTTTGCCACATATTTCTGTTCGGTATGTTTTGGTAGTTCATTTGTAGTTTCTTTTCCAGCGTAAACTCCCCGTTTGTTATTTCTAGCATCCTCTCTATGTCCTCTGTTTGTTCTACTATACTGTCCACATCTTCCGCTTTTATTGTTGTTACTTTTTCTTTTAGTATTGTGTTGTTTAGTCCCCTTTTGAATGTTTGTACTGCTGTGATTTCTAAGTGCTGTGAGTATGTTTTGTCTATTGTTTCTAACTTATATTTTGTCCTGTATCCATTTTTGTAATTTTCCAGTGCTTCGATTACGCGTTGTCCATAGTTCCTAATAGATTCACCATATAATTGTTTGCACTCTACGAATTTCTTTTCTAATTCATTCAATGTCCAAACTTTTGTATACATACTGTTTAGTACTGTTCTTAATGCTTCGTAGTCTTCAATTTGTCTGCTACAGATTCTCGCATATGCTCCTCCCGTCAGTCTAAATTTTATCAGATTTCCAAATATTTTCTTTTCCTCTGGCTTTGTAAGGGTATTGTATATGCTGTCCGCTAATCCGAGAAATCTTGTTAAATCTGTCGTTATATTTTTGTCGTCCTCACCGCTGAATTCGGGTATCATGGTCGTAATATTTTGTTGGATTTCTCTTGTTGTCGTCATTTTGTTTGTTTTGTTTTGCGATTTTGTTTGATCGGGTGCTCTGTGTTTTGTTACGTTATTGGATGTTGCTACTTGAATGTATTTTGTGATGACTTTTGTTTCTTCTGGTTCCTTTACTTCTTGATGTGTTATTACTTCAACTACTGGTGTTTGTTCACTGGGTTGCTCTTCTCTTGATGTCTCTACTGTCTTCTGGTCTATTTTGTTTGTATGTAGTATAGTTTGTTCCTCTGTCACTTTGTTCTTGAGTTTAGGCTGTTTGTTTTTTATTGGTTCTAATTCGCAAGATGTTTGTGGTTCAGAATCACTATTACTATTTTCTGTTTGGGAGCGCGTTCGATTGTCCCTGAATAAAGATGGTGCTCGCGGGTTTGGTTTGACTTGAGTTGGTGATCGTGGTGTTTTTTGTGATTTACCAAATTCCAATGGTAGAGGATTCGCGCCGCTCATATATTACACTACTTCTTCTACTAATTAATGTTAAAGCAAGAAAATTTTTTCTTAATTAACTAACGCGGATGTCCTACGGAAACTTTACCTACAGCGCCATTAATGTTGAGAAAAAAAACGACGCTTACTTTCTTTTTGTGTAACTAATGATGTGAGATCTAAATAGGCAGTAATTGCCTTTACTATACTGTTAAATTATTAACGATACAATGGCTCCTAGTATCGATAGATTTAGTCGCTGATGTTAATTTCAGTTATAAGTTGTAGTTGGCTTACCGCTGGTGGGGGCCAATTCTGTATTTTAGTATTTCGATAGGTAGTTTTCTAAATAACGAGTAGTCGATAACTTACCTCTGGTGGGGGTTATCTCTGTAACGTCGGGCCTAAATAGTCAAGCTATGTGAAGGTAGTGCGTTATAGCACGGTGTTAGTATAACTATTCGGATACTCTAGGGGACAAGGTAGTCACTGGGAAAACATATGCTTTACACGTGTTGGTTTCCCTCTCCGTTACTAAACGGAGATTCGGTGCTACAATGTCATAGAGCCTTAACGGTTGTAATTAGTAAGTTGAGGGAGGGTGATACTTACATTTAGTTACTGCTGGAGATGTACAGTTGTTGTCTGGAACCAATGGATCTCTGCTTCTTATGAAAAATAACAACCCGGTGCTTTGGTTAGAATTCTTAATTTTATTTCGGTTGAATTTATACTATTCACTTCACTTTACTGTTCTCGAACAATTATTACAATTTCTTTATTTAGTTTTCTAAATTTACAAACTGTTGGTACACAGATTTTGGTTATTTTCTTTTGTATGATTTGATATTAACACTTAATTTATGTACGGTTAGAAAGTTTTCTTAGCGAATACAATAACACTTGGATGGATTATTTTTGATTTGTATATATATATATATCTTTTTTTTGTTTAACAGACGGCACTTGATTACTTTATGATTATTGTTGAAAAAAGACTAAAAAAATTATAACGAGTAGACCTTGCTACTGTGATCGATGGAATGATGATTTTTAATAAAGATTTTTAGCTTATATACATAAAGTTTTTACGTTAATTAACAACAACATTATTTTATATTTTTTTGTCTTCTAGTATTACAATTTTATTTTCAATTTTTTTTCAAATAAAAGCGAGACGATACATCCGTTAAAAAAAAATATTTTTTTCTTTAGAAATTGCTTGATCGGTAATTTGTGTGTTTTGCATTATTTTAATTTAGCTTGTGTAACTCTCATGTTTCATTATTTTATTTTTTTTATAATTTTGATAAAAACAAAATGCTTAGCTTACATTTTTCGCGTGTGAATATTTTTTCGCCTAAACGTCCACTAATAATTTTTCTTATTGCTTTTGAACCAAAGATGTCACCAAAAATTTATTCAATTGCTTAAATGTCGATCAAGTCCAAATTAAATGTATTACGTAAAAAAATTAATTTGCATGAACGCAACATTGTATGTATACGATATTCATTCTTATCTTTTAATTGTGATGAGAAGAGAAAAGAAAAAAAATGTTATTGTAGCGCGCGCGTGTATATTATTTTGTTCTCGCGTTATCTTTATGTATATAGTTTTCTTTTTTAAATAGGTCAATTTTGCTTTATGTTTACTATTTTTTGTTTGTTGTTGTTGGGGATTCCTATATGGAATGTGTATTGTAATCTAATACGTTAGTTCTGTGTATTTATATGAAAAATAATGTGTACGTCTTATGTATTTTGTTTTAGAATTAAATATTTAGATTTTGTAAATGGGGCAAGGTTATACAACAAAATGTGTGTGCAATCCATAAAAATAGAAGGATAACTCCGGCATTAAAACGCAACTAGAATTGGCTCCTCTTCCTCTCTCTCCATTCTCTCAGTGTGCTGTATGAACCTACGTACACATATCGGGTAGTAAAATAAATATTTATAGTAGTCATTAAGCTGATTTCCATAAACAGAAAGCTTTTTGCCTATGTCACATATATACATAGTATGTAATAACGATGATGCTGCGGATAAAATATTTATTTTAAAATTTAATTTAAATATTGAACAAATAACGTTTTTATTTTTGCGTTTTGTGATTTCAAAATGAAATTTAATTTTATTAATTTAATTTTTTTTTTATTGCTTTTTATGTAATATTGAGCCACCCCTATCCGCCGCGCGTATGTACACATAAAGTAAGAATACATCGTTTTTGTATTATGGTACTATTTATACATCCTTCTTTTCCAATCACTTTAATGATTTTTCTTATGCCGGAGCAAAACATAAAAATAGGAAAATTGAATTGATTTGATTTTTATTATATTTGAAAAGCTTTATAAAATTTTTTTTTATTGGATTTTCTATATTTCTTAACACATTCCGCAGATCGCAATATCTTGATTTTATGGGCGCGAACTCGATAATGGTTTTTGTTATATGTCTATATATGAATTGAGAAACCATACATAAATATTTTAATCTGGTTCGTGTGCAATTTTCCAATTTCATTAAATAATGATTAATAAAAATAACAAAATGTTGTATTGGGCACAAGAGCGCAGCATTTTCTCTAATCGCGCATAAAAAATCTTATTTTGTGTACGAGATTCCATTGGTGAATTTACATTCACAAATAACAATTTATTATACAACATGAATTTTAATTTCTTTTGATATTCAAATAAAACGAAAAACGAACGCATAAATAAATAAAAGGAATTTGTGGAAATAAGAATAAAAAAATTAGGGATTTGAAATGATGTGATTATAATAAATTGCGTGTGTACAAAAATATAAATAAAATGTTCCCCAATTTTTGTGCCGCTGTATATTCTAATGAAGTATTATAGAAAATTTTACACACTTGTGGTTCGTTTGATCGTTGATTCGATAATTTATTGATTTTCTTTAAATTTCTTATTTGTTTGGGGTTTCTTTTAATCAATGGCGTAAAATTTTTTATTTTTTATTTATTTAAATCGTTTATATATACCTTAAGACAAATAAATATGTAATAAAAAACTGGTTAGGCGAAAATTCAGATGTTGTTTAGTTTTTCATCTGATGAGAAGACTCCATTTCAATCAGGAGGGATATTTTCCTGAGGTTTAGCCGTGGCGGGACCACGTATGAGTAGTTCCACGCACTAGTGGATCATCCAGGCACAATTGGATCATCACCGAAGGACCCTTCTCTATCGAAAATAATAAAACAGAAACTAAAAATCTCACAGAAAAGCACAAATTTAATTGCCAGAAGACTCCATTAGATTGTAATTAAATACAACCAACTATAATTTGATAACAAATGGATGCTTCATAATTTCTTGTCATCCTTGCGCAAAGAATTCAATGCTTAGCGGCTTTGGGGAGTTCTCTATTTTGGTATGTAAATAATTATTAACAAATACAAATTGTTGAAAACCGTTCTAATTTCTATTAATATTTTAATTTTAATAAATCTTTAAAGCGGGGTTTTCGGGGCAGCAGAGCCCACTCTGTAAGGCCTACAAAGAATTAAAATAACTTTTCAAATTGTTTTTATAAATTTTCCTTTCTTTATCAAAAACACAAATGCTTCCCATGAATGTTAGAATCTAAAAAAATTATCAAAGCGGGGTATTGGGGGCGATTGAAAAAATTTGATTTTTTTTGGAATTGGGGGGGGGGGGGGGGGTATTTTATTTTGGGTAACGATAACAACCCAAATAAAACAAAATGGGTTGATATCGTTATCCAAAATAAAAAAAATCAATAAAACCCCAATGATCAAGTTTTTTAAATAGGTATAGCAATTTTAAATATTATTTTAATTTGTTTTACACCTTTTGGGGCTGGCGCCCCCAAACCCCACTTAGAAATTGTAATATTTATAGAACTCGGAGCATTTTCCAAAATTTGTGTTTTTTAATAATTATTCCGTACTAAAATAGAGGAATCCCCAAAGCCGCTTCATTGAAAATACGAATCTTATACATTCGAATTCTGGTCTAGCATTCAGACAATTTCTGTACTTCGATTTTGTTGCAGCATAATTTGAAAATTCGGTCTCGCATAAATATGTTATTTTAAAAGGAAGTAAAACACGAGTGGCTAGTTTTGACATGTTGGAATACTTTTCTGTTAAATTTAACAAAAAATCATTTAGTGGAAGTTCAATGTATTTTTGTTTTAAGCAAGACTTAGCAATTAAATCAATTAGGTTTTGATAATCACTTGCGCTGAAAGCCACTGGCTTATCTGTTATTACAAATGGGTTCCTAATCCAAGAGTTATCTGTTATTACAAATGGGTTTCTAAGCCATAAGAGCTATCCTCAGTGGACTTTGGAAAATATTGTAAAATGCTTGACTGTAAATTATGAAAAAATTCTAAAATTACTTTGGAGACTTTAGCATCAGCCTTCGAATTTTTTAGTATGTTTAGAATTTTTCACGAAACACCTGTTTATCATCCACGGAACATCAGTGTTCCGCGGAACATAGTTTGGGAAACACCGAGATAGAGGATGGTTCAATACATTTAAGTAAAAGTTTACAGCATTTTAATTTAATGATCCTCTATCTAATTCCATAATCATTTGAGCAGGCCAACACATAGTTGTTGACTTAAAGGGACTATACATAGGATAGCTCATATGACATACGAAGATTCTAGATAGAGAGAGACACGTAAAATGAAGCCCACCAAAATACAGAACTGATATACCATAAATTGAATGTTTAATTACAAAAGCTGATGTACATGTACAATATTTAATTGAACAAAATTTTAAAACCGATGGTTGTTTTCATCACGTTCCAAGCTCGACTACCCTTCTGCAATCACCGGATTGCAAGCATAACACCGGATGATCAAAAAGGAAAACCCTACAATTCGGTCGTCCTGCGTTTTTCGCGAACATTCACCCAATATCGTTACCGTATTGGGTTTTATTATCGCATAAATTTTGTTCTTCGTGGGTTTAATCATCGTGAAGTCGTGGGTCTTCATCATCATGGGTTTTAAAGTGGTAAAGAGCGAATCTGTAAAAGTATTAAATAACTATCATAGTGTCATGACATCTTATAGTTTTTGGGGATTGAATTTTGGGCTAACCGACAAAAATATATTAGAAACTTTCGAGACAGTAAAATTTTCGTGACTTAGAGTAAAAAATCACTATCGGTAATAAATTGGGCTACCTTCACATATATTATTTTTTTCAATCCGAAAAAAGTGTAACCAACCAATTTAATTTTTTTCCACCAAACTTAAACAATAATTAATTAAAACTAATTAATTGCGTAATCCTTTTTCATGTTTTATTATTTTAATTTTTGAATTGACTATAAGCCACACTGTATATTCAGCGAAAAGCTTTTACCAAAAAAAATTAAAATTCCATTTTTGTTCCGTCTCTATTCCATTCGTACATGTAGTAGAACAACAAGTAAAATATTTATTTAGGACATGATGCGGCATCATGATCATTATACGGGTTTTCCTTCGAAATGTAAAAATTTTTCTTTTTCTTTTGTGTAACCAAAATTTATTTTCAGCGCTACAAAATCTATTTGCGTAGGTTAGGTATACACTCGTACAACAAATAAAAATTATAACAACTCATTCAGACCGGTATGTATTCTGTTGTTCGACACAGAGAGAAAGATGTGGTCGTGGCACGAATGGGTTAAAAAATAAATAAACCTATTAAAAATGTGTAAACAAGAGAAAATGTTGAATGTCGACACACGTAAGCGAGATGCGAAAACAAATAATTTTTCATACAAATCTGTGAGAAAAATACAAAAGAAAATCGGAAAATGTGTGTGTCATATCATACACTTTTGTATAAAATCAATACTGGAATATTATTCTAAAATAAAAATCCGACAAATCGATTTTTAATCTTACATGTTTTTGGTGTGAAAATCACTAATCGATTTTCCATCGCGATTATACACACATGCATACATACATTTACGAAGAAAACCAATTAAATTTAATTTATTGCGGTTATTTTATGAAAAATAAGATGGTAAAATTCCGTTCTGCCTGAGATGCGGCGTGTTTCTTTTTATTTGCGTTTCTAGTAAACAATTTTCCGACAGTTTTTTGTGTTTGGTGTAATATTCATTCATAAATCTGGTTTTTGGCGTTTTTCTTTTGGTGACGGCGTTGAACTTATTGTTATTTCCGTTGCGCATATATAAACTTAAACTTTTCGAACTACCTTTATAAATATATTCTATAGTGTGAATACAAAAAGATGTTTACGCTATTAAAATAACCAGTAATAATATAAAATCTAATAGCTCGTTATTAAAAAACAAAATAATAAAATTAAATTATTATTACTTATATCGGTTAGAAAAATAAATTCTATATTTACGTTATGGTTTTAGATTATTTTATACACAGTAATTTCGGAGACAATTTGGTTCCATATTTATAAGATCCAGACCAATTCAATCTGCATCGTTTGCAATATTTCCAGCCAAATACAATAATATTGGTATTTTACTGCAATAAAGTCATTGAACGCACAAGTAGACGATTATTCTCGATAATAAAGGCTTTTGACTCCATTGTACACAACTAAACTAGTTCATTGGCATTGTGTCAAAATTTTACGCCTTGTGACTTTCTTTTTGAGATTTTTGATTTTATTTTATTTAATTTTATTAATTTAGAATCGCGATCCATTTTAGAAAACAACAAAATAATAAATGATGAAAGATATAGTTTTTATGTTTAAACGGGGACATGACGTTGCAAATGAACCAAAATGACATAAATAAATTTAGAATTAATTTACTTGTTTGGTGTTGTTTTTTTTTTTGTTGCTAAAATAACATACAATTGACATAGATTTTAAGAAAGAAACAAAAAAATACAAGAATGGACTAAAAAAATATCATGGTCGACCAAAAGTACGATTTACATAATTATACTGCAGCATTGAAAATGTTTTAATGATGCGACAAATTGTTGTGTACATGAAATGTTTAAGTTTTTTAGCATATGCGAAATTGTATGAATTTGAAATATCTCAATTAATTTATCATCACACCGAAATATTTTCTTAATGCTTTTTATCTTTATGATAATTCGGAGCATGAATCAAATGATTACGACGCGTCTCCGCAAATTTTTATTAAGAATATAAATTAAACGATTTGTTAGTTAGGTTGGTTGCCAAAATTCTTTGGGTACATCAATTGTATAAATACTAGTATGCACACTGAAGAAATAATTATCTGTTATGAATATACTGTGCTTAGCAATAAAATTGTGTTTATGAATGAAGGGTGTTATGTTTATGTACTTAACTATGTTTTGAGGTGACGCGTGTCATTTTTCAATATTTACTGGAGTAGAAGGAAAATTATTCACAATGGCACCTCGATTTATATTGTTCTTAATAGTCAAAGGATGCCTTCAAAAATCAAGCCAAATGCTTATTATGCAGCATTTAATTCAAAAAATATTTTTGCAGCCTTTTGAGTAGGTGTACCGTAGCGGTTTGTTGCGGGGGCACGCTGAGCGAAAACGTCTGCAAGAACCTCTCATCTCTCGATGCGGATAACTTTGGTAAAGCCGACGTTGTTGCTTCTGGTTTTGGCATATTATTTTTTATTTTCAGCGAAAACGTAGGTGATGTCAAAGGTAGTACCGATCGTTCTACTAGTAATCCCAGTTAAATTCAGGCGCTGATGACAGGCATACACTGCTTGACTGTTGATATTGTAGATACGGTACTAAGATTTTTATTACTCGTGGTTGTCGCCCATATAGCGCAGTTATGCTGGAGATTTACCACCAGCTGGATCAGATGTAGCTCGGCTTTAAGAAATTACTTACTTAAACAGCGCTTCCTGTTTATATTGTCGTAATCTGGCACGGGGAATTTAATGGATTAATAGAAGAAAAACAAAATTTATTTCAGCCTTTCAGTTAATACAGTTTTATAACCTCAGTGATTATAGATTTATGTTTTTTTAATAATGCCAAAAAATTTGCCACGACCGCTTAAAACGACAATACCGTTTTACCGAAACGTAAAAAAGCAAATTTTGTTGCACAAGTTCAACACAAGTAGAAATCGATTCACTAAAGCTTATGATGTGGAAGATTCCGAAGCAGTAAATAATTTCCCGGCTTCAGCTTTTTTTGTCAATCATGCAAGTAAGTCTATACATTTTATTTAACTTTTATTTTTCAATTATCTACAAATTTACATTCAAATATAAATTATTTACCTATACGCTTCGAAATTTCAGCATCTGGAATTTTGCCAGCCCCTCCTATAATTAAAGATACTCAATTACAAATCACATCTGAATCATCACCAGATATTGAAAATAATACAACATAACTATTACAAGATCAGGAATTAAAAACTAATAACTTTGAAGACGAAGACGACGAACATGCCCAACTGGAAGAAAAGATGGCATTAATTGAAGGATTAAAAATATGGGCCTTAAAACATTGCAGGTATGTTGATAAAGAAGAGTTCCTTCCCATCAGCCAATACATCTTGCTGTATTTAAGTCTTAGTTCTTCACTTTTCTTCTTGCCATGTGCTTTCCATCGCAGTTTAGCATCCAGGGTCATGCCGAGATACTTAGCTGTGTTCGCATACGGTACTATTTCTCGATTTATGGTAATCGGGATATATTCGAATCCCCTGTTTGTAAAGTTGATGTGAACTGATTTATTTTCATTTAGCTTTATTCGCCATCTTTTTGTCCATTTATAAATTTTAGGTATTGCTGATTGTAACTTTTGTGTTGACTCTTCGTTGATTGTGCCAACAGCCAAGATCGCCGTGTCATCTGCAAAAGTCGCCACTATGTTGTTTTCTAATGTAGGAAGATCATAAGTGTACAGTATAGATATAAAACCGGCCATAATACACTGGCCTGTGGAACTCCTGCGTTGATTTCTTTCAAATCATAGAAGGTATCATCTAGCTTAATCCTGAAGAATCTATCTTTCAAGTAAGATTCAAGTATTTTAGCAAATTGCATTGGTAGAAGATTTCTTAATTTATGGTCAAGTCCTTCATGCTACATACTATCAAATGCTTGGGCAACGTCTAGAAATATCGTTGGACAGACTTTTTTCTCCTCTAATGCTTTCTGAATTATACTGGTTATTCTGTGAACTTGATATATTGTTGAGTGTTGGTTACGAAAACCGTATACTGATGATTTGGGATCAAGTTTTTACTCTCGATTATCGGATTTAACCTTTTTACCAGTAGCTTCTCAGAGAGTTTGGACATGGCTGGCAATAGCGAAATTGGCCTGTAAGATGAGGTGTGGTGGTTTCCCAGGTTTTCGAATCATAATTACTTCTGCAATTTACCATAAGCTTGGTACATATTTTATTTCTGCAGTAATAAGATTGTAGCCAGGAGCTCTTTTCATATTCATATGAGCTTTTATCTCACACACGACTTCTTTTGGCGTTGTTGATGGGATTTCTTTACTTTCTTACACAGCTTGTTCAGTTATTATCTCGGCTTCTAACGTTTCGTCTTGATGTATGGCTGGAATATTTTTTCGATGTGTTCATCAAATTCTCGAGCTTTATCTTCATTATTCCTAGCCCATTTCTCACCTGCTACTCTTATTGGAGGATTCTGCATTATTGGTCTTTTAATTATTTTGGTTGCTTTCCAAAGAGGATAATCAGTACTGCTATCATTAGTTAATTTTCTAAAATAGTTGCTGATTGATTCATTTTTCAATTCTTTGATCTCTCGTCTTAATTGTTGAGTGAGATTGTTCAAATTAGTTTTATCTTGTGGGGCCCTTGCTTGTTGCCATATTCTTATCGCTCTTCTTTTTTCTGCTAGGAGTTCTCTAATTACCAAAGAGTAGTTGTTCCCTTTGATTTTCTTTTTAATTTCAGGGGTATTTTCTCAAGCTGATTGCTATACATCGTTTGGAAATTTGTGAACTTCTGAATCATTTCTTTAATTATAAATATTGATGGGCTGCCCATTTGCCGTAATTCAAAAAATGAATTTTGGCCAATAATGTGTGCTATTGATGAAATGCCTAAGATCCCTATTAGGGTAATTTGAGTTTATTTAGGACAATGAAAACCCATGTCGGAGCCTTTCCTCAATTTTTTCGTGGATGTCTTAGCAATTACAAAAACCGGCATACTTGTGAATGGACACAAAATTAGTATTAAGATTAAATGTTTTGTTGGCGACACTCTGCCATAGAGCATTTATAAAGGTTTGTTATGCATTAGGATTATAATTTTATATATATATTTAAATGATTAAATGATATATATTTAAATGATTAGGTGTAGTTGGGTTCAATGCATACCACGTTTGCATAAGATGTACATCAATTGGTGAATATGAAAATGATCATATGAGCTTTCCTAGAATAGACAGATGACAGAGGAGTGAAAAAATTATTGCAGATTTCACAAAGTTTTCAGCCGCTGACATAAAAAACAAATCAAGTTTGTTAAAAGACTACAACGGTAGTAGGCCTATGATGTTTTGAAAAGGGTTAGAATTTAGGACGTTTCCATTGTATTGCGTTGCGGTACTGTGATTTTAAAAGACTATTTACGCCCTGAAGTGTATGAACATTTCTTGTATCTCGTTTGTGTTGTTACAATTTGCACTAGCAAACAGTATACTTAAAATTCGTTAAAAGAGCGAATGGAATTCTTAACGGATTTATTGAAAAGTACATTGAAATATACGGCTCACATACACATCAATTATCAGCAACAACGTGATGATGTTGATAGGTTTGGACACCTGCCCTCGTTCAGTGCTTACCCGTTTGAAAATTTTCTGTGGCATATGAAAAGCATGATCTGAACTGGTAACATACCATTGGCTCAATGCGCCAAGCGAATAGTGGAATTATCTAAAATTAACATAAGGTCATCGGAAAAAATTGCATATCCGTTAGTAACAAATGAACATCGGAACAATAAACATCAACTATCAAATTGTAAAAAGATATTTTACAAACTTCAGTTAGAAGATGGGTTTACATTAACAAATCGAAATAAGGGACAGATAGTTTATGACTAAGCAAACTGAAATTGTTGGCCTGATAAATGCCACTTATTTTGAAGAAAAATTATGTATTTACGGCACAAGTTTAAATAGCAAGAGGGATTTTTTCCATCGACCAATAAATTCATCTCGTATTAATATTTTTTCATCAAGTGGTAAGCTGAATAATCCACAAATATTGAACTTAAACAATATTAAGTGCAAATTGATATCATTACCATACCAAAAGGATTTTAGTGTTCTTACCACTAATATACATTACAGGCCCTACATAAAATATTAGTCAAATTGGGAAAATATTTTATTGGACATGAAATTAAACGTTTCTCCTGTGTAACATAAATACCAATTTATTTCAATATTCTAAAAAAAAAGCTTTTCAAAGAAATTCATATAAACATAAATTAAAGTCCTTTTTGTATTAACAAATTTATTCAGCTAGGCCCAGAGCTAACATCTATTTCGCTCTCTTTTCAGGCAAAGATGCTTCAACGTCACCGTCATCTGTTAGAACTTCACTGTCAATATTCGTCAGGTTTACGTTTTCCTTCTGTAGTAACATTTCATTTGATTTTTGGGATTTGGGCTTTTTCTTTAATTTGAATTATGTAAATTATATTAATATAATACCTTTAATGTTCGAGCCGTTGCAATGTGTGCTTCAATATTTTATCCCTCAAACACTCCTCATTTCTGGCTTTTGACTGCCTGCAATCAGCCATATACATAACTTCAAAAATTACATCAATAATTTGGCTATACTTTTGAAAGTATAGATGAGCCGGTCCAAAAATATTTAAGCATCAGTTCGGGTTCGAATAAATAATCTATGATTTTGTAAATAAGTTTGCCGCCATCAACAGTTTTACTTCTACCACCAATATTTTAAAGTCACGATATCTACAGTTTAAAAGTAAAAATCTAACTATTCAATAATATATAATATGTTGTAACTTACCAATTGATTTTTCAATACTTCCTCAATATGTAACCTTGTGTTTAAGTTTTCTAAGTCTGTGATTTCCTTTAGAGGAAAATGAAACGTTTCTACTAGACCATTACAAATATCACTCGACATCTCCACTTGACTTGTCGAGTTTGTTGAAATGGTTGTCGAAGTATTCCATTTGATTGACCATTTTTAAAATGGTTTCTTGGAATCCCATTAAAGCTTGGCTAATACTGATCTCCTCTAATTCATTTGCTCAGGAGTAAACTCACCTGTTGTCACTTCGTCATCAAACATTTGCTCGAAGTCTTTTTGCGGAACACTAAAGATTGCTTGTTTCCTAACATGTTTGTTTTGCTTCTTTTGCTGCATATGCCTGTGATTATAGTTAAGTTATTTTGATTACTGTAAAAATAAGTTATATGACCAATTACAAGTCTTCTGCGCTTCTGTATCACAAAAATTGGAAAATTGGATTTCAAATTGCCGTCCTCCGACAAATGTAGTGGCTACTGCTATGACCGTACAAGCCGAGCGGGTCCAATTTTCGAAAGGCGATGAATTTGGGTCGGCCGGTAATTTATCAAGTTGCTTAATATTTAAATTTTGTGACCACCTTAATATTTTATTTTTCTCCCATTTTTCTGGAAACGCTGGAACCGAAAATGTATCATTAAGGCATCAAGATATGACCGAACCAAATTTACAAGACATCGAATCTGATGAGAGCGATAATTGTGAAAACGAATCTGATTTCGACAATAATTCAAATTTTATAGTTTCATTTGAATTCAAAAGGCGCTTATTGATTTAAAAGTAAACCATTCATTTCAATCGACCAGTGAAATTAGTAGTTAAATCTCTCTATCGAAATGACGCTAACAGCGTTCATGCAGGTATCACGCTGTAAACTTTAAATAAATATAAAACTCCGTTTGCGAGCGAAATTAAATCAGCGTTACCGATTTGAATTAGCGAAAGGCGTACCACAAATTCTAGTTTACTATACAGTATCTGCACAATAGATACTTGCATTTGGATGCACAGACACATGAACATAAAAAATATTATTTCCGAAATTTAAAAAAAAATTAAATTCTACGTAATCTTGTCTTACTGTTAGAAAGAACGGCTAAAGCTAAACCATCGTATACTGAAACTGTTGTCTGTAACGAACTTGTAGATGAAAAAAGTTTGGCTATACATCAAATTGAAGAAGTTCTTCCAATCGAAACAGAAGAAAATTTAAAGGAATTGATGCAAAGTTCTATCGATATAGAATTATATGTCAAAATTCGCTGATTACCACAAGACTTCACCGACAGTTAACGTAGTTTGACGATCAACGAAATCCGTCAACGATACATATGAAGTATGTTGACATTCCCTTGGAAAACCCAATCAATTCACCGGAAAGATTTGCCTTGCATAAGTGCGGTTAACATTAACACTGATCGACTGCTTTTGGAGTTTCTACTTTCAGGTTATAAACAGAGTTTCTACAATGATAATCGCTCAATTTATTAACAGAGTGATTCTACGATGAATAGTGTTTCCCGTATACTCCCGACAGATTGACTGGCATTCGATGGCAAAGTTACCCTACTTCCCACATTTGTAACAAATGGGTGTGGTGTCTTCATTCACGATGCTCATCAGCTTCTTTTGCGATCAGACCTTATTTTAAAATATGTCATAATCTTCCACTAGACGGTTGCATTGAGATTGGTAACTTAATCTTAATTTTTTTCTTGTTTTTTTTTTTTGAAAACATTTTTGAACATCGATTTTTCTTTCCTCATTTTGCTCTGGTGGGCTTAAAACCTGCCTATATAACTTTCTATTTTCTATATCTATATTCTTACAGGTGAAAGATCAAGATTTCAGATTAATACACTTGATTGGTCCGACGACAACCTTGTTTTTTAGATTTTGTTTCTAGACACTCTCGCAGAAATGTGAAAAAAAAAAAAATGTTTTGATAAAATTTGCATAAAGGGGTTAAAGATGGAAACAATTGTCAAATTATGTTTCTAGACCAAAAATACTCTAAACTAATCGCAGGATACCGAAGGGCTTATTTCAGTACATTTCTGGAATCCTACTTTTCAATATTGATTTCGATCGCAATATAATTTATGCACATACCGCTACATATACCTTGTAACATTAATTTTGAAACAGTCACAACAAGTCACCAAAATTTAAAAAAAAATGTATTTACAGTGTTATAGAAATATACCTACACGTGTAATACAATTTCCATAAATTTCCATCATATTCAATTTCAATACATATCTATGTATTATGTACGTATTTTCTCAGATCTTCTTCGCATTTGCTGTACAGAGAGATATTGTCATATTTAGTTAATTTTCACAGTTTCGTGCACACCCCCATTTTTCCATAAATAATTTTCCGTTTTGGAACAAATACAAATTATTCTATTCCCTTTATTTCGAAAGTAAATTTGAAATGTGAAAAAAATGGAAAATGGAACAATTGAAATTGTAATTTGCTCGGTAAAAGAAACAAATTAGTGCGCAGGGAAGTGAGAGCGTATTCATTTACATACAAGAACCTGCAGTATCGCGCCATACACTAGGTATGTAGGTTTTTAATCGAATCACCTGTCACTCAACAATATCGCTTAAATTTATTGAGCACTCTAAAATTGTGCTGGTAGTTTTTGTTTTGTACAAAAGATAGGCCAAGTTTTATTGTTTTGTGTAACCACGTTTTAATGAATATTAAAGTTTATTAAACACGAAACGTGTCTCATGCAAGAAGAATTTATAGTTTGTTTAAGAATAATTAATTTGTTTTTTTAATGGGAAACGGTAAATAATCTTTTAGCAGTGCGGATAGTAATAGTGTGGATAATTAAATTTAATTGAGAATGATAAAATTTTTGTACTAATGTCAAATGACTAAATCAAACTTCTATAATTTTGGGCGGCACACAATTTAGTTTGATGGAGTTCCACCAAATGGTTGAAAGAATGTCTCTTAGGGAGGGACTGGTGTCATTCCTGTGGTCCAACTAGTTCATTCTTTTACAAAGGCTGGAAAAATATGTGTATACTCATCTGTATTTGGTTTAGTGTCAACGAAACATTTCGCCATAAATAAAGATTTGATTATTTTTGGTTGATCTACTTAGACACTCTTAAACAGTCACGATTGTTAGCCTCCCGCCCAGATAAGACCATGGAAGGAATTGTGTTGCATTTTTCACAAAGTTCGTGAAATTTCACAGTTCACAACGATACTACTGAAAAATAAATAGTTGAACTTAACCTGTTTGTCCAAAATCTGACACCTCTTTTGCCACCACTTTTCTTGGTCACATTTCACATCAATATTCATAATAAAATCAACTTTAATTTTCGCCGACTTTGGACATTTTAAATTTTTTTCCAATACAAAACGGTATATTTATCGAAAACATCACACGCAAGTGGTTATTGAAACAACTTTGCTCTTGGAGATATACAATACACAAAATACAATAAATAGAATTTGATTAGATAGCATCTATAGGTACAACGTCATTGCCAGGATAACATATGTTGCGGGTACGCTAAACATCACTGTCGAAAAGGAAGGGTTTTGTCTTTCTCATTCAATTCAATTAATTTACATTTCTTTGATTTTGTTGAGCACAAGAAGAATAAGGAAAATTTCAGTTGAATCAGGTCTTCGTAGCATTGGTAGTCGCATGCACCTAATGTTTTTCTTCTTTATAAGAGTTTAGCTATAAAAAAATAAAATGATTAAAAATGTAATTACAGTTTTTTCTTACGACAATAAAATATTTTTTTAAATTTACATACCTCACCATCGCAAATTGTATTTTCCCAAACAAGCAATTTTAGATCATCAATTTGTGACAAGCGAAGATTTTAAAGTTAAATAGAATATCTACATATATGAAGAAATAGAATATAAAGGGAAGGATTTGGTTAAAGTTCTTGAAGATATAATAGATTCTGTCAACTCGATTCAGAAAGTCGAATAAAATTATAGAAATTGAGAAATTTAAAGGATTAACGCATTTTACTTTAATCGAAAGTCGATACGTGCCGTAAAGTACAACCCGCTTAATACCGAGAAAGAATGTCAGTATAAACATTTTGTTTATGTTTGAAAATGCAAGGGCGTCTGCATACAAATAAAATTATATTTTATGAGATATTTAGGGTGAATTTTTCAGCAATCATCGGGGTAATAATAAAATCGTGCTATTACAGTTTATAGAGACAGTTGCAATGTTTTTGTCGTGATAACGTCTTACACCGTATTTTCAGCATTATTTGTAAGCATTACCTTTAATTTAAATGTATATGATTTCTTAAGTTGGTCCTTAGGCTTCATGCCTAATGCATAATATTATCGGAATGATGTCATCAGGCTGCGAGGCAAACAACGTCGTGGAACTCTGATTTCGCGCGATTTAATGCATGAACTACTGTAGCGAGAGAATGGCTCATCCGATCGGAGCAACTCTGGTGTCAATTTGCGTAAAAAACAGTGGTGGTTAATTTATTTTAAATTAAAATAATTAATCTCCACATAAATTTTAATTAAAATTACAAACTACAAAATAGCGGATTGATTACGAATTTTTTTTTAATTAAATGTTACAGCACCTTAGTGAAACCGCAAAACAATTTTTGTTTTGTGGTTTTAATAAGGTGCTGTAACCTTTAATTAAAAATTTTTCTTTATCAACTTACAATGTAAACTGGGGCGGCTTAAGTACATAATAAATCTACAATATGGCTATTTACAAATCTTGAGGGCATTGTAAAGGAGAATGCCTCATCTATTTGGAGCCATTCTAGTATTAATTTGTGCGTTGGGAACCTGTGGCAGATAATTCGTTTTAAATTAAAATAATTAATCTCAATATCCTATAAACGTTATCACGAAAACACCTACGGCCGTGTACACGACACAGCCCATCCCGATTTTTATTATACACTATGCGTTAACCATATATTACCCATTCTATAATTGTGAAGGAGACTATGCCTAAAATATGGTATAGTGCATCAAAGTTTGTGTAAATAATTAAAAATAAAAAAATTAACAAAATTAAGATTTATTTTATGAACAAGTAATTAAGCAAAATGCAGGCTTTGACAATGCGTTGAAATATGAACTAAATAAATTCTTCAAAAGGGTCATTAGTGACATTTAAAAAAAAAAAAAAAAAAATCTGTTGTACACGTTATGAAAAATCGTGAAAATGCTGCAAAATTTCGGTTCAAAGCGACATTAGAAACTTCACATAACGAGTCGTCGATCAACACTGTTGATTTGGTATAGATGTCGTGATTTTGACAACTGAATGAAATCAACGACATAAAATATTAATTGCAGAAACTGTATAGATACATACATGATGAAAATTCGTAATTAATGATAACACAGTTTCAATTTTATTTTTACATAAAAAGAAAGGTTATCAGCGCTTTCGTTAAAAATACATCATCAGCTAGACACAAAATATATTTATTTGTACATAGGTTCATAAAGAATTTATCATTCACAATCACAAGTCATCTTAAGGATATGGTTCTTGACCTAAACTCAAATATAACTTATAAGTAGACATATTGCAGCTCTTCGAACAACACAAAATATAAACTTTTAAGAATAAGCGGTGTGCAAAGTGGCTTAAATCTGAACAGAACCCGATTAGTAAGACGTAAATGATTTTGTGTTGAAATTTAAGTTGTTGTCCAGAATCACTCCCAAATATTTCAAAGTTTCAACATATTCAATTTTTATGCAAGACTCTGAACAATCGTCAGCTGCAAACAATAGATTAGGCTTATTTGGACAATTTACTGTATGTGAGTATATAAAAGAATCCCTAATTGTTGTTCTATTATAATCATGAAATGATGATCAAAGCAGTCCCTAAGTAGATCAGATCTATTGTACAATAGTGCCAAATCACCTGCAAATGCTATTTAGTCTTCATAAAGTTTAGGTTCTAGGAGTGAGTTACAATTATTGAGGATTAGAATGGGATTCAGAACGGGACCTTGAGGAACCATTCAATATTACTCCAAATTTCACTAACCTTAGTTATTTCAGTCCTGTTTTCCAAATAAGACCGAAACTAACTATTTACCGTTCCACGAATCCCGAAGAATTCCACAGAATGCGAGCTATTACATATTTCTCTAAAATCTTACAAAACATTGATAACAAAGATATTGGGCGATAATTTCTCACCAAACTGAATTCACCACCTTTAAACAACGGAATTATCACAGCCTGTTTAAAAGCTGCTGGAAATTGGTCGAGGATAAAACTTTTATTAAATATATGACACAATGGGAGTGACAAAATATCTGCAAATTTCTTGACTACAATGAAACTCATTCCATATAATCTGAAGAGAATTTATTTTTAAGCGTGGAAACAATAGAAGCAATTTCAAAAGTATTGTAGAAGATTTAAATTATCTAAGCTACTATATCGACTAATCGATACGAAATAATTATTAAAATAGCGTGCACTAATATCGCTATCACTAAGAATAATTTGTATATCTAGGTGCTTTCCTTCAATCAACTTTAAATTTTGTGAACAGGTAGACAATGAATTGTTAAATTTATCATCACCATAACAAAAAAATATTCGGTCGCGTTTTTAGAAAATCTGTTTGGCAGTTTTTTCTTCCTTTGCAACCCTCTCTATTCTAGACTCGAATTGACCTAAAAGTTGACACGCACACTGCTTATAACTAAAATCTATCTTTGTACAAAATGTCGACCAACACTATCATTATTTGTGAGAATGGGAGGCAAAACAGAAAAAAAAAATGTTTGACTTGAAGGACGGAATTGCCGGAAAGAAAGAAAGATGGAAGGACGGGCACGACATTTTTCTAATCGATGTTTTGGGGCCCTGGTAATCTAATTCGTCTAAAAATGTAAAAATCTGGAACAAAATTTGTTTCGTGATTACAATACTTACCCAATATAACTTCGTTATAGTGGCAAAAGTAAAAATGATGACTGAACTATTTTAAGGGCTATATGACGCACAGAATCCGTTTGTGCAACCACCTCGCAGTATACATCGAGTAACGCTAATGCCGACATCTCCCTTTTAGGAACAAACGTTCGATACATAAGAAAATAAAATAAAATAATAAATTGAAATAAGTTTAATGGCTGAATGGATTTGTTAAATTTCTTTGGTATTTCAAATAAACTTACGGAATTTCCAAAATCACATCCCCTCAAATAAAACAGAGATAGAGTCACTCTATCTTAAGAGGACAAGAAAAATGCAAACTGCCTTTACACTCGAAACATTCGAATTATAATTTTCACTCAAATTTTCTGATACACGAAATAATATTTTAATAAATAATAGTTTTTAAATTTATACTCAAACTAACTTGTTATGTAAATGCCAGTCGAAATAATTCAAGTTTAATTTTAATCGGAAATAGCACAATATGAAAGTTCCATAATGAAGAATTGTAATCTGCAACATCCGCATGTAAAGTTTGAGTGGAGCTTGAATCAAAAATTTATTCAAAATGTCACTCAAACTAATGTGCAGAAAAGAATGAAAAAGGCTCAAACTTAATTTAGAGCGACAGGTAATAAATCTAAAAATTGATCGGATTTTATGAAATTTATAAAACTGCCTTCAGTTTTATTAACCTGAATAAAATTTTAGCTGAAAACTAGATGCGACAAATGGAGTTAAATCCACTTAGGGTTAGAAGTCATTGAAATATAAGCAAAACTTCAAATTTTGCCATCTAATTCAAAGCCATTTCGAATCTTATTAGAGTACTAAATATTCTTACTTGTCTTCAGTTTACTGAAAGTTTAATTCATAATCATTTTTGATGATGCTTCTGTAATAAAACGAATTCAATACGAAAATTAGTGAAATTGAGCGGGGATTTGAAATTTAGGGCAACACACTTAATTATGGCAATACATTTGGATATTCGAGGAGAAGGTGTAGGATGAATGTAAATTTGGCAACTCGGTTTTTTTTTTAAATGCAGTCGTGGAATGTTCAAATTGGACATCCGATTCGGAACTTTTGAAAATTGTGAATAACTGATTTGATTGCTTCAACATCAGTGTTCCTGTTGCCGATCAAGGTTTTGGTCTTACTTTGGTGTTTGGTCAAGCTGGTTATAAATGATGCTTTTTCAACCAGAGAAATACCCTTACCTGTGATGCAGAAGACAAGCAAATTACCCGAAATATGTTCCCTTTCCAAAAAATGTTTTCATCAGTAATGCATCATTAAAAGAATTGTTTTAATGTTTAAAATCCAAACTTGACATCGAGTGCTAACTTATCAGTACAGATTAGGATTTTTTCACACGATAGCGTAACACGGTAACTATACGACTTCAAATATCGATTCATCTTATTTCTCGGGTAGAAATCTCAAGAGTTCCTCTTCTGTTCCAAATTGTGTGGAGGGCAAGTATTGAAATTTGACGTCTTTCGCTATATTTCACCACATTCCGACTCAATCTGCAACCTAGGAGTTTAACAAAAAAATTTGGAAAGAAGCACCTGCTCTATCGCAAATTTCTTTTAAAAGCCTCGGCATATAGTTTATGATAAACAAGATGCTTATGAAATAATTTGTACTATGGTAGCACAAAATCATATCAAAAAATACCGTAGTCAAAGTCTAAGGTAACATTAGTCCAAGTGTGCCACTCAAAAACTGACCAAAGTAAAAGTGAAGAACGATTATTAAATAACACAATTCTCCCATGTACTCCACGAGAAAATTCTCCCGGTCGAGTGAGACTTCCTGAAACTCCCAAATCGGGTAACCAGTAAGCTTCCCCGAACTGATAAGGGCCGAATGTTCCCTCATTACAGGGCTGAATCCTTCTCGTATGTTGATTTCTACTGCTTAAACTATTGACATTGACAAAAATAAGGGAAACGTTGCGAACATCGAACTCATTATGTAATATAGCGTCCAAGAGCACTTAGCTTTTGTCCAAATAATAATACTTTACAAAGTAGTTTGAAGAAAGCTCTACCAAAAATCTGATAAAGCTCTCCACATAAAATCCACATTAAATTTTCGTTTAACGACGAGTCAATAGTACCATTTAAATTTCAAAGTTAAGCTTTACCGTATAAGAAAATTTGAAGCTTTTTTTTATAAATTCAAATACAAACGAACGAACCAAAAATGTATCATAATTTCCCAGGTAATTCACCTTCTGCTATTTAATTCAATGTCTGTGTGTATACAATATGTATGTATATTATACATTTCTTCAACCAATTTTCATTTCTCATCGTTTGTAATCATTTTCGAAAGATTTATCATGAAAGATTGAGGCAAGAAAAATTGGACTTCTTTTTTGTGAAACGGTACATCTACCAAACACAAAAAAAAAATTATAAAACGTAATATTGTTTGGGGTAAAGTGGATGAATGATTTGTATATTATCGAAATTTAAATTCTTTCTTATCATCTCTATAAGATAAAGCAAAAAAAAAATTTTAATACGATATCACAAGACAGGTATATTGTTGCGAGATTAGTAAATAGACCATTTCAAGATAAGTATTGGCTGTAATCCGTGTACGTACAATTTGTTAATCTGCGGCAAAGCAGGATTTATTGTTTTATACATAATAAATAATATTTAAATTGGTCTAGACGTATCTGCTAAATTTCTTAATTAAAATTTCTTTTTACATTTATAAATACATTCACATATATCATAAATGTATACAATGTATGAATATAAATCGACCGTTTGAAGTACGTTGCCTATATTCTCAATTATGGTAATGAGAAATTTTCAATTGAAATTCAGATTATAGCGCTATATTTCGAAATTGGTATAAAGTAAATTACAAATTTACATTTCAATGTCTTTATGACGCAAACCAGCTTAAAGCTTTATGTACATACAAAAAATAGAGAACGATCGAAAAAGGCTTTCAATTTTCATTTCACACATGTACATGCTATATATATATCAACTATATACACAAACAAGATGTTTCATTCATAAAAATTAAAATTCAACCCGAAAAATTTGCCAAATCAGCAAAACATATCTGACAACGAGGCAGAAATAAATTCATTTCGACATAAACATCTCGTACGTTCACTATACTGTCAAAGTCGTTTGGTAACATATAAAATAAAAGGAAAAATTGAAATCATCAGAAAATATTTTCAACATCTTTAAGTATAAAACAGAAAGAAGGAGGATGGTTGGGAATAATCTTAAATTTTTTGTCTATAAAATGAAAATGAAGATTATTATTTCTAAGATTAAATTATAAAACTTTTTGTTTAAATTTTAAACTCGTAAGTATAGAAAATGTTTTTGTAGAGATGAATAATATTACTTTGTTGTACTCGTATCTAACCGAGATTAGAACGTATTTATAAAATATTCTAGATTTGAGTTCTAATTAAAATCAATTTCTAATTAAATTTAAAAAATCGCAGGTTTAATCAAAAATTTGTTTCTGCAAATTTTTCGATAATTTACTTGAAACTCCACATTCGAACTTTAAATAAAATTAAATTCAAAACAGAAGTTTGAAATAAATTTGACGGTTTAAAGACGGTTTGAAGTTTAAAATGAATTTTGGTTACTTCAGGGAAAATACTGAAAACGGTTTGTTGCCATAAATAAATAAACTTATCATCCGCAATTGCTTAAAAAAAATAAAATAAAAATGCTGGCCAAGATTACGAAAGGTCTAGAGACATTTGACATGTCACTACAGTAAAGGGTCTTGTTGGCTGCTTTCGGGCCAATCCTGCAACCGGTTTAATGTGCCTCCTATAATTTTGGCCAGATACGTTTATTTATGTAGCGGAAAATGCAATAGGCAAAATGGTTCATATGTATGTTAAAACGCGTGAATAGCGGAAATTAATACTTTTAATTTAAAAATGGAGGTGTGGCCAACACACGACTTTCTTTTACGAACAGCGAATTTTGAGAAACTTTTATAATTCAAATTTCTCGCAAACTTAATTAAGATTGTTTTAATTATTTCATGTTTTCTGTAAATTGTATATTTTTGAAATATTTGCAAAATAAATTCTCTGTTTTACGGAATCTGGGAGCTGGGAGCTGGGACCCCAAAATTTATGTAAAAAGTTTAAACATGAAGTTGCAGTTTGATTGCTTAAACCATTTGGACTACAAATTGACAGACATATGTATATACCAACAGACACCACTTCAAAACTCAATTTGTTGAACTCATTAGTACACACGTAAAAGAAATAAAAGGTGATATTTATGAATTTACATTTTTTCTTTTAATTTTTTGGAATTTGTATTAGTGATTTTTTGTAAATCTTATACTTTTTAAAATATGTGCAAAACACATTTTCGGGCCCAAGAGAGTGGCCACTTCCGGTTGACCGATTTGGCAATTTAACATACATGTAGGCTAAATATTTGTATAACATACAGTACGTCACTGAAGTGTGCAAATTAATTATAATTAGCATAATTGGGCTAATATACACAATAATTAAAATGACAAATGCAAGAACTGCTGTAACTCCCTGTAAAAAAGTGTGGGGTGGGGCAGGAGTTGCGAAATATTTTTGCAATTATAAAACGATATATATATATATATATTTAAGTATTACAAACCCTAATAAGTCGTTAAAAAAGTTAAGAAACATGAAAAATGATCCACATTCAATTATGTAATATTTGCATTAAAAACCGGAAGTATGTCACTGTAGTGTGCAAATTAATTATAATTAGCATAATTAGGCTATATATACACATATATTTATGTGTTGGCAAAACAAAATTTAATTTTTTTTTTTATAAAATTTTTAAATTTTTTTTTAATTTTTAATTTTAATTTTTTTTAATTTTTAATTTGTTTATTTTTATTTTTTTTTGATTTTTGGAAACATTTTGTATTAGTAATTTTTTGTAAACCTTATACTTTTTAAGATATTTGCAAAACAAATTTTCTGGCCCAAGGGAGTGGCCACTTCCGGTGGACCGATTTGAAGTAAAATTCACTGGGACCTCCCAATTTATCCAAAAAGCTTAAATCTGAAGTTTCAGTTCGATTGGTTAAGCCATCTGGGCTGTAGAGAGGACACAGACTGACAGACGGACAGACGGACAGACGGACAGACAGACGGACAGACAGACTGACAGACAGACATCATTTCAAAACCCACTTTTTCGGACTCAGGGGACCTCAAAACAGATAAATCTTCAATAATCTCAAGGTCGAAAATTTTCATGATTACTATACTTTATTTTACTTACGTAAAAGAAAGTAAAAATTAAAACGATTTTGTATTTGCTCCTAATATAAATAAATCAATTCAATTTTGTGAGTCAATGGTGGAGTTTTTGAATAAAACTGTGGTTTGTTTTCACTTGAAGGGTATAGTATTGTGCAAATTAATGCGAACATAGCCATATTTTAATAAAATCATAATGAGCTCTAAAAAGTCAATCGAGCCAAAAAAATGTTTTGGAGATGCTTCAGTTTTAATGGTGTTGGCCTATTATGCCCAGTCATTAGGATGATGAATTCAGCTCAGTATAACGATACTACCTAATCTTTCAACAAGCCTTGGATCCTTATCACACATCCAAGGCTGTTAACAAATATTTTGCTGACAATTTCATTAAAATATTGGAATGACCTGGAAATTCGCACGATGTCAACCCGATCGAGAATTTGTGGGCGATTATGAACGCAAAATTATGAAAGCTGGGTTGCAGTACTCAATGGAAAGGGAGACCTCCATCAATAACATATGATTATGGTATGGCACCTGCACGTTGCGGATAAAATCTGCCAAAATTTGATAATACAAAAATATTGTTACTTTGTTCGCATTAATTTGCACAATATTGCAGGTAACCACGTCTATGCTTGTCCTTAAAGTTGTCTCTCGCTTCGCAAAAAAATGAAGATATAAAATTGGAATGAATTAAACTAAACAATTTATATTGATTGATTAAATTGAAATATTTATTGAAATTCTCATAAACACTTTTTTTTTATTAAATATGCGTCCACATTAGTCATTGAATCAAACAATCATCTTCCTGCCACTTTAAACCAAAATATTCTTCAAAACTTTCACGGTCAAACAATCCCTGTTGTGGATTAACTTTATGTATTTGGAGAATTTGATAAAGTTCATTCACACATTTGTCCAATTTAATTTGATGAATTTTTGCTTCTTCTTCTGCAACATTTCGCTGACTCCAAAAGTTTCTAGGCTGTTCGGAAATGGAAAGTAAATCTTGATAAACCATTCCTAACTTCATGTGATCCAAATCAAAATATAGTTCGTTTACGGGAAAAGCCTATGTCCATTACTTAATATTTTAAATCCGATTTGAACTCTCTCAAGTCCATAAACCAAACCCTTGTTTAATTGGATATTACGTAATTGCCGATAAAAGTTTAAAAGATCTGTCGTTGTCACAAATTGATGATCTAATGCTGCTTGATTGGGAAGATACATTTTGTAATGGACGCGAGAAATATTACTAAAATGTTAAAATTAATTAAACATTTCAAAAAGTTTTTAAATATTTTAAATTACCTACAATTCTATTACACATACACTTCACAACTAATAAAAAACAAATTTTTTTAAGGCCTTCTAAGATTTTTAACTATAATTGTATTTGGTATAATTCTACGCCTACTAAAGTATATACGACAAAACAAAAAGCGCATTCGTTTAAGAAAAATGAGCTAAGTACTACATAGTAAAGTACGAGTAAAACTTATACCGATTTCACACCGTAGATAGTATAATAGCAAAATAGTATAATACTATTTTGATATCCGGTGTGAAACCGAAGTTTTGATAGTATAATAGCAAAAATAAAATATAATATTTCGATTTGATAGCTATCAAATTTTAATAGCTATTATACTATATTTTTTTTATTGTAGAAGGAAAATTTATGACAGTGTATCTTTAATAAATTAGTCTAGGAACATTTTTGTATATTGCGTAATTATATTTAATCATTATTTGTTTCTAATTTTCGTTATTTTATTAATATTTTATGCGGTGTGAAATCGACTATGGTAGATAGTAAAATAGTATTATACTATTTTGCTATTATACTACCTACGGTGTGAAACCGGTATTAGCTAGCGAAATAACAAAAAAATATTTAGCTCACGATTTCGCAGAAGCGGTACGCAGCTGACGTGAAAATTTTGTAGTTATCTCATGCAAATACAGACTGCGCTAGTGGAAAGTCTACAAACGTTTTCGCAGCAATTTATCTGCCTATAGCACAATAAAATTCAGATAAATTTTGACAGCGACCAAAAAATAAACATTTATTTTTTTAAATCGCAAAATGGAGTACAGTGAAGAAGATCTAGACAATAGCTGCGGCACCAATAATAATATTGTCTTCGTCAGTTGAATCCATTTGATAAAAATCACTCAATACTTTATTTAACTTTTAATTTAAATTTTTATTAAAATACTTATTTACCTAGGACTACAAATACTTATTTGTAGGACAAATAAAACAAATGTCAAAATTTATCTCTACATAATCTTTTTAGCTTGTGAATTTATCTGTAAATTAGTGGAGACATACTGAGCATATGTTGATAATTCAGATATTTTGGTTTTGTTGTTTTTTTGATATTTTGTTTATTTGTTCGGTTTTTATTTGTAAAAACGCAGTTAGATTTAATTTTCATTAAATAATAATTCGACTTGTCCAATTCACCTCAGTATGTTAAACCTATAGAGACGGAAAGTTTTTTATCAGAAAATTAAATTTTATAGAAGACGGAAAGCATAATCATTTTATTTTTTGACGATACACAGGGTCCATCACTCAAAGTCAATTTAACTTCGTGCAAAATGTTAAAGAAAATTTGACATGACTCGCACATAAATTAATATGGCGGGAATACAGTGATGCATTTTTATTTAATGGTTTACGATCTGTGTTCTTTCAAAATAATCGTCTGTTTTGAACACAAAAGGCCGGTACGCTGCTGAAGTGAAATTAAATTTCTCATATAAAAATGACACAAGCGAAAATGAAAATGAAAATTTCACGGCTGAATTTTACTTTGTGGTACGCAGTTTAACTAGCGAAATGGCAGTTTTCGTATTACAAGACAGATGTCTCTATTTTATCTCTACACATTTTTCACTTCATTTTTATTTTCCCGGACCTTTGCTCGAGAATTAAACGGGCTTAAGTCGACTTATGCCCTAATCAACTTTTGCGCATTATCTGTTTAATTTTTTATTAATAAATTTTATTTTTTTTTCAATTTTTAGGGTAATATCAAAGAGAGTAAGATTTTTACTCTCTTTGTATAACCTTATAAATTGGAATTAAAACGTATTAAACAGAAAATGCGCAGAGTTTTCTTATAACATAAATCTATGTACTTAAGCCCTTTTAATTCTCGAACACACCCACATTTAATGTGAAGCTAAATTTTGACGTTTCATCATTTGTGTTTGAGTTTTTCAATAGCCTATTGCATTCAATTGTAATTTTGTTTTTAAATTCCAAATTGAAATTATCTGACATAAAATTTTACAAGAATCGTCAAACTAAATTTTCACGTCAGATTTATCTTTCTATTTTTGAAGACCTAGTGTTGATTTTACTACATATGTACATTGATAATCTGCAAATCCCACGTGAATCTATTGTTAATACAAATGCCTAAATTATTAACGTGGTTTTAAAATGGAATTATCTTATTATCAATGTAAATATTTGGGATGACTAAAAAATCGCTTGCGTCTTTGAAATATTCAATGAAATTCAATTAGATTGTAGACCATCCTAATATGTTGGATAAGTCATTGTAAATTTTACTTTCAGAGATAATATCCTTAACGCCCCCGAGGTAAATTTGACAATCATTTGCATACAAATGACATTTCGAATATTTCAAAAAATGTGGTAGATCATTGATAAATAGCGAGAATAATAACGGCCCAAGGATACTTCCCTGGAAAACACCAGAAGGAATAATTTGCGGAGCCGATAACTGATCCTTTATTATGATTTTTGATATCTGTCTGATAAATAACTATACATAAGTTTAAGCGCAGTTTTATCAAAGTTAAAAAAAACCATCAACTTTTGCAACAGTAAATATGATTTAACACTAGGTTTACGGAGCGCGTCAATTTGACGCATTTTCAATTTCACATAGAAAAATTTGGAAATCGGTTAGATTTATCTCTTAGTACTTTTACTTACAATTATGCATTTCGCGAGACGAATATTTGGCAACATTCATTTTCTTCTACGCCTTTGAATTTCGAAGTTTGCTATGTGGTATACCTATCTCTACGGGGATGCGTCAATTTGACACAATGGTAAGGCAGTGCAAATACTTCGTCATCTCACGTCTCCATTGGCTGTTTCAGGGTTATTTTATGTTCTTATGTATAGAGTAATGTATGTAGTGTAGAAAGCAGAGATAAAAAACGAAACAAAAACAAAGACTTATCCACGTCAAAATCAAAACAAACAAAATCAAAGCAAAAAGGTTTCTCACACATAAATGCATGGATACTGTACAAAGAATGTACCGGATACAATATATCAAGAAAGGATTTCATTTTTCAATTAGCCGAAGAACTTGCCGGTAAGAAAGAAAATGAAATTGAGGAAAATATTGACCTTCAAGAGCCTCATACATCAGCAAATAGAAGTAAGTACACTTATAGAAATTGTAAGATTATTTGTGGACAACGTGCACATAAAATTGAATATGTACTTATGGAAAAATGCGTAAATTAAAAAAAAAATTAATTTAAAATATTTTACTCCTCACAAAAGGGCCTATAATACCGTTTTCTTTTTATAGAGATACTAGCTGCGCTATTCCCTTTATAAAACGGAAAGTTTATACCAAAATTTTTATTTTTTTTTGTCCGAACTGACCAATCAGCTTGCGAGTTGTCTTTTTATTATTATGATGATTTTGATGTCAATACACCTGTATGACAAAGTTCCTTTAAAAATAAATTACCAAATGTTTATTTTTTTTAACACGCGTCAAATTGACGCGGACCGTAGAGATAGGTATATCAGAAATGTCCGTAAACCTAGTGTTAAACAGTCAAAAGCTTTGGAAAAATCGAGCAATACTAATACAACAAAAGAATTACTTCGATCGAGATGATATGCGATATCATCAATAACTTGAAGAAGAACGGTGCTTGTGCTATGTTTGTTACGGAAACCTGATTGGAACTGTGTTAAATATTTATGTTTTTTTATATGATTATTGATTTGATCACGCATGAGAATCTCGGAAACTTCCGAAACCATACTCATTGGTCTATAAGATTATCCAACGAATCATTATTTTGTTTTTTTTTAACCGGAATCACTAAATTTGTTTTCCATATATGTATCAGGAAATTCTGACCGCATACTTGCAGCATTAAAATCAGGAAGAAGAATGACAACCAACTTGTTGGGTATGCTGCAAAAATAGGAATTTACTACAGCAGGGTCAATGTTATTTAAAACATCAGACCTACTTTTCCATAGATAGCTTATGGTTACCAAAGTAATAATTTTGTTTAGCGACTCGAATCAAATCAGTAACACAATTTCGTTCGTTCTGGTATATTTTTGCGATACTTCATATCGGCAGTTTTCTGAAATTTAGCAAAGGCCTGATCCCGTAGTAACATTTTATTAGCAATTTTAAAATTAAACCAAGGAGCTGCAGATTGGCCATCCAGTGTTCGTTTCACTGGGACACAGTTGTCATGAATAGAGTATAAGCACTCATATAGATTGCAGCATTATCTATGTTATTATAGTTGTATATTAGCTTATTCCGAATTTTGACACGTTTGGTTTTTACTTTATAGGATATGAGATGAGTAGAAAATCATGATCAGATATATGTGGCATAGAGTACTGTTTGAACCCCAAAATTTTAGCCTGACCCGGAATAGAAACAATCAACTGATCTAACCATGATGGGCCACGAGTTGGTAAAAATGGAACTGAAAAAGAGCTATTTGCTTTTAAAAAATCATGAAATTTGTGCGACCTGTAAAGGATATTAAAATTGAGGTCACCTGCTAAGAGGATAACATTTTCTGGAAAGCATCCATGTCAGTTTGTATAGCATGCGGGGGATTGTAACTAGAATTGTCATGGACGGAAGTTTCATTTCAGCCATTATACCTTCAGTACCTGAATGGACTCTCGAGAATTTATAACATTTCCTGTAGTATACACAGACCCCACCACCATTTATGTCACTATTCGATATGGCTACGTCTGCTCGAATGTGAGTCTGTGGAACTCTTTATCTTTCCCGGTGAAGCGCTAACTTCAATGTTCCATCTCATATTTATTTGTTGATATTATCGAGTCGTGGGTATAATACAAATACAACGCTTAATATTTATTAATTTACACAAAAAACCTCCGGCTCGTTTTTGGTTAATTAATTTAAAACCATTTTAGTTTATTAATAATTATAAATTATTATCTGTGGATTTATAAAAAGAATTATTGAGGTTTCTAGATTATTATTTTGCAGAATGATTCGCCAGTGAACGAATTTAATTGAATTAGAGTTAGTTCGAACTATGTTGGAGCAATGAAGTTGTTAACAGTTGAGTGTTTTTATAAATTCAATAGTTTGAGTTGTCGTGATGAAATGAATGAGTGAAATCAGAGAATTGTTGTTGTTACACCTTAGCCTGCAAAATGGGCCATAAGGATAATATGTTCATCGGATTTTAGTCCGGCGAGTATGGAGGCTACTGTTGCGAAGAATTGAATTGTGAATCATGATTTGATTATTGCGTCCAGTGGTTAGCAAATAATTGTTTGTGTGCCCAATGGACTAAATTTGTTAGCTTTACGGCATACTGCATTTAAAAATTGAAGAAAAATGTGTGAAAAATTAAACAATTGGTTAATTGAAAGACAAATACCTGAAATCAAATTACCATGTAAGGTCTTCCTTAAATTCCTCTATTAAAACTTTTGATATTTTCTTTGCGAAACGGTACCGTTTCAAAAATTCGTGATCGTCGTACATTCAAACGTATTTTCCCGATCTAAAAATATTTTCCCAGGTGCTCAAATACGATTTCTTCGTCTCCGTTTCCATTCTTAATTAATTATTTCATAAATTATACACATTTATTATTAATCGACTTCTTAATGAAATTATTATTAATTTATTACCACATATGTACTTACTATTCATTTTCAAACAGAATTTTTTTTATAAATTGTTGATCTAAACTAGAAAAAATTGACATTGCCCATCCTATTTTTTGATGTTCAGCAACAAATTTTCTTGCTATATTATCGAGTATCTAACCTATTATGTAGCTACCTTCAACGAGCCCCATCATTTGCTGCGTTAGTTTATCCTCTGAGACAAAATCGTTCCTTCCTACCTTCCTGCTGGTATGACTTTTGTCACTGCCTCACATACCGCAATGTACTATTTAGTAAGCTTTTTTGAACTTTCCCCCATTTTTATTTCACCTTCGTATAGAACTAATCATATAGAGAATTTGACTTCTGATTAAATGAACATATCCGCGTAAGTCGAAACTTAGGATTATTGCACACTATGACTTGAAGTTAGAAACTCGTAAAAAAAATTTAAATTTAGAAATTCTCATAAAAATGTTTTCATAAGAAGCATTGAAATGAATATCATTCAAAATACTTTCTAACATTTCGTTCGTTCAGTATTTTTTTATTTTAGGGGGCTGAATATCATCATGGCTTGATATATTTTCGTCTGGATGTTCAGTGCTAGAAGATGGTGCCTTCAAATATTGTGCTACGTTCTTTAGATGCATCTATTTTTGTTAAATGGTGCTCCAATTTTTTGCCATGCATTCAGTGATGAAGGTTTAAGGTCACTCATAGCATAAGTTATTTTTTGTATACATTCTAGGATTGAAAATTAATTCCGAGCTTGAGTGTGGGATTTATTTTCCTCAGACTCTACATATTCTACAAAATAGCCTGAAAACCCAATCGTACGTTGAATGATTTAAAAGTTGAGATCATAGTTAGTATAGTTATCTACGAGACAGGAATACAACTTTTAAACATAAATTTTTCTTGGTAAGAAATCTTTCTACATTCAGTCCGAGGATTCAATAATTTATTAATAAGCATCGGCTTTATGATACAATCTTCCGATGCATTAATTTATGAAAGAAGATTGATTCTCTAATTAGACCATGTAAAACGAAGCACGAACTTCTCGTTCTTGGAAATATATGTACGGATTGACAATTTATTCTAGTTCTTTCGTTTGCATTACAAATATGATCCGCCAAATACCCACCATCTTCTATGTACAATTTTCTTGAGTTCAACCATAAATTGATCAGCAGGTTCAGCATCGTTGAAAATCGTTGTTTAAACATTTCGTTTTCTGGATGGTTGCTTTCTATATATAGAAAGTTATCAAAATGTGTAATTAGCAACTCAGTCGCTATAGCCTGATGAGTGAATTTTTTTTTCGTAATTTTTTTATCGAAACTGAACTTGCAAAATTTTTGATTATTTCACTCGTCATAAAAAATAATATCTGGTTATGATCCGGAAGAGCCATATATTTGAAAATAAAATAAATAATTGCAAAAAGATTGGGTTGTGAAATAATAATTAACAGGGCTGGAAATGAATTTTTGGATTTTATTACGTCGTTTCCTACAAATATCCCAGTTTCTCTTTTTTCTTTCCTGTTTTTAATGTGTTGTTGATGTGTTGTGTGGTTTTACGAAGCCCCTTGGCCTCAATCAAATAATTAATCGCCATATAAAATTTTTATTTGTTTATTGAAAATAATACGAATAAATTCCAATGCATGGTACAATGTACATAATATGTACGTGAATCGTATTGTGAGTAAATCTTTTTTTATTCAAAATTATAATTTCGGCTTTTGTAACATTTATTGGTTAAATAATAAAAACACAAATAATATTTGGTTTAATTAAAATATTATAAAACACACACCATACACACATAACTACATAAAATAAAACAGAAATAAATGGAAAATCGATTATTTATTAATAATAAAAAAATAATAAATATTAAATTTCACTGTAACGATGCTAATAATATTTTTATAATATTAATAGATAAGGTTTGGATGTCGACCGGTTTGTTTTTTGGGGCTATAAACTAACTACATTATATATAAATTTCTGATCACGTTTTGACCTTTTAATTTGGTACATTTTAATTTATTATAGTAAGTTAAATGTGCAGTTTATTTATTGGGTAGGCTAATTAATGAGGTCGGTATTCATACTCACCCATCAATGAGGCATATTATAAAAGGAAAATAATCTACAGATTTATCTAAATTATAAAAATTAAAAAACGACGATCCTACCTTCATTGTTCAACAGCAACAACTTTATAATATTTTCAATCTTATTCGTATTCCACTTTTGCTAAACAAAGCTTTAAAAGCTTTTAAAGCTACTTAAAAAAATCGTTAATTCATTTTATGGAAAAATCTGCTGAATATGTTTATCTATTGTGTATGTATTTGACGGAATCGATAATATTCAAATTGTGCTGTTTATACTCGAGTATGGATGGTATAGATGTTCAATGGAAGCGGAATATTCTTATTTTTCGGAATAATTTATATTATATGTGTGTACTGATTATGTGCTCGAAAAACGATTCTGTTAGATGTTTTCCCTTTTTTCATGTGTTATTTTAATCATGGTAAACATAAACTAAGTGTTAAATTTGAATTTATAATTTATTGATTAAAATGTACAGAAAGGAGAATGAAAATGGGGCTTGAAAATGTGATGTGTTTATAATATGTATTCGGGGAGGATGTGCTACTTGAATGAATAATAAGATCTAGATCAATAGAATTAGGGTATACAGTATACAATGTTTTATTTTCTATGAAATACGAAATTATGTTTCCGCTCAAGTTGATCACATAATTTGAACATTATAATTCAACAATGTGTCGATTTTGATTATCTCACATTATTCATCTCGCGTAATAATCATGTGTGTCGCTGTATAGACATAGAATTTTCCGTTTTTATTGTTTTTCTTGGATTTTATAACATGTTCTCGTGCTCATTTATTCTATCAATGTGTCAGAACTGATCGATTTGCCATCTTCTTGGTTTGTGTATGAGTAAATTTTTGTTACGATAAATAGCCCCGTTATATTTGTAACTTACTAAAATTAAAGTTAGTCTGAATTGACCATAGAACCTCTTATATGGACGATTTCCAGAAATCTCATGTATTGCAGAGGTGTGAACTAAATCCAAATACAGTTAAAAAATTAGCCAAGATTCGTGTTTGTGCATAATATAAAGTATATTATAGCTAAAATCGCGAATTTCCGAAGAGAACTTTACAATGATGCGAACTAAAACAAAGTACAATTCGTTTATTCAACAAAACTTATGCTTGCACATTATAAAAAAGCCAGAATTGGCCATAGGAGCTCGACAACTTATCAAGATCGCAGTTTTCGAAGAGGTTATGTGTGCGATTTCCAGAAATCCGACCTTTTATTAGGATGTGAACTAAAACAAAGTAGAAATTATATATTGGCCAAAATTTCTGTTTGTGTATTATATCAGAGCCTTCTAGAGTATAGAGCCATAATCATTATGACGTATTTTGTAGAAGCTTGTTTAGTGGTATAACTTTTCACTGATTTCCATAGGAATCCATAGTAAAAATGGTGTTTTCTAGCTTCAAGTTTTCCAATGAAAAAAGCAAAAATGTTACAAAATGTTTATACAAAAGTGTTCTACATATCTTTAGCAGCAATATACAAGAAGGGTATATAATACCTACCTGCTAAATTTATCTTTAGTTTTACTAGTGTACGTTAGATGTCTAAGATTTATACAGAAAAATATGAAAAAAATTGTTAAATCACAAAATTATGACACGTTCTTAAAATTTTGAGAATTTGTTTTGCTTTTTCTACAATTTTTGAACTTGAAATTTCCCCAGGTGTCAATTTTTGGTACGATTTTAAAAAATGTTTACTGCCATCACTGCCATCTATGTAATGTATATTGACTTAAGGCACACGATTTGTAGTAAGCTTTCCTGTTTAATTTGACCAGAATGCTGTTGTTATGAACTTTTTTTTATATTTTGTTTTAAACAAATCAAGTATTACAAGAAAATGAACACGATTTACTTAAACGAGATTTATATTCGTTGAAATTCAAACATTTATGAAAATATTTCAGAAATCATAATTAAGAATTTGCAACGTTTTCATTTACAAATTTGTCTTAAGAAAAAAAGTGATTTCCCATATGTTTTATGCGTTTTATTATGGAAATTTTGGTTTTTTCCTCGTTTCTAATTCCCTTATAAAAGCTTCGATTTCTAGATTATAGCTTGTATAATCAAGGTTGCATTGATAATATACTTTAGCCTGAATTAGCTTAGACAATATCTCATGAAAAGTCGTATTGTTCCAAGTATTCGAAATATAACAATGGGCTGAGAAGTTTTATTCATTTTTATATTTCAACTATAGCTGAGCCCGGTCCTCAAAACCTTTTGTGCTGTATTGCCTCTAGATTTAAATAGATGTCACTGCATGTAGTTATCAAAAATTGCACACGTAATTTATTATATGTATAAAGTGATACAAATATTCATCTGGTTTGGTAATAATAGAGATGCCTAGGATTAGTGAATGGTGGTTTTGTCATTTTTATCAATATGATTTTTCAGCTTTGTTTATAAACAAATATATTATTTTATTAGCATTCCAAATTTACGACTTGGTTAGCCAGTGAAATAAAAAAGCCATTTACTCACAACTTATCTACTCTAACAAAAACGTAGAAATATAACCTCCAAAAAACCAAGAATTTTCACCTTGTTAAAGTTAGCCGACATATTTCGGCCAAAACATATTTCTTTTAAAACGGAAAATTGACAAAACAACCTTTAAACTGGAATTTCCATATAGTGAATTTATTGCTGGTTAAAGGCTCATCTGGTTGTCATTGTTTGTGATGGTAATTACAAGTTAAGTTTCATGAGAGGAGCATAATATAAAATTTAAAAATTTGTATAAATTTAACCCTTCAAGTGTCATGTCTGGAAAGTAGTTCAATTAGTGTGGATAGGCAACAGTTATCCCCAGAAAAATTATCAGAACAAGTTTCTTGTGGGGAGCCCGAGAAAATTTGTTTGAATGAAAGGCCCCTATAAAATGGAAAAACTTGTATAAATTCAACCTTTAATGTGTCATGTCTGGAAAGTAGTTCAATTAGTGTGGATAGCCAACAGTTATCCCCAGAATAATTATCAGGACAAGTTTCATGTGGGGAGTTCGGGAAAATTCGTTTGAATCAGAGGCCCATATAAAATGTAAAAATTTGTATAAATTCAACCTTTAAAGTGTCATGTCTGGAAAGTAGCTCAATTAGTGTGGATAGCCAACAGTTATGCCCATAAATATTATCAGGACTGTTTCGGCTCTTTTCCAGAATATAATATTAGAAAGAGCAGTAAATTCCCTTTTTTCCTAAATATGTTTAAATAATTTTTCCGCATTTTTCCAGAATGCCCTGGCTCTTTTTCAGAAAATATTACTAGAATTTTCCCGGGCTCCCAACATGAAACTTGTTATGATAATTATTGTGGGGATAACTGTTGGCTATCCACACTAATTGAACTACTTTCTAGACATGACACTTGAAGGGTTGAATTTATACAAATTTTTACATTTTGTATTTGGCTTCTCTGATGAAACTTACAGTATAATTCCTAAGGTATGCAGTGACAACCCAAAATGGGCCTATATTCAGCCGTAAAATCACTTCAAGAAAATACCAGTTTATACGTTGTTTTGTTAATTTTTCATTTTATATAAAATATATTTCGGCTGAAATATGTCGCCTAGCAACTTTCGGCTGAGATAGCCAAGGCACTATCTGCATTATCGGTATTTTTACTTTCGGCTAACTTTAATAGTATGAATTTTCTTTAAGATTTTTCTTTGGCAGTTTGATTTCGTACTAAAAAGTTCGGTCTACTCATCAGGTAGCTACGGCCAAACTACAAAAATACAATTCAAGCTTTATACGTTAAGTATAAGTAAGAACGTACTTCGTTTTGGCGAATATAATAATTCGCTAAATCAGTACGTTCTTACTTATACTTAGTAAGTCCTATACCCGGGATTTCCCGCGAGCGAAATTTCGGGAAATTGATCAATTTTTATAATCCCAATTCTAAAAATATTTAAAAATTAGTCAAAACATTCTAAAATTCAATCTACCCTATTAAAGTACAGAAACTACAGTCTATGACTGAAATTCTGTCTAAACTATGTGCACTGGATGGGTTTTAAATTGGGGTCTGGTGTATGCAGGAGTGCATTTATAAGAGACAGTTTATGTGGCTTTCAACTACCTAAAACAAGACAGATGTGATGAAACTCATATTGTTAAAAACAGACAAATTTTTCAAAATTTTCTTTTCATTTTTATGTTTCAATACAAATAATCGTTTGGTTTGCTAGAACCCATAACTGAAAAATGAATGAAGATTCTCAGCCCATGGCTATATTTCGGTAACTTGGAATTTATATAATTAGATATTATTTGATATTATGTAGGTAATTACGGTATTCTGTGGTATCTTCAAATAATATTAAATGTGGGTTTAATTTTACTACATCGTTGCCTGATTAATTTTAAATTTTTTTGTTTTTTATTGAGATGAAATCCTCGGATAATTTCATACACGTTGTAAACTTCGTGTAAACGAAGTGAATCAAGCTGGATTCCACCAATAACGATGTGTTCTAAAATGGGCGTAAACCGTCAGTTTGAACTTCAAAAGTTTGAATTAGGATTTGTAACTGCGGGCTTTCTATGAAGACCGCTACAAATTCAGTTAAATAATTCTGGGCACCGCAGTTTTCATTTCAATAATTGTGATTTTTGCTATACAACTACCGCTTGTGATATCTCCAGGGAATCTTTTAGATTTTCTGCTGCTGCATCAATTCCTGACAAAATTGGGATGTACAGTAGAAAATTTTGTTTTTGACAAAGGACGTTATTATTGTTCAACCCCATTTAGTATGGTTTAGTGACAAAATCAACTGCCCCGCAAGAAATGTATTACCCGGCTAACCAAAGTGATTCATGAGCAGTACTTAAAGAGTAGGATTATTTAGAGGGCTGTGCACTACCTGTATTACCATGCCATTCCCGCATACAGAACCTCGTTGATTGATTTAGTTCCATTCTCATATTTCATAAGTTCATACCTGATTACTTTCTACATCAGCGTATTCATTATTTTGCATCCTAAAATTTATGATTCTCGACTTTATGATCATCGCTAAAAAATATTTCATCATCATATTACTGACCCTTAGCTTGTTAAAGGCTGCTAAAATGGTTTCTGCTTCTCTTGCTTCTTCTTTTGAAACAGTACGCTAATGTTACTTGTATAAGAAGGCTCGTTATCTCTATAATTTGTCGTATTAGTTTACACGTGCCTCAGGTAATTTTTCCGTGCCCCTACAGATGATATTTTAAGGGCAAGTTTCTAATGATTTCCATTGTAATTTTTAATGGAACTTATACTTTACTTATAGCATCGTGAGCAATTTTATTTAAAGATACTCTCACGTGAATATTGGGAAATTAAATTTTGATTTCTGGTTAGGTCGTTATATGGTTCAACCCTTAAAAACGATGGTGGTGTTAAGGCCGTCGTAATGAAAATAAACCAACGGACATTATTTGAAATTATATTGTGAAATTTAATTATATTATTATTTGTTAACGCCACCTGTGGCTCTGAATCATTGTTAAAAATATTGTTTCTTCTTAATATTAATAATGCCATCTATCGATGGGAATTGTTTACTATAAGCAATCCGAACGCATTTAATTATGTCAAATGAAAGAGGAAATAAATAAAAATGTTTAATCGCAATAAAGGTTTCAAGAAGAACACACGTGTGTATTTGAGTTTAATTTTTTTGTGCTGAAGCGCAAACAGGTGGATCTATCACATTGAACATACTGATGTTTAACGTTTCACGTGAAGAGTCTACATGCAGTAGGAAGTTTTTTTTAAAATATTTTTGTTTTTGTGATCTTGCGTTCTAAAGCGTTGTTGGTGTTAAAAATTATTTAATTAACCACATTTACAAATACATTTTTTTTTTTTTTTAAAAATTTTTTTATTCTTCATTAAGTTTACAAAACTATACCGAACAATTAATATTAAGATAATTAGTAATTACTTTCAACAACATAACTTAGCAATTCCTCCAAAGTGACATATATACAGTAAATTTATAACAACTAACTAGAATTAATATTAACTTTACAAATTAAATTCATGTTGATATTAGTGAAATAGTTTGAAATGATTATTCCTACTAATAATAAAAATATAAAACAAGCCTCACTCAACAGACCATTAATTACGAACATCGACTAAGGTAAATCTCTGAGATGTGACCCAAGTATCAAATACATATTTCTTCAACGCTGATGTGAACGTAGCCAGACTTGTCATATCACGAAGCTGAGCAGATAATTTGTCGTAAAGAATTAGTCCAGAAAAAAATACATTAACTTGTTCAGGCCTAGTTTTAGCTACTGCTGATACATAAAAGTCAGAATTACTCCGTGTAGAATAACCAATGTGTGAACCTCTAACAAAACAAAACATTGCATTTGATTAAATGCAATTTAACTTTATGGAATTTAAATATTTTGTGGAAAAAACAACATACATAGCTAGTAATCTAATTCGTATTTGGAAAATTTGCTTAAATATTGCAGGCATATTAAATGTGAGTAACCCATTTCAAATGATCCGAAATAACCGAAAGAGGCATTGGAAATAATTTACATCAGCGTTAATTATATTAAGTGGCAGTAGAAGTAACTAATTAACTTAATTAGCAGTCTTAATTAAGATGAAATAAACCGAGAACAAAAAATGCTTATCGACGTGTAACGATAAATTATTAAAACTTCATTCGTGATATTTCAGACATTCGGAAAACGCTCTGAAACGTACATGAATATATACCAAATTTAATACATTAAAAGAAAACCCATCATCAAATAAAACAAAAAAAAAATCTAATTTAAGTTTTACCAAACTCAATAAAAATCAAAAAGCCTGAAATTCGTAAATTTCTTATATTATTGTTGTGTGCTTTCAAAACTTATAGAAGAAAAAAAAAAATGTAACAATTACATTAGTAAATGACACCCTTTAACAACTTTTTGTGTGTGTGTGTATGTGAGTTTGTGTTATGTTCTATGTTTGTTTCGTTTCTTAAAAACCAACAACAACAAAAAAGATTCAACCAAGAAAAAAAGTTAAAAAGTACAAAAAGCACAAATTTAATAATATACCTATAATACGAAAAGCTTAACATTTTTCACATCGCACTCGCGCTAAAATTGTATATAGTATATACTATTGTAGAGAACATTTTTTTGGGGTGGTATAATTTAATTGAATTTAAAACATTAAAAAAGTAAATTAAGCTTATTAAGTGAATAAACTTTATTACTCGTATATAATAATATAAAGAAGCGATACCCGACCCATTATTGTTCACTCGAAATTTTCTTCTAATTTAGTTTCCACTTGTCTATATTTTCAGCTATGAAAGCAGCGATACTAATACAGAGATGGTACCGACGTTATTTAGCACGTATGGAAATTAGACGACGATACACATGGACTATATTTCAGAGTATTGAATATGCTGGTGAACAGGACCAAGTTAGGGTGAGTGTTTTACAAATATAACTTAATAAAAATATAAAAAAATTTGGTAATAATTTGCGGATATCCCGGTAGGACACAAAAATATAAAAACTAATTTCCTTTTATAAAATTTGATATTTTTACAACAAATTTCCGTATCTTGTTCAACTATTTGTGTGTATTATGTAGTGTACATATACATAAGTATGTATGAAGAAGGCAATAGAACATAAAATGTAATTTTTAATGTTTGTGCAAAATGTAATTGAAAAGTTTTTAAGGCATGTTCTAGATGTTTACGAACGTGTATACAATAATGTACACAACATTAAGTTTCTATATCTTATTCGAAAGTTTATTCATTCAATTTCCCATATGGTGCAACATATATATTCCCATCTTATTACTTGATGGAACGAACCGTCTTATAATACGATTGTATTTTTTTATTACGCTTTCCTTATATGCAAATAACACTGGAAATTTATTAATATGTTCACAATTTTAATTAGACTATCCATCCAACTGTCTATCAAATTATTACAGCGATATGGAAATGTAAGTATATCGTAAATCAATAGTGTTCTTGAGGGATTCCGTTTGTTAGAAGAAAATTTAAATATTGGTAAGCATCGAAATAGAGCACAATATAATGGTAAAAGTATTTTATATTCATGATAAAAAATCAATAAATTTGATGCCTTGATGAACAAATGTAATTTCGACCTTTTTTAGTGAAATAAAATACATTTGTTTGAGTAGCAAATCAGATAATGGCTTATACAAAGTATGTATGCTCCATCGAAACTATCTTTGCCCATCATTCAGGCAACACGCGGATTTCCCGAAGGAGGAGCTCTGGTTGTTTGGAGGCATTTCAGTCATCGACACGTTTTCTGATGTCTTGTTAAGAACGGAAGCGCTGCTCAGCCAATATCTGGTGAATACGGCGAGTGGGGTATAATTTCTCAGTTCTGCACGTCCAATTAGTTCTTGACAGGAATCACACCGTGTAGCCTAGCGTTGTCATAATGCAAAATAATCGTATTGTGTCACATTGCGGTTAACTTAATCAGTAATGGTTGCACCCTGGTCCGCCCTCACGTTCCTCCCCTCATACGACCAAATCACCAACCTATTGAATCGGTTAAACTACTCCGCATGTTCTATTTGATGGAGCATGTTCGCTTTCTCCGATTTCTCTGAATAAAGCTTCGAAGTTATAAAAAAACCTCAAAACTTATTTGTACCCTGAAATAAAATCTAGATTTGTTAACTACTCAAATGCATACATTCAGGAGAGTTGTCATCGAGAAATTGAATTATCAAAATTAATCTTGCATTTTATATTTTGATTTCTATAATTTAGGAAAACAAGTGCACTGATCCCTCGCTTATCGAATTAATTCGTTCCAAAAAATTCCATGTATTATTAATCCGTACTTTTTCCTCACAATGTATATTCCTACAGATGACCTTGGGAGGTCATGGAAAATACATATTCGAACGAAAAATGTTTTGCTCATTTTCATTTCTTTTGGAGATGAGGTTCAAGATTACATCGAACCCGTCCATTAAACTCCTTGTTGAAAATTACATATGATTTGACATTGTTAAATTTTTTTTTTAACCGAGCTCCGCGAGATTTCTAGAGTTTCCAATGCCTGTGAAAAACGTAATAAAAAAAATAACAAATTGTTCGTGTACGTATACGTATTTATATGTAGTGGTAATATAAATTATACGCCTAAATGTGGATAAAGAAAACAATACACAATAGATTTAATACAATTCAGTGACGATTTTTGTTCAAAAAAGAAACCAAATAAGATTTTCCTCGAATGTCCGTAGTATGCACTTGAGGTAAAAATTATGAAATTGCCGATCCTGGGATCGGCCACATAAATAACAAGCAATATTTGCATAAAATGTTGTACGATTTTCCACCGACCAAATTTGGTCGATAAAAATCAAAAATCCCAAAGTCAAATGATTTTTCTCGGATGTAAAAAGTAGGCACGGGAATGTAAGATGGACATAGCCTTGAGTACAATCTAGAGCATTTAAAAAAAAATAGCATATGGGAATACAATATTAAGTTTATTAAAATTCGATTTTTTTAAAACATACAAATCTAAATTTTATAATTGTTCATAAAACAAAATCGACGGATTCACAATTGATGTATCTGCTGCTTTTACGACCCACTTGTCGAGGTCATCATGGATTTCCCAGAATCCATTTGGTCGTTGAATATAGCTTCGATAGCGTTTGCTCAACATTTCGTAATGGATTACTCCTTTTAATTTGTACTCCTCCTCAGACAATATCAGCTTATTTTGTATCTTTTTGATTTATATTCTGTAGATAGTAGATATATCTAGTGGCTGCACGTCAACGATGACAATTTCAAAATTGGATTCTAGGCGCTTTTTGCAGGTTCTATTACCACAAACTGGACAATTCTTGTTCGGAATGTAAATTCTTTTGTTAAAGTCTTGCAAATTATTCTCATTAAAGTTTTGCAGATCTAATGGTAAATAAAATAAATCCTTCCCATCTGCTTCACTGCAGGCAAATTTTAAAACAAACAAAATCATACAACAAAATCGTACAACATTTCATGCAAATAACGCTTGTTATTTATATGGCAGACCCCACGGTCCGGCCATTTCATAATTTTTTCATCAAGTGCATAGTACGGACATTCGATAAAAATCATTTGACTTTCGGACGTTTGATTTTTGTTGAACAAATTTCGTCGGAGAAAAATCGTACAACATTTGATGCAAATAGTGCTTGTTATTTATATTGCCGACCCCAGGGTCAGGCCATTTCATAATTTTTTCATCAAGTGCATACCACGGACATTTGAGAAAAATCATTTGACTTTGGAACTTTTGATGCGTTGGCGGAAAATCGTACAAAATTTGATGCAAATATTACTTGTTATTTATATGGCAGACCCCAGGGTCCGGCCATTTCATAGTTTTTACTTCAAGCGCATACTACGGACATTCGATAAAAATCATTTGACTTTCGGTCTTTTTGTTGAGAAATTCAGTCACTTCCATCGTTAGTTCGACTGTACAAAAATCGCCTAAATGTATACTATTTATTTTACTCACACTATTACATTTTTTGCTATTTGCTAAGGACTTCACTTCGGTGGTTTCCATACTTTTTCTCTCCCATAAAATCGGATGGACTATTTCGCGTAAAACTGAAATGTATTGATTTACTACTAAGGCCGAAATATACAATTTAATGAACCGACGTTCCAATGACAGAATTCTTTGATACGCCTTGTGTAATAAGTTTCCTATAGATATTTCGTCACTTTTGAATGGGAGCCGTACATCATATCTACCATCCTTCTGCCTTATTTTTCTTGTCTTTCTCCATACTGTTCTTCCGAGGTGTCCGGATGCACTGTTGAAACTTCTTCAAGTTCAAAAAAATCCTTTCGATGTTTTTCCGATTTCTATATTTAATTATTACTCTTGTTCGTTGGTCTTCTTGTATTTATTAAATTAATTTCCTTCGGCTAATTATAGACCAATTTTTAACTTTTTAAAATTAAAGTTTCATTTATTTTCCCAAATTTTCGATGGTTCGCATCATTTTCAAGGGTAATTATACTAAATGACAAATTTCATAAAATTATTTACACATAAAAATTATTTACAAACAAAAACAATCAAATTATATACAATTCATACATACAATATTTTATAAAATTGTTCTTATTTTTTTGCAATACACTAAAAATGAAAAAAAAATTTCAAGGACGTTTGTAAAATAAAATGTTTTTTCCATTCGTCAATAGATCGATTATTTGACAGCCAAAATATGTCAAATTTTTTTGAGTGTTAAGGAAAACAAACACCAGTTTATATGAAGCTAACTTAAAATGTTTGAAAATAACTTAATTTTAATAAAAATAACCACACATAAAACTCAAACGGCACAAGATTAAACCTAAAGAATACGAATTTGCTTTCTTTTTATGTTTTAATTTTTCACACGCTTTTCACAAAAAAATTTACTTGCTTATCTTAAAATGACATAAAATGAATACATTTCAATTAAATTTTTATTAAAAAATATTTAATATATGTCTGTAATTATAGAAATAAAATTGCATCTGTGCCACTTCATACAAAAAGATATGAACAATATTTTGACGTTTATTTGTTTTCCTTAACACAAAAAATCACAATGAAGTTGTCTAGTATTCAATCTATTGAAAAAAATTTTTTTGAAGGTTTTTTTTTTTTTTGTAAAGGAGAAAATTAGTGTATTGCAAAAAAATAAGAACAATTTTATAAAATATTGTATGTATGAATTGTATATAATTTGATTGTTTTTGTTTGTAAATAATTTTATGAAATTTGTCATTTAGTATAATTACCCTTGAAAATGATGCGAACCATCGAAAATTTGGGAAAATAAATAAAACTTTAATTTTAAAAAAGTTAAAAATTGGTCTATAATTAGCCGAAGGAAATTAATTCTATATTTAAATTAAAATTATAGGTATAGCGTTCTCATTAATTATTGGTTGGCCAGCTATCACCCATCCAAATATGGTTTTTTTGTACGATGAGTAGCTCCTTTAAAGGTTTTATTTGATCGGCCTTCAATATTTGAAAAAGTGGTCCGCTCCAATTATAATGTTAATTTCTCCAGATTGATCAAAGAAGAGATCAGCTCTAATCCAGAAATGAACTTCAAATTTCCTCGATCTACTGGTGTAGACGCTAGTTCTAATCCAGAAATGAACTTCAAATTTCCTCGATCTACTGGTGTAGACGGCAGCAATGATATTAATCTGTCTAGAATTAATGTTTGGATTAGAAGTGAAGTAAGTTATAAATACTTGATACGATAAGTTTTAATCGCCCCTTAGTGATCAATCCCTTAGTGGCCAATCTAGCAATAAATATTCGGGCGTGTGTTCGTTTCAATCGCAGCTGCCTGACGCATGACTCTGATATGAAAGATCATTGAGATCCTAAGTCCAGTAGTGCTCTGAGTTGATTCCTGAAGCCCTTGGGTGATATTTAATAATGAACTGTGGTTTAAAACAATACCTGACGAATTATGATTCGTAATCGCGGAATCCATTGAAATTGACAGTTCCTCAGCTGGTGATATTGAAGAATCCTCCGTACAAGCACTACTATAGTTAGCCTGTATTTCTTCATGAAGTAGGATATGATGTTTCCGTTTGCATTTGGAGCGTCCGAATCTAGATTTACATACGTTTACTGAATGACCTAGATTAAGACAGTTGAAACATAATCGTTTAGTTTGAACCAATTCTAAGCACTCTAATGTTCTGTGTCCTTGATTGCAGATAGCGCACATTGGGTAATTAGGTTGTGGTGTAGCCGTGTTAGGTTGGGCTGCTTGTGTTGATGTCACGGAATACGACTGTGTGCACTTTAGTTTATTGCAAGTGCTTCTCTTCAAACTTTGATCGCATGTTTCATCATGAGGAACTCATTGAATGTTGGATAAGTCTTGGCTCCAACGTGTAATAACCATGATGGCTTGGTTTCAATTTTCAATGTCCAGTTTGTCCATCAACAAGGCAAGGCCTCTTATATCTTCGTCAGCGATGTTCGTGCTGATTCTATAGGTCCTCGTGCTGTACCCTTAGTAGCTAGTATTTCTAAGAATTTAAACATTAAGGACCATAACGATATGACCAATCCAATCATTTGTGTAATTGGCATCCGTTACGGAAATGTGCTTAATGAGATCATATGCTTCGCCACGGAGCACTCCTCGTTAATATTGAAACTTGTGTGCATTTGTTATTGTATGATTATTATGGATGCTTACTTCAAATAAATCCTTGAACGACGTGAATTCGGAATACTCTCCATTGAATTGGGGATTATCTATTTTTGGTAGCCGAAAATCTCACGTGGACGTTGTTCGTCAGCGAAACAAGTTAGTGGGTGCTTTGAAATTGCGTTTGAATTGAATCCCTCCGTTTTGCTTCAATCATCTGTAATTTCTCCTTAATATATCGCAATACTTTTCGAGTCACCGGTCTTCGATATTCCCAAATTCGACGTATAGTGCTTTTCGTGGTGCTTTGACGTAGTTCCAGGCGTACATTAATGGCCTCAATGGTTGTTGATGCATTAATTGTATCCACAAACTTAATCTTTAGCCGAGTAAGTGCTCCCTTGTTATTACCACGGTTTCGTTTAAGATCCTCTCCCATTTTACCAATTATCTGAATACTGATCACTTTCACAGATTTACCGAATAAATCAGTTGGTTAAGATGGTTGCGATGATTGAGAGAATTGAGATGGTTGAGATGATATAAATGGTTGAGATTGTTGAGATGGTTGATATTGAGATGATACAAATGGTTGGGAACTCCTATAAGACACCATAAGTTTCATTCACAGTTGAAACTGCGCTTTTCTCGCCGTTTAAACAGCCAATATAAGTGTTAGCAGTAATGAACAAAAATGAAAAATTTAAGTTGCCTAAAATTTGAGTTCGATTGAAACAAAAGAGAACAATAAATTATGCGGGTGTCGAAGAATAGCACAATACTTATTGCTGATAACAATGAATTTAAATTGTAACTATTGTTCGCTCATTTGGCGTGGGGTAGCTTACAAAGAGTAAAGGGTTCTTTAATTTCTTTTTTTATCATGACAAAATTTTGCGATTAGTGTGTGATTTTGAAACGGCGATACCGAGAGAATTCAAAATGTGTCACTCTACTTTTCATAATTATATTCGTTTATGACACGTTAATAACTCTGCTATAAAAAGAAATTAAATAATTTATTCATTTTGTTTTATGAAAATTCTAAAAAGTTCAAAAATGTTTGTCAAGTTATTCACAAGTTGGAACTATATTGTAGCTATATACATTCTTTCAATTGCTATAATTGCTTGCGCGCTTAAATTTTATTTTTAGACTCGAAAAGCGAAAATCTATAATTTCCGTCAACAGCCATAACTTAATTTTTGCAGATGAAAATCATTTTCTCCATTACAAAATCGTTCTTACAGAAGTTTGCATGATTTCTTATACCAACGAGTAAATTATTTTGATTTATTAGACGTGTATTTAATTAAATTCGTGTTGTTATATTTTCTAAATGTACAAACAAAGATGGCATGCTACACACATAGATACATACGGCGCATGCATGCAAACAATTTAAAATCACGCTATGCAACAGTGTTTTGTCTGTGTCGCACAAAAACCCAAGCACAAATAAAAACCTAATTTGCGCACTTCCGTTATTGCTATATTCGCAAATTGGGCGATTTCGTTAGATTTGATAATCCCGTTTGATACACAAAATGTATAACAATTGATATACAAATAATAAAATTAGCATGCAGATCTTCTTGCTCTTGGTACTTTTTAGGTTGTTTGTTTTATTTGCTTTTTATAATAACAAGAGATGAAATAACAAAAACAGAAAGATTATTTAAATAATCTTTGAGATTAATTCTTTGAATTAGGAAAAGAAAATCGGATGAGAAATTTCTAAATCCCATAAATTATTCTAAATGGATTGGATTTTTTTGACTTTAAAATCAAAATGAATTAATCAAATTTACCATGATAGGAACACAAAATTAAATGGTGATTTATGGAATAATTGATGTATGTATATGTTTGATATGTGGGACTGGTATTTAAGAAGACTTTAGAAGTGGTTAAATGTAAATCGGTATTGATCTATTGATGTTATCAAAATAGTTTTGGCAGCATGAAATGTTGAATAAGATGGCTGTTTCCGATTCTGCACAAAGGTATAAAATGACATTGTTAAACACCAAAATCTATAATAATGACAGTATCAGACATTTGATTTGATGATCAATCAAGGAAGTGGAAGATCTTATATCCAAATATAAATTGATAATAGATTCCTTTGAACGTTCGCTTTTCTATAACTATAAATATCTATTTTTGCAAGCTATCCAGATTTGATGAGTTGACTAGATAATTTTATTTTATAATCGAAAGACTATTTTTGTGGATAGTCATTTTTGTTTAGCTAGCCCTTATTTCTATCTTCCATATCTATCTTACTATGGTCAATGTTGGCATTAGAATGACATCCGTCTTACACATTCGCCCTTTCACCTAACTTGTTGAAACGAAATTAATTTCAAAATTCACTAATCGCGTTTACCTAATCCTTGATCTGTCACTATTTTGCGTTTTCGAGATTTTTCGAAATAACCGATAGTTGCCTTCTATTGTTACAGAGATTATTCGAGATATTCAATTACATTTATATGATCATTTGCGTTTACTCAATTTTATTCGAAATGTTTCCAAGATTACAAGAAAGTTTGAGATAAGTTGAATATTTGAAGCAAATTACAAGTTTTCCGACAAAAAGGAATAAATGATTTAAGCTTGTGTTTTAATGGGCAAAGGTAGAACAACTGTTTTTTGACAAGAACTCAAAGAGAAATGTTAGCCAATCTAAGCATGCCAACAACGGTGGAAAGTTATGCCTCAATTCCATGGAAAAAATTGACTGACAGTCAAAAAAATCGAAAAGAGAAAAATAATTTGGTGCTCCATATAAGAGACAAAGCCAACGTGTTTTTTAATTTATAGCAAAATTGTTTTCCTATAAAATAAACAACAAAAAAAAGCGTTATCTTTGTCTCTTATATGGAGTATCAGATTATTTTTCTCTTTTCGATTTTTTTGACTGTCAGTCAATTTTTTCCATGGAATTGAGGCATAAATTATGTTTTTTAGTTAACTTCTTTGCGATATTTATGCTATTGAAAAAAGTTATACAAACTTTAATGGCTGCGGACATAACATCTATTAATTCTCACACTTGATTATGATGAAATAATGGACCGAAGTTGAATGTTTTGTTTATGATCCAGGTTATTTAACAGCCCAGTTCAATTGAGAGAACATAGATCATCTGATATTCGAGAAGAAAATTCACCGGGATGTTGGCACCGCAAGTTAATACTGCCCTTTTCAAGTAATAGCTGACTTATTTCATCAGTCAACAGTCATTTGTAAAATACTCCAAATTCTTTATTTTTTCTCAGCTAAAATAATTTGGGCTTATCGTCTCAGTAGTTCAAACATTAACCATCGCCTGAATCTCTCCTAATTTGTTTAAGCTCTTCTGCGCTGGAAACTCTCAATAAAAGCTGTGAGCAAACGTACTTTATGGGAGCTTTTGATAGTGCTTTGTTTGTTATAATTACTAAAGCGGGAACCAATTTTTGGACTATTCTTTTATGGATCGAGTCTAAATGTTTAAGTAGGGTATTGTTGAGGCTGAGCTGGATGTCTTATCCGTATCAGGGCTGCTAAATGCTGCCCACAGGGCGGAGTGCTCCCTGCTCTGCGATGGCTTTTGATCATTGGCGAGCTACTTGGTATACTACAGAATTCTGCCTTCATTGTCCACAGTTATGCTGATGATCTTGTTGTTAGGTTACAGTTTTAGGCAACTATCTGAATTAGTGATTGCAAATTTGGTACAAAATTCTAAAACCGGTTTTTCGGTTTTAATTTTCCAAAAAAACCGGAAACCGGTTTTAAAACCGTTTTTTTTTTTAAATTAAAGTATATTAATTTTGTACTAAATTTTTACCAGAATTTAGAAAATAATAATCCAAACAAGATATATTCAGGTTTTGCACGTTTTTTAAATGTAATAATAAATAATTCAGTCAAAAAACAAGCAAAACAAAACAAAACAAAAGAATTCGAATTATACAAGAAAATTATTTATTTTTCTGTTCCAGAAAATGCGTACTCATTAAACATAACATAGCTAGACGTAACCGAATTTTTGTACATATATTTACTGACGCCGAAAACTCTCTTTCTGCTTCCTCGCTTGTCGGCGGAATCGACAAAAGAAAGTTGTACACTATCTCGAATTCCGGGCCTCTGTTCCCATCCGATTCGAACTGGGTCAACTCCCGACGTACCTTAGTTTTAGACCAAGAGCGTTTTGGTCTTCTTTCGGTGGTTGAAATGTTAATTGGGGGTCGATTGCTTTGTGTAATAAATTTGTCATCACATCCGCTGTTGGTGGTTCATATATTTCTTCTACTACTCCTATTTTTCATTCAAATAGTTACGTATTTTATTTGTTCGACCTCCCTCATTGAAAAAATTGACAGATCGTTTTTCAGTTGATTGTTTTAGTTGAAGAGCAGCATGTAAATCAGCATTCACATCAACTTCCTATTCCACATATTCCAGTAAAGCGTCGGCCAAATCTAGTGAGGTTTCAGTATTCGCGGAATTTTCATCATTTTGAGGATTTTGGTTTGGATAGTTGTGGGAGTATTCTGCTGGAACTCACAAGGTTTGCAATGTCTGCGAATGATGCCTGTAACAGAAACATAAACAACAAGTGAAAAACACGTTAACAACAAAAATCGATGAAATGTAAATACTGTGTTCTTCACCGGTGGCAGCAGCCCCCCTCCAGTGGCCATTATGCATGGTACTGCACTAGTTTTTTTCAAATTCTTTTTGATGTTGTTTATCCTCTCTTTCAACATAATTGCTGCTCGTTGCTGGACACCGGACGAAGCATTGAACACTCGAGCGATATCTTCCCAACCCGCCAAACGGCCATGGATGATCGTCTCGTTGGTGGCCATGCTGCTGATGTCACTCAACAACACCAAACGACACAAAAAATCCGTTTCGATTTACGTGAACCGCCTGGAGCGTGGCTCTTCCACATTTGTGTCTGGTCTTCCACATTCATCCCCTTTTTGATTTTTCGATTCGCCATTGCTTCCCTTTCGTCGCTTCGTTGATTTTGTTGCTGTTGCACAAAAGTTTTATTTTTCAGTGAGGCAAACGAAAAACGTGCAAATAAATCCATAGAAAACAATATGTACTATTTTGGTGTATGCCCCATGAAAAGGAATTGCATTTGAAATTTATTTAGCAAAATGCGCCGTATAGCGTCGGCCAAAAGCCACAATTTCACTATTTCACACACACGCCACATTAATAACACCAAAAACAGACGATAATCCCAATTTATTAAATCAAAATGCACAGAAAATGTTTCTACCTTATATCTTATACGAATGACGCAAGATTAATATGGAAAGTGGAATAATAAATAGCTGTCAAATGGTTGTCAAATCGAGTAAATCTGACATTTCATGGCCGTTAAACTGGTTTAGAAAATAAACCAAACAGATTTAAACCAGAAAAGTAGTGAATAATATGGATATGGTTTAAAATTTTCTGGTTTGAATTCGGGTAGTTTATTCTGGTTTATTTTTTTTTTTGGTTTAAAAGCGTTCAAACTACGTTTTTTAGCCGAGTGAATAATATGGCGGTAAGTGTAGCAATACAATTTTGAACTAAAATGCAATTTTTTCGGTTTGATTGAACGAGTCTTACTTGTGTATACCAAAACGTCTTCGTTCAAAAAACCCGCGTCTCTTATGCAAGAGAAGTTAGACCTAAATTAGAACTAAACCAACAAAAACAATATAAGTGTCTATGTATTAATGAAAAAATAAATTTTATGACATTTAGGCGAACATTTCTTAATTCAAAATACATATATAGAATTTAAATTTTCGTTTCTATGGCTAATGGAGATTTAGTATTATAATTATAATGGAAATCTCCATTTTACAGAATATTTTAACATTATAGTAAATCCTATATGTATAGTAAATTTAACATTATTGCAATTTGACCATGTAAAAGGCATTACCTAGATATTTTTTTTGGTTAAATAAAATAATTCGATTTGAATATAACAAAACTTAATTTAATTAAAACAATAAATAAAAGTTTTACCAAATTATTTATTGAGAAATGTTCGCCTAAACGTCATCTTTGTAGTTTTTACTGTTTAGTTCTAACTTAGGATAAACTTCACAAGCATCGTCCCTTGAACCATTTTCGCGGCTGAATGAATTGTGATAGGGAAACCTAACATTTTGAATGCAATATACATGTTTTGACACAATCTACAAACGATCTAAGCATGCATTTATCTTCTAGATGCCCAAGGAAAAATTTGGAAAACGACTCTCTGTTCTCTTAGCAAAGCGGGTTTAGAACTTGCCGCATCAATATAATAAATTTTCAGGACCACGAGAAAAAATGATAAATAAAAATCCTGGGATGACCTTTCACGCTCGTACAAAAAGTCTGGGATGTGTTTTTACGCTCGTGTTGTCAGACTCGGCGGCGGTTTATGACAGAAATCCTGATTTACGGTTAAATTCAACAAATTAAAAACGGTTAAATTCAATAATTTTCCTATTGAAGGATAAGGAAAGGACTTTTGTAAAATTCATAGGAACGAGGTCATGAAATAAATAGAAACGTAGCATCATCATGTTTCAACCGTCACTTATTCGAAAATACGGAAAGGGTTTTATATAGAGGAAAAATTTTACACTTATTCAGAATAATGAGATGGCGGTAGCATCACTGAGTTTAGGTGTACATAATTGTCACCACTCTCATTCTAATTTTAAAAGCCTTTCCAGTTTTTTTGAACATCCGTTTAGCATAAAATATTTTCAGTTTCAAATAAAATATGAACTTTTAAGTATTATAATAATGGTGGTGATCCATTATTATTTTGGTTTTGCTGTGTCTTTATCACGTGATAATAATATAATTTAAAATTAATTTTAAAAAACAAAACTTTATTGTTCAGTTACAAAATGTTTTTTCTTTCTATATCGTGATATGTGTTAAAAAATTTTTTATTGTAGACCGGTTTCGAGCTTCACTCTTCATCAGTATGATTATGCAACTAAACAATTTTTTGTGTGAAAATTGTGATGAAAATTATTGTCGTATTTCTATAACCATGTCGTATATTTTGTTATTTACAAAGTTAGTTTGATCGTTTAAAATTAAAGGGTTGTGGCGCTGTTGATAAATTTGCCCTTACTAAATCTATGTAGAATTTGCAGGTTGGTGTCTTGATTAGTGTATGTGTGGCCATTATCCGCTAGATGTTGTGCGTAGTTTGATTTGTATTTACTCCGCGCCTGTTTAAGTTCTTCTGTGTGCTCTTTAAACCGTACTGTAAATGAACGTCCCGTTTGGCCAATATAAAATTTTCCACAATCATTACATGATAGTCGGTAAATTCCGCTTTCTTGTTGTTTTTTCTTCTGTATTCGTAATAAATGGGAAAGTTTATTATTTGTTTTAAATGCTACGGTGTAGCCATACTGATGCATAATTCGTTTTATTATGTTAGAAGTGTGAACGTGGTTATATCCGACTGAAACATATTTTGTGTTGTTGGTATCGTCTTCACTACGTAAAGTGGTTAAATGGTCAACCCCAAAGCGCCCCGAATCACAGGACTTCCCAAGTTACATAAACCTAACACACCCATCAGGCCGCTAATTAATTTTACATCCGTACCTGCTTATAAAATTGCCAAATATTTTAATCAATGGTTGAGTGCCCGCATTAAACTTAAAAATGATTATTCAGTGCGCAACAATTTGGAATTAGTTGACAAAATTCAGTCAGTAGTGAGATACCCAATGGAGCAAAATTAGCGTCATTTGATGTTACAAGTATGTACTCAAATATTCCCATTGAAGAAACCGTTAAGATAACTGCAAGATTATTAGCTGAAAATAATTTGCCCACTACAACTATAGCCGAGGTCACACAAATGTTAAACACAATCACTTCACAAAACTATTTCCAGCACAACAGTAAATTTTATATTTATTTTATTTATTTATTTATTTTATTTTATTTATTATTATTATAATACAATCTGTGGACATAAATCCAGTGTCGATTGATAATCAACATTATTTACAATTATTTACAAAGAAATATACAAATTAACAATTAGAAAGCTTAATAATATTACAATCAAAAAAATAAAATAATTACAAGATATGTACATATTTACAAATGTACTACACTTGAAAATACAACAAATCATTCACAGTAGAAGCCTCGAATAAAAATGATTTAAGACTTGTTTTAAATACATTGAATTTACAAATATTTTTTAAATTTTCCGGTAGCTTATTGAAAATTTTTGGCGCCAATATTGGAAATGAATTTTGGTAGTTCGTTGTTGTAAACTTTTCAAGCCGTATATACTGCTTATTTCTCAAGTTGTAATTGACAATAACATTAGACTGAGTAGCCTTAATAGAAAAAAATGCTTTCATTACCTTGTACACAAACAAATGACTAATAGGGAAAATCTCCAAGAACTTAAACAAAGGCCACGAAGCCGATAGCCTGTGCGTGTTAAGCATAATTCGTATAATGTGTTTCTGAGCAACAGCAAGTGTATGAGTTCTAGAATTATAAGTCCCTCCCCAGCATACTATTCCATACGATAGCCTCGATTCAACCAGCGCATAATAAATATTTCTTAAAACTGCTATCGGGCACATTGAAGTCAAAATATAAAATTTTCGTATCAGGGCACACATGAAATTACGTAGAGTTTCGATATGTGGTAACCAACGCATGCAAGTATCCACAAACAGTCCCAGGTACTTAAACTTTGAAACGAATTCAATTTTAAAAAAATCAGCACAACAGGTTATGTGATCACAACTTAAATCATGGTAAGTGACGTATGGGTCCATACCCACATCATTATTAAGTTTAAAAAACATACCTTTAGTTTTTATGCTAAGAAACATTGAATGAGCAATACACCATTTTCTCAGACATCTTAGATCAGAGTTCATAGAGTGAATGTTATTACTTTGTAACTGCTCATTGTACATAAACACTAGATCATCGGCAAAAGCTATCAACCTTGACGAAAAATTTAAATAAAAAATAGAGTTTAGGTAGATCAAAAAAAGCTTGGGGCCTAACACGGAACCTTGAGGAACACCATCATTGATAATTTTACGCTCACTAAAAACATCACCTATCTTAACTACTTGAGATCTATCAGATAGATAAGAACGAAACCATTGTAAAGTAACACCCCGAAACCCAGCATGATTCAGTTTTTGAAATAATACTTCATGGTTAACCATAACAAAAGCTTTAGTTAAATTCAAACTGAGGGTTTACCAATGGGGAGCCCACTATCGGGAACGTTGGCTAACATCTATCTTAATTATATGGAAAATGAATTTATCATGAATAATAAAAATAGATACATAAAAAACGTTTTATATTGGCATCGATACGTGGATGACATTTTGCTGTTATTCAAAGGAACTCATCGCCAACTGAACAATATACATTCTTATATTAATAATATACACACAACTGGATATTGAAACCGCCATTACACAAACTCAGGAGGAACACCAACACATCATCAGGAACACAATAGTAGAACAAATGAAACGCAACAAGGAAAAATGCATAAAAATAACGAAGCAACAAAAACAACAACAAAAAACGATTAATGCCATCAAGACTAAAATAAACCAAGGAAAAGCAGTCATTACAAAAGCAGATAAAGGGAATACAGTTGTGATAATGGAAAAAGAAGATTACACGGATAAAATTATTCAATACATAAACAACAACAACATAGACGAAATGCAGAACGATCCAACGTCAATTTATCAAAAAGAAATCAACACAGCAATAAACGAAACCAAAAGGGTAATTAAACAGAACCAGAAATTCCATCTAAAAATGATAAAGCCTACACCACCTAATTTCAAAGCCCTAATTAAAGTTCACAAAAATAACAATATTAGACCATTAGTAAATTTTACAACCGCTCCATCATACAAATTGGCGAAATATACAAACAATTGGATCACAAAACGCATAAAACTTAGAGAGAACTACTCTGTAAAAAATCACTTAGAATTAGTGAATAAAATCCAAAGCGTCAAAATACCTTCGACAGCAAAACTGGCCAGTTTCGACATCGTTAATATGTATTCTAATATTCCAGTTGATGATGCCATTAGAGTCACAGTACAAACACTAATTAACAGTAACGTTGACAAAGAAGAGGTTGATGAAATCATCAAAATCATCACAATTATAACTAACCAAAATTACTTTAAATATGATGAAAAAATATACCATCAAAAGTATGGTTTAGCTATGGGGAATCCCCTATCAGGAACACTTGCCGATATATTTATCAATTACAATGAACGTAAATATATTTTCAATAACTGCAACAAATACCGAGACAAGATAATATTCGCCTTTTCACGCAGAGTATTTGACATCTGGTGAACGGTTTTACAACTAAGCCAAAGGTGATCAACCGGTAAATAAATGTATAATTAGACATATCTCTTTGTGAATTTATTTCGAAATAGTCGTTTTTTTGCAATTAAAACATTAAATACATTTAGAAAGATAATTAATTTATCAATAATATTTCAATTTAAATATAAATGAGGTACATAAATAACCGGTTATCACCTTTGGCTCGTAAAAATCGTGGCGCCTCTTGCGGCGCTTTAAAGGCGAATATTGGCATAGATACGTAGATGATATATTAATACTGTTTAATGGCACACAGAGGCAATTGGCACAGATACATAATTACATCAACACAATCAACCCACAGTTAAAATTCACATTGGAAATAGAAAACAATAAATGCATTAATTTTCTGGATCTGACTGTAACCAACGTCGGAAACAACCACGATTTCAACATATATCGAAAACCTACACATACAGACCACACAATTAACTTTGATTCCAACCATCCAATAAACCACAAATACGCAGCATATTCACATATGATTCGTCGATTAAACAACATCCCTATGAATAAAGAGAATTACAATAAAGAGCTAAACATAATCAAATTTATAGCACAAAAAAATGGCTTTAACATAAAAATAATCAAAAACATGAATGTGAAACTGAAACAAAAAATGGAACGATCAATGATGACAACACTAACTACAAATTCCAGTGAAAGTATAAAATACATATCTACAAATTACAATCAAACACAGAGCAAAATAATACAAACAATTTTTTCACAATTTAATTATAAAATAGCTTTTAAAACAAATAATAACATCCAACATAAAATCCAAGAGAAGATTGCGCACACGAACAACACAGGAATATACAGACTGAACTGCAATGATTGCACAAAATTTTACATAGGCCAGACTGGAAGAGACTTCCAAAAAAGATTCAACGAACATATACAAGAAATAAAAAAACCAACACAGGCCATTAAATCAAAATACGCATTACACATAAAAAATGAGAGCCACACATTCACAAATTATGACAACAATCTCCAAATTATACATAAAATTCCCAAAAGTAAAACCATGGATAGATTGGAAGAAATAGAAATTTATAGACACAGAGATAACACAAACATATTGAATGATCGGATAAGGAGAAATTGCATATACGAATATATAATTATAAATTGTTTTTGGCTTTTTATAGACAACATACTATTTGTAATGACATACTCATTATTTTCGATTTGGCAAATCAGAAAAATAATGGAGTCATACTCCTAATATATCTACCAGCAAAAGTAGAAAATTTTACCAACAAAAAATCTCAAAGAGATTTCTCATTTTTGAGAGTTGATACACTTTGTATTGACTCTGCGGGAAAGAAAAAGGGGGGAGGGGATGAATATTTTCTACTTTTGCTGGTAGATATATTAGGAGTATGACTCCATTATTTTTCTGATTTGCCAAATCGAAAATAATGAGTATGTCATTATTGTCATTACAAATAGTATAGTATGTTGTCTCTTGTCTATAAAAAGCCGAAAACAATTTATATTAAATCAGACAATTTTAACATCGTGAATATATAATTAATATATAAAATATATGTACGTACATCTCGCCACGCTCTCAACGACGAGATTTTAATAATTTTTTAATTGTATTGTAGTACATACAGCTTATCGATTTATTTAACAAATTTATGTATTCTGAAATCTCAACCATTGTTGTATTTGTAAATTGTAGCACAGAAGAAAAATATCTGGCTGATTTGTAAAATTTTGATTTTAATTTTTTAGTTTTAAATAACCTGATGATGAGCATAGACGCTCGAAACTAGTCGTTATTTGTAATTTTTATAATTAATAAAAATATTTCACATTTTAAGAAAGTATAAATTTAAAACTTAGTTTTTTAATAATTGAAATTTATTTTTAAATTGTGTGAAAAAGTTTCGTTTTACATCGCAAGCTGTTTAAATATATACACACAAACATAAAATTTACAGTGGAATTGGAATCGAATAAAAGTATTAATTTCTTGGATTTAACAATACAAAACATAGACAATAAACACAGCTTCAAAGTATTCCGTAAACCAATCTAATTAACCGCCTCAATAGTATACCAATGCAGAAAGCGGATTATGAAGATGAATTAAATACTATAAAGCACATAGCGGTTAACAATGGATACACAGAGGACAATATAGAACGCATTAATTTCAAAATTAAAAATAAAATACAATTACACAATTTAACCACTTTACGTAGTGAAGACGATACCAACAACACAAAATATGTTTCAGTCGGATATAACCACGTTCACACTTCTAACATAATAAAACGAATTATGCATCAGTATGGCTACACCGTAGCATTTAAAACAAATAATAAACTTTCCCATTTATTACGAATACAGAAGAAAAACAACAAGAAAGCGGAATTTACCGACTATCATGTAATGATTGTGGAAAATTTTATATTGGCCAAACGGGACGTTCATTTACAGTACGGTTTAAAGAGCACACAGAAGAACTTGAACAGGCGCGGAGTAAATACAAATCAAACTACGCACAACATCTAGCGGATAATGGCCACACATACACTAATCAAGACACCAACCTGCAAATTCTACATAGATTTAGTAAGGGCAAATTTATGGATCGAGTGGAAGAATTTGAAATTTATCAACAGCGCCACAACCCTTTAATTTTAAACGATCAAACTAACTTTGTAAATAACAAAATATACGACATGGTTATAGAAATACGACAATAATTTTCATCACAATTTTCACACAAAAAATTGTTTAGTTGCATAATCATACTGATGAAGAGTGAAGCTCGAAACCGGTCTACAATAAAAAAAATTTTAACACATATCACGACATAGAAAGAAAAAACATTTTGTAACTGAACAATAAAGTTTTGTTTTTTAAAATTAATTTTAAATTATTTAAAAATTTTTTTAAATTATATTATGAACTTTTAATTCAAATCTCCACAAACTTCCATTATTACATATAAAGAATCTCAACTGGCTCACATAATTTCGCTCCCATGTTATATAAAGATTGGAGCATATCCACCTCACTACTCAACTAATTGATGTCACGGGACTGTCAAAACCTGTCAAACAGAGACAAAGATTTGGAGTTTGCATCGAAACTTGCACCAAATTTTGCCGCCGCGTAAGAGCGACTGCATGATCCTATTGGGGTAATTCTATGTGTATTTGATTAACGATTTGGTACTTTGGTTCACTCCGTATCATTATTTTGTATTATTATTACCAACTTTGTACTAAATAAGGGTATAAATAATTTATGTTGATTTGTTTAACAGAACACAACACAGTGGCTGCAATACATTTTCTAATCGGAAGTGATTACCCTAGATAATATGTTTTACCTACATTAGATAGATAGCAATTAAATATTTAGTAATTAAAAGACTTTCAAAATATTTAAGGTGCAAATACAACATGAGAAAGCTATTCTTATAATAAGCAAGTATAGTTTATAATCATGTTACTAGTATACGTCTCTCTGACATTTGAAGTCATTTTGTGTAATTTCCATTGTTCGTGTTTAAAAAAAGGAAAATTAATTGAAATTCGAAATTTATTTTTCAATTAAATTAAATGTTTTTTTTTTGTCCGATTTGAACTCAACTTATTTTCAATTTAAATTTGTAGGTTATACAATACTATACATTCATTGTACATAAGCAAAAATAAAAATCGTTATCTCAAAACAGCGTTCCTAACAGATAACAGTAAAATTAAAACTTTATACGAAATTTTTTATTGTTTTTCATAAATTGCACAATCCAATTATGCTGTTTGCATGCTTTACACTTATCAAATTCGATTTCGTTTTTTTGAGTTTTTTTTTTTTTGTGACTAATAGCTGTTGTTCACAAAGTGAGGGTTCATCAACATTGTATTGCGCGCGCGTGCTTGGCCATTTTCATTCAAAACAATAAAAACAAGAAATTTTAATTCCTCTTTTATGTGAGTTTGGATTTTATTGTTCTCTTGTGAATTGGTTTTGTCATTTTTCTCAATAAAAACCTCCGACAACAGACAATACACCGGTGTTAGCGTTTTGTATGGATTTTGTTCATCTACAATCGTTATACATATTGTACGTTCATACATATAAAAAAAAGAAAACTTCAAAATGATACTGGTTCGTCAAAATAATTTTTTGTTTTTTCTTTTAACAAACAAGAAAAGACATCCCCCGATTTATTGCTTCTTCAATAACGAACGTCTGTGTCATCTCAAATAAACATAATATTTATAAATTTTATATAACACAGAGAAAGCACAACGAAACCCATCTTAAAACTTAAAATTTTCTTCTTATGAAATTTATAAGTTTTCACATTTTCGTATTTGTCCGTGACCTAAAATACTTTACGGATTTTGTATATCAGAATTTTATTTTTTATAGCCTTTCATTGTGGAAATGAAAGAAGTAAACAAAGTTATAAAAGTTTTGTGTTATTTCATCAGCTTTTTTGACGTATTTGATTGTTCCATAAGTTTTTTGGTTTATAATGTTTATATAAAAAGAGTTAAAACTTAAGAGTTTATTAAGCATAAGTAGAATGAATTTATTAAGCATCAATAAAGACTTTTTATTACAATTTACTGCAATACAGATTTGTACCTTAAAATCCACCAATAATCATCGTTTCATTCAATGAGAAACGTGTACCGAAGTCAAACATAAGCCAAAAGGTAATCTCCGATTTACTTGTAGAATTCTAGTAATGGTAAATGGATAAAAGTTATCTTCCTGTCTTCAGTAATAGTTCCAAAAATCGCGACCAAAAATCTGCAGATTATCAAATGTTACCAACTTATAAGAAAGAAAGGGGCTGCAAAATAAAAGTATTGACCTAGTGGCTGTACCCTGAAAATGGACATTCGAAACTTATCGAACTTTCTCCAGATACAAGTGTTAAATATTCTACAGATATGTATTTAAAAACAACGTTTTTCCGTTCAATTAACATTTATAAGTAATTAGGCGGTTCAAAATCCAAACGCCACGAACCATTTTGATATCATCCATCGTTTGGAAAAAATGCTAACGATTTCATCGTTTTTTGTTATTTTTACAAAATAAAAAATCAAATCATTTCCCGTTCTCAGTCTTCATGAATCGATAAAATGAACCGATACAATCGAAAATTAAAGTGATGTAAATTAAAGCCACCAGCGTTTTACGATCGAATACGAGAACACTGGTCCAGACTACGCTATGAGTTTCAAAATTAAGTTTTTCCTTTTCCATTTATTCACACTCGGTGTGTAAATTTTGAGAATGTGAAAATTTAATTTAGTGTTGTGGAGTTAATCCTGGAAAGGAAATCTTTAATTTTAAAAACCGACCACAATATGTTCTGAGTTTTACAAAATTAAATGCTGACTTATCCAGAATTTACGAGTGTGATTTGATTCTGGAAAAGAGACAATTACTTCGGTGTAAACAGACCAAAGTATTGAAATCCTGTCAAAAATGACGAAAAATTTGTTTGGTCTAAAACCCCTTATAGTCTGAAAAAGCAAAAAAAAAAAAAATGAAATTTCTATCTGGATGTCTGGACGTCTGGATGTCTGTACCCATGGTACCTCGAGAACCGCTTGTCGGATTTGGAATTTTTTTATGCCAATTTGTTTCTATGGTCAAGGCGGAGAATTGGAAAGCTTTTGGAGCAACTGTATACGTCAAGAGGGTGGGGTGAGTACCTGCCATTCGAATTGACCCAAAACCCTTGCTGGTTTGATTATTGAATTGGGCATTGAATTTGGAGTTGATGTGAAAGTTAATTTAGGAGCCAATTTGCGGGTTGAGTTGAAGTTGAGTTGGAGTTGAGTTGGGGTTGGATTAGGATATATAGTGAGCAGTTAACCAATTTTTTATATATGCTGGTATTGAGTTTCGCGTAGAGTTTGCGGTTGAGTTGAGTTTCATTTGCGAGTTGAATTAGGGCTACGTTGGGGTTGGATTAGGGTTTAGTGAGCAGTTAAACTGAGGATTTGTGATTTTATTTATAAAAATTTTATTGGGATTCTATAACTTATCCGATTTTGATGAAATTCAGTATTTCAAATGAAAATGGGATTTTCAAATTATTTTTAGACGAAGTTCTGGAATATGGCCAAGTAGGATGTAACTTACCTATTGCTCAATCGATTATTTTGTAATTTAACATGTGTGTTGCAAATAGGATTCTAAAATGATTTTTGGACGAAGTTCTGGAATATTGTTTTTTTTTTTTTGTTTGTTTGTTTTTTATTTCATTTCATCTCAGAAAAAAAATTTTACATTATGTAAATTAAAATTAAAAATTGAAATGAAATAAGAAGAATTCATTGTCGAAAATCGACAGCTTTGAATTCTCCTTTTACAAAAATATACAGAATATGAATAAGAATAAAAAATAAAAAATGAAAAAAACATAAAATAATAAAACTATTAATAATACCAATACCGAGCAGTTATCCACTATAAGACTTTGTTATGTTTACTTGCTATACATCGAAAAATTAAATCAAATTGTAATAAAGCCATTAGTTTTCTTTATGTGACCACACGAAACAAATTTGTGACATCAGGCGTTTCAAAGAGCCAATCCTTAACTCTTGACAGAAACGATTTAGAATGAATTAGCCTCCTAATCAAATCAGGTAAATTATTGAAAAATGTTGGTGATGCAACAAGGATGTAGCGCCGGAAGTGATCATTAAAAAATCTAGGAATACTGTACAGGAATTGATGGTTTGCACGAAAGTTATACCGTTCATCGAATCTTATTATCTGTTGACCGCTACGCCTAAAAAAAATTTTTAAAACCTTATAAACATACAGATGTTGCAGCGGTAAAATATTGTTAGCCTTAAATAGAACCCAAGATGGTTCGGTTCTTTTCTTCCGCAATATGGTGCGCAAGATCATTTTTTGTTGCACATACAACGGTTTTAAAATAGTAGGGACACAACCACCCCAGCAAGGTAAACCGTATTCAATTTTAGTCATTACCAACGCATGATACGTCATTTTCAGGACGGAAGCGGGGCACATGTCGCGAAGAAGGTAAAAAATTCTGGATGCGGACGCAAGATAATGTTTTAGATTAGTGACGTGAATTTTCCAATTTAGGTTAGAGTCTAGATGAATTCCAAGATACTTAAATGAGTTTACCAATTCAATATTCAAACAATCAGTATGACAATTAGTGGGAGAACATTTAGAAATACTGTGATATGTTACTAGATTGTTATTATTTGGAGTTATTATCCCAGAAATTCTGAAAAACATATACTTGGTCTTATCACTTAGAATTAAGTAATGCTTATCAAACCATTTATGGAGAACCCCGAGATCAGAATTAATCATGGATGTGATGTCAGTTGTAGATTTAGCAGTATAAGCTAAAGCTAAATCGTCAGCAAAAGCAGTACTGCTGCCATTTAATTTAAGCTTGAAAATGGAATTAGTGTAAATCAAAAACAGCAAAGGACCCAGCACTGATCCTTGGGGAACGCCAACATCGACAGATTTAGAGGCGCTCAAAGTACCGTTAATTTTAACTCTCACAGTTCTATGCTTCAAGTACGAAGCAAACCATTTGTTTGCTACCCCTCTAAAACCAATGTTATGCAGAATAGACAACAAAAGTCTATGTTCAACCATGTCAAACGCCTTAGAAGCATCCACAAACAACCCAGCACATACATTACCACAGTTCAGTCCATTATGAATAGTGTCTAGAAACTCTAGCAAAGCTGATTCAGTGCTCATGCCTTGACGGAAACCATGCTGATGTGCACTAAGTACATTAAATCGATCTAAAAAGCTAGTAACTCTGCTTTTAACAACTTTCTCTAATACTTTCAAAATAACTGGCTGTAGTGCGATCGGCCTATAGTTCCCTTTAACCGATCGATCGCCTTTTTTAAAAACAGGAATAATAGTTGCCGATTTCAGTCTCGCAGGTACTAATCCCTGAACGAAGGAAAGATTGAAAATATGTGATAGAACTGGACTGACAATTATAGAAACAGCTTTCAATATGCAACTACTGAGTCCATCATTGTCAAGTGAATGCTTAGGTTCCAAAGACTCAATAACAGATAATATTTCATTGCCAGAGGCTGGAGCCATAAAAAAAGTTTTAGGACAATAATCAGAAGGAAGATCATAATTTACAGCTGTGTTATTAGAAAAAAATTTAGCCCGTAGGTCATTGGCAATACTTGTAAAATAACAATTCAAATCATTAGCAATATCGATATCATTTGTAAGAAGTGTACCATTGTCTGCCAATATGGTTTTAACCGAGGATACTTTAGGCTTTTTGGTTAAAATTTCATTAACAAGGTTCCAATTTTTTTTAACATCACCGCGGGTACCTAAGAAACGATTGACATAATATGCTTCTTTTTCTCTTTTAATATCCATATTAATTTGTCTGCAAGTACGTTCATAAGTTTCACGAAGATTTAAATTATTGGGATGCTTTTGCAGTTTTTTATGCATTTGGTTCCTTTTTTTAATATGCCTAGCAAGTGTATATGAAATCCATGGTTGCAGAAGTTTAACGTTATTTATCCTAGCATTAGTGTAACATTGCTCTATTACCGTTGAAATAATTTTTAGAAATTGATCAAGAGCTAAAGACGGATCATTTAAACTCAGGACAGTACTCCAATCTACTTGCTGAATGATCTCATTTAAAAGTGCAAAATTGAGATTATTTTTACGATTAATTTTCAAATTGTCAATAGATGGCCAGATGTTAGTAGATTTAAATACTATCTCAATAAAATGATGATCAGAAATCTTGAGGTCAATCGCCGAGGATGATAAACACGAAAGGTCATTTGACCTGAGGCGGGCAAAGAAATGATCGATGCAAGTAGATGTATATGGTGTCACTCTTGTAGGAACATTAATCAAAGACTCAAGCCCAAAAGAAGACATCAGAAACATGTAATCATCGCAGTGAGACGGAAAATTAAAAATATCAATATTAATATCACCAACAATGAACAGGTTCCTCGATTTAATATTCCCTATAAAATTAGAAATTTCTTGTAAAAAGACATTTAATGGAGTATTATGCAACCTATAGATACACAAAATTACATATAATTCATTCGCTAAGCTCCAATCAACCCTAACAATGTCAGCCGAAGCTAAGTTGAAAGCATGTAGTGCACAACTCAAATTGGAGTCATAGTAAACACTCACCCCACCAGATCTATAAGTCTCATTGCATGCACCAAACAATGTATAACCAGTTAGATTGTATGAAGCCAATTCATAACTATTAACCCAAATTTCACTCAAAAATATAAACAATGGTTTATTCGTGTATGTATTGATATTGGCCACTAAAACATCAAAGTTTTTTCTAATGCTACGAATATTTTGATGAACAATCAGAATATCACTCACAAAGTCAGAAGCCATAGAGCTATTAAAATTATTAATATTGCTAGAAGATAACTGATCAGTATTGGAGCCATCATTACAATAATCACATTAATATGTAAACAAGTATACGAAACTAAAATATTCAAAATGAAAAACAATAACAAGTTATTAGAAATCTCACATCTAATGATAATATAATGGCTAATAATAAACAGAAACAATTTATAACTCAAGATTAAAACATACATATTGGACTTATATACTATAAAACTGACTGCGTTAACTGAAAGATCAACAATGTTATTGAATGAAAAAAAGATTTCCCTCAAATATGTGATGCAAAAAATTTTATAGTGTAACTCGACCCTTACAAGCCAATAATATAAATGTGAAATTCCTCCAACTTCATTCAATAACAAAGTAAAAACAAAAAACGAAATGTCAAAAAAATTTAGAATAATAATAAACAAAATTAACAAAATTAATACGTAAGGCTTAAACAGAGGTAGAGTAAAATATAAATAAACACAAACGGTAAATACTATTATTACGTTATGTAAAAAAGTTTGTAAATAAATTTGAACAATAAAATATAAGTTGTGCATGCTAAAATGAATATTTACTTGTAGATACAAATTTGAACAACATATGGCGAAGTATGATGGAACTTGGCTATTCCTTAACCCATTATATTGAAATTTGATATGTGTATGGAAATGGGAATACTTGATATGTGTGGAATATGGCCAAGTAGGATGAAACTTGGCTATTCGTTAAACGGGTACCATCAAATTTGGCATGTGTGTTGGGAATGGGATTCTAAAATGATTTTTGGATAAACTTCTGGAATATCGCCGCTTACACGATTAGAAATATCAGTATAATTTTGTATACTACTTTCGGTATAAAGCTCTAGAATACGATTTTTCTTGTTAAATCGGATGCCTGTACCAATGCTACTGAATCTTTGGACCTGTTTGGCTCTTGTTGTAAAACTGTCACACCAACTTTTTGAAAGCAAAATTGTTTCATTACTATAAAAAATTAGTTAACACTTGTCACGTGTGGTTAGGTTAAAAATAATTAGTACGTTTATACTTAGGGTTCAACCTAGATTGTTTTTCCCCTCCCCAACCCGTCTGTAAATTTTATGGGTTATCTTCCATAAAATTTCATTTTTGCTGAACAAGTCGATTAATTGCACTGTACTTTCGGTATTGAAAGACAGACAATTGTTTATATGTTTGTTTGTATCATGGGTTTCGGAAACGGCAGGATCGATTGTGATAAAAATTGGTGAGGGGGGTTGTTTTGTGACTTTTGTTATCAATGGGATTTCTGCAAAATAGCCTAATGGGATCTGGAAAATGACCAGTTTGAATGGAACTAAGCTATTTCTCAACCGATTGGGATGAAACTCATTGTTTACGATGAAACTAAGATTCTAATATAAGTTCCGGATGTGGTTCTGGAAATGCCCAATTTGAATGGAACTAAGCCATTTTTTTCATTCGATTTGGATCAGACTCGGTTTGTATGATGAAAATGAGATGGCAAAATGAGTGCCGGGTGGGGCTCTAGAAAATTTTTAGAGATGAAACACCGTGGGTTTGAACAAAAATGAGATTCTAAGATGAGGTCCTGATGCTGTTTTGAAAAATTAAGAATTTTATTGCGACTCTGCATTTCTCAACTGATTGGTATGAAACTTGAATTTGTATAATGTAAATGCAATTCTAATATGAGTTCCAAATAAATTTCTGGAAACTGGCTTATTTTGTTTTGTTTCTATGAAATTTGATTTCAGAAAAGAGAAGATCGGATGTGGTTCTAATAATTGGAAGTAACTGAGTTCGTCACAGATTAGCACGAAACGCGTTCTAGAAATGAAGTTGTCAATTTAGGGCTTGTAATGGCAATTTCGATGGAGTTAAGAAATTCAGACGTGAATTGAAGCGCCCATTGATCTTATCTACGTCTTTATTCAGTGGCGCTAGTATACTTTGATTCTGCATTTCTTCATAGTTGCGATTGGCGTGGCAATTTCCGAACACTTCGTTAATTAGATTGCCATTAGACAGGAGATCCTCCGGTAATTTTATTTCATCAAACTGGTTCATCGGAAGTTTTTTCGTCTCCCAATTGCAACAAATAATTTGCAAATTCTATCTGCTCGTCATCGACGCGAATTATATCCACCAGTGAAGTGAAGTGTCTCCGCCGAGGTTACTTCGATTAATTGATAGGATACTTTGGTTGGCTCGTGGCTGAATGGGCATGCATTGACGAAAATCACCTCCCAGGACCATAATCTTTTCTCCAAATGGCAAATTAGAATTTCCAATTTTGCGCAATAGTTGATCCATATTGTACAGTCCATATTTTGGTAGTATATGCGCTTCATCCATTAAAAAACGTGAACTTTGCCAAGTTCGGCTGCCCTAACTCATCTCGGTTTCATGTTTGAGATCGATTTAGATCATGTCAATGGTATACTTTGAGTCCAAAGGTCTTATGTGTAGTTCGTCTATTCGGTAGCAAAATCGACGCAATCCCTGTGAATGTCCTACACTTGACGATATAATTTTGACCCTGCAGAATGTAGTAGTGACTTATAGATAAAAGTCTTGCCTGTACTACCAGGTCCCCAATGAAGAAATACTTTGGGCTAAGTTTCGTTTTTTTTATTGCGTGTCGATAAATCGGTTAACTCCGGCGTAAGTGTTGCTGAGAAGCTTTTTTTGATTGAACTTTATCTACTGAATGCGGTCACGTTCCACTCTAATATACGTATCGATGAGGTATTGTTGGAAAAGTCGTCCACCAAAATGAATAGAGTTGAACCTGACTTCGCGTTGATTAATTCTGGCCGAAAAACAATACGGTTAGTGTCTATTCAAGCCGTATAAGATATTGACGGGTGACATAAAGTTTATGTAATTTGATACTTGTAAAAATCCGTACGTTACTTTCGGGTAAAACAACGGATAAATGAAATGCTCTACACGATTGTCAATATTCTTTTCACAAGCGTTTTACCAAGTGGATGAACTACCATTTAGTTCGCTGGAGAACTTTGGTCGGCGTTTAGTGGGAGAATGGCACATACTTCATTTGATAAAGGAACGTTAAATCTTCTACAATCGGCATCTTCTAGTAATGTAAGCGGGAGCCGAACATTTGGAGGTGAGATTCCGGTGGTATTGGCCAGCTGGAAAACTTCTTGTTCTACTTATCGCGCCATCATAAAACCTTGCACGAAACTGTTTTGAGATCTAATCTAGAGCTTGACTGATTCCATGGTTAAGCGGATGTCCAAGTCGCTCTATTGTGGTCGCTTCAATTCATCTTGGGCATTTTGTGTCGGATGAACTGCCATATTATTTTATGATAAACTTGTCCGCTTACGATAAAACTGTAGATACCATGATTTTTAATGGTGCGATTGGCGTTCAAGCGTTAAATTTCGGATCCTTTGGTGGGATTCCTCCGCATGTTGATGACGTCGTAAAAAGGGGATTAGGTATAATTCATTAGAAAACATCGATGTGTCCAGTTTGATTTTGCCGTGCAAGCAACAATCACTAAAAGAGTTGCGATTAGTTGGATTGAATACACGCTCTTTAGGAAAATGAATAGCTCTACAGTGAATGCACGCGACATTAACAGGTACCAAGCTTTGGTAAGCGACGTGAGCATTAGCAGTGTCATTGTAGGTCTGCAATTGATTCTGGTTCAGGGCTCTTTGTTATCTAACATTACGGCGTCGTTGTTCTTTCAGGTACTGATCACGTTCCTCATTGCGGTTTCGTCTGCTCATCGCTGTAATGTATGAAGTTGGATTTGTTCCAAGCGCTGATCACGTTTCTCACTGGTTTCGTAGGCCAACCGTTCAGCTGCATATCGGCGCATATGTTTCATTCGCTGGGTGTTTTCTTTGGCGGTTTTAGCTGCTAGAATTTTGGAGATTTTCTCCGTGCATTTTACCTTAGCTGCCCGTATTAGTCTTGTAGACGTTGTCTTGGGTTGCTCTTGTAGACATTGTTCATCTAAGGGAAGGCAATTCAAAAAACATTTGATCCGACATTGTTTCGTTGATTATTATTTAATATGACTTTAATGATTTATGTAACATTTAATAGCCTTGATAATTTTTGATTTTGGAATGTATTAAATCTTTAGAAATAACTTAAAGAAATAGAAAAATGTTTAATCACATTCATCTTTTAGAGCGGAGCTCGGTGGCCAGCGACTCAGTTATTAAAACGTTTGATATTCCTTAGACGTAAGAAATTCCTTTGAAAGGCCGAAAAATATAAATAAACAACTAGGTATATTAGTTATGAACTAATTGGTGATTTTAATTTTTTATTAAGTTCAAAATATCTTGTATCATTAGAACAGTGTAAATAATTTTAAGGTTTAGGAAAAAATTCGGAAAACTGTACAAGCACGAATTGTTATTCAATTTGAGATTAAAGAACAAATTTTGGAGTAATCCTGATTATATTTTCAGAAAATTGTTAACCCTAATTGGTTTTCCTTCATTAATTTATTAATTAATCCGGTACTAATTAAACTCTTAGCTAAAATAAAAATTTCTCTTTTTGCATGTTTTAACATACGCTTTGTTATGTAACGAATTCCTTGAAACGACATCGTCATTAAATCACCATAAATTCTAATGCATCGCTAAAATTTATAGTAATTTGCTTTTTAATTCATTATCCCATGATGTTTACTCCAATATGCTAAAAGTTTTTTTTTTTAAAGAATTCAATGGTGGGTTCAAATGAAATAATGGTTGGTGGTACATTATAATGACAAGACAAAAATAAAAATTATATTCTTGATTAATGGGTAAAAGTTCACTATAACTATACACTACGTAACAATGCTGACAAAAAATTACAAACGTGTGCGATTTTCTGTTGAGTCACAGTTGAATGAAATGAACAAGTTTCCATTAATAACTAAAAATAGATGCGAGATATTATAGATAATAACTTAGTTTCTTTCAAAAATTGATTGTAAGTCAAAATAATGTTTCACCTCTAAATATAGAGAATCAAGAATCTATACATAGATGCTACATAGATGATTGATATTCATTTCATTTTTTTATAAGAATTAAAATCATCTGAATATCTCGCATTTCTATTGTATATGCGAGTATTTATATCGAAATAATGGAATATAGAAGAATTTCTAAATAGATCTATCGTTACAATATTCACAACACAATTTATAAAGAAATCAATTTCAAATTGATAATATCCATTAATGTATCCATTCCAGTAAAAATATTAAATTTCAATACACAATAATGATATAACAACAAAATGTGTATGGCAGTAAATCCCCTCATTAGAAGACAATCATATTTTATGTAAGAACCACTCAGAATAATTGTCAGAAAATATGATTTTTCCTTCTTACATTGTTATGTATATAAATTATACATAAGATTGATAACAATACAATATACAATACTGTACACACATTATCTATATAGCTGATAGCCATATATTTGTACAAACAATTTTATCGCTCCGAGGGAAAAGATAAACGGACAAAAGTAAAAAAAAAAAAAAAATGTTTGGTATCCTTTTTTTATTTATATCCTTTTTTGTAGATGTACGAGTATAACCCCACACTTGATGATTGATTCGATAATCATTTGATTGGTTTTCTGATTGGAATGATTTTCGTTTTGTATTTCCTGAAAACAATTTTTGCACCGAAAATCCATTGTGTATTGTCCAAAAAGCTAATATAATTTACAAAACGCTTGTATATGATACGTCCTATACTACGACTGCAAGATCGCATAAAAAAAACCACAGAAAACCGTAATAAATTCGTGTTATGCGATTTTAATGATTTTCCCGGTCAAAAAAGCACAAAAAAATTGTGTTCGCTAAATTTTTTGTAAATTCATGGAACATTAATTTTAATTGCCTTTGGTACCTTATGTATGTACAATGGTAATATTTTTTTTTGTTATTTTATTACTGAAACATCCAAACGAGCCAACCACCTACACTCTAGTCTTTCTAACAATAAATACGTTTTTTATTATTTCAATGTGATTTTTGTAATTTTTATCTTGCGAGCTTCAGAACAATAACCAAAAAAAAAAATGTAAAACAAGCGTATAAAAAGCTCCCTTTTACGAAACGGAGACAAAATATCATACAAATAAAATATTATCGATTTAGTTTCTTTGCGTTCATATTTTTCCAGAGGATAATGTTATTGTACATACTGTATACTATAGATGCACAGACCCCACAGAAGGATACAATAAAGCGAAGGTTTTTATTTTTATTCAACAATAATTTGATCTCGAGAAATTGATAACAGTTCAAAGTGGAATTTCATGTGAATTTGATATGTCTGGAATTTTTATTTTTTACTTAAAACATTGAAAAGATGCTTTTGGTGTATTACATATTTGCAAAGCAATCATAACCAGATTACTATAAAAATAGGAGTTTATGCACACCGTCTGCTAGAAATTGAACGAAATTTATTGTAATTAATTTTATCCATATAAGATATTATTTCTGTAATTTACAAAATTTATTGTTTTGGATAGTTACTGAATTAAGGGGCGTACTATAACGGAATCAAATCTCAATCATTTTCCCTACACAGACGAGAAATTGTTAAGAGTTCTGCAATTCAGTTTCGATCGGACGAGGATTGTGAAAATTAAATTATTTTTCAATCATCTCATTAGGATATAGCGACTGAACTGCTAAACTATGACCCTGATTTTTTCCTATGTACAGGAATAAACCATGTACTAGCATAGTATTGGCGATTTTTTTTACCCCTTACAAACTTTTAACAATTTCAAATATTTAATGCGTTCATGCGGATTATAATTCAAACATTAAGGCCCGATTAAGATGATTAGTCGTCTAGTAGATCGTAATTTGCATTATACGACGCTACTACCTAAAGTTTTAACCAAATAAGAGTTTCTTCCTAAAATGACGTAAGAATGATTAAGTGTATCTGGCGCCTCCTATCAACCGCATAATTATCTTGTCCTGATATTTCGATAAATTTTCCCAACAAAGCTTCCAATTCTTAAAAAATAGCATGTGAAATTGCATATTTACCATAACACAACGGATTAAGCCAACCAAAAAATAACTTGAAACATTGGGCTAAGCGGCTTTTTTAGTTCTCTATTTTAACCCTCGTCAAGCGGCATAGGTACAATTGTACCTGTTCACGTTTTTTAAATTGCAATAACTCTTCTTGTAGAAACTATAGAGGATGGAACTTTCGTAGGATTTCTACATTTTTAGTCTAGATCATAAAGAAATGCATATAGAGAGGAATGCTTATAGAAAGGAATGTATACAGTGAGGACTGTTAATGTTGTAAAATTATGCCGTCTGACGAGGGTTAATATACCTACGTCTAATTATTAGGAAAACACAAATTTTTGGAAAATTTTCAAAATTGTTGGACGTTGGAATTTCTATAAATCAAAGCGAGGGTTTGGGAGCGACAGGCCTCCATCTTTCAAAAATTTGTTATTATTTACACTTAATACTTGTTTAATAACAACTATGGGATTGACAACTTAACGATTGAATTAATCAAAAGCTTTTTAGTAATTAAGCATAATACATAACACAAATTTGAAAGTTGAATAAAATAGATCCTTTTATAACTTTTGAATGGGTCACAGGAAGGTTTTAACTATTGTCGTGGAATATGATAAAAGGTTCGCTTACTAAAATTCTGAAATTTTATCTGTAGTATTGTAAAAGGATGGTTTATGTATATGACTGCGGTAGTCAAACGGTCGGTTCAACTAGTCCAAGGGCTTTACTGAAAATCGAAGAAAAAAATTTCCTGTTTCCATAAGTAGGCAGTAACCAGTAAGTAAATACAAGTAATTCAATTAGTTAATTAAAATAACTATTTTGTCTCTTTCTAATTTGTATCATTGTCATTTTAAACTTTTATTTCAAACAATAAGGTTTTGTATTTTAATTACATTTTTTTGATATATCGTAATTTCAGAGTTTAAAAAGGGATATCATTTCGTTCTTCGCTCTTGATTTTTTTCAAGAGCGAAAATAAAAAATATTAAAACGCTCTTCATAAGGAGCGATATTGTAAAACAAAAAATATCGCTCTGAAGAGCAGGAGCATTTTTTTTATTTATTAAGGCTACTGCTCTTCCGCTATTGCGTTTGTATTACCATATTTTCGCTCTTTGTTATTGAGCTATTTGCCTGCTATTTGCTATTTGTTATTGGTTTAAAGCCTTATTTGTAAGCGAACTGATACACATTAAAAAATATATACTGTTCTGAAATAAGGCCAACTAGGATATAACTTGGCTATTCCTTAATCGATTATGATGCAATTCGATATGTACTTATGGAAATGGGATTCTAAAATCATTTTTAGATAAATCCGGAGTATGGCCAACTAGTATGGAATTTGACTATTTTTTAACCAATTTTAGTGAAATTTGACATGCGCGATCGAAATGGGATTCTAAAATGATTTTTGGATTAAGTTCTGGAATATGGCCATTTAGGAAGGAGCTTGGCCATTTCTTATCCGATTTTGATGAAATTCAACATATACGATGGAAATGGGATTGTTAATTGATTTTTAGATAAAGTTCTGGAATATGGCCAATTGGGGCGGAACTTGCTTATTTCTTAACCGATTATGATGAACTTCGATTTATACGATGGAAATGGGATTGTAAAATGATTGCTAGATGAAGTTCTGGAATATGGCTAACTATGATGGAACTTCGCTATTGCTAAACCGATTTTAGTGAAAATTGTGCAATTGAAATGTGATTCTAAAATGATTTTTGGATAAAGTTCTGGAATATGGCCAAGTTGGATGCAAATTGATTATTGTTTAGCCGGTTATATTTAAATTTTTCATTTGTGCAGGAAATGGAATTTTTGAATGATTTTTGGATAAAGTTGTGGAATATGGCCAATCAATTTTATTAAAATCGGATTAAAAATGGTCAAGTTCCTTCTAATTTGCCACATTCCAGATCTTTATCTAAAAATCATTTTAGAAGCAAATTTTCCTGGTGTATGGTGATATTCATCAAAATCTGATAGGAATTGGCCAAGTTCCATCCTCCTTAAAATCTAAAAATTATTTTAGAATTCCATTTCAATCGTATATATCGAATTTAATCATAATTTGTTAAGAAATGACCAAGTTCCTTCTTTATTGGCTATTCTCCAGAACTTCATATAAAAATTATTTTAGAATCCCACTTTCATCGTAAATGTCGAATTTAATCATAGTCGGTTAAGAAATAACCGAGTTTCTTTCTAATTGGCCATATTCCAGAACTCCTTCTAAATATCATTTTAGAATCCCATTTCTATCGCTTGTATCGAATTTCATTAAAATCGGTTAAAAAATAGCCAAGTTCCATCCTTCTTAGCCGTATTCCAGAAAATCATCTAAAAATAAATTTAGAATCCCATTTCCATCGTATATATCGAATTTCATCATAAACGGTTAAGAAATAAGCAAGTTCCGGCCTGATTGGCCATATTCCAGAACTTCATATGACAATCATTTTAGAATCCCACTTCCATCGTACATGTTGAATTTCATCATAATCGGTTAAGAAATAATCGAGTTCCTTTCTAATTGGCCATATTCCAGAACTTTATCTAAAAATAATTTAAGAATCCCATTTCCATCGACATCATTCCATCATCAACTGGATTTCATCAAAATCGGATAAAAAATGGCCAAGTTCTTTTTTAACTGGCCATATTCCAGAACTTTATCTAAAAATCAATTTAGAATCCCATTTCCATCGTATATGTTGAATTTCATCAAAATCGGATAAGAAATGGCCAAGTTCCTTCCTAATTGGCCATATTTCAGAACTTTATCCAAAAATAATTTAAAAATCCCATTTCCATCGAACATGCTGAATTTCATCAAAATCGGATCAAAAATTGGCAAATTCCGTCCTAATTGGCCATATTCCAGAACTTTATCTAAAAATCAATTTAGAATCCCATTTCCATTGTATATGTTGAATTTCATCAAAATCGGATAAGGAATGGCCAAGTCGCTCCTTATTGGCCATATTCCAGAGCTTTATCTAAAAATCATTTATAATAAGAATCCTATTTCCATCGCACTTGTCAAATTTCACTAAAATCGGTTAAGGAAAAGCCAAGTTCCATCCTAGTTGGTCATATTTCCGAACTTTATCTAAATACCATTTATTGAACTTTGAAAGAGCAATTCGTCTATTACAAAAATTATCGCTCCCATTTATTACAAAAAATATCGCTCCCTAATATATCGCTCCCTAATATATTTTCTTCAATCGCTCTGTAGTATTGATTGGGAGCGATATTTTTAACTTTTACGCTCCCTGTTTTAAGAGCGATATTAAAAATAAAAATTTAAATCACTTTGAAAGAGCGAAATAATTTTGTTTTTGTGTTTATCATTAAAGAGCAAGAGCGTAAACGAATAGTGAAAAATATATTATTGGGAGCAAGAGCGATACTTTTTATAAAGAGCGAGAAAAAGAGCGAAAAATTAAAACTCTGCGTAATTTGTATTTTCATTACAATCAATATTCCTTAATCAAATTATAAATCACATTTTAAAAAAAAATTGAGGTGTGGCCAACACATGACTTTCTTTTACGAACAGCGAATTTTGAGAAACTTATTATGCAAATTTCTTGCAATTTTTTTGTTTTTTCATATTTTTTTTATAATTTTTATCGTGAAGAAGAAAAATTGTAAGAGGATTTGGCTGTTTTAGTCAAATTCGCTAATACAACCTGCACAGTACATATAGAATGTAAAATTGTGATACAATTAGTCCGGTCGCCGCGGCCTGATGAGAAGATTAATTTTTTCCTAATCATAAGTTCATCAGTTCGAAACTGGATTAAATTAACTTACAATCTTAGGAACATATTAAAATCATATACATTAAATTTTTTATCGTTAAGTTTATTGTACGAAGTTTCTTTTCGGAGTTCTGATACCTCGCTCCTACCCTACAACTTCCTAAATCGATGAACATATGTACATACAATACATACTTGAAGCAATAGCAGTAGCAACTATTAAGACAGTTTTTACATTCATGTTTCAAATTTGTCACAATCTTCTTCTCAATCTAATCCAGAATTAGAACTAGAATTTGTACGATTTCTACATTTGTTGGAACTTTTAATTTATAGTAAATGTATTAGTTAAATTAATAATTTTCATACATAACATATGTACATTCCAGGCATACTAATTTAACAATACGATTTCGGTCTGTTAACAAAAAAATCAAAACAAATTTTACGATAAGTGACGAACTTTATAAGCAGTGGCGACTGGTCTATGAATACAATGCATGCATTGCTTGCGTAAAGGAAATCAACATAAAATAATCAATAAAGTTTTTCTTTAACTCTTCATCAGTGAACCAGTTGGCAATCAGTCTCTTTTTTCTCTACATATAACTATAAATTATAATAAAGTTGAACAACTTTTCAACAACATAAATTTCTCATTCGAAATTTTAATATTTTATACATCATGACGCTACGCTTTTATATTTAAATAGGAGAAAAAAGCAATTTAAATTTTGCATGCAAGCGAGAAAATTGTTATAGACGAAATGATATTGTTTGTATTTCTTCGGCCAAAATCTTGTTTTAGCAATATTTAGGCTTTTACAGTAAAGAAGCTCTCTTTTGGGATTGTTCTTATTTGTTTGAAATAAAAATTAATTTTCGATCGAAACCGATTATCAAAGTTTAAAATGTTCAAATGATCCAAAACCAATATTGGTTGAAACATTTTGATCCAATTCGACACCAAACAACCCACCACTGTCTCCATCAAATCTCGAAAATCTTCAAATATCACTTACTTCGTAAAGTCGCGAAACGCAACCCCTTACAAATTTCGAGTAATATCGAAAAACGTGAAAAAACTCGAATAATCTCGAAGAACATTATCATGTAATATATCATCAACATGAAATCTCGAAAATATCAGTAATGTTGATAATTTCGAATAACTTCGATGCGAAGCAGATTAACGCTAACCAAACCCAGAAATCTAGATTGATTCCAAATCTTGAATTTTGAGAATCGCGAAAATGTTGAAAAATCACGAAAATGTAGCGTATTATACATAATATAACAACCAACTCCAAACAAATTTTAATGATGTAGCTTGACGTAACCTGTTTTGGTTTCCCTACCAGTAATACCTTTCGCAACTAGGACAGGGTTGCTTTTAGCATTGTTAATCAGGTTTGGCGCAACTGCACCATTGTTTCTATACTGAAAACTGGTAAATTAGATTATTGATCCCAAAGCATTTCGGCCCATTAGTCTGGCCTCAACAGACGTAAAAGCATTTGGATATTTCGGGAGTCTTTGATATTCGGTATTGATTCCACCTTTGTAAAATGGATTAAATCTTGCTAAATTGTTCAAAGTTGCCAAAGGTTGTCTTCAGGGAGGAGTGCTCTCACCCGCTTGACGATCTACTTGTGAAACAGCAACATGCAGCCTTTGGTGCTCAGTGGTATGCTGTCGATATAGAGTTGCAGGAAAGCACCTAAAGATTTCAATTATTAAACTCAATGGTCTACAAGTTATGTTTTGTAGGGTAATTTCTGGAGCTACGGCCTCAACTTCGCTTCTTGCCATGGAATCAATTATAGAATATAACCACAGTTGCATTCCGGCTAAGGTGCGGATGTGAAACATTCTTCGATCAGTTGTGGGTCATTGAATAATTCTTAATGACTACAGATCATTAGCACAAGAAATTGATCTGGTTAATGATAGACTTTTGTCTGAATTCAATTTTACTAAATTATTTTCGGTAGTGCGCTCTTCGAGGTACCGCATTGGAAATCACTGGATTTTCTTAAGAACTTGTATGAGTCGGTAGTTCAATTAAGGCTGCCAGGGTACAGTTTTTCAATCGGAAGCAATTGCTCTTAGGGTATTTGTTATTAAGGCATTGAATGTCGCTGTTACAAATAAAAAATTTGTTTTCGGAACAGATAGCTTATTTGTGCTGAATTCGTTAGATAATCCCTTGGCTGTGTCAAAATTTGTAAAAATATTGTACTTTATTCATCTTCTCTGTTGAAGTAATACAGTGATGATTATGAGTTCCATTGTGGCATTGAACGTGTAATAATATTGCTGATCCTTTAGCAAAAGCTGTGGTTTGCTTCATCTTTCGGCAGGGACTAGTTGAGTCTTAATAATTCTTCGACTACCTTCCTGTATCTTAGTTGTAATGATGTGCGTTATAATTGAACCATCTACTCATCACATTACATTTTTTTTAAATTAAGGAAGATGATTAAGAACAATGAGAAGCAATCGAGAACAATTCAATTTAAGCGTGGGCACTTTTTAAAATATCATTTTTGGTGACGGGCAATGAAAATAATTATTGACTAATTGCCACCACAATCTAAGACGGTGATTCTCAAACTGTGGCCCACGGCCCCCTAGGGAACCGTGGAGCTGTTGCCAGGGAACCTTAAAACCTAGTCTTAATATCTCTAATAAACCGTACAATTTCCTCGCACACACATTTTTGAATCTGCCTATTATCAATGAACGCTATGGTTTTCTATGCTGTTAATAGTTTTTGTAAGATACCCGTCATAAATAAAATTAAGTAACTCGTATTTATCAATTTCAAATTTTGGGTCCAAAACTGCTAGGCGGATCAAATTTTTTTTTTATGTTTCAAGTCTTCAATTTTCATAGTTCCATAATTCAGAAGAATATATTAAATCCAACTTTTGTTTTAAATACCTAAGTAAAAATAATTTGACATAGAAATTAAAAACGAATCAGATCGGGCTAGTTTAGTCATTTCGGATCTGTTCTATTCCACTCATATGTCCAGCTAAAATATTTAGTTTAGGAATTTTAACAGCAACATCTAATTTTTAATAGTTTCTTGTGTAAGCTGAACAATTTGCTGGTATTGTACAATTTTTGCGAATAGGCATTTTCTTACCTGTAAATCGGATGAAGTTGAAAGAATATTTTGAGTTGGTAGAACATTTTTTTTAAATTGGCGGGACACGGATATGAGACATCTGAGATCCTTGAACAAGAATGCCCAAAATGCTTAGGAGTAGTTTCATTATTATCAATAAGATCCTTCCAGCTTTTTATAGACAAAATATATTAACAATAATGGCATTCACATTTTGTCTATCAAAAACCGAAAGAATCTTATTGATTCTAATTCACAGACAAGCTTGTCTTTATAGTATTTGTGTGTGCATAAAACACACAGAAATGAGGGTTTCCTTGAGTTGTTTGATTTAGTGAATATAATTCGCTAGATCAGTATGTTTTTGCCTCATACTTAATGTATGAAGTTGGAATTATATTTTTGTAGTTTGGTCGTAGCTATCTGAAGAGTAAACCGAACTTCTCAGTACGAAACCAAACTACCACATAGAGAAGGAAGATTCTCATTTTTCGTTCAGAATCGAACTCTTGGGTTTATTAAGAGTACGGTGGGATTTTGATACTTCTACTTTTTTAGTAGATATATTATAAATGATGGGCCTCTTCATTTTTTCTGATTAACAAGTTGAAAAATGTTGTGAATGCCATTACTGTTAATATATTTTGTCTATAAAAAAGCGAAAGAATCTTACTGATTTTAAAACACAGACAAACTTATCTTTATATTATAGTCGCATTATTATTGAATAACATTTTTTGGAGCCCTGGATTTTATTTTTTCGCTTTCGAGAGCCGCAGACCGAACATTGATCTAAGATATCCTCCATTATAGCTTCAAAACTGCATTAATGGTTTCAACTTTGTATCCGACGCTTTAATAATAAAATTTTGCAAACAAAATTTTTCGTTGATTCGTTCTCTATTTCTTCTTAAAATATAAACAAATATTTATGCGTGCAACGGGCACAAACTACAGTCATGAAAATCATTAGAGACCCGTAATTTATAAAAATTTCTGCTAATCGCATTAAAAGTATGTTCAAAACATTTATAAACTTTACGAATTAAAAGATATTCCCATATGTAGATAACCATAATTACTTGTTAAACAATCGATTATCATTGCTGTCAGTAAAGTTTTATAACAAAACTGTAATCATATCAAGTTAATAAAATACAGATTAATAGTTGATAATATTCATTTTAATTTTAGATTGAAAATGGAATAATAAACTATTCCAACATTATTTATTAAAATGATTATCGTTTTGCTTTAGCGTACTAATCTAAAAAAAGCAATTACTGTTATAACCTCACACAAATATTTTCAATCTAATGTTAAGCCCGAGCGAGCAAAACCCATTTCGAAATATTTTTATTGCGGTGCTAAATACTCGTATATTTGAAACGCTAAAAGTTATATAGTTTTATGTGATCACACCCACATTATATGACTGACCCTATCCACTCGTCTTCACGTTTATACTTATTTCTTTTGTAGGTTTATGTTCGAACATATATGTATACATAAAAATTCATTCGGGTAATAAATGTAGTGGGAAATAGCCTTAAACTTGGAACAGAAATGCATACTATATATACAAACATCTGTAAACACATAAAGTTATTTCAATCATCATAAATGTTGTATGCCATTCGCAAGAACAACGTACCAAATTCTTGTATATGGTATATGTTTACATCTATAGAAAGCATATAAATGTCAGACAACAAAAAAACAATATATATAACAATAGCAATGGCTTAACAATAGGAAAAACTATATTCGAAAAATCTCATTTTCCACTCCTCATTCACAATCAATTCCTGTGTTTACATAGAGTACGTGTATGCGAAGCGTATTACACAGTATATCGTCAAGATGAAGAAAATGAAGAAATTTTGAAAATCAAAAACTTCGTACGTACCTACTCGTATCTACTTATTTTATTGTTGTTGGAGTTTTTTTTTAGGATGAAATAAAGTGTAACTCTTGTTTTTGTTTTGTATATGTACCAAGATAAAAGATTTTTATTTTCGCTCTTAAAGCGATTTTACATTTTCTATAGGCTTTTTTCGATGGTATACCACGAAGGATGTTGTTTTTGATATACAGGGTGAAATTAAGATTTTTTTTTTCAGGAATGCTGGATAACAAAATTGGATGACCAAATTTTTAATTCAAAACAGCTGACAGTTTTCACTGTCACGAGTAACATACCGATCATTCGTGAGTACTTTATGAACAACATACGGTCCGCGAAATTTTGGAATAAGTTTTTTATTGGTCCCGATGGTAGTATCAACATTTCGAATAACCACAAAATCACCCTCAACAAAACACTTAGCGGATCTGTTTTTTTGATAAATGATATCGTAAGTTTGCTTGCTGGGAAGCCTCAATAGCAATTGACGCCTTATTGCGTGATAATTCCAAATCGCGATCCAGGTGACTATCGTTTTTATCGGCCAACAACACCAAATAATAATTGAGCTGGGATCTGTTTAGTTGTTTGATAATACTAAATTCAAGATGAGTCAATATTTTAGTCCATTTCGAATGTTCTACCGGTTCACTTAATTTGCTTATCATTGTTTTCAAAAACGATTGACACGTTCAACTTGACCATTATGGCTTGCAGTGACGCAACAGCAACTTTCACATGATCAATATTTCGGTCTAATAAAAAGGTATTGATATTGAAGTCTAATGATGTAAAATAAGTACGGGATGGAGGGGAGGGGGGAGTTTAGGATGACTATAAAATTCAAAATACCTACATAAGGCTGCACACGAATTTTACATATTTAGTGAATGCATCCATCACAATTAAAATATGCTTTCGCTTCGATATTAATGACGGAAGAGGACCAAAATGATCAATAGGAACAGTATCAAACGGTATAGGTTTTTTAGGAATATTGTGCAAATTTCGCTCATTAATTCGAGTCGGAGTGGAATACAATTACGCATGAACTTCTCGACTTTTTCCTTAGTTTCGGGAAACCAATAATGTATTTTAAGCTGATAAACACACTTTGCCACTCCGAAATGACCAATTTTTTTATGAATCAGGCAAATGACGTTGTCCTACATCTCCTTGGGCACGTATAGCAATAATCTACCAGAAACGTTTATTCTATAAACCAATCCGTCACTCAATTCAAATAATTTGGATGATATATGTTTCAGGCGGTCACGGATACAAACAATATCCGAATCTCGATTCTGAGTTGCTTGCAATTGCATGTCGATATTATTAGCACCCATGGCATCAACTAAATAACAACGTCTAAGCGCATCGGCGTGGCCCATTCGTTCACCACTACGACGTTTTATCATATAATAATTATGATTCTCAAGCTCGAGGGCCCAACGAACAATACGAGCATTAACATTTCTCTTACTTAACGTCATTGTAAGTGAGCTGCAATCAGTAATAATTCGAAATGGAATTCCCTCTAAATACACACGGAAACGACGCAATTAATTAATGATTAATCGGAAGTTGTTATTTTGTTTAACAAAATCAAGAAGTGGTTTGGAAATTTTGGAAAAAAATGGAATGAAGCGTCGGAAGTATGAGAAAAGCCCCAAACAAGATTGAACCTGCTTGGGGTTTTATTCAAATTTTGGTTTAATTCAATATTTGATGATATATTGTCTGGTTTTAACGACAAATAAATGCCAAATGCATCCATAAAATCTCGACCAAGTAATATAGGCACCGGCAATACATCATCTGAAATAATCAAACGAGACATCGTTTTCACGATTCGATCAAATTTGAAAATAATCGGGACTTTCCCGTGAATAAACAATTTGGTGTTACCTAATCCACGATAGTTTGAGTAAATTTGCTTCGGGATACACAAGTCATCCGGAACAATAGAGCGATGGATGAAGCTAACCGGACTGCCCGTATCAAGTAATGAATAAAACTTATTAAATTCTGTACTTCCTCCGCTACTGTGTAGGAAAGCTGTTGTTGTGGATCATTGTTGTCAGCATCAAATTCAGCAATAGCAGCAACTCTATTTATCTTGGTTGAGCAATCCTTAATAATGTGCCCGTTTAATCCACACTTGAAACAAGCTCATGGTTCGCGTTTGGCTTTGTTGCAGTCTTTAGTCACGTGTCCATATGCAGAAAAATTGTAGCATCGCACCGATGTATGGTTATTTGAGAGACTATTGCTGCGAAAGTAGATGATGCGGTAGTATAGGTACGATGATGTTGTTACCAATTTGGTTAGCGTTTGTGCTATAATGCTTTCATATCGTGGAAGAAGAGCTTTTAATTGTTCTATTGTAGTAGCGGTATATAACACAGAAACAGCAACACTATTATCCCAAAGTCCCCTGATCACAAAATCAATCAAGTCAGTGTCATCCAATGATTGACCTGTTTTCAATTTTCGGGCGCCTAGCAACTGATACATTTCTTGACGAGTCTGAACACGATCAAATTCTTTCAACAACTTCTTTTTTAAGTCTATCCAAGATTTAACTTTCACAGTTCGTAAAAACATTTTTGCAGTCCCATCCAATAACCGACGTGCATTAAGAAATCGAAATTTCCCATCGCAATTCAATGGTACCAAAACGCACTCGTGATCATCAATCCACTTTTTAATACAATAAGTATCATCGCCTGTAAACTTAGTGATGGCATGTCCAATATATAAAAATTCATACCGTTTCGGTTGAATTTCGAACCCCTCACGCAACAATATTTTATGACGCTTCTCCACTCGCGCTAACTCTTTATCCAGTTCAGCGTCCTCATCAACTGCGACAAGTATTTGTTCACGTGATAATGGCAAACGCCCACTGTTTTTCCCAGAATGAACAGAAGTGTCCTCATCACTCTCCTGACCACCTTTTCCATCAACGCGATGATCACCGTCCGAATATTCTGCTGGCACCATATGCTCAGCCAACAAATTTCGCAGGTGCGACACAGTAGCCGCCGATGGAAAGGCAATACTACGCTCACCCAGAGCCTGAATCAACTGTTTCCGCGTAAATTTTTTAAAATGACTCATTTTATTGCTCAAATAATAAAATAAATATTACACCACAAATAAAACTTTAATTGGATTATCCAAAACGGCTTCACAAAAAGAATATTCAATAAAATACTGTCCACTAGAATTTATTGGTTATTACCCCACATCTGAAATTATAATTCACTTTTTAATAATTTCTTTTAAACTGTTTTTTAATACATTGAATTTTAATTATACCTTTTATTATTTACGATCCTTCTTTATTCGCTGCTGTTCTGATTATGGTTCTTCACCCATTTTCCTCTTCACGTTATTCTTACAATACCAACCACCGACAAAGTGGTGGCAGCAAAAATCAAGAGTGAAGATAGAAATGATAAGATTTGAATTTAAAATGGACCTTCAGTGATTTGAAAATGTTATCAATCAGAATAAAGCCAATCAAATATAAGATTGGCTTTATTCTAATTGGTACATTTTTAAATCACGCCTCTAAATTATTTAAAAATATTGCGTTTTTTGTTTGCAATGATCTACTATAAATATTACACCAAAGATTTCACAGCCTATAGTTGAAGTACAAATTTTAATATTGATCTCAAAATCAACAATTTCTATAGTTTAAAATTAAATCAGTTTTAAATAAGCTAACTTCATTTTAAATCACCGATTGCGACAATTTAGAACGCAGAGTGACCTTATGCTGATGGCTTGTTATTGAAGCTAAAACAGGCGGTTAATAAAATAAAAATACAACACCTTGGTTATCAGAAAATTTGAAATTACTGAAGCAAGAAAAAATTCGCAGTAATAGGTTATGAAAATTATGAATTCAGATGAAACTTGGAAAAGCTACAGGAAAGTTAGAAATGTGTATAAACAATCGTTAAGAAAGGAACAATCTGAATATTCAGAAACAAGTTCTATAAGAATCAATACAACCCAAAGGAACTGTGGAAAACGCTTAATTCCATCTACAAGTCTAAAAATATGACACAATGGTGTATCCAATTTAACAACAAAACACTTACCGATAAAGAAGATTTAGCAGAAGCGCTAAATGAGAAAATTGTGTCCAGCGTGATAGATATTCACCAGAACATCCCTGAGATAAAGGATTGAAATTTTTGACAGGATGATATAATTTTAAAAAACTCAGCTTTGAGATATCAAAAATAACAGTAAAATAAAGTCTCAATATGAAATTGATGATTCTCTGAACATTTTACTGATTTAGTTAATCGAATTCTAAAGTTCAGGCTTCATGGAAAAAATCAACAGTTGTTTCAATTCCAAAAACCACGAAGCCAACTATACATCGGAAAATCTGCACCCCATAAATATGCTCCCAATTTATAAAGCTGTACTGGAACGAATAATTAAAAAACAGTTGGTTGATCATATTGCTAATGACAATGTATTAGTGGATCAACAATCTGGTTTTAGCGAATTTCATTCCTGTGAAACAGCTTTAAATCTTATGTTGGACAGTGATAGCAGTTTTTTTCGATTTCAAAGAGCTTTTGAAACTATAGTAGATAGGAAAATCTTACTCCAAAAATTATGCAAGTACGGTATAGAAGGAAAAGAGCTTGAATGGTTCAATAATTATGTTCAAGGGAGACAACAATATACAAAAGTTGATAATTTTACATCATCGTTGATACAAAACATTCTCGGAGTACCACAAGGTTCAACACTTGGACCATTGTTATTTATCGTGTATATAAATGACATATGTAGTAGATGTTATGAACAACTGTCATATTAATATGTTTGCGGACGACACATAAATTACTATTTCGGCACCAACTCATCAAGAAGCAGTACAAAAAGTGAACGAAGATCTTGAGAATTTACTGTAATGGTTGATGTTATGTTCTTGTCAGTAAAAACCAAGTACGAGAGTAGCTCTGCGAAGCAAATCATTGCACGAGTTAAAGAATACAATTATCTCGGTGTCATCATTGATAAGAACTTAAGTTTTAACCAGCATTTGGATTATTTAGCTAAAAAGGTAAATAAAAAATTAGGACTTTTCAACAGAATTAAAAACAAGTTACCAATGGAGCTCCTAATGTAGATTATTGTTCATCTGTTTTATTTAACATGAATCAAATACAATTAACGCGTTTGCAAAAAATACAGAATCGATTTATGAGAAGACGATTTAACAATCTCTTGATTGATAAGAAATTGAAACGACAGCGTTGAAACAAATGATGATGTGTAAAATCTACCTTACTATATATAATTCAAAATCTTTCTGACGTAATTCAATAGTTAATATAAATCAACCACCCTGTATACGAGTATTTTCCAAATCTCGCTTTCCATTTTATTAATCTTGAAAATTTTTATGGGTATACATACTTTACAAAAATAATGTGGATAAGTCGTTATTTTAAGATAGTTACTCGGTTAATCGACACATTTTTTGTTAGGGTTGTTTTATTGGAATTCGCGCTCAGCGGGATATTTTTAGATTTTTGTACATTTTTTTTTTTGTGTCCTTAGGAGTTTCGTTCAAGATTAATAGGTAATTTAAAAGAACCTCGTTGTATTGTGTGGGTTTCGAATGGCAAACAAAGATTTTAACAAAGCAATGATAACATAAAAGGAGATCCTGGAATTGCTAACAAACTTTTGGTATTAATTCGATGATGACCATTTAGTTAATTAAATACATTATCTACCTACAAGAAAATCTCAATTATCGACCCCCAAAAAAAAAAAAAAACTTTTCCAATTTCGACTTTCAAACATTCACCGTAATTTTGCTTGCGTACACGCAATTAAGTTAAATTAAATTTAGTAAGGTATACAGCATTGTTGTACTTATTGGATTTTTCCAAAATAAGTAAACAATGCATATATTGGGATTAGAGAATAAATATTTGGTTAGGAAAATTCCTTACCTAACACACAACCCGATATATTGTACAATATACATTACAATTTAATTTAATCTTATAAACTTAATTCAACAACCAAATGACACCCAAAGAATCATAAAAAGACGAAATAAAAATCAAAACATCCCAGCCCCCCAATCTTAGATTATTATTTGTATAAGAAAAATTTAATGATTTTTGTTGACTGCTTTCAATGTAAATAATAAAGAGTCTGGTTTGGCTTTAATTTGTAATTTTACTTTTCCCTTTAATACCAAATGTTATTATTGAAAAGTATTGTAATCGGAATAAATATTTAATCTTACCGCGTGTCTTGTCTGGTAAGTGAAAGTGGTTCAATTAACTTGCCTTGCCATTAGTGAACCCTAGAAAAAGTAACAGGTTAAGTTTCTTGTGGGAACCCATAAGGATTGAATTTATGAATGTACAAAAATAATTAGTTAATATGGTTTTGGGTGATCTTAATGAAATTCTGTTCTAATTGATGCCCAAATCAGGAGAAGGACCATAACAGATTTACACAGACACTATTGGAGAAAAAGGTTCTTTCATTAAATTAATTTTCTGTTTTATAGCATCCACATGTAAATTCCATTTTAATTTGGTATCTATAACTAAGCCTAAATATGTTTTGGAACTCACACGTTCTACTGTTTCTCCATTGGTAAGTTAGTAAATTATTGAGTAATATGCTTTCATCTAAGGTCCTATTTTCAAAAATAATGTACTTTGTTTTTTAGATCTGCCTGAGAGTTAGTTAATAAATTCGGTAAATTCTGATTTTTGTATATTACGGCAATATCATCTGCATACACTTGTACATTACAACGAAAGTCTTTTATCATCAAATCTTGTATAAATATTTTAAACAGAGTTGGGAACCTTGTGGGACTCCTAAACTGAATGTTTCTAAATTACTTTGAATTCCAGTTATTTTTACAAGTTGTTTCTTATTGTATATAGATAACTTCATATTCATTTTTGCTAATTTTAACAATAACATTGTTTGATTTATGGAATCAAACGCTTTACTTAAGTCCAAAAATAAAACAGATACAAAATTCTTTTTTTCGATTTCTACACTTACGTAATTCGTAAGATGCAGGCACGCTACTGCGCTGTTGTGTTAGAATTCTTGGTAAAACCAAATTGGTATGGTGATATTACATGATTAATATCTAAGAAATTCTGTAGCCGCGAGTTGATAACGTTTTCAAAAATTTTTGTCAACGAATTTGGAATAGAGATTGGTCTATAGTTGGGCAACACTGTATTCGAACCACTTTTATAATATAATTTGAGCTAATTTGTTTATTAACCTATCGTTGTATCTTATTAGAAATAGATTCGATATGCGTTCAAATCCATTCGCTGCTCTAATTTTTAAATGTTTTATTATTGTTTTGATATCCGCAGCAGATACATCTTCTAGAGAAAAGGGTTGCGTTATACTGTAATGAATATAATCAAAACATGTTGTATTTGGGAATTGCATATTGACAAATAAATCAGACACGCTGTTGATGAAATATTTATTGAAGATTTTGGCAATTTCCCGTTTCGCACAATATTGCCATTTATTATCAAACTCAATAATTTTATTCCAAGGTTGCCTGTTTAATTTAAATTTGTTTAAATAGTTCCAAAGCACCTTCGGGTTATCAAGATTATTCTCAAATATGCTTAGAAAATACTGTTGGTTAGCCGAATTTATTTTGGTTTCGCATATTCTACTCGAAAATACTACATTCCCCGTATCCATCAGATCTAATCGAATGAAAAGATTTGTAACTATCTAAATTTTAAAATTGTTTATCAAAAGAACGAACCCAAGTCTCAGTCAAAATTACAACATCTGCGCCAAAAGATAGACTATTTAACAAAAATTCAACATCAGAAAGTTTATTACGTAAACTTCGAACACGAACATTAATATACAATAAATTGTAAAAGTCGATACAATTAACTATCACTCTGTGTTTACAATTTTCCCAAATCCGCAATAATGTTGATGGTGATGACATCCGAATGTTCATCTTTTTTCAGCAGGATTTTGCTATCTTCGTCCACAAAAACTTGTAATTGTTGGATTTTTTATATGTAAGAACATTACGAAAAAGTGTTGCTAGAAGTGTTGATAAATAATTTTCTCCGTTGTTTGCACTTATTAAAAACATCCATTTTAGATATCTTGCCTGCGTTTATGTGCTTCTTTCTACCAGAAGTGAAAACCAGTGTAGTTTCCTTTACTCTATCTGCGTAATTATTCGTTTGTAATACTGTGGGAAGATTACCGACTATTTGTTTTGGTTATACGTGTTATTGGGCATTCCAGATATAATTAAACTATCTTTACATTCATTATACCTTAAAGCATACAATTCGATTTTCAGCTTAACTAGTTTTTGTTAATTTTTTATTTGGCTACATAATTTTGTTTTTCTTTCAGCAAGGTGTTTTCATTTAGTAACTCTTTTACATTACATTTCGTTATAGTAACTCTACCTTCCAACTTGACTTGAGCCTCCTCCATCTCATCTAACGGTTTGGCAAGATTATTAACAGTATTTAACACTTCCTGGAGTTGAGTTGCAAGAGATGTAATCATATTCTTTACCGCATTAGTATTACGATTAGCCTAGCGATTGGGATCGAGAATTCTCGGATCGAGAATTCTCGGGAATTTCTGCAACTTTTTCATTTCTCATTTTCCGGGAAGTTTATTTATTTTCTCGAGAAATTTTGACAAATCAAATTGTTTTATAGTTTCTCTATACTCCCTACAAAATTTACCATATTTTTCATTAAAAGGTACATTTACTTTCCATTAAACATACTCAGTTTATCTGTAAAATATTTTAAACTAGGAAACTGACTTAATAGTTTTGGAAATTAAAATAATAGCGGAAGAAGAAATAGTGGTCGTTAGAAGAAACAGTGTCTGAACTAGCTGCGTATGATAACATTCCTATTTACAAAATTTCCACCTGTGCTTTCATGCGAAGCAGCTTAAAACTGCAAGGCCACCAACTCCCTAAATATCCAACCGACATAATGAATATATAGTTTATAAATTTTACGATCAAATCGAACAAGAAACTGTTAACAAAATCAATGTTATAAAAGCCGATGATGGTAAAGTTTCATTGGCCATAGATGAGTGGACTAGTTTTCGCAATCGGCGTTCTAGTCAATCAAAAACTAGACTCATTTAATTTAAGTTTTGTGAATGATGTTATTGCTACTACAAGCGATGGAGCATCCGTCATGGTGAAGTTTGGAGCATTATCACCCGCCTATCTACAATTATGCTATAATCATGCAATACACCTTGCTGTTATTAAAATATTTTACGAAAAATCGGAAATTGGCCATTGTTTAGAATCAGAAAGCTCACAAGCGGAAAATGAGGATGACGACCAAAACTGTTTTCAACAAGGAGACGAATCCGGTGAAAAATATATTGTAGACAATAATTTCGAATAAGTTAACATACAAAACATAAATAAAACTATAATGAAGATGAGAAAAACTGTAAACATTTTTAAGAGGTCTCCAGTGAAAAATTCCGTTTTTCAAAACAACGTAAAACAAATCGTAAAAATTGAATTGATTTAATTTTGGATTTTAAAATTCGCTGGAGTAGTATTTCAAAAATATTCGAAAGGTTTTAAGAATAATATATCCGGTTTTGAAATTGTTAGAAGCGCTAAATTTACGTGATATGTGGAATAGCGACAACCCGAACATTGCCAAACACATTTTAAAAGTGTTAAATTCTGTACAAATTGCCGTGGAAGCCCTATCACGCCTTGATGCGAACTTATTATCTAGCGAGGGAATAACGTATGAGGAATAAAATATGGACAAACAAAAAAAAAGTAAAAAAAAAATTATTTACTAATCAAACGATTTTAATCCATAATTTATTTAAAACTTTAATTCTTAGATAAAATTTACAGAAAAATTTGCGCTCCATATCGATTCGCTTTCCTGATCCTTTCTCGCACTCTTTTCATTGCCGCCTGCGTTCCTGATGTATCAATCTTCTTTAAATCTCTTTTTATCTTTCTAATCAGACATTCAACATTTTTGGCACGATACCATTCTCTTCAGATTTGCCCAAAAAGTTTCAATGGGCCTTAGTTGTGGAACATTTGGTGGGTTATAGTCTTTAGGGATAAATTCGATTCTGCGTTGACGTAAATCAGATAACGTTGCGTTGGCATAATGTGAGGATGCCAAATCAGGCCAAAAAATCGTTTTATCAGTTTTATGATATTTATTTATAAATTTCTGAAGCACAGGTAAACATTTGTTTGTGTATGTTTGCGCATTAACCGCCAAACCACTTTTGAAAAATACTGGGTCACTGACACCTCGTTCGCTAATAGCCAACCACAACATAACTTTACCTGGAAACTTGGTCTTATGAATAAACTTCTCCTTTTCTGGTGCTTTGTGATCGGGAGACTCGTAGTAGTATTTTGGCTGCCATTCATTACCTTCAACAGTGAAATAACTTTCATCATCCATCACACATTTATAAGCTGAAGAAGCAGCGAAATATGTTTGGGATAGCACTCTTAATCTAGATTTGATTGTAGCTAATTGTTTGTCTGTAGTTGCTGGTGCCGATTTTTTGGGTTTGCGTTGAATATTCATACTTTGTAAATATTTCTTGATAGTTTTTGGGGCAACTTGATATTTTTTACCCAGTTTTCTGTACGATTTTGCAGTTCGACCCACTGTTTCACCTTTCAATTTCATTCGAACTTTGCTACCTTGTAGTTGACATTTTTTACCAGAGTCGGGTTTCCTTTCCACAGGTTCATTATTCTCAAACAGTTTAATTGTTTTGTAGATAAAGGATTTTTTGAATCCAAGATCCTTGAAGTAGTGAAAAATCTCGTTCTTTTTTTTGTCTGGATTTTCCTGACAAAATTTATAAATTAATTTACGACGATCTACTTGTAACAACGACATTTTTGTAACTAATCGTAAAATGACGCAGTTGTAATGTATTTTTTATAAAATATACGGGAACCACCTTATTTAAAAACAAGGAAATTTTTATTTTTGGTTGTACAATACAAATACAAATACATTTTACATTTGTCCATATTTCATTCCTCATACGTTACTAGAGTTTCTCTTTGAAACGCTCTAAGAAAATAATTCTTGTGTTAGTCATGAACTATTATCCGAATTAAAATTACAAATTGCGAAACGCCGTAATTCTCCACTTATTTCTCTACTAACATTTTTGAATAACCACAATACGACGACTTCTTTAAATCTACCTCAATAAATGAAATCGTTAAAACCGCTAAACACTTTATGAAAAAATATAACAACTATACTGAAATTGCGGATGAAATTGATATACCGTCGACCGTGATGACATTGACGATGATACAGAAATCGATTATGAATACAATAAAAGCCAGAACTTAAACGAAAAACTGGAAGAAGCAATAAAAAGATCTACGTCCATGGTTTCAAAAGCAAGACAACAAATCGAGCCCCAGACGATCGGTAAAGAAATTAATTTATATAAATTAACGGGGCAACTAACGCCAAATTTAAAGCTGCTGAAAAATGATTTGTTTACCATAAAACCGATATCAACCCAAAATAAGCGCAATTGTTCTGTATGAGGCAACCTAGTTACCAAAAATAGAACAATATTATCTGACAAAACAGTGGACGTGATCTGTTTTTTAAAATCGTATTTTTCTTAAAAAACAAAAAATTAATTAACTTTTATCCGGGTGGTTATAAACTTTTTATAAATACACACTTACATATATTCAAACTTTTCTAAAAATTGAAGTTGAAAATTTGATTTTGTAATATTGAAATATTTATTTGTTTATAAAATGGATAATACATAATAATAATATCAATGCGTGATATTCTATATTATACTTAAAGGTCTTTTTATTTATTTTTGTAATTTTCTCGAGAATTCCCGAGAATCTCGGGAAGCGCTAAAAAACTTTCTCGATTTCCCGAGAAATAAATTTTATCGAGAAATCCCAATCGCTAGCATTAGCCATACTGCTTTTTGCAGTAACCATATTTTCAGCCAATACAACAGAAGTGCTAGGTACAGGCCTAGAAGTTGCAGTTTGTAAATCAGAGTTAACATTTAAACCATTTTCCTCATTATTTTTAGATACTGGATTACGACAGAGATCAGTAACAATACCTAGAGTTATGTGCTGCCCATATATATTTGTGCATTGATGATGGATTTTTTTTTTCGCATTTGCTACATTCAAAAAAACCTTTTTGTAAAGTAATGGCTAATTGGCAGTCATCACAAAGAAAACTGTCAGCCATTTCTTGACGTTTTTGCATATCAATGTAATGTGGTTATGATATGTTAATTAATATGCTCAAGTAACATGATCAATATTATTTTTTAATTCTGCAATCGTTTCTGTCAGCATTCATCATTCATTATCACATTAGAAAATAATCTTACGACCGGGAAACATTCAGCTCTTGAGAAAGACGCGTAATTGACAATTTCTGGTTTTGCTCTAACACGTTTTTCTACAATTTTCTCTTCTGGCACATTTCTTTATATCATAAAGAGAAAAATCAGTTACAAATGAATAAATTCAGTTGGTCGAGAATGTTTAAAACACGAAAAGGTGCTCTAATTGGACACTGATTTTAATAGTAAAATGCCGTGAATTGGTAAAGTAGATGAATAAATGTCAAAGAACGTAAAAAAAATTATTTTGAAGATGAAAGCACCGATCTGCCAAAGTCGGGACCTTTCTAGTGACACCCGTTAGAAACAATTAAATTTCGCAAACATATTGTACCACTACATTTGTTCGAAAAATGTCTTATTGGTAGACGATATTAAACGAATTGTTGTACTGTAGGCCAAGCATTAACTTGAGCTTCAAAAAAGTGGAAAAATTCAAGTTAAATTATTATTCAGAAGTTAAATTCTTGAAAAAATTTAAGTAAAAGCTTTCACTTTTTTTATTCACTTCAACCATTGAGGACATCGAAACACTTTTTTCGGAAGAAAATTTAGTCTACTTACCGATGCTTTCCGTTTTTTATGATTTTTTTAGAGTTAAACAAAAAATTTTTAAACGACAGAAATATTGCAAATTTTCAAAAACGCAAACTGTCATATTTTTACAGTTTTAGTTTTAGTTGCCTTGGCCTAAAAATTTATTTTCTCCTTTTCAGACCAATATTACGCCCGAGCCGCATAGCGTATTTAATACCGATTATCGAGTTCCCGGGTACTCGGATTTTTTGGTTCTTTTCTGCATACTACCCGGGTAATTTGATCGATTACACGGGTAATTTGATTCAGTAGGTTTCTTTACGAGATTTACTATTAGTACAAGTTCTAAATCCAGTAAACATGTCAAATGAGAAGTTTTGTTATTTTGTTCATATTTTTCGTGATCTGCTTTCAAAGAGCGGATTTATTGAGATAATTTGAGTTTTCGAACTGATCAAGAGGATAATGGAAGTAACATAATTATATAAGTGTTACAAAACTGTCATACAGTCGCACATCAACCGCATCTTTATTTTAATGAATGCAGCAAAAGAGGCAGACTAACATTTCTATTGTGTTGTAGAATAAAATTGAAAATAAAGTTTTACTCATAAATATTTAATTCTCCTAATTTAAGTACTTATTACTGCATATATACCTGTTGCGTTTATCTTTTACCGTCCGCTATTTCAATAATAATATCTAATAAATTGTGAAATTAATTCCATTTTTAATATGAATTAAATTAGCGGCATTTAATTTTTTTAAAATGAAATAATTATGCGAGGACTTAATTCAGTAGGTAGTAGGTCAGTTTTTAAAAATTAAATGTCACGGATTTAATTCATTTTCCAAATGAATTTATTCCGCCACAAAAATTAAAAGATTAAAATACAAATATTGTCATCGAAAGTGAAATGAATGTAACATTTTCACAAAAAAGTTTGAAATGAATTTAACGTTACAATAATCAGGCATGTCCCACATTTTTAACTTTAGCTGATGATGTTTGCAAGAACCTTTTCCATTAAAGGAAGAAGAAATTCCAAGAACTGCATCCCATGTGTTACTTTTGCTAAAATTAATCGCCGCTTTATTATTAAACGACATTAAAATAATCTAGATCATTTTTTATGTGGCATCCAGACTTGCCTAGCTAGCGTTTGTATAACTTCTAATTGCAACTTCATTAGTTTCTCCTTTGTGTTCTATCTCAATAATAGATCATCGACGTACATATCTGAAGTAACAGCTTTGCTTGTTATTGGAACGTTCGACGCTTCATCGATCGCCAGCTGTTTCAGGTGACTATTTAAATAGTAGTTTGACCACAAATCGGCTCAGGCGACGTATATGCTTCATTGATGGATTCCGCAGTTTCCATCTCCCAAAAATTGTGTACAACGTTATCAAGGGCTTGTTCTTAAATTGCATAAATTATTGCCACATTTGTCAATCATTGTTCTAGAGATAATCTATCCCAAAAGAGTATTTTGTAGACGCTAAATGCGTCATCTATTATATTATCAGACCAACTGCTAATAATTCCTGAAATAGTTCAATTTTTTGATTTTTTGGGGAATACAAAATTGAGGGTTCGCCAATTGTAGATTTTGTGGTATCTTTGATGGATTACACTCTAGTTTTAATGATGTTTGTCGATTTTCGGCAGAATATGATCCCTGATGGACGGTCACTAAAAAAAAAATTCTGCGTGTCAAAAACGACGCTCATATAGTTCACCTGCAATTCTGCCGGCAGCGCTGCTAGCAGAAATTCTGCTCATGTGTTTCCAGCATAAGTTGATTGTTTCTGCTTTTCGATTAAAGCTGGAGATGAAGGTTCTGAATGAATCAATATGTGATGAAGTGTATAGAACAGCCTTTGACTTAATGGTTTGGCCTTAAACAATTACTGAACAGCCCTAGTCGATCTAGGGCTCATCGGATTTAATCTTAATTTATTCTAAGGCATTAAATGGGCCTAAAAAGCAATGAAAACTGTAGAATTATACTATTTAAGTCAATGTTCAATTTTACTTACCCAAAAGATACCGACTCATTTTGAAGAGGCCTGCCATTTAACGGTATAGATATCCGTATTTTAATGTTTTTTTTCTTAATCGACGAACAGACAGGGGATGAAGAAAACATACTAACTGGATAGATCATCGGAAGAGGTGACGAATCGTCAATATACAAATATGTGCCAGAAGATGGGTATCTGCTGTTTACAATCGGTTAGCTTGTTGTCAAACCGTTAATGATGCACAGAAATCGAGGATTTTTCGCAAACTATTTGGAATAACCTTAATTCCGGAAATACTTAAACTTTATAAGATTAAAAGAATTGTTTGACCTCAGCCGCACGAATCTACAATAATAAAGGGTCTTTCGCTTAAAATTTTCTAGTTGACCTTGACTGGGAGTTTCAAGATAAGAAGAGTAAGAACTTGACCTTGACTAGGAGTTTCAAGGTAAGAAAGACACCGGATTCTATAGCCTCCAAACCAACAAGGAAGATTTTGCCTTGTTTGCTTTTGCGAATTTAGAAATATTTACAACAATACGTGACACCGCACATTTCTTTAATTTCACCCGCTATAGGAAGAAAGTAACAACCGCGGTATTGTATGGTTTGAATTTGTTACTTTATTTTTTTTATATCTCACTCAAGTTCGGTTTCTTAAGTAATTTAATATTTTAATGATTCCAAACGGAAGAAAATTGGAAAAACTAATAAAATAATATTTCGTTATTTCGTTTTCATCATTTTATCGCCTATGTAAAGATATTATTATTGCTTGATTGTTAAATTGTTGTTGTTTTTTTTTTTATTTGGCTGGTATTTTATCAACGTCGTTGGCAGCCCAGAATGGGCGAGGTGAGGGGGGAAAGACGATGAAATTTAATACATATTTCAATTATACGGAAATCTTTATATATTTTTTTGATGACGAACAGTTGGTATTTTCGAGGGCAGAAAAAATATTTTTAAGTTTTGGTATGTAAATCAGAATATGTTTGTGCATAAATATTTTGTTTTGTTGATTTTGCTTTATTTTGCTATTGACAATGAAGAGTGGGTTTTAAATTACGTAATGTTTGAAATCATACATATTTGGAAAATGTGCGGTAAAAAGTTTTCCTCGCAAAGTTTTGGTTTGTAAAATTAAAAATATTCACATTATATTAAAGTGGCGGCTTCAAAACTGAAATTTGAGCCAACATTTCCAAATTGATTGACACCGTTGGTCTACGTAAAGACGAGAGAACATTTAAAAATCAATGAAGTTTTCGAAATCAATATATAGACCGTTTGAAATGAATAAGATCAACCAAGGCGAGGTCGAAGACAGCAAATTGGCTACAATTTCATAAAAGCAAACGATAACACCCAGCTTATAACCTAAAACGAAACAAGAATTCGAAACGAAACAAGAATTTTAGTGAAGAAAATTTAAACTTTGCTAGTATAATGGCTCTGTCGGTGCCAAGTCGTATAATATAATCGTAATAATCGTTTAATGAAATCTCATTAGTGGCCTTACCGGAACCTTGAAACACGACTCGCAATTTGGTTGTAGCACTGGAACTCTTCCTCACGGCGTGATGCTTAAGATAAAATCCATCGTATTTTAATTCATTTTCGCTAACTTGTTTCATGCGGTTACATGAATGAAATAGCGACCCATAGCGTGCCTTCGATTAGTTGCTGTTCAAAATGAATCTCCTGACATGGATTGTGAGCGTTTAAAAGGAAGATATACGTTGAATCGACTAAACGTTTCTACTACTGTATTGTACTTGAAATGTTTTTTGTAGATCCTTTCGTGATCAGTTAGCTTGGGTATTGTCTTGTCAACTGTTTCAATTCCCCAGAACCGGCTGACATTTCTCCATGTTATATCAAGGGGATTATTTAAAGAAACGGTGAATATTTCTCTCGGCTGACTTGATTGGTTAATGTTTCGCGGTCGACTTCGGAAAAACGTAACCTTCAATAAGAATTATGGGTTTATTTTGTTCCATATTGCTGCTCCCTTGATGCACCCACTTCCTATGGCCCCAATGGGGAACCAGAGTCTAGAAGTGTCCGACATACTAATTTTTTATTGAATGCATCAGTTACCCGTACCAAATGTAATATCAAGCTTCCTTTAGAATTATGAATATCAATTATACGTCCTGGACGTATATCAACAGTTGTGTTATACAGTTTATTGGCTCCAATTATTCTCTCAATGCAAGATTGTAATGTGTTTCATTCAACATGATAAGGTACGGTGACCATATAGCCCGCATTTTACAGGACTAACCCGCATATCAAGACCCTGTCCTGCAAACATTTTTGCCCTTAAAATAGCCTGCAAGTCCGGCATTTGTAAAAAATTAATTTAAAAAAATCAAAGTTTTGCCGAGAGAACGACATCTGTTTTGTAAAAGCAGGAAATTCGAGGATAAAACCAATGTACTCATTTAAGTTATAAACTCTACTCCATTTATTCAACATTATTCTTTGAAAACCAAAACAGAAAAGGAACCAACATACATATTTGAATACTGTTAATGTTAGCCGAAAGTTGCCAGACGGCAGTAAACATTCGATAATACAGAACCCTGTTAATACCAGCCAAAAGTAAGTTGGCAATTTAGATTGTGTTATCCCAGCCGAAAATAAAAAATTAAGCCTCAAACAGTCGATAGTGTTTAGACGAAAATTACTTTGGGTGCATGGATAATTTATGCATTGAAGATTTTTGGCAATATTTTTAAGCGGCAAAACCTGCCTCCTCGCGGAAAATTGTGGAAAACTCGCTAAACCCAAAAAATTATTTAGTGATGTGTTTTGGATATCCATTATATCACTTATAAATTATTTAGAATTGTCAGCCTCTAGAGTGTTATGTCAATAGCTATTAAAAGAAAAAATGCAATTCAAGTTTTCCGTGGGAAATCGGAAATCGGAGAAATTCAATTTTCCCAAAATCATTAGAAATTTTGTGTAAAATCAGCTTCTACAGTGTTATGTCTTAAAATGGATCGCTTTAATATGATTTGTAAATCTGAAGCAATAGTCAAAAATGCAATCAGTTTTGTCACTCGATAGTTACCCAAAATTATTGAGGACGTTCTTTAATGACGAAACGTTTGAAATTTGGCACAATGTGTGCACAATCTGGCCGCAATTTTCCATTTCACCGTAAAATCTATTGAAGGTGATAAAAACACATTTATGCAAGTCGGACAAGAATTATTTGAGGCTTAACTACATAAAAGGTACATGTCGGACTATGTACGAATTCTAGTAGGATATCATCTGAAATGCGCCTATTTTATTTAAATTGTTGTAGATACTTAGATCATTATCCCCACAGTTCATTAGCATAAATTGTGTTACATGGTTGTTTTAAAAGAATAAGGTACTTGGAAAAACTCGCAGTGGCGTAACTACAAATTGATGGCCCCCCTTACAAAATTTTTCTTGGGTTTAGGGCATACAAATCTCAAATGTAATTAAAAAATATCAAGAATTTCGAAATAATCTCAAAAATGTCGAGTTTTCAAAGTATCTTGAATATTTTAGAATGTTCTCAAATATCGAATTTGCCGTAAGTATATAAAACTAAAAGAAATCTTACGCGCGCTAATCACTACTATGTAAATTGTAAATAACCTGGACACTCTTAAATAATTTCGAATAACCTTTGAAATTGGAGAAATATTGAAATTTTTGGAATAATCTCCAAAAATCTACTAAATATTACGATTTATATGTGTGTGATTCTGCTAGTTCCCGTAACTCAAAGACAAGCGCAGAACATTACCATACAAAATTTGGACGAAAATCTTTAAAAACCTCGGATAATACTAGAAATGTCGAAAAACTTAAGAAATCTAAAATAAACCACGGAACAATCTCAATTACAGTAGACAAATTCAAATAATCTCTATATTATGTGAATCTCGATTGATCTCGAATGATTTCAATGATATCGAAGAATCTCGATATTAATAAATAATTTCAGAAAGTCTGTAAAAATCTAGAACATCCATGAAAAATTCGAAAAATTCCGAAAATTTTAAATAGTGCTTAAAAGATCCAAGACAAGGAAGGGAATATGAAATCGGGAAACGACGAAAATTTTCTAAATCAGGAGAACTCCACTGAAAATAGAAACCCATATCACTAATTGCAAACTTATTTTGGAATTTACATTTTAATTATTTATACATATTTAAAATAATTTTTCAAAATAAACCGATTGATCCGGGTTTACCTGTAAATCTAATTTGTGTAATAACAGGGTTCAGTAAATGAGAAACTTAAAGTTGAACGAACGCTAATTCAATATATAGACTGACTGGTTTGGCTCAAGTATTCGTTAATCCCCTTTTTAAAGACAAAGGCGCTTCTAATTAGAGAAATAAGAAATTGTTTTCAGTAGTGGTTAGGCAATGTTGTAGGAAGAATGTTTCAACAATTTCTTCTTGTTTTTTATGAACATCACAATGGCACTGCGCAAGAAATCAAATTTTACCTTTTCTTATCAAAACTTGGTTTCTACAAGGTTAAATTTGGAGTCCAACACCCAATCGAAAACCAATTGTGACATCGTAATTCATCCTCTCTCATTTTCCAATTTCAAACTTAAAGTATTAAGACTTTTGTATAAACTTATTGTCTCAGACCCACCTTAACCATGCATGATATTCGATTTTATTAGTGCGCGCTTTAATTGATTCACGATTCTCGGTAATAGATAAAAATATTGAGACGTTTAAAATTGGAAATGATGGGGAGAGTGGGAGAGGGGGGGGGGGTTGAATGGTACTTTACGATGGAACCATTGGTTTTTATACTGCTGAAATTCCCTAATATTACAGTAAAATATAGAAAACCCATAAAAAAGCCTTTCTTGCACTTTTAGGCTAGGATATCCCAAAATCCTGACATGATAGAGCAATTCTGTGGCCAGATTATAGTTCATTCTTGGCCATAATACAAAACTTAATCTAAAAATCGTTTAAGAATCCCATTCCAGGCAAATTCCATCCTACTTGGCCATATTCCAAAATTAAATAATGCTCCTATCATCGCAGAAATGTCTGTCCGTAACCGCTTTAATAAAGTGTCTGCTTACCTAAGGAGGATTACATCGAAAAACTTCGGTTTTGGAAGGGACTTAAATGTGCGTCCGTTATATGCTGCGTTTTTTTATTCGCTTCGGATAGCTGTTATAGAGAGCCGTCATATAAAAAGTGGCTCCCGATAACATGCCGTATAAATAGGTAGAGCCAAATATTTTGTATATCAAGTTTTCGCTGAACAATTGAATTAAAAATGATAGTTTGATGTTAAATAAAGTTAGTTTACCAATAAATAGCGCGAAAATTTTAAATTTAGGTGTAGAAAAATGACGGCTCTCCATAGCAGCTATTGGGAGAGAATAAAAAAACACAGCTATATTACGGTGCCCCTTGAGGTGAGTATCCGTTGAAATGAGGTTTCACTATATATGTAAGTAGGGATTACGGGTTCATTCAATAATTGGTATTGGTAAAAGCTGGATGAGAATAGATATAATAAAAATTCAAACATAAGCTAGTCCGTGATTGATTTTAAATGGGACGAGAGTCGAAATTAAGGTATAAGCTACATTATAAACAGTTTTATTGGGTGAAGTGAAAAAAAACTAGTAAGCGCTTAACCTTGCGATTTTTCAAGTATCTGCTTGTAAGCAAGTGAATAAAATTTAAGTTCTTGATGGAGAAATGGATACTTAAGCTTCAAGTAACTGCTTTCTCTATAAGCAATCTCTTAAAAATTTCCCACTACATACTTAAAAATCTGTGAATTAAAAAAAGTAAGTTCTTAAACTTCTTCATCGTTGAAAATGAAAAGATTATAGCGGGGTTATTTTGTTAAAATTTTAGGGGTATTTTTTGGTTGAAATATTCGATCTTACTAGTGGAGCTCTGGGTTCATATCAAAAATTTTATTTTTTTACGCTACTTAAGTGAGTTAGTGGGTATCATGGTTGGTCGCTCTCTGGGTACATTTTTTTGTTTTTAGTTCCCGATGGATCCCGGTGATAGTAAGGTGAAATTTATCATGCTGGAAGAGTAAAAAAAAGGTGGTCTTCCTAAAGATATGAGAATATATAGAACTATCGTTTGTAACTCATTTCGTTTAATAGTTTTATAGCTTTGGATTATTCCAATTGATTGATTGATTGATTGAAGTGTTCGACCAAGCTTTAAGCAAGATCTCCCGGAGTTATTAATGGCCGGGCCTCACCGAACACCTTGTTACATAAAACATAAAGAGGATTTGGATAGGTTTAGTTAGTTAGATAGAAATTGACCCGGTTACAGACACCTAAGTATAGCCAATAGTTAGTAACACAATGACAGCACATTTCGAATCTACTTAAAACTGCACTCTGAAATAAAATTTATTAGTATACTGAATCAGATTCCTGCGCCCTTCTGAAATCCTAATCGTAATTAAAAATATATACTTAATAAATATATAATACTCATAAATTAATTTGAAATTGACTTAAAACTAACAAATATAATCGAAATCGACTGATCATTCACATGATTTCCTCCATACTGGTCCCTGTCGCTACTTATGAATATACTTAAGTTCACGCTATAATACATAAGGAGTTTCAGCAAGATTATCCACTAAATTCTATGAGTTTGAAAATTATAAGGCGCTGTTACTAGATATGATTGATGGATTAGGTTGTACGGCCCATCATTATAGCAGGATTTCCAAACTCCAGGGTCCCATTCCGTACACCCGTATACATGTAACAAAACCTAAGGCTAAGATAGGATTCTTAGTTGGGAGAGACTCGACCCGGATACAGCCACTCAGCGAACGGTATTTAGTAAAAATTGTTAGTAATTATATAATCGAATTATAATCGCATAGTTAGTACAGAACAACACACTTTCTAAACTACAACTTATTCACTACTTTTTGATCCAGTAGGGTTGATCCAATTTAAAATTAAATTCTGAAAATCAGGATTAATTTTAATCTCTATAATAATGATTAATACTGTAACTATATTATAATCTGAAAAATTAATTAACCATACAATTAACCTAATCAACAATAGCCCACCTATCTTAGAAAGAAAATTAATATAATTCTAATCTACTTTTATGTTTTATTAAAATTACAATTAAAACTGCACTCTAAAATGACCTTTATTAGTTTGCTGGATCAGGTTCCTGGGCCCTTCTGCAAATCATAATCATAATTAATTTAGAATTGACTTAAAGCTAATAAATACAATCGAAATCAGCTGTTTATTTACATGATTCCCTCAATACCGGTCCCTGTCGCTACATATAACTACTATTTAGTTCAAACTATAATACATGTATATAATAGTTTCAGCAAAATCTGCCAGTCAGATTCTAGGCGTTTGATCTGATATGGGCGCTATCCTGTAATGAATTATAATTAATGTTACCAGTAACCAAAATTAATTATAAGGCGCTAATAAACCCTGATGCTTTAATGTGTACGACCAAGCCCCCAACAAGTTTCCCGGAATACGCCGGGTCCACCGTACACCCTTTTACGGATAACAAAACGAGGGACAAGAAAAGTATGTTAGTAATAAAGCATCAACCCGGCACCAGACACCCAAGAAGTTGATAGTTAGTAAATAAAACAACAACATTTCTAAACTACATGAATATTAACTGCTTGATTCCTGGAGCTTTGAGTTGGGCCTTAACTTTATTCCTGAAAATTAGGATTAAAATGGTTAATTCTGGAACAATCTTAGATTCTGAAACAAGTTAAATTATTTATCAGTATCCTTAAAATAAAGCCCTCTAACCACCTATGATCTTATTAATCTAAGTCTACTTAAAGTTATATCTGCAGCAATCCTATAAATAAATAATTTAAAAAAGTCCTCTTGGTGACACCCCTTCAATATTAACAATTTATTAACTATTTTATTATTTTATCAAAAAGCTTACAAAATTATTGCTAGCTTAGCTTCCTTCTGGAACTCCTCCAATCGTCACCAACAACGTAAACACCCACTTACACCACTCAGAAACTCCCTCTATAGCATAGTTTTAGAACATAGGTAATACATTTTATCCAGATTCAATTAATGATAAAATTCCAAATTAATTCGATACAAAGTTTCTCGAAATTTGCATTGGGTTACTCCGAATATTTCTGAAAATCAAGATCTATGTAAATTTGTTACTTGTCCCCAACTACTACTTCTAAAATAAACTAAAAGTTATTAAACTCTGAAATCCTCATGGTTTAGTTGTTAAAATGGAAATCGTAAAAGTAATTAATTAATTAAATTTCTCATCCCGCTCATTAATCCCTCAGAAACTTTAAATCAAAAACAAATTAGTAGTACAATATAAAATTAACTTGTTTAAAATATAAAATTAGCCAAACGTAATTAAAAGAATTAATTAATTACAAACAAATTATTTTTCATTAAAATTGTCAAATACAATATGTTGTTATACAATATATAGCAGAGTTATTTATTTAAATAACATAAATTCTAAATATAAGGTTATAAACATCTCTTATATTACAAACTAGTGTATAACCAATATAAGTAGAACAAAACTATCTACCTTATACGAAGGAAACTTTGAGAACTTGAAACTTGAGTACTCAAGAAGGATTATTCAACAATATTTACCGCAACAGACAACCCCTTTTAGCGAAAAAGAACGGAAAAACCTGAAAAAGATGAACTCATAAATTGACATCAAACAGATGTATTAAAAATGCACATAAAACTACATTGCATGTAGTTTTTATTTTTTTATTTTATAATGTGTCTTCGCTAAATGCACATTTCAATTTCAAATGCAAAACCTTACAAATGTGTATTGAATTTATGTGGCTCATGTTAATAACGACACTATAAATATAAATTGGTAATGAAAATTGAACATAAACACATCAAAAAACCAGCAAAAGATAATAGAAACATACACTAAAATCCACATAAACAAAATAAATAAATATTTCCATACACTCTTCCTCTGCGCATTCAATATTTATGCATATGCACATGCGCAATAAATCTTTTCATATAATCCTTAGTACGCAATTACGCATACTTCTTCATGTTTTCATTATATGCCATGCACAATATTAAAATATTAAAATTACACCAAAAATTATAAAAATTCCACTACAAACCCATTCTACAGTGACTCACAACCTATTTGATCCAGTTGCATTTCATTAATAAATTGTAAATATCTCGCGATGTCTTATTTTGTTTGAGAGAAATGGATCAAACAAGCCGTGGATCACTGATGTATTTAATCTGCCATTAAAACTACATGTACGATGTACCAAAATATAAAACTTTTACCAATAAACCCATTCTACGTATTAATCTTCGATATGTTTGTTCAATTGTATTTAAAATAAAAATAAAAATAAAATACGTATACGTATTTGAACTAGATGAAACAAGAACAGACATGCGTATTAAATTTAACCGCGTTTATTAAATTGGAACAATTTAACTTTTGATATAAAATCAATCAAAAGAAGCTTTATGCACTAGAATTTTATATACAATTAAACAGACACTAAAGCCTAAATCATGCAATTAATTTAGAAATCATGAAATTTGATTTCCTTCATTTATAAGTACAAAAAACATTGCCTGATAAATGCATCCCGATGGATTACATTTTCCAAATTCACATTTAATTATTTCACTATACCACTGATTTCTTCACTCAAAAATTAAATTAAATTAAAATTAATTGATTTTACACTTCACTAAAAATTTGATTACATAATTTAAAATAATCAAAACAATAAATTACACTAAAAACTTTTACTTTATGGAGCAGACAAAAAACACGACTGTCTCCTTTGAACGTTTATCGCCGACCGCATCATAGCTTTGGATTATTCCAATGTAAAAATATTGATAATTTTATTAATAGAAAAGAGTACCCAAGCCGAAATATAGAAGTAAAATTAGTGCAGTTTACAGGTCTTGTTTATTTTCTTGGAGCAGCGGATAAGTTTGTAACTCCATAATGAAGCCTACCAGACATTGGCGTGTTGTTACCGCAAAGCCTTCAATGGTTGTTACTTGTTGCGCAGTTCTACATATAACAGAAGAATGCATTTATAGGTTCTTTTTGTAATCAAGGAGGATGCGAACAACTAAAGCAACCACGTTTAGGTAATCGATGGAGAAGACGAGAATCAAGATGAACAGTTACGAATTCGAGATTAATAAAAAAGAGCTGAGGATGAAATACAAAAAATCTTTACTGATTTGGTACAAAATAAGCACCAAATTAATTAGATAACTAAAACTACTGCCTTAACAATAGGTAAAGACTTAAAGGTATTACTTAAATTTTTTCCGGTAAGTACTTGTAAGCACAACGTAATTATTATTCACTTCGAAATAAGAGAAAGCTTTTGCTCAAAAGTAGTATTTTTATGGAAAAGATAACTCTTATAAGTACTTATTTTTTTTATACACTCCACCTATTATAACGAGCCGTACATATAACGAGCCGATTCGTTAGAAGAAGTAGAAGTTAAGGAAAAACTCACCCATGAAATGAATATACATACTAGAAATCGAAGAAATCAATTCAATCAAAAATTAGGCCTATGCGAGAACCCAGCAAAAGACTGTTTTAAGTTTATGGAAAATGGTTTATTCGATCTAATCTTCCTAAAAATAGCCCGGTTGAATGTGCCTATGATGGGTTAATCCTGGAAAGCTGTAAAATTTTAGCTTATGGTTTAGCCAATTAAAGCGAGTTCCTAAACTTTCAGTCTCGACACTAGTTCTCATTTTTAAGCACATCCAGTCTTCCAGTCAAAGCATGTCGACCTGGAAATAAACTTAATAAATTATTTATAAAATAAACTGTAGTTTAAAACGAAGTTTGAATCATAAAGCTCAACAACTATACAAGAGACGACCTTTCTCATGCTTTTTCTCACAACTCAGACAATTGAATATGGGGCTAATTTGGCATAATATTTTTCTGATTAGTGAAATGTGATTCTGACCGTTAAGTTTCTTAAACAAATAAAAATCTGTTTCATCATTAATTTCTTATAAATATGCGGTTTTTAATTTTGTTAAAACAAAACCCGCAAATTAACGTAATCTAATATCACAAAAAAAAAAAATCTATGTCATATTATAAAATGATTTGGGATAGGTAATTACTAATAAAATTTCACAACACTCCTCTTTCCATCGCCTCGCCGTCTCCCAGCAAAATATTTCATTAAAATTGTATGTACAGATAACGCTCAAGTACACATAAAATAATGAATCCAAAAATTCCACGAACTATTTATAATTTCATCACCTAAACGTTTTCCCATATAACCAAAAATAAAAAATTCAACAACCACCCAAAAATTGCCGTATCTACATCTTTACATTATACATATAATAATATTGTGTTTTCTACCGACGTATTACTACGAGTAAAAGTAATTTTTATGTTTAGATAACGTTTCACCTTTAAAATATACATTAAGATTTCTATTAAATAATAAAGCGCTCAATTTATCTAAGTAAAATATTCATAAAATAGCATCATTAAATTAATTTTGCTTCAGGTACACCTAACCTCAGAAAATATCATCATCATTTATACCGCACATAGTCTATATGTAATTAAAACGAATGATTCTGTGTGTGCTTATGTATAATGCTCACGCACAATAAGCCTCAAAACACCTTCAAGTACCTTAATTTTTGTCTTATAAATAATATAAACAAAAATTCACAGCGATGATGGTATAAATTATATGCGAGGCACTTGTTCCACATATTATTCAAGCATCTTATTCAGCATGTACAGTTTATGTATAAATAAATTTATGTTTACCAAACCATCCAACCGAAATATGGTATACAAACAAACAAACAAACATTTAACGCAAAAATATAATTTATGAAGTCTAAGAGTTTTCACACGAAATTCTCCTTTTGTTCCTCTCGTTTCAGTTATATAATTTTTTCAACGCATTACTTACACACATTCCAGATGTCGTAAATAAACCATTACATTCGAATGAAATATCAAGATCATCATCTGCAGGTAAGAGTATATTTTTATTTATTTTCCTCAGGTTCATTCATAAATTTTCCGTGTTGTTGGACCGTGTAGTGAATCGTCTCTAAAGTTGACAACAAACTTAATTCACGTATAGCCGTTAGTATGACAAATCAAAATGTAGACAACAATTTTATTAGATTTTCATCAAAATCAAAACATAAAAATAAAAATTAGGCCCATCCAACTCCTCGAATGACACTTTTTCCACAAAGCGTCCGTTATACGTTACCAAACCAAACCATTTACATTTTATAAAATTTTTTCGTTATTTTTTCAGCAGGGACAATCAAAAAGAAGATGGCGTAGGGTCGTTTTTTAAATTTGGAGACTCCTTTTTCAATATCACAATTGGTTATGACTAGGGCAACCAAAAATATGCAATAACATATTTTTTTCCAGTGCACGAATTTCGAAAAGAGCAAGATATAAATCCGTTTCATGAAAAACAGAGCATTTTAAGCCCTACTTGTTAGTGCATATTTTTGCATATTTTACTAAAATGGCATATTTTTGCATATTTCACCCAAAAGAACATATTTTGTGTCATATAAGCATATTTTGTCAAAATCACATAATTTCCAAATTTTATAAAAAAAATTTCGCAGAGAATTTTTATTTATTTATTTAATTTTTTAAATTTCCTTTTTACAGCAACTAGCGCTGCTACTAGCAGTAAATATCAAAATGAGGCTGTCTTTAGAGTGTATGTTATACGAATTTTTGATTCAGGTATTCCTCGATGGTGGCTAGTTTATACCAATAGTAATTTTTCCACTCATAGTGGTTTCATAGTTAGTTCACCATTGGTCGGCTTTTTGATGATCGATTAGAATTTTAGGGGATAGTTTTGAGAAAGATAAAATTTTACTGCTTATATCAGATGCAGCACCGTACATGATCAAAGCTCCCCGGGTAATACAAACTTTTTATCCCAAAAATACACATCTAAATTTCTTGCCTTTCTCACAGTCTTCATCGTGTATGTGAACTTATAGGAGGGTTTTATCCTAAGGTCCGCCTTATCTCGAATGTCAAAAAAGTATTTTTAAAAGCTCGCACTTCCTCCACAGCCAACAATCACAAGCTGGAGAAGTTGGCTCGCAGCTGTTAAGTTGTATGCCAATAATTTTGAAGAGATTATTGGTGTTTTTAATGCATTGGGCGATGAGGAGGCAGCCTCAATCAAAATATCAAAACAGCTGTTATGTGACAATTTAGTAGAGGCAGAATTAATTTTTATTGCAGCAAATTATGGTTTTCTCGACACATGCATTAATAAATTGGAAAGTTCTGGACTGCAGTTTGCTTTCATATTTTTTGCTGTCGTAATGTGTTTTTTAGTCGTTTTTATCAAATTATAAGGAACAATTATTTTGAATACATATTTTCAGTTTTTTAAAGCATATTTTGAATGCATATTTCAACATTTTTAAAGCATATTTTAAGAGCTTAAAAACGATTTTTTAGTGCATATTTTTGGTTGCCCTAGTTATGACAATATAAATTCTCTATTCCCAAAGCCACTGAAGCGCTAGTACAAAGTATACAGAGGGCATCCATAATGTTCAAAATTTCTTTTCTGAAGACTTGTGCCATTTGTTCGGATCACAACATTATGTGAGCAACGGGAGAATTGGCTGAGATAATTCTTTGTCATAGTGCTTCAGTCTGAAAGGACGGAAGGATGGAAACGACATTTTTTAAATCGAAGTTTTAGGCTCCTGGCCACCTAATTCGTCGAGAAATATGAAAATACAGAATACTTACCAAATATAACTTCGTTACAGTGGGAAAAGTAGAAAAACAAAATCGTGTTGTTTCCAGGAAATTAACAAACCAATTTTCGTGTACGAGTACACTATGCAGACATACAGAAATACCAGAGTATCATACGTGTTGGAAAATGTTACCTACCTAGTATGTATTATGCTATCACATTGTACACATTTTACAACGTCGTAATCTTAATAATAAAACATGTTTCTCCCATCAATTTGGCATGTCGTGTCACTTGTCGTTGTTGTTCTTGTTGTTGTGAAAATCGATCGTCGACACGAAAATGAAAATGGGAGAAATTATTAAATTTGGTTTTTATTTTTGAGATGCCATAAAAATGTAGCCCGTCCTACAGTCGGATATGTTCAAACGTGCTACCAAAAAAAAAATGAAATTGAGCACACACGCACAAGTAAAACATTTGTTTGTATATTAAACATATTTCCCGTGCGGAATATATCATCTGGTGATGTTTGATGAAATTTATGGATTAATGTATGGTTGTGCTCGTTTTATGGTATGTCATAATTCATATGTATGTGTGTTGTAGTTATGTGCCTATACCTAAGTGTATACATAATATGTAGCTTGTTTATTTTGTTAGAAAAGGAAAATGATCCGTTGGTGGATTTTGTTGTCTATAAATAATGATTAAATTAAACGAAAATTTGAATGGTATGTGGCGTATTTGAGTGACTTATGTTGTGTTTATCGTAAAAATGTCAGTTTAAAAATTAAAAAAAATTCGTTTGGGTTCATCACGCTATTTGGAAAACTAAACAATTTTTAGAGTTCATAAATTATCACGAAAATATGTGTGTGTTATTATTCTTAAATGATTGAGTGAATTTCCCTCAACATAAAACGTCGTGACTAGGTCATGTCGACGCATGTACTTTAGTTTATGTTTAAATTAATCGATTACTCGCAGAGAATTTTCAAATTTTAATTTTTTTCCAAGGATTACACATAAAGTTATTACTTTTAAAAGTTGTAAAATTGTTGTTTTTTACGGTAAAGTCTTTTTAGAGTGAAATAGACGAAAAGAGCGGTGGGACTATATTATAAAATTTGTATCATTTTTCGTATATAAGTATTTAGGTCTTTGACATTATTAAAGGAATTCTGGTATCCCTGGATGGTGAGTATGTTAAAGGTTTACAATGGGGTAGCATAAACCTCTCTCAAAGCTCCTCTTTAATATATTTTTGGAGTTCGACATTCGTTATACCATAATATATTAAATAACTTGTGCTACCTTAATCATCAGAGGCATCCAGCAAAATTTTTAACTCGTTTTGTTGCTCAGAAAAATATGGTCAGAGTTTTCTCATTTAATACCAGATGCAAGTGAAATTCTGCCCTCACCTTGACTAATGATTTTTGGCAAAAATATGGCTGCGTTACTGCGTACGTGGAGAAAATCAGGAAGAAGAATATTTTTTTACAAGGTTTTGAATATATAGTATTGTATACTTTTTCAGAAGTTCAAGCCAAATTTTCTCGGAATAGTTCATTTTCCGGGCAAATTTTTCATTTTTTTATTTATTTAAAAAGTTTAAAATTATAAAAAAAAAATTAAAAATCCGATGAATTGTATAATATCTGGGAAAGCGAGGGTTAGAGGGCGACAGGCTCATCCTTTAAGGCAGTGGTTCTCAAACTGTGGGCCACGGCGCCTTAGGGAGCCTTAGAGTTGTTATAAACCGCACAATTTCCTCGCACACAAATTTCTGAATTTGCCTATCAATAACCGATACGATTTTCTGTGCTGTTAATGGTTTATGTATGTAAGATATGTGATGTATATATCAATTCCACAATCACGAGGATTTTGATAGGCAAGTTCTTATTCAAAACTGAACATGAAAAGGAATTTCAGATCGCAATCCCTTATCTTCGTGACAAAATATTATACATGGTTAAAATTGAGTCCTTTAATAAAATAACAACACTTATAAATCAGAGAGTGATATCCAAAGTAAATTCTCGGAAAGTTAGGAGTTAAATTTAAACTAAAAACTATAGGAACTTATTTACGTATATAGTATGTAATTTTAAAAAGTTACTCTTGAACTTCAAATCGAAAATTCTAGGATTCTAATGCCGAGTTTTTTTGTCGGAAATCCAGTGCCGATTTTCGGTAAAACGGTTGGAAACTTCTATAGCTTTCTGTAAAATGCCTATAAAATACTGATCTACTTTCATCTATACTGAGTTACGTATCATTTTCCATATAAAATCAAATTTTAGGTATAAAATTGCTAAGAGGAACAAAACATGGTTGATTATATTGAAAATTGATAGTTAAAAAAATCTAAAAATAAAACTTTGGATAACAGAGAAATTCAATTTGTTCGACAATTCAAGAATAAATTTGGTTTTAATGACCTAAGTAAAAATATTTGATTGATTGATTGGTTTTGAACGTACGACAAAGCATTTAGCAAGATCTCCCGGTAATTCTAAGAATTTTTGACGCCGGGCCCACCGTACACCCTTTTTTACATTTACTTGGAAGGATTGGATAGGATTGTTATTTATTTATTTATTTAGATCAACAGTACAGAATAATACCTCTGATCTACATACGTCAACATAAAATACAATAAAAGTCATTATAAAAACAAAAAAATTAAAATTTAAAATAATGGAGAATGTTTCTCTCAAAAACGTTCCTAGGCATCTCAAAATCGAACATATTTTCAACCGAGTTCAACAGAAGTGTCAAATTGTAGATCAATTCATTCCTCCCGTAATTTGTACTTATATTAGGTAACTGCAAAAATGCACGTCTTCTTAAATTATGAGACGGTAAAACGAATAAAGCTTTAAAAGCTCAGAGCAGTCAATGTGTCCCAGAATCACGTCATGCGCAAACATAGCAATCGCCGCGTCCCTACGAGCACTAAGCGATTCTAGAGCTAATAAGTGGCATCTCCCATTGTAAGGTGGCAACATGTAATCCGGGCCACGGCCGTCACGAGGCAAGAAACGAGGCGCATATTTAAGAAAACGCTTTTGAATGCTTGCGATCCTATCTGAATAGTTATGATAAAAGGGCGACTAAATAACAGCAGCGTATTCGATATGGGATCTAACAAATGCCATATATAAAGTCCGCAGTGTGTATGGATCTCTAAATTTCCGGCATTGTCTTTTCAAGAACCTAACATACTGTTAGCCTTTGCAATGACGCTGTCAATATGAACATCAAAAGACAAGTTAGGTGTGTAAAGAACACCTAAGTCTCAAATTACAGAAACTCGTTCAACGAGTACTCCGTCGATTATAAAATCGGTTAAGACAACATTCCGACATCTTCTAGATGTCATAGTTTTGCATTTGATTTGCATTTGAAATGATTGATATCAATTTGAAATGATAATGCATCAGAAATGTCCCTAATGGTTTTATAGATTTTCAAATCGACCGCGTACAAAAGAACTTTTGCGTTAGACATGCAACCAATCACGTACTCCAGACGATGCTAAAAACGTTGGTGATCATATCCATTGCACTGGTATTTGATTTGAATCTAATTGATAGAGGTATTAATTAAAAAATCGTGATCTATCCTTATCAAAGGCCTTACTGAAATCTGTATACAATAACATCCGTTTGGAAACCTAACTCCAGCGCCCCTGAAACATAATTATTAAAGATTGCGAGATTTATAACCGTAGATAGACCTTTATAGCAGCCATGTTGTTTTGTCATTATAACATTTTTAATTATAAAAAATTCCACGATAATTTCCAACATCACTATACGTGAACCAAATTTAAAAATTGAGATAATCGATGATATTTTGCATACTTTGGGGAAAACCCAGACCGAAGACTAAGATTAAAAATCTTTGCGAATGGAGCCGCAAACAAGGAGGAATACCTTCAGGCCCGGCCCCCTTTTTACAATCTAGCTGATTTAAAGCTATTAAAACTTCCTAGTATGTTAAAGTTAAGTTCAAGCTAATGCGCTTGTCTTGGCATAAGTTGGCATCCTAAAGTCAATATTAATTAGTTATCAATTACTTCTTATATATTTCCCACCACCATACTTCCTCCGGCCGTTTTTAATTGATTGATACTCTCCACCAACAATGATAACACATTTCTAATCTAGTTTTATGTTTTGTTAAAATTAAAATTGAAACTGCACTCTGAAATAACTTTTATTAGTTTGCTGAATCAGATTCCTGTGAATTTCTGAAAATCATAATCATCATCAATTTAAATTGACTTAAAGCTAATAAATATAATCGAAATCAGCTGCTTATTCACGTGATTTTCTCCGTACAAATTCGGTGGGAAACTCTGAAACAAAATCAAAATTAACCTTCTCACTAATTATTTGCTACTCCATTGATAGGATTTAACTTAAATAAATCAAGTACTCGGCCTCCGATTTTTTCTTTTTTTTGCTTTAATTCTAAAAGAATAGTTAAAACTCAAAACCACTAAGCCACGGTTCAAATTCACGGCGCTTGCCTTACTAGTCAGATGCATCATGAGCCGGTTAATTGACCGTTTACATAGTGCAACCAAATTTAAAAACAAATAATCAACCATAAAATTAAAACAATCAGCAATTTCCTATACCTATCTGGAAAAAGGAAATTAATATTGTTGTTGAAATTCTATTCTATACAATTATATGACACAATTGAAAAACGATCACGTGACGCTGCCACAAAAACCCAGAATGCACCAACAGCCCAGCCAAGCATTGCATGTACATAGGCCATTCATGAATAAGGCCCAAACAAATTTCACAGGCATCTCTGAAAACTAAATTAACATTTATTCACTATTACCAAATCTTCACTCCTTAACCAACAGTACCCAACCCATATAAAATATTTAGTGATAAACATGAAAAAATAGTTGTCACAATACAATACAACCTCTATGACACATGACAGCTGGGAACCTGGAGCTTCTGGACGCTTATCGAGGATTCAATCATATTACTGAAAATCCAAATGTTACATTAAAATTAAACTAACGAATTATTTAAACTCTGGAATCCTTCTGTAGCTCGGAAATACCTGAGTAAAAATATTTTGATACAAAAATTAAAAACAAACCAAACTCGGCTCGGGTTGCGATCAACTTAAAGAAACGTGCAAAAATAGAATTTTGAGAAATTGAGAATAGTCGTAAGCTCCAAAAATTTTAGCTTTAACTTTAGTTATTTCGGTATATGTTCTCCTCCACGCATATGTCCAGCTAAAATATTCAGTTTCGGGCTTTTCACAGGTATGCATATAATTTTTAATAGTTCCTTATATTATAATCCTCTCATGTCTTTTAAAATCACGCTTAACAATTTCCTGGAATTCTACATTTTTTGCGTATATGAATTTGTTTACCTGTAACTCGGATGAAGCCGAAAGAATATTTTGGGTTGGTATTTTATTTTTTTGATTTCGGGGTGGGGGGGGGGGCGCAGTATGAAACAGTTTGAGAAGCACTGCTCTAAGATACAAAACGAATTAGAAATAGAATTATATGTAAAAACTTGAATTTTTAGCGTTTGTGGTACTATCGGAAGAAGCGACAAGAGCGGAAAAAACTCTTTGATCTGTGTGTGCAAAGTTGACGAAGCAATAAAGTGAAAAAGTGAAAATTGTGTGATAAATCATGATAATTGTCCGTGAAAATTTGGCTTGCAACCCCTAAAATTTATAGATACACAATCCTAATATTAAAAATTATTCAATAATATACATCTCACTTGATTTTCAAGCCACAATACTTTTAACATAATACGCACATAATTATTAGAACGCCCAGCTAACTTCTATGTGTAAGATTTAGGTAATATTTTGAAGCTAACGAAAGACTTTTTCCAGTTTTTAAAATTTCGATTAATTTTCAACTTTCATATACAATTGCAATGTGAAATTGGTCAAAATATCAAATTAGATTTAATTAAAAAAAAATTAGGCGGTTGTGCAGTGTTGTCTAATAGGGGAATTAAGCCAAAACAAATTGTGGGACAGACAGGGTTCAGACCCATGGCCAATCTGTCGAATTTTGAAAACAGTAAAGTTGCGATGTTCTTAAACTACTTAAATATTTCTAAATGGTTCCAGCAAGGATGAAGGGGATACATTATGTGCCACTCCAACTAACCTAACCTACTGAATTTTTAGGCTTTATAGAATTTATTCGTCGAATTTGTAAAATTAATAAAAATTCAAAAATTTTTAGAAATACTAAAATTTGTAGAATTAATCGAATTTATTTAATTTAAAGAATTTTTAAAATAAGCCAAATTTGAGTTTCTAGAATTTATAGAACTGACAGACTTGAACAATTTATAGAATTCAACTTGAATTTATGAAATTTAAAGAATGTGGAGAATATATAATTTATAGAATTGATGGAATTTATAAAATCCTTATTATTTATAGAATTTATAGGTTTTATAAACGTATTAAAATTTAAATAATTACAGTCTATGAAGAAATATAAAGTTTTAGAATTTACCTATAGCATTTACGAAATTTTTAAGGACTACACCATTTATGTAGAACTTACTAAATTTTAAAACTTTATGCATAAATTTATAGAATTATTCCTAGAAGTTATTAAATTTATAGAAATTATTGAGTTTGAGCTGTTATTACACCAAAACAATTTACAGCTCAGTGAGTTTGGAAAAAAAATTTATTGAAACATAAAAAAAATTGTTCCATTTCAGGATAACCAGTAACCTAAAGAGAGGGTTTTTCTTCATTGACCGAATCGTTACAAGGTTCGACATTACCTGTGAAAATAGATTAAGAAATTTATATTATGTATTCCTTTTTGTTAAAATGACCCCACGCAATGCTTTAATCTACTAGGTGAAAGAAGAATTAAATAAATAAAGGAAACAATTCTACTAATTGAACGAAAATTCTGTTAGGTGAAGGTTTAAAGGAAAATTTGTCAAGTGAAGGAAAATTCTATCATATTAAGAGAATGGATTTCGGCATAATCGGTTAAGAAATAGCCAAGTTCCATCCTAATTGACCATATTCTAGAATTTTATCTAACAACCATTTCAGACCCTTAAGTTCGTCGAATATGTAGAGTTTTACCGTAATCGGTTAGGATTTTTTTGAAATAATTATAAATGAGCTCATACTAACTTCTAGTTATTCGAGAAAAAAATCCTTGAATAGGTTATCCAATTATGTGGCTAAATTTTGATGTTGGTAGAAAATTGGTTTCTTCTTTAAAAATAATTGCAACGAAACTAAACCTATCCCTTCAGGTATATAAAGGGTGTTCAAATTTGAGTATCAAAGTTTTTATATTTTTTCTACTAGAGTACCATAATATGTTATTTGACAGATGACAAGTACAAACATTCCGGTTAGTTAAAACGGATCGCTGTCTGTATAGTAGGTATGGATTTTGGTGTGGTGGCGTAATTGGTCCATATTTTTTCGAAATCAAAATGGCAATGCAATTACTGTGAATGGAGCTCGATATCGAGAGATGATTAGAAACTTTTTGTGAAGTCAATTGGAAGATATTGATGAGCGGAATATGTGGTGTTTCAACAGGATGGTGAAACATGCTACACAGCAACGGAATCAATCGATCTTTTGAAAGAGAAGTTTAATAATCGAATAATTTCTCGAAAAACAGATGTGAATTGGCCACCAGGATCATGCGATTTAACGACATTGGAATTCTTCTTATGGGGTTTTTGAAGAGTACAGTTTATGCAGATAATCCTCAAACTGTTCAACACCTCAAAGACAACATCATCGAGCAAATATCATTAATTAAAGGATCAATATGCGAAAAAGTTATTCAAAATTTTGGTAAGTGATTGACAGTCTGCCGAGCCAGCGGAGGAGGTCACTTGAATGACATTCTTTTTCATTATTAACCGGAACTAATGTACTTACTTTAATTCCCAATAAAAATAAATAAAGATTTCACACAATTTTAGTTTTTTATTTAAAATTTGAAAAGATACCTCAAACTTGAACGCCTTTTACATGTTTACAGATTTTTACTTTTAAAATAAGATTTAAATAAAAATTAATATTATAGACAATAAGCACTTCCCGATTGTATCTTCATCACCAATATTTTTATTTCCGTTGGGAGAATAAATTTAATTTCATTAAGTGAAGGAATTTATATTAAGCGAAACAAAATTACAATATGTCAATACAGAGTAACTTTATTAGTTGATTATTAAAACCATTTTAGAATCCTATTTCCATCGCACTTGTTAAACTTCATCATAATCGGTTAAGAAATAGCCTAAGTCCATCCTTATTGGCAATATTTCAGAATTTCATCTAAAACTTATTTTATAGAATCCCATTTCCATCAAACTTGTCGAAATTCATCAAAATAAGTTACAGCGAAGTTCCATCAAATTTGGCCATATCCCAAAACTTCATCTTAAAACCATTTTACAATCACATTTTCATCAATCCTGCCGAATTTTATCATTCAGCTAATACATAGCCAAATTCTATCAAAATTGGCCATTTCAGGAACTTCAACTAAAACTCATTTTAGAACCCCATTCCCACCATAATCGGTTAAGAAATTACCAAGTTCCATCAATAATTGGCCATATTCCAGAACTTCATCTAAAATCTTTTTTAGAATCCCATTTCCATCGAATGAGGTAAATTTCATCATATTCGGTTAAAAGCCAAATTCCTCCCTAATTGGTCATATTTCAGAATTTCGTCCAAAACCAAAATTACTTGCCAAATTTCAACGTAATCGGCTAAAAATAGCTAAGTTTTAGAATATGCTATAACCATATGCCGTACTGAAATATGTCGTTATGAAATATGCTATAGAGTACCTTATGCCATAGTGTACCGTATGTCGTTTTGAAATATTCCATGTTGTACCGAATTCCGTCGTTCAGGGTCACCGAATATTTTTTTCGTTTTTTATGTAGCTGTGTTATGGATGACTAATATAGGTTTAACTTCGATAATGACCATACTTGTTGAAAATTAATGAAATCCTGTCAAAAAAAAAAATGACCAAAAGTCTTGTTGGTCCAAAACTACTTTTCTGGCCGTTTTGACAGTCCCTGAGTCCAAAAAAGCAAAAACAAAAAATGTCCATCCGTCTATCTGTGCCCAAGGCAACGAGAACGGTTTGGTCAAATTTGCATTTTTTTTCACCAATTTAGAAGCAAGAAGGCGAAGAATTGAAGAGCTTTTGGAAGCTGTATGTCAAGAGGATCGGGTACTTGCTATACGAATTGAGCCAAAATTATGATGTCTAAATTTTATCTATGCTGGTTTGAGGATTGAGCTGGGCGTTGAATGTGCGGTTTAGTTGGGTTCCATTTGCCGGTTGAGTTGGGGTATAATTAGGGTTTGGTTAACAGTTGAGTATCATTTTCGAGTTGAATTGGGGTCTATTTGGTAATTGAATTGAGAGTTGGTTTGGCGGTTGATTTGGTGTTTGCGTTGCGAATAAGTTGGAAGTTGAGCTACAAATTGAATTGGAGGTTAAGCTGAATATTTAGTTGAGAAATTCAGTTATGGATTTATTTGGGAGTTGAGTTAATTTTTTGGACTGATTTAGCCCTTTATATTATTTCCTTTCAGGTTTCTATGGTTTCTGACCTCTAATTTGTTTTCTTCTAATTGCGCATCCACAAACAGTTTAGTGTAGATTTCTATTCAATAATCGTTAGAAAATCGTCTGACAATTTTCTTGAATTATTATAGACTGAGCAAAAATTAAATTTGTCTAACAATTTGATAACTTCAGTGCCTGTATTCCTCAGCAATGCCCCTCATTTTCCAAAGTACTTATTATATATTTTAATATGATTTTCTACTTAAAGGATTGGGTTATTTGTGGTGCGACTTTATCGGTGAGTGGGAAGTAGACCATATAGTTACCAACACAGTTATTTAACCGCAAAATTATCGACTAACCATCTTTCTCAGATTAACATTTTAGATACCCACTTTAAAATAGGAAACCTTACGCAATGTAGATATACACAAATATTCCTCACCAATCCAAATACAAATATGTACACACACACAAATACTAAATAATTTGATTAACTCTCTATTTTATCTAAATTACAGATGGATTAGATTTTAAATTTTCGGACGAATCAGATGATGTGGCTGACGTTCTGGATGGTAAGGAGCGTACATACCAAGGACCCCATTTAAATTTTCCCCTCAACAAAAAAGACTTAGACACCCTAATCGATTTGTTTCGGAAGAAAAAATACAATCGATTACATGCAAAATATGTGGCGGGCATATTACGTGAGGCATCATCCCGTTTACGTCGTCTACCAAATTTAAATCAAGCATCGACCGCTATATCGAAACAAGTTACAATATGCGGTGATTTACATGGAAAGTTAGATGATTTATTGGTTGTTTTTCATAAGGTAATGATTGGTGTTGTTGTTATTTGGTTTTAATTTAATTTTAATTACAAACCATGTTTTTGGTGTACCTAAAATACATACAAACCTATATACTAAAGAAGTAGAACGATTAGAAACGTGTCGTGGAAATGATGAATTGATGACATTTTTTTATTTTTTGTTGCTGCGTTTAGAATGGGCTACCGTCACCCGAAAATCCGTACGTATTCAATGGGGATTTCGTTGATCGTGGCAAAAAAGGACTTGAGGTGCTACTTTTGCTACTGGCTTGTCTACTGGTGTATCCGGGTGGTGTGTTTTTAAATCGAGGCAATCACGAGGATAGCGTCATGAATGCACGGTATGGTTTCATTCGAGAAGTTCATCAAAAATATAAGGTAACTACTAACGCTCTAGCTTATAGCCCATTATGCCTAATGAACAAATTGTGTTATTTATTTATTAGCATAACGCAGAAAGGCTGATTAAATTAATCGAAGAAGTGTATCGATGGTTACCACTAGGTACAATAGTCAATAATCGTGTCCTCGTTGTGCACGGTGGCATTTCCGATTCAACGGATTTAGATTTAATTCGAAGCTTAGATAGAGGAAAATATATTTCGATATTGCGACCACCAATTTCCGATTCAACAATTCCGGGTGCTGATATAATTGATAAGGCAGAATGGAAACAGGTAAAAAACGTTTATTTAAATAACAAAAAAAATTATTTTTTCGAGACATCTACTTTTAAGTAGCGCAACTAAAAAACTGGTATAATAGTAGAGACACACGTTTTTGTACTAAAATTGTAGTTTCGACACACATTTTTTGTGTACACACTAGAACCATCTACACATAACTAGTTACAATTCGCAATACTAATTTTCATTATGAAATGCATTTTGCAGGTATTCGATATATTGTGGAGCGATCCGCAGCACACCGATGGCTGTAAACCAAATGGATTACGTGGTGCTGGTACATATTTTGGTCCCGATGTATCCAATAAATTTCTGCAACGCAATAAATTACAATTTTTGGTTCGCTCGCATGAATGCAAACCCGATGGACATGAGCTGATGCATGACGGCAAAGTGATCACGATTTTTTCGGCATCCAATTATTATGAAATTGGTTCAAATAAAGGAGCGTACTTGAAATTGGACCCGAAATTGGATACACATTTTATTCAGTACACGGCGGCTGCATCGAAGACACGTAAATTAACGTTTCGTGAACGTGTCGGTCTGGTTGAAAGTTCAGCGATTCGAGAATTAGGCGCTAGGTTACGCGATAAACGATTAGAATTGGAAAGTGAATTTAAGAAGCGGGACGAAGAGAATACGGGTTTTATAACAAATTCAAAATGGTGCGAAGCGATGGAGGCAGCCACATTACTCGGTCTGCCGTGGCGATTGCTAAAAGAAAAGTTGGCGCCTCGTGACGAAAACGATCCAGCCAATGAAGTACGATACTATAAAACATTGGAATTACTCGACACGGATCGAATCGTAAGTTTATAGTAGAAATATTTTTTTGGGGTTTTGGTGCTCACCGCGTTTTTTTTTTGTATTTATTTCAGAAATCAGCTCAAGCCGATTCAACATCCGTGGCCGAGTCGCTATACTCGAATAAAAGTAGTTTAGAAGCGATTTTCCGTATATTAGACAAAGACAATTCCGGTTTTATTTCACTCGAAGAATTCGGTGAAGCATGCGAACTGCTTCAGAAGCATTTACCCGAACACAATACCAAAGAACAATTGATGGAGATGTGTAAAATGATGGACATCAATAAAGACGGTTTGGTCGATTTAAACGAATTTCTTGAAACATTCCGCCTGTGCGAACAAGGTCGTATGTCTACGCTATTAGGAACTTGTAACGGCCTACTGTTAGACCAGTCACAAAATAAAGACATAGCCACCACGGTCGGTGGCAGTAAATTAACAAATCCGCGCGAAATGCATATCAAAAAGGCTGAATATGATACGGACGAGAGTGAAATCGATGTGGAGGATAATGACTTGGATAAAGATAAAAAATTGAAAAGGCCCAATAGTAAAAAGCATGATTTACTACAAAAGAAAATCGACAAAAAATCGTTAATTGTGTCTGAACAAAAAGGTAAAATAATTCATGAGTCGGCGGTTAAATTGATTAGCGATAGTAGTGACGCCGATTCGAAGAACGATGATAGTAGTAACAACAATAGCAAAGATGTTAATGGGGTTGATAAGAAGGACGAGAAGCTCAAAGACATGTTTCTTTAAACTAAACCGATCTGCATACACAACACAAACACACACACAACACACACTACACAAATATTTAAAAAGCAATTTTAACATTAAAAAATGTACTTTTGTAACCGTCCAATTAGCAATTTGATATAATATTTAATGTGTTAATTATGATTTTGTTATTTTTTAATGTTAAATCGATCTTATCTCTTCAAAAGAAAATTAATTAAATTAAATTACCAATTTTTGCTTATAGGAAACCAAAAGGGAACAATTCGAGATTACAACGAAACAGAAAAACTACTTCCAGATTAGAACCAATAATTACAGTAAAATATGGGCATATTCTGTAAGAAATTTTTGAAAATTATTTTTAAATAGCAACGCAAACTTTTATCACATTGCACGTCACATCACATTTATATACAAATTGTGTATCGTCTCCATAATTTTGTTTTGTAGTGTTTCGTATATAATGTTCGTTATTATTTTGTTACTCACGCATATCTAAATAACAGTCATAATATTGATCGATTTTCCTAATCTGTAATCTATTTACCTAAATTTTCTTCTTCCTGATTTTTACGGGGGGCTTTCTAAATAAATTTGGTGGATCATCTCAATATTTACTAACATTTTTAGTTAGATAGGAAATTTAACCAAAATATTATCTTATAGTTAGGATAAATTCTTTTAAGTAAATGTTTAAGATTTTTCTTCTGTAATAGATTCTGTTTTACTCATTTTTAAAACAAGGCCAGCGCTTTCTACTGTTCTAGAAAATCGGACGATGCTTACAAATATGGCCAGGCAGAATATTCATATTAAATCCCTGATGTCGCGTTAATACAATGAACTCGGTGAGAAGCGGCTTCATCATCGCGACTAAATATACCTCATTCAAAACTGTTTTCTCGAAGATATTCCAAGAATTGAATGTTACTTTACCGCCAAGAGTTACCGTAAAGCTAAAGTCAATTGGTTTAAGCCAAAAGCGCTTAAATTTAGATGCGACTGAACTGCACACTGAACTGAACATTATACAATGCAAGTGGAACGGATTATACATCAAATAATAAGCAGTTTTGAATAATTTAAAACAGGAGTACAGTATGGATCAAAAATCTGCGACAGAAATATTTTGTTGTGCAGCAACATCCTCCGCCTCCTTGAAATACGCTGACCTTACAATATCCGGTTCTCGTGGCAATGGCCAAATGCGAGTAATAGATCGTGTTATCTCACCATTCGAAGTTAGTTCCGAGTCTCACAACTCTAGTAATTCCATCCCTATCTGGATAAATTTGAATGATGCGCCACATTTTCCATTTTAAAGGGGGTAGATTATCATCCTTTATTATGACTAAGTCACCGTATGATATATTGGTTGTTGCGCTCGTCCATGATTTACGCTGTTGATTCGGATGAGCACCGCGTCCAAAAATGTTGATGTAGCTGTTGTACAGATTCCATCGCTAGTGAAAGAAAAACTTTTCTCTTGAACTTGGGTTCAGGAATCATTGTAAGCGGTCTGCCAATCAGAAAGTTGCCAAGCATCAGTGGCAAAAAATCACTCAGGTGATTCAGGTCAATCAGGTGATTTTGTCGTCCTCGCATAGCTTCGAAATTTCTTTTTTATGATTTTGCCTGCAAAACAGTTCAAACATTGGCACCGATGAAATTTGTTGCGTTGTCTCTTGTTGTGACGAAACGTTTTAAAGCTTCAATAAATGCTGATGTCGTAAGTTCGGTCATGAATTAAAAATGTACGGCCTTGGTTGCAACACATACAAATATGCATAAATATGCTTTGGTCGGCCTCTTTCCTTGTAGCTTGTAATGAATTATATATAAAAAGGCCCGCATAGTAGTCAATTCCGATGTTGGTGAATGGAGGCGCCATAGATATTTGGCTGGCCAGCAATTGTCCCATGAATTGAACAGAATTCTGAAGATGAACTCTTCGACAGGTAAAGCATTGATTGACGACCTTCTGTGTAAGGTGTCGTCCATTTACGGCCAGAACTGCTGACGAGTAGCTGCTAGGAGAGCTTGTGGGCTGCATGTAGAAATTTGATATGTAAATGTTTGATTAGTAGCAATGTAAATGGATGAGAGGGTAGGATAATGATAAGACGTTTAATTGAGTAGGAAAGAATGGCATGAGAAAAACGGCCTCCAACCCTAATGATAACGTTTTCGTCAAGGAAAGGGACCAACGATTTTAGACGAGAACGATGATTGACTTGTTTGCCTCGGCTGAGGTGCTGATATTCTTCTATAAACGATTCTCGTTGAATCATTTTTATGATGGTAGATCCACCTAAATCTCTTTCTTCAATGGATAATTCAGGGATGAGGTGCCTTTTTTCGTTTGTTGATCTTGCGTTCTTCGCAAATCGTAGAACAAAACTTATCACGTTGTATAATGATCGATAATTGTGTTTGTATTTAATTTTATTGTACATGTAGGTTAATTCTGAAGTATTGGAATCCGTTACCATAGACAAGAATTTATATTTTTAAATTCCAAAACTTCTTGTGGAATTAGTTTTGGCCATGAGCTGTCATTATGCAATAAGAATTCTGGTCCATTGAACCATAGAGAAGGACTGGCTCGTTCTGGCATCGTTTCATTTAAGATAATTGTAGCGACACCCTGGTATGCTTTGGTTTGGCGATGCTACAAGGGCTAGATCGAAACTTCAAGTCACACCAAAATGCCCTTAACAGAATCTACGAACAGAGGTTTTGGAGCGCCGCATATATAACTGGCTAAGGCTCAGGGTTGGGGTGGGGTTATATCCAAAGCTTGATCGGAGCTTGAGTAACCGCGTACGAAGAAGTGCAACAGAAAAAAAAAACGAATAAATCGACAATAAAGATAAAAGAAAATTGAAGGCATTGTATCCAGTTTCCCACATCACCAGATCGGAGTGAAACGATGCAAAGAGGCATAGTCACATAATAATAGGTGGAATATAGTCAGCCTTCGGTGCTTCCAACTTAGCTATCTTCCATTTGGAATTCGGAAGATCCCCAAGATATCCTTAGGATCACTGAATTTCGCAGAGATCCAAGGCCACGATCTGGGTCTGCATGGAATTTTGTCCCTTGCCCCAACTACCAACTTGGCTCCAGGCCAGACCACACCGAGGCTCCCTACTGCCTTCTTGTAGAGAAAGAGTGGCCTCGAATAATCTCGGACAATTTCTTTAATATCGAAGAGCATAAAACACATAAGTATAAAATTCTTATATGAATTGAATCAGATTAGCTCACTTCTTATATACAATCAAATACGAATATCATAAATTTAAATTCATGTTGTATTCAGGAAAAGCCCCGTGGATATTAGTTAACATGTAATTTCGAAAAGCCTGTAAGACCAAATCTAAAACAAAAATCTAAGTTTCGTCAGTATAAAGCTAGTCTAGACATGCAAAACTTGATAATCATTGGAATATTGGAAGTATCTCCGATAATTACGGAAATATCGAACAAGTATAATTCGAATAAACACAAGGGTACCCTCCTTTGAATTTCGAATAATCTCAAAAATTTCGAAGAACCTAACGAGACGTGACAAAACCTTCTTCTAATCGAAAAATCCCGAAATCAAACAAAACAAATACTACAATCATCACCCATTACTCGCTGCCGGCATATTATTAAATCCGTTTTTATACCGGTAATAACAAAATTCAATAAATGTGAAACTAAGTAGAGTTTTAATGTACAAAAATACTACGTCCTGCTATTAAATCGAATTTAGCATAGAGCTAAGTTGCATAACAATGTATAAGTAAATATATACACGATTGCTATTTAATATTTTAGAAATTTACCGAGACCATTTGAGAGTTCCAATATTATTCGAGGTTTGTTTGTCATTTTGTTGGGCTTAGCGTTAACTTGCTTAATGTTACTAACTCGTCACTTCCAAAAAAAAAGCAATCATTTCACGATTATTTGGAATATAAGATTTTCGTAGATTTTTTTAATTTTCTCTACGACTTAGAGGCTTTCGCGCAGTTTTCATCAATAATCGATTTTTCGTTATTATTGAAATTGTTCGGAATCATTCGAGATTATTTCAGTTTACTCTATGCTTCCATGCAGTTTTTTCTACATTGTGGAGATGATTCAAGATTGATTTTCGATTTTATTCGAATGATGCACGGCAATAATTTTGCTTAGCTTTAAGTTCCAGGATGTTTGAAAATTTCGACATTTTTGACAATATTTTCAAATTATTGAGACTACATTGGTTGGTTTGAGCGGATCATTTCCAATAAGGATGAAAGAGCAGTGATAGTGAATATAATGCATAGAATGAGAAGAAGTTCGTGAATTGAACAAGTTTAGAAATTCGTCTGGACCTTCTCAAAATTTTAAAATTATTAATAAATGTTATCTACCTTTTAAGAAAGATTTTATTCCTTACACTAAAATTGTCGCGGATATAGACATCTCCAAATTGGATGATGCAACTTTTAGTAATATAAGAAATAGTTTAGTTACAATTTTGAAAAATTTTAAGTAACAGAATAATTTAAGAGAACGATTTTTGAAAATTGACCATGTACAAAAAATTTGCGATCCTTTCAAAATAAACAGTTTTTTTTTAGAGATAACCCGAAAATTTGTGTGTTGAAAGCTGAATGTTAACAGTTATCGCATGAACAAATAGGATATTTCGAAAAATAAATTTACTTTTGCGAGAGTCAGAAGACAACACATATATCCAAATCCGAAAAGCTTATATTTCATCAATCCATTCAAATTTAAATTCAATGATTCGGTCTTAGGAACATTTAGACAAAATTGATAGGACAATAGCTAAAAATCTGAAGAATTGTAATGGTACAGCACCACGAATATATTATGGTCTACCAAAAATACATAATATTGGTTATCGAATGGACTAATTGTTCGCTATTTGGGATTACCACGGTACAATTTATCAAAATGTTTGTCCAATATTCTAAATTGTTTTCTACAAAATAATTTTTGAACCAGCCGAAGATTTTAAAAACAAAATTCTACCTCCAAATTATATATTAAGATCGTTAGACGTCTTTGATTCAAAATGTGGTTAAACAGTTTTGGATTGACATAAACATTAAAAGTAACACAAATTTGCAATTGAATGATTTTCTGAAGAAATATTTTCTGAAGTATTGAAAGTTATTTTAAATTCTACCGAATTTAGGTTTGGGATTACCACGGTACAATTTATCAAGATGCCTTGAATAAGTGTTCGCTACTCCAATGGGCTCGCCAGTCAGTCTAGCAGTGAAGACTGTATTGTTGAAGACCTATTACGTTAAACCTATTTACTTCTTTAGATCGAATTTTATTATTTTCTTGGCATATTACCATAAATAGTTTCACACCGCGAATTAAATTCACTTGTGCAGTTGAAAACAATGAAATTTCACTTCACGTACATTATGTATTTCAAAATTTTTTAATACAAATGAGTTAACTTTAGGTACATTTTTAAATAAACGACGTTAAAAATTAGTAATAGAAAAAAAAGTTCTGATTTTGACGTTTTCTGATTTTGTGAGGTTCGGTTTATCTTTCTTCCAAAGAAATTTTATTTTGCTTAATTTCTTCTAATAATTAATTTGGAATGTTAAAAAGTTGGAAAAGGTAGCTTAAAAATTGTACACCTATTTTTAAAAATATGGATTTGGTTTTAGTTTACGAATTTTGAGGCAACGGAAGACTCCCTACTGTCCAAAATTGGTTCCACGTAAAAGAGGTCTATAACAGCTCAAATTACAGGTCTTGAGCTCTATTTTCCATACATTTGTAGCGAAGTTGATTTTACGATATGAGAGATTTAATATTGCGGCCGAAACCATGGGACTTTCATTTTATTGCGAAAATATGAAGGTCCGAATGAGGTCTACGAGGGCTCAAATGAAAGGACTTGAACTCTAATTTCCAAACTTATGTGGCAAAATTGGACTCTCTATTACAAAAGTTTTCTGCAATGTGGCAACCTTTTTTAATTTTTTTGAAGTTTGATTAAAGTTGTATTTTCAATTAAGGCCCAAATAGTTGGTTGCAGTTCTAAAGCATTTGCATCACTTGAAACCCTTTTGATTATCAACATTTTTTTGTGCATTAAAAAAGCATGGTTTTTCATAATCTGAGGAACAGGTAAAGCACTGATAAACCTTTTATACCCGGCTCACTACAACAAAAAGCTTGTCTGTTTCCAAACTTGATTTCATCATGCTTTGACGTAATATAAACAGAAATGTCGACACTTAATTGATCCCCTCGATAGGTTGACCCTACTAAATATTGTCAAATTTTGGAATTAGTTATTAGTTAGATATAGATATTATCTTCAATATTCAACAACAAAAAAAAAAATCCTTTCAAAATAGTTGTTAGATTTCTGGTACCGGATAAACTCTTCAATTGGAAACTATAACCGCGCTAATTCAATAATTTGATAATATTTAACAGCAGAATTGGAATATCATAGTAATAAATAATTTCGAACTTCTCACAAATTAAGAGATCCTGAAAATTACTCGAATATTATTTCCATCTAAAGGTTATAGAGAACGTTCATAATTTATTTTTGTTCTGAAAATTCAATAGATAACTTCAACAAGCTCTTGTTTTCTCAAACAAACTCTCAAATAGTTGAACAATTTTACAAACCAAATTCTTTTCAGACTTTTCTGCCAAATCATCTACAAAAATGTTGTGAAAATGTTGCACTTGCTTCTTTCTTCTTTAAGCCTTTCATACGATTTCACGAACACTGCAAATGTTTTTATTTCAGCAATGTCCTTCCCAGTCGAAGTAAAAGAGAAATGAAATTATTTCTCATGTGAGCTTTAATAACAGCCGCTTTTCATGACGTTTGATCTGATCTGGTTCAGATCATGTTTCATGAAACTGAAATTCTAAACTTTGATGTGATCCGGATCACTAAGCATCAAGAAATTCTGCTTATGGTGTCAAAATTTATTCTTCTGCGAAGCACTGCTCCTTCTCCTTTACTAAGCTCGGTATGAGAATCTTCAATCCTGTATGAGGGGGTATAATATCATGGCGAGCCTTTCAAAATACATAATAACCAAATTTTATGTTTTAAATATAATTTTAACAAAATCGAGAAAGACTACCTAGGAGTAAGACAATATTAAAGAATTTTATAAGTTTTGCTATAATCTTTCACAATTGCGTGCACTAATTAGAATTTTGTAAAATTCTAACCCAACACTATTGTAAGCACTTAGCCATTCTTAGTTCATAATCACATTCATATTTCGATGAATTATGTAAACCATTTTTCAACACTCTCCTAATCGAACATTTTATCTAAATCTAATTTACATTTAATGTGATCAATATTTATATACTTAAAAGAAATACATTTCGGTAAAATATGTATGACATATATCGTATTTCATGTCTTATTTACCCAATGTTCTAATTTAAAACACATCATAAATATTTGTTTAAATAAAAAAGTGTTCGTCTATTCTCATTCATTGGTGCATGCATTTCAGATTTTCTTCAAACATGACTAAGTAGTATTTTCTCACATCATATACAACACAGTATGCGGTACCATAATTGTGCATCTTAATTTGTTCCAAACTTTTTATTTCTAGGACCAAACTAAAATGCAAAATTTTATAACAGCAAATTAAAAAAATTAAAACAAAATACAAATAAAATTAATAAAAATTTACATTGGGAACAATATTTAAAACTTTAAAGCAGCTAAATCTATAGAACATAACCTCTAAAAGTTTATATTTTTATTTTTATTATAAATAACAAAAAAATATATAAAAACCTTAATTTCATACACTAATATATAAAAAATAATTCTAAATTTAATATAAATATATATATTATATACAAATAAAGTTTTTAAAAATAATTTTTCTATATATTACATTATAAATAAAATATTTTAATAAAATTAGAAACAAAATATTATATTTATGTGCTTATTTATAATAAAAATGTATTTAATATTAAGAATAGCTTTAAAATGTTATTTCTTCTAAAAAAATATATTATTAAATTTTTAAATTATTACAGTTAAATTTTAACGCAAATTATTTATATTTAATATATCATCGATAATATTAAAAAAAAATTATTAAAATAAATAAATTTTTATAATTATTATAGCACACAGTTCCTAATCCTCTTTGAAAATGAATAACTAAAACTACTATCCTTTAATTAAACATCGATAAAAAAAAATATATTTTGACTGTGCGCAGCTAGAATCCCTATATCAGTGGTGTCCATAAGGTCGATCGCGATCGACTGGTCGAGTTGTAAATTTCGAGTAATTTAATTGAAAGAATACCATTCAAAGTCGAGATCATTTATTAAGAATACTTGAGTGCACCTTTATAGTAATACATACTTTGAAAATTAAAAAGTAGATCGCGAAGAAATATTGTTTGGAAAGGTAGATCAATCAAAAAAAAATGAGTGGACACGCCTGACCTATATAGAGCAGAATGACTGTCAAAATATTTTACACACAAAATATTATAAAATTTTATTAAATTTAACATTCCACACTAAACTATCGTTTATGTCAATTATAATCGACGATCTTATAAATTTCAAAACTACTCGTATATCTATCTCACTTTTTTCTATACATTTATATCAACTCTTCTTCGTCATCTTTAAAAATTCATCGTTGTCTAGTCTACTTGTACTACTTCTAACTAAAATTAAATATTAATCTTGTATTACAAATCAAATTTAAAACAAAAAAAAAAAAACAAAGAAAGCTTTAAAAATCTTTTTAAAAGATTCAAGAGAACAAATAATTATTTATAGGTTATATAAACCAAACCAAATCTATATAATAAATTTGTTTAAAATATAACAAATCATAATTTTTAAATATTTTTCTACTTAACTATATAAATTAATTAAATTTGTGTTTACGTAAAAATATAAATTTGATATAGTAATTAAAAAACAAATAAACGAAACATGTACGATCACCATCATATCAAACTAAATAAAATCCAAGAGTTAATAAATAATAAGCCGCTTACATGAAAAAGACATCAATCCGAAATATTAATCCAAAATGGGGCCAAATTTTAACTATTTATCAAAATTATATTTTTACTAGTCTCGATACGAGTACTGTACTAAAATATCAAATACATACATACAAACAAAATTAATTTATATATTTAAAAATTAAACAAAAACAAAAAATAAAAAATATCATTATCGTTAAATTTAAAAAATTATAAATGCAGACAAAAAAAATTAATTAAATAACAAATTTCATAAATAACAAAAAATAAAAAACATTTAAATTTATAATTAATGAAATCAAAATGATTTAATGTTCATTTATTGTTTTATAATATTTATCTATATTATATTTACAGCTAAATAAATTATTTAAATATTAAAAATCCAAACAAAATTAACTAAATTACTAAAAATAAAAATAAACTTAATTTTTAAACAATACATGGAATTTTTCTTTTGTATTTTGAAAACAAAAGACGCTGGTAAGTTGTAATAGGGTCAGGTTGCTCAAGTCGTACCCCATAAGAAAACGTTTTAAACACATAGTTGTGAGTATAATTGGAAACCTTAGTAAACCCTACTTTTACTTATTGCAAAAAAACTGAATAATTAAGTCGTACTACCTACTACTTAAGTCATGTCAGTTCATAAAACCCCATTACTATTTTGACAAAAAACTTTCAAAACACCGCTAGATTACCAAACAAATCACTAATATATATATATATATATATATATATATATATATATATATATATATATATATATATATATATATATATATATATATATATATATATATATATATATATATATATATATATTAGGGTGGAGTGAAAAAAATTTTTTTTTACAATTTTGGTACGGGGGCCTTTCAGAAAGTTACTTTATAGTGTCGTTAATGACTGGTTAAAATATTTTTAAAATTCATTAAAATTTAGCGGTGGTATTTTCCAATTGAAATTTTTCTTTTTAGCCGAATTAAACTAGACTTTCATTATACAAAAAATCCTGAAGTACATGATTCTTTAGAACTCGATAGAATACCGTTTAATAATTGAAATTACTAACGTCTCGAATGCCACTCCTGTGATAAACGCCCACTATCCACTTTTAGGGAGAAGAAAAAACATTTTGGTCCATCACTTTTTACTTTCTTTTGCGTAAGTAAAATAAAGTATAGAAATCATGAAAACGTTTAACCTTGACATTATTGGTAATTTATCGATTTTGGGGTCCTGCGAGTCCGAAAAATTAGGTTTCGAAGTGGTCTTTGTCGGTCTTTAAGTTAAAAATCTTCAATAAGTTGAAAAAACATACTCTAAATGGAAAATACCATCGGTAAATATTAATGAATTTTAAAAATATTTTAACCAGGTGGTTTTGGCACTAAAAGGTAACTTTTGGGGGGCCCCCCTAATTTTTGTTTTTTTTCACTCCACCCTAATATATATATATATATATATATATATATATATATATATATATATATATATATATATATATATATATATAACTAAGGCTGTTTTCCAAAACATTTATTTTGTGGAACCTAGCTTATTACATAAGAAATTACAAAGAATAAGTTAGGTATACAAATAAGTATTCGTTTGGAAAACGGCCTAATACTAAAAAAACAAAATGTATTTAACTACACTGTTTCCTTACCTTAGGAGACACCAGATGAAAATTACACTCAATCGACTATAAATGAATTTGTTGACCAGAAACATTCTAAATTCATTAAAATGCAGATGCGCACGGTCTACGCGCACTAACACACCACATTTAAAATTGTTATAGTACGTCACAAGGGTGTTAATTGACTTGATACAATAAAGATTCGAGAATTTTGAACGAGTACTATGTGATGGTACACGGTATGTGTAACGTACACAACGTTTGATTTCATATTACGTACGTGGTATTAATTCGAATTTTTCATTTATAGAAAATTTAAAGTAAGAACGTAAGTTTGAAATTTTAAGAAAATCAATGCAAATGATTTTAAAATTATCAAGTGACCCTAGTTTATTTTGTTTATCAGTTTTCTTTGTCCAAACAAAATTAGTTGATAAACAAAATGAACTAGGATAACTTGATAATTCTAAAATTATTTGTTTTAATTTACTTTGTTTTACGTTAGTGAAAATGAGAAATGACTTGATTTTTTATTTCGCCTACTCTACCTATAAAAATACAACCGGCAGTTGAAATAAAAAATTAAGTCATATCTCATTATAATTTGTCATCGAACCGGAATTCGGGCACAAATGGTTTAACCAATTGAACTGAAACTTCATATTTAAGGGGTTTTCATAAATTAGGAGGTCCCAGTGAATTTTAGTGCACATCGGCCAACCAGAAGTATCCACTCCCATAGGCCAGGATATTATTTTGCAGAAAAATTAAAAGAAATATAAAAAATTAAAAATACAAAAGAATAAATTTGTAAGAAATTTGGATAAAAGTTTCTCAAAATTCCATATTCGTAAAAGAAAGTCTTGTGTTGGCCACACCTCAATTTTTTGTTTTTAATACGAACTCATAAACAATCTCGTAAAGTTCATTCGTTTTTTTTCTAATTTAAAGAGAATTGGCCTGGTGTTTTCTAAATCCTTAAAGGTCCTAGGTCCGAATTCTTGAAATTCACCGAGACAATTCATGGGCTACTTTATTATAAAACCATTTAAATTAGAAAGTCATCGGTGACTTTCTCGTATGTGAATTTCAAGAAGATGGCTTCTTCACACTATTCAATTTGGTCGGCCGGTTTTTCCAAATTGGTTGGAAATTTGTTCGTATGAATGCATGATGGGTAAAAAAAAAAATTGCTAGCATCTTAGGGATATATTTTTGTTGGCCATAATTTTTCTAGGCCCTACGCATTTTAACGAGATCACAACAATTTGGACATTTCTTGTGTGTTTATATTGATACAATGAGTAAATTAATTATGGGAAAACATAGAATTAGCAGAGTTTGTTCAGTGCCAGAATGTACTGATCGAGGTAATAAAGTAAAAAAAAACAACGAGCGAGTTCACCCTCAACTCGTAAAAGATTTATGTGAAAACTTTTTTGTATAAATATCTATTGAATCATTTCAAGCCATTTCGATAAGGCTCAGAAACCAATCCGTAAAGACGGCTGATGTTCGCTCAGTGTATAAGCTAAGTTACAGTTTTGGTTCAAAAAGTCAATAAGTTATTCGATTTTGAATTTGGAGGACGAACCTTACTGACATTAATTGAGCATAAGCAAAGTACAGTTCTGTTAAGTTAATCACCTAAACCTGCCATGTACGCTTTAAAATATATCATTACTCATACACGGCAATCTTGTTCAAGACTCCATAATAGTAAATGGTCACGGCAAACTCGCTGAACAAAGCAAACACGCATCGCTTTGTCATTGATCAATTTAAAATAAATAAACTAAAGCGGAACTATTAGCGGTAGGGCAAAACACTAATAACAAAGCGTACCGATTAAACAATTTCAAAATTATTATTTTATTATGCACAATGTAGGCACATATATGGTATATATGCAGTTTTCACAGCTTGCTATTTCCATTAAATTTTTTGGAGTCACTTAAAGCATTGTCCCGCATGAAAAACGGAAAACCGGCATTTAAAACCGTCAAACTCAATTGTTGGCTAAGTTGATTCACTTTGCAATATGAAAATTATTAACAAAGAGTTCTAATCTTTTAATTAATTAATTAACTAATTAATTTAATTTCATTCAAAATCCCCAATTTTATGTTTTGCCGGCCGTCAAGCAAAAATCCGTTCGCCAAAATATAAAATTGGCGTTTTTGAATGAAATTAAATCAATTTTAATAAAAATTTTTACAAATAAGGTCGAACTTTAGATTAGAACTATTTTTTAATAATTTTCATATTGAAAAACAAACAATTTTGTCAATTATTTGATTTGACGGTTTGAAACTACACAAACATAATTTGTGGTCCTTTCTTTTGCTTGTAATTTTCAATTTCAAAAACACTTGCTGCTGCGGCTTTATATAGAAAAGATTTTTACAACAAAATAAATTAAAGTAGGCGGATTTTTTTAATTTTTTTTGTATTCGGCTCACGATGTTTTTAAAATGCCGGATGATGTTGTATATTGCATGTGTATGCGTAGATTTTGCGTTGATTTTACGTTTTATTTATTTATTGTTCTTGTCGATATATACACATACATGGAATATTTTTTGTTCGGCTTTTTTGTTTCCGTAACCCGACTTCTATACAATTTTTTACTTACTCCTGCCGCTAAAGATGTTTTCACATCAAAAAATTGCTTTACACCATTTTCCAAGTATTACTTTGGATTATGTCCATTTTTTTTGGCGCTAATATCACAATATTATTAAATTATAATTTTTAACAAAATTAAAAACTATTTAAAAGTAAAATAGAATAGGATTTCTTTGTGTGATATTTTATTTTACTTAAAAAGTACTACATAGTTTCGGGCGTTCACCCTTTGTCAACTTTTTCTATTCTAATTTTAAATTACAATAATGTCTTCTTTATATATTCGTAAATCGCATTGTTCGGCATTTGGTCGTTGAGTAAAGATGGGTTATTCTCATGATTCTATAAATCCCAGGTTAGCTCGATTTTTCAAAACACGTGTTTGTGACGTCATGCAATTCTTTTTTACTTTTCGTTTTTTTATTTGTTGTTGTAATTTATATACGTATTGAGAATTGAGTGACGTCAAAAAAAAAAAAGATGGCCATTTGTTTACATATTTCGAGCTAACCTTTTGTTTTATTGAATCATGGGTTATTCTTGTGAACGTAATAGGCTTTGACTTTCGAGTCAGTTAGTTGATTTTATTTTTATATTTTTTCTTAAATTAATTTAAAGTTCGAACCAAAAAAAAAATTAGAACTTGCAAATCGAGCACAATGGCAGAATGCTACCATCGTACGGATCCCTTGGTGATGCCGCTGAACGTAAAATTGTAGAATTTGAAGTGGCGCATGCGAAAAATACTAAAGCCTAAGCGAATGATGTAATTGAACAGCTGTGATGTGATCCGGTCTATAATCTTGCAGTTTTATTTTTACTTTTTATAATGTTAAGCCACTTCATACGCCACAATCTGTTGTGAATGAGCATATGCTCAAAACCGAGAGTGGAAGCATGAGGGTGGTATATTTAACACAAAATTGTTGTATATAAATAAATAAATAAATAAATATATCTCTATATCTTCCATTATATTTAATGTTTCCCCTTTTCTCATTCTGTGTATCACATTTAGGTTATTATTGTAGCTGGTGTATGTGTGTTGTTGCTGTGTGAGATGTTGTGCATAATTCGACTTGCTCGTATTTTTGCCGATTTCTTGTGTGTGTTCTTTGAAACGAGTTTGAAAGCTCCTCCCTGTTTGGCCTATATAAAACTCTGTGCAGTTATTACAGTTTAACCTATACACACCTGATTCACATTCTGCTATTATTTTTGTGTTGGCTCGGTTTTCAATTTTGTTTTTTGTTCGGTATGCTACGTTATATTCGTATTGTCGAAATATTTTATTTATTAAGTTCGCTGTTGGTTTGTTATACTCTATTGTTATGTATTTTTTGTTCTTTTTCTCTTTCTCTATTTCAAAAGTAGTAAGTGTTCCTAATTGTTGTTTGTATTTGAATTTTTGGTTAATGTTGTTGATCATATTGAAATTGAAACCGTTCATTTTTGCAATGTGCATTATGATGTTGATCTCTTCTTCGTAGTCAGCTTCGTTCATTGGGATGTTATTTATTCGAGCGATCATATGTTGGTATGCTGCCATTTTGTGTTGTGTTGGATGGTTCGACGTGTTGTGAGTTGTATGATCAGTCAAAGGGGAAACATTAAATAGAATGGAAGAAATAGAGATATACGTTCACAAGAATAACCCATCTTTACTCAACGACCAAATGCCGAACAACGCGATTTACGAATATATAAAGAAGCCATTATTGTATCATAATTTAAAATTAGAATAGAAAAAGTTGACAAAGGGTGAACGCCCGAAACTATGTAGTATTTTTTAAGTAATATAAAATATCACACAAAGAAAGCCTATTCTATTTTATTTTTAAATAGTTTTTAATTTTGTTAAAAATTATAATTTAATTTTCGAAGTGATATATTGTTAAGAAAAAAGTTGTATTACATCATACGGATTTACCAGACACATGTTGTATTATCACTTCCGATTCGTTTTCGATAGTGTTTTGTCTCTTAAGTATAACAAGGACTAAATTTCAATCCATTTCCTTTTTTATTACAATTTTTCTAATGTGATCTCAGAGAATTGTATACTTTTCCTTTTCTTCACATCGAAAAAATATCGAAATAAAATTTGAGTGATACTAATAAGGAGTGGTGAATGGAAATAGATCTAGAATGTTGTTTTATTCGAACAAAATGGGATCACTTTAGAAAAAGCATAAAAAGAGTACATTTTTTTTATTTTTCCAAGAGGCAAAGCACTATCGAAAACGAATCCAAAAGTACAACATGTCACCACAGCATCGAAAATTAGCAAAAATGACTTGTTAATTTCAAAACATTTTTGATACTAATTTTAACCTAGTTTTTAACGGTTTCTAGTTTTGTAAAACCAAATTTATTAAACTACAACCAAAACGCAGAAACATTTGACCGCAAAAATTGAATGTCGAAAGTTTAAATAAGGAGAGTAACGCAAAATATTCAGCAGTCGAAGGAATGGATAATTTACCGTCAATAAGAATAATTATAAATGAAGTTTTAATTCACTGCAAAAACTGTCAAATTTAATCTATTTTATTTTATTGAAAATACATTTTTATTTAGCTTCAATTTTCTATTTCATGATTTTAATTGGGGAACCCACAAAATATTGGAAGGCGAGAAATTCACTAAGGGAGAAACATTTTAGCAAATTTATTCTGAAGGAATTTTTAAAGCAATATTTCTCAAAGGATTAAGGAAGTATTGTTGTATTTGTCGGTATTAACACTACCCTGCAAAATTTTGCCCCTGGACAATGAATAGGTGTTTCCGAAGTAATTTTACACGCTGAATCCGAATATGGGCTCAGAATTGCAGATTGCTCTATCACGTCAGGTTTACGAGATATTCTAACCTAAAAGTGCAAAAACCACATTTTTATGACATATTTAAGGTTATCTAGCACCGCGATTCTTTTTTTTCCAAAAATTTATATGTGGATCTTATAGTACAAGTCTTCTTCTTTCAAATGCCGTTGATTTTGCTTAAATATTTCTTTTTTTGCCGAGATATCGCATTTTCGAATTTGCATGTTCGTGAATTTTTCGGTATACCAAAATTTTATACCGTAGGTATAAAAGGTAGTGTATTATACAGTATACCGACAGCGTGAAAAATTACTTCGGAAACAACTATTCATTGTCCAGGGGCACTAAATTTTTAAAATTTTGCAGGGTAGTGTAATTTACGTTAACAAATTAGTATTGGCATCTATCTAAATGACGTTTCCGGCAAACCAATATTCATTATTCTTTTGATAAAATGTCATACATTTTAAGCGTATTTAATTGAGACATTTATAACAACAATTGCATTAAATAATCTCAAATTTTGTTTGGTATTATTTAAATCTTATCTCATTTTGAAGTTTTCGTACTTAGCGACAGACGCCACCAGTTGTCATAATACATGTTACATTTATACATATTTTATTTCGGAAGGATGGATTTTACCAATTAAATCAAATTGGCTATTTTCTTGAGGAAAAAATAAACCCAAAATAATTAGTGACTTTCCCAAATATAATTGCAACGCTTGCTGACTGGCGGCTAAAATATTTCATATGTAGTTTTATATGGTCAAAATGTGTGTTGAATGTTTCATTAAATTATTAATTTCGACTAAATTAATTTTAAAATTTGTTATTTATTATTAATCACAACATATTGAATTTTATTAATCATAAAAAAAAGTAGGGGGACATCCACTAATTTAGACAAGAAACTTGTATTTGTAAACATGATTTTACTTGTTTTTGCATGTAAAAAAAAAAAAAAGTAGTCAGCGCTGCCCAAGCGAGGGGACAAATGAACTAAAATCGATATTGGGCAAATGGCTAATTGGAATTAAATTTTGGTCAACAAAATACGCTTTGCATTTTGAGATTAAACACATTTTACAGCTTACTGAAATTGTATTAGGTTGTTCAGAAATTAATGCAGGTTTTCAACCATTTTATTTAAAACGACATATCTCAGTTTAGAATAAATTTTATTAATCGAAATAAGAACCATTAGAATCTACACATTGTTGCCAACAAGATACAAGTTTGTTAATTCCAGTTGCATAGAATTCTGAAGTTCTGGAAGCGACGAATTCTTCGAAGGCATTTTTTGCGGCTGTTTGGTCGTTGAATACTTTTCCTTGCAAGAAGTGGTCGAGATGCTTGAAAAAGTGGTAGTCGGTTGGCGAGAGGTCTGGTGAGTATGGTGGATGAGGCAGAGCTTCGTAGCCAAGTTGGTTCAACTCCTGCAGCGTCGGTTGTGCAACATGTGGTCGAGCATTATCGTGCAGAAGAATTGGGCCCTTCCTGTTGACTAATGCTGGACGCAGACGTTTTAGTTCTTTGTGCATTTTGTCAATTTGTTAACAATATTTCTCTGCTGTGATATTTTCGCCAGGATTCAAGAAGCTGTAGTGGATAATTCCGGCTGGCGACCACCAAACAGTCACCATAGTCTTTTTTTGATGCAGTTCAGGTTTGCAGACGTGTTTAGGGGCTTTGCCACGGTCCAACCACTGCGCTGAACGTCGTCGGTTGTCGTATAGAATCCACTTTTCATCGCACGTCACAATGCGATCGAGAAAAGGTTCGTTTTTGTTGCGCAAAAGAAGTGAAGAGCAAACTTCATAACGGCGATTTTTTTGGTTTTCGTTCAATTCGTGTGGCACCGATTTGTCGAGCTTCTTCGACTTTCCAATTCGGCTCAAATGTTCCAAAATTAATCCAATACTTACGCCTAGGGCCCCTGCAAGCTCTTGAACAGTCGTGCGTGGGTTTGCTTCCACCAAAGCCTTCAATTCATCGTCGTCAATGGCAGAGGGACGTCCGCGAACTTTCTCATCTTCAAGACTGAGTTCACCACGACGAAATTTTTGAAACCAACGTTGTATTGTGCATTCGTTAACACTTCCTTGGCCCCAAACTTCATTGATGTTTCGAGCCGTTTGTGCTGCACTGCGGCCGAGTTTAAATTCATACAAGTAAATTTGGCGAAATTCTTGTTTTGACATCTTAACTTCAAAGGTCTAAAAATAGACAAAACTACAATTTAGATTACAAATAGATTATGTGATAAGAAAGAGCATAAAATAAGCTTTAAAATGGCTTATAATGTTAAACTCTTTGCGTAATTCTTTATTATTGAAAAATTGTTGAAACAAATATAATCATAAAACCTGCATTAATTTCTGAACAACCTAATAAATTTGCTAAAATTTGCTCAATAAAATTACCGTGCGGTGTCAATGATACCGACTATACTTTGATCGAACATCCCAAGTGACATTTTGGAAATTTTACAGGAAAAGGAAAAACCGAGTTTAATTCGAAATTTCAATAACAGCTAACATTTTGATCGCTTACGCGTTATATTTTTATTTAATTTGGCGCTTATGCTAAGGCATGCTAATTAAGTTTTATAAATTATCGCATGCGCTGTTTTTTAAGGGCTTAAATAAACATAAAATTTCGCCTCTTGCGCATTTTCCATAGGATTCTCTTGGATATCAAACTATTTTATCTGATGTTCGTTTGGTATTATCTTCTAAGTGTTTTATTATAGATTTCAAATTCTTAATGATCGTCAATATAGCGGGTCAATATTCAGAGTGTCCAACTCAAATGAGTGCGGTATACGCGTACCGTATGCAAGTTAAAATAACTACAGCAGTCGCCCTTACAGCCATTCCAGACTGTTAAATTTTGTAGCCCTCAATACATACATAATTACTGCGTTGTTCAGTTTATTTTTATTATTTTTTTAATTTGGCCTAAATACCTTTAGATGGGATGGGCACTCTTAATCTATACTCTACATCAATAATATCAGCTTCAATATTATTTAGAATTGTAATTCAAATAATAGTTTCATTAGTTAAATCATGTATGCTAGTTAGGATTTCGCCATCCTCCACCGGGTCGAATTTTGAAATTGGATCATCCATAGTCTTATAGTGGATGTCTGTTAGTGATGGTTTTTGAATTCTAATATACTGATACTGATGCCAATTAAACTAATATTTCACCTCTTAAGTTCATTTATATACATATATGTACCTATAAAAATAATGTCTATATAAAAAACACAAATAGCACAAACGGCTTGTTGCAAGTTAACATTTTCATAAACATACTACAATAATAATTAATTTAAAAACAAGTGAAATGCAAAATTTTGAAATTAGGATTCGCTGACAAAGTCATTAAATTGCGTCAAAGTTACATGGAATAATTACATATAGGTCTGCAAAAAAAGGGTTACAATTTTCTTTTTTTTATAAAAAAGTCGTACCCAAAGTAATTTTTTTGCGCTGAATCCGAATCTGGCTATACAATTACCCTATCACGTCACACTTTTAAAGTATTCTCAAAAGAGACTGACAAATATCTATATGACCTCTCCAATTATTGAGAATAGCATTCGAAATGCACAATAAACTAAATATCATCGAAACACTAATGCTAAACCATAACGCATCTCAACCCTTTACAGATTTCGACTTATATTGTAAAACACGATTATTCACAACAAATTTCGAATATACCCGAAAAACTTCGAATAAACTTTCTTTAGAATCCTACAATAATCTTAAAAAATTAAGAAATCACTTAGAATCTCGGATAATTCTTGTCCGAACTTGGGTGCCGTTCAATTCCGAAAACCTTATGATTAATTCGAAACTCACAAAATATACTCAAGTTAAACTCAAGTAATATCGGAAATTTACAATAATCTCAAAAAATAATAAAATCTGAAACAATTTCTATTCCAATTCTTAACACCCTATCCTTCAACACCCTATCCCCTATTCTGTAACAGTATAACTCGCAGCATCTACAGCACATTTACAGTGATATCGAGAAACTCGAGTAGACTCGAATAATCTCGAAAATCTCAAATCATCTTAGAATCCTAGAATAATGTCGATATTTTCCAAAAATTTCGAATATTACCGAAAATCTCGAATAAACTTAGAATTGTAGGACAATGGCATAATGTCCAGGAAATTCAATCTCGGATTTTGGGAATTTCAGTAAACTAAAAATTCGAATAATATCGAAAATCTATAAAAACTTGGATAATTTCTTTATCTACGTATAAAATAATACTGAATCCCAAACAAAATTCGAATGCGCTTAAAAACCTCGAACAATCCCATAAAGTATCGACAATCTTGAGTGACCTGTAATTCATGTTTTACCGAATTTTTTACCAGCGCATCTTAACGTCAAGCTTCGAGGAACTTTAATAATCTGTAATAATCTACCCACGGAAAACCACCAAATGCTAAAATCAGGGCGTATATATAGTGGCCGCTTTTGTAAACATTATAAGTTTATAATTTTTTTTGATAGTTATTTCGTTGTTTTGAAAAAAAAAATTGGCATCATTTACTGGCTTACTATAGTTTGGTTTCATGGCCAATAGTTTCCAAAAAATCGGATTCTATGGAAAACGCTCAAAACTACGAATTCAGGTAACTTTTTATTCTCATAAGAGTGATAAATGCTTAAGCGTAAATTTATAAAAACCGAATGAGTTTAGTAACAGAAACTAACTCACAGTCAAAATAGTCGAAACAAATTATATGAGGGTGGGAGGCATGGTCGGTAGCGCTAAGCATAACCTGAAAAACTACAGTGTGATCTTTTTTTACAAATCTACGATACTACACTACGACCACGTGAATAAGATATTTAAAATTATTTGAAAAAATTAATTCGATTTATTGGATCATCCAATATTAATATATGTATTTGTATACGTAACAATTTAAATCAGCAGCCACTGGTTATAATAACAAACTATAGGTAGAGCTAGGATGACCAGGTCAAAAATGACTAAACCTGGATGAATCCAGAACATTTCGACTTAAAAAAAAAAACCAAAACAGTTTTTAAATTTCAAAATATGTTATGTTGTATATGTATGATTCAAGCAAAAAATTGCTTTATGAAATTGGTTCTTCACCAAAGAAGTTCCATTTGGGGCTGTTACGACATTTCTTAAATCAAACATGGCCAGAATTCAAGAAATATTGTGGGACACCACTAATGATACTTTGGTCCATACATAGAAAACACAAATGGAACACGAACGCATGCCAATGAATTTTTTTTTTCCTAATATAAAATAGAGTTACTCAAGCTCTGCAAAATTACTTGCCTCATATCATCCGGGGGCATAATTCTTAAATAAAACAACGGTCGAATTCAAGAAATAGTGCGAAATACCACTAATGATATTATGATCGGTGTCATTTATCAAAAATGAAATTATTTCACCAATTTTTTTAACATGAAGAACCAAACCAGGCAGTTTGGTAAGAGTCTCTAGCTTTAAAAGTAATTAGTACGATTGTAGATGGATTTTAACAAAATTATATGTCTAAAATTTTAGATAAGGATTCGATTATTTAAGTAAGAGGTAATCAGAACTTCGGTCCTGAAAATTAACTCAACTCCCAAATAAATCCCTAACTGAAATTCTTAAATCAACCTAACCACAATCACTAAATTGACCATAAAATTAATCCACAACTCAATCACCAAATCAACCTCACATCGACTTTCAAATCAACTCTGAACTTGACCCCAAATCACCCCCAAATAATTCCCCAATCGCACCTCTTACTTAACCCTAACGTCAGCTAACTAAACCTTAAACTCGGCCCCAAATTAAACGATAAAACGGAACCACTCACTCAAATCCAACTCAAACCCTATTCAACACTAACTCAAACTCAACTCAACTCACACTAAACTCACCCATAACTCAACCTCAACTCAACCTTCAAATCAACCGCATTTTTACCCTCAACTCAACCCAAACTCAACATTCAGCTCAAACCCCAACTCAACGACCCAACCCCCAAATAAATCCCCAACTGCACCGCATCGGTCCATCCCAACTCAACACTCTATTCGACAACTTAACCCTGAACACAATACTAAATTTAACGCCCAAGTCAATCCTCAATTCAATACGGTCCGAAAAGTTAAATGGGTCATGAGCTCAACTCAAAACAAGTCAAGCTAACTTAAGACTCATATCTCAATTCAACCCCCCAGATAAATCTTAATAAATCTCACTCAATCCCTGGTTCGAAAAAATACATGCATACGTGAACTAAATTCAAGCTAATTTCCAACTCAACTCACAACTCTCCCAAAAGAAATCCGTACTGGACCCTCAATAAACCAGAACTCAATCCCAATTCAACATCCAACTAAACCATACTCAATCCCTAAACTAACACGGTCTGAAAACCGCTTGTGTCTATGAACTCAACTCAATCCTAAATGAGCGTCTAACCGATCCCAAACTCAACGTCCGACCCACTCCTCAAATCAAAGCGGCTCGATAAACTATTGCACCAGCATTCCATCATGCTATTATTCCGCTATAACATCAGTTCATCATTCAATCATACCAGTATTCCGTCATTCCATCAATCCATCAATTCATTAGTCCTTTATTCCATCACACCATCATGCTACTATACCGCCGAACCGTCGTATCAATATACCATGATGCCATTAGACCTTTATACCATTTTACCATTACACCATTACACGATTACGCCATTGCTTCATTACCATTATACCAATACCATTATACTTTTCTCATAATATTATATCAGTATACCATTACCATTACACCATTATATTATTATACCATTAAACGATTACAACATTCTACCATTACCATTTTATCATTGTCTTTATACCAATACTATTATACCATTGCCACTATATCATTACCATTATACCATTCCAATTATACTATTATACCATTGCCATTACCATTATCATTACCATTACCATCCATATCGCGTGTGGATTTGTTTAAATATCATTCATACATACATACAAATACAAGCATAGAAACACTCACTTTTATATAGATTTCTCAACCGCTCACTAAACTCTAATCCAACCCAAACTCAACTCCAACCCAGCTTCAATTCAACCCGCAAATGGAATCCAACTCAACTCTCAACTTAACCGCAAACTCAACACTCAGCTCAATTTTCAGCCAGCATATATAAACAACTGGTCAACTACTCAATCCAACCCCAACTCAACTCCAACTCAGCTTCAACTCAACCTGCAAATTGACCGCTAACTCATACTTCAAGTCAACTATCAAAAATTGGTGATTTGAATCAATTAGAATAGCAGACACCCCACCCTCTTGAGGTACAGGTTCCAAAATTTCAATTTTCAGATTTCAATTTTCCACCTTAACCGTAAAAACAGATTGGCGAAAAAAAAAATCAAATCGGACAAGCCGTTCTCGAGATATCATGAAAACGAACATTTTTTTGTTGTTGTTTTCTCGGACTCAGGGGGTTTTAAAACGTCAAGAAAAGTGGTTTAGGGCCAAGCAAATCTTTGCTCATTTTTGAAAGGAGTTCAATACTTTGGTCTTTTTAGACCTAAGTAATTGATAAATTTCAGCCATATCATCTGCGGTCAGATTTTTTAATTAAACCATGACTTAAATTCAAGAAATAATGCAGAACATTGCCAATGATATTTAGGCAGATATCTTAAATCAAAAATTATATTCGCCGAATTTATTGTTACATAAATATACTTAGCGAATTGAACAAGATAGTAGTCTTCTCAATCTCCAGCACCAAAATTTGTTATTGATGGATTTTAGTGAAATTTGAATATATTGTAGACCCAAAAAATAGTTCCTAATACAAAACCTAAAAAAAATATTTTGAAATACAATTCGTTTAATGGAATTAGGGTCGATACCATAAATTAAAAATTATAGATTTGGGAATTTTGGTTTTCCATTTCCCAGACAATTTTCTCCGCCGCCATCACCAACTGGACCACACACATTTATTAATGTATTTTAGTGAAATTTTATAAATTTTATATATTTTAAATTTTAAATTAAATATTTACGTTAGATATAACTCTCGTTCTTTGGAAGTAATTCAAAAAATTTACGCAGTACATAACTGAAATTGATTCCTTTTTTTATTCCACTGGATTCATATTAAGGAAACAAATTTTTAAAGTTTAATAGTTTGCGGCTGTCTAAAATATTTTCACCAGCTTTCATGATAAGTATAAGTTATCTCATTCCATCTTTATCAAGAAATTATTTTTTTGTTCTTTTCTGAGAACCCGCAGAACATGTCCGGAGAGGCCAGGATGCAAAACAGGAAAAAAATAACTGAGAAGCAAAATTGGTTGGAAGTAATAAAATAAACAACAAATTTGTCAATTTCCAAATTAATTTTAAGTAAACCACTGGCTTACGGCGTTACTGCGTTGAACTTTCCATCTTCGATTGTAGAGTCAACCTTCCAAATACAATACAATTTAAAACTTTCCAAACAGTTTATTGACATTTATACCAAGTGACGTTCCAATAACATTGCGTGTCACTGCATTCATCCTTCAAATAGACTAATTCATGAGTTATTGTGAACAAACTTAAAGACTATAAATATAACACACATACACAGGAAAAAAAATCCAAGAGATCGATAACATTGACCATGTAACATAACAGCAACAAACCGAAATAATTATGATTGTCACGATTAAATCAATTTGTGTGTCCGATATAGCGGAAAACAACAATTCGATGAATAATTATGTGTAAGCATCATGTAGAGAGCTATACATACATACGAGATACTATAGCATGTAACCAATGACAATAACAATCACTGTACATAAAATTATAAAAAAAAATAAAAAAATCTTGACATGGCTCTTAGGTAGCGCTCTTATGGTCATCATTGTCGTGGTTATCGTTTTAAAACTTATTTCATTTTTGTTGTTTTTGCTTTTTTAGATGATTTTTATTTTTAAATGCAATTGCGTGCCTCAAATTAGTCTTATTCAATGATTTGTTGTTATTTAAAATAAAAATACAAAATTGTATCCTTTATTTAACGAACGCATGAGTGAAGAGTTGATTTGATTTAACCAAAAAAAAAAAAAAAAAATTTCTCATCAATGCGCGAGATTTGGACGAGTTTAATGGATATACGAAAATTATTAAGCTACCTCACTTAATGAATGTTTAGGTTGCTTTAGGCTAGAGATTTTCATTTTATTATTTTGACCACAAAATCATTTGGATCAATTAGGTTGCAGTGCGCAAAACAAAAATCAAATTCGGTTGAATTTTCACATGAGATTCTTTCTCATGGGAATTTGGACAACAAAAATCACATTGGAATTTGCCTCAATTAATATGCAGGTATATGTGCTATGGGATTTATCGGATTTGAGAATCGTCAACACATTTTTTGTAAAACTCAATAATTTCCTTTGGATTTACTTATGCAGCCAAACCATTCTTGTTTAGAGGGAGGTACGTATGAAGTGAGATTAGCAAGTGGGCAATCTTATTGTATTTTCTTCTTTTCATCCGTTTATTATACATATATTAAAATAAATTTATGCAAATTAATAAACTATGTTACAACAACAATTTGGTTCTGGATTAGTTCTTATATATACAAGAAGCGTATTATTTATTTGTAATAAATATAAATTTACATATCACAAACCGTGATCACGATAATAATAATAAACCTAAAATGTATAACCGTCATTTACATATTTTAACTTTTATGTTGTATTATATACTCGTTACATATGCCTTGGTAAACTATGTTTAAATACAAAATAAAATTTATGACAAGGAAGGTGGTTGTGCTTTGGTTGGAGAAATTATACATTTCATGTTTAATAATATTATGCAACCAATCAGAACCGAGTCTTAATTATGTATTTATGTATAATGTATATACAAACACAATCCTTTATAGCGTATTTTATGTCAGTAACGAGCCAAATTAATTTTGTATTTTACTTACGCACGGCGCAGATCTGTGTAAGCAACACAAAATACAAGCCAAATAAATATTTGAATATTTTTTCATATTTATTAAACATATGGATTGGAAGGTAAATAAACAGTGAGCGGGTTTTTGTGACATGTTTGTTATGAATTACACAGTGTTTATTGATTTTAGTTGAATTTCACGAGTTTAGCCTTCAAAGCGAGCAATACTTTTAAAATTCCAGAAGCGAAATAAATATTTAAAATAAATACAGCCTGCGCAAGTAGCAGTCGCGTCGATGTAAATAAAGTTCGATGAACGAAATATTTTGTATATGCGCCCAAAAATGTATTTCTTAGAACAATATAAATTATGGGGGCATATCAATAAACAAAAAAAAATTGTTATGTTTACCCTTCGAACACCTCGACATAAGGATAAACATAAATGGTAACGTCTCATATTTTCTCATAAACAAGAGCTTGCACATAAGATACGCAACCAATCACATTTAATTTTCCTCACAAGGAATTCTGCGAAAATCTTTAATTCTTGCTTCTTTTCGTCTAATTTAATTTCATTCTGTTTAAGACATCAACAACAGAAGCGCATTTCAAATGCATCGCACAGTATAAGACCAAAACAAACAGAAATTCTGTGTAGTAGACCCTACGGTGTTGAAATAACGCGTTCATAAATTACTTGATGGATTTCTAAGAAGTTTTTCGATTTCTCTTCTTCCCATTCAATGCGCCCTGTCATTCATTCTTGTGTTAGGTCTGGTACATGTTTGTACATATAAGCTCTGCGAGGTGTATATTGGTTGTATATTATATTTGGATGTTGTCAAATAAATGGGATACCAATAAAAATAAGTTTGGCGTATAGTAGCAGGTATCCAACTGCGAGTAAAATCGTTTATACAAATGCTTTTACAGGGTGTAACAAAATTAAAATGCGTTTATAGCACATATGTTGTTTTTCAGCTGTAGTGCTTCGAGCTAGTTTTCCAATTCTCGTTTCTTCTCGGATTTATTTATATTCCCATACTTAAGTCGTATTTTATTTGACCAAGGAATTGGAATTCAATGTTTGGAGTTCGATTGGTTTTGAATGGTTGGTAGCATTTTGAATTTTTTCTGGCGAAATACAGTTTTTTTCGCGAATAAAATTTTGTTATGTGGATTTGATTACATTTAACGTATTTAATAAATATTTTTTTAATTTTAATTGCCAAATAAATAGTCAAAATAATAATAAATTTCATATTGTTAACACTGGCAACAGAAGATAAAATTCGAGACAAGGAAGGCATTAACAAAGTCGTTTCTGCCGAATTTCCATTAGAAAATAGTCGTCTCTTTGAAATTGTAAAAAGAAACATAGTGCAAGGGCCGTGCGGTGCTCATAACCCGAAGTCACCGTGTATGGTGGATGGAAAATATTCAAAAGGATTCCCTAAAGATTTTGCAGTAGAAACTCAAGAAAATACCAATGGATACTCTCAATATAAAAGAAGAGACGATTGTATACGTGTTAAAGTCGGACGCCACGAAGTCTCAAACCAATGGATCGTTCCGTAAAACCCATATTTGAGTTCGAAGTACAATACACACATCAACGTCGAAGTCTGCTCATCAATCAAGAGTGTCAATTATATCTACAAATACATATTTATCTTTGATAAAGGCCACGACTGCCCCAGTATTCAATTTGACACATTCAAATGAAAACGAAAAGCTGGTGTGGGACGGAGTGAAAACATTTCTTGAAGCAAGATACGTATGTGCTCCAGAAATAATGTGGCACCTTTTGGAAGGGAAAATGCACAACAAGTCCACACCGTGACCAATTTACCGGTACACCTAGAGAATATGCAAACAGTGTGTTTTCGCGAAGACCAGATTGATGAAGCTGTGCTCAGGAATGCTGATAAGAAAACAATGTTGACGGCTTACTTCGAGTTGAATGAAAAAGAGTGTTTTAAATGAGTAAGACATTGAGTTGTTTGTTAGCGATTACTTAAAAAATTATTTAACTGGGTTTAACTTTTAATTCATATTTTATCGTCAATCGAAATCTCGTTTTTTCATATAATCACTATGAAAATAAATGAATTTTTAGTGTTTCTATATCCCTTATTTTAAGTTCATTTTTCACATGCCGGCTCTATTCACATCAAGATGGTTCTGACAATACACAATATTTTTGAAAACTGTACAGCTGTTAGAACTTTATAGGGTTGGAGTATTTGGATGCAAAAACATGAATAATTCAAAGGAAGATTCAAATGGATTTTGGAAAATAATCTCTGTCTGTAATCGTAACATAAGAAAAATTGGCAAGAATTTCAAAGCTTTCTGCTTCAATAAATCTGTGTTTTAATGCTCTTACAACTAAACGCTTCCCATTACATATACTTAACGAGGGATTAATATTTCTCATTAGCATAATTGGTACTCCTATTTTTAGCCGTAATTCATGTGGTGGCAAACCGCTTGGATTTAAACCATTTAAATATTCAACAGGAATACCCATTGCTTGATTTTCATTTACAACAGAATCAGCACTTCCATACCAGTACAATTATTATAATAATTTCTTGTGATTCCCCAATATTTTACTGTACTCTGCATAATGTTCGATGCTTTTCAAATAAAAAGTGGAAAGGTTTAGAAATGATGTGAAACTTTCACGTTCAATTCCAAATTGTGCAATTGAGAATCTACATACTATTACGCAACATTGAAAATAGAACCTATATTGTATGATTTAATCAATGCGCTAGAAATTATTTTTAAGAGGTAAAAATCTTCTGAAATTTCTTGGTGCTTGGATTTTAAAAATTCATAATTTTCAGCTATACTTTCATATTTGAGCTGAGCATTCCACTCATATAAGATCACTTGATTGACGCCTGTATCGGTTAAAATTTCAGTGAGTTCTTGACTTAAAATGACCGCCGAAAGGCAGAATTATGGCATTTGAAATGAGTGCGACCCTGAGTGCGAAAAATTCGGTTGCGAAGTAATTTATTGTATGTCTATACCTGTATATCAATCTGTATGTGTCCTCTCTCGAACCCAGATGGTTTAACCAATAGAACTGGAAATTCGTAATTAAGCTTTTTCCAGAAATTGAGAGGTCCCATTGTAGTGAAAATCGGGCAACCGAAACTGGCAGCTTCCATGGACCAGAAAATGTAGCCTGTTATCGAGTATGAAAGTGAAATTAATCTCGTTAGCGGCCACGAAATCTTCAGTGAGATAAATGCCCTGAGCAACCAGTTCGTTGACGTCCAGTCGCTTGCAAGTGGATTTAACAGAATCGTGTCTACTAGCTGAATTTGTATTAATGTCGCCCTACTATGTACAATTGAGTACGAGTTTATGAGTTGCGGAATAAATTTTCACAATAAAAATTCCCCATTCGTAAAAGAAAGTCGTGTGAATATACCCAAGGTGCAGCTGCGTTTATTGTTATACGACAAGGAAACTGTTAAGACAACTCAACATACATTTAAAATCTTATAAATTCCAATCATCATTTAATTTCAAAATTTATATTTATGTAATCTAATTTAATTTTGTTTAACGTGCAGCTTATTGTCAATTACCCATTTTGTACTTAAATACTTATATTTCAATTATAATTAATATTTTGTAAATGTACATACATAGGATGTGCTACATACTCTAATTCCGGTTGATTACGTTACTTTGATTGACAATGCATTGGTGATAATCAATGAATTGAGTAAATAGGTGTACCATATAATATGTATATAATACGTTTCATCTCCTTCTGAGTACTGTAACTTTTTAAACATTATTATTATTTGAACTTGCGTACGATCAAGACATTAATTTTGTAATTTATTAAATATTTTTCGCCTCATCGGCTCAATAAAATAAAATAAATTAAAATTATTAAAATTCAAAATCGCGGAGTCTATCGCGGAATATTATGTTATTATTAAACAGAAACATTGATACATACGAAATACGATATACCACAGTCGTAATCTTTCAGCCGGAGTATGAGTTTGCAAGAATTTTTGAAATCAAAAAGAATTTTCAGAAGAAATATCTTAACCCTGGGCGAGCATTTAAAAAAATAAAAAAATAAAAAATTAGGCAATAACCCTCTTAAGCATTAACTAGCTATAGATAAGTCAAACAGGAGAACAAGATCATCAGATAGTTCGCTTACTTTAGTACTTGCTTGCTAAATTTGACACAATTTTTCAAATTTATCGGGGACTTATTGACTCCTGCAGGATTGCCGCCTCAGCAACTGAATTTGATTTTGAAACTTTGTAAACTTTCGGTTGTAATGCATAGTTGCAGAAATCTAATATGTGTACCGGCAATTCGCATTACTGTACTATGCGAGGTATTGCTGAACGTGAACACTTATTTTAAATTTTTTTTTTTTTTGCGTAATACGAAACTTGGGATGTGTTCGAGTGGATTATTTAAGATGAGGTTAGCAGAGCTTTATATACAGTAAGCGCTACAAGTAAGCGCAACACCCACTTTAGCATACTAACTTTAAATTAAATTAGCATCCGTAATTATTCTTTGAAAAAAATCAAAACCATTAATTCTCTCGTTTGTTAAAATAAAAATTATTTTGAAAACACCCTAACCCAACATTTCATTTACAATTAATGAAAAAATTTAATTTACAATTATTTCCTGGGGCTCAAGACATACCCAACTCTTCCGCAGTTCACTTTTAACGTTTTGTTTACCCGAAAGTACCAAAATACGAAACAGAAAATCACCATAATAATGCTGTGTGATGTAATGTCATTGTTGCATCCAATGCAAGGCGGTTTTGTGGAGTTCTGAGTTTTAATATGTGAATTATAACATAAGCTTCTTATTTGGTTCATGATTTAAAATAACATTAAAAAAAATAGATTTAAATACTTACTGTATTAACAAATAGTGCGCGATATTTTCCAAATTGATATTTTCTGAATACCTTAAACCAGTCTTCAGCAAGTCAATTAAATTTTTAATTGTTTTAATTTTAAATTGAATTATTGAAAAATAATTAAATAAATTATTTTAAAAACTAATTATTTTTAAAAATCGAGGTTATCCGTTCCCATTTCATTTTAATTTGTTTATTACCAAAGTGTTTAAAATTTAAATTTATAAAACAAATTCAGAATTCCCATATCTGGTTTAAAAAATTAAAAGATCCAAACATCAGAAGAAAATGAGAAACTTATTTTTGGTATACCCTATAAACATCTTACACATCTTAATAAAAGGTTTCAATCTTATTTTATTTAACGTTTTTTTGAGTTTTGATGTTCTACGAAGTAAATGAAATTTAATATCCAAAGCGAAGAAGAAACGTAATTTTTTTGTTTTGTTTGTTTTTCAAGAACACAATGTTGTCAATAAAAATTAAAAGTAAATTAATTAATTTATAAAACTATATGATTCCAACAAATACAATTATGATCGAATAGCGTATAATATGTTGACTCCTGGGTGCTACAACGATCACAATAAATTTGTTGTTAAAAATCATTTTGCGTTACATACATTATAATTGCAACGGGTGTATATTATGCTGAAAATTTATTACGTTTACGTGAAATAATTACGTCCAATTCAAACATAATAAATTGCGAAAGCAACCGACTCAACTGTCTGTTATGTCCGAAATTAGCCAAAAAAAAAAAAGAAAACGAAACGTTTTTTATCGATAATAAGCAAACAATGCAAACAATCGTAAATTTATGATAATTTTCCACCCCCCACACCACTCTCCCGCGCTTAATTTTTATTTTGTTGGTAAGTGGAAAATATGTATGAGGCCCCCAAAAGACAATATGCATATATTGTATATGCGGTTATGCATGCGGTTTATATTGGATAATGGATATATGGATAAACAGCGGATGCAATTTATTATCAAAATTACGATTTATGATTCCCCAAACTATCACGTTCAATACAATTTTTTGTTGTTGTATTTTTTTTTTTTGGTTTTGTTAAATATTTATTGTTTACTGATAAAGAAGTTAAAATAATATTGCTTTTACCTTTCTTAAGCCTTTTATGTTGGTGATGTTTATCTTTGCGTTTATACATTTTCTTCGATTATACGTTGTGTAATTGCACATAACATAATTGCCATACACACATGGATTAATTTTTTGCTATACGTACGTAGCTACATATTATTTGTGCAATTTGATGGGCTACACAAAGGTGTATTTTGATGATCGAATGATCGAGTGAACGGGGGCAAAAATGGATGGTACTTTATTATTCATAAACCGTATAATTATTTTTCATTTATATATTTATGGTATGTAAACGCAATAAACCGGCCGGTGGACCATATGCATGATGATCAATAGGATTTAAAATTGAATTGTGTGTATGTAGTGTATTTATTGATAATGGATAAAACGGGGATAATACAATTTATTAAATTTTAGTTTATATTTTTAGTCTCCCGGTAAATGGTTGTTATACTTTTAACGTTTTCTTTGGGTAAATAAATAATTATTCGGTTTAAATGTTTTTTGTGGTTTCTTTGTGGTGTGATGTCATATACGGTTAACTGGTTTGCTCAACAAATCTAAACCTTAACTTATCAAAAACAAGCAAGTACCAGAACAGAAGAAATATTCGATTGAGTCAAAAGACATGCTAGAAGCAAATGCAAACAGTGACAAACCAAAATATTACTAGCTGACAAACAAATAGGAGCGTTAACATTTTAGAAGCTAGAATTCCAATCATTTTGGTTAAAGGTGTTTATAGGTATAAAACATAAATAACAACAGATCCAATAAAAAAATTGTGTAATTTCCCAACTATTGCCAAATATTTTAAGTATTTATTTATTAGTGGCTCTCGATGGTACAGTGACAAGAACGTTTATTTTATCACTTGGTGATTGAAAAATGGTACAGGAATGTTGCGCTAATTTTAAGAATAAAATGTGGTCTTAATATTTTATAAACTTATAATTTTTAATCTCCTAAAATTCTCATTTTTAGTCTGGATTTGTTTAAATCCTCTAAGGTCTTTAAATTGTTTAAAACTTTATATTTTTTAAATTCAATAAATGTTTCTAAATATTAAATATTAAATTCTGCAAATCATCTCATTAGTTACTTATTAAAAAAAAATCCTTAAATTATGATTTCTTCAGATTAGTAAATTTTGTAAATTCTTTAAAGCCTTAAATTTGTAAAAATTTTGAATTTTTTCCAATGATTTAAATTAATTAACACAACTTATTACTTTAAATTTTGCAAAGGTTTTAAATTCTTTAAAATATTAAAGTTCATTGAATTACTTAAATTATTTTAACTATTTAAATATTCTAATTTTTGTGGATTCTATACTTTTTAAACTCTATAATTCTTTAGGTCTTAAAATCCTTCAAATTTTTAATGCTTTAAATTCTTTTAAATATTTAAGTTCATTCAATTCCCTAAACCGTATTTTTAAATATTTTAAATTATTTAAATTGCATTGACATTTTTTAAATTATTAGATCTTTCAAAAAAAAAATTCTTGAAATTCTTCAAACTCTATCAAACCCTAAAACTCTTTAAATTCTGTAAACACTTTAAATTCTTAAATTTTTATTTAATCTAAAATGTTTAAATTCATTAAACTCTGTTCTTTAAATTCCTTATATCGCTAAAGTTCTTTCTTTTTTAAATTCCTTAAATATTTCTAAATATTTTAAATTCTTTAAAATATTAAAGCTCAATCAATTTTCCAAACTCAGTAAATTATTTAAATTTAAAAAAATAATTAATATAGAAATTATTTAAATACTTTAACTTTTAACCCCTGTAAACTATCTAAATTCTTGAAACAATTTAATTTCTCTAAATTATTTCAATTATTTAAATACTTTTTCTTAAAGTTCTTTCATTTCTATAAATATTTAAATTTTGAACTTTGAATATAAATTCTTTCAGATATTAAAGTTTACGATTCTATAAATTTGTTAAATGCTCAAAATATGTTAAATAATTAAAAAAATTTAATTCTTTAATTTATTTAAGCTCTTTTTTTTTTCTTTATACGAGTATTTTAAATACTTTAATTTGTTCAAATTTTAAATTTTTAATGTCTGAAATTCTTTAAATACTTTAAATTCATATGTAATAAAAATTATTTATGTTTTTGAATTATTTTAAATTTCAAATTCTATAAATCATATAAATTAATTTAATACTTTATTATATTCTGTAAATTTTTTAAGCTCTTAAATTCTTAAATTCTTTAAATGATTTAATTTAATTAAATTCTGTAAAATATTAAAATTTAGTAAATACTATAAATTCATTAATTTCTTTAAATTCTTACATTCTAAATATTATATAAATTCATTAAATTTTCAAAATTATTTAAACACCTGAAACTTTAACTAAATCATTTAAATTCTCTTAATTATTAAAAATATTGATGTTCATTGTGTAAATTCATTAGTTTGTTTAAATATTTCAAATTTCTTAATTTTAAATCTGTGAAATTCTTTAGACTCTTTACGTCCAAATTAAAACCTTTTCTTAATGATACTCAAATTTTATTTTTTTAAATAATAAAATTCTTTAGATTTTAAATTGAATAATTCAAAGTAATTCTTCTAATATACTTCAATTTCTCTAAATGTTTTGGTAGTTCCAGAAGTACCCGATCATGTAAATGGAAAATTTGGCATCGCTATGTGATGATGCAATATTTTGATTTGAAAGGTCTTAGTCCAACCAATATTTAAGCTGGGCTAGATTCTACTCTGGGGAGTCTGCTCATTCGCTTACAACAATAAATTAATGGGTGGCATAGTTTAAACGAGGCCCGACGAGCTACCATAATGAACACCAAATGAGGTGACCATGCTAGGAAATGGTAAAGAAAACTCACAAAATTGTATGGGATCTCATCGTCGACTGAAGGTGAATCAGCTATAGCATACATGAGACAAAAATGTGGATATGGGAAAGCTGAGCGCAAGATAGGTGCCGCGTCGTGAGGGTGTTTCTGCGTCGAAAAGTGGGTACATTATATACCTGAGACAAAGAAACAAACAAAACAATGTATTGAATGGGGTTAATCGACTCCTAAGAAGGCGAAGACAGTTCCATCTGCTAGCAAGGTGATGGCGTCAATTTTTCGGAGCCGCGTGGAATAATTTTCATTGATTATATTCAACAATCAATGACGGGTGAGTATTAAGCGTACTTATTGAATCGTTTGAGTGATAATGATCAACCAAAATGTCCGAATTTGGCAAAAAAAATGCCAAATCAAAGAGTTAAAGTTCGAATTGTTCCCTCACGCACTCTATTCGCCAGATTTAGCCCCGTCGAATTATTTTCTCTTTCTGAATTTGAAAAAATGGCTTGGCGGTAAAAGGTTTGCCAACAATGATGGTTATTTTGATGAGCCCGGCGGTTGTCACTATTAGATTTAGCATAGTATCGAAGCTATTGAACATCGCTGGGAAAAGTGTATCGTACTAAAATGAGACCATGTTGAGAAATAAAAATATTGTTCCCAAATTGTTTGTGTTTTCTTTGTTAAGTCGGGGGTTCGGTGACCCTCGGAAAACCTTAAAATTCTGTTAAATATTAAAGTTCTTTCAAATTTTGTGAATTCTTTAAATACTTAAAATTTTTAAAATATTAATTCTGTTAAATATCTAAGTGAGCGAACTTTGTAAAATCTTTAAAATTCTTGAATTCTTTAACTAATTTAAATCTCTAAAATTCTCTTAATTATTTATTTCTTCAAAATTTTAAATTTCCTTATATCTTAAATTTATGTAAATTTTTTCAAATATTTTAAATTCTTTTCAATTTTTAAAGTTTTTAAATTCTTCCAATTTTATTAATTCTTAAAATTCTTTAAACATCTACCATTAGATGCTCGTACTTTAATAGAAACACCATAAAATGTAAGAAATAGTTGGAATTAGGCCTGGTTACTCATCCTAACATTGCTTAGTATGATGATTCGGTATTCATTAGCAGGTCCTCTCAATTAATAGACGAAGTGTTTGGATAATGTTGTTAGAAGCAGATTGGTATTTCGTCCGTGCCGGATGCGATTTCGATACGGATATTGTTGATAATTGCTCTAATCTCATCTTCGGATAAAGGACTTCCTATAAGCGGAAATGTTTATTGTTGCCTTTTGATTCAGGTGGTAATAGTCCTTTGGCAGGTTATAGTATGAATGATGCATTGAGTTAGGTTGGCGAGTAACCGCCCTATTTTCATTTGAATTTTGATTTTATACATTGAAACTAACGGGTTCTCGGTTCAGGGTGTCGCAGCAGCCGAGATGGGCGTTATAAAGTCTTCGAATAGAACTAAATCATGACTTTTTTGGCAAATTTCGAGAATTAAATGTAAAGTTGAAAAGGTACTTGAGAATTTTCGACGATTGTGGAGTGAATTATGTTGTGAAACGTATTTGGATCTCTCCATGGTGTCTTATGCCTACAAATAGCGTGGATTGGGCCTTGGGCTATTTGCCTTGTATTAAGAATAGTTGTCACTTGAGCAGACCCTTGTGAGCAAATTTGTTTACTGGATAGAACATGTCGTCACGTAAATACTATAGTGCCTATATTCATTTTTTATGTCTTTGTAGCATAAAGTTTGCTGCCAGAACATTAAACCAAAGTTGACAATCCATCAAAATTTTATTTGGAATATATATATATATATATATCAGTAAGAATGATGTATTGTGACTGTTGAACATTATGTTAATTTGTACCTCAGAATTTGCTGACTCTCAGAGTGTGACGAAATTGTAGCAAAAAGATAAGCTACATGACATGTGTATGACAAGTTGAATTTTAGATTAGGAATATAAATAAAAAATACAAATATAATCTCGTATATTACGATTATAATAGGGTAGGTCAAATATAAGTTGAGTTGATTTATGTATAGATTGAAGCAATTAAATTGAATGTAATCAAATTAAGTTGAATGGATATATGGGGATTTGCAAGTAAGTGGTAGCAAAGGATGAGGTCTAGATGGGTTGAGTTTTTATTGGGAAGGTGGTGGATTTTTTATTACTGATAGGGGCTCTGAGAGACATTAGGTACTGGGTTACGGTTGCCTGGGTGTTTTGGATGAAACGGTGCTAAATAACTTATAGTATTATAGGCCTGGAAAAGTTTGTACAGTTGATTTTTCTAGGCATACTGTAAAATCATAATAACATGTTTCTGCATTTTAGGGTTAACCTAATTTGCCGGCTAGTAAACATTGATTTATTTCCTCTCCTTTCTACCGAATCTTACTAACTAAATTATTCCATTCAGTAAATTTGTATATTCTATGCTTTGGAAAAATATAATTTTTAAAGAAGGGTTAAACCAAACAGTTGTTGTTATTTCGACAACACCATTTTGAACTAGATCATTATCCCAAAACAAAACTGCCGAATAAAAAATCGTAAAACAAACTAAATTAACTCTAATACAGCTCCATCCCCTAGATAATCAGTCAATCCGATGCTTTGGTATAGATTTATTAATGTTACCAATCCAGATTTTCTTCAATCTAACCTTAGAAGTTTTGAAATTCCTTATACTAATGGCGCCTTTTGAAATTCGAAGACCTTTAAAATTGACAAAGATTAAACTAATTTAAAGGTTTAGACAGCGAAAAAGTGATCTGTTTCCCACATTTAATTTTGTAGTTCCATTTTTGCCTCCATTCCATTCAAATGAAAGATTATCTTATGATAGCTTCAGTGTTGCGCAAATAATTGACAATTTAGAATATAAGGGGTTAGTCAAAATTCGAGATTCTATTTAGCGAATAACGTCTTTATTGAAAACTAAATTCTTACATTTTTTTAGTTAGCTAAAGTCTAATAAAGTTCTTAGGTTTTATCATTCTTTACTATTGTATGACTTTGGATTAATCTCTATAAACATTCTTTGAAATTTTAAAAAATTAAATTAAAAAAATATTGAAATTTTGAAAATTTTCGTAACCAAATCAAAAAACGGGTGAGGTGAGGTGGATCAAAAACTTTTTAACAAGTTCTGAAATCATATCCTGTTGAGTTGCCCAACAATAAACAAACTATAAATTTTGTTTAACCTTAGACCCGTGTGTATGTTTTAGAACTCAAATCCGTGTTATGGGGAATAGAATTCCCCAGTATTAATTTTCATTAACTGTAGACATTTTTTAAATGAATTTGAGTTTTGTGTACTTAGTTTACTTATAAAGTGATATAATGAGTAACAAGTTAACAAGATTAATGGATAAATTAAATGTAATGGATAGTTTGATTTTGATTGATTTGATTTTAAGGGGAACTAAATTTCCCAAACACGGTTTTAAGGTTAATCGTTGCATCGCATTCTAGTGGTCAAAGGGCACAAAAATAGAAACCAAAGCTCGGTGAAAAATTCAGCCGCCATATATGCAATAATCGCAAACTTAGTTCCTGCAGGATAGGCAAAACATGCCGTTTCATTATAATCCTAATAATAGTAGCATCGGTCTATATATTTGATTTTCGATGCAACAACGCAGAATCTATCAGCTTATTCAAATAATTCCGCAAATGAGTCAATTAAATGTTTGATAGTTTGATCTGCACAACGGGAACATTAAATATTAAGCAAGAATAAAAATTGGAATTTGGTGTCAGTTCGGAGAAGATAGCTAACTATGAAGTCTAGAAACTATGACGGTTTGTATTGAATGCTTATATATTAAAAAAATATGAACATCATTTGAAATCAAGTGATTATGATCATAGACATAAACATTGAGTTGATATAATTATACGCAGGTTCAAAGAATAAATTCTAAGACAAAAGATAATTACGCAGATGCATATTTCGTAAGCTAAACATATAGAATAATATTTTTGGTAAACGATCAATTGTGGTCCTCTCCTATAATTTTTTATATTATAAAACACGCGATCAAAAAGGATACATTTTAGTGTGCGTTTTCCTGTATCCTTTCCACCAAAAAATTACAATGTGACAATTTGATATAAAATGAAAATTACAGGGTTTCGACTAATTTTGGTCCCAAACCCGAAGCAATTAATAAAAATGTGTTTCATCAAAATGTGCGTGATCGCGATGATGACAAACCGATCTAATTTTTGGTTTCATTTTGATCGTAAACTGCACCAATTATTGAAAAATTTGTTAGATACATATTATTAAAGTCTGTGTGTGAGGTAAAGTGCACATATTTCTCATAATAATTTACATAATTTCGCAGAAAATTAAGTGATTATACATAAAACAGTTTTGTATAATTACTGTCATGTTAATTACCATACTTCTATATAAAATATTTGTATAATTATATGCAAATCAAAGTGAATGTAAACGAAAATGGCGAACTACTTAAAAATAATCACTTCATGTACGTACGTAAACTAATTACTATTAACAAACAAAATAATCACTTCACGATTCTGCGATCTAATTTAATCGCGCGATGTAGTAGGTATATACAAAAAGAAATTGAACTCAAATCGAACTTAATTATCGGCATATTAATGCAATTAATTTTATTATTATTTATCCGATTCGTTTATTATCACGCAACCACGTTTTGTTGTTACAAAAAATAAACCGCATTTGACTGCATAATCATGCATCATTAAAACAGCAATAAACCATTAAAAATCTACAAAAACAACATGTCTCCAAAATAAATATGTACAAGGTGTATGTATACCTTAAAATAATTATTTATTACATTTCTGTCAAGATTTACATAATTTAGTTGTTTCGCGCACCGTCCATCCGTCCGTCCGCAAGAAAACTAGCGAAATGGAAAATTCTTGTTTGAAAGCCGCCGCACCAGAATAAATTATTCAATATGGAAAATCAAGTTTTAACAATAAATGTAATTACAATTCAATCATTGTGACACACAAATACTCACATACACAAAATGCATGACACTAGCAATATACCTACTATATGGAATTGTGATTGATATACAACTCTAGTATATATGAAATTCATCCGCACATACCGTCATATAAAATTCATTCTGTTGTCCATAATTTAATTACCTGAATTTTAATGAATTAGTTTCACCTATAGCTGTGCTGTGTACGCGTTTGATTTGGTTGACTGCGCGCTTTTTCTAAAATTAAAAAAATGTTTCCCCACCGTATTGTGCATTTGTGGTGCGGTTCAAGCAAGTTTTTTATTTTGTTTTGCGTTTCTTGTGACTCCGCCTTTGATAGCAGTAAGAAATGGAGAGAAGAATGTGTATGGTATTATGTGTATGCTTATCAAAACAAATAGGGGAATAATTGTATTCAGTGTGTTCCAAAACAAATAAAGAATTTTCGCTATATAGACGATTAATTATGAGAATACATCTAACGGTTTTGTTTACATGAAACGATAAAGACAATGAATATAATTTACCTACTTAGAAATGTTACTCACAAAATTAAATTAACTATCAAAATTTTACGACCTACTATATAAAAAAATTGTGTTATTACTTAGTACACCGTTATCAACGGACAAAATAATGCGGAAAGAGAGGGACCAAATTCATCCGCAATAAATATAATTCACTATAATACTTTTTAAAATAACTAGCATTGTGGAAAAGAACATTGACAATGTATTCTCAAAATTGGATTTGAAAAATTGTTGAAGTGTAGTTTCCGAAATTTGAATCTATCAAAATGCTGTACTCTCCTGACATACGACTACTGTAGAATAATTGATGTACTTACATATGCCGTAAGCTGTACGGCAAAACCGAGGATTTTGTATTAATTTGTTAAATTAAATCACAAATTTAATTCGAAATGTGTTAACGATTGTTTTATTTTTTAATTTATTATAAATAATTACATATAGTTACACAATTTTAATTTTCATAATTTTATTCAGTAGTTTTTTTTAATATACTACTCGTATTGTAAATTGTTTTTTAATCATCTAAAATTTAAATTACCCAAAGCCTTGCCCAGTTGATTAATTTACCAGTTAAATTTAGCGGCCAATTAGGGCGAAATCTTATATTACGCCGACGAGTAAAAAAGATGATTTGCGTTTTCTCTTCATTGACTCGAATTTTCCAATTCTTGAGGTAGTTCTGTAAACAATCGAAACTATGTTTTGATGACTTTTGGGTCAATATGGCTGGTTGTTATTGCATTACCTGTTCTTCGCATACAGAAACATTTTGGTTTCCGAGGAAATTGAAATATCTGATAAAAATAAGTTATACCGTGTCGAACTTAGAACTCCCCCCCCCCCTGCGGAACACCTAAATGTGATAGGATACCTTTCACTGAGGCTATTTCCACATTTACACATTTAATGGAAAACACATGATTTTCTATAGAAAATCATCTAAGAATCATCTTTTCTAGTAGATTAGAAAACCCGTTTCGGTTTGCCGATTGTTACCACAATGGATCCCTTTCAACAATCTGGAACATAGGTCAATTTAAGGCAACTATTAAATAAGATAACCGCTTTATTATAGGACGTTGTTTTATGACTTTAATATTTATTTATTCTATCCCCCGATGTTTTTCGAAATTTCATTTGCTTAATTAAAAGTTAGGACTGTGTCCGAAACCTGTGATAAATATTTTTTAGTACTAATTTTGACGTAGAACTACGTCTATTAGCGAGGTACAATATATAAGTTGCATATAACTTTGTGAGGCTGCATTTGAAACTGCATGTTTTGTGACTTGCCATGCCATTCGTAGCAGACACTTTAAAACTATTGACATCTACAAAAATCTTAATTATTTTTAACTTTAAAAGTAAAACCGCTAGGAACTTGAGTTTATGCATGTGAATATATGCTATCTATAACAGCTCATAACCACAAAAATCGTGATGAAAAATATCCAGGTTCAAGAATTATCGTACATCAAAGTTTAAATATGAGTTGAACAAATATGAAACCTTTACAAATGCTTAAAACCCTACAACAGTTAAACATTTTGTTATATTATTTGTCATTTCGTGCGTGGCATACTAGAATGTATTTCTAGTTTTTGTAATAATAAAAACTGCCGAAAACAATTGAATGTTCAATTTCGAAAGGTCATATGTCTGAAAAATTAAATTTTTAAAATTCTATTTTCTAAAGTATAGTAGGTATATCAATTTATACAATTTATTTTAAGGTTAAGTGTAGGGTTAAAAAGTAATTGAAAATTATATAAATATTTAATGATAATCTTTATTTTATATATTTCTTTATGTATTATATGTATACGAGATGTGCCCTTTTCGAAATTCATAACATATAAAGTAAATCTAATTAAAAACACAACGTATAAACTTTATGAAACTGTTATCATAGGTATCAAAATCACTTCAGCAACAGATAGAGATATATCGCCGTCGCCGATTAATAAAATGCATTAAATTCGAATAGGGCACATCTCCAAGAGTTGTGACCTTTTCGAAATTATCGTTATACAAACCGACATTGGTGGCCGTATTAACGCACAAGAAATGTGCCTATTTCAAATCAAATAGGTGCGGGGATATATTTCCATCACATTAACGTGGAAAAAGGGTTTTGTCAAAATTTTCGAGATGTGCCCTTTTCAAAATTGCATATTCAATTGAATCCCCCCCCCCCCCCCCCCCAATTTAAAAGGTTACACCAGCTGAAGTGCCCAAAATTGTTACGGCTATTAAATTACCAATAATAAATTACTTAAGATATAACTGAGGTTTTAGAAGAAGAAAACAAATATGTATGTACATAACTTCAGCTATTAATGAACTGGTCAATTGCGTCCCCTCCCTCCCTGAACTGCCACTCCTCAATGGTAACCCGATGCTGGAATATTCCAGTGGTATAGCTGCTACGGATTCTAGATGAATGGGACCAATCTTCAGAAGGATACGTGGGTACCCTTTGGGACTTGGTGTTTATACCTATTACGTACCGACCCCGTTTCAAGTTTTGAAATGAGTAATTACCGCCGATACCCCTTTCCCAAAATAAATTATAGCACTTTGTGATTTTTCTTGATTTTTTCTCTCTTTACAATTTTTATTAATGTTTTTTTTTATTCAGGTTTACAAACTTTGTACAATTTTTCAGATTTTTTTTTTGGTGGCACTTTTATTAAGTCTTCCTAATTTTTACCGTCCTTATGATACCGTTAGGACCCGACACACTGTTATTCACAAGAAAAAAACATATATCGAGCACGTATATGAACTCGTCTCAATCAAAAACTCGAAAAGCTCTCCCTATCCAATTTTTCTTTTTTCTTTCTTTTCTCAAAAGTCTTCCTTTTTTTTTTTTTTTCTCGTCTAACTACCAAAACATTTTAATTTTCTCCCAGTCTACTTTCCTAAATATAATTTTGCTACGAAACACTGTGGAACGACGTCCTATTGATGACACCGTTACAGTGTAAGAGTGCCGTGAACATTCGATAAATATTCAGAAATCGAAAATGTTCAATGATGTATTAGATGGAGAGCTGGTAGACAATTTTGAGTAGGTATTTGAGGCAGCCTGAAAATTTGTGTGTTGCTTCTTTAGCAATGTCTGAACACAAAATCAAAGACCTGGCTGAAGAGTAGCGGGGCATTGTCAACCTTTGATTTTTTTAAGTTGCGAAATTGTTTTTGCAAAAAATGTATTTGAGGCATTCTGAAATTTTAATACCTTTTAGTTTAGTATTTAATGAAATATAAAATAAAAAAGCCAGATCATTAAGTCGGGTCCAAAATGTTGCCAGGCGGCTTCAAAATTGAATTTTGTAGACTTCTAAAAAATATATTTGAGGCAAGCTAAGACAGATATATATATGTATATACCTAAAAAAACATAACTTCAAAAAGACAGGTCATTTTGGTAGGACTTTCTACCTGCCAGGTGGTCGGGAATGTACTGAGTTCTTAAGAGCTGTTGACATAATTCTACTTTGCACTTTTCTGTTTTCTTATTCTATTACATCTAGTTATCATCAACACAACTTCTAAAAATGTTGGTCTCGAAACACTGAAAGAAAGTTAAAAAATCGCTGAAGAAGTACTGCAGTCTCATATTGAAGTTACTTACGATTAAGCTATTGTTAAAGTTGCGATGCAAATCCAAGCTAGTGAGCAGCCATTATTTGATAACATATTTATTCATTATTGATCTTTTCATATTATCCTTGCATATTTCAAAGCTGTAGACCAATGAATATTGCTGCTGAAAGTGAAAAATAGCAAATGGATCTGTTGATTCATTCCTTTCTGGCCAAGCACTTTAATAGATGTAAACGATTTCACCCACTGATGGCAGTTGGATTAGAAATTTTGAATTTTGAATTTTTCTTGAAAAATGAAAAAATAACGATTATAGAAAATTTACGTACAGAGCTGATGGAGTTTAATGATCAAAAATTATCTTATGGTGCTTTATTACAAAATAGTGAAGCCTCAAACCTCATATCTTCATATTTTTAACATAAAGAAGCCCATTTGAATGGAGCTTATGGTAAAAAGCCTCAATTTTATGTGCCGTACATAAATCTCGTCAATTATTGTCAGAAGTTAAGCCGCAGTATACGGATAGGCGATATTGATCTATTTAAATTTATTTAACCAAAAATGGCCAATCTTTTCGTAACGAATCTGTTGATAGGTTCGAAAAATCTATTTCAAAGGTAAAAATTATGAATTTGTCTGCTTATATATTGAAAAAAAACTGTTGAAACAGGTAATAAGGTTCAAGAAAGTAGTGTTGATGATAACTAGATGTAATAGAATAAGCGAAACAGAAAACTACAAAGTAGAATTACGACAAAAGCTCTTAAGAACTCAGTACATTCCCGACCACCTGGCAGGTAGAAAGTCCCACCAAAATGACCTGTCTTTTTGAAGTTATGTTTTTTTAGGTATATACATATATATATATATCTGTCTTAGCTTGCCTTAAATATATTTTTTAGAAGTCTACAAAATTCAATTTTGAAGCCGCCTGGCAACATTTTGGACCCGACTAAATGATCTGGCTTTTTTATTTTATATTTTATTAAATAATAAACTAAAAGGTATTAAAATTTCAGAATGCCTTAAATACATTTTTTGCAAAAAAAATTTCGCAACTTAAAAAAATCAAAGGTTGACAATGCCTCGCTACCCTTCAGCCAGGTCTTTGATTTTGTGTTTAGACATTGCTAAAGAAGCGTCACACAAATTTTCAGGCTGCCTCAAATACCTACTCAAAATTGTCTACCAGCTCTTAGACTATATGTGAATAGTTCAATTCTTAACAATTCAATCTCATATAAACATAAAAAGTCCTAATTGTTTATTAAATATGGCACTATCTAGCCGCTGAGCCGCATAATGAAAAGAGCCATGAAGCTTACATTTGGGTTTGACAATAATAGTCATTTTCTTTCCAAAAGTCTCCGTATTTCTCGGAAATTATTAAAGTCAAGGTGAGGCAACATATATATGAGGTGGGGAAATAAATAGTTATTACACAATTCGGATAGCATAATAAAAAATTGTGAATGTAAGGGAATATTTTTCGAATAAATGTCAAATATTTGTACTAAAAAATATTTACCAAAGGTTTCGGACACATTCTAAGTGTGGTAAGAGGTTCCAGTTATTTTGTCGAGTTCAGCATTAAAATAGTTCACTACAGAATCATAATGTGAAGAATTGTAATTTTGGTTGAAAATCTTTGCTCTTAGCAATTATTGGGATGGTTTTCAACCTTTGATCTAAGAAATGATTGCTTATGAAGCAACTGGTGTTGACGACATGCTTAATATATTTATTTATTAATTTATATGTGATTCAATTAATTTTTAAACAATTATGAGATTCTCGAGAATCTCGAAGTGGTTTAAAAATTAATCGATAGACGACTCGACAAACGACTAACCGGAGACCAGTGGCACTATTCTGGCTTTTCCGATGAATTGCGAATCGGGAATTGATTGTGAGTTTTTAGTGTATTATGTTTTTTTTTAAACATACTGAGCGATTGATATTTTGTTCATGTTCTTGAAAATGGTTTCAATGAGTTGGAAGATAAATATGTAATTAAATCGTGGTATGGCTATACGGACCTTTTTGTCTATGCCTGGTCCTAGTGGACCGCTACCTAAGCCTATAACCTAACCTAACCTTAGCTATGTATCAGGCTTTATTGTATTATTGGGAACATTATATCAGCAGTAACTTCACATTTTTGAAATAAGACGCTTCCATTAGAACTTTCGAAACAAAATGTAAGTTCGGTTGGGGAATATGTGTGGCGAATATCACAGATTATTATATAAAATACATAAATGAATTTACATAAATTGTTAAAAAATTTACTTTGCTTTAGCAAGATATTTAATTTAAGACCGGTTTCGGGCCTTCGTCTTTCTTCAGTTCTCTCGAGCAATAAACAGATTCAGTAAAACATAAAAATATCAGTTAATTCGCATAAATATCGACATAATTATTCAATAAATATTGAAAATTGATTGAACATTGGAATTATCCATTTCTCATCTTTCAGAATTATCTTATTAGAGTTCTTTCTCGCTAATTGCAAAATCCCTTTAGCTCTAATAATGTATTATAAATATATAATCATTGATACAAACGTCTTATAAGCACGGATTTTAATTGTATACACTTCAAAATGCCACTTAAGCGATTTTACAAATCTTTCCATTTTCATCTCTTTTTTACGTAAAAAATAAAAAATAAAGGGACAATTTAAACGGGCATACAAGAAAACAATTTTGGAGACAAACATTAATCGATATAAATTATTTAATATTTGATGTGGGATCGATATATATTGCAGTGTCATTAATAGTTTCTATATAATCCACTCCTACGTGTGGCACGCAGTGCGACTTGTTTGGTGATCCCGGCTCATACGTCTCCCGAAGTTCAAATTTAAAGCCCCTCTACATTTCTAAGTTAAATTAGGAGTCTCCGTTTTCCAGAATATTTTAAAACTAATTGCAATTTTTTAATTTTTAAGTTATTTATTTATAAATTTGTTGCCAGTTAATTATTTTTGTCGCACAAAATGTTTATTTCGATGCCAAAAAATAATTTTGTACTAGTGTGTACTAGTGTCAACAAATTATAAATGTTGCCAAATTATTATATTTTGCTCCAAAAAATTAATTTTATGATGCCAAGAAATTTTTGTTTTTTGCTCATTAATTTGTGCCGTTTTAATATTTTTTTGTATCTCAAATATTAATTTTTTGTGTGCCGGTTTGTTGCTAGCCAAAAATAAATCACTTAAGTCACTTAGGTAGAACCGTAATTTAATTTTCTATCAACACAATAATTGAAAAAATCACGAAAATAACACGAAAAATTCTTTAACTGGCGTTTGAAAAAATCGCTTAATTGATGGTAAGCTGTAACAGTTTTAGAAAAAAAAATCATACTATTCACATAAACATAGAGGGGGAGCAATCCCATAAACATGGGAAGAATCCCATTCAGTGATGAATTTAGTACATCAATTTTATTGTGGATAAGCGAAAATTGAATTGTTGTCGCTTAAAATAACATAACAGTTTCACCTTTTTGGTACAGAAATAACCCCACATAAAAACAATCTAAAGGTGTCAAATCAAATGATTTTTTCGGTCAATTAACGTCACTGAAATATGTGACCAGGAAAATTGTATGTATTAGAGGGACTTTTTATGCTCTTTCGCTACTTCTGTGGCACGTAGCGCTGTCTTATTGGAAACAATTTCTTGGATTTCTATATCAAGGAAACAGGGCCAAGTCAACTTGTAGGAAAGCCCAATTTATTGTGCCGGCCGAAGAATCGGGAGGTTTTCATTAAAAATCATAGTTTGACGGGACGCTACGACAATGCACATGCTTTGGACGAAAAAATATTGCTTTTAAAATAGCTGATGCAATTGAAATCATGAAACTTATGGGAATCCAAATCCATATATTTATTGGTGCAACATAGATGCCACAACTTAGAATATATTGGAATCAAGAGATGGGGAGGGATTTAGTGTCAAATGCAATGACATGAGATGGCTTTTTCCAACTAAGAACCAACCTGCAGTATGTAAACGTGATAGCGAATAATAGCGATCTCTATTATAAATTTCGGCCTTTGATATATACCGTAATATATCGTGGCTATCAACTCATTCTAGAAGAAAATCTATGTGTGGATAAGCAAATGATTCCAAATAAACCAAAGCCTTATGGTATAAAAAGGTTTGCATTGTGTGGAAAGTCGGGACAACCTATATGGTAGGGACTTCATTTTGTACCAGGGTTCAAATATTGGTTTATCGGAATATAATTTAAAAAACTTTTTTTTTTTTTGTTTTTGAATTATTCTGGTGTATTGCAGATTGATAAATATTTGAGAAGAGGAGAAATTGTTAAGAGTTTGCAATTCAGTTTCGATCTGTGAGCATGTGAAAAATAAATCATTTTTCAGTACATCTCATCAGGCTATAGCGACTGAACTGCTAATTTATTACACTGATTTTTTCCTATATATAGGAATCAACCGTGCAATTTTTACATTCCCCTTTCTAAACTTTTAACAATTTCAATGTTAGTCTAGCTAATACTACAAGTGCACGGTTGATTCCTATATATAGGAAAAAATCAGTGTAATAAAATTAGCAGTTCAGTCGCTATAGCCTGATGAGATGTACTGAAAAATGATTTATTTTTCACATGCTCACAGATCGAAACTGAATTGCAAACTCTTAACAATTTCTCCTCTTCTCTAATTTAAAAAAGTTTGGTTTCGGGTCCTGTGTCATGCTCCACCTTGCAGCGACATTGAAATCTAAAGGCCACAAATTATATTTCGATATCTAGTTTAGAAATTTCTACCTGTTCAAAATACTACAATTATGTTTAAAAAATGAGAATGTCGCAATTGTAAAGTGCTTGGACAACAAACCGGTCCATATTGCTTCTAATTTTGTTGGAGTTGGATCACCGTTTACTTGCACAGGATGGGACAAAAACAAAAAAAAACATGTGGAAGTTTCTCAACCTGAAGTAATCAAGTTGTTCAACGAGTCGATGGGAGGGTCGATCTTCTTGACCAAGACCGAGTGTTTATAAAGTCAAAGAAATGGCCGTTAAGAATTACAACAGATTTTCTTAATTTTGCATGTTTGGCTAGTTGGATCGAGTGTAAAATTAGTGCCGCCAAAAGGGGGCTTCCCAGTTATAAAATCAAATCGTTATTAGAATTTCAATTAAGCTTAGCTTCCTAGATGATAATGAGTAATCAGACAAGCAATTTGAGAAAACGAGGCCGTCTAAGAGCCGGATAATTATGGGAAACACCGTCATATCCATCCCTGAAGAGGAGTTAAGTCGAAGTAAGAACATACGCCGAATTTCGGTATGACTGTGAAAATCACGTGCCAATATTTGACAGCAAGAAAGAAGCGTCTCGTTGTAAGTAAGAAAAATGTACAAAAAAAAATACTTGTTATGTGCGGTAAATGCAAAGTACATTTATGCTGCATAAATGAAAGAAACTGTTTTCTCAAATTTTACACGCAATAATGGCAAACAAGGTTGGAATGGGAATAGTTCCTAAATTTATTTTCTTTTATTTTATGTGATTTTTATTTTTTTATTATTAACTATTATTATTCATTTTGTACAACTAAAGTACTTATTTTACTTTTCCATTGTGAAATACATTTAAGATAAACTACACGAAACATTTTTACTTTTTTTTTTGCAATACTTGAGTCAGAATGCCTATACGGTTGGACAAGAGTGGTAGGCCTACAAAAATATGGCAAATATACATTTTCTCTTAATGTATATACTGTTATATAATATATATACTGTTTCTAGAAAGAAGTCAGGTCTCAAAGGGTTGCCATTAAACACCAATATTAAAAAATAATAAACTGGCTGTATTAAATAATTATTCTTATAAAAAAAAACATTTAAATACGAATTCAAATATTTTTGACTGTGCGTTTTTTTCTATGTGGGCATTTTTCCTTGTGCGCAATTTTCCACGCCAGCATTTTTTTCTTGTACCCCTTTTGCATCGAATTCTTTTCATGATGAAATGTCGCCAGAAAGTATGATGAAAGAGGTAGAGTTGTCAGATAAAAGAATTACACAGTCCGCACATATTCCAATTGGAAACTCTATACCATCGAACTTCAGCTAAATTATGTTAGATGGCAAAAAGTGATTGTAAAAACTATTACTCAAGATAATCAATTTGCATAGGTACTTAAAAATAATTTTATGTAAGTATAACAATCATAAATAGGTTCAAGAAAATCAATAAACACATTGTCACAATTTTATTTTAAACTCTTTTTAGAAAAATTCGAATAACCCACCATAACCAAACGATTTTTTTTATACTTATGTACGTATACACGTATCTAGACGAGTAAGTAGCACACAAAACATGTAGATACAAATAAAATAAAAAAAAAATAAAAATATAAATAAATAAATAAGTAAAACAAAACTAATGTTCAACTTAAACTGCCTACTCAATAATTCATTCAATTACATTTATTTCATATACATATCTACAATTGGAGAGTGAACAGTGCAGACCAATGTACAAAATAATATACACAATAGTTTTAATTTTTTTTTTTTTTGTATATGCGACTACAAAATAAAAGTTATAACGATAATAATATGTAAATGTGACACGAATAGTTAATTTTTAATTTAATATAATCATCAATGGATGACGTGTAGTTTGAAGCCATTTTGGAAATATGAAAAAAAATGAAATACCGAAAAGTATACCCATTCCATTGTATAGTATGTAGTATTTTCTCAGTCACCCCCTTTTCTGTTCGTGTATACACAAAAAACCATATGCACACTTTATAGTTATTATGTCACACAGTAGTTTACCTATTTTTGTTGTTGATAAATTAACGACCATTTCAACCCCTTTACCTATAATACACAAAAATGGGGTGATTACTCTGTTCCGAAAACATATTATTGGTTCAAATAGAAATTTATGATTCAATGGGTTTATGTGTTTTATGTAAATACAATTTTTTAACTGACTTTTTTGGGCATGAGAAATATTTAGTTTTACAATAAACTCGTGTTTCCAGCATGGCATCATCGTTAAGCAGCAAAATAAATATCAATTCTTATGTTCCTAATACGATAATGATCTTCCTATAAATACAAATAATATTTGTTTTAATTAATTTACAAAAACTCGTATCAGTTGTTTAAACATTCAATCACACAACAGTATACGCAGACTACTTTCCAATTCTTCCATTTTCTAATTAGAACCACCTGTGCAAATGTCATTTTGTTTTATTCGTTGAGCTACCTAATTTAAATTCATATTATCCACGGATAAATAAAACCGATGGCAATTTTTTGTTGTTGTTTTATTCTTATTTATTGTTGATCGAACTTACGCATATAAGACAATAAATAAAAACTGAACAATTTTTTTTTTGTGTACTGTTGACAAGTGAGCATTGTTATGTTTCACTTCGTCAAATTTGCAAACATTTCAATATGTTTGTATATAAATATAACAAAATGATATTATAATTTAATTATGTATATGAAAAGAAGTATGCTAATTTTAACTGTTCCGCGTTAAACGTTGTTATGTAGTGTATGACAGCAAATAAATAGTCGGTATTATTATGTGAGAGTGTCTCTTATCCGTGGGACATACAATTGACATTTATTTGGATTTTACCATGTACATATGTTTGATTTAAAAGATATCAATATGATATTTCAATTGGCCAAGAAACATCTCTAAGCTTCGGAAATAAATTATTGACCTCATAGAAAAGGTAGTTTTTGGTTATCCGTTTGGATCAGTGATCCTTGCCAATTTTTGCTGGTAATAGATTCTAGACGTATTCAAAATGTATCGAATGAAGAGCACGATTTGAGCAACCAATTATACATAGTCAATCGTATAAGATTATCATCGTATATATGATTTATGTATAGCAGCCAGTCGTATCTATACACGCATATCTTATAAGTTTTAAGTTACGTTTCGACCTAATTAAAAATTTAAGCAGTTGTTGTCCGGTTACTTATAGTATAAGACGTTAATAGATTCAATAAAATTGTATTTAGTTTTTTGATCAATCGTTCGATCAATTGATTGTCATCCAAAATAAAATTTATGATTTTGGGGAAATGCGAACATTTTTTTACATGCGCGTATACAGATGTTTTTGGTGGCATAAGTTTTTTTTTTTGTTGATGTTGTTTTATATAAAAACTTCAAACACCACTTGCAACATTGAAAACTGTAACGAAACCAGCAAAAAAGCAAAAACAAAACAAAAAAACTTTGAATAAAATCAGAATGCAAAATTCTATAAAGTGTTTTTTTTTTGTTTGTGGTCGGTTAGTTTGGTTTTGGAAGCCAACATTTTCTGGCATCTGCTGATTTGTTTTTATTGTATATTGCATTGTATATACACAAAACAATAATGATTATATTTATTAAGCGTATACACCGCAGATATGTATAATAATAATAACAATATAAATATTTAATAATATGTGTACAAACAACATGAAATTTATGTACGTGTATAACATAAAATAACGACACCAAACTTATTATATTAAGCCAGGTTAACATGTTGTTAAATAAGAATGTCTTGTGTTGTAGTTTTTAATCATCATTTTAGTTTCGTTTATGTGTATACATTACACACATGAAGATCATTATCAATTTAAATTGTATATAAACGTTAATTGAATAAAATTGGCTGTTAAAAAAAATTAAATTAAAAAAATATAAATTATTTGGTTTCTTTTTTTTTTTGTTGTTCTGTGAAACCAATTGTTACTGGGGTGCGCTGTTATCAAATTAAGTTATAAAAAATAAAAATTCGCGAATTTTTATTGCGCGACATTTGTTTTCACACCATTAAGAAACTAAAAACAAATTGGTTAAATTAAAAATTAAAATTGTTTTATTTATATAACTCGTGTTGATGGCATAAAGTGATTATTAAATATTTCGCGCGATTCTTAACGATACACAGGTGCAGATCCTATATAATTGATTTGCCCAATTTATATAAATCGCTTCCAGATTTATATTACAATATTTGGTATTTGCAAAACAGACATTTTTTTGTGTTGCAATATTTTCTGTATATAGTGCGCAACTAGGGGTAAATCTAGAACCACAACAAATCAAAATTTAAGTACACATTTGCATATTATTTATGTATAACTTCTATTTTGCATGTTGCAGTTTAGTTTTTGTTGAACAATTTGAATAAAATACAAATTTAAACCAAAACTAAATACAATCTCAAGAATTTTTAGTTTTAACAAACGGCAACGATTTTTTATTTGCATTTTAATTTGAATTTTATTTTATTTTTTTATTATGTTTTATGTTTGAATAGCTTTTAAATGTTAACATACAGGAAGTGAAGAAAAATAGGGAAACCTACCGTATAACATATCGGAGTGAATAAAGCTTTGATGGGAAATTTGCTAGACTATATTTGGCTGATATATATGTACATGTACGAGTATATTATGTAAACGAATAGTGGAATGCAATTGAAGGATACACTCAAACGAATAAAAATAAATTGAATGAAAACATTTAGTTGGAGTATCAATAAGGGATGTTCTCAGATTGAACCAAATTGTTCTAAATTCCTTGTTGAGTCGGCCGACACAAATTATAAAAAATAAATGTTATGTGTCTAAACTTAAATTCAATTTATTATTTCAATATGATTTGGGTCCTGGGTAAATTAACATTTATAAGGTTTCTAAATCAAAATCATACGTTTCTGTACTACAATGATACTGTAGGACCGTCAAAGTCTACTCTGATAACGTCTATGAATTCTACGTCTAAAGGATTCAATATTGCCAACAGTGATAGTGAAAGTACGAGATAGTAATAGAAACTACAAGCATTTAAGAGCATTACTAGATTCTGTCTCTGAAAATAATTTCTTATCTGTAGTTGGTCTCAGATGGTCAGTAAAAATAAGTTTGGGTGGATTATTTCCTGCAAGTCAAATAGCCCAGCAGCAAGCCTGTAAACAATTTCAATGTTATACTAGATTTGGTTCAAAGTCTACGTTAATTTTGGGAATTAGAGTCGATTCCCAAAACTAAGCAACCTCTTACCAGTACCACCATTTTGGCAAATGATAACAAATTTGTGCTGAGGTTGTAATTCAAAATATCTTCAAGTGAGTTGGGATCGTCATATAATTCAGCAATGAATCGATTATAATTAGCAATGGAACGACAGTTTGCACGAGACTCGATGGTGAAAGTTGCGACAGTTGATCAAAGCAAGTATTATCAATACAACGAAGTTTCGTATCGTGTTCAATGCATCAGCAAAATCTTCCAGCGGATCTTTGCTTAATGTTATATTAATGGTTGGTCCAATTTGTTAGCATAAATACGTGGCATTTTAACTGAAAACTGTAGGTTATTTACGGGCCTGGGTCTGCCTTATTTCTTGCTACTAGGTGTATTACGGAAATCGGACATACAATTAACAACATCCCAAAGAGTCGAAAATTCTACAACAAGACATATATTATGTAGATGATCTAATAACCGGTACATGTACTATTGATCAACTGCACCATATCCGAGTTGGTGCCCTTAAGAGATTAAATTTCTATGTTTCTTTTAAGTCATGAAATCAAATGGTCGTTTATCCTACCAGGACCTCCCTCCTCACATAATTTCACCATGTTATACAAAAATTCATATTATGAATGAGGAAATTAAAGTTTCACCGATGTTCACACATACCGATGTTTAGCTAAATGCTACTTTATAGCTAAAGTCGTATACACACAATTGTATTGGCTCACTCGAGTTTTGCTAGTGGGAAAATTTTAATACATTTAAAATTATAATGACATCTGCCGTATAACGAACGGCCTCTAATTGAATTTTTAATATTATTGCAACAGTTATACATAAAAGCTTGTTGTATTTTTACTAAACACTTTATTAAGAAATAAACTTCAAAAATTTAATAAATGAGCTCACTAAACTGAAGAAAAAGTAATACAGCTTAATTGCGATAAGAAATATTGATTCTAGGTAAACCCTATAATACGCAACGGGAATAACGCTTAATTGTAAAATTAAGTTTAATTATTAATAATTTTTGGAACATAATATTTAACTAATTATTCCGATATTTTAACTAGTCTTAATTCATAGAGTTGTATTTTTGGAATTTTCATAATTAAATTTGAAACAATTTTCGCACCTTCTAAAAATTCGGAAATTCAACAGCAAAATTCTTGTTTGCTTTGCAAACAAGCGCTTTACTTTGATTTGCCCAAGTTACATGAAATTTGACATGATTGGGTGTTCTGAGGTAAATGTAGCGTAGGATAGCTTTTCATTCATAGGTTATTAAATCCATTACTACATTAGAAAAAATAAAAAGATCACCGCTTATCCGCTCAATTTAATTAACTTAATAAATACTAAATTGTCTAAGCTAACGCTCTTAAAAATCTGATCTCGATAACTTAGGAGAGAAACTAATGCTAACCAATTACACTAGTTAAAAATGAGGAGAACACATTGGTCTGCGTCCGATGTGCATTAAATGCACATCCGTTAAAATATAAGCCAAAAATATTTTTGTTTTTCATTTTTTACTAAAATATAATATTTGTAACAAGTATCATCTCAAAAATCTCTAATAATCATGAAAGCAAACTCAAATCTTTGAATCTCGAAAAATTTCAAAAAATATCAAAGACTGGCGAAAACTTATGTAACATTCAGAAATTGAACGTCATACAAATCATGAAAAATTTTGAGAATTTTGAATATTCCCAAATAATACCGAACATTTCGAATAACCATCTCTGGAATAACCAAAAGCTCTAGAAAAACTCGAATAACCTAGAAAATTATGTTCTCCGATGTTATATAAATAAACGAATTAAATCGGCACTTTAGAATGATCTGATAATCATCCATGTCAAAAGCTAAGAAAGGGAAAGTCAAACATCAAAATACTAATCTCTAAGCAACCCAATACTACAGGTGGAACTCAACGCCACCATTCAAAGCTATGTATAACGAATTGGGTTATATTTTTTGTGTTATTCGTTGGATTCCGAAGGTGCAGACACGCATAAAAACAAATAAATTATCTTTACCTATATATGTTAAAACAACATTATTCATTTTATCTTGAAATCTTTTGCTTAGAAATTCAACTCAAAACTTATTTTAAATAAAACAGAAAATATTTTTCAATTCAAGTTACAAAATTCAAATCTATTTGCACTTGTGTTACATAGGAATTCCTATGAAAAAAAAATCTTTTATCCCAAGACATGTAAACCATACAGCAGACACTCGAAACAAAAACCCCTCTCTTTTTACTTAGGCAAGAAAATTAATCGATGATTTTTTTTACCATCCGTTTTATCCTCTCTTTTTGGTGACTGAATCAGAGACTAAAAAAATGTGTTTTTGTTTTTTTGACATTTCAAATATGTGGTGTATCATGCAAAGGAGATAATTGTATAAAATAACGTAATTATTACAAATGGACAAAACTAGGAAAAAATAACAAATTTTAATAAACATCAGCAAAGTAAACGTCATAGAAAAAGTATTGCCAGTCATACAAGAAACTGCTATAAAACTGCAGTAAAAGAGAGGCTAAATTTAAATTTAGCATCGTTCATACAATCGACGAAAAGTAAATTCCTTGAGTAGTGATTAATCATTACTCTCGGATTATTTTCTCATTTAGCGGTGTTCATACAATCGGCCCTAAGTCATTTATTAATTATTCATTTTTATTTCCAAAAGAAAAAACAAGCGGACGTTAAAATTTTAACTTTTGAACTGGTTGCAATTCGCACAGCAAATCGGTTAAAATATGTGGTAAATTTTCTTATTTTTGCCACAGTTAGAATATTTAATTTTTTAACCGTTTCGCACACGGCCTTAGGGGAGATTAAAATTTCAATTTCCGAATTTGACATTTTCTTCCTTATTGTTGAGTCCATTTGTAATAATTACGTTCTTTTATAAAAATGTTTCGTTTGCATGATACATCACATTTGAAATGTCAAAAAAACAAAAACAATTTTTTTTAGTCTCTGATACAGTCACCTAAAAGAGAGGATAAACCGGATGCTAAAAAAAAATCATCGATTAATTTTCTGAATTAGCATCGTTCATAAAATGCAAACTACACTAAATCAGAGGATTTATCATTTATCCTCGTTCATACAATCGGGTCTTAGAATATCGAAAACGAATACTAATTTTGGCTTAAATATTTGCTTATTTATAACAATTCATTTAATAAACTATGGAAGTATACAAAATTGTAAAATTTAATTTCAAAATTCTACAGTAACAACAAAAGTGAAAGTATCGAATAATTATGATTATTAAAAATCTTTAATGAATACTTAAGAGTAATATTTGGGAGCTCAAAAGAAGTCTCTAAAAATTGAAGTACATACTCTTAGGGATGTTCAAAAAAATTTAGAAAATTAAAATATTAACTGGTCTGTGACAAGTTTAAATTTTTGTGGTGAATATAATGTCAAAAATTTAACTTTTTAACTTTTTATGCGGTATTTTTTTCGTTTCGTACACAGACTAAATAACCAAAAAAAAATGTTTAATAAACATCAACAAAGTAAACGTCATAGAAAAGTATTGCCATGCCAGTCATACAAAAACTGCTATAAAACTGCAATAAAATAGAGGCTACATTTTTATTTAGCGTCGTTCATACAATCGACGAAAAGCAAAATCCTTGAGTAGTGAATAATCATTACTCTCGGATTTTTTTTTTCATTTAGCGGTGTTCATACAATCGGGCAATCGGCCCTATATATATAAATATTTTGAAGTGTCGGTATAACAAATGAAAAAAAATTTTGTGTATCTAATTTTTGTATAAATGGATGAAACATCTCCAATATTTTCTGAAATTGTCTCCGATATAAAGTTACGCCTTCGGCTTCTATTTGCTTTAATAAATTGTGGCCCAATCCCTCGCTTTCACGGTGAAGTAGCCATTGGGAAGAGTATTTTTTTTTTCTTACTTGATTCTTTTTGTAAGAAATATGAGGCAGCGCACAATAAATTTGCATTGGCTGCCGCAATTAATTGCAACGACATAATTTACTCAAAACATAATTATTTTCTCTATTAATTCAGAAATGTCAGAAAAAAGTATCTAATTTCAAAAAAAAATTATCAAATCCAATTCTTTTTTTGCTATATTTGCTCGATTCACTGCTAGAAAAATTGAGGTAACACTTTTTTCATGACGTTTCTAAATGTTTTTAAAATCTATGGTGTATACACTTTCTCTCCCAAAAATTTTATATTTTTTCTCTCACTCTGTTTGTCTTGTCTAGTCATTGAAAAAATGGGAAAAAAGTGAGTATCATGGCCGGTCTCAAGAATGATATATTACAAGTTTACAAGATTATTCAACTCCAAAAACGTTACCTACTCTCTTTTTTTCGAATTTAATAAAGCGTAGGGACCAGTCTCTATATCTTTATTTTTTTTCGTATCGTAATATAATTTTATTTCACTCATAGCTGGTTCATCTATCATTTCGTTTATTTTAATCGGCTTGATTGAATGATTGAATGAGATGCACAATCAATAACGTATGTATGATCAATACAAATGCACGTGCTATTATATATATATCTTTCTTTTACTTTCCATAGTATTAAACATTTGTAGCACTCACACAGAACGATTATTAAATTTATTTTAGTTTTGTTTGTTCTACAGTCAAAATCAAAATAAACGTTCTGCTCATAGTGTGATGAAAGCAAATCGATGCGTCAGTGCAATATTTAATATCACTGCTGTATAGTATATAAAACAAAATGAGAAAATAAAAATCAAAAGAGAAAATAAAGCGTAGGGACCAGCATGTTTACTTTACTCTCCATAAGAGTTAGACAATCTTGTAATATATCATTATTGGGCCGGTCTCCACTTGTGTATTTTTCTCTTAACAATTTTTAGTACATTTTGCAAAATATGTACATACACAAAAATGGTTTTGAGCATGCGCATTGAAATTTTGTCAAGAGAGAAAAAGATTAGATTATTCAATATTTTTGTCATGACGTTGTGCCAATTGAGCATAATATGTATTTTATGCTCAATTTCTTGTCATTTTATGTTGACAATTTTGACAACAAAAATGAAATTTTCATAATTTTTTGGGAAAATTTTAGCCTTTTAATAAATTTTAGGTGAAAATAAAATAAAATAAAATAGAAATTGTCTTATTAAATTAAAACATACATAAAATTGTGAAATATAAAATAATATGCCAAAAATTATATTAATCGAAAAAGGAACCAAATTCAAATTTTTTTCTTATTCTCACAGAGATAATTTTGTTATATTATCCCGAGTAACCACATGTCACAAAAAAGCGATAAAAATTTCACATAAAATGGTGATTGGTGGAAAAAAATGTGACAAAAAATTGTCACAATATGGATGAAAAATGGTGGATGGGGTTGACGCCGATTGTCACGCGTAAACGAACATTTGGTAAATCAAATTTGCCGGTTTTTGGTGGAATATTTTTGAAATATTTGTTGAAAATTTAGTCACAAATTCGCCAGTTTTTTTATGATAAAAGTGTCACCTAATTATCAACAATTTTGTGGATATTTGTTGGTTTATTGATGCAATTATGCGTAAAAAAAGTTTTTCTGACCCTACTTAAATAATTTTGTAAAAAATACTCCATTATATGGTTTATTTGATATTTTTATTGTTATTTATTTTAAAAAAATATCTACCAAAAATGTAGAAATATCTAAATCCCCCCGTAATTTAACCCGAGCCGAGAGTCAATACAAAATGTATCGACTCTTAAAAAATGAAAACTTTCCATGAGTTTTCTATGAGGTAGTTTGGTTTCGTGCAGAGAAACTCGCACAAACAAAAAGTTCGGTCTACTCATCAGGTACTCAGGTAGTTACGACCAAATACAACACAACTATAAAAATAAAATTCCAACTTCATACATTAAGTTTGAGCCAAGAACGTAGTGACTTAGCGAATTACATATAAATTCACCAAATCAAAAATGATCAAAATCTTTTTTTTTTTTTTTTGGGGAGTAAAATGAACATATATTTTGTCACAAAATACCCGCATAAATAAGTTCCAAATTGTCAACTTTTTTTGTGGCTAAAAGGAACTTACATTTTGTGACAAATTGGTGATTAAATTTTTTTTGTTTGGGTGGTAAAATCAACATTCATTTTGTCACAAAATACCCGCATAAATAAGTTCCAAATTGTCAACTTATTTTGTGACAAAAAGGAACTTACATTTTGTGACAAATTGGTGACTAAATTTTTTTTTTTTTTGGTTGGAAAAATCAACATACATTTTGTCACAAAATACCCGCATAAATATGTTCCAAATTGTCAACTTTTTTTTGTGACAAAAAGGAACTTACTTTTTGTGACAAATTGGTGACTAATTTTTGTTTTTTTTTGGGTGGTAAAATCAACATTCATTTTGTCACAAAATATCCGCATAAATAAGTTCCAAATTGTCAACTTTTTTTGTGACAAAAAGAAACTTACATTTTGTGACAAGTTGGTCTAAAATTTTGTGATCACCATTTTTGGTTACTCGGGATGTTAGTAGTTGTACAAAAAATGTCATGAGCCGAATGTCATTTATTTTTTGTCAAGAGAAAATACACAAGTGGAGACCGGCCAGCATACAGCATAAGTAATACCAAAAACAAATAGGGTAGGCCATGACTTTCGAGTCAAACGGATGCTTTTTTTTAATTTTCATTAAAAAACTAATAATTAAATTTAATTGAAATAAAATTTGAAGTTTGTAATTAGAAATTGTGTGATGAACCCAAAAAACATCCAATATTTGCCGAATCGCTGAGTGCAGGGATGTTAAGTTAATTAAGGCGTTTATTATTTAAGTTAATAGTACTAATATATTTTCAGAATTACAGGTAAACGCGTATTTAATTATTTAAATTTAATGGTATAAGCATAGACATTCATACTAGATTTCTCATTTCATTATAACTAAAGGAAAAAAACAAAACTTCTGATAATTCCAATGTTATCGTTGTGTTGTGTATTTTATAAGGCAATGATTTTAGAATGCGTTGCAAATATAATACGTATATGCAATACACCGATAACATTTGAATGGAAAATTTTTATTTTTATTTTGAGTTTTTGGTCAAATGAGAAATCTATTATGATTGTCTATGGTATAAGTATGGCTTAATTTTTTTTACAGGAAGCAATCAATTACATGGATGGCAGGGAATCAACGAATAAAAGTGAAACATTTATAATTGAATAATACATTTTAGTCAAACAAAAAATTCTCTTATTTCTGGGCTTACGTACCATATAGCTATACTATACTGTTATCATTAAGTATCATTTGTTATAGAGGGACTTACGCCAAAAAAGCGAGCAAAAATGTTTAAATTGTTTTATAAACCTTTTTAAAAATCTTCGGAAAGATCATTTCGATCAAAATATCGTTGTCTAAAAGCGGAAGCCCTTACTTTTAACATAATAAGACACAGCCGATCGAACAACCGTCAGATTTGACACCACTATAGCCTTTTCTGGCGGCTATTTCAAAAGCAAAGTGAACATCAGTCGTCCACATAATCTCTTCCTGATCTGAAACCTAACATTCGATCAGAAATTGATAAATTTCCACCGAAACTCTGTATCACACCATGGAAATTGCTGAAAAACGAGCCAACGTTTGCGTCAATTCTTGAAGTGACCATTTACCGGACATAATTTTCCATACCTAAGCAAAACGAATTGTAACAATGCCAATAAAAGGTCAATCGTAATTTTGAAGATTTTTTTTTTTAGTTACCGAGTTTTTCAACAAATAGTCAGTTATTTGTGGCACACCCTATATTATATTGACAGAGTTAAGCTCGCTGCACGCGAGAACGATTTTTTTTATCCAAGGATTATTTTTCAATAGAGTTACAATTTCCTTGAGAATTAATTTTTTTATTTAATTTCAGATACGAAAAGTCGAAAAGACGAAATTTTTTCATTAACATATGAGAGAAATATCATAAATAAGCAAATATTTCAATAATGAGCAAAAATTATTGTTCTAAATGATGTTTTTGTGTTGTTATGTTGGCCGTCTGCAAGATTATTTGCCCAATGTTGAATAAATTTCAACTAGCGAGGAGAAATCTTGAAGGAGAAATTTATATTTTTTTTATCAAAACAGTGATTTCATTGGGTGAAAATGTTGGGATAAAAATAATCTCAGAAATAATCTCGCCCGTGCAGTCGGCTTAAGCATTGTTTATTTTAATTTTTAAGGCTGTTAGTGAATTAGTTAATGAAAATTTTGACTGACAAAATTTTAACTAATTCACAGAGCAAATTCTACTTTTGTTGTTAAAAATATTTCACCACGATAATTTGATTTTCACCAAATGTTTAACTAAAATATTTTTAACATATTCACTCATGGCCTAAAATACAAAAATTTGTTTATTGTTGTATTTTTTTCATCATATGATTAAGATCAAAGCTGGCGGTGAACAAATTTATGATACCCACCACCGTTTTATTTATAAAAACGCAATTCAAATCGCGTTAGCTTCTGAAAACCTTGTCTTTAGTTGCTAACTCTATAGCCAGAAAATATAGAATCCAGTAACCCTACGCAGGCCCATGAGAAAGGAGTTGTGATGAGAGAGACTTTAAGAGGCTATATTTGGGGTAATCTTATAATCTTCGGAATAAGACAATATATCGCCAAAACTGATTTTGGTAAATTGAAGTATTGGCTTTTAGCCTCAAAAGATATGTAGCGTAGAAATTTTATTTGAGATCAGTTACGAACCTTGTTACTTATACGGTTGTAAATGTACGTGTTAAGATATATTTGTACGAAAAACGATTAGAATTTCTTATCCGTTAAAATAAAATTGCATACTTTGACTATAGCACAGCATCAAGCAATGTACTTATGTTCGTATGTCGATCACAAAAGTAGGTTTCAGCTTTCACTAAACAACTGCGCATTTGATTACAGTTATCACTTCCGATACATTAATTATAAAGATTTCAATTAAACTATTTACATATGTGTAGTTGTGTCATTACATTAGAATGTTGCGTTTGCATCCTCGATGTCAATCAATAAAGACTGCACAAACATGTATTATCCGCGATACATAATTTAGATCGATTTCTACATCACATATGATCGGGAACAAAATCATTAATTATTTAAACGAAAGGAAATCGATTGTTAATATAAAATGAAAGGTAAGGAATTATGTAAGTTGCGCAAATTAACCGTTATATCATATGGAGATAGATTGCTGAAAGTAAGTAAAGTATGTACATCATATACATATGTACATAATGTATGGATTTCTTTTACCTCGTTTATATGTAATTTTGTTACTGCGCGCTATTATTAGTACATACTATATTACAATTGCCACCATTTATCATAATATTCATATTAGATATAAAAATAAAAAATAAAACTTCTGCAATTTTTAATTTATTCATGTAGTTTTGTTGTTGCCTCTATTACTATTGGTGTGCACTTAATACCGTAATTGATATTTGTATACATTCATAATTTATTGAATTTTCCACTTTATTTTATTTAAAAATAAATAACTGGATGGTATAAAGTTAAGTAGCATCAGGGCAATTATATCGTTTTTCACACGATAGAATTTACAAGGGAAAGATTTGCTTATGAGAACTTATTAACATTTTGAAATTATTAAAGTTTCATTTCATTTAAACAGCGGGCAAAGGTGTGGCGCACACCTAATTGTGAAACATCGATTTCTTTAGAACCAAAAAAAAACACTTGCCCGTTAAATATATATACAAATGAGCACAATATTAATCTCACGTCGTCTCACTTAAATACATATTTAACCATTTATCTGTCTGGCTTATTATATTCAAAAACTATTATTAAAATTATTTAACAAGCTTTAAAGACGTTACTACAAACAATATGTCATAATTTACTTATCCAATTCAACTACCGCGTTTTTATTTTTTATTTTTGTCGTTTCTTAAGATCCGTAACAGATTTGGAAATTTATGAGTTGAACAACAAAACAGAAGATCAACAAAGAATGTATCGTATAAAAAAAAAAGTTGAATATCTTATTTTCGATGAATGACATTTGTATGTTTCATTTATTATCTGTTTGCTCTGTGTGTGTTACACAAAAATATCTTATTGTTTGGATACACAATTTAAATTCGTATTCAGATGATGTACAAGATGAATGTGTCTGATGATGAATGTACATGATGACAACAGAAGCATATTTATCATGCAATGGTTTGTTATGTGCTCATCGATTGCGCATATGTTATAAAATACAGTAGTACACTATAAAGCATATTTGCAAATAATACCGACTTAATTAGCAATTTGTTTTTTTTCGGCCGTTGAACCTGTCCAATTTTCCTTCCTAGCATTTCCATATATTTCCCACACTTTATCCTGATTTATATTTTTATTTTTTTTGAGAATATGGTGGATTGCATTTTTATGAAAATTATTTATGTATAATGAAAGCCAAGACAAATCATCATTTTTAAAGCGCAACAACACGCGATTTAAAATATCGAACATGTTGTCTGACTTGGTTATTTCTTGGTCGAAATATTTTTGTGTGCTACATACCACTAACATGTTAATAAATTTAATTCTCCCGCTTTTGTTATTAAATATATTATAATTCTGCAGGTACTCATAGAGTTCTCATGTCAAAATATTTTCTAATTTTCCATTTTGTTTTGTTTTGTCTTGTAAACATACATGAAAATTGAACTGAAATTAGATGAAGTGCGTGATTGAATGTATAAAATATTAAAAACAAAAATTACAGATCGTTTTTTCGAACCAACATAATTATAATGCGGTTATGTGCATTGATTGAAATCACGATAATTTATTTATATGTACTAAACTGTTTGGTGGTCCTGTAAAGGTGCGCGCAACCTTTATCATTTTCGACATCAAATAACAGGTGAAATATTAATGTAAAACGTTTTGTAATTTTTTTGTTTTGTAAATGATGACATGTATAAATCAAGATTTTATAAATCTTAACGATGTCTATTAAGAAGTCGAAAATGAAATCAAAAATCACAATGTGTATATTAAAATTAAAAAAGCAAAAAAAAAACTTCTGTTAATCTTCAATTCATCCAAATTTAATTTTCAAAAAAACATAAGATCTTTTTTTTATACGTATATAAAACGACTTTCAATTAAAATCCCAAGTATATTGTTTGAAACAGAAAAGTGAAATTAAATATTGCGTGACTTTGGTTTTGATCCCAAAACCGCAAGACGAGCAAAAAAGAAATACAAATCTGATGTCTATTTGTAAAACATAAAATTTGGTTTGATGTCTTTTAAGAAATACATCATTATGTGCATCAAATGAACTCTTGTTTAATATTTAGTGTTGGATGCTTCACCTTTATAGACCGACGGTGTGAGAAAATCCAGAACCTATAAAAACGAAACTAAACCTAAAAAATAATAAATTTGATGAAATTTAACAATGAAAACGTTGTTTACTAATTTCGACCACTAAGGATGTTTATGAGACGGTCAGGTCACGGTTTCTTCTTACTTTTACTTTTACTTGAATGTATTTGTATTTTGGTTGCGTGCATGTCGGAACCTTCTAAAATTTTCTCTTGAGAGAGAGAGAGAATTTTGGAAAATTTTGGTGCATGCACATAAAAACAATTTTTCTTCTTTTCATTCCTTGTGTATTTTAATAGCAAAAGTACATACAGGGTGAGGAAAAGTATGGAAACCCCTAAAAATCTTATCTCAAACCCATAAAAATCGCATAATATAAATACATATAGTACTACCATCATATACGAAAAAAATATTTCATCGGCCAAGTTCCAGATGTCTATCGCATGTGCGGTTGAATTATCCCACTTTTTAACAAATTTGGCGTAAAGAAACACGCCAACGGCTATACTTTGTTAAAAGAATTTTAACTGTATTGACTGAACAAAACACGTCGAAAATAATGGGCATGAATTCTCTGAATCATTTTGGTTTTTTGGTATTGCGAAAATAAAACTTCAGGAGCTAAACTGAGATTCCTTTACCTAAAGTTACCCCTGGATGCCCTTGTGAAGTCTAAAAAATTTTGAATCTGCAAAATCGTTCCGAGAAGAGAAATGCTCTCAACAATATTTGTATTGCATGATAAAAGAAATAATAACGGCTTAGAAGGAACAATAAGAGGAGATAATAAGGATTTGGAATTTCTGTCTTCAAAAATTCTATTCTTGATATTCAGTTTGTACTTCTGTAGACAGGTTAGCACAAGTACATAAGGCTTCGCCAAACACATGTCATTAAAATATTATATAAAACACATACACCCCACATTCCGTCTGTCGCAAAGAGAATTAAGGGTGTGCACATATGATTCATACATTTGTAAAAGTTCCGAAGAATGAAAATAAGAATAAGTGTAGGGGATATGACGGATCTCTGAGGAACACCAACATTTACTGTATGAGGAAAGAAAGTCCATCCACTTCACCACTTGGATGTTATGGCAAAAAAAAAGAATTTAAGGAACCAATCTAGTAGGAAGTTCAATTGCTTTAAGTGTCAGTGACAGGAAATTCTGATTTTGTGATTATTCAAAAGATGATTTACGAATTATCTTCATATTTTGGGAATTTTTCGGTATTTATATTTATTTTAGAATCAAATATCTTAGAGCTACTTAGCCAATGAAGGTTGGACATTTTTGAATATTGTTTTGGTTTGCTTGACTTTGGTTTACTATATGTTAAATAATTTATAACAGGACGACATTTTCCAGAACTTTCAAGATGTTTCGAGGTTACCAGACTATTTGAGTCTTATCGAGATTTGGGAGTGAGGACGGCTGCATGGCTTCTCCATAGTTCAATATATTCCAGTTTTAGAGTGGAGGTGCTTGCTTGACGTTACACATGTATAATATGCAACTTTCAAAATTATTTGAAAACTGATTTTGTGTTGCATTATGTTCCGTGGTGATTAGTGCTTGACGCTGAGCCTTCAGAGAATGAGTTTTTGGTTTTACGAAATTTCTTTAATCCAAAAAAAATTTAGGTGAGGTTTTGAAGAACAATCACAAGTAATAGTATGTAACTTTATGTGGGGATTCAGATGCGATATAAAATTTTTGCATGCAGGGAATGAATTCTTGATTTATAAATCTGCTGTACGCTAAAAATTCACCTTTAGTGGGGTTATTTACAGATAATCACAAAGGTATTTAAAACTAGAGCATATCTTCAAAAGAAATAATTTAGGAGTGACTTTGTTTGAAATTCAATATAGTAATCTGTAGTAAACACTTAATACATTTTATAGAACAGCTATAAAATTTACTGATGTACAAACATTTACTACGCACATGAAAATTTGTGGAAAAATTTGATTTCAATAATATTTTTAAAAATCGAATTGTCTTAGGCCTGTATTATATCTGTGGCAATAAGACATAGTAGCTTATGTCAACTTAAAAAAAAATTGAGCTATTAATATTCACCATTTTATATCTATCCTGTAACTTCACCAAATTTGACTTAAGTGCGCTAGCCTTGTTACCAAAGGATGTAGTCACAATACGTGATAACTTAAGTCAAATTTGGTGGAGCTCCTAGAGAGATAGAAAATGTTGAATATTAAAAATTTAACTCTATTTTAAGTCGACATAAGCTACTATGTCTTATTGCCACAGATATTATCGCTATGCTACGACGTATAAATGGATCAATATAATTCTACGATAGTGTAATATGGATATGTTGCAACATTTCCGAGTTGTATTATTTTGTTGATCGTAGTTAGTCTCATAAAGCTAACTATTGCAATATCTCTCTGACAGCTCATAAAGATGGCAGGATGTTGTTATTATTCTACGACGCAGAATACTAATAATGTAATACAGGCCATAGTGTTGCTTGAACTAAAACAAAATAAATAAATATCTTTTTATGCATGACTATTCGCCTTTTTAGCTCCGCTACAGTCGCTACAATAGGTATGAGCCAAAGGTGATCATATGTTAAACTGCTTTGCTAAATGGTCTAAGTATTATTGATAAAATATTTTTATTTTATAATAATTTAATACGTAAAACCTATCTATTTATGTTAAAATGTATATTATAATATAATTTTGTTTATTTCAGATCAATTAAATGTGTTCAAAAGAATGTGTTCAACTTCTTAAAGAATCTATAAGCTAGCAGCTTCTCCTCTAAGCAAGCTTCTCAGGTACTGAAATTTCTGTACCGGACTTAACGAAAGTCGTAGAATAAATGCCACTCCATATAATTCACGGAAAAAGCTAGTACATTCAGATTTGGTAAATGAACTTCTACGTTTGCATTAGAGTTTAAAGAAGTTAATCCTAATTTACGTATTATTATAAACAGCTTTGTTATCGCTTTGTAGTAATTCTTCTCGTGCTCCATGTTAGATACCTTACGTTAATCCAACTCAACAAAAATTGTTTTCAATGGATACAAATTCTTCCATTAACTTATATGCAAGTGTCATTTTCACCGTGCATTCCGCTGAAATGATATTTCACCAGGATTCTTCTTAATACTGTTTATTATGAACGTTAACTTGGCCTTATTGGCCAATCTCTGTTTCTTAAAGACAAATAATTAGGCCTTTTGATTAGTCGGAAGAATACGAACCTTCTATGATCATTTAATCACAAGGCTTAACCCTGGATAAAAAACACAATAAGTGTGCATTTTTTTGAATTTTTCTGCATTTCTCATGTTTAGAGCCCGGATGTTTATGATCTAAAAATAAGCAAAATATGTATGCAAATATACATTCAAAACACCTTCAACAAATTTTATAAACTATAAATGGTATAAATAATTTAATTTCTATAAGTTCTACAAATGCAATAATTTTCTAAAAATTTCTTAAATTTTATTAATTCCGTTAATTCTTTAAACTGTTTAATTTTTTAAATTCAATAAACATTCTTCAAATTTTAAAATTTAAATTATTTTTTTTTTGCAACTCTATAAGTTCTATAAATTCGATAAAATCCATCAATTTTATAAATCTAACAATTCTATAATTTCTTTAAATTCTATAAATATATAAAAGTCTTAAAATTCAGAAAGATCTTTAAATTCTGCAAATCCTGTAAATTCTATAAATCGTCCAAACTCTGTTAGTGCGATATATTCTATAAATTAATCGATAAATTCAATAAATTTCATAATTTCTACAATTTCTATTAAACCTATGTAAAAATAATTACAAACAAATTATATTATTAATTTATAAATTCTATTAGTTTTATAAATATTTGAAATGCTTCTATAACTTCTACAAATTTTAAAAAGCTAAATGTTGCGTTCAACTCCTGTACCAGATATATATTCTTGAAAAGAAGAGGCCATCCCATTTCTCTATTATCTAAGCAAATTTTTAATTCGAGTCTGAGGAGATATCTTGAACTAGTGGCGTTAACTTTCTTATACAATTTGATACATAACAAAGCACCATTATATTTATTAGAAAAATTGAACTTTAGCAAGTCACAGCGGACATTAAACCTAAATCTTCCGAAATCATGTAAAACTAAGTCAAGAAAACGATCATTCCTTGTTTATGGAGTAAATCTTTGGAATAATATTCACCCATCTGTCAAAGCCGCGTCTAATGTAAGCAAATTTAAAGCGCTATACTACGATAACATCAGTGACACATAAGTTTAATTTTAATTTATAGTTTAATTACCTAGGTTTATGCATGATACTTTTACTTTTATTATTATTTTTTGTTTGTATTCTTAGTTTTATTTTTAATTTTTATATTTTATATTAAATTTTTTATGTACTATGTAAATCACTTGCTACACAAATTGCGCATGATAAGATATTTTTGTAATATTGTAAAAAGGCTTTGCCTTATTTGTGCAATTAAAAATATGATAAATAAATAAATAAATAAAATACGAACAAAAAAAAAAAAAAAAAAAAAAAAAAAAAATTTGTAGATTTTAAGTTTTGTAAATTCTTTAAATTTCCTAAATTCATATTTGACTGACCTGTTTTAAAAATTTCACGATTTCTTCAAATTCTATGAAAAATAAATCAATAATTTCTGTAAATTCTCTCAGTTGTCGCAAATCGCACAAATTGTGTATAAATCCTATAAAGTCAAAAAATTTAGTAAGTTTCTAAGTACTAAAAATCCTGTAAATTCTATAAATCTAACCAACCCTGTAATTGCGATATACTCTCTAAATTTTAAAAAATTGATAAATTCTATCAATTATGCAAATTCTTAAAATTTTATAAATTCTTTTAAGTCTATAAACTCTTTGAATTATAATTCTATAAATTTTCTAAATTCTATAAATTACACCAATTCCTTATAAATTTTATTAAGGCTAGAAATTATTAGTAAGTATTTTAAATTCTGCAAATCCTGTCAATTCTATAAATTTAATAAATCCTGTAAATTCGATATATGCTCTAAATTTTTTAAAGTCGATAAATTCTACAAATTTTAAAAATTCTACTAATTCACTAAATTTTTTAAATTTTGTAGGTTCTTTCTATAGACGAGTTCGAGTTTCTATAAATTATTTTAATTGTGTATGTTCTATAAATTCTACAAACTCAAAATTCCATGATTCCTTTCAATTCTATAAACTCTATAATTTTTATAAATTTACAAATCCTATAAATTCTACAAATTACAATATATAAATGCCACAAATTATCTATAAATTGTATATAAAGTGTAAAAATTCGGTTATTTTTTTAAATTCTAATAATATCAATTCTATAAATCCTATTAATTCTACAAATTCAGAATAAATTTTATGAATTTTATAATTTTTTTTAATTTTTGTAGATTCTATGAGTTGTATAAATTGTTTCAACAGAGTCTGTTCTATAAATTCTACAAATTCAAATTTGACTTATTTTAGAACGTCATAAATTCTATTAATTCCATAAATTCTTTGAATACTAGAAATTTTGTAAATTCAATAAATTTTACAGATTCCGTAATTTTTAATTGTTTTTTTTTAATTCTACGAATAAGTATTGCAGTCAGTCATCAAATTATTTTTTAAATTTTTAAATGCAAGCGATTGTAAATGTTGTATATTACGAAAGGCTTATTTTCACCTTTACAGATATTAAGGGCCAAATCGACAGACCATAATAAATTCGCAACTACAACTAAATTGTCTCTTTTGATATTTTTAAACCTCAATAAAATCACAGATTAAAGTGTAGATTAAAGTTGTATAGTCGTGGATATTGGCGACTACAATCAATGAATACAATTGACGTTTAAAATCGAATTTATAATTTATAATTTCGATGCAAATTTATTTATAAAAAATAATAATAAATAAAATACCTAAATTTAGCAATTAAAATTATTTATATTGTGATTTTGGCCTTTAAAAAGGTAGATTTTATTTGAAAATATTTATTGTTTGAAAATTGTACTAGATTCCTTATTAAATTTGCTGTTTATCTTGGTTTAAAAATACGGTATTCGAACATCAATTTCGAAAAAATAGTGACTGCAACTAAAAGTTGTAGTTGTGTCTGTTGATTCGGGCCTTAATTTCAAGAAATAATTTTTTTTTTAATTTTTCAACGTTTATATATGTACTTCTGAAGAAAACGCTAAAAATGGAGTTAAAAATATGCACACCAATCATAAACACTAGAATTTCTACAAATATATGCATTTAAAGAGCAAATGTTAATTTGTATGCAAAAATATGTATTTACATAAGAATCCGGGCTTTACTCATGTTATAAAAAAGATGTCGGTGGTGTTAGACTGTTAGGTGATATCGGTCCAAATTTCAATAATATATTCTCGCCATAAGCCATTTTTCAATTACGGCGAGAACAGATTGTTGAAATTTGAACCGATATCACCCGATTCATTTATTTTTAATATTTACCAAATTTAGAAGGAAATATTCTAATGTAACAAAAATATATAACAACACACAAATCTATGTGCTGGAAACAACAATCATATACCACCGCGTGTTCGTGTTTAGGAGTTTAGAAATCGGCGTGTTCCCAATATTACTAAATAAAAAAAAATTGATGGAATGTTGGATTTTAAAGTCTCATCTAATTCCATAGAGATATAGGTCATATTTCAACAAAATATTTTAATTTTTTTTAAATATTTGAATTATAATTTTGTGAACTGTCGTACATTTAATTGGCATTTATTTCCTATGAGTTCAATTAGACAATTTTTTCTCAAATTTTAACGTTTAATTTTTATTATCTGAATTTTAATCAAGGTCAAAAATCTAAATTCTGAAATTTTTATCAAAAAATGTATCAATTTTTTTAATTTCGGAAAAAAATTAATTCTTATCCTTCCTATTCCTACATGTCTGTCCACAGCAGAGAGAGCAAAGAAGCGAGTGTAAAATGTGGAATTGTATCCAGTGGAATTGGGTCTAGTGGAATTGTGCTAGTGGTTCAGTACATCGCCGATATTTAGACGTGCAATAAACTATCCAAATGAGTTTTAAGGAAGCAAAATAAAAATTTTTTACATTTTCATAAATTCATTACGATGAAATTTCAATATTACAAACTAATTTTTAAGGTCCCTTTGGTATCATTGTAACGAGATTTTACTAGGCGACGTTACCCACACACAGGAATTGCTCATTAGGTGCACATACGAAAGTAACCAAATCACTTAGTAGTCCTTAAGGATAAAATCTTGTTTCAGTCCTATACATATTTGTATGTATATAGATTTCAAAATTGAAGGAGCATAACCACACCTTTTTTCCGTAAATACAAATTCATCCAAAGCACAATTCAATATCATTATCGTTCAGACCCCGTCATTTTTAACGGTCATAAAACTTTTTTAACTACTACAATTTTCATTTTCATTTCCATTTTCATTTTTTGTTTTGTTTTTATTTTATACATTTTATTCAAATTAAATCAATTACACGAAACCAATTAAAAATAAATTTATTCCGACACTTTGTTATTCTAATTTCTTAAGACCATATAAAAATAAGTTTTAAGTCTATTTTTCTTGATGCATAAATTAATTTAATTTTTTATTTTTTTTTGGTTGTTAGTTTTTATGAGGTCTGTTTTGTATTTTGTTTAATTCAATTTTCTGTTTTTTTTTTTAACTTCTTAAACAATAAAACAACAACCAGAAACTACTTAAATAAAGTACAGCGGATTATTTAAGTTTATTATGAATAACATGTAATATAAAATGAGCCGGAGGATGTTTGATGTGTCTGCGCGAATATTCTGGATCACACCTGCACGCAATGTTATAAAAATTAATGTTTTGATATCTATAATCGATAGTGATTAAATTAAATCAGATTTCCGATATAGGTACACAAAACACACACTTTGTTGATCCGCCGTACACCAAGCGATTTTAAAACGAAAAAACATTTAACTCTTTTTTTTTCGGTTTAATCTTTTTATAAATAATATAGTATATGAGTATGTCCAGGTGTCATCCTAATGTAGTCACATTTGTTAAAAAATTAGAATATTCTAATTTTTGTTTAGTAGCTACACATATTTGGATTGTTATAGAATTTTTTTTGTTTTTATAATTTTCGGTTACATTGCCCCATAATCAAAAAGCCACCAACAAACAACCTTTTTTGGTTATATTATATGTAATCGACAATTTTGACTTTGATGGAACAAGATGGATTACATCTTAACTTATGTCTAGATACATTTTAGTGTTGGTCATAGTTTTAGAGAAATAAAAAACGAAAGGATTAGAGCAACATAACTTATGTACTAGACAGGTGAAAACACACAGTTTTTTTTTGTTTTCGTGTGTGACTTGTGAGTTTGAACGACAGGACATATCATTATATGTAATTTTGAATGACTGACTACCTCAACGATATTTTATTTCTGTACTAGAAATAGAAAACTATATATTACTATTGGTTTTTTGTTGTCTAAAAATAACCGTCACGAATATCCTTTTAAGTGTTTTGTTTTAAAATAATATTTCTTCAAGAAAAGCCAAAAGAACATAAAATCGTTGTAGTTTTTGTTTTGAATATAAAATTCGTGTTTATCTAAATCTATAACACATTTAAGCGCAAATTATCTACAATCGCCAGGCATGATAGAGTTTTGTATATGCTTTCTACGAGAATTTGAACGTTAACCATTACATTATGAATTTCTGAGTCTCATTGAATAATTCTCATCAAAACACAAAGAATTGCGCAGGTGCTGACTCAAGTTGTTTTTATGATTTATCGGAATAAAATCCACACACATTAAATTTCAATGAATCTTCATCTTTGACGGTCACATCACATGCATTTCCTGCGACATAGGTACACAACAAAAAACAAATTTCTTGTTAATATCTTAATCGAGCATATTCAATAATTTCGAAGACGAATTAATCAAATACACGGGTGATTGTTAATAATATCCACATAACACATACAATATGATGGTAGCAATAAAATTTGTACCTCAAATATACCGACGTCATTCATTCATAAAATGTTTAAAAAATACGAAAGATATAAATTTGATCTAATATTTCATCCACAAAATCATTTCATTCAAAAATTGAGACGACATTTTTGTGTGTGATTTCTTCAAGAATATATTTAACTTGACTAAATGTGACAAATCTTATACAAAACGAAGAGACGAAATTGGAATTAATCAAATAAAGAATCAGGTATCTTCTTTAGAGATAAATTATGATATCGAAAAAATATGATGTGTATGTGTATACACAATGTATGATGAATAATGTTATCATCATTAATCCTCACATTATCGTAATTTATCATAAACGCGGTTGTATTATAGAGAATACATATATTTTGGTAAACTTCATGCATGATTTAAAATAAAAATAAAAAATTGGATATAAAATATCGAATTAAGATAAAATGTTGATGAATTTGTTCCTTTTCTTTTTTCATTCCATGACAAAATTAGTTTGCATATGATTAAAATATATTTTGTTTGGTATGTAAATCGTGATTTATCCCATTTTTCACGTTATAAGATGAAAATAACAAAATACTAAGTATAGAATATAAATTTACAGTCATGAAGATGGATGATTAGGTTTGAGAGAAAAATATTTTATTTTTTCAGAGTTTACATAAAACCAAAGAAAATTATCTTTGAAAATCGTTAAAATATTTGCACGCAATTTCAATATACATATACATACGTGTTCGGTTGACATATAAAGTTTAAATTACACGCTTAATTAGAATAAAATATGGGAATGGAAATGAAAGGGTTGCATTTTATAGAATTTGTATCATTCCATAAGCCTTAATTCGCCTCATCAAAATTACCCAATTAAATTGTCATAAATAAACGGTTCTAAAACGGTGTGTGTATCTGAATGGAAACACAAATTTTTCATTTCTCATCTATACCTTTATCTTGGTTGTATCTTGAATGCACATTCAAACTAAACAATTATGTTGTCATATCCGTACGTCATATGTTCATGTCAGAAAGTTTGGAAAACATTTTTTTTTTAATTAAAAATATTAAATCAGTTGAAAAGTCTATATACATACATAATGTGTATCTTGATTTTGCATGCAGAAATCTTCACACAAGATGGTTTAGTGCTATATAATATGAGAAGGAAATTTAATTGAGATTGATTGCAAAGAAATTAATCATCTATGTGGTTTGAAAGTTTATTATTAAAACTTTTAATTCAATGATCGTGCTCTTTAAGTTCAAAGTACCAAACACGACGGTGTACTGTAAAAGAAAATTAAAGTTGTTTGTATTGCAATGTAGTTTGTGGGAGTTCTAAAATTATTTATTATTTATATTAATCGGTATAATTCTAATCAAATTATTATGATTTAGGACTTACTTCCTTGTAGAAACAATTCGCTAGATTATTTAGATCACCATTGTTAGGATATGACGATAGGACGTTATGACTTTACTAGCAGTTAGTAAGATTTATTTTAATTCCGATTACGTTTTATAATTATTACCAACAGAATAAATATTTTTTTCTGCGCTCGATAATTGAAAGGGATTAAGTCGATTTATGTTATACAAAAACTCTGCGCATTTTATGTTTTCTATTAAACGTTTTCATTCCAATTTAAAAGGTTATATCAAAGATTGATTAATTAATTGATCGATTAGAATCTACGACCAAGTCTAAGCGTCTCCCGGAAATTAGTTTAATTGACACCGAACCTCCGTACACCCTTTAAACATAACAAACTCGAAGGAAAGGAAAGATAAGTTAGTAACAGAGAATCAACCCGGTTCCAGGCACCTAAGTAGTTGATAGTTAGTAAATTTGTTAGAAGTATATTTTTAATCAATTATTTAGCACAAGACAACACAAGCTCAAGTTTATTTACTGCTTAAATTCCTGGAAATCTGTTTCAGGTTCTTCAAAATTTTCCTAAATTTAAAATCTGTACTAATCCTATATAATAACTATTCTAAAATTAATTAAGTACAAATTTAATTCTCTGAAATAAATTATAAATTAATCTTTATCTACTACAAATAAATGAACCTAAATAGTTTGTATAACAATAATTAAACCATCTACCACCCCGCCCGTCGCGCTATCACCTCAGCTGGTCGAGTTTTTCAGGTGATTCTAAACTAAAACCACTTTAACGATTATTTATTAATTTATTAAGCCTACTATAAATACCAATATCAACATTTATACCAATACCAATATGCACATCGATACCAATACCAACATTAAGACATTAATGCTTCAAATTACATCGAAATATTAATTTCAATAAATTTAATTCAACTAAATTTTAACAAAAATTAGTTTAATTTCATTAAATTCAGTGAAACTGAAAATCCAATTTACATCACCATTAATTCTTTATTTAAAATCAGCCATTAATACCCTTAAATAAATTAAATTCAATTCGAAATCTGTTTCGGTAGCGCATAGGCCAGTTAAATAATTCCCCGCAAAGTGCAAATAAAACACTAATTATTTTAAAAATACACTGTATTCATACAAAAGTACACAAGGGAAAAATACAAAACTCCAGCTGGATGTCCAATTTTATCATTGTGTATCTGAAATTAAAAAATCATGTATTATTATTATTGTAATTGTTTATGTAACTAAATTATACTTAGCTTAATTATGTTGTATCCCATTTATCTAAAATTATAAAAATTATCAGCAATTTAAAGTAATTATTGTAAAAAATTTGTCTACTTACACCAAATCAAAACAAATAGCAAATAATTGACATTTGTAAAATTGTTGACAAATTTTATGTAATATCTTTATTTATCACTAGTGCCATCTCTTGTAAATTATTATAAGTTAAAATTGTTATACTTAGACGTTTTTCTGTTCTAAATTTATGGTTAGCTTTAAGCTTTATAAAAAGAAAAATATTGTAACAATTTGTGTCAGTTCAGTTGCCGAATTCAAGTTGTCAAAATGTCAAGTCGAGTCGAAAAATAATAAAGAAAATAAATAAAAAATTAGTCGTGCAGCATAAAATAAATTCTGTATTTGATTAAAAAAGTGAAGAAGTAAAAATTGTGTACAGCGAGTGCTACTTTGATACAGTCCACCAAGCATAAATTTAGCATTAGCAGCTATAGCATTCGCAGCCCCAAAACATTTGGTCCTTCGAGCCGGATGTGTCTCGAAACAACGGTAAATTCAGCATCAATTAAGCAGCTATCGGTAAATTGGAATAAATTAAGCAGCCATACAGAAGAATCCAATTTAAACCGGCAAATTGAGCATAAATTAAGCAGCTATCTAGAAGAATCGATATTGTATCGGTAAATTCGGCATATAACGGGAACCACATTCTAGAAGAAAAAACCACGCGGTGGAGCACGCTAATTCAGATAAGTGGACACATTTTATTATTTTTGCTTTTCAATTTTAATATCGAGCCATATATATTTATTGAAATAAATAATTAAATTCAAATAAAGACAAATAATTACCGTGCCTTTAAAATTTATTTATAAAAGTTCGCTTGCGTGTTTCGTCAATATTTATTAATAATTATCGTGTGTCGAACTGTTTATGTAACTGTATTCGCGGTTATTGGTAATCAAGTGCGTTAATAGCTAACAGTGCAATAATTAGCTTAGTGAATTAACATTTATTGTGTGAAGTGATACAAGCTCGAAATTATCAAGCATACCCAATCAATTTAATTGCATAGTGCGCGGTTTGTTCAAATACTGAGTGAAAGTTAGGCGAGAGCGATGAGTGAATTAGATATTCTAAAGAAACTGCGTGCTAGTCAGAAGGGCAGCATGACTAAATTGCTAAATTTTGTGAGTGAGGTGAAAAGCGATAATGTTCCAGATATTGATCAGCTGAAAACGAGAGCAGGACGAGCGCAAGAAATCTTTGACCAATTTATGATTCTGGAAGAGAAAATTATTCGGTGCGATCCAACTGAGGAGTCCGACCTTGGCCCTTTTGAAGACAATTACTATACTGTGCTTTCAGGGCTCAATTCGTGGATTCGGAAAAAAAGCGTAGCAGAAGGAGTATCACACCACATGCACAATGATACGGTAAACGTATCACATAATAGTACCGCCGACGTCAAGCTGCCCAAAATCAATATTCCTATCTTTAGTGGGGCATACAAAGAATGGCAAACATTTTTCGACTTATTTTCGTCTACGATACACGAGAAAGAATATCTAACCTCATCGCAAAAATTTCAGTATTTGAAAAGCTTCCTTAGAGGTGATGCAGAACGGTTTCTACGCAATACTAATATAACGGAAGCCAACTACAACGAAGCGTTGCAAAAGCTTATCAATCGGTACGACAAGAAACGTCACACTATCACGTCACATATTGAAACATTTTTGAAGCAGTCATCGATCAGTACTCCAACAGCAGCAAATATCCGATCGTTACTTGATACGTCAGATGAAGCACTTCGTGGTCTCAAATGTTTAGGGACAAAAGCGGAACAGCGTGATCCATGGCTGATCTACATTCTTCTGAACAAGCTCGATTTGGAAACGCAAACATTATGGTCACAGCAAGACATAGAAAACAAGGATTTCCCTACATTATCAGAATTCTTCGAATTTTTGGAAAGTCGTACGGATGCATTGGAGTCCTTGAAAGCATACTCAGCAAAAAAGGCGGTTAGAACTCCCACGATCAATCCTGTTAAATCTAATGCCTTCGCTACAACGGCCAGCAGCAATACTACACCACTATCATGTCCTCTGTGCAAAAGCAATGATCACAAACTCTTCGATTGCGAGACATTTAAGGCGCTTTCTGTATCCAAGCGCGAAGAAGTAATAAAAACTGAAAAAAGATGTTTTAATTGCTTCAACTTCAACCACAGCATTAAGACGTGTAGGTCTAAAGCCAGATGTCATCATTGTCGACGTAAGCATCACACCATGTTACACAGAGAAGAAGTAGCGCGTCCTCCAGAAGAAGCTAAAATTAATTCAACGGTAGAAAACTCACCCATTGAGGCAAATCCATCCAGTTCCTCAAATAGTTACCAGGTTATGATGACGTCTCAAGTCATATTGCCAACAGCAATAGTACGACTGAAATGCAGTGATGGAAGTGAAACCAATTGCAGAGCTCTGTTGGATTCATCATCCCAAGAATCGTTCATTACCGAGGAATGCTCTCAGAAGCTAGGGCTGCGAAGAACAAATGGTCGAATGTTGATGAAGGGTCTTGGGGACACAAAACTTGGACATTCGAGAGGCAAGGTGCGTCTTTCGTTGCAGCCACTCAAAAATCATTATCCGCAATTGGAGGTTGAAGCATTCGTTGTCCCAAAAATAGCATCGTCCATTCCATCCAGCAATTTCAATCCATTTCATTGTGAGCAGCTAAGAGGATTGACACTAGCCGATCCCCAGTTTAATCGGAGGGGTTCAATTGACGTTTTACTTGGCACTGAAATATACTATGCCGTAACAGGAGGGAAAAGATTACAGCTAAATAATCAATTGATTGCAGAAGAAACATCACTAGGTTGGGTGGTAGCAGGAAGATTTGATCATCAGCAGGAAACTGCCTCAGCTTGTTTCAGCATACTGCTCGACATTGACGCATCATTACGCGCATTTTGGGAAGTCGAATCAGTGCCAATGAAACCTCAGTTATCAGATAATGAGCAAAAGTGTGAAGAATTATTTAGTGCAACGACCACAAGAAATTCAGAAGGTAAATTTATCGTTCAGTTACCATTTTCAGAGTCTCCCAGTGCCGTTGGATCGTCATTACACTTAGCAGAATGTCGATTGAGAGCAATGGAGCGGAGATTTGAGCGGGATAGCATATTTCGCGATTTATACGCCGACTTTATGAAGGAGTACGAAGAATTGGGTCATATGGAAGAAATAGCTAGCGACCAATTATCTCAGCAGCAGTATTATCTCCCACACCATGGCGTTATTAAAACAGCTAGCACAACGACTAAATTACGTGTTGTATTTGACGCGTCAGCCAAGTCAAATACCGGCAAATCACTAAATAACGTCTTGCGTGTAGGGCCGATAGTACAATCATCTTTAATGGACATAATTCTGCGTTTTCGCCAGCATCAATTTGTTTTAATTGGGGACATAGAAAAAATGTACCGTCAGGTGTTAGTCGATGCGGAGAGCGCGAAAATGCAAAACATTGTCTGGCGAGCTAATAAAGATCAACCGATACGGCATTATCGACTGAAAACGCTAACATACGGAACAGCATCAGCGTCGTTTTTGTCAACAAGATGCCTGAAAGAATTAGCAATATCGAGTCACGAGCAGAATAAAGCAGCAGCGATAGCAATAGAACGTGATATTTACGTGGACGACTTGATGACGGGCGCAGATTCAAAGCAAGAAGTGATGGAATTAAAAAAGAGCATTTCGAAAATCCTGTACTCAGCAAAGTTCAACATGAGAAAATGGTCTTCAAATGATGAAGAAATTCGGCAGAATATTTGCGAGACAAACGTTAAGACAAGCAGCTTGAAAATCGCAGAGCATCCAGAAGCAACAAAACTCTTGGGGTTGGAATGGAGTCCCCAGACAGATGAATTTTACTTTGCCACGAATTTTGAAAGCCGATCAAAACACACTAAAAGATCGATGTTATCCGAGTCGAGCAGAATTTTTGATCCACTGGGTTGGCTGTCCCCTACGATTGTACGAGTAAAAATACTATTTCAAAGCACTTGGCTGCAAGCTATCGACTGGGATGATGAGCTACCAGCCCCAACGCATAACCATTGGGTAGAATTACGCCAAGACTTGGAGAGTCTTCAACACATAAGAATTCCACGATGGCTTGGGTCCCATAAAGAGGTTGAGCTGCACGGATTCTGTGACGCTAGTCAGTGGGCATATGCCGCAGCGGTATACTGCCGCACCACCAGTGAAGGCACAACAGTCACACATTTAATAGCAGCGAAGACTAAAGTAGCACCATTAAATCAGCTGAGTATTCCTAGATTAGAGCTAAATGGTGCCTTTTTGCTCACAAAACTTATGTTGGTTGTTCAAGACGCGTTGTGCTTAAGTATTGAAAGTGTGACGCTATGGACAGACTCAAAGATTGTTCTCGATTGGCTATCCACGCATCCCCGAAAGTGGCCAACGTTCGTTGCCAATCGCACAGCTTCAATTTTGACTCATTTCAAAAGAGACCGTTGGAAGCATGTGAGTTCTGCGGATAATCCTGCAGACTGCGCGTCTCGAGGCATAGATGCTACCGAGCTAATGAAAAATAGGCAGTGGTGGAAGGGTCCCTCGTGGCTGGAGAAACCCAATGCAAATTCGCCGTTACAACGAGTCTCGTACGGCACAAATGAAGAAGCAAAAGTCGAGACGTTTGCTTTCAAGATAGTTATGGCAAGCAACGTCATCCAAGATATCGTCGAAAAGTATTCCAGCTTCTATAAAATGTCGAAAATATTAGCATTGATGATACGATTCTCGCGCAATTGTCAGGTATCTAAAATACAGCGAAGCATTGGTTCATTACTACCGTCAGATGTCGACGAAGCAGCCGGGATAATAATTCGCTTTGAACAAGCTATATCATTTAACGAAGATCTGAAAAATCTGACGAAGCGACTGCCAATACATAAATCAAGCAATCTTAAAACGTTAAATCCATTTGTCGATAAAGCAGGGATCCTGCGAGTTGGTGGCAGACTCAGCAAATCAGCAGCACCATATAATACAAGACATCCAATTATCTTGCCTTGTAAATCTGTCGTCACTAAAGCAGTTGTACGAGACTATCATAAAAAATTCTATCACGCCGGTATCAATCTAACCAGCAACCTATTACTAAGCAAATACTGGATTGTACGGGCCAAAGATGTCATTCGAGAAATCATACATAAATGTGTACAATGTGTGAAGCAGAAACCAACGCTCGAGTTACAGCTAATGGGCGATCTCCCAGCAGACAGAGTTACATACGCTGATGCATTTGTAAATGTTGGCGTCGATTACGCCGGCCCGTTTAGCGTGACTCCCATGCGAAGAAGAGGACAACATGCAGTCAAGACATACATATGCTTATTTGTCTGTCTCAGCACGAAGGCAGCACACATTGAAATTGTAGGCGATTTAACTTCGGCAAGTTTTCTTGCGGCTCTAAGCCGGATGACCGCAAGACGAGGGTTGTGCAGAGCACTTTTTAGCGATAATGGTTCCAATTTTTCGGGCGCCAACAAACTATTAAAAGACTTATACCAATTTTTAAAAACAAACCAGTCTAATATCAGTTCTTCTCTTTTAAGGCAAGAAATTGTATGGCATTTTAATCCGCCAGGTGCTCCTCACATGAATGGGCTATGGGAAGCAGCCGTAAAGTCAGCGAAGACTCATCTCAAACGAGTCGTTGGTGATTCCATAATATCACTTGAGGAATTTGGCACTTTGATGACCGGCATTGAGAGTATCCTGAACTCTCGTCCTATATGTGCAAATGTTTCATCATCCGATGATATAGATGACCTAATTTTAACGCCAGCACATTTCACAATAGGTCGAGCACTTCATACACTACCCGAGGATGATCTGCTAAACAAAAAATTATCAGCGAACGCCAGATGGGAGACAATCAAGAAGCTGAAACAGCATTTTTGGATCCGTTGGCACCGAGATTACTTAACCAGCTTGCAACGCAGAACTAAATGGACTAAGAAGCATGAAAATATTAAACTCGACGACATAGTCATTATAAAGGACGAGCATTTACCTTCGACGAGGTGGACAATTGGACGGGTTGTTCAGCTACATCCGGGCAGTGATGATATAGTGCGAGTAGCCACAATTAAAACTGCGGGCGGCGTATACAAGCGTCCTATTCAAAAATTATGCATACTTCCAGTAAATTAAAACTATGTTTCAACGCCGGCGGTATGTTTCGGTAGCGCATAGGCCAGTTAAATAATTCCCCGCAAAGTGCAAATAAAACACTAATTATTTTAAAAATACACTGTATTCATACAAAAGTACACAAGGGAAAAATACAAAACTCCAGCTGGATGTCCAATTTTATCATTGTGTATCTGAAATTAAAAAATCATGTATTATTATTATTGTAATTGTTTATGTAACTAAATTATACTTAGCTTAATTATGTTGTATCCCATTTATCTAAAATTATAAAAATTATCAGCAATTTAAAGTAATTATTGTAAAAAATTTGTCTACTTACACCAAATCAAAACAAATAGCAAATAATTGACATTTGTAAAATTGTTGACAAATTTTATGTAATATCTTTATTTATCACTAGTGCCATCTCTTGTAAATTATTATAAGTTAAAATTGTTATACTAAGACGTTTTTCTGTTCTAAATTTATGGTTAGCTTTAAGCTTTATAAAAAGAAAAATATTGTAACAATTTGTGTCAGTTCAGTTGCCGAATTCAAGTTGTCAAGTCGAGTCGAAAAATAATAAAGAAAATAAATAAAAAATTAGTCGTGCAGCATAAAATAAATTCTGTATTTGATTAAAAAAGTGAAGAAGTAAAAATTGTGTACAGCGAGTGCTACTTTGATACAGTCCACCAAGCATAAATTTAGCATTAGCAGCTATAGCATTCGCAGCCCCAAAACAAAATCTAAATTAAAAGGACAGCAAATTAATTACTAACTAAATAACCTGAAATTCGAGATACCTAAAAATTTTAATTCTGAATTATGCATATTAAATACTAAATATCTCCTTTTTTTAATATTTTAAACTAAAATTCTAAATTCAGTAACTAAAAATCTGAAACCTAATAAAATTTAATTTCCAAATCTATAGCTAGCTATTGACACTAGAAATTATCTTCAAAATCAAAATTAAATAAATAATTGCATATGGTTATTCTGCTTAAAATCCCACTGCGAAATTAGATTTGACACTCATTAAATATTAACAGCTTTAAGTTGCCCATACAAAATTATTTGAGTATCCATACTAGTATCATAGACATTCATGCTAGATTTCTCATTTAATAGTAACTAAAGGAAAAAAACAAAAACTTCTGATAATTCCAATGTATCGTTGTGTTGTGTATTTTATAAGGCAATGATTTTAGAATGCGTTGCAAATATAATACGTATATGCAATACACCGATAATATTTGAATGGAAAATTTTTGTTTTTATTTTCTGTTTTTAGTCAAATGAGAGATCTATTATGATTGTCTATGCTAGTATATTCTTATTATAGTACCATATATGACAAACAATTAGTCCAAATATATTATTTGGCTCGTAATTTTAATATTAAACACATATTCTGTTAAACATAATTCCCGCTAAAAGAAGACACATAAATTTAAATTCTGAATAATTTTGATTTAGAAATCTGAAAATTGATTAACTGACTCCCAACCAACAATGTTATGAACAAACTATTTGAATCAAAAACTCTTCACCTTGGCCGATTAAAAAAAATAAATTCTAAATTTTAAATTTCAAATTCCAAATTTCAAATCTGAAATTCCAAATTTTTTTTTTTTGCATTCATTGCCAATTTTATAATTTTATTAAAAAAACATAATCAAAAAATTTTACAAAATTGGTAAAACAAAATAATTGGTAAGATAATTGGTAAGATTCCAAACTTCAAACCCAAAATTTTAAATTTTAAATTCCAAATTTCAAACACCAAATTCCAAATTCTAAATTTCAAATTTCAAATTCCCAACTTCAAACTAAAAATTTCAAATTGTAAATTTCAAAAATCAAATCCCAAATTCCAAATTTTAAATCTAAAATTTCAAATTTTAAATTCTAAATTCCAATTCAAAATATCACATTCCAAATTCCAAACTTGAAACTTCAAATTTGAAATTCCAAATTCCAAATTTCAAATTCCAAATCTGAAATTCCAAATCCCAAACTTCAAACCACAAATTTTAAATTCCAAATTTCAAACCTCAAATTCTAAACTTTAAATTTCAAATTCCAAATTTCAAATTATAAATTTCAAAAACCAAATTAGAATTTTAAATCTCAAATTTCAGATTCTAAATTCTAAATTCCAAATCTTACATTTCAAATTCCAAACTTCAAATTTCAAACAATAAATTCCAAATTTAAAATTCAAAATTTCAAATTCAAAACTTCAAATTTCAAATTCCAAATTTCAAATTCCATATCTGAAATTCCAAATTCCAAACTGCAAACGCCAAATTTTAAATTTTAAATTCCAAATTTCAAACCCCAAATTCCGAACTTTAAATTTCAAATTCCAAATTTCAAATTATAAATTTCAAAAATCAAATTCAAAATTTTAAATCTCAAATTTCAGATTCTAAATTCTAAATTTTAAATTCTAAATTCCAAATCTCACATTCCAAATTCCAAACTTGAAACTTCAAATATCAAATTTCAAACTATAAATTCCAATTTTAAAATTCAAAATTTCAAATTCGAAACATCAAATTTCAAATTCCAAATTCCAAATTTCAAATTCCTAATCTGAAATTCCAAATTTCAAACTTCAAACCCCAAATTTTAAATGTTAAATTCCAAATACCAAACTTTAAATATCAAATTCCAAATTTCAAATTATAAATTTCAAAACGCAAATTCCAAATTTTAAATCTCAAATTTCAGATTCTAAATTCTAAATTCCAAATTTAAAATTCAAAATTTCAAATTAAAAAATTTCAAATTTCAAATTCCCAACTTCAAACTACAAATTTCAAATTGTAAATTTCAAAAATCAAATCCCAAATTCCAAATTTTAAATCTCAAATTTCAATTTCAAATTCCAAATATCACATTCCAAATTCCAAACTTGAAACTTCAAATTCCAAATTTCAAATTCCAAATCTGAAATTCCAAACTTCAAACCCCAAATTTTAAATTTTATATTCCAAATTTCAAATTCCAAATTTCAAACCCCAAATTTCAAATTCCCAACTTCAAACTAAAAATTTCAAATTGTAAATTTCAAAAATCAAATCCCAAATTCCATATTTTAAATCTCAAATCTCAAATTTTAAATTCAAAATTCAAAATATCACATTCCAAATTCCAAACTTGAAACTTCAAATTTCAAATTCCAAATTTCAAATTCCAAATCTGAAATTCCAAATTCCAAACTTCAAACCCCAAATTTTAAATTTTAAATTTTAAATTTCAAACCTCAAATTCCAAACTTTAAATTTCAAATTCCAAATTTCAAATTATAAATTTCAAAACACAAATTAGAATTTTAAATCTCAAATTTCAGATTCTAAATTCAAAATTTCAAATTCAAAATTTCAAATTCAAAATTTCAAATTTCAAATTCCCAACTTCAAACTACAAATTTCAAATTGTAAATTTCTAAAATCAAATCCCAAATTCCAAATTTTAAATCTCAAATTTCAATTTCAAATTCCAAATATCACATTCCAAATTCCAAACTTGAAACTTCAAATTCCAAATTTCAAATTCCAAATCTGAAATTCCAAACTTCAAACCCCAAATTTTAAATTTCAAATTTCAAACCCCAAATTCCAAACTTTAAATTTCAAATTTCAAATTATAAATTTCAAAAACCAAATTCCAAATTTTAAATCTCAAATTTCAGATTCTAAATTTTAAATTCCACATCTCACATTCCAAATTCCAAACTTGAAACTTCAAATTTCAAATTTCAAACTATAAATTCCAAATTTAAAATTCAAACTTTCAAATTCAAAACCAAATTTCAAATTCGAAATTTCAAATTCCAAATCTGAAATTCCAAATTCCAAACTTCAAACCCCAAATTTTAAATTGTAAATTCCACATTTCAAACCCCAAATTCCAAACTTTAAATTTCAAATTCCAAATTTCAAATTATAAATTTCAAAAACCAAATTCCAAATTTTAAATCTCAAATTTCAGATTCTAAATTTTAAATTCCAAATTCCAAATCTCATATTCCAAATTCCAAACTTCAAACTTCAAATTTCAAACTATAAATTCCAAATTTCAAATTCAAAATTTCAAATTCAAAACTTCAAATTTCAAATTTTAAATTCCAAATTTCAAATATTAAATTTTAAGGGTTGGGGACATAATACCAGAAAAAAAAATTCATTTCTATTATTCCAAAAATTTAAATTAAATTTATTTTTGTTTTCCAAAGTATAAAATTCCAATTTATATAATTCCTTATATTTTAATTCCATAAAATTAAATTCTAAACGTAAATATTCCAAACATTTTATTTATTAATCAAAGCACTGGTTTTTGTCGGATTTAACAAAAACTGATATATAGTCATTTTATGCTGCTTTTTTAAGACACATATTTGATAATATTTTTTTTTGTTAATTGGCCTTATTTCTTCACCTGCTTCAACCTTTTCTATATTATTTTGTGAAAGAATTAACTCTCCTATCTCCTTGAATTCTTCAAAGATTTTACGAAATTTCGAAGTTTTTATATTTTATATTCAATGATTTTGTGTAGCCCACTTTGTTTTCTTTCAACAATTACTTTTATTCGTCTATGCCAAGCTTCGATCGAATTTTGGGTTTGTGGGAAGTTGTTTATGATGGACTGGTTTATGGACCAGATCTGGATTATATTTGGCATTTTGTTTCGGCAATGTAACATTTTTTAAACTATTTGGCAACTTTCTCCACATCATCATTTTTGTATTAAATTCAGATGCTCAAATTCTTCGAAATACTGGGGGATACTTGTATTCCCATTTTTTTAGTCAGCCCTAACTTTTGGATATTTCTCCAAATTAGCAGACCAAAATGGAAAAACCATCCCTTAAATTTCGTATCCGGAAAAAATTCCAAAGCAGAACAATGTATGGTTATTTCAAAATCGCTTATATGATTTATTGTGATTTGGAATTTTGGATTTTAGAATTTTAGATTTAGAATTTTTCAATGTTCGAATTTTTGGTTTTGGGGTTTTGGGTCCTGGAATTTTGGGTTTGGGATTTTACGCCTGGAATAATCGGTTTTGGAATTTCAACTCCAACCCAACCCAAATTTTAAATTTTAAATTTCAAATTTCAAATACCAAACTCCAAATTCCAAACTTTAAATTCCAAATTCTAAATCTCAAATTTCAAATTCCAAACTTCAAATTCCAAATTTCAAATTCCAAATTCCAAATTTCAAATCTCTAATTCCAAATTACAAACTTGAAACTTCAAATTCCATATTCCAAATTTTAAATTCCAAATTCCAAACTTCAAATTTCAAACATACTTTTACTTGTGAGTATTTCGTGCGTACTCGTCTTATTCAACTACAACGCACTTTCAAATATTTGGATAGAGGAGAAACAATAATAACAACATGATCGTGCTCGATGCCCTTGTACAGCAAAAAATACGAACAAACTATGCATATAAAATACGACGTTTATAGTAGGTACAACACAAAACCAACGAAAATTCTTCCTATGAAGAACGAGCAATAGATTCAAAATACTGACAACAAGATTCTTCAAGAATATACCATTCCTCTAGTAATGAAATGACGTACATATATGAAAAATCGTAGTTTTACAATAATTCGCATTTAAACGTTTTTTGGGAAAAATTTTTAAAATAAAATCTTTTACTTCATAAAAAATTAAATTGTCTATGAAAAAAAAGAATTTATATTGAAAAGTTTCTCCAAAAAACATTTAAATGCGAATTGTTTTAATTAGAGTGGTTGAACGAGTTGGCTACTTGGCAAAAATTAGCAAGATTTTTTTTCAGACACGCCATATATCATTATTTATAACTCGACCACAGTTACATTGATTTTAATGGGACAATACCCCTATATTCGGTTAAAATCAAATTAAAAATCTGAAATTGTTTTTATTTAGTTGGGTACTACATATATACCAACCCTTTTTTTACACAATATTTAATTTAACACGGGTTTTTAAGGAGCATTAGGTTGGATATTAATATTACGTGGATCCTATATTTTTTACAAGGTTTTATTTTGATACTTTCTAGATCGGAACATATTATGTAATGTGTAATAAGGAGGTAAGTATCTATTTCGTCAACCGACGAACAAGTTTTAATTGGGCAAAAACCATTGTTACCGCTTCAATAAAAATTATTTTTGAAAAAATCGCTTTAAGGCCCAATGGCGATATTTAAATTTGGTTTCTCGTTAGCTTTTATTTTGCTATAAAATATTTCATTCAAAAGGTACATAACTCTCTAGTTTAGTAAATTATTTGGTTGACTTACTAACAAGTACAATAACTGTGCGGATCTGTTCAGTTAACCAACAAGATAATATGTATAAGGTAAAATTATATAACTCACTTATATCAAAATTAACAACATAATTAAAATTATATATTCATATTTGTGCTAATTTTAAATTTCTGTTACTATAAAAAACAATTCAAATGGAAACTATAAAAAAATTACTTTCAAAAAATTCTTGAGAAACTGAACATATATACAATTGTGAAGAAGATCAAGATGGCAAGTCACAGTGCGGAGAAGAAAATAGTTCATATAATACAATTTAATTATAGACCGGAAATGCTTTTCTCTGTTTTTAATCAAACGGAAATGATTAAAGTTTATTATTTTATATTGCATATACATAACCGAGATTGATTACAATCTTTAAAAAATTATTGTATTCTGTTGTTAAATAAATAAATTAATCAATGTTCTTTGAATGAAGAAACAAAACCACGTAAATCAGGTAGGAGTCGTTTTTTTTTTAATTTATGATTTTATGAACTTTAAATTATCCATTACCACGTTACAAAGTACCATGGCATTACTCGAATGTTATATACTAACTTAAGCTTGACTATCAAAACAATAACCATAAATTTTATGCGTTGTAAATTTTTCATTTTTCACTTATCTTGTATTCTGCAAAAAACAAAAAACTAAAACAAGATTCTCACGTTTTTCACTAGACATAACATACAGAAATATCTAAAATTAATAAATCAAATAAAAACCGTATAGAACAGATTACAAATATGTATACGTTCAATAAATAATTTTCTTATTAAAATTAAGACTTTGTTTTTAGGTAACAAACTAACAACCATCTTAAAGTAATAAAGATAAGAGTTAAAGTTAAAATTAATATCTAAATAATTTTCAATTCTTCGGTTTTTGCTTTTCAAATGTGTATGGTCGTTTGGATATTGGATGTATACATAGTGTAGCATCCTAAATGGAAAAAAATTGATAAGAAAATTATTAGTATTCTTTGGGTTTCAACAACCAACTAATATGCAATGATTATACGCGCAGTCAGGTTTGGACAACATTTGTGTCTGTTATACCTAGAACAAAATTCGCGTTTACTTTGGGTTTCCAACACTGTAAACATTATAAAGATTAAGTTATTAAAAAAACTAAAGGCCGTATACACATATTATACATAATTGAATATATTTCTTATTTATTTATTATAAGCAAAAAAAAAATAAAAAAAAGTAGTTTCTGTGTTCAATATGTATATAAAAGTGCAATAAATCTTTGTAATTTAGATACCAAATGTAACACGAAAAAAAATAAAAACTGTGCGCTAAAGAAGTCAAAAATCAAATAAATCTTTAAGTGCTTCTCAAAACTTTTTTATTTATAATTTTTCTTTTGTGTTCCATGGACGAGACTTCTTTATTTTTTGCTGTTTGTGCGCGCCTCTTAAGTAGAGGAGAGATGTCTTGATCATAAACCTGTTGAAATATATGGCAAAATGTGATCGAAACCAAAATATATAATTACGTAATTGTTTTTTAATTGAATTTTATGTGCGTAATTATTATGCACGTAACATGGTAACGTCAGTCTGAAATTTATGAAATATTGCTGCCAAACCTTAAAACAGATACTATAGTAAATGTATAGGTAACATTTGGTACACAAAATCAATTGACCCGTCAACTAACCCACAATCAAATTAACCATCACATCACTTCATGAACCATAAAAAAAGCAAAATAATAGAAAATCAACATATCCGCCTGTTGTACTAACATTAAAATGCATATAAAACAGTTTTCTATATTCACATTTGAATATTAGACAAGTAATCTTATATGCTAGTACGGTGGTCTTAAAATAAAATAAGAAGAATATTATTTATCCGGTACACGAAGATCTTATTGTTGTGAAAATAAATATATTTGTAAATTAACATTTTCTTTTCATCGCATCGCTCTAATAAAGCGATAAGTTTTCATTTAAGTACTAAATGAATTATAATCAACTATATATGTACCATATATACGAAAGAAGTGTTAAAAAATGATGATGATGATGAAATATTTATGCTGAACATAATAAACCAAATTAGTCGATTTGACTATCCCGAAACATTCTCTCACAAATTTTAATTATCATAAATTAAGTCATTAATAGCCAAAAAGACATAACTTATACGTAAAATTCAAAAACAATCTTCTTGTCGGTTTTGTTATTTCTTAACATCATCAACACTTTTTTTGTTTTGTTTTTTGTTTGTTTCGTTGATTTGAAACATAAAACCTAACAAAATGAAACGAAAAACTATAAACTATAAACCAATTAAAATCTCTTCAAGAATTAAAGACTGAAAATAACTACACGAAATTAATTATTGTCATCCGAAAGGCAGTCTGATCCTTATCTCATGTTTGAATAGTTTTTTGAAACCTTTTAACAAAAATAAAATAAAAAAAAATCTTTATAGGTTTTTAGTTTATACTATATATTGTTAATAGCGTCCAACGAAACTGATTCCATATTACTACAATATAATTCGTGTATATGTTGAAAACGGTTTCGGTGTACATATGATGAGGTTTTGGGATCACACCAACACTCTTATTAAATTAGAAATAAAGATATCACACCAAAAATACAGAAATAAAAGACTTTATCCCAAAACTTATGGACTTTACAGTCAATTTAAAAGATTTTCAGTTTTGATAAAATTCAAAGGTTGTAAATTATTTTGAGCTCTTAAACTGAGATTTTTTTTTTTTTTTTAGTGGGATCAATACAACAAACATTGGAACAAATTAAAGAATCAATTTTCTTTCGTTGCCTTTGTATTATTTCGTGTTGTTCGTTTGTTTGTTTTTGTTGGTTCGCAAGCCCGATCGCGATGAATGAATACAGGCTGATCTCTGTTTATATCAATATAATAAGAAGTCACTAAACTGGAATAGGTGATTTAAATTTTTTTTTAATGGTTTAAAGGTGTTAAATGGTATGTATTGCCTGTCGATGATTATTGAGAATGTGAAACCTCGGTACGATTTAAAATTTATATTGGTGATTAATTTTAAAATTGTTCTGAAATATTTAGTGCAAGATTGGTAATCGATTCTTCTTAAAACGGAAATAGTTAAACATTTAATTATTTTATTATTTAGGGTCTATTAAAAGATTGCGTTTACCTTTTACGATGTTGTTAAGATTTTAAATAAATTGGATATAATGAGCATAAGAGGAAGTTATAGTTTTGTTTGTTTTAGACTTTTAGAGAGTGTCAAGACGGAAATTTAAATTAATTATTTTATTATTTACAATGGCAAATATAAAGGCAGTTCTCTTAGGCTCTTAATTTATATTTAGCATAAGGGAAATCAGGCCTCACAAAATAACTCCCAGAAAAACACGAAATAACTTCCAGCAATGCTTGCATACTTCCCAGGCGAAATATTTAAAATATAAATTGGGAGTAATTTGTGTAATTTCTTTCACACTTTCTGGAATGTACTTCAATTCTAAAACAGTAGCAATAGATATTCCAAACCCCAAACAGTAATAAAATAAATACTATTGTTAAAACGGTAACAAAATTATTAATATTTATAAATTTTAAAAATTGTGTAAACTAAAATGTGTTTCGATTGTAATACCTGTTCATTGATTTTATTGTTTTGACGCGTTGCATGCTATCTTGAATAGATTTTAAAATACATAAATGTTATAGCTTTTGTAGTAAGTCTACATAGAAGGTCGTATTCGGATTTTATCAAAAACTATTTATGCCAATGCGGCCCATCCACGCTAAGACTAGTTGTACAACTGAATCGTATCAGTTGGATTATTTACACACACGCTCTATAACTGATTACATAGATTCGACTTTTTTGACGGATGATACAACCTCTGTTTCGTTATGTGCTACTTTTCACAAAGTAAAGCTTAAATAAAGAGATAAGTAATTTAATTCAAAATTAAAATGGACAAAAAAAAATACTTAAATTAATGATTATTGATGAGTGCCTACAACAAGACGAGAAAAGTGAGCAGAATCAAATGCCAAAAACAAAGGATTTAGCAGAAAGAATAGCTAGGTGATAAAGGAAAGTTGTCCAATCAACCACTTTTAAAAAAATTAACAGAAACAGAACCTGAAGAATACAAGAACTTTATCCGAATGGATAAAATACAATTAATAATTTATTGTCACACATAACATTAAAATTTGAAAAACAAGATACATTAATGCGAGATACGATTTCTCCCGAAGTTCGGTTAGAAATTGCGCTGCATTTTTTCAACGGGTAATTCCTTTGAGGACCTGAAGTTTTCCACGGCAGTTTCGGCCCAATCTATTTGGAAAATTGTCCTCGAAACGTGTGAGACGATTATAAGTGCCTTAAATAAATTTAGAATGATAAGAAAATGGTTAGTTACTACCTAGGTAATTACTTGACAATTTTCTCATGAAAATCTTTCTAGGTGTCGATATTAAATGAATGTTGGAAAGAAGTGACTTCGTTTGAGAGTGATTCTGATTTTCCTCGTTGCATAGGTGCGCTGAATGGCAAATACAGTGAAACTTTGTTTCAAAGGACACTCACTTTAATGGACACCTCACTACAACCGACACACTTTCAAGTCCTATGCAAAACTGAAGTTTGTACAGGAAAACCCTCCTTAGTTGACACGGAAAGACATTTCTGCGATGATAGGACCATTATTTCTGGAATACGGTTAATTAGAAAGGAACTTGGCCATTTCTTATCCGATTTTGATGAAATTCAGCAAGTACGATGGAAATGGGATTTGTAATAAATGGGGTTAGACTGAAAGCCAGCTTCCACTTATTACATCGAAAATTTATCTTACTTGTTTTCTTACTGATATGGGCGGCGTGATTCCTGCAGCTCGGTCAGGTAGACAAAAATGGTGTGGCTAAATGTACCACAAGTAAGATCTTGATAGCCGGATGGATTGAAAGTATTGTGAGAAATGACCTTGTTTGCTCAGAAGAAATTATTAGGACCTTGAATAAGTTCTCGCTGTTTCCTAACAGATGGCATTATCAGGTATACGTATATGTCATTTCATGTGGTAACACATCTACAAAGAAGTAGTGTCGATGAGCTTGAACTTCAGTGTATGTTAGTTCGCTACAGTGTAAACAACGTTTTTTCTAAAAATTCTAAAAATGTCGAGTTTTGTGCCAAGTAAAGAGTATTTGCGGGGATTCTATTGCACTATTTTATTCAAAAGGAATCTGCAGCTCAAGCACACAAAATTCTTGTTCAGACTTATCGAAAACGACATGCCGAGACTGGTTTCGACGCTTCAAAAATAATGATTTTAATCTTGGAGATATAGAACGCTCTGGTGCACCGAAAAAGTTTGAAGACGAACAATTGGAGGAATTACTTTATCAAGACTCATGTCAGACGCTAGTTGAACTTGCAAAATTATTACGAGTCGATGACACAACAGTTTTGAAGCGTTTGAAAGCATTAGGAATGATCCAGAAGCACGGGCATTGGGTGCCGTATGAGTTAAAGCCCAGAGACGTCGAAAGGCGTTTTAATATTGATTTTAAATAGAAAATCCTACCCCACCCGCCATATTCACCGGACATAACCCCTTCGGAATATCACTTATTCCGTTCGATGACACATGGTCTGGCTGAGCAGGACTTCATTCTTATGAAGATACTAAGAAAAAGGTTGATTCTTGGATAGCCTCTAAAGATGTGTCGTTTTTCCGATGTGGAATTCATATGCTGCCACTCAATACTTTGACTGACATATTCTTTACCATATATACTTTAAATAAATCATTCATTTCAACCCATGTTGATGTGATTATTAATGCCGTTGGTCTCTAATGGATTGTTAATGTTGGACTGGTGGACATCGTTGGCGGATAGGCGGGTATGGTGGTTAACACCATGTGTTCCCTGGCCACGTCTTGCGAGGTTGACAACGGGCATTCGACCAGTCGGTGCCCCGTATATTAGTATGTTATTTTTGTCATATTTACCTAGTTCCTTTGTTAACGCAAGAAAATAGTTTGTTTTTAAAATTAAACTTATATGAATTATTCATTTATTTTGAACAAAATTTTCAAAATATAAAATTTAAAAAATCCGTTTGAAAGCACCTAAATTATCTCCAGAAAAATTTAAAATTTACAGAACCTCCCAAAAATTGGCTGAACCCCAATTCTCGGAGGTTTTTATACAATTTACAGTTGATTACCTCCACCAAAAATTGAATTTTTTTTTAACCTCTCCAATCTTATCATTATAGTTTCTTTAAACATAAAATTTATTGCTACAAAAATAGGGCACGTTGGATTACCTAAAAACCAAATTAACACACAATAAAAAATTTACTTTTACGCTTACTAACTGCATTCCAATTTTCACCCAGTTAAAAATGTTCCCAAAATGATTTTTAAATAAAGTTCTGTAATATTGCGAGCTATAGGAATGAACTTGATCATTTCTTATCCGATTTTGATGAAATTCAGTATGTTCGATGGAAATGGGATTATAAGTGCAAACTACAGCCATAGCAATAGACTTACCGACCGATGTATCCTGTTCGTCTTCATCATATGCATCGACATTTATCTTGACTGGTTACAGCTGTTAAAGGTGTCATGTCGCCCTTTAAAAAAATGTAACACGTCTTAAAACCAAATCGACGGTTCACAGATATGGTCGAGGGCACCTCTTGACTTTAGTCGTCCACTGAACTCAATTCGCGACGATATTGCGTTTTGATATTATTAATTTTATTTTTTAGACTTTCTAATGTAGCATTAGGTAAAATTCGCAGTACTGGGTCAATAATTCATTTCAAGCCATCCGCTGTACGTATTGTATTTGATTTTGAAGTTGATTGCCACACAACTTGTATACTTTTATACAATTCAAAACAATTTCGCAATTTTTTCCGTATTCGTTTTTAATCTATATACTTATTTTCAAAAGTTTTCAAAAATATCTATCTTATAGGTATACACTTGCATTTTAATTTCCTATTATTTATTGTAGCACTGCATGTTTTACAAATGAAAATTTATGATATTTCTTACAACAACAATAATAACAAAAGTCTGTCAAACAGATCCACATAAACAGCGACAAGTTTGTGTGATTATTGACTACGCTTCTAAAAATCAAATTTTTTTGATTTTTTGAAACTGCGAATTCATTCCGTCAAGTAGGTCTGCAAACTGCTCTACACACGGTACAATTTTATTACAACTCAACTCAGTTGTACAATTAGTCGTATAGCGTGTATGGGCCGCGTAAGATTTCGAAATATTTTTAGTAAGTTTTACAGAAAACTAGACAATAATTCTCTCGATTAAATGTCGAATCCAACTTCTTTGAAATGTGGTCAAGATTATTTCTTACCAGGTCACGGTCCTGAGCTCGATTCTATCCTATAATTCTTCTGCAAGAGCGTTCGCTAGGCTGACTACATTCAACCTTCACCAATACGTTATAATTATGGTTAGAAAGGTATCAGTAGAGACACTGTAAAAGTGAACCATAGATAGAATTAGTATAAGCCCGTTCAATAATTTTTGTAAAATTGGTAAAAACCTAATAAAACTGAGTCATTTATTGTTAAATAGAAAGTTTTATGAAAGGTGTCTGAAAACTATTTGTGATTTTTTGTTTTGGTATGTCGTGCATTCATATGTTTGTTACTTAATACTTTACCTACTACAATTCACCGGTACATCATGAATATGACTCTCCTTGCAGTCCATGATACGGGACATCATTCACTTTTTTTTATAGTTTTATCAAAGAGAATAAGAGAAGATGCTCATAAACGAATTTGGAGAGCGATTCGTAAATTTCTGCATACGCGAAATAAGATTTGGAAATTTCATAAAAACCTCTTTCAGATCGAAATACATAGTAGACGTACAGGTTAAGGTCCCAAAGCTCAATTGCGAAATGTTTCATTCACTACACCAAATTAATATTCAAACAAATATGGTTAACTCTTGCTAACAACAAAATTTGGACATTGGTCATAATTTCATAACAATAAGAATGAAAGATTGAAAACTGCATGGATTCTGATAAAAATTTATTGATTGATAACTTTGAAAATGATTTGGAACTTTCAGATTTTCCTAACTTTCATTGGTTTAGTAAATGTATCTTCTGCAGAATAAATTTTGCTTATATGTTAGAAAGATTGTTCATCATAAAAAAATGTTTACATTTCTGTGTTAAACTTGAAGTTCCATATTCAATTTTTAAAAAAGGTTTCTTAAGCTATTGAGGCAGATTTTGGAATGACAAATGTCGCTGCTTCAAAACATAAAGTTTTCAACTTTTGCTGATTTATACATATCCGTTTTCATTACATCTCTGTAGAAATTGTGTTTACATTATTCAATTGTTAATAGGTTGCAGAAAATCACTAAATTACACCTTTAAGGTAAAACTTTTTACTTTAGGATAAATATGAAAAATTAAATATTTTATGCCACTTACAAGTATTCAACAACGAATAAAATCAAACAAGAACTAAAAACTAAAAAGGCTTTTCGATTAGAATCGATTTTGCTTGTTTCGTGAAAATCTTCAATTTATCTTCCTCCGACATATCTAGGGCGACCGAAAAATGGTTAATTAGCCAGAATTCGACAATTCCATTCATAACTATTTGCGTTCCTGCAACTGCTCATGCTTTCGCCAATTTCGTTACATTATTCATCTGGTTTGAGGTTTAATCACTAATTTTAGGACATAACACAAAACTTTCTCGAAATCCCGGGTTACTTGTTCACAAAATATCTGTTCCTATTTCAATCGGTTACCTGAAAATCCCGTTTATCTATAATCGATTGGATATAATCAATAAAATTCGCTTTCCAAAATAAATAATTCCTCATTATCAAATAGCGCTTCCTAAAATTCGTTGGCTGGGCACTGTAATACACAGGTATTATAGATTTTATGTTATTGATAGCTGATTGCAGAATTATATTGTACATTGCTTATGTCGATAGGAGATTGCTGTAATGATAAAATATTCAACCAAAGTCCCGTAGATAGGCCGGTGAATACTGCGGTTGAAATGCGGAAAGTAGAGTTTTCCACCCGAAAATGGAACGGATCTTCGATGGTCCAACAGTGGCTGTTAATGTAATATATTGAGAATTTAACTGAAATATTGAAACCTGTTTCCTTTTATATAAGTTTGTTGATGTTTTTCATGAAATTTTTCATTTTCCGAAAATAAAAAACAAAGAAAAAGAAAATTCCATTTCCGGACAATGAAAAATTCAAAACGGAAAAATTACCCAAAAATAGAATAGTATACCATACCTCGTTCAATTTTTTTTATTTTTTTATTTTGAATATCACTTCCAGCAATATTCTTCCACGCTTTGAAACACCCATTATCGAAAAACCACTTAACAGGATGTATACAATGTACAGTAAGGAACACAACTTTTTCCTTAAATTTCAAAATTACTGGATGTACATAAAACCCAAAAATCGCCGTATCATCCAAGTTAGAACGTTTGATTTTTTTGTGAAGTACGAACGCATCCAATTTGTTATGAAGCGATGCATATACGTCAAAGTGCGAGCCGAAATGCCTAAATTGTTATAAGAAAATAAATGCTCGGTTGTTTGCACTCAAAGAGCATTTCGATCAAAATATCGTGATCTTGGTTTAGAAGGCTATTACTATATCAATAAGATGTGTAGTCACTGTAGTGCCACATGCCGCACGTTTCGTGGCCGATACTCAAGTCATCCTTTCTGACACTACCAGACATGTTTTGTGGAAATATCTGAAAAACAAAGTGTACTAGAAGTAATACTGCGCCATGACATGGAAAATGATCAAAAACGAACCGAATCAATGCTAGAGGCGGCCATTTAATTATGGCCCACCTTCTATATGCAATAGGATAACAAAAAAATAATTTCGTAATATTTTCGCTATTAGTAAAGAACTACATACATACAAATTTTGGACGATTTACGCATTTTAAGTTAAACCATGGAACACAAAATACATCTTTACTTTAGGTACAGACGTTATAATTTATTCCTTATATGTAGCTCCAAAAACCGGAAATTTCTTTAGTTAAAAATTATTTTTTATAGACAAACTGCATTCTTGTCAATTCTTAAAATAAAAATTAATTACCTCAATTTTAAAACCAATTAAAATACGAAATGTAAATTAAGTGCACCGCGCACTCTCTCTCTGACATATACCTTCACACAATATTGAAATAATTCCGAGTCCATAAATGTCACATTATCATTTGTGTGTTACTTGTTTTTCGGCCAATGAATTTTAATGGATTAAAAAAATGTAATGTGAGACACAACACAAAACATAAAACCGCCGTGTCTCAGTTTGCTTATATTTATATTATAGCGATGATAATGAAGCGATCCTTTTGCAAAACCTGTATTTAAATAAAATAAAATAAAAACAGCTCAGATTTTATTAATTCGATAAATTTTAATTGGTCGACTTATAAAAAAAAGTCATATTTGCATTTGAATTCAAATAAAATGGGCGTCTCATGAATTTCATGGAGACATCGTAAAGAAAAAAATTGTTGTATTTATACTTCAATGATTTTTAATGGTCAATAATTTATTGGAATTTCTTTTTGTGTTTTGTGATCATACTTAAAATTAAATAAGTCTGGTTTGCATTTTTTATTATGGGCGCTAAAGTTGTAGTTCCCAATTTTTTGACAGTGTAACACTTACCTATATGAGCCAGACGATACAACATACCGGAAAATCTCATCCATTATAAACAGAATTCGATATAAACGAGATAATTTTAAACAAGTATTATTATGGTCTGTGTTCTCTGGTCGCATTACCGACCAGATCTATATATGTAGGTATAGAGATGGGGCACATACATAAAAAAATATGTTTAACTTTTTTTGTCATTCAGTTTTAAATAAAAATGCTGACAAATTTACAATAATTTATGACCGACTAACTAATGATGATACAGCCGTTGTGAAGCGATGATGATGTAGATAAAGATATATATAGTTCTTAATTCAAAGTGTTAATTGTTTATTTTTTTGTTTAAGTATTTATTTATATAAAAGATTATATGCTAGTTTTAACCGACATTTAATGGCTTTTTATTTTAAATTAGTCTCTTGTTGAACGTTCGAAACATAAAAAAGAATTTTAATTTAAAATCTTACTGACTAACTATAATCACGTTTAACTTTTTAATTTTATTTAATTGCTTTACATTAAAGGTATATTAGCGCAAAACATTTTTTTTAAAATGGCATGTGTCTTTCGTTTTATGATATGATTAACAACTTAATCAAAAATTGAGCGGGCAAACAAGAATTATATGAGTACTTTAACACTCGATTTTACTCAATGTAAGCTTATACAAGAAGAGAGATGTTTGACCTGTTATTACTCGTCTCAGGTCTATGTACAAATATTTTTTACTTGTTTCATGATTTATTTGGCAAATATTGGACAAAATTCATATTCCTTTTGCGAAATACTGGATTATAGTTTTGTCTCTGCGACTAATCTAAAAATATTTGTTAAATGTCTCTTGAAGGTTTTCAGACAGTATATTTAATCCCACAAAATCAATTGGAAATATTTATTGAAAAAATGTTTATTTAAGAAATTTAAAATATCATCGGTCGGTGTTAATTACTAATTCCCCGATCTAACAAAATAACATAGACGAGAATGAGCCCTTCGCAGCCCAAGATAGTTTACCAAGCGTTCGGATATTGGTAATAATAAAGCATTCCACAGACCAACTACTTTATCTGGCATATTTATTATTATACAATAACACAAACATCGATTTCGACTTTATTATTTTGTTTCGAATAAAATATGTCAAATATGATAAAAATAAAAAGATAACAATATATTATGTAAAATATTGTTGAGGTAATATAAACACGTCCGATTTGAACGAATGTTGAGTAAATATAGATGGCCGTTAAACCGTTGCAAATTTGCAGGACACAGGAAATTATTTCAGTCGCTATTAGGTGTTTTCTTGAAGTGCAGCGGTTCACATTAAACCGAGTTAATAAAATTTCACTTGAAAAAATTAAGTTGAACGAAAAAAATGTAAACCATATCAGGTTGGTAGTATCAGGATATTCAATGATAAGTATCAATATCAATGTATGCTGATACCAAAAAGTATCAATTAAAAAACCTCACCACTGAATACATCTAAACTCTTTAACAGATTAACACCACAGTAAACATACTAAAATAACACACAACATTAGGTGAACTGATACAACATTTGTATATTTTCATATAGGAATCAAATCAAATAGGAATCATATTAATAGGAATCACGACAATGGTACAAATAATAATCCTATATAGATAATTTAGATGGTTCTTTTAAATGTGCTTTAAATTCAATCCCGCGTAATTTTAATTCTTATAGTTGTAGTTCAATGAGTGCATTTTGTTGTGCCAAACATTTTCAGGCAGAAGTCACTAAACACACAGTCGTTTACCTTATGTTGCCATAAAGGCAAAATTGATTTACCTCCTCTTGGTCAGAGTACGTTATTTAAAAATCTATGCGATGGACTTTTTTCTAATGATAATTCGATCAAACGCCGTTCTAAAAATTACTTTGAAAATATTCGCTGCTATAATTCAGCATTTGCAATGGCTAGTTCTGAAGCTAAATTGTCTAATACTCTTTTGAACGATGTATACCATTTTAAGATTCATATCATAATATTTTTTTATCATCGTGCTGGGGCTTTAACATCTGAATATGGTCATCAACCATGCTATGCACAATTCTACTTTTATGATTTTGATACTGCTAATCAGTATAGAATGTGTGAGAGAGCAAATGTTGACTGTAATGTTGATTTAATTCGTGCATTGGCTGTAGAATTAGATCGCGTGAATAATTTTGTTCGATCCTTCAGATTAATGGCCAAATATTGTAAACAGCCTGAAAACATTGCTTCTGTTATTTGTATGGTGATAAAAGTTAATCGAGATGGAGATATACGTTATTTCGTAATGATGTTGTTCAGACCGAAAAATGACGATGGTGAAGCTCCTTTTGAGAGAAATATATGATTGTTTTTTCAAAATTGTCAAACGCAGTTCGTAGTATTTTTGCTTTAGACTCTTCGTTAGATCCTTTAGCTTATCCGTTATTGTTCCCAAACGGTGATACTGGTTGGCATGTCAATGTCAATATAGCACATAACATAGCTACTACTTCTTCTTCTACAGTACCTCGAAACAAAGTTACAATGCTTCAATATGCCTCTTATAGACTTGCAATTCGTGATGGGTTTAGCATTTTACATCATTCGCAAAAATTATTTCTTCAACGGGTGGTTGATATGCATGTGCGGATTTAAGGCACAAGGTTGCATTTTGTTCGTCAAAATCAGGCTACATTACGTGCAGAAGTGTATAATAATTTAACTGATTTTGTAAATAATTAACCAAACGGTGTTGATGGAGTTCATAAAGTGGGCCGTAAAGTCATTTTACCATCATCTTTTATTGGTGACGTGACATGCAATCCACAATGGCCAGAAATTATTGAAGCTCTTGATGGTTGTAGTGCAAATTTTCGTCCCGATATTGTAGTTCGTGTATTTAAAAGTAAGCTACAGGAACTTATCGATTAAATTTCCACAAGAGAAATTTTCGGTAAAGTAAATGCCTTAATTTATACTATTGAGTTCCAAAACCATGGTCTACCTCATGCGCAGATTTTGATCGTTTTGGAAAGAGATGATAGAATAGATGGGGGTTGTTGATATTGATAAGATTGTGTGAACTGAAATACCTGATATTCAAGCACATCCACAACTATATGAAATTGTTAGGCATCATATGGTTCATGGACCAAGTGGTCTACTTAATCCAAACTCTGTCTGCATGAGAGAAGGAAAATACAGCAAAATATTTCCAAAAGACGACGTGATAATGTTGTGAATGTTGATGTTCATGGGCATTCTGTTGATAATCGATTCGTCGTCCCATGCAATCCATATCTTTTAGCTAAATTCAATTGTCATTTAAACGTAGAAGTGTGTACGACCGTTAAAAGTGTGGAAGTTCAACGTAGATTTTGATTTTGAGCTTGGTTATGTCGCTTAGTTATCCCAATATAGTTCTAAAATCCATGTTAGTTGATAGGTCGTTATTGAATGTAGTCAGTTTGAATGTCCAAAGTCTAGTCCCAAATATTGACGAGATTCGCCACATTTTTAATGGCGCTCCAGTGGACATACTTTGTTTCTCTGAGACATTTCTAAATCCAAATATCCCTAATTCAGCTTTTGCCATAAAAGGTTTTAATATATTTAGGAAAGATAGGACGGTACCTCCCCTTAATTATGGTGGTTTATGTATGTTTGTATAGGTGATCACATTAAGGCTAGATTAGTTACCATACCTTCTTCTATTTCGGAATTGTTAGTATCGGATTTAGAGTTTTTATTTGTCAACGTTTTCATTAATGGTCGTAAAATCTTATTCGGTACCGTCTATAACCCTCCAAAAACTAGTAAGAGGTCGTATGCCCAATTTAAAAAATCCCTTGTAGACTTAGAAAGTTTGTTTAGTTATTTCTCTTGTAGATTCGATGAAATATACGTATCAGGTGACTTCAATTTCGATATACTCCAAAATTCCGGCTTCCCTCGTGATTATTTGAATCTTTTAAATAGTCTTAATTTATCCGTCCACAACACTGTGGCGCCGACGTTTTGTTGTCCAACCGCTAGCGGTGCCTCTTATTCCCTTATTGACCATATCATCTCTTTTACTGATAACTCTATTTGTTTTTTCAATCAGTTGTCTCTCGGTATGGGATCCCATCATGATCTTTTAGTTTTTTCTGTGAATTGTTACTCTCCACCTAAGCCTAATAGTTTTAGCTTTAGAGATTTTGGTAGTATAGATAATTCCCGCCTTTTCTTAGTTTGTAACTCGGTTCCTTGGGAGGATATTTTTTGCCTTAGTTCTGCAACTACCCAAGTAGAATTTTTCAATTCGTATATTAGCTTGGTCTTTGATAATTGCGTTCCGCTTAAAAAGATTACTTTCAAAGCGAAATCTCCGCCTTGGTTGTCTCAGGAAGTTTCGAATGCCATAATTATTAGAGTTAGTAAATATCGTTTATGGAAAAGGTATCCTAATAGTCAGTCTCATTTAGATTATAAGCAGGCTCGTAATAGAGTTGTAGGGTTAATTCGGATTGCTAAACGTAATTATATCAAGGACAAGTTAGACACCTCCCTTCCTCCCAAGGTTTTTTGGCGTAATGTTCGTAATTTAGGCCTAGGCAGATGCAAGAGTAGTTCTAGTGGGGTGTTTAAGCCCAATGATATTAATAGTTATTTTTGCTCCAGTTTGAACTCGGGTAGTAGTACCGTCGATTTGTTCTCTAATGTGTCCTCTAATTCGTTTTCGTTTTCAAATATTTCTCTCGAGGATTTACAGTCTGCCATTTGGAATGATAAATCGGAATCTTCTGGTCTGGATAACGTCAATTTAAAATTCGTTAAACGAGTTTTCCCTTTCGTCTCAAAATATTTGTTACATATTTTTAATTTTATTCTCACATCCTCTTCCTATCCAGATCAGTGGAAGCTAAGTAAAATCATACCCATCACAAAGATTAGTAATCCTTCAGAGCTATCCCATTTGAGGCCAATTAGCATTTTAATTTCTCTCTCTAAAGCTTTCGAGATAGTTGTTAAAACTCGAATTCAATCGCATCTAAATAGCAATAGTTTAATTAGTTTCTTCCAATCTGGGTTTAAAAAATTTCATAGCACTTCTACTGCGTTATTAAATGTATGTGATGATATTAGGCGTAATATGAATAAAAGGGAATTGACTTCTTTAACTTTGTTAGATTTTTCTAAGGCCTTTGATTCTATTAATCACAGAATTCTTTTTAACAAACTCTTATCTCAGTTTAGATTTTCGGTTTCCGCTGCCAGACTAATTTTTAACTATCTTTCAAATCGTTCTCAGGCAGTTTTTTTCGACAATTCTTTGTCTGATTTCCTTCCTGCAATTTCCGGCGTTCCTCAGGATTCAGTGCTGGGTCATCTATTGTTTTCTATGTACATTAATGACATAGAATCCTCTATTCACCATTGTTCATTTCACATTTTCGCTGATGACGTCCAAATTTATAAAAATAGTCGTTTAGATTAGGATTCTATTGATAGGAATATTTCTCTGATAAATGAAGACTTAAGTAATATCGCTAGTTGGTCGGTCTTTAATAGGCTCGTTTTAAATGCGAATAAATCTCAGTCGATCATAATTTATAAAAAATCGTTAGACACCTCGTCCTTTCCTGGTATTTTTCTGCAGGGTTCGCTAATTAGGTATTCAAATACTGTTAGAGATTTAGGTTTAATTATTAACCCTTTCAAACGCCATTTAAAATTGACTTTCTTCCAAAAATAAAATACGTAGCACAATTATGCACTGCTATGATATGGCATTGCTCATAAAACTGTAGTGTGAACATAAATACATAAGAGAACGATCGCACAAGAGAAATGAGACAAAAATTAAAAATTACGGTTGGTCGAAGCGATGAAAGTTGATGTACAATATATTGTACAAGGCGTTTGAGAGGGTTAATAAAACTCCTTCTTGGGGTGACCATTTAGTTAGTATTAGTAAGAGGGTCTTTGGTATGCTTAGCTGTTTGTATAAAGTAGTAGGATTTTCTGATAGTCAGTTTAGGAAAAAAATGGTTGTCTGCTTTTTTTTGCAGATGTCGAGTTTCACCTTTTTTCTTTAAAATCGGCGTTGCGTGAATAAATAACTAAAATAAGGTTACATAAACAAGAAAACCAATCATTTGTTTTGATTTAAGACATTTTTTGTTTAAATTTATTTTTTATGTTTAACAAATTTTTGATTTGACATGTGCATCTGCGAAAATCTTTGAATGTCAAAATCAGTCTTTATTCACAAAATCAGCATTCAAACTTTTAACTGAAACCTTTACCATTTATTACCAACCTTTACCATATAATATATGCCTTTATTTACCTTGAAAACGAAAAACAGAAAAAATGTCTTTTGTTACTTTTAGTGACATCTATCGGTGACATATGTAAGTAGTAGGTTCATCAAAAAATTACAAAAAGTCCTTTGAAGCTCAATTTAGTCCCCAGTGCTCAACATTTTAGTATGATACTTTGGAATTTATGTCAATTTCATCCCTGGTCTGTATTAGATAAGTGGTTCGATACAACGTAAGTATATTTTTATTTTCTTCTATTCTTCATTGATTCCTAAGAAACCTTCATCGATTCACAAATAATTCAGAAAGTCTAGTTCGGAGTCTACTTGTTTAGATTTAGTTTTTCAACTGGCTTTTTACGGTCTCATATTTATGAAGTTTGTCGCTCCTAACAACAATGTTTGTCGGAATATTTTACAGCCCACTTGACCGTAAAATGAAGGTAATTTTATTGGACTTAAAACTGTCTACGGTACGAATTTATTAAACATATCAGCTTTGATTTATAACCGACGTATAACTCTTCTTGCTTCAAACCATATAAATGAACCGTATTTGGGAATACCTTAGGGATTGATTAATAACCATTTAAACGGAATTGAATTGTATGTGCCAATCCAATTTTCATTTTACTAAGTCTAATTTTATTAATATCTAATAGATAATATTGTTGAAAATCATTGTCTTTAATAAGCTTTCATTAATAAACTATGTAAATCTGTAATCAATACATTTACAGTCAGAAACATTCAGATGTATACGGAAATTAAAATCAACGAAACACTTTCTTTCTTTTTTTCTTACTTTTTTTATTTTAAAAATACATAAGTATGAAGTAAATATGGATATGTGATAACATTATTGATAAAAAATAAAATTTTAAATATGATATCTTCTGTTTGGTTTTTAACTTTATCTTTAAATTTCCCTCTAAATATGAGCCGTATACATCTGAATGTTTCTCACTGTACATTTTTTTTACGCTTGCGTTTTGTTTTCGTGTTTGAGTCGGTTGTTATCGGTAAGCTAATTTTTTTAAATAATGGGTTTTGAAACCATGAATGCTGTTGCGGTTAACTTGTTTGTCGGGGTTGATGTACATTATATTTACACCATTATTATTTATAGAATTTTTGAAGCTAATCAGATCTGAAAATACTTGGTTATCATTATCAACCTTCACACTCTCATCCATATAATTATTATGCATAATATTTATGTCGAAAACTAAACGAAAAAAGAAAAACAAATATTTTTAAATAATTTTTATAAATTTGAAAAAGACACTTTAAATGACAAGAATTTGATCACAAAATTCACGATTAGTGGAGCATTTCATATTTAAGAATAAAGACTTATTTAAAAAGAAATAAAAATATAAAAATTATAAAATTAAAATATAAACAAAAGACTGAACCAAATTGTTTACTTTTGCACTGAACTGACAATTTTTTGTGGATCCAGCTCTTTCAATATTTAATTTCCGCCATCTTTATCTTGTTGATAGATGTACGATGTACCCATGCCTGTACCAAAATTAGAAGATTTGCTTATCCTGCTGCAGCTTACGCAGAGTATTCACGATATTCATATTTTCAGGGGTTAATCTATCATTAATGTAAATACGATTTTTAATTTTGACTTCCGGAAAGATTTGTTCAATCAAAATGGGTTCATTATCTCTGTGTAGCATCATAAATTTTGATTTCTCGGTTAGACTGATAAACTTTACAATTACAACATCTTGTTTTGGATTGGTTTTTGATTAATATTTGTACTTAGACATTATGATGTCAGTCTTAGTATTAAGCTTGTTGCACAAATGGTTTACGATGTCTGCCACTTCAATCTCAGTTTTTGGTAAACCTGTGATAATAATTTCGGTCTCGAGAAACTTTTGTTTCACTAGATTTAATTCGAATTTAACATTCGAGACTTCTTTTGATACCACAGACACTTCTTGTTGTATTTTATTGTTTTCCAATGAGGTAATTTGTTTCAGCGTTTCCAGTTGGATTTTCTTTATGGAGAATTTCATTAATTTGAGCATTTTTATTTTTATTATTTCTTGTATTATACAGATTGTCACTAGTTTTAGGTTCAGGCGACATGTTTTTTTATAGCACTTTTTATTTTTAATAGTTAGTATTATTGTTTATGTGCAAATTGAAAATTTTAGACACAACTAATGTTATTATTCACAAAAATTATAGAAAATATCTCTTACACTGTTCGATTTAGTAAAAACAAAAAAGTGGTTTATGTTATATTTAGCACATGGTATTTTTGAGGCATAACAGATTACTAATATATCAAGTGCTGCAATGTTTGCAATAAATAAAACAAAATGTTGTTTTAAACTTTTAATGTTTTGGTGAAATATAAAAAAGTTTTGCCTAGACTTAATATGATTGCTGTTGGTAGAAGAAGAAGGTAGAAAATTGGGTTGGCGTTAAAAGGGATGCTCAGTTTTCAAATTTAACTGTATGATAGTTCTGGATGCTACTTGTTGTATGGTTGAATTGTGTTCCTGTTACGTTCACCAGATGTCAACTACTTTGCTGGAAATCGCGTAAAAAGTTTAAAAGTTGTTTACCGCCGAGATAGCCAAATTACTCCGCCCAATGTAATGCATAAAATTCGCTCAACCGCGTCTGTAATAATTAAATTCTTTAATATTAGAACTCAAGTAGGTAAATCAAAATAACCGGACAGCTGATATAAAATTTAAACATCTCGCATATTTTCAACTCTTTTCAAAAAAGACCACCATACACGACGCCGCACCATTGTCGAATTAGTTAAACTATTTTACAAAACACATCATTACAGTCGACGAAGAAACAAAACAAAAACCATTTAAACAAACAATAGAAATAACAACAAATAAAATTAGAAATTTGAGAAGAAAATTGAGGTTAAATAAAACAGAAGAAAACGATAACAGAGAGAAAATTAGAAACAACAAAAAACTGGAAGAATCGGTAGATGACTTCAAAATGATAACATTCTTAAAATGTTGAATGATGAATGATGATGTTGATGTTGGAAGTTTAGTTATAGTTTTCGAGATAATAAGTATTTAGTGTATTTGGGGTCATCGAATGAGCGTGAGTACCTATATAGTAGTCATACGTGTTTAAATTTAAAGCAAACAAAAATCCACAATTAATATTCATATTCATTACGTAATATGTATACATGTAAAAATTTGTGTATGTAATTGGATCATAATTCCATAATTAGGTGTATACACAGGCGGCTCTAAAAATGAATTTATAATTAATTGAATTCGGAAAATGCCAGCCGGTAAATAAAATATAAAATATTTTTAAGGTATTTTGATGTTATAGTTCTAGAATTAAGTTTTTTTTTTTTTGTTGTGCTCTAATTAATGGTCATTAATTGGATAAAACAATTAAATACGTGCTTTTAAAAATGAGTATCTAACGAGGTTAATATTTATATAAATATTTATTCAATTTGCACACACATTTCCACCTGTGCCTAAAGAATTTAGAAATATTATTTTGGTATAATTAAAATTTGTAAACTGTATACACATTTTTGTATATAGAGAAAACTATTTACCACTACAAGCGTATAGATTTTATGTTTTCGATAACTAACATCATGATGATTGTAAAAATATTTGCATAATATTATACAAAACACGCAAACAACATTATAAATATGTACATAGCTGGAAAAACTATTTACAAGAAAAAACAAAAAATCAAAAGAGTATTTTCTACCTGCGCGATTATTGATAGTAAAGCAAAATTTTTAATAGAAAACTAGTAAATAGATTAACTGGTAAGATTTGTAAAAGAATTGCATGAAATACGGAAAACATTTTTTCCAAGTTTTTAAGTCAATCAATCATTTTATTGTAACTCTTATTTGTATTTTGTTGTTGGTCTGTTTGAAATGATTATAGATTTGTATTAAACGTGCGGTTGTGAGGTTATCATATCTCATGTGTGTTTGTACTCTATGTAATAATTTATGTTTGTATAAATTTTATGAATATAATGTTCAATTCAAAAACTAAAACGAAATGATTAACTATAATTGCGCAATTGATTGATAAAGACTGCAGATTGAATGAGTCTTACAAAACAGTTCTCATGCGCGGAAAATTAAAATTAATTGGCTTATCGTGAGAATAAACTTTTTTTTTTTAATTCTTTGGATTATTATTAATAATTTGTTGCTGTCTTGTATGAACTAATTTCTATGTGGTTATGATGGAAACAAAACGGTAAGCAAGCGGTTATTTTTCTACTTAATTATAAACTTTCATATTTCAAACACTTAAATTCGAAGACACTCTCATAAAATAAATATTTGGTTACAGTCGCAGTGAATATATATTTACTTAAGATTTGGCAAATTTCGCGAATTTTATTTAAGAATTGGCGAATTAATAACCTTATATAAGTATACTTAAAATATTCGGAAAGTTCTATAAGCAGACAATTATTAAATTTATTTGGGCAGTAACTTATCGTAAAACCACTAAGTCTCTCCAATTTTGTTACAAAATTGTTAAATGTTTTTTAATTCGTTAACAGAGACAGTACTTAAATAATTTTGTATGACTTTGAAAGAGAGAATTGCATGATTTAAGTGTATGACCAAGGATAAACCAGGATGTACAGTACACCCCTGTTTTCAGATAAAAATTTGGGAGAAACAGACAGGATTGTTGAACAAGAGGTGAAGTTGTGTTTTAGCTTATCCAATAATAAAAACTAAAAATAAAATATCACGTTAAATACTATTTATAAAATGAGTTCACGAGATTCCAGGCTGCGAATTAATACCGTAAAAAGGAAATTCTTCAAGGACGGAATCAAGATTTTAAGCCACTTGTTAACATTATCAGACAAATGTTGCAGGTTTTTTTTTAACTCACAGATTTTTGTTGAAAGAAAAATTTCGATTTATATAACTATCGATTGAAAAAACAAAACTTAGGCCCGATTTCAGAACAAAACAGCAATTCTGCCGACCAAACGTCGCAGTGGCTAAAGCTACGGCGGTTGAATCTCTTTAGGCGCTGGATGCAAAAGGGATTTTTCATTATCTGATTACGATCGGTGATGACTGATGACGATGGACACATCTATGACCCCCTGTTGTGAGTTCGAAACAAATTGTGAACAGAGATCAAGATCCTGGCTATACTGTGGATGCATCAAAACTTCGAAGTCAAGATCTCTCAATTTGTGCCGGATCATCAAAAATATGTGTGGTCTGGAAGACAAAACCCTTTCTACTGATCAATATTGACCGGTTGCAATCTGGTTAATTGCTGACAGTAGAGATTAGCATCAAGTGTTTGACCTAGTTTTAGAGCTTCATAATGTAGGATTCCCTTCCAATTCCATCATACCACAGTATAACCCATATTTTACCCATGTTTAATCGGCAGTAATTATTTGCTCCAAAAGTGTGTCGATTTCGTTCTGTTTCAGTAGCGATTCGTTGATGGCAATTCGTTCAATCAAATTGTTCATCGACATCGAGCTTCTTTGAGTATCCAGCCTTACACAAATGGTTTAAATCTGTTTTGTGATCGATATTTAATCGATATTTATTACAACACCACAAATTTTTTTTTCCGGGCTTCGGAAAATTGCAAAATAAAGCGAATTTGTTCAGAAATTTCACTCATTTTCACAATAACATAACTTTTGACATGATTAAGGAAAACCAAACTATGTTCATGAAAATTATAGACTGAAACGTCACCTTTTAAACGCGCGTTAGAAGCAATCTGATTATCGTCTTCCCCGATATATGACACCAAACACCATCTAGTAACAAAAATCTCTCAATACCTTACCCCAATCTTACCAATTTTTGTTTAAGTTGGGAATTTTATGCCTGATGTTGAGGTGTTGTGTTGTAATTGGGTATTAGGAGACGCATTTCAAAATCAATTAATTTTAAAAATCTTTGGCCAGGGTGATATCCCGATGGTTTTAGGGATAATCGATTAACCGATATCGGTATCAGTAAGAATAACAAAATGCAAAACTTTTCAAAAGGTCATTAAGACACAAGCTCGAAAAGGAATGAGAAATGTTAAAGGGCAATGTTATTTAATAATAACAGAAAATAGGGGAGGGGGGAATTTGACAATCAAAATTAAATCAAAATTAAATTCGCCTATATATTTGGTGCAAAGTATGGAAATGGCGTCATTCATTCAGAAAGAGAGTTACAACCCGTCAAAATTCCTTCATTTTCTGGCAGTTATGCGGAATTCCCAACGTTTAAGCATTTATTCGAGGTTACCACACACAAATCCAATTTGTTTAAAATACATAAATTTAAATATCTAAAGGGCTTATTACAAGGTAAACCATTTAACTTATTCGACACATAACGAAGCTTGGGACAAAATTGTACAGCGTTAAGATGTTAAAGATCAGATATGTGTAGTTTATTGATAAAGTAGTTCCTAGATCAATCAAAATCAAATGGATGTCCGAATGCAGTGAGATATCTATAGCAGATAAAACAGATGAAGTATTGCAATAGAGAAAGCGTTTCGAACAGAAGCAGAACAACGAGATAATTGGCTGAAGTATTTACTAACAAAAATGTGATGTTGAAACTAGAAGGGATTGGGCATTAGAAAACGAAGAAGCTTCCCCAAAAATCGAAACTCTATTAATATTTCTGGTAAAGTGGAAGAGCATTAAACAATTATCATTTTGATTGACATGGCTCAGTTCTTTCTAGTGACATAACCAGCCAAAACTCCAAATAAGGCAACCTTGAACATGAACGTTCAGAAATACGAAGCAATAAAGTGAGCTGTCCTAAATGCAAAAATGAACACTACCTCTACAGTTGTAAAGAATTTATCATGTTTGAAATCATCACATTCGTATCGAGACTGTATAGGTCTAAGTATAACTGTGCATTTGCAAAGACCGCCATAAATCATAATTACATGTTAAGCGAGCACCAATTCTAACTGATACGAAAGAGGATTTAATAGCTACGACTGTGACCAACCAAACTCCAATATCCAGTGTGCATTTAAATGCAAACAGTTACTCAGCTGATACATTACCTAGAGTTTTAGTGAGGGTCAAAGATGCTCTTGGACACTTTCATATTTACAAGGCTATGCTCGATTCCGATTTGCAGGCGTATTTTATTAAAGGCAAGTTGGCAAATAAACTCCAGCTACAAACGTAAAAGGCTCGAATTACAGTTAGTGGGCTCACAATAAGAGGTTTAGTCACACGAGTGATTGTAGAGCTCGATATTTATCCGAAGGGTCACGAAAATGAATCTTTAGAAGCAAATGCCTTAATCTTAGATCGTAACTCATTGGTAAGCCATCCACCAAAGGTATATAATACTAGACGAGAACTCTATTCTATAACTCAAATTAGCGGATCTCTAATTGTATGCAACAGCGAAAGTTAAATTACTATAATATACAGATACAGACTTATTTAAAAAAAAAAGTTGTTTAATAATTGGTTCCAATAAATTATCTAATCTCGTCGGAACAATAACTCTTAATTCACAATTAGACCTTAACATAGAAGAAACACTTAAACGGTTTTGGCAAACAAAAGAATGTTCATTACAATACCAAGAAGATGCGGGGGATCATCCAGCTGAGGTAAATTTTAAGAGAATATTCAAGAGAGCACCTGCTGGTCGATTCGTCGTGAAGTTGCCATTCAAAGACAAATTGGTTAAATTGGGAAATTCATACCATATGGCATTAAAACGACTGGGACACTTACAACGCAATCTTAGCATAAATCAGAGCTTCAACGAAGAATATTCAAAGTTTATCACGGAATATGAAGCACTTGGGCACATGAGGAAAATAATAACGACTGAAGATGAAACACTAGAAAATAACTATTATCTGCCACATCACACCGTCATATACGAAAGGACAGTGTAACAACAAAGCTGCAAATTGTTATTGATGATTTTTGTCGCACAAGCAATGGAACATCATTAGTTGAAGGAAATTTTGTTTTCTTTTCGATACTGGAAACCGTTTTATTTTATTTTTTGAGTAAAACAAAAGGTGTCTAAAAAAAAAAAAAAATTTGCTGCTGTTTGAAGCTGTAAACGAACTTGCTCGATATTGCATTCAAAAATCCAAATCAGCCATTTTATAGAGAATTTAGAAACCTTACGAAATGATACTAAGAAAATATCTGTGCGACCACTCCTTGTCGAGTTATTAAAGATTTAGTGTGTTAAAGTTTTAGTGTTAAAGTGACTTAAAATTTTATCGTAGAGTGCTAAGTTTATAAGATAAAAAAAATTACTTCTACGCTTTTTGATAGGTTTTCTCTAAAACTTCAATAACTCGACAAGGAGTGGTCGCACAGAATTTTTCCTAGTATCATTTTGTAAGGTTTCTAAATTCTCTATAAAATGGCTGATTTGGATTTTTGAATGCAATATCGAGCAAGTTCGTTTACAGTTTCAAACAGCAGCAAATTTTTTTTTTTTTTAGACACCTTTTGTTTTACTCAAAAAAGTCATAAAAAAACAAAATAAAATAAAACGGTTTCCAGTATCGAAAAGAAAACAAAATTTCCTTCAACTAGAAATAAAATTTTTTTTTTGAAAGGTGTTATTTCACCAAGATATAAGCGCTCAAATCTGGGTATTTTTTCGAAGAAAATTTCTGTTCCGTTTTTTAACTGGCGCAGTGTATTTATTTTGTGGCCTAAATTCCAATACATATGTATTTCAAGTTCAACAATAAAATATATTTACTTCACAATTTTCTATTTATTGACCTAAAGTAACTTATTTTATTTATAATATTTTATCATGGATGATATAGCATTACAATGGTTTCATCAGCTTGACCTAAAAAGGGTGGAACAGTTTTGGCCCGAGAAGATTTAGACTCGATACCGGGAGGAACTATAGGTACAATAAAGCTGATTCGGGCCGGGTGACTCCTGAAGCATTTTTATATTATATAAAAGAAATATTTTATCATGTGCTGAAAGAGCACTTCATAAAATTTCTTGCAGTCTTCATGCCATTAAAATTGGGTTGGCAAAAGAAGTTCAGTTATGGAGAATGGCCAACTTGGACGAGCAAAGTTCACAAACAAATATGTTGCTTCATTATTAAAAAAAGTGATAAATAAATACACGAAACCTGAAACAATATATAGTAACTATAGGTTTCGTGCATGTGGCTTATATCCATTCAATCCAATTGCTATTGTGTTCTCTAGGTCCCTCGGAAAGTTGGATGCTCTAGATCAAAATGCCGATGCAAATACTATAGCTAACTATAGGAAGAAAAGCTAAACACAATAAAATTTTCAAAATTTAGTGAAATTGTTGGTCCTTTTAAAATAAAACAGTTTCAGACCGTTGAGCAGAGCAGCTGGCCACATTCAGAAGAATTTTTGTATTTGAGAAAAATATATGACCTATTAAAGACAGATGCAGCACGGTCACGGTGTGCTGGAAACCAATTTTAATGAAAAGTTCTGTCACTAAAGAAAATCATAGTGAACCTTGGTGAAGGGAGTGTCCTGAGCTCGGAACAGTTGAAATTAAAATCATTGGAAGTGCCGTTTTTTTTGGCGGCAATTTTAAAATTTGAATAAATTTCACAATATGAATGCTTATTTTATACGTCGTTTTTCATTTAGAAGTTTGAGATTTGACTGTATTATCAATTAATATGATCTTACAAAATATGATAAAAAAAAACAGTAAAAATTCACCCCCCCCCCCCCCCCCCCCCCGTAATTTCCCTAAGGGTTTTTAAGATTTACCCTTTCAAAAAATGAGAATGTTTAAACTCACCTAATCTCTGAAATGAATGAAATATTATGAATTAGAATTATTAGTATATATAAACAAAAATGAATTAAATCTTAACTTAGAAATATTGTTCCGCATTGAATTTATATCCCAGGCTGATTTTGTCTTATGTACTGTAAAGTAAAATTGAAATTTGTTTATTGCTTTAAAAATTAATTATGTTATGTAATTGTAAAAGAAAGGTCAGATAATTTACCACAATTATATTTGCATTTTCTAAGTTATACAATAATTGTAAATCATCTGATTATTCTTATTTAAGATAAATTGCTCACCTTTTTTAATAATCACACAAAAACTCATTATAAACACCACTTCCATATTTGTTTATATTGTAAATGTCAATAAGCAGTAGTATTACTGTATCACCATTTTTGTAAAGCAGGATTATAATTTAGTAATTTATAGTAACTTTTTAGTAGCTCTATTGCCAGATTGATTATGAATAATGCTATAAATTATTAAGCGGGATATATTCCTCTCTTTTTTGTGGATTGTAAATTTGAAAATCATTGTGTACGCAAATCATTGTAATTTTTTATATTAATACAAATCGAGCCTTCGAGAAAACAAGTTGTATTTTAAAAAAGTGAAATTAAACCAAAGTATTAAAAAGTAAATCCAACACTTCATTAGAAATAAAATATTCCAATTTATATTTCAAAAAAGTGTTTATCTTGTGAAATTTTGTTGAAGAAACCAATAAGGTTACACATCCGCCTTATTTTGTGCTGCCATTCAACAAGATTACAACCCATCAGCATTTGGTCATCAAGCCGAATTTGGAAAATCATCCGCCATTGCTGATCCATCATTATCTCCGTTTTCATTGGTCCTTCGAGCCGGATCCACAGATAAGTAAACATTTATTTTACAAATAAAGCCTAAATAAATCTGTGAGATTAATAAGTGAACTAGAGTGAATCAAAGTGAAAAAATGAGTGAACTAGCGGGTTTAAAGAAACAACACGCCATATTCAGGGGTCTATTCACCAGACTATCCAAATTTGCAAGTGGCGTCACCGAACAATCTGGAGAAACAGTCGAAGAATTGCGCTTAAAATCGAGTCGCGCCAAGGAGCTTCTAGAAAAGATAATAGACCTAGAAGCATCGATATTTGAAATTGATAGTGAAGTGGAATCTAAATTAGATGAAGCCGAAGAAGCATATTACGCTACAGTGGCTACATTGAACGACTGGATCAAAAAACGTGGTCTTCATGAATTAAGTAACCCCACTAATGACACCAGTTTAAATATATCGGCTATAAATACTGGCCCTGAGGTGCGCCTTGCTAAATTGCAAATTCCTACTTTTTCTGGCGATTATACGGAATGGCAAAGTTTCTTTGACTTGTTCCATTCCAGCATTCATAGCAGAGATAATATAAACCCTGTGCAAAAATTTCAATACCTGATGGGCTTGCTTAGAGGCGATGCATTTTCTTTAGTAAAACATTTTAAAGTTACTGAAGCTAATTACATTGAAGCATTAAAAAAGCTAAAGCAAAGGTACGACCGTAAACGCCATACAATTAATGCATTCATTCGAAATTTTATGGAACAGCCTAACGTAAATGTAATCAGTGCGGCTAATATACGAAAATTATTAGATACCTCTGATGAAGCGATCCGTGGTTTAAAAGCATTAGGTGATAAAGCCGAAGCCAGGGATCCTTGGCTTATATATATATTGTTACAAAAACTGGATGATGAGACACGCAGCTTATGGGCGCAAGAGAACACCGACAAAGATTTCCCAACCATCAATGAGTTCTTCGATTTTTTGATTAAAAGAACCGATGCGCTTGAGTCGGTAAAGATGCATTCCGTTCGACCAGCGAGAGCAAATGTGACAGCCAAACCGAGAAACAGCTTTGCAGCTACCACCATAGAAGATTGCATAGCGTGTAATAAGGGACAGCATAGGTTGATTGATTGCCTCCGATTTAAGGAATTATCGGTTGAAGATCGCAGAAGTTTAATCGGAAAACACAAAAAATGTTTCAACTGCCTCAATCCGGGACATACGGTGTACGACTGCAGAATCCGAGGCAGATGTCGTCAATGTTATGGAAAGCATCATAGTCTTTTGCACTTAGATCAAAAACCAAATGTATTAACCACTAAGTCAGAAAGTACAAATAAAAATATTGAAGAACCCTCGACTTCCGCCTATCACACAAGCAATGATAAACTCATTGCTAACCAAGGTAGCGCTATTGCACTTAAGGGTACATTGCAAACGATATTACCCACAGCAGTAATAAACATATTAGATGATCTTGGTGTACCTCGTTCTTGCCGTGCATTGTTAGATACCGGCTCTCAATCTTCGTTCATCACCGAATCCATGGTTCAGAAATTAGGCTTACCCAGAAGAAATTGTAGAGCCCTAATAGCAGGGATTGGACAAGTAAATAGCGGAAGATCTCACGGGATTACGACATTGCGCTTAGCTTCCAGATTCAATGCCATTGAGTTATCCAATCTAGAGGCACTTATCATACCGAAAATTACGTCTACACTACCTGCTTTCGAATTTGACGCCAGCTGTATGAAGAATTTAACAAAAATAAGTTTGGCTGATCCAAATTTCTACAAGCCCGGAGCAGTCGATATATTACTTGGCGCAGACATAGTGTTTGAATTGTTTGAGGATGAGAGCATTGAGCTGGATAGTCCAACTCTAAAAGCTCATAAAACTAAATTAGGCTGGGTTGTAGGTGGCCGACATGAAGCAGAAAGAAGAGAAACCACACAGTCATTTACATCCGTCGTTGATATAGATGCTACGTTGCAAAGATTTTGGGCAATAGAAGAAGTTCCGCAAACCATTAAAATCAGTAAAGAAGAGCAGGAATGTGAAGACTGGTTCAAATCGACTACACGACGAGCAAAAGATGGAAGGTTCATAACCAAGCTTCCATTCAAGGAGCCGTCGAAGATTCTGGGATCAACATACCAGCAAGCAGTATCGAGATTATTGGCAATGGAGAAACGTTTTAAGATAGATGGTCAATTCCGCCAGCTCTACCATCAGTTTCTGAAGGAATACGAAAATCTTCAGCATATGCAGCCGCTTGAATTAAATAACACCAAACTTCAATCAACCTACATCCTGCCACATCACGGCGTATTTAAAAATAGTAGCAGTACAACGAAGCTTCGCGTAGTGTTTGACGCATCTGCAAAATCAACCGCAGGTATGTCCTTAAACCAGAATTTGAAGATAGGGCCAAACGTGCAATCAACATTGTTCCAAATACTTACACGATTCCGACAACACCCATACGTACTGGTAGGCGATATTGAAAAAATGTATCGCCAGGTTTGGGTAGACAGAGAAGATACGAAGCATCAGATAATTCTGTGGCGAGACGAGAAGCAACAAATACGTCCATACGCGTTGAACACGGTAACCTATGGCATGGCGTCTGCATCATTCATGGCCACTAGATGCTTAAAAGAACTAGCTATCCTAAATCAACAAAATTCTCCAGAAGCATGCCGTGCCATAGAACGAGACATTTACGTGGATGATCTAATGACTGGCGTTCCAACCTTATCTGGCCTGATGAAACTGAAAGACGATATTTTGAAAATTTTAAGCAGTGGTGGGTTCAATTTGAGAAAACTATCGTCGAATGAACCACAATTGCGGAAATTGTTAAGTATTCCCCCCTCCAATACCTTAAAAGTATTCTCCGAACATCCAGAGCCATTAAAGGTATTAGGAATAGCGTGGGATGCCACCTCGGATCAGTTCATATTCCAGGTAAACCTAGATGAAAAACAAGTGCACACCAAAAGGAGCTTCCTTTCAGAAGCAAGCAAGATTTTCGATCCATTGGGGCTCCTATCACCAATTACAATAAGAATCAAAGTACTGTTCCAAAGTTTGTGGTTGCAGAAGATTGGATGGGATGAACAGCTGCCACAAGAAGCACAATCTTCATGGATTAACCTTCGAGCTAATCTCTGCCAAACTCCTGAGATAAAGATTCCCCGTTGTATCACTGGAACCGCATCGACCAGCTTAACCATACACGGGTTTTGTGATGCTAGCAAATGGGCTTATGCAGCAGCAGTTTACGTTCGATCAAAGAGCTCTGAAGGATTTGTGACCCACCTGATTTGTGCCAAGACCAAGGTTTCACCACTGAAACAAGTCAGTATTCCGAGACTTGAACTAATGGGAGCGGTGCTACTTAGTCGATTGGTAAAAGAAGTAACGGAGATTTTATCAATCAATGCAGCCTCAGTAACATTGTGGACCGATTCCAAAATAGTTCTGGATTGGATATCCAGTCAACCAAGACGTTGGACAACATTTGTCGCTAACCGCACAGCAGAAATCATCGGCACTTATAAAAGAGAACGATGGCGTCATGTCCCATCCAGACAAAATCCTGCCGACTGTGCAACTCGTGGGCAATCCGCTGAGGAAATCTCAAAAAATAGATTGTGGTGGAATGGACCGGCATGGTTGGCAAAAGATGAACATTTTTGGCCAGATCAACCAGAGATTCCAGAAACGAATGAAGAAATCGAGGTTGACGTATATAACACTACCACTTTAAAGGCGGAAACCGAACCAAAGCCAGAAGACGACGTCATAGTGCAGTTGAGTCTGAAGTATTCCAGCTTCTTCAAACTAAAAAGAATCCTCTCATATGTGCTGAGATATCTCAGCAATTTAAAAGCTAAGAAACATCAAGGAGAGATTCGAGTTGGAGTGCTATCATCTGCAGAATTGGAAGAAGCAAATCGAAAAATAGTTATGTATTGGCAAATGATTGATTTTCCCGAAGAATACCAATCTCTACAACATAACAAAACATTACCAAATAAAAGCCGTCTACTGCAGCTAAATCCATTCCTGGACAACGAAGGAATTATGAGGGTCGGCGGTAGACTACAAAAATCAGCATTGCCGTACAGCGCGAAACACCCAATAATTATTTCATCAAAATCACCGATCGCGACAACAATCACTTATGATGTGCACATCCAAAACCATCATCCAGGCACACATTTATTAACAAGCCTAGTTCGACAAAATTTTTGGGTGATTAGCGGTAAAGATGTGGCGAAGAAAATTTTCCGACGGTGCATTAAATGCTTACGACAGAAGCCAAAAATGATGAATCAAGTGATGGGCCAGCTACCTGAAGATCGGGTAAAATATACGGTAGCATTTGGTGCAGTCGGAGTCGATTTTTGTGGGCCATTCAAAGTTCATGCTGTGCGACGAAGAGGGTCAATACCTACTAAAGCATACTTGGCTATTTTTGTATGCTTCAGTACACATGCAATACATGTCGAGATTTGCATGAATCTCAGCACTGAGTCATTCTTAGGTGCAATACGAAGATTTATAAGCAGAAGAGGGCTATGCCATACCATTTATTGCGACAACGCTACAAATTTTGTTGGCGCAAAAAATTATCTAGCTGAGGTTTATAAATTTTTGAACAATAATAATGACTTTATTCTTTCCAGTCTATTGAAGGATAAAGTAAATTGGCGATTCATCCCGCCTGCAGCACCCCATCAAGGGGGATTATGGGAAAGTGCAGTCAAGGCAACCAAAACCCAAATCACCAGAACTATTGGAGACACAATACTTACGCTTGAGGAGTTCTCAACATTAACAGTGCAGATCGAAGGAATTCTAAACTCCAGGCCAATTTGTTCCGGCGACAATGATGACTTAGAATTTCTTACTCCTGCTCATTTTATAATCGGACGTGCTATTCACCAATTACCAGAAGAAACAGCTGAGCAAAAATTGAATCCTCATGCAAGATGGGACATTGTAAAAAAAATCTACCATCAATTCTGGAAGCGCTGGCAATTAGAATATTTGACAACGCTTCAGCAGAGGTACAAATGGAAAACACAACACAAAAATCTGCAACTAAATGATGTCGTCCTGATACACGATAACAATCATCCACCCGCTCAATGGCTGATGGGGCGTGTCACAAAATTATTTCCCGGCGATGACGGCTATGTTCGAGTGGCTGAAGTCAGGACAAAAAACGGTACACTCAAGCGACCAATTCAGAAATTATGCCGACTTCCAATCCTTGAATCTGATGACGATTCAACCCGGGGAGTATGTTTAAACTCACCTAATCTCTGAAATGAATGAAATATTATGAATTAGAATTATTAGTATATATAAACAAAAATGAATTAAATCTTAACTTAGAAATATTGTTCCGCATTGAATTTATATCCCAGGCTGATTTTGTCTTATGTACTGTAAAGTAAAATTGAAATTTGTTTATTGCTTTAAAAATTAATTATGTTATGTAATTGTAAAAGAAAGGTCAGATAATTTACCACAATTATATTTGCATTTTCTAAGTTATACAATAATTGTAAATCATCTGATTATTCTTATTTAAGATAAATTGCTCACCTTTTTTAATAATCACACAAAAACTCATTATAAACACCACTTCCATATTTGTTTATATTGTAAATGTCAATAAGCAGTAGTATTACTGTATCACCATTTTTGTAAAGCAGGATTATAATTTAGTAATTTATAGTAACTTTTTAGTAGCTCTATTGCCAGATTGATTATGAATAATGCTATAAATTATTAAGCGGGATATATTCCTCTCTTTTTTGTGGATTGTAAATTTGAAAATCATTGTGTACGCAAATCATTGTAATTTTTTATATTAATACAAATCGAGCCTTCGAGAAAACAAGTTGTATTTTAAAAAAGTGAAATTAAACCAAAGTATTAAAAAGTAAATCCAACACTTCATTAGAAATAAAATATTCCAATTTATATTTCAAAAAAGTGTTTATCTTGTGAAATTTTGTTGAAGAAACCAATAAGGTTACACATCCGCCTTATTTTGTGCTGCCATTCAACAAGATTACAACCCATCAGCATTTGGTCATCAAGCCGAATTTGGAAAATCATCCGCCATTGCTGATCCATCATTATCTCCGTTTTCAGAGAACTTCCTTAAGCTCCTGGTAGTTTGGTTTCGTGCTGATAAAAAGTTGGTCTACTCATCAAGTAGCTACGATCAAACTACACAAATTTAATTTTCCCACCTTTTACTTATAGTACTAAGTAAGAACGTAATGATTTAGTGAATTACCAAATCTTAACCTCAAGGAAAGCTCTCATTATAATATGTTTATTAAGCATACACTAATAAAATTTAAGCCGCCCCAGTGGCACAGTGATCAGCATGCTTGAATTAAGCTCCGGTGGTCCCGGGTTCGATTCCCGGCGGGTGATGAAAAAATCACGGCTGGTTAATGTTGGATCAATGAATTAATCACTCATTATCCCTTAAAAAAATTATTACGAAACTTCATAATGAAGCGGCCAAATCTCTCTATGGTATGTAGCGCCAGCGAAAAAAAAAATAAAATTTAAGGCCAGACCAGACGGTGTGGAAATCGACAAATGTCGATCGACCAACGTTGGATCATTTGGTGTGGAAAAATAAACACACTGTTTATGCATGAGGCATATGTACCCTACACACGATATGTCCAATGGTGGTCACGTAAATTTAAGCGAATGTCTGCCACTAGATATTTACAAAAGTTTGTAATAGTGCATTATAAATTTTAAAATTATGTTTATGTTCATAATTCGAATTTAATTGTTTGTTCATACGTTATGGACAAATACAGGAATAGTACCTTTTAGCATGTGTTCCTACTGGAACTTACATAAATGACAAAATAACCAGCTTAAATTAAATAAATATAGAGGAATAGTTTTCGTATCTCGACAGACATGTAAACCTACAATTGCAGTTTTCAAAGTTAACGAAAACAGTTTTCAAAGTTACAAAACAAGATTAAACTTCATTGCCGTATAGAAACAATTCAATTAGTCTGCTTAATTATAATTGCATATACCTAATCATAAGTTAACATTAATAGAACTAAAACAAAACATGTCACACCGTCTGGACCGCATTACCAGTATGTCAACCAATATTGGTGGTCTCCTTTGATGTGTATTTATTTACGGTCTATTTAGCGAACGTATATACCAATGTACCAAATGTCACATTGGTGATATGAAAACTGACCACACGACAAGTCGTACTACATACATATGTATACATATCACCAACATTTGTCGATTTTCACATCGTCTGGTCTCGCCTTTAGAAGTTTGAGATTTATCTGAATTATCAATTATATAATATGATTTTTTCGGCATTATTTATTTATATAATAAGCGTATGTTGTCGATAAAATTACAACAACAATTGCATTGGATATAAAGCACCGCATGAATTAAATAAAGCCAAAAAAAATGTTTTTTTATTTAAGTCGTATTACTCGGATATAGGAAAAAGAGTAGGACAAAATTTAAATCAAAACTAAAATTGTTTAAATTTTTCTCAACAAAATACCGCTATTATTTTTAATAGTATTTTAGATTTGGTCAATATGATTCGCTAAATTATTACGTTCTTACCTAGTATTAAACGTAAAAGTTGGTAACTGTATTTTGGTAGTTTGGGGGGTGGGGGGGGGGGGGGGGGTGGGAATTTTTACCGTTTTTTTTTCTGGATCATATTTTTTAAGATCATATTAATTGATAATACAGACAAATCTCAAACTTCTAAATGAAAAACGACGTATAAAATAAGCATTCATATTGTGAAATTTATTCAAATTTTAAAATTGCCGCCAAAAAAAAACGGCACTTCCAATGATTTTAATTTCAACTGTTCCGAGCTCAGGACACTCCCTTCACCAAGGTTCACTATGATTTTCTTTAGTGACAGAACTTTTCATTAAAATTGGTTTCCAGCACACCGTGTGGTAAGTTAAATTTATGCATAACAATTTGCGGCACACATTTAAATTATTACCTCTTACGTATTAAACTATTTAAATCCCGGATGACAGCTCAATTAGCAGGAATATTCACTTTCTAGCAGAAACAGAGGAACGATATTGTGATGGCGGACTTGCCAATAATCCGAATAGGGCAATATCCGATCTTCAAATTGGTCAGGAAATTAATATTTCCAACACGGAGAAAGTAGATCAATTAAATTTTTAATGTAAGTAGCAAAGTTGACATCTTAACATTTTTAATTATTTTGGTATTTACTTTAGATGAATTCAGCAGATGCCCAAGCCATTGATGTAACTGATATGACAATAGTTTTCGTTGAAAATTAAAATGATCCCAATCAAAACCACAATAAAAATTATAAAGACGCCTGCTATAAAAGGAATTCGGAATGTTAAACGGCAATCTTTTATTGTATCTTCTACTCCATTTCAAAAAGCTTAAAATTGACGATAAAGCCACTTTAGAATAACGTAATACATATAGACCAATAAAATGAAAAGTTAGAAAAAAGTATTTTGAAACATAAAAAAAATGGATGCTAGTCGTAAACGTAAGACTGAAAATCTTCAATGAAGGATTAATCCTAATCCGAAAATTTCTCATGATAAAAATAATAACAAGAAGACACTTATAACACCCACGTTTCATGAAGGCTGATGAGTAAGCCATAAACAAGGGCTCTTAATTACAGAACCTTTTTGCAAAAGAACTAGACCAAGAAATTGTTAAAAGCAACACTCATGAAGTCAAAAGTTTCGTTAAAGAATTGCAGGAGCCCCACGCACACAACAGTTTCATGGAAGACGAATATGAAGCCATGGTTGAACATTGTACTTATGAAGGCCCAAACATGAATTTATGTAAGGAAACTCACATGTGCGTGAGTAATTTGTTTACTAAAAAAAACTCGGATACAATCATCATCATCGATTACGGAATTTCGTGCTCAGTTGTATCAAATGCCAAGCTTAAAATTGACAAATGATAACAAACGCCTTATGGCGAGTTTTTTTATTACATCGGAGAGACCAGAGAGATATAACAAAAACCTTTTGCGTATTTTTATTTTTTTCAGATCGATCAGTTTTTTTAGCGTTTTTTGATTAAATCCAAAAAATCACAGATTGCTGTTCTTCGATCTGAAATTTATTTCAGATAGTACAGAGAATTACATATATTGACGTTCAAAATGATGAACACTATAGACTGAGATAACAATAATGGAAAATTAATTTTTACTTTCCCCACTATAAATTCAGTTATATTGGGTAAGTATTGTAATCGCGAGAAAAATGTTGATCCAGATTTTTACATTTCTCGACGAATTAGGTTACCAGGACCCCGAAACACCGATCAGAAAAATGTCGTGTCCGTCCTTCCGTCCGTCCTACCAGTCGCACATTTTTATTATTTTTGTTTTGCCTCCGATTTTAGTAATAAGCAGTTTGTGTTAACATTTAGGTCCATTCGAGTATAGAATAGAGAGGGTCGCAGTGGACGCCATTAGGATGTATCAAGTTTTGGAAAAAGGCGCAGGGAGATAATATAATATGAAATGGTATGTGATGAGGAAGTGGAATTAACGTTAATTCTGATTTTGTATTATTTGTGGTTGATTATTTTGTATTCTCGAATGGTCTACAGTAATACCAACCACTAGAGTAAAGAATCATATTGGTCAATTCTGACGTTTCTCACATAATATTGTGATTGTGAAACGGCACAAATTTTCAGAAAAGAAATTTTGAATATTGTGGATTTAGACGAAGTAATTTAAAGTCTTAAAGATTTTCAACAGCATATACTAGACATGTATAACTGGATCTAATTGTTAAAGGCCGAAGATGAAAATACTTGCCAGTTATAAGTATTCTAACAAGGGAACCTTTTGAACTGTCAAATTCAAAAAAATATAAAACCTATTCTAAGTTGTAGTACTCTGTGAGACATTGCCAAGCTCGGTTTTTATCGGCAACCAATCCCTTTTCAGGTGTTAAAACCACATTAGACAGTACAAAAGGTTCTCTTATAAGATTATTTGTGAGTCTGTGATTTGGGAGCATGAGAGTAGAAGATTTATATTATAAGCGGTCTCCAAACTTAATAAAATGCCTTGCCCAAAATAACATAAAATGTTTGTAAAATATAAATAATTGGTTTGGTTATCTTTAATGGACACTTTGTGGGAAAAGTCTTGTCCGAGGAGCCGGATAGATCAAATTTTTTATTTTTATTTTAAGACGACATTTCATTGTGGCATAACGAATTGAGAAATATAAAATTTTGTATAAACAATAAATATAAAAAATAATAAAAATTATGTACAACGTTTAGGCTGATACAGATACTGTTAAAATTTGTCGAAGTTGCCAGCCGAAAGTAAAAAGTCGGCAATGCAGATTGTGTTATCCCGGCGGAAAATAAAAAATGAAGTCGATATCGATCGGTAGTGCTTAGCCTAAAAACTACTAAGGAAAGTAAGGATGAATCATTATTATTGAATACCTTTGTTAATATTCAAATATGGCAAAACCTGGCTGCAGTTCCTCGTGGAAAATTGTGGAAAACTCGAGAAGCCCAAAAAAATATTTTAATTGGAATAAAAATAGCCTCTAGAGTGTTATGTCTGGAGATGTATTTTGTTTATGTGACTTGTCAATAGTTATCGCAGGAAAAGAAATTAGTTCAAGTTTCCCGTGAGAAATTTCGGAAAATTCAATGTTTTTTTTCGTAAGCTTTTATTTCAATTTGACTAGAATCCTGTTTTTATAAAAATGTTATGATTATCGACTTAAATAAATTAATTATTACAAGAAAATAAAAATTATTTTCTAAACCAATGCTCAAGTTTTTTAAATTTTATTTTTAAGTTTTTCCGAGATTTTCCACGGGAAACATGAACTGAATTTTTTCCGTGCGATGGCTATTGACAAATCCAATAAAAATGATTCAACTTCAGATATACACTCTAGAGGTTGATTTTATTCCAATTTTGTGAATTCTTCTGATTTTCCAATGTTTTCCGCGATTAGGTTAAATAAAATTTTCCACGTAAGACTATTTACAAAATTTTTTATTACAAGCCATGTATCTTATTTTCTTTCGGCTAATAACCATATAATTTTTTATTTTCGGCTGGGATGTTAATAAAGTAATCTGCATTATCGACTTTTTACATTCGGTTGGAAACTTTCGGCTAACTTTAACAGGGTTAGCTGTATCAGCCTAATGCATAAAGATGGCAGCATTAGTTAATTAACGGTTTTTTTTTAATTTGTAATTTCTAAATTTTGATTTCACTTACACTGTACAAATAAAGTTTTCTCAAATGTACGTAGTCCTACGTTAATAGGTCGTGTCTCGGATACAAGCTCGTCGGTTTTTTAATCAGTATTTTGTGGTTATAATAAATGATACATTAGTGCTTGAAGGATGCTGTTCTAAAACATTCAAATATTCTTCATTTCTAAGTTTAGCTTCTGGAATGAAATATGCTTGTGGTTGCCTGGAATACATGGCCACTATAACTAACCTATAGGCAAATACAATTTTCTAATTATTTTAATGGAAAAAAAAATTTAGGCCACTACATCATATCCTTATAAATATTCTTAAAATTCACCATTTCTTATTTAATAATACCAAATTTCCATATTACATACTTTATTGTATTATGTACAGTTAATTTTGGAGGAAAGGAGAAACTACACACAACAACAAAAACCCGGATTAATGAATAATTTATATTGTTTTAAAAAACAAAAAAATTAAATCTAAAATTCTAATTTATTCATACGAAAATTAGAAATCTAATTATATTAGCCTGTAAAACAAAATTCATTTATAATTAATAAATTAAATTGAATGTAATTTTATAAATGAAAATATTTCATAAATTTTTGATTAATTACTGCAGGAAATCGAATGGGTTATACGTATAAGAAAAAATGGATGCGTGAATAGAAATTAGATTTCTTGCTTCATTTTGAACGTATTGTAGAGTCGGCCACGCCATTTAAATTGTTGATGTGTGACCGAAGAATGAATGTGAATGTTCAATGATACTTAAACGTATATAGCTTGGTTTTTATACAATAAGCGAATAGTAACTGTATAATTCATCATTTCCCAAATGGCTGTTATAAATGAATACAATTAAATTTTAACGGTTTAATGTGCGGTGAGATTCTATTATTTTACCATACCGTGAATTTTATGTTTCGCTTCTGTTTTTTTTTTTTTTGAATGGAACAATAGAATTTCTTAAGATTATAAAATATTTTTATGTTTTACCACTTTTACCCGTACCAATCACCTCTTTTCCCACCTTTCTTATGGGCATTACCTGTCGTGTATAATAATTTTTTGTTCGTTATAAATTTTTTGGTTTTGTTTTGTCAAACAATTAAAAATAACAACAACAACCACACATAAAATGGTGTAATTTTTTAATTTATTAAATAATTGTATTGTTTAAGAAAATTTTCTTAATTTTTTTTTTTTCGCTTGAATAAAATTAGTAATTGAAAATAATAGAATTGAATACTTTTATGCAGTAATTCGAATAATGGCGAAATAATCAACGGAAATTAATTGAAATGAATAATTAACTGTCAATTACATAGCATGTTTCAATTGTTTTGCCTCAAAAGGCGCGATCCATTATAATTTTAATAATATACAATTTTGAAATTTATCGAGAGGGAACCTGGTGTATTGTACGTACACAGCATAGTTGTACAGGATGACATGTGGAAGCATTTTTTTGAAATTTGTATCCTAATTTACATCAAATATTTTCGAATAAATTTCTCCTTTTCACAATCGACTAATTCAAAAACGCCTTTTTCATATTTCTTAACAATTTCTTCACAGTCCATAACCACTTTTACATTATTAAAGTCGACCAAAATTAAGCACAAAACAAAATATAAAATAACGAAAGAAAACCACGCCTTTCTTTTTAAAATTATAAGACGTATACATACTCGGTTATACAAAATCAAACAAAACTCCCCACTTTTTTCTTTCCTCTTCAACTAATTCTTGAACGCCTTATATCTTACATTATATATCGATGTTATAACAAAATAATAAAAAGAAACTTTTGTCTTGTATTTGTATAAGCTTAAACGTAAGTAAATAATAACCGAAAATTAAGAAGCATAACGAAGTAATGAACTGAATTATAATGAATTTGTAGGTACGAGTATAGGTATAAAGACGCGAGAAATGTACATTTCGACATTTTTGAATGACATGCTCTAAGAAATATGATTGTGTGTGTGTGTGTGTGTGTGTGTGTGTGTGTGTGTGTGTGTGTGTGTGTGTGTGTGTGTGTGTGTGTGTGTGTGTGTGTGTGTGTGTGTATTGGCGGCTTACATATGATTATACCTTTAAGTAGTAGTTAAGAAAGCGTATAATGTAAAATTATAATTTTATTTGTATAGTTGGACTTTTATTTTAATAAGAAAGGTAATTAAACTTATTTATAATTACTTTCTTAACACTTTGCATGCCAAAATTATCCAAAAAAAAATAACAAAGTCATTACAGTACGTAGTTAGTACTTGTAGTATTTATTTTGTTAAAAATTGACTAAATTTTAAAGAAGAAGTTGTAAAATTGTTGGTCAAAATGGTAAAATTGGAATTTTTGATGAAGCTACTCAGGTCAGGACCAAAAAATTATTGTGCTGAAATCCCAAAGCGTTGAACAGTATAATTTTCAAATTTCCAACTCGGTTAAGTTCTGTTTGTGAGAATTTTCCAATTTAATTTTGGAAAAGCGAGATTTTTTTTTTAGCCAGTTATTGAAAAAATTTATTGTATGACATCTAACCGAATTAAGGAATTTTGAAATGGTGAATTACTATTTGAGTCAACACAGATACTCCTGATCACGCAGCTGCCTAATACATGACCAGATTAGTTCATGTGATGCGCACCCTACTGGAAGGTCACAGGGCTTGTAAATTAATCTACTCAACTTTGTTCACCCCTCGCTCCAATAGACGCCAAACCACCCCTCCTCAAAATTCCTTTTAATCTAACGAAAAAATGTTGGTGGGGCCAACATGCAAATTATTATGCAAATTTCTTGCCAACTTAAGATTTTTTTAATTTTTAATTTAATTTTTTTTATTTTTCGGAAATATTTTGTATTAAGTAGTTGTTTGTAAACCTTATACTTATTAAGATATTTGCAAAATAAATTCTCTGAGCAAGGGAGTGGCCACTTCCGGTTAGCCGATTTGGAGTAAAAGTCACTGGGACCTCCCAATTTATCTCAAAAAAGCCTAAATCTGAAGTTTCAGTTCGATTGGTTAAGCCATCTGGGCTGTAGAGAGGGCACAGACTGACAGACAGACACCATTTCGAAACCCACTTTACGGGCTCAGGGGACCTCAAAACAAATAAATATCTCAAAGTCCCAAATTTTCATAATTTCCATACTTTATTTTACTTACGTGAAAGAAAGTAAAAATAGGTCAACTCCACTAAATTTAATTAAAAGTAACTTCGCAGAGTTCAAAATAAAGAAATGTTAAACCATGATGATCAAACGACATAATTAAAATTAGTGAAACAATTTCTTAATTATCATGTGTTATTGGTAACATATATGGTCATGAAATTTGTATTGAAAATTTTATGACGACAGGAATTTGCATTACAACTTTTTTATTACAAAGTGCCTAATTGCCAATAATATAGATTGATTATTTTATTTTTGACATTCAATGGTATCAATAGATTTGTAACCGTACTGTCATTTCTAGGTGGCAGAATTTCTCGTTCACCCAGCCACTTATAATTTTTATAGCTTCCAGATATATGTATTAGTGAAACCGTTGGTAATAATTTCTTCGATTTAGAACACAATTTTACAAAAATCTGATAGGAAAGAAATTATATTAGTTAGCGTTAAGCGTTGAATTCATCGGACGGTGCCGATCACGGAATTTTTGATAAAGCTTCTTCCATTCACCAATTGCTTCTTCTTAAACCTTGTAATGTTCGATCAAGTGCTTTCAGGGCGTTTTATGTGTATGCTTGAAATATGTCTTAACTTTGCTAGAATGTTTCTGACGGTTCTTCAGGTTTAAGGGCAGTTTTAAAGCTGAATATGTTGTTTGATCTCCATCCAGCCGATTATATAGACGTAATCTTGGACGAAGAGCACTTTCACTTTGTTTCTGAAATTATACAAGTAACAAACATATTTAATCAAATGTTACCAGAAAACGAATCCATTGTTAGATTAGCTCTAACAATATCCCTACACAGGTTTTCTTTAGATTTGTGCAAGTAACTGGCTCTGTAATCTGGCACTCGGGTTCTTCTTACAAAATACTTTTCTCGATTTAGTACGTGAAAACTATTTGGGAACTTCTGGGATACAATAATGTGATCGCAATAGCTGCATATATAATGCTGCATATATGTTTGCAATGGTGTGTTGGGCGGTTACGCTGCTAGTTCTTATGGGTACTTCAAAGTAAAATAAACTCGTTGTCCATTATGCGGAGATAAAAACTAAAATTATGCCGTTTCTCCTTGCCATCACAAAAAAAAAAACAGAAACAACAATTTGGGACAGGCGTATATGTTGCAAATGGATGCAAATATGAGGGGTGGTGATTTTCCCCTGAGTCTAGTGAATTAAGACAAGGTCGAAATAATGAACGATGAAAGAATAAGTTCAGTAAAAAATGTGTCCCAAACTCAGCCTTTTGCAAATTTGATACAAAAAAGTTGAATGTTATTTGCAAAAGGTTAAAATTCCTTTACAAATAGTTGAATTTGATTGGCAAAAGGCTCAAGTTGAAGTACAAAATTTTGAATTTGGAGTGCATAACATATATAATTAACTTTGGGGTTGTACCAAACAGAGGAACGTAAATATCATCCAAAAATTTCAGAATATGGTATTAAGGAACATCGATGATGCACCTTGGTATGTCAGGAACAATGATATACATAGGGACCTTAAAGTGAACCTCATCGTAAATGAAATTCAGGAGAAAGCGCGGAGACATGAAGAGAAGCTCCGGCATCATGTGAACACGAATTTTATACTTAAAAGAACCAAACCTTTTGAGTTGGTGTAATTGTTAACTTAAACAGCATTGTGCTGTGTAAAGCCCACAACAAAGATATGGTTTAATTCAATTTACCAGACTCTATGGAACGCCAATGGGAAGAAGCCATAGATTAATATTAAGTTACCAAATCAAGTCAGAAACCAATTGCTCATTAGTCTAGGAGACTAGATTGTAATAACATAAAATAAATAAATAAAATTTATTTTAACAAAAAAAAAAAAAAAACTTACGAAAACAATGCAAAATTTTAGATTTCTATTGGGGCAATGGAAACCAAGCAAATTAAACGGCTTAAATGTTAAATGAACCCAAATTATTTGCTCTAGCAATAAAAGATCTAAGAGTAGAACTATGTATTGTATTGGTTTATGATTCATCTATAAATTTGTGAAAATGGGTAGGAATCTTGAAAAGAACGGCAACTCGAACAGCACGTAGTTATAAGTCGCAGTAAAAGATAGCCGATTTGATAGATAAGTTACATGCTCGTAGATTGTTTCCTTGAAGCTTTTAGAATTATTCTGTTTTATTCTGAGAATTATTATTTCTAAAACTATTGAAAAATTTAGAATTAAATGAAATTTTTGAAAAATCTGGATTTCTTTTTTTTTTAAGATCAAACTTTAAATTATTTTGGTATATTCCAAATTGATTTTTATAAGAAGAGGAGAAATTGTTAAGAGTTTGCAATTCAGTTTCGATCTGCGAGCATGTGAAAAATAAATCATCTTTCAGTACATCTCATCAGGCTATAGCGACTGAACTGCTAATTTATTACACTGATTTTTTCCTATATATAGGAATCAACCGTGCACTTGTAGTATTAGCGAATTTTTACATTCCCCTTTCTAAACTTTTAACAATTTCAATGTTATTGTATTTAACGCATACATGCGGTTACTATGATCAAACTTTAAATTATTTTGGTATATTCCAAATTGATTTTTATAAGAAGAGGAGAAATTGTTAAGAGTTTGCAATTCAGTTTCGATCTGCGAGCATGTGAAAAATAAATCATCTTTCAGTACATCTCATCAGGCTATAGCGACTGAACTGCTAATTTATTACACTGATTTTTTCCTATATATAGGAATCAACCGTGCACTTGTAGTATTAGCGAATTTTTACATTCCCCTTTCTAAACTTTTAACAATTTCAATGTTATTGTATTTAACGCATACATGCGGTTACTATGATCAAACTTTAAATTATTTTGGTATATTCCAAATTGATTTTTATAAGAAGAGGAGAAATTGTTAAGAGTTTGCAATTCAGTTTCGATCTGCGAGCATGTGAAAAATAAATCATCTTTCAGTACATCTCATCAGGCTATAGCGACTGAACTGCTAATTTATTACACTGATTTTTTCCTATATATAGGAATCAACCGTGCACTTGTAGTATTAGCGAATTTTTACATTCCCCTTTCTAAACTTTTAACAATTTCAATGTTATTGTATTTAACGCATACATGCGGTTACTATGATCAAACTTTAAATTATTTTGGTATATTCCAAATTGATTTTTATAAGAAGAGGAGAAATTGTTAAGAGTTTGCAATTCAGTTTCGATCTGCGAGCATGTGAAAAATAAATCATCTTTCAGTACATCTCATCAGGCTATAGCGACTGAACTGCTAATTTATTACACTGATTTTTTCCTATATATAGGAATCAACCGTGCACTTGTAGTATTAGCGAATTTTTACATTCCCCTTTCTAAACTTTTAACAATTTCAATGTTATTGTATTTAACGCATACATGCGGTTACTATGATCAAACTTTAAATTATTTTGGTATATTCCAAATTGATTTTTATAAGAAGAGGAGAAATTGTTAAGAGTTTGCAATTCAGTTTCGATCTGCGAGCATGTGAAAAATAAATCATCTTTCAGTACATCTCATCAGGCTATAGCGACTGAACTGCTAATTTATTACACTGATTTTTTCCTATATATAGGAATCAACCGTGCACTTGTAGTATTAGCGAATTTTTACATTCCCCTTTCTAAACTTTTAACAATTTCAATGTTATTGTATTTAACGCATACATGCGGTTACTATGATCAAACTTTAAATTATTTTGGTATATTCCAAATTGATTTTTATAAGAAGAGGAGAAATTGTTAAGAGTTTGCAATTCAGTTTCGATCTGCGAGCATGTGAAAAATAAATCATCTTTCAGTACATCTCATCAGGCTATAGCGACTGAACTGCTAATTTATTACACTGATTTTTTCCTATATATAGGAATCAACCGTGCACTTGTAGTATTAGCGAATTTTTACATTCCCCTTTCTAAACTTTTAACAATTTCAATGTTATTGTATTTAACGCATACATGCGGTTACTATGATCAAACTTTAAATTATTTTGGTATATTCCAAATTGATTTTTATAAGAAGAGGAGAAATTGTTAAGAGTTTGCAATTCAGTTTCGATCTGCGAGCATGTGAAAAATAAATCATCTTTCAGTACATCTCATCAGGCTATAGCGACTGAACTGCTAATTTATTACACTGATTTTTTCCTATATATAGGAATCAACCGTGCACTTGTAGTATTAGCGAATTTTTACATTCCCCTTTCTAAACTTTTAACAATTTCAATGTTATTGTATTTAACGCATACATGCGGTTACTATGATCAAACTTTAAATTATTTTGGTATATTCCAAATTGATTTTTATAAGAAGAGGAGAAATTGTTAAGAGTTTGCAATTCAGTTTCGATCTGCGAGCATGTGAAAAATAAATCATCTTTCAGTACATCTCATCAGGCTATAGCGACTGAACTGCTAATTTATTACACTGATTTTTTCCTATATATAGGAATCAACCGTGCACTTGTAGTATTAGCGAATTTTTACATTCCCCTTTCTAAACTTTTAACAATTTCAATGTTATTGTATTTAACGCATACATGCGGTTACTATGATCAAACTTTAAATTATTTTGGTATATTCCAAATTGATTTTTATAAGAAGAGGAGAAATTGTTAAGAGTTTGCAATTCAGTTTCGATCTGCGAGCATGTGAAAAATAAATCATCTTTCAGTACATCTCATCAGGCTATAGCGACTGAACTGCTAATTTAATCAATTTGGAATATACCAAAATAATTTAAAGTTTGATCATAGTAACCGCATGTATGCGTTAAATACAATAACATTGAAATTGTTAAAAGTTTAGAAAGGGGAATGTAAAAATTCGCTAATACTACAAGTGCACGGTTGATTCCTATATATAGGAAAAAATCAGTGTAATAAATTAGCAGTTCAGTCGCTATAGCCTGATGAGATGTACTGAAAGATGATTTATTTTTCACATGCTCGCAGATCGAAACTGAATTGCAAACTCTTAACAATTTCTCCTCTTTTTTTTTTTTAATTTTAGAGTTCCTATACCACGTGGGAATGCCTAAAATTCGAAAACTTTTTGCGTTTTCAGAATTGAATTCGTATATAGATTTTCTTAAACTATTGGAACTATCAGAATTGTTATTTTGAATTTTGTAAATTGGAAATTTGGTGAATATAAAAATGTTGAAAGAATTGAGGTAGTACTTTGTATAAGGCAACATAAAATTTAAAATACAAAATTTTAAAAATTTTAAAAGATGACCATTTAAATTTTGCTTTAAAATTATGAAATTGAAGTTTAGAAAATACTATTGTACAATTGTACATATATAAAGTATGATCTGACAAGGTATTTATTTTAAACTTAACTAAACATAGAAAATCGTACAGACAGCAGAAAATTCTGTATTTGTACAACCAAGGACTTCAGCTAACACTTACACAATTTAAGAACATAATTTTTAATTATTTTTATGATGTTGCATAGTATTACAAGTATATATTATTTCCATAATTTGAAATTCTTAATAACAAACATTAACTTACTAACAGGATTTTATTCAGAATTAAAATTTTAATTTTTTTTTATATTTGGTACAATTCTCGAAATTTAAAATCAAATTTTGAACTTTTTCTAAAACGTTAATAAATATAAGATAATAGCAAAGAAGACAGATATTCTGCATTAGTTAACAATTGAAAACTCAATAGTTTTAAAAATTCGGAAATTCTATAGCATGTGATAATGCCCAAAATTCGAAAACTTTTAACGTTTTCAGAAATGAGTTAGTTTCAGATTTTATTTAATTTTCGGAAATATCCTAATTTTAATTTTGAATTTTGTAAATTGGTAATCTGGAAAATTAAAATTTTCAAAGAATTTAGGGACTATATATATAGTATGATAGTACAAACAATTAAATTAACAAAATTAAAAATGTAAACTTAAAAATTTCAGAATTTTGGAAATTTTAAAAATTACGTGTATTGCTTTAACATTTAATAAGAGATTACTTCAAAATTCAACATTTTAAACAATTCAGGACAATTATTTAGTACAATTCTCAAGGTTTGAGATCGTATTTTCAAATTTGTTTATATTTAAAAATGCCATGTGAAAGTGCGCAAAATTCGGAAACTTTTGAAGCTCTCAGAATTGATTTAGTTTCGGATTTTCTTGGACTTTTTGAATTAACAGAATTTTGTAAATTGGTAACATACGAATTTTCCAGGAATTGATGAACAATTAATTATAAAAAAGAAAATAAACTAAAATTACAAAATTTCAAAATTTTAACGTAAAGATTTTCAGAATTTGGGAAATTTTAAAATTAACATTTTGCTTTAAATGTTTTTCAGAGGTTAATAATTTTCTAAAAATCCAGTACAGTTCTTTAGATAAAACTTTAACTTTTGAACTTTTTGAATAATTAAAAATGTCTGTACCCATTTGGTAATCCACAAAATTCTAAAACTTTTAACGTTTTCACAATTGATTTAGTTTCAGCCTCGAGCTTTCGTAATTATCAGAATTACGATTCTGAATTTTGTGTAAGAGAATATTGGTTATCAAATTGTAAAAAAATTTAAATTTTTAATAATTCTAATAAAGAATTTCAGAATTTTGAAAAATTCGAAAATTGCGCAATTGCAGTTTTGGAAATTAACAAATGAAGAGTTTGAAAAGTAATTTATTTTGAACAAAATTAATAAATTAATAGAATTTAATATTTTTTAAAATTCAGAGCAATTCGTGAATAAGAATTTGTATACCATAAGCTTAAAATTTTAAAACTTTTAGCTTCCCAGAATTTATTTAATATTTTGATTTTCTTGAATTTTTATAATTTACAGAATTATGATTCTGAATTTTATAAATTGGTAATGTGACAATTGGTAATAAAATAGTAGATAAATTTATCAGAAGATTTCAAAATTTTCAGGTTAAGATTTTCAGATTTTTGGATAATAATTTAAGTCGAGAAGTTATTCCAATTATTATTTCCATTTATTAAGTTATTCCAATTATCCAAAAATTAATTGTAAAAATTATTTATTTTTGATTTTTATTAGATGTTTAAGGAAAAAGTTAATCACTTTAGCAAAAGTGTCTTATACCCTAATGGTATAGAAATTTCAAGAAGCTTCGATATTTATTAACGAAATGTGTACTGGCCACAGGTAAAAACAATTTCATACTTTATACATTACGTAAAACTGTTTCTGCCCGGAAAAAGCTAGATTTATATTTTCGGTTTAAGGGTATTAGTTTAGGGTTATTCAAAAGATTACCTACGAATTATCTTCATATTTTCGAAATTTGTCGGTATGTTGATAGTTTTTTAGAATCACATACTATCGGAATTTTCGAGGGCTTGGCAATAAAGGTTGAAAATTATTGAATATTGATTTGGATTGCAATATGTTAAAATTTTTCTAACAGGACGAAATTTTCCAGAACTTTCAAGATGTTTTGGGGTTACCAGATTTTTAAAGTCTTATCGAGATTTTTTGGAGTTCGAGTTTTAGTTGTATACATATGTTGCTTGGCTTCCCCAGAGTGGAGATGCTTACTTGACGTTACATATATTATGCAACTTTCGAAATTATTAGGGAACTGATTTTGTGCTGCATAATGTTCCGTGGTGATCAGTCATTAGTGCTTGACGCTGAGTTACATGTTGTTATATATTATTCAGGCTTTCCGAGAAGGGTATCGTAATATACTATATGCTAAACATATTTGCAAGGCCTATGAAGACTATATGTATAGCTTTACAGTCTACGGATAGAAATAGATAATGACATTTGGGCGTATTTATTCGTCATACATTTGGGCGAATTTAAATAGAAAAATATTTTGACAAAATTCAAAACGATATCAGTATCGCCATTTAACAATTCACCGATGAACTTCACATGGAAGTACTATGGTTATGTGACCCACACTGTTCATGAATCAAATTCTTAGTGATTATTTCGTGTGTTGTTGGGTCTTGCTGTTGATTAGGAAGCTCTGCCGAAATACCATTGTTGATTTGGAAGGCGTCTTTTCTTGCACTCAATTGAGTTCTCCAACAGCTAGTTTCTTCGTTAGTACGAGTTTTAGTTATTAAAACGCGAACTTGATAATTTTTATTCAAAAATTCTCACCGTTAGAACATGACGATCAGGCCGCTAAGAAGCTCTTCTTTAATTTCAGTACAAGACTGGTTACACGTGAAAGTAACAAATAAACAAGGACGTCCTTATACCTGATCATAAGACTTCGCATACTGAGCATATTCGGAGTATATTTTGTCTACTGAATTTTAGAGTAGGTAAATAACAACAATACATTGATTAAAAACATGTTCGCATAACCTTTTTATTGGTGGTTTACATTGACTAACATTCCATTATTGCAAAAACATACATGTTTTAGGTTACCATGGAAAAAGATTTTCTGTACAAATGTAACGCAACCTGGCCACATCTCAAACTCAAAATTAAATTAAAAAACATGATGAATTAAATATTAGGCCATCCAAATGTAAGACACAGAATGCATACCTTGAGCAATTATCTTTCAAATTTGTTGATTTATCCTTTGATCAAGAAGACATTTCAAATGATGTTAACTGGTCATGTCAAATAAGCTCACTGGCTATTACATAACTCACGGCATGGACAAAAAGTGCGCTTTGTACCCTCGATACCCTTCTTATTTTACGAAGTTGTTCTACATCTAAATGTATAGTTGACCTATTTCTATTGTTGAATCTAATCAGATTGTTCGGATAGCAATTACATAGATTATATTCAAACATGATATTAGAGTTATTTTGCATTGGATTTTTACTATACAAATTTCGCAGTAATTTGAGAAACCATTTTTAGGAAGCCACATCTATGAAATTTAGCAAACATTTTCAAAGTATAATACAAGTAAAAAACAAATCAATCACGCTAATCCATTTTCTTAAGAAATTACCCATTTACATTATACTCTCAATCATTCACCAAGGTTAACGTGACAATATTTATGTAAATTTAATTTGCTTCCACAAAAAAAACACTGTGTATAGAAGAAACTACAAAGAAAACTATAAATTTACTGCTCTATTATGGTTTCGGTAACTAATAAAATTATTTGTCTCCATTTAATACCGGTAATATTTTTTGCTGGGTTTGCTTGCTGCTCATTTATACTTCTTGTGTCGTGTGACAAATCGAAATACGTGTACACCTATAGAAAATAGTTAAAATAGACGAGAGAACTAAACTAACACAAAAAAAAAAAAATAGTTTTGTTTACTTCTATATATGGTCTGTAAATTATAAGTTGATAGTTTTTTGTTTGTTTTATTTGATGTCATTAGCAGTTTGATTATATACCTTCGTTGAAATTACCCTATGTGTTTTTTTGTTTAATCCATTTTCCAGATAATTTGAAGTAATTGTTATGATTTGTATTGAAAATCAAATTAATGATTGCATGGGGTTGCATATTAAAGGAGAAATTAATGCGAATCATTTATCAGAACCACTTCGTATAAGGTAGTAAACAATAACTATAACCATTTTAGATTAATCAAGCCGCGAACACTGACACCTCTTTATGGTGAAACGAATATATAAAATAAATTAATTAATCGCTTAATTAAATTAATTTCGAATATAGCCGCGCGGTGAGTGTGTGCTTTATAAAAGCGATCATTAATTTAAAAAATAATCATTTATTTTTGGATAAAATTAATTAATTTTAATTTACAAAAATTGATGATCTTGATAATTTTTTGTGTCCATATATTTGTCTGTGAGTGTAAATGTGCTTATTATGGTATTGAGGTGTTAAAATCGAAATAGATGCGTAATCCGATTAAATGGTTGTTTATATTCCGTCGGAATTGTTTTATTAGTCCTAAATAGTTTGTTTTGTTGATGCTCGAAAGCCTATTTTGGAAAAAAATCTGTTATCAATCGATTATATCATTTGTATAGAGTTGTAGTAAAATTTTATTACATAAAATAAAAATTTAGAAAATGGCGAAATTTTACACAACGCGAGATTAATATCTATAATTAAAAATAACATTATGTATTATATGCTATGTAGTTGTAGTTTATTACTAAAACCTATTTAATACATTTCTTGTACTTAAAGAAGAAGAAACCAACAACGAAAAAAATTGGTATCGTATATGTATGTTTTTTGGATCGTTTATTATAATTTTAATTTATTCAAATTAAAACATGATTAAATTTATTCATTTTTATCGTTAAAAAAATTAAATCTGAAACTTTTACATATACCACATACATATTACTCGTTTATTTATTTTTATGTATTTATAGCTTTTCATAAATGGTAATTAAAAATAATATAAAAATATATAAATCAAATTATCACTTTGGTTGCCTGGGGTTTGCGGTGTGACACCTTGCTAAATAAAGCTTTTAATACAATTCTGCGTTCACAAAATTGTAACGATTTTCTAGAAATTGTTGGATCCCGCTTTGATTATTTATTAACCCTTAGCGGCCATACTTCGCTCTCGTATAACATAGTGGCCACACTGGTGTGATTTTTCACCCCAGTCAAAAAAATCGGTCTAGAAAGACAAATTTAAAATTTTGAGACTCCAAAAAATTTATGGACGTTCTCAAACATGTTTTTCAATTTCTAATATGGTTTACAAGAGCCAATATCAAGATAATTTAACAAAAAAAAAAATGATATATGCGCAAAGTCAGGAAAAATGACATTTTTTAGAACAAAAAATTATTACTCGGTCAATATTGAATGTAAAGGGCTAAACATTTAGGATGAGGCGCTCAATACATGGCACAACAATAAAAAAATTATTCTGTAGCAGCTTCTTTTAAAAACTGTATTTATTTTGCAGAAAAAAATAATACTTTGCCATATGGCTGTTGCGGCCACACTGGAGTGATTAAGTACCCCATCTTCCGAAATTCATCGTTTATAGCGCTCCTAATACTTTTTTCTTTCTTCTATGTACCATGGAAGTAACCTACATTCCTTGACAACCTTCGTAGTTTTTAATAACGTAAATTAAGGTTGATTTGGCCTGGAGTACATATTCATCCTTAGTGGCCGCTAAGCGTTAAAATTCCAATATTATTAGAAATTAGAACGCCTTCCAACAATTTGTGTTTTTTAATAATTTATACACATACCTTATTCTATTTGCCAAAGCAGCTTGGCGTTAGACCCTATGGGCAAGGATAACAGGCTGGTGCCTGAAAAATTTCAAAAATATTATTTTGTATTTCACATACTAAAATACATATAAAACTTCCCAAAGCCACTTAGCTTTGGTCCTTTCCGTGCAAGGGTGACATGAAATTTTGTAGATTCCTTTTGTTTTCATATTGTAGTTAACAAAAATTTAATGGGATCTTCCTTTTCGATGGGGCAGTTTACTTTGTATATTTTGGTATTTTTTTCGGAATTTTTTCGTTTGAGAATATGATGGTATCCCTTTTAGTTTTTGTTTTGTTAACCTATTTTTTGTCTTTCCGAATCAAATTCACTTTTCAAACGTTTTTGTATTATTTTTGTTAACTTCAACTGTGAAGGTGTTCATCGAAATTATATTTTGAAGTGTCTTTATAAACTCACCGATTAATAAATTTCCGCTTAACTACATCTAAATTCTACTATTTTTCATAGTTATTTTATCATAGTTAATTACTTTCATTGTAGTACATTTATTATGAACGTAATCGTGTATTTTTCTTGAAAATCGGAACAATAACACTTTATGGTCAGACTTGGAGTAATCTCCTAAATAAAATTTATAATTCATTACAAGATCTATCATAGAACCTATGGTATTTGACGGTCTCGTTACAAATTCATCATCAATTTTATTAAGAATCGAAAAACCGTGCCAGTAAGTTACCATTTGGTTATAATTTGCCGCAAGTGGGTCACTATTCTTGTGGAAACTTCCTTAATATATAATCGAACTTCTTCAGAAACTTATTAATATCATTATTTGGTTGTCTATAAACCGCAATAATGTGTAATTTAAAATCGTCAACCCTCATAACCATAATATTAGTGTTATCAAAACATTCTTGATGTAAAGCAATTGAGTTCAAATTATTTCTAACAAATACTCATTTTTTCCTATATATGGGAATCAACCATGCACTTGTAGTATTAGCGAATTTTATAACTCCTCTTTAAAAACTTTTAACAATTTCAATTTTATTGTATTTAAATGCATACATCCGGATTCTATTTGAAACATTAGGTTATTCCGGAATTAATTAGCCAGATAGATAAATAATTCAGTCGCTATAGCCTGATGAGATGATTAACTTCCGCCGCCCACCTTTATTAAGCCTAAAAATAGTAAACAAGGAAATACAAATGGTCTATTATGATTGATTGTCTTTAATATTTTTTCATCTATGGTTTCTCCTGAAACTGGCCAATAGGCGGAACCCCTGGTACCAAATATTTATCAAACAAGAAACTGTCTAAGTCTTTTAAACCATCAACGAGCGTAGTTAATTTTATAAATAAAATAAAGTTTATAAAATAAAAAAATTTGCTAAACGGCACTAGTTTTGCAAATCCGCAAAGATTTAAAACAACTACAGCACCCGCCAAACGATAATAAATTTTGTTAACCTTCCATGACCTTACAACGATAACTTTAAATAAAATACGAGTGTGAAGTTTTCCAGACATTCCAGAGATTTATCAATGTATTATAGTATTACACTGCTAAAACAAATTATTATTGGAAAATTGAGTATTATTGCAAAAAATTGAGTAGTATTTAGAAAAGTATTTTCAAAAATCAAGCTTTAAATAAATTTAAGCAAATTAAAAACATAAAAAATTCTTGTACGTTCGATATTAAAGTAATTTTAATTGATTTATTTATGAATTGTTACAATATTAAACAAATGGTATATGGCGTTTTAAAGTTAAAGTGTGATTTGATAGAAAATACTTTTGTAGAACTTTTATTAAACGAACGATTCATATGGATTAGGCTTTTTTAACTATAGATATTGTAGAGGCCTATTCCATGTGCTAGCCAAACCTTTGTCATCATTGCTGCTGATGAATTTTTAAGTTTTTCTAATCTACTTACATATGTAAACATTATAAGAAAAATCACGGTAATAAATTGGGAGTTTAGTCAGTATAGTCTGATGAGATAATTGAAAAAAAATTTTGTTTTTCACAATGCTTGCACATCAAAACTGAATTGCAGACTTTTAACCAGGCCCGGCTTGATATTTTGCGAGGCCCTGTTCACGATGATTTGCGAGGGCTAAGACATTAATTATTTAAAAAATCAGCTACACATTAAATATTTTAACTTAAAAGTACATAGAAACATATTTAAGTAAAATTTCAACAAATTTATTTCTAAGATTTAGCTCAGGAAAATTAAGGATCTTTGAAAGTAGATATTTCATTAAATTGATCCCGTTTCCACATCTCCTAACAACAGATGTCATGTCACCCGACAAACTGTGAGTGGAAGCTATTCAGAATTTTCCACGACCAGCTACAACCGACGGTATTCTCCGTTTCTTGGGGATGATAAACTATATACTATCGTATTTTCCTACCCAAGGCTGCAGACGACCAGGTAATTCTATACGATTTTATTTTTCATCAAAGGCGGTAGAAAAAGGACAAGTCACCGATAAATTGAACCGACGAATCCAACAAGGTGTTCGAATCATGCAAAGCAAAACTAGCTGAATCCACTCAATTGACTTATCCCGTTCCTAATGCTAAATTCTCTATTCTCGTCGATGCATCAAGCACAGCAATGGGAGTGGTACTACAACAATTCACCAAAAAAGGTTGGCAATCACTTTTCTTTCATTCGCGAAAACTGAGCGACTACGAGACTGGCTACAGCACATCCGGCAGCCGCCATAAAGCATTTACGTTGATATCCAAAAAATTGTGATTTGTTCGATTTATTAATAATTGATTGGAAATTTTAAAGTGTGCTCAAATTTTATTGTGTTAAACTTAAAATATTTAACCTCGCGACTAAAATTTGACAAACATTCTTCATATTTAAGTGATTTGGACAATTTTAAAAGTACATATTTAGTGTCTAATTAACTATAAGCTAGAGTGAATAAAATTTTACAAACTTTCGTAAACTTTAAGTGTTTTTAACAAATGTTCATTAATTTTAAGTTTTTTTTGGGCAAGTTTAGGTGTATTTAGTTTTTAACTTAATTAAGAATTTTAGCTTAATTTACTGAAATTTAACAAACTTTCGTTAATTTTGAGTGTTATTTTGGGGCACGTTTGGGTGTATTTAGATTTTAACTCAATTAACAATTTAAGCTAAAGGGGCCAAAATTTAATAAATTTTCTTTAATTTTAAGTGTATTTGGGTAAGTTTAAGTGTAGGTGCTAATTCTTAATTTAATAATTATTTAAGCTACAGTAACTAACATTTAACAAACTTTCATAAATTTTAAGAGTATTTTAGACAATTAGTTTATAATTTAATTAATTATTTAAGCTGGTAAATTTCAATAAATTAAGGTAATACTCAATCAATAATGTCTGATGAGGTATTGAAAAAAATAAGATCGTCCGCTCTGAAAAGAAATAACGTTGTGAGAGATTGCGATTGTATGGATGCTTTCTTCAAATGTTCCATGCAAAAATGGCCAGAGAAATATCTACACTCTGAGACTGAACCACATAAAATTTTTGTGTTTACTGTTAAACTACGAAGGTTACTGTCAAACTACAAAAAGTTCTGCAAAATTATTATTTTTTAAATCTCACTCAACACTCAAGGGCCAATATCGGCCATTGGCAACAATGATGACAAAAGTTTGGCTAGCTCATGGAATAAGTCTCTAGAAAAGTTACCTATAGTTTAAAAAAAAACTATTGCATACGAATCGTTCATTTAATAAAAGTTCTCCAAAATTCCTTTTTTTTTAATTTCGACTAATGGGTATCTTTTGATTTTTATTTTTAATACTTTTGGAATATATTATTAACAGTTCCAAAACGATTGTACATATTTGAATAATCGAGGTTTAAATTCTGGATTTTTTTAACACTGTCGTTGTTTTTATCAAACGAGATAAATGACAGCAAATATGTAAGTGATAAATGTAAATACAAAAGCCTTTTATCATTTGAAATTTCTGTTTTGATTTGGTTTGATTAAATTATAGTTAAATATTAGTATAATAATTGTAATGATATATTTTATTGTTTTTATTTCTTATTCATATAAAATAACGAATGTATTACAAATACCATAATGCGAGTCTTTTGTTATTATTCCACTAACTATCAATTCATAATTTCCTTATTTCAATTTTTAAAAATCTTTTATTTCCAATTTCTAATAAAATTTCTTTACATTAGCATTTTAGCAATCTACTCTGCTACACTACATATAAAATCTTTAATAATCCAATATAAATTCGAGTAATTTCAATTGGATTCGTATACATTCCACAGAGGAATCTCTGGAAAACTTCACGCGCTCAAATAAAATATTAAGTTGTAGGTATGGAAGTATTTTGAAATTTGCTAATTATAAAATTTCCAAAATTAGAAGCTGCGAGTTGGGCGGAAGAAAGCAACAAATCTATTTTATCGACACCACAGAATACTGTACGTCTCATAATTTTCTTAGAATTCTAAAAGCTTATTAAATCATAAGCGAATACCAAAAAAAAAAAATGCCTTATAAAAAAACAAACAAAAATTACATCTTTATAAAACGACCAAACAGTATCCACGAAAGAGGCAAGCTTAAAAAACAAAACAATTGGTACAATTTACCACAAAAGTCATAAAAGTATAAAACAATTCGCAAGCCTATTTCTAAATACAACAAAAATCAGAAATCAAAAATCCCATATCTACACACAACTAAATTTACCTATGTGGACAAACCATAAAAATTATGTTACCTACGGCAAAACGTACGCACGCATAAAAGTATAGTTTTCAATAATGTATAAAATAATTTCCAATCACACCTCCAGTGATTCCTCTTCCAAAAAAAAAAAAAAAAACAAGCAAGAAACTCCGACAAAGACGCGTTGTATTCTGCGCGCATTTAATTTTCATTTCTCTTTCTATCGCGCACCAACATCAATTTTCCATTATTTATAATAAACATTTCCATTCCATAAAATCAACCTGTAATCGAAGTCGTCGTCGATAGAAGAAATAAAAAAACGAAAAAAAGCTCAACTAAAAAGCGTTGAATAACCGATAATTTTCATCATTTTTTTTTATGCGAGATAAACGTATATGGAAATTCTATATTCCTATCTCATTTTACTAATTTAATTGGTAATTTTAATTTATTAACTGTGATTTTAGTTTTGTGTTCAATTTCGTTTTTTTTGTATATTTTTCTCATTTCTTCTCAAGATTTTATTTAGTTTTGAATAGTTTTACTGTTTTTCATGTGCAAGAACAATATAACCAAAAATTATTTAGTACGTCAAAACGAGATGAACTATACGTAGAAAATTTGATATTAGGAGTATTAAAAAGTGGTTTTCTTATGTATAAATTTGAGGAGCGGCAGTAAAAGACCACGTAAAGTCAGTGGGTGCGACCATTTATTTATCTATCTCGTTTATGTTCAGCACACGTTTAATGCGGTTGAATGAGATGGATATATGATTTTTATTACATAAATAAAAAACTATTTTGGTTTTGTTGTGCACGAATAAAAAATTAAAGAGGTATGCTCACAGGTGCTTGATTTTGCTCAAACCTTTTTGCTTCTTATTTCCTTCCTTTAGTCGTACGGTGTTAACTTAACTGTATGCATCTTTAAGTTATATATATACACATTTATTTTGTATATTGTTGTTGTTATTTTTTTTTTGTTTGATTTCTGGAATTTTTTTAATTTGGTGGTTTTTCTTTTAGTTTTCTTCTTATTTTTACTTAAGAAACAAGTTTAACGCGAAAATAATCAAAAAAAAAAAAAATTGTGATCTTTATTGTGCGAGATAAAAAAATAATAAATAATTGTATTTATAAAGGAATAAAATGTGATCTATGAATTTTAGTGGTTTTTGTGATTTAATTGAGTTTTTGTTATAAATGTTATACCAAGTTATATAAATAAAAATTGTGTAGAATTGATAAGAAAATCGTAAAATTAGTGAAGTTTTGACTATATATAATATGTTAATTGGATCAACACATGGTGGTGACTTTACTCCATTGCCAAGTGCCCCCTGGAGTATGGAACCGCCACGAGCCCCGTTGACCGGTGGTGGAGGTGGTGGCGGTGGTTCAATACCGCAACCGACCACATTACCATTATCACCATCAGGTATGTGATTTCTTCACCATATTCTTACACATTTTATTTTCTTAAAGCCAATGTACACATTTTTAAGAATTTTAATGAAGATTTTCGGAATAACACGCTTGTCTACTTTATAAAAAAAAAACTGCAACAAAACAAAAACTAAAATTTATTAATACGGATCGATCGCATTGCACCCAACATAAATACAAAACGATCGTAATTTTTTTTTTTTTTTACACAATTTTTCAACCAAAAATATCAAAATATTCTTATTTAATTTTTATGTGATCGCAATTTTAAAATTAAAGTTAAAGAAAATTTTTTTCTGGTCGAAATGAAAGATCGCAAAAACTTATCACGTAAAATTTGGGCTAAAAAGAAGACAAATTGATCGTCTATTTGGTTTCGCGTACATCAACGTATACGTATACGATGATACTTGAAAAATCGTTTGCGATCTCATATATTATACAATATACATCAACAACAATCACATTATAACAACAAACGTTTAAATAAAGATCATCATATTGAATTTTGATCAATGTTTTTGTGTGTGCGATGATCAATATTTTTGGTTGTTTTGTTGGTTTTTCATGATTTTTGGATGATGATCCTCAATGATTTTTATGTGAATTCAAGTTTGTAAAACATATAATAAAAATCGCCGACGGATGTGCGGCGTGTTTTTTTTTTCTACATAAAATTCGCGATTCGATTTTTTTTTTTTTTTTTTTTGTGTTTTTTGATCGATTTGGTATTTTACTTTAAGAAATAATTTATGACACTTATAAGTCGTTTCGTATAATTTTTACTTTATAAATGTTAAACGATGAAGTAACAAAAAAATACAACGATTTATTGGAAAAATGTTGGAATGAGATTTTTTTTTTTTTTTTGTTGGACTATCGAAATTCCCTTTGCAGTGCGAGATGCATGAATGCTGAATTGATGGGAAATAAGTAAAACTGAAATTTGTAATTAATTATCAATCATTTGATATTGTTGTTGTTGGGCCTTATTTTCTTTTATTTTGTGATTTGTATTAAAATTCTAATTATGGTTTGAATTGTGCGTCGTTTAATTCCTGATTTGCCATATTAAGCGAGCCTATACACAGTATCAATATACTGACGTTGAAACATAAATAAAAATATTTTGTTGCCTCAAAAAAAAAGTTCCAAAATAATTTAACACTTTAGTTTTGATTTATTTATTTTTTAGTACTTTTTTGTTGTTGTATGAAGTGGTAAAGTAATTAAGAAAACTTACCATATTTAGGCCCCGTTTGTTTATACATATGGATCGCAATAGTGTGAATTCCAAACTTTATTTGAGCCGAACTTATTTAGATAAAAAAAAATTATTAATGCTCGGAGGTTACAGGTTCGCTTCAAATTTCTGATCTCAAAGCCCTAGTAGGTACGTTTTAATTTTAATCAATTAAGTTGCGATTAGCATTTTATAATTTTTATTTACTTGTTAATTATAGAAAACTCAAATCTAATTTCTGTCAAGCATAACGAACTATACAAAGCATTAACAATGCTCGCGGAGATAATATCTAGAATGTGGATAATTAGGACATTTTATTTTAAACACATGTCAATTTAATAAACAAGCAGATCGTATTACAACTTGAATTAAAGTTATTGTTGCATTATTTGTAATAATTACGTTATTTCTAATTACCATATATAATAGATGCAGTTTTCGAATTGTTATCAAGTCAACTTGTCTCGCCGCACCGTATTTTATTTCTAATAGATTTATCTAAATTTGGGATTATTAAATCGGCTTTTACACATAAGTTGATACCATATATTCGATGTTGATCGCATTGAAAGTTTTTTTTTTTAATTTGAGATACTCTACCATCCCTCCGTAAATCGTTTCACAATTAATGACAATAACAACATAAACAACCATCAATTTCGTAGGTAAGTCAACCGAGTACTTCAACGATTTAAATTTATAAACGTCAGCGAACTCAACGAAAAATTATATTCCCTATTAATATTGACTGTTGTTCAATTTGTATAACATTGACCGTTTAAAAAAAATTGTCAAAAACTATCAATTCAAAATTCATAACACACAAATTTATTTAAAGTCTAATTAAGAAACTAACCGGTCCTCAAAACTTTCTGGGACAAAATTTATTGTTTCTGTAGAGTTCAAAAATAAAAGAATTGCTAATTCTTAATTTTAAATGAAAATTTCTAATATTTCTTGATCTAAAATTCGATAGAATTTAAAATTTTTCTACCTCTAAATTTTAAAAATGCAGACTTCAAAATTTAGAAATTTCTCCGGATAATGTAAAACTGCAAATTTTAATTTCTAAAATTTCAAATGTTTAAATTCTGAAATTTTATGATCCATGTGTTAAAAAATAGAGAACTTATAATTTAAACTCTTAGTTGGAAATTGTGAATTTCAGATACAAATTTTAGTCAAATGAAAAATTATAAATTTTTAAACTAAAATTCCAAATACTATTTTATAAAATTTAAACCCGAAATTCTAGTTTGCAGACAAATTCGCAATTTTTCGCAATTCTAAATTTTTTAACCTAACGAAAATTATATGAATTTTCATAAAATATTACAAAATTTGATTTCAAATTGCGGTTGTTTATTAATTATTAACAATACTGGACAAAAATACACAAATTTTAATTTTATAAAATTACCAGCCTTTGAGGTAATTCAATTTGAAATCCACAATCCGATAGCACAAATTACAAAATTACAGATTTTAAAGGTTTCTGAATATTTTTAGTATTTCAGGAATTTAATGTAGTTTATGTTTCTTAACTTTGGAAATGTGTTGTTCAAGAATTTTGGAAATTTTAAATATTCATAAATTTTTTTATATAATTCAAATTTCAAGGATTTTAATCAAATTTTAATTTTGTTAAATTAACATCTTTTGAGGGAATCCAGAACCAAAATCCATTTTAATTTTGATAGTGTTAACATTCAACAAAATTATTTATTTGCCAATTTTTAAATTTATTTTTTAAATAAAAGTTTAAAAAAGTTTTCACATTATTTCTTATCTACCATATCATGCTGTGTTGAAATTTGATAAAGTTAAAAAAATTATTTAAATTGAGCTACATAAATATTCCTCATTTCGATGATGCCACTTTCTAAAACTAAACGAAACATTGCTGTTAGGCTTGACTGGCTAACTATAATGACGGATATGCTGTTACGTTGAGTCTTGATATTTCAGAGAATTTAACCATTGGTTCATTTTGGGTGGCTTAATAATTTTGCAGCGACGATCCTAGAGATATCTTCTGGGTCTAGCATGCATGTTCCTTGTAAGGCTTTAACGACATAAACTAGTTGTACATATTTTGAAGTAGATTCCATCTTCTCAAAATTAATTGTTACCTTTTTTATTTTTCAAACTTAATTTTTGTAAGATGGATCTAAGCCAAATAAAACTAAATGCTTGTTAGAATGAAAAACGAGTTTTTTGTTTTGTTCCTTCTTCTGTTTATTTTCAAAATACGATAAATAAATTTTTAGAATTTTAGGTATCCAGGGTTTACAAAAATTCGTAGGCGTTTGAAAATTTTAAAAATTCCGAAATTCGCATTAAGGTTTATATTTATGATTGTAAAATTTAGAATTCTAAAAATTCTTAATTGTTAATTCTGAATATTATATCTTTATAACATAGTAAATATATAATCTTTATAATACAAAAAAAAATTATTTAATTTTCAAATATAATTTTGACAAATAAATTATTGAAGGTTAAATTCACATTTTAAGAATTTTATTAAATTTATAGCATTGAATGAAATTTGAAATCTCCAAATGTACAATTTTTTAAAAACAATAACTACCTACATGATACTAAAAAAAATTAAAAATAATATTTAAATTGTTAATGCATCATATGATATGTAGTAGACCTTAACAGAAACATTTGTATTTAACCATAAATGGAGCCTTCATGTCGATTATTATGGCAAATTGATTTTTGCAATTTTGAATTTGTATCCTTAACTAGCCAATTTTGATTAATATTACTTACTATATTTCAAAGGATTTAGAAATTTAGTAGTTTTAGGAAAAAATTAAAATATGTACCCGATTCTATGGAGGGGCCCAACGTCCAACAACAATTTTTTATAAAATTTAAAGTTCAAAATTTAGATTTTTATTAAAGAAATTGTTAAAACCGAAGATATTACAACAATGATTCAATCACTCTCACTTTTTTATAACGTGAATTCAGTTTGTTGTGAAATACAAATCTTTATGACAAGGAGGCTTAATTCGAACTTTATTAATTTTAAATTTAGTAATTCTGGAAATTTGACAAATTTTAAATAATTTTTTGTGTAGTAGATCTTATGAAGAGTTCAGAAATCCTTTAATAATCGATAACCAATTTAATATTTGAAACAACTAAATTCAAAATAGCTTTTAGTCGACCGATGTACAAAAATAAGAATTGGTTAAATTAAATTAAATTATTCATGTGTCGTGTCAGATCAAACAGTTACATTTATTTATTTCCTGATTAATTTTCACACGACCACAATAGACATCATGCTTTCAAGTATAACCACTTTGTATATAGTCTTACCGTTCACCTTTCACTGGTAACGCAATAAACTAATAACATTACAATTTGTGCTTTGTTTCGTGAAGCAAAGAGAAGGATCTGTTGTGCTCTATTTTCTTAGTAAAGTAAACATTTTTTTTAAGAAGATTTCTTAGTCCAATTTATAATAGAATTCACGGATTTATGAATATGATAGAGTATTGAATAAATCAGTATGTGTAAATGAGCGATGTTTAAAATCGATCATTGGACTGACCGCCTAACACGTATAACGATTGGAAGGTCTCAGTTGATCAATGGTGGACTATAGCTATAATTAAAACTGTCTACTTTTTCTATTGTAAGCTTTCTTGTTTTGTTTATTATGTTAGAGTTTTAACTTTACTTTAACAAAATTTTAACTTTTTATCAAATTTTTAGTTTAAATCTTTTTTAAGTCTTAAGGAACCGAAATTTTGTTATAACATATCTGCAAAAAATCGCTGAATGCAAACCAGTTTTAAATTACAAACTGTCACAAAGTCAACATTTTATTAAACATGTATTGAGTTTTTTCACGGATTTTAAAATAAAGTATTTAAATGGGAAGGTGTTATTTCAGAATCAATAAATATGATTTGAATTGGAGGGAAATTTCAGTCTAGGATTTATTGTTTTATTAATTTAAAACTAATTTTCTTTAAAATTTATCCTTAATCTTATCTTAAAATTTGTTCTTATTTATTAAAAATAAAGAGAAACAAAAAATTTAAAATTTCATTTTGCAATTTCTTATATCTAAATTCTCAAAATTCGTGAAGTAAAAAAGCTGACATCTAATTTGAGATTCCGACAATCTAGTTTCAAAAATATATAACTTCCAAAATTGTCCATTAAAATCGAGGAATTCGGAGATTTCAAATTTTAAATTTGCGATTCTTATTAAATTTGAAAAATTTCAAAGACTCCGTTTATACACTCTGAAAATTAATTCACAATTAAAGTGCTTCTACATTAAAACGTTAAAAGTCTTTAAAGAGAGATATCTGATCTCAAGCCAAAAATTCTCAAATAAATTTAAATATCAAAAGTAATATTCAAAAAATTCAAGTACTCTGAATTATTAATAGGGTAATTCTATTTTGGATTAATTTTTAGGATAAAAATTAATTTCTTATTTTTATTAATTTCTTATTACCAAACAATCAATCCTGGATCAAATTTTTAACCTTTCTATTACTGCGGCCGTAAAAGTTGCGGCAAATGATTCAAAAATGGGGGGAGGTCGAAAATAAGAAGTACTTACGAAAAGCTTCACTAATAAATCTTAGAACAGAAAGGAAGTTTGTGAAATTATTAAATAGAATTTAATCTCAAAACTGAATATTCATTTTCGGCTATATACATACATATATAAGTTGGCGACATCATGTCGAGTCGAAATTATATGAGACATTCATAGACACTCAATGTTCCTAAGAGCCATTAATTATCAGAAATATTCATTTTCGACTATTTACATATATGGGCCTATAGCACAAATCTCAACATACGGCGGGTCTTCAAATGTCTACCACAGTAAGTGGACTCAATTTGCCCACATCTAGAGAAAAATAATTTTAAAACTTTAAATGTGCTGCAGTGGTAAAATTTTATAAGCCACAAAATATACTCAAGAACGACCACGAGCATTCTTAAAAAACCTAACACGAACAATATATTTTGCAAAATATAACGATCCTAAGTATTCAAATAAACCCAACTCCAACAAGGTATTCCATAGGAAAGAATAGATTCAACACAAGCTTGATAAATATTTTAAAAAACAAATGATGGACATAACTGACGCAGTAAATATGTACATGTCCGTAAAGAAAAATGTATTTGCTCTTCGAGGCATTGTAAATTAATTTTCCAAGTTAAATTATCATCTAGATGCAAACCGAGATACTTAAAATAGGTTCAATTGGAATTCAAAGGTTACTAAAACTTACTTACAATTTCGCACATGTTGTCTCCCCTTCACAACCGCCAATGGAAATAATAGAAATTTCTTACAGCTTTTCAGAAAAACCTGCGGCACTAATGGGGAACGCTGATTAGGAGATTGTGTTGCCTTGTGACTAACAACTTGTCAAAAAAAAAAAAAAATTAAAAAAAATACTAACAAAAATTTACTAACTATCGACTGCATAGATGGCTGAAACCGGGTCGAGTCTATAATGCTAACATTTCTTTCCTATCCTTCGGTCCTGTTATATCTAAGGTGGTGTACGGTGGATCCGGCGTATCCGGGAATCTTGCTGAGGCTTGGTCGAACATCCGTATCAATCAATCAAATCCGAGACTTGAAGAGACATACACGAGAAAACTGCCAAAAGAAAAAAAAAATCAATCGTATTATTTGTTTGTAAGTTATCCGAAAAATGTAAGAGAATTTAATTCTGTTTCGAACTGATGAGTCTATTGCATATGAAAAAATCATTACTCACATCATGGCGGCTGGAATAATTGTATACGACAATTTAGATTCTATTTATACCGAATGTACTGTGTACAGATTGTATTAGCGAATTATACTAATACAGCCAAATTCCTTCACTTCACACATTTTATTTAATAATTACCAATTTTTTTAATTTAATTCGTATTAATTAATTACCCCTAATAAATAGAATAAAAATTGTGGTACAATCTTAGTCCAGTCGACCTGATTAGAGAATTGATTTTTAATAATAGCTCTTCAGTTTGAAACTAGATTAAATTCTATTATCATTATGGGAAGACATTAACTTCAAATAAATATATAAAAGTATAGAAAATAGAATTAAAATAAGTAAAAATTTAATTTTATTTTACTATAAGTTTAAAGACCATCAAAGTTCATCCAAATTCACGCAAACACTAATCACTCATTTTTTTACCGTATTTTTACTCAATAATCTTGGCGTTTGGGTAAATATTTAATAGAGGGCCGGTTAGGACCGGCGAAATTAATAAAAATCGAGCTTAAAAAAATAATTCAAAAGCATGGCAAAACTCAAACAAGATATTGCATGTTGACCTTAAAAGCTATTTTGTGCTCCACCCTTTGCTTTTAGAGGATTGCCATTCCTTGGAAAAACGTAACTTTGTTCCTACAGGCCAGTATAGTTAGTGCGATAATACTCTCGTTAATCATTTCTCATCTGAAGCTATAACTGTTACTTGCTTTGGGTATTGCCAGACTATCCGACAATAATCAAATCCTTGAAAATGATGACTTCGTTTAAGACTGGCCAGGTAAATTAATGCCCTACAAAAGTAAATTTCCCTGAGTTTCATATAAGCTTAAATTTTTACCTCAAACTGCTTTGACATGGTAAATTACTCCTAATCTAAACAATTAATAGCCTGTAATTTTTGTTTTTATTTGAATTTTGTTTGAGAATTTTAGATTTATGGGCCAACTGAATAAGGGTTTAATTTTGAAATTTTAGCAGTATAGCTCTGAAATTATAATTAGGAGTAATAATTAGTTAGATACAGAATGAAAAATTATTATTATTTGGATGTTGTAAATAAGAATTTTATATTAATTAGGATTTATCATAAATGCTGTAATTCACAGCCCAATTTTATCGAGAACTTAGAATTGGCTTTCTAAAATATTTTAAACTTTATGAGTTTGTTAAATCCTTAACAAACTTAATTCAAGTACAACTTTAAATTTGTAAGGTTCTTCTAAGTTGCTAATTTCTTTAAAACAATTCTAGACGTTTTTAACACTAAAATGTTAAATTCTTATCATACAATCAAAAAATTCACAAATTTCTTTAAGTTTTTAAAATTTATTAAATTGCTAATTCATTAAAATGTTTTGTATTTTCAAATTTGAAAAATTCTAAGAAAGTTGAAATAATTCTAATTATTGAAATTAAATTACATGAAATCTTTAGAAGTCTTTAAATTCTTAAATTTTTCAAATTTTTAATAACACTTAAAAATTTGTAGTTTCATAAAATTATTGGTGTTTTTTAAATTTGCAAATTTGTTCCTTTGTTACAAGACTGGATTTGTAAATTGCAAGAAAACGAAAATTAATTGAAAGTTTGTTCATCCTGGTTTATTTATCCACTGAAATCCTTAAAATTTAAGTTTTTAGAAAATAATTTTGAATTGTTTAAGTCTCTTGGATATTTGTAATTCCTTAAAACCTCCAAGTTCTTGAAGAAACAATTTTGATAGTTTTTTCAATTAGTTATGTAAGATACATTTCTTATTACTACTTATCCGGTAATTTTTTACCGGAAGATTGTTAGGTCATGATACAAGCGAGAATGAAGTTGTTAAATTAAAAGTACACTACCATACACGAAGGAAAGGATTAGTAAAACGCGATCAATTTCTTATCAGTTTAATTCTACTTATAAGATGTAACATTCAGTAAATTAAAGCCATTTGATTTCATGTTTCCCGTTCTGAAATTGTTACTTCTTAAAGAACCCCTGATATTATTTGTTAGCTAAAACAGTTACAAAATTTGAAAAAATCAAAAATTAAAACATTAAGGATATAGATTTCCAACAATTTTTAGTATTTCACGAATTTAAAGTACCAATTTAACTATTTGAAAATCTTTGGAAATGTTTTTTCATGAAGTTTGAGAATTTTAAAAAATTCATAAATTTTTTATAAAAATTTACATTTCAAGCAATTTTAAGGGATAATCAAACCCTAGGATTTACGAAACTTCAATTATTTTCATTTTTTCTATACAATTACAAATTTAGAATTATAACATTGGAAGAAATTTGCAAATTTAAGAAACACCAATAATTTTTTGAAATTAAACATTTTAAAGGGTTATTAAAAATTTCAAAAATAAAAAAAATTTAGAAAAATTTAAGAATTTAAAGGCTTTGAAAAATTGTATGTGCTTCAATTTAAATATGTAATTGTCTTAATTATTTAGCGTTAGAGCTTTCCAAATTTGAGATCCAAAAATTTTTAATGAATTATGCAGTTTAAGAAATTTAAAAAATTTAACAAACTTGTGAATTGTTTCGAAGCGCGGATACAGAGGGCTCCCCCCTTCCCCTAGGATGTCAGAATATTGCTTTTCGCGGCCATACAGATGATGGTACTTCATTACAAACTCAGAAAAGAGAAAACAAAGGAAATTTTCGTGAGATTCTAAAATACAGAGTTCACGCTGGTGATAAAGAGTTAGAAGAACAGCTTAAAAACTCTAGTTTAAGATCAAATTACATCAGTAAAACAACCCAAAATGAACTCATACAATGTTTTGGTGCTGAAATACTTTGGGTTATTAAGGAAAGAATGGAGCAAGTTGCATTTATAGATTGCCATAAAGAAAATTATAGTAATAATTTAACTTCCGAAGAACCAATCCTCAGTGTTAAAATAATAGGACAAACACGTTACGTTTACACGTTTACGTTGTAAATTTTTTAAAGGACAATTTTTTCGATGTTTCTAATTTTATAGGAGTGTGCACTGATAGTTGTAGTGTGGTGACTTCAGTTTTGAAGGGTGCCGTTTCCGAAATACAAAAAGAGTTGTCAACATACTTTATACAGTGCCATTGCAATAATCATGCACTTAATCAAAGTATTTCCAAATCATCTAATGTACAAGCTATTAGAATTGCAGTGGGAATAATGAAGGAAATAATTAATTTTTGGAAATGTACATTCCTTATGTAAAACCCGTTGGGTAGAACGTCATGATTCCGTAATCCTTTTTAAATCCTCGTTTTCACAAATTATCGAAGCCCTAACTTCGGTATTAAACGAAGTGGCAAGAATCTGAGTCATCTCGAAAGGCAAAAGGATTTAGTTTGTGCATTGCAATTCTGAATTCATTATTGCTTTGCTTTGTTTATCGCATAGTTTAACCATTTCTTTACCATTCAGTAAAATAACAAATTTAGATAAATTATCTGCCAATAATTAATTTCTAGATTATTTAAAAGCGCTAGAATTTCAAAGAACAGCTGGTTATTCCCGCACAATTCTTCCCGCCCAATTATTCCGGTACAATTCTTCTATTCTTTCCATTCTAGTTTTAATTTACATCAGCCTTTCCGCAGAATATTTTTATATGAAATTCTTCTTTTCACGAACTTAATTTCTAATTATAAAACTAGATCACCATTTTCCAGAAATTTTAAAAATATTTCCATTCGAATTTTAAATTAAATCTCCCCTTCTTCGACAACTTTAGAGGTAAATTCTTAACTAATTTAATTTTACGCAGCCGGCCACAATTTAAATGAATATGAACCCCAGCATCGAAAAGGAGACCAAATTACAAACGTTTAAAAATAATTTTAAGTTTTACGGTTTAAAATGTTTTGAAAAATTAATGATTCAAAACAATTTGAGGCTTTTGAAAGCTCTCAATTAAAATAGCTATACCAATAATTTAAGAATTCAAAGAGTTTTAGAAAGCAAAAATTAAGAGTTTCAATCATTTTAATAAACTTTTGTTTAATTTGAAGAAAGATGGAAATCAATTAATGATCAACAACTTCATTTCAATCATTCCTTCAAGCTTTGGTGGGTAAATCGTATTCTATAGTTAAATTTGGCCACCACAATTTATTTAGCAAAGTTTTGATCTGAATACAGTAAAATGTTAAGTGTAATACCATACAAATATTTTACTACGTGATGTAGATCCTAATTGTATTTATTGGCCAAAATTTTGAAAACAGTATAAAGTGACGGCCAGCAAAATACTCTGAACTTAAAAATGCGGTAGATAGCATTTCTGTATTCTCGTTTATTGAAAAATTAATATCACTTAAGAAATTTAACCAAACTTTGTTAACCCTCATCAGTCCCCAAGAAGTTTTAAGCTTGAACCTCCCTGGCATCCCTACAAATTCTTTTTAGATGATTTTAAGATCAATTTTGTAAGATTTACCTGTAAAGCATTGACGGCAGAGTCCCCGGGGTGTGATAAAAAATGATAACTCATTGGCAAGATACTCATTAGATAGCCACGCATTTCACTATGCGTTGGGTGTGCTCATCACATACTGGCTTATTGCATACCACGCACCGCTTAAGTATTTATAAAAGGGATCAGATAGTTTGTAATCTAACATATCCTCAATGGCAGAACGGACGCCAGGTATGCGTCTAACCATCTGATGTGTGTGTTTGCGCCAAATCAGAGGCTAATTCAGTGATAAATACTCCGCGCGTAAATGAGATAGGCTGCCAAAGTCATTATATCGACAATTTTAAAGATCGTAGCCAGCGACCATCGATTGGTCTTTCTCTTGCAGGAAAATACTATTACCTGCCAAATAAAATAGAGAGACTGATATCATTGAAATAGCAGAAGCACATTCTCACCCCTATTACGTGCCGGATCGGCTCCGGGTCGCCGCAACAGGTAGATGCTGCCACCTAACAGATAATGAATTCTCGTGTTGGTTGCCTAACACAACTTCAAACCATATTTAGTTGTTCATCAATTGTAATCCAGGCTGTGGCTTATAACTTTTTTTAAGACTGTGGTTCATCATCAACCACAATTCTTCGTCTCATCAGATGCTTTGCTTCTCCTGTGTTCGCATCATCGAATCAAATTGTTGTCAATATGGGTTTGGAATGCTTTTTGCTCATTGAGGCATGATACATAAACGTGTAGGCGTGTAGTTCCATAGCTCACTTAGAAGTTCACAACTTGATTTGGGTACCCATGACCAGCAATATAGCCAAGAATGCGTTGAATTCGATTTCATCAATATTTTGCCATTGCTGTTCATCGCGATGTGGCCTTTTTTATTCCATAAAGAAGAAAATGCGTGGCCCTTGCGATTGGTATGATGAATGATTACGGTTTTCATTGGCTATGTGAAAATTGATTTGAATGTATTGCCACCAGTGTTCAATTGTTTGAATGTAGAGAGTTCAATCAAGAGAAATGATGAATAATCACTAAAAACATTGCGAGAACTGGTTTGATAAGTTGGAAATGGTTCCCATGCTGTGCGATCGCATGCTATTAATTTTTGCAATAATATGGGAATTCATTCGAGCGTGGGGCGTACATCATCAGAATCGTCAGGACACATATTCACTTCAATAATCACGTCGCCTTCAACAGTGGCATTGTATTATGCTGCAAAATTTTCTAATTCTTCATCAAAAGCTTGACCACTCGGTATCCAATCATCATCGTCGGTATTACTTTCAATAGTACCACCATCATCATCAACATAAAACATTTAATAAAAATTTAAAAAAAATGTGCATAGCGAAGTGGAAATAATTTAATTAATTTAATTTATCTCTTATTTTATGGTACAATAAAATAGTTTGAAATATCCAAAAAAAGGCAATACAGCCTCCCATATATTTACCACTGTTACCGCCAATTTAGAGGTTACAGTTTGGTTAATACATAATATTTGATAACATAATATTAAAAAGGCCTCCAAAATAACCTCCAGCCCTTTATTGCTCGAAAGCAAGTATGCCCAAGGTTGTTGAACCTGCATAAACACTATGAGTGCGTTAAAAAATTCAGTCAACTTCAATTGCCCAGATAAAGCAGCTAAAATACAGTTATATTTTTCTTTTTCAACCACCTAGTACTGACGTCAATTAAATATTGATTTTGGTGTGAACGACAGACAGGCTAAATAAAAAAATCGAACTAATTCTGAATTTGTAAATTTAAAAGTTCGTTTGCTAAAGTCGTTTTTGTTAAACACTAATAATTTTAGACACGTTGACAATTCATAAATTAAGCTGTATAGAAAATTCGAAATTCTACTATCAATTGGTATAAAAACTACTTTCATTTATAATACAAAATTGCCAGTAATTTGAAAGGAAGTAAAGCTACTGTTATTAATTTACTGTAAACGAGTTGTAGAACTTGCCCACAACTCTTTTACATTAAATTTCAATTTAAAAAAAAAAAAAAATCAGAACTTAATCGAGAATCGAATATTTAAGAGTAATTTGATCGAAACAGGGCGAATTTATTGAAAATTGAAGTGCTACTGGAAATATACAGTAGTATAGTATAGAGATTATACAAATAAGAAGTTCAAATAAAATCCAACCTCCGATCGATCTAAAAATGCATAAGCAGTAAGCACACAAAAAGAAAGAAGACGCAACTCAAATTGATATACAATAAAATAATAAAAATATTTTTTAAACTAATAAATTATATCGTAACCTCTTAATTTGCATAAATGATCATTATATTATAGTTGAGACGATATGTAATTTTTTATTTTTGTCACATTTTTGTTTTTGTACAACGTTTTATATTTTTGGTCGACTTATAATTTACTATTCAACACTCTTTCAAAACGCAAAAAAAAAAACAAAAAAAAATAAAAGTTTAAGAAAACTAACCATGCTGATGCTATTAATTATTTGATTATAATCTCAAGTTGGGAAAAGGAATTAAGAGACCAACACAAAACCAAACCATACAAAAAAAAACAACACTTTTGTGTGCCAAGTTAACACGTCATGGACAAAGTGTTAATTGCTCGAAGGTGTGTTATAAAAAAATGCAACAACATTTTTTTTTGTGTTGCATGCGGTTGACGCGGTGTAGTATTATTATTGTTGTTATTATTATTTTATAACTATTGTATGTTCTGTTTTGTTATTCATATTAATACAGTGGATTTTGTTAGTGCGGTTTTTTTTTTTTGGTGAATTCACGGTAAAATCTACATTTAAGGTATATATAAAATTAATTTACTTTGTATGTCTACAAATTAGGGAATGAATTATGTGTATTTTTTTTTGTGTACAGTAATTCGAAGTACTGATGATGGGAGACGATTTGGCAGTATGCTTGTATAGTTTTACAATAGTTAATTACGTTAGAGTGCTTCACATTAAATTGAAATATAAATTTTTATTAACATTTAATCACGTACATATACATTCATGGATGAGATACGATCATATTTTCGCGTTTATTGTGATTTTCTTAATGAGAAACGCCAAAATTATCAAGAAAATTATTTTTAAACGGAATCTATAATGTTGGTATTTCTTTTAATCGGAATTTTTATGGTTTTATTGTATTGTAGCTGCGGCATGAAATTGTAGATACAATAGTTTATTTAATTTTTTTTTTGTACACCAAAACTGGAATTATGAAGCCATCCCCATTATTGAGTAGTATTTAGCGGTGCGTTTATTGTTTGGCATATTCTAAATCCAATTTTTTAATGTTAAATTTTAACCTAAAACCTTTCTAATCAAAGCAACAAATTTAGAGTTAAAATCTGGCACTTTTCGGGCCAACTTCTCAATTCTTTATTAATTACTTTTTGGTGAATAAAAACACCTTCTTCCTTGTCGCCTATTTAATTTTTTTTAATATTGTAAAGTTCTAATATTAAACGCTAATCCATGTTTTATTGAATGGTTTCTAAATTAAATTACGGGATGTCATTCTTTTGGGCAATATTTTATCCTTCACAATAATAAACGACTAAGCCGCAGCTTAACTTGATTTTTGCCCCAAAACTCTTTTTAAAGCGAGTTCATATACTAAAAATTGGAAGACCTCAGATTCCGAAATGAATAATGAAAACGAACTGCACAAACATAATGACTTGAAGGTCAGAGTATCATGGAAAGAAATCTTTCGAGCTTCGTTTAATAAATCGCAGCATTGAATAAAGCTACTAATAATAGCATCATCATTAAGCCCCCCTTCTCGCTCCCCCCCCCCCCCCCCGTTTTAATATCAGATGGTTAAGAAAATAATTTAAAATTTGTGGATGCTTAGATTTGGGGTATGTGGAATTGGAAATTTTTCAATAAATCAAATTTGAGTTTGTATAATTTACTCATAGAATCTATAAAATTTAAAGAATTTATGAAATTCATAACTTACTGAATTTTGAGATTTTACAGAATTTGTAGAACTTATGAGATTTACGTAGTTTAAAGAATTTATAGATTTTACAGAAATTATGGAGTAGAATTTAAAAAGCTAACAGAGTTGAACCAATTTGTAGGAACTCATAGAATTTACAAAATTTCAAGAACTTTTAAAAGACAGAAAATGTGTTTTAAATTTTTAGAATTTGTAGGGGTTTACAGCATTTATAAAATTGTTTATAAAATTTGTGGAATTTATTGAATTTACTGAATAGTTATAGGATTTACTGGAAAAGTAGGTACTTACTGAATTTTCATACAGGGGATTTGTGAGGTTTACAAATTTTTTAGAAATGGTGGAGTTTATAGAATGAAATTTTTAAAATAAGTCATAATTTGGTTTGTAGATTTTATATGTGGAACTTACTGAGGTAAAACAATTTACATAAAGTCATAGAATCTCCAAAGCTTAAGGAATTTATAAAATTCATAAAATTTATAGAATTTGTAGAATATACATATCTCGCTACCATCTCAAACTATCGAATGTTAAATTTTTCTTTTTAGGACGGCGAAACATATTTGGTTATTTGACATAGTAGCATTTAGAGAAATGTACATACTCGTAATATTCGAAATTTTATCAGAATCGTTATCTATGGTTCCATGAAAGCTAAAAAAATAAGCGATCACTGCTTCTTGTTCTTGAATTATAGAATTTGGCGATTTTATATAAGTAATTTACAGGATATATCGCATTTACAGAGTTTATTTATTTATTAACGATCTAAGCACATAAGCTTTTTAATCGTTTCAAAAATAATTTTTTTGAAAAAAAAAAAAAATAAATAAATAAATGTCGCACAATAATCTAAATTATATTGATTGATTTTAAATGTACGACCAAGCATTTAGCAGCATCTTCCGGTTATTCTAAGAATTGTGGCCGCCGCGCCCACCGTACACACTTTTTTACATTTACTTGGAAGGATTGGATAGGAATGTTAGTATACAATTGAGATCGACCAGGTTACAAACACCTTGGCGGTCAATTGTTATTAGTTACATTTTTTTCTAATAATTACTTTACTACCTTTTCTCCAAAAAATGCTTTCCATTCTTGGCATCCTAAAGTCAATATTAATCAGTTATCAATTACCCGTTATATATTTCCCAGCACCTTACTTCCTCCGGCCGTTTTTAATTGATTGCTTGATTATTAATCATACTCTTAAACAATTAAGTTTAAATTTAAGTTTAATTTAATTTCTATAAACCTGTTACGAATTAATTTTTAAGTGCTACAAACAACCTTAATGTTAATATAACCTTGGGATTTCATCACCACCAACTCAATCGAAAGCTGCGGTGTGCAAAAAAACTTCTATGCCGGTGCAACATAACCTTGAATTTTTTAGTAAATTTAAACTTTTCCGTGGATAGTTTATTGAAAAATTGGATAATCTTTGCACAAAAGTTAAAACAATGGATATTAGTTTATCGAAGAAATTAAATTGATCATTAATAATTGTGTTGATATAATTGGTATTCCACGATCAAATGACGAAGATGTTACAAAAATTGTCACTGATTTATTTGATAAATGTCTGAATATCAGTGTTTCAGCTAATGATATGGAGAACGTGTATAGGAAAAAATCTCAGAACAACAGTGGTCCAATCATCAGTGGTAACATCAACAATTGGTTTAAGTCATATCTGGTTGATCGTAAACATTTAGTGATGGTCAATGGTACTAAGAGCAAACCTTATATTTTAAATATTGGTGTTCCTCAAAGGTCTGTTTTGGGCCCTCTTTTATTTTTAATATATGTAAATTCAATTTTTAGTGCCAATTTGTTAGGCCGTGTTGTAGCTTTTGCAGATGATATGGGCTTGTGTTATCGTGGGCCATCTATATTAGCTGTAAGCCACCAGATCAGTACTGACCTAGCTATCCTAAGTAAATGGTTTGATTACCATTCATTCATTTTAAGCGATAAAACGAAAATTATGTAGTTTAAAATTGGTTACAGCAATTTCAATCTGCCTGTAGTTAAGTTCCATAGCCGTTCTTGTACCCTTGACAATTGTTCTAATTCGTCTTTTTTTATTTAAACTGTTGAAAGTTTCAAGTACTTAGGAATTATGCTTGATTGTCACCTTAATTGGAAATTTCATGTCGCTAAGGTTAAAAAATCTATCAATAATGCGTTAAGAATGTTATATTGCTTAGAAGAATAGCCCCACGATCAGCTTTAATTAAGTTCTATTATGCTTGTATTAATTCGAGGTTAGAATATGCACTGGCGTGCTGGGGTGGTTGCTACATATCATCATTGAAGATTCTCATTACTGCGTAACAGCAAGCGATGCGCCTTATTTGTTTTAAGTCAATTCGTGATCCTTCTTGGCCATTATTTTTGAGTCTGAGAGTTTTACCTTTGTAACATCTTTATGTATATAAAGTGTTTTCAGTTATTTTATTTAAGAAGTGGATGCCGGACGATTAGACTCAATGTACGCTATAATTTTAGAAATAATGATAATTTCATATTCGATGTTGTTGGTCTTCTATTTCGAATTTTTCAGAAAATATTTTTTAGTTACTGCTCCGTCATTCTTTAATCAACTTCCTCACAGTATTAGGCAACAGATTAATTCTAAATCGTTTTTAAAAGTAGTTAAGTTGTGGCTTTTTGAACATCAGGAAATAAATTTTCTCTTTAATGTTTTCGTTTAATTTTTTATATATTTTTATTATAACTTGAATTTTTCGTAATTTTGTAAATTCCATTTATTTTCAATTAATTTTACATGGAAGTTTTTTCTTTTCTTCTTTTTGGGCCCCACATCAAACTTTTTATTTTAATTTTTTAATTTTAAACAGGTTGATCAATACTGACGTACTTCGACGATGATCGCCTAAATCGATTTATTTCTTGTTAATGTCCTTTCCTATGTTTTATTAATATTATACTGTTGAAATAAATTGAAATATATAAATATTAGTGTTTGTTTCCCTTGGCTGCTTCAGCTGCCAGAACCCGCCTCCGGACCTTTGTTGTTGTAATATGATTAAGCGCTGTCTAAATCTAATTATTAACTAACTATCTAAGTTTAGTTTTGCAGTAACTGATTTGTGATTTGTGGTCAGTTCTGAAAATCGTAATTATTATTAATTATATAACTGCATTTGTGATTTGTGGTCACTTCTGAAAATCGTAATTATTATTAATTTATATTCCACTTAAGAATTAAAAAACAGTATCTAAGAGACGACTTAACATAATAAATATAATAAGTCTCAGCTGCTTATTCAAATGATTTCCGCCATACTGGTCGTTGTCGCAACTTGAAACTACAGTTTAGCCCAGACTACTATTATAAATAAAGCATTCCCGCGAACCTGTCATTAAGATTATAAAAATTTGGATGGACGCTTTCCTGTAATGAATTACAATTAATGACACCAGTGATCAAAATCAAAATGATAAGACGTTAATTAGTTTCTGAAGTATGAAGTCCGAACTGGACTGGATGCTTAATGTTTCCGGAAAACTGGTCATGTTTCTACGTGTTTCTAATCTAAAACAAATTTATCGATTATTTTATTACGGCATCATATTTTATAACCAACTGGTTCGTTTTCTATTCTATGAGACTTAAATCCTAAAATTAATTATTAATTTAAAAATCAGCCCGTAACTTCCTAAAAATAAATTAAATTAGGCATCTAAATTGTCAATACAGCAAATTAATCACTAAATTTGATTTAAAATAATGACCTGCACGGATTATAAATTCGTATCATTGGTATTCCAGCATAACAATAAAACAATGCAGCTTCAATCTTGTACGAGATAGATACAACTAATTATTGAATAAGTAGTTAGTATCTTGTTACATAGTGTTATAAATGCGCTTAAAGATTCTGGAAGGTTGAGTCAGGTTCCACGGGACTTCGATCGAAATCGAAATCGTGATTATCGATTTCTAAACTTTACTTACTTAAATAAAATCGAATTTATTTAATTTCAAATTTGGAATTAAAATCATAAACTAAAAATTAAATTTAACAAGTTTAAGAACAAATTATGAATCAATATACAGATCAATTTTTTTATTAAACCCTGCCATAGGACCATCTCCTAAAAAGCACTTCCGCCAACCCCTTCCCCCCCTCTCCCCTCCTTACTAACCACATTCAACTATTTGCTTCAACTTTAAAATTTAAAATTTAATTTAAATATTTAAAAAATAATTGTTTTTTTTAAATCTGAAACCAAAGATCTCCCTCCAACCTCTCAGTAAGCCCGCGGAGACGCAGCAATATTCTGGAACCCTATTTACAAATATTAATATTTATGGTCATTAATATCTCTGACAATTGAGATCAAAATCAATTATCCATTTTTAGTTTGTGGACTTAATTACGTTGGCTTCTCAACTCACAAGAGTATATTTTATTACATTTATTACTAGGAGAACAAAACAAATCCAAATTATGCATATAAAAATAAAAATAAAAACGCAATATAAATAAAAGTTATGACATAAATAAATAGAATTAACATTTAATATTTAATTTTATATCAAGTGTGCAACAAAATTGCCTTAATCCAATGAACGAGTAAAATATTAAAGTGACAATTTTTTCCATAACTTTAGAGAATTTGTCTCCCTAATTGATTTGGGAATTTTGGTCCAAAATGAAATGCAACGAACTTGCACCGAGTAACGCGGTTTAACAATGTGACCCGTTCTGATTGAAGACACCAATTCAATCTTATCAAATAGATATTTTGGTTCACAAAATTTGATCAATTTGAAAATAATTAAAACTATCCTAAAAATTATAAGATGCTTCAGGATTGATTATGTCCAAGAATAAATTTGGCGAAACCTGAAACATGAATAACATTGAAAACATATCTGAAAGCATTTTTTAGACTGGTTTCAAAACTTTTGGTTTTTGTAAACTTTAAGCCACAAGCTAATGGAGGGAACCTATATAGAATACTTCATTTAATACAATGAATTTGTTCATCAAATTTTTTCATGACCTTAAGTCAAATGGAGCATTTTCTTCTAAGTTCAATAGCTTCACCATTCGATATGAAACTTGTATCCCGATAGTTTGCATAGTTTGAAACAGCAGGTTTGATAATTCGATGCACTAATTGGGTCTTACAATTCCATGCAAAATGATCTTTACTATTACAACGATAACACAAAACTCCCAAATTTCGTCATTTGTGGTATCTTTTGTTGGTTTTTTTGCATCACCCATCGCAACCTTCAACCAGGCCGTCGCCTAGGTCCTTTCGATATTTATATTCCTCAATAAGTTTTGATTGAAATACTGTGTCAGTTAAATCAGTTTGTTTAAACGTTTTTTCTTTAAACTGCATAACATTGTAGCATGAAAATCTTCTGATTTTATGTCAATTTTTAAATCAACCTTCTGTTCAAATAATTCATTTATCCTGCTTAGATGTACCCCCTACTGCCATCCTCCTCTAAACGTAATCTCATAATTGACTTCATCAACCGTTGTTTACTATTTGCTGTGCTCTTATCGTGTTATTCTTGCAACGCTGATCGTGTACCCTTCTCCGAGGAGGCATTACGAATATGAACCAATTGGTCATTATTCAAGTTTAGCCCAATTGTTGCTAAACTTTGTGACACTTTCCTGTTCCATTCATCTACTTTCGGATTATGCGGCTTGTAAGTATCTTCAGTAATGCAACACCAAGTTCCTGCTTTGACCATTAATATTTCCTTTTCTTTTACGTTAGTAAAATACAATTTAGTAATCATGAAAATTTCGATCTTGAGATTTTTGGAGATTTACCTATTTTGGGGTTCTCTGAGTGTCTGTCTGTCTGTCTGTTTGTCTATGCCATCTCTATGGCCCAGACGGTTACCCAATCGAACTGAAAGTTCATATTTACATAAGTGTTTTTTTTCATAAATCATGTTCGTATTCATTACGTGATCATGTTCAGTACGCAATTTGCTCAGTATAGTGAGTCATCCCTTCGAGGAGGGATTGGCGTCCGACTCAATTTTAATTAAAAAAAAAAATTCAAAATTAAACAAATAACTCGTCTTACCGAAAAATTTGCGAAACATCTTGATTTCGGACCAACCCCAGTAAATAAGCAAAATTACCGATTCTAGGCATAAATAAAACCCCAATGAGATATTTGTTTGATGTGAGATTATTCTAGATGCTGGCGTCTAATTTTCTCAAATACTTCAAAATTTATGTTAATTTAATTTCGAGATACATAGAGGACATTTGAAAGTGCAATATGCAACCAAAAAAATGGTCAAAAACTAATAACGGAAGTAATCAACCGAATTAAATCCATTTTCCTTTCTTTTGGTTTAAGTGAGATTGTGAAAACCTTTCGAATGAAAGCTCAAATTTATTTATATGTGAAACAACCACACCAATTTGATTAAATATGTCTTGTAATGCATACACTACAATATATTACGTACCACCTACATAGTGAGTATATAAATGGTTATCTTGTGTACAGTGATATATTATCTCAACATGGTCCCCGCATTCAATTCCATAATTAAGTTATGCTCTAGATTTTATGTGAACAATAAAATCCGGAATTCTGTGTGTACCTTTTTGTTTTTAATGTTAATAAATTAAATTAAAATTTTTATTTTGTGTGTAATTTTCAATGTAATTGCGCACATACATACCTAACCATAAATTTTTGTGTACATATATATGTATGTACATAGTGAAAGTAATTCGTATATGCGCAGTTTAAACATGCAAGTAAATCTTGTAATTATATTTAAAATAATGTGCATGTCTTTTAGGTATATATCCATACAGCATGATTTATGTGTAAATTTGACTCTTTATGTTTGTACAGATATGAATTAGGAGTTTGAATATAATAACGTATTTTTAACACCCTTGATGCAACCCAGTAACGAATGGTATACTTTTCCAATTTTCCTCTCCGGATTTTTTGTTTCGGTTTCCCATTTAAAATATTTATTAAAATCCTATTTGCTCAAAGCTTTCATTGAACTAATCGTATTTTAATGAATGTGTTTTGTTGCATTTATATTGCTTTAAACATAATATGCAATTTGAAGTTTTTAATTTCTTATATATTATTATTAGCGAATGTATGTATTTACTCGTATTAGGGTATAAATATATTTTTTATTTATTTATTTTTATTTTGATTTTAAGACAAAAAAAAATTATTTTATTCTTTTAATCACGTAGGAATTTCTTACAGTTCATTATTACTGTGTGTTTGTTGTTGCTGCGTTACTGGTTGAATGGTTTCGTCTTATTATATTTAGCTATATAGTTGTTGGAACAAAGTAGAATTTTTTTTTTAGATTTCGTTTTATTTTTTCTCCTCGGTGGACACGCAATCTTAATATGCGTCACTTCTTCTTATCTTCTTGTAAAGTGCTGTGCGCGCTGATATAATGTAGAAGATCGCGAAAATTGTATGCCGTCGCATCGGCTATGTATATATTCAAGTAAAGCGGGTGCTCTTCTCTATTGACCTGAATTTTATCGATTTTGTGTGTGTGTGTGTGTGTGTGTGTGTGTGTACTGGCTGGACAACAACAACAACAAAATGTCTCAAGGCACAAAATTTGCTGTCGAAATTTATGACGTTATGTCTTGCTTTTAAATTTAAACCAATTTGCATGTATGTTTATAAATTTTTTTTTTGTAATCCGATTTCTCACCGTTTTCTGTTTAGAGGTGCGAAAATCGAACAATCGATTTTATTTTTAATTTTTTTATAAAAATAAAATAAAATTATGAACAGTGTCAAGTTACTTATTACATTTTTTTGTTTTATTGTTGTTGCATTTTCGAATATGTACATATATTGTATGTTTAACCATGTTCATCACCAGTATATCGTCATGCAGTGTTAAGTTTGCAAGAATCACAACCAGTGAACATGTTAATTTGTATATACACACAATATACATTTGATTTTAAATATGTTTGACATATAAAATATCATAAAAAGCGTTCATTGGTATGAGACATGAATTAAAATTGTATTGTTGTTATTGTTGTATCAATTTTATATAAATTTAATTCATTTTTTACATTTATACAACATATACATACTATACATGTGTATATAATGGAATTACTGAAATAATAATTATGTTTTACGTTTGTTAAAATATATTTTGCTGATTTATTTATTTTATAATTTAGAGATGCATATCGTCCGTTGAGTTACTTACTGCCAATGTACGTGGTTCACATATACATACATACATATATTAAATTAAAGAAAATTAAATTAATTTTTATTTCTTGTATACAGTTAATTATATAAAGTTATATAAAAATACCGCACTCGAAACTTGTTTTCCAATCATATTGTGTCATTTTACCATAAATTGTGTTATAAAAACTACATAAATTTCACATAAATTGAATTACGCAGAAAACTCGAATCATATATGTATACAAATACATATACATATACGTTGAATGATGCGCGGATATAGAATTTCGATACATTTTATTAGAGTGCATAATACAAAATTTTTTGCGCTGGATGATTGATTAGTTTTGCGGTGTGGTAAGATAGGTATTAATCTTAATAATTCCAACCTCAATTTCCTTTCATAATATACACATAATTATAATCAATAATAATAATAATTAATTTAATTACAATTAAAAGTTGCGTTGAAATTTTATTCATACATTTTTTTTTATAACCGCTCGCGAACCATTTAACCAATTATCATTATTAATTTCAAGTTATTGGACGCAGCAACTATTTAGTATAGAGATACGAACATGTACACAAATAACATACAAAGTATTATTTGTTATTAAACTGATTTGCAATAAAACCAGACAATATTCAAGCATAAAAAGTTAATTCTATCAAAGTGTATTACAATAACCAATAAAATGCATGAACGTATTACTTAGTGTTAGCATGCGGCTTAATAGACAGTAGTTTTGCATATTTGTCTCTTTACACTATCAAACTTGTTTTATTTGATTTAACCCTTTCTACAGTAGGTAGTTTGCGTAATTCTACATTAATCATGAAATGATGGAAGAAGGGCAATGTTCATACAAAAATTGTTGTTCAGCCAAACTACACCAGTTAATGAATATTTCAAAGCTTATTATCTAATTTTTGATACAAGCAGTCAATTTCTCTATACTTTACAACAAACACTAAACAATTTCAAAATGGGACTAAACAATTTCATATACGATGGAAATAGGATTCTAAAATGATTCTTATATAAAGTTCTGGAATATGGCCAATTAGGAAGGAACTTGACGATTTCTTAACCTATGAAGATGAAATTCAACTGTACTTTGGAAATGGGATTCTAGAGTTCAAGTCGTCGAATTTCATCATAATCGGTTTAGAAATAACCGAGTTTCTACATATGTAATTGGCCGTATTCCATAACATTATCTGAAACTCTTCGTACATGCCGAATTTCATCATAATTTCATACGAAACCACCAAGTTCCTTCCTAGTTGACCATATTCTAGAACTTCATCTAAAACTCACTATACAGGGTGCTGCATATGTTCGTTGACCGTTTTTAACGACCGAAACATAATGGAAAAATACCGTCAGGTAAAAATGCCTTTGTGTGTATAAGTTTTTTGAACCATTATTACATTAATTTTTAAATTGTAATACGCTGCTTCCAACTCGGCTTTTATTGCTTTTTGCAACTCAATTTATTGGATGTTACATGCTTTCGGGTTCTCCCAAAAAATGCTACGGAACACAACAGGCCTTACTCATCAAAACGAAGTGTTAATCAAAGATTTTTTAAGGCGAAACTACAGCCAAAATGAAGGCTTAGCCCATCTGTAACCCAGCTATGTCATTCAATTATAAAGCCGAATCACCATCAGTCTTGCTGCCAACTAGCATCTCCAACATATTTTATTACGGATAAGTCATATTTATTTATTATTCATCAAAATATTAGAAGTGTACGTAAAAATTTTGATTTATTTTTAGCTACTATTGCTGCACTCGAGCTGTTGCCACAAATCATTCTACTCTCTGAAGTTTGGATTGAACATCATGAACTAAAGAGCTATAATATACCGGGTATTGCAATTTTTGGTAATTGCAATTCTATGTTTAGAGCCGGAGGTGTTGTTGTTTATCTGAGGGATTATTTTAATAATATTTTACTAGAGAGAAAATCCAAAAATGTAAAGATTATTGGTGATATGAACTTAAATATTTTTGAATTTCCACCGTCCTCTGTTGATTACATGCTCATGATGGCCTCTCACGGCTTTAAATCACTGATAAATAAGCCAATCCGTATTACAAGTAGTTCTTTCACCTGCATTGATCACTTATTTTTCAGAAATTCACCGAAGTTTGAGTTTAGCTACGAAGCTGACATTCGGAATTTAAATATCACTGACCATTGCATGACCAGTATTACTCGCCCAAATCGAAGCGGAATATCAATATTATTAATTATTTGAATTTATTTAAAGTTTTAAATGAAGAAAGTTGGTCTTATGTCTACTCTCAAACTGATGTGACGAGCGCTTATAGCTGTTTCATAAATCTTTTAAAATTTTATATTGAGGGAAATACTTCGTTGGTTGAGGGTTAAGCGAAAGATAGAATTATTAAGCCTTGGATAAAGCCTGCCCTTCTTATGAAAATTATGTATTAAAATAAACGTTCGAAAAAGCTTAATAGTAATTTAAATGATCCGGGCTTCACAAACTCAGTTAAGGCACTAATTAAAGCTGTTAAGCAGGAAATAATCTTGGCCAAATCCTATTATATTAATAATAAGTTTCAAGCTGTCAATGGTAATATAATAAAAGTTTGATATAGTTTGGATAGCCGGGAGTTGACAGAACGTTCGATATTTCGATGGGACTCGAATGAATCATTTAAAACTTTGCAGTGCCTCTATCTTCAATTATTGTTTTTATTCCTGATTTTGGTTACGACTATTGAAACTTTTTTGTGTCTTATAAATTTCTGCTCTGTGTTCTTTCGGTCGCACTTTTTTGATTCACTAGTTTGCTTCGTATTTCTTTTTAGACTACTGCCTCATGTTGTTTTTTTCGACTAAATCATTGACTTTTCTAAATTGTTGACTAGTTCATACCAATTATTCATAGATGTGCAAGAGTCAATAAGGCAAGCTGTGCCTGGCTTTTAATTATTCTAAACAGCGACTTTTCGAACGTCAACCGAAAGTTATTATTCTTTGACGGAAATAACCAGGCTTACTGTTTGAAATTTCGTGTAAATACTTTTCGTTTCGGCTTAGTGTGCTGGTTAATTGACAATGTTAATTTGTGTCTTTTGGAATTTCTCAATATTTCGTACAATTGTCTACGAAACATTAAATTAATTTGTTATCGGTATAAAAAATATCCCAAAAACGGAAACACATTATTTTGCTAAAGCAAACTAAAAATTTTTGTTCATCAGCAACATAAATGCTTTTTAACCCAACGAGAAGGCCGGTGAAAATGGATAATAAACCCTGAAAAACGTATCTAAGACTATTAGTAAAAATTGAGGCGAGATGTTTTACCCTTAGGCGCTTTTCCGTTATGACACAATAACGATATATTTGCGCTGATACACTGATAAATCAATCTATTGTGTCTGTCCGATAACTAATTGACATTCTTGACAGATATTTTTCTTCAATTAGGGGAAGTAGCCAGAACATTTTCAAAGTAAGTGCAAAATGTATAATCTATTTACAAACGACATGATAGTGCAACAGGTAGCAATAGCGACTAACAGATGACAGTTTTGTAATTTTTTATCCCCACCGATATCGGTGAAGACGTTCCAATGGAAAAGCATACACCGATATTATCGTTACTGTCGAAGTACCGATGACGACATTATCGGTATAATAAAAAAAAATTTATCGATATAAATTTACTGAGTGCTAATTAATTTGGTTTGAGGTGTTTCGAATTAAATGAAACCTTTTCAGAAATATGTATAACTAAATTAAATAAATTTCAAACTAATAAACGCATTGTGAAATAAAACGCGCATTGATTCTCCTATAACAACAGGGGGGAGTGTCCTATGATGAAATTTGCCCAATATGTAGCGGTGCTGTTTCAATTCTATATTTGATCATGCCTTCTAAATTCGGTTTTCTTAATAAATTCTTTGCATGTACTTCGATGTAATTGTGGAAGGCCATGTACCATTATAGCTTTTGATTGATTGATTTAGTGTGTACGACCAAGCCTAAGGCAAGTTTCCCGGATACGCCGGGTCCACCGTACACCCTTTAACGAATAACAAGATCGAGATAAAGGAAAGGTATGTTAGTAATAGAGAATCAACCCGGTTGCAGACACCATGGCGGTTGATAGTTAGTAAATAAGACAACACAAGACAACACAATTTCTAAACTACGTTAACTGCCCTGGAGCGTTCAGTTCGGCTATAACTGTTTTTTGTTACTGAAAATTAGGATTAAATATAATCCCATAAGAATAATTAATTCTGGAATAATATTACATGTGTATGTGTATGTATGTATGTATGTATGCGTGTGTATATGTGTATGTATGTATGTGTACTTCCAGCGGCGGTTGGGCGGTAGGAGGGGCGAGATTTCTCGTTCCATCATCATGTTCCCAAGCGGTCACCCAAATTTGTACTAACCTAAGGAAATATTGCTTGACATGGTTATTGAAGTTGTTGCATCTCTTCTTTCTTGTCTACTCGCCCCCCCCCCCCCCCCCCCCGCCATGTTCTATTATAGCTTTTGCAGAAATTTTCCAATTTAAATTAAACTATTGACGATCGTAAATTAAACTTTCTTAGCATTAAACGAAAACTGACTTGTTTTTAGGTAAATAGTTAAAATCTATTGGACCAAGTTTAATTATGACTTAAAATTTTAATTTATGATCGTTTATTTGTATTATGTAGTTTAATTTAAATTGGTAAAGAAATATTTTAATTTAGAAAAATAGTTTAATTTATTTGTCGGAAAAAGTTAAAGAGTCAAAGCTCTCATTGGAAAAAATAATTTAATTTAATCTGCAAAAGCAGACAGAAGGGAAGAAGAAACCTTTTATACGAGTATGGGTGCCTTTACAATCTTTTCGATAGAGATATTGATAATAAGATTGTTGAAGCGGGTCGAAGAGAACATATCGGAATATTTTAAGATTCTCTGCAAAAATGATGAGGGCTCAGGGTAGTGTTATGGGTCGGGTAAAATCTGTTATAAAATTTTTTATGAGCTCCATACATTCAGAATACTCATTCAGAAAACTTGATCCAGTGGCGTAACTACAAATGTTGGGCCCCCGTAAAACTTAATATGGGCCCCTATACAATACCCTCCCTCCACCTTGCATATCTTTCCCTTTAGATTAATAAAAAACGTCGATCGTTCCGCTGTTGCAACCATCACAGATAACATAAGGAAGAATAATAAACATGTTATTACCTGCGAAACACTTGAAGCTGCTATAGGAAATTTTATTATTAGAACTTCAGCGAATTCAAGTATCTCCGATATTTCCTCCTTGACATTGACATTGACTTTACGATTACCATTTGTAGCAGAAACTCTTCTGATAGGTCGTCTTTATATTTTTCTTGTATCGCTCCTGTTGACTACTTGAGATCATCGTCATTCATGTTCACAAATTTATCTGGCAACATTTTAAATCGAAATTTAATTTTTATTGTTAAATTTTGAGTTGAAATGTAGCAAATTATATTGTGGAGGGTATGAAACAGTTCTTCATTAAAGAAGAATTTTCGGTTGAAAAGCTTGAATAACTTGAGGAAAAATATCAGAAAATTACTGCGGAATTTGCCGTATTAACATTTTTTTGACGTAATTTGTGAAACAGATATATGGTAAAAAACATAAAAAGCGTAAATATTTCGGATTTATTTTATTTTTTATAGAATTCAAAATTTATAAAATATTTCTACATATGTATATGTACTTGACTGGTGTTACAAACCATTTCTCGACAAATATTATAATTTGGACATATAGCAACTATACTTAAATTTGGAAATGGAAAATATAGCCTGATGAGATGTACTGAAAGATGATTTATTTTTCACATGCTCGCAGATCGAAACTGAATTGCAAACTCTTAACAATTTCTCCTCTTCTTATGAAAATATAGACCTTTTGCTAGTTTGAGTACAGTTAAAATTATTCCGTTTGCGTTTCTCTTGGGTGATAAAAATGCATCACCGAATAATATTATCTGGTAGCACTACAAAAATTAAGGAAGCAATATCAGATTTTTTTCTTTACTGGATAAACAATTTAAAAAATTGTATCTAAAACTGCTGGTGTAAATTCTAAAAAATATGGCGCGAAGTGGCAACTTAAAAAAATTAGGAGGACTATAAACCTGTATTCCAAATAAGATATTTTAAATGTGAAAAAATTATTTTCAGATTTTGACAAGGTTTCTTTATATTTCTCATGCAGAACTTGGCAGCTCATAAGCATACAATCGAACAAACACATTCTTAAAAAAAGCATTTAAAATATAAGAGCAGACACAAGTTGTCGGATTGGGGATTTTATAAGATGGCAAAGCTCCTTTCGAATCAACGAAGATTTTACCCACTATAAAATCTGAATTTTATTTTTCCGTTCAATAAATTTTTTTTTAAATTCCCGTAAATTTCACGTTTTGGCCCCAGTAAAAAAAAGTTTGGGCATCTCACTTCCAGATGAAGCATTTTGGCGACCACAATTTTGATTATGTAAATCAACCCTTTTCCACTCTGAAGTACCAACTTTGGCGACACGAATAATCGAAAAAAATGAGTACAGACCAAAAATGTTTGGCAATTATTCGCAATGCATATTCACCCAAAAAATAAAAGAACTATATCACTAAGAATTCAAAATCATCCGAAAACCAAAAATGAATAAACACTCAAAATTTTACTACATAGGCGTCAAATCTTTTTTTATCATTATGTTTCCAAAATTAAATTTCCTTTTCTAAAATTTATAGACGAGAAAATTTAAGTCAGCTGAAGAGAAATGAGATGATTGAGGCTTAACGATTTAACGATTTTTTATTTATATTTAGCAAGCAAGACAAGTTGATTTTGGTCAAACATTCCTTTTAGTATATTTAAGAAGTTTTAAAAATTCGGCAATACGTTTATCACCATACTAAGTTCTGGTTAAATAAGCTACCGTGAAGAACAATGCTTTAGTGGTTCAAACAGAATATTGGGTACTACATTGGAACTAGCAGTATTTGATTGAGTTTTCAGATTTGATAATGAAAGGAAAAATTGTAATCTTTAAGATTTTTAAAAGATTTATGGAACATTTGATTAAAATTAAAATTTTAAAATGACAATATTGAAATTAAAATTTCACAAGTTTCCATCTATTTTCGGTCCAATGTCAGTTTAGAAGTTCTTCTACTACTTGAGGTTTATTGAATTCAAATCTACACAAAAAATTAAGAAAACGATTTGCCAAAATTGTTTAATAAAAAACTTGATAAGGGAATACAAAGAGTTGTCCAACATTGGATATATGTTTTCAAACCTATAGAACTCGAATTTTATTTAAATTTGTTTGGTGATTAATTATAAAAAGATTTCTGCAATACAAAAAAAAAATCTCAAATCGACCAAATCGAATGAAACTAAATCCTCCAAATTCAAAAATTCAAAAGAGAATTTTAAATGGTTACGATTAAACTTTCAAAATATTCGAAATTAATTTTGAGATGAAAAAATTGAAAATTTCACAATTTCAATTCAAAAATTTCGAAATATTATTTTACATATTATCAAAAATTCCGGAAAACTAAATTTCACTAACATTTGACCCAAAAACATAACAATTCTGATTATAAAATTTCAATTCTAATAAAGGAAATTAAGAATTGATTGATGTTCTTTACACTTCGAAAAAGACTATCAAAATTTGCAAATTTAGAAACCGTAATTTAAAATTTTATTTAAAACTCAATCTTTTGATTATCATGAAATGTTAAATGTTAAATTGTTAAATTTCAAAGGTGGTTCGGAACGAACTGCATTAATTTTCAGAGGAAATTGGAGTTTGTGTGGGACCATTATAAAATTAAGGGTGTTCGTATTATAAGGACTATGTACTTTCGACTTAACTAGCGATTTCGGCAAATATTTGTGTACATATTCAAGATTATCAAAGATTTGAAGAATTAAAACAATTTTTGTTTAAAATTGTAATATTGGAGGTTTCAAAGAAACAAATTTTCTTAAACCTAGCTGTACTTAAATTTATTCTTATTATACTCTAATTACTCTCAAAGTATTTAAACTTGTAAATACATAATGTCTAAAATTTATTCTGATGTATATGTTCTACCCATTGGCGATTTTATTTGGAATAATTAACAAATCTCACCTGAAAGCAAAATCAAATAATTTATACTGATAATCAGAGTTATTCGATCTACACACCATTCGCAGTTAATTTTAACATCAACTGAAGATTACAATCCATCAATCAAATTCTAGTTATTGATTCGAATGGTGATGATTTGATGAATAACACTAGTTTTGATCGCATGACATTTAACAATTACAGTGTTCACAATTTTTTATTAGTTTTATAAAATTCAAAAGATTTCAAATATTATGCGTCATGTTTATTTGAATTTTCCAGGAGTTTCTACTGAAGAAAATTTATAAAAAACTATTAGTCAATTTACATCAATATGCAGCCATAACCTACGGTATGCTATAATCATTCTGAATTAAATAATTTTTTTTGTGATAAGTTGCATTGTAACATGAAAATTCGTAGAAAAATCTATTATTCTCTCAATATCCGTTGCACCTATGGGTAACTATAAATTTAAACATGACAATAAAGTGTCGAAATACATTACATTGGATTAAATATGTTGATACAATTCCACTAAACTAGTTTATCGCCTTTATGTATATACCAATCGAATGCACAATAACGCGATAGTTACACATTCAAGTAATGTACCAATAGATAATATTAAATGATCCCATAAAAAGACGAAAAGAATTCATAAATAATAAGTGGACAAATTACGCACATCGTCTTACATATTCACAAATATTTCCAGTTATATATAATATAATGCACATCAGTCTAGACAGGGTTAAAAAAAACTTTAATTTCTTTTCAAAAACAATGTCACAAACCGTGTGTTTCTATAAAGTACCTAAACTGGATATAATTTAATTATAAGATTACGTTTTGTTGTGCGCACCAATAAAATATACAAAAAAAAAAAATTCTTAGAAACTTACAATAATATCAAGAAAACTACTTTGCGCGCACATTTTAAATATCATTACATGGTTCGTGAGTTGGTACGAAAGAAAATTTCTTAATTAATCAAAATTGAAATGTAATAAATTTAAATTTAATTAAGAAAATTGTACATATAAACGAATTGTTGTTGTTGTGAAAGGTATTTTCTTATATAAAAATTTTGTATGTAGGTGGTTTGGTCGTAATAATTTGTAATATTGCGTTTTACGAGCATGTGTTTGTATATAAAAATATTCTGGTATGATAAGATCAAAATTCGAGTATAAAGTTTTGAAATCTTTTATGAGCGCGCGGTTACATAATAAAATAATATAAGAATGACTCGATATTATATTCAATTGGCAATTACTATATACTTAAGTGATTATCTCGCCCATTGTCAGCATAAAACGTAATTATACGCTGGCCACTTTATAACGTATAAACAACAAACGAACCCATTCAGTCTCATTACTACGATATAATGATATAGACACTTTATAAAGCGCATATCGTACAATAATTTTTTTTTTGCTTATCTCATAAATTTTAATTATTTGTCAACAAGACGCCACTTTATTATAAACCAAATTAATAATTATTTATTTTAATTACAGGAATTACATCGAATATTCCATCACCAGGATCCATACAACAAAGTGGTTTATTTTCAACTGGTGCACCGTCGCCATCGACACTAAGCGCATTAGTTTCACAACATCGACTATTAGAATTATCGCGATTTGGTTTGCGCGGATATGATTTAGCCCAACAAATGTTAACACAGCAAGGAGCCGTATCCAAATTATTAGGTAAGTTGTAATTTATTGTGCGGGATGTCAAATCGATTCGATTTCGGTCGAATAAATATTCTTTGTAATGCGTATCGAAATTATATAAATTAAATTAAACATTTTCTTTCTATAATAATGAAATAAAAAATTAAACTTTCTAAAAAAAAAATTGTTTACTATATAATTATGGTAATTTGGACGCCATTTTACAAAAAAAATGTATACTTCAATCGTATACATACAATTAATTATGTGTACAGCAAATCAAATAATCAATAACCAAAAATAGACGAGTATGCGGAGGCAAATTTGTATTAAATATGAAGAAACGCGCGTGATTGAGCGTACATTTATCGGGGTCATATCCAAACTTAATTAATTAATACCCAATTGATAAAAATCACATGTTTAATGTAAATAATGTGTAACGGTTGATATTTTTATTCCAAAAATTATAACTTAAAACAAAATCGTTTACCATAAAACCACAAAATTACTAGTCTGATCTATTCCGAAAATCTTCTATATTCTTTGTAACCACCAAACCAAATAAATTAAATAATTATTACTTCGAGATGAATAACTTAAAGTATTTCCTTTTTATATAAATAACGTATCTTTAATAATTACTATAATCATAATATTTTGATAGTTTGTTTGATATTCGAAAGTTATTATTTTGTTAAATTGCACCTTTTAAATTTACATAAAAGTAAATAGCCCCCCAGAGAACATCTTACTGTATGACAGAGAGAGAAACAGCAAGAAAAAATCATTCAATTAGAAAAATGTGAATACGTTTTATACAAATTTAAATATTGTTTGTACTTAAATTAAATTTAATAAGCGAATTCATTGAGACATCAAATTTATTCTCGATAACCATCAAATACCAAATTAAATGGTTTTTGGTTTGGAAATTGGTAAGAGATTGTGTACAACTTTATTCCACAGCACAATGTAATCTCACGGTAGTTTATTGGAAAATTTAAATATGAGTTTTTGGTGCTGTGAGAACTATACAAAATACTTAAAAATTATTGTGTGGTTAAACTACTTTAGAATTTTTATTTTTTACTAATTTACTAAAACAAATGAGGAAATCAAAATAATAAAAAAAATTCCCGCCGGAAAAAACAAATTATGAAAATATTAATTCGTCCTATCACGCGGGTAGAGTGGAATCTAAAACTAACAAAATGGTTCGTTTTTTACTGTGGCTTTAATTTGGAATTAAATTAAACGTTTTGTAACTTTGAGATAATTTTGACGCCATTTGATTTATGCATTTTGTGTTTTTTTTTATTTTTTTTTTAAAGTGGCGGATCATAAATTATTTTTTATTTTATTTTGCTGCTTAAAAATTGTTGATGTCTCTAAACGTTTGCATAAATAATTTAATTATTAAATATTTAAATATTTTTGCCATAATATAATGTAATGTTTTATATAGCCAAAAATGATTTCGCTGGAATAAAGCACCATTAAACTGATTGCTATTCTTTGGGTACATTCAACTTTAATCAACTACACAGATTAAACTGAATGACGTTCAAAAAATTATTCGTCAGCACAATACTCTCAATGGTCGATCTCAATGGACGAAGTCTGACAAAGTTTGAAACCAGCATCTTTCGACTTTTAAAGAAATAGCTACCTTGATTTATCACAAATTCATTGATCATCAAATATATTGATTAAGTCAGATATCAAATTTTAACGGAATTGATGCATAATCGCAGAAGTTCCATTTGAGGCTGGAATAGAATTTCCTACATAAAACGTGGCACAAATAAATTGCGTAGCACTACAAAAGTTATTTTAGTCGGTACCGTTAGTCAAAAAATTGTTTCACAAAATTGTCTTTTTTGTTTACATGAAGCAACAATCCAGACAGTTTATTATGTCTCCAGCACTAAATGGAACTCGCCCGTTTGTGAATGGATTTTAATAATATTTTATATTTGAGATTTGAAGCCGATTCCTTAAATAGTTCCTAATAAAAAATTGATTAATTGTGGTTCTCAAGAATTCATTCAGCCATATTATCTGAGGTCGGATCTCATAATTAAAAAAGTCTCAAATTCAAGAAATATTGCGGATAACTGGTTGTGATATGTTGGTTGATAATAGGGCTTGCCCGTTCTCGGACCTTTTACATTCCCGGGAAACGGGATTGTGGATTTTTGACTGCCGGGATTTACCGAGTTTCGGGATAAGGCAAGGTTTTTATCCGATACCTAATTATGCCTGATTTAAATACTCTTGAACTTGAAATTTAAACTATCAGCGTTGATTTTACTCAACAAATTGCCAACAGTTGGCGGAGCTGAACGCGTCCAACGACGATTTAATTTTCGTTAGAAATCCACCCGCTAATGAAAAATTCCTCTCATTTTCGGTGAATTTTGGCATAATAGTGGAGTGGGTGGATTTAAATTTGGTTGTTTTTTTCATTTTTGGCTTAAACTTAACACCTTATTTTTCCTTGTGATCTACGTCGTCGATTCGCCGAAATACAAATCGAGTCCTTTCTTATTTTAATTTGTCATGGAGCTAGAATTGGTATTCTGGAGACCTTAAAAATATATATACTTAAGTGCTACTAAACTGTCAATACGGGCTGGATTAAGTTTATCACTGTTTGATATTGGGCAAAGTGATTTAAAAGCAGACAGTTTAGTCCGCTTAATTTGAGGCGCTGCGAAATATAAAGAAAATTGTTTCATTTTAAATTTACTGCAAAACCTTTTTCGTCTTCTCGAATGAATTTGCAATTGCAGTGAAATCGGTCATTACAAAATGAGCCAAGCGGTATATACCGCTTTTGGCTACTAAATCATCATAGATTTCACAGTCACAGGCACATCACAAAATAAGGCAAAAATGATTTTGGTTTGTAAATTCTGGAAGTCTAAGGAATGACCAAGTGCAGACAATAGTTTCATACCAACAACACAGTGACATTCGAAGAGACATCTTCGAATAAGAGACATCTTCAGATATTTTCCACTTCACAAAATTCCCTAATCCTGATCAATTTAAAGGTTGTCTTACCAGAAATGTTGTAACCAAAACGTGTGTTTTATACAAAGTGTTCGGAATCCATTGATCATTTTCCAGGCAAAAATAAAAAAAAACAAAAATTAAAAAAAACGTTTTCTCGAAGCAGTGTTTCCACGTAATTCGAATAGTTTAAATTGGGATCAGATAGTTGTAAAGATTGATCGTTTGAGTAAACCATAATTGATTCTGTATCAAATGCCTTTGAATTTCTAATAGAACATATTATAAGTATTGCAGCTTTCTGTTGATGTATACCACGACGTACATCATCGCAAATACTCAAAAGCGCATTAGTAGTGATACGGTGAGTTCGTAAGCCAAACTGCAAAGTCATAAGTATAGGTTATGGTGTTCAATATAGCCAATCTCCAACTCGATGGGAAAAATAAACGGCGTAAACTGTTTTAAAACTGTAATTTGACGCCCACAATCAGTAAAGCCCTACACGGTTAGAAATCGGTCGTGAATTTCAACTACTTGCGAGTTATGCCAGCGCGAACTTACCTTTAATGTGTGCAAAATATTAAACTATCAGCCGTTTATTGGAAACGTTTTTTTAAACCACACTTAAGACGTTATTTTTGATTCTATAACATAATAAGTTTAACAAACATTTATTTTAAATCTTAGTTCTCACACAAGACTCAAATTTGACTAATTTGGGGGGTTAATTTTCTCTAGTTATTGTCGTGATAAAAATTACTTCGAAGTATTCCAATTTATAAATTTTATTACCATTATTTTTAACGAACTTGGGCCGTGAAATGTTTGCTGGTGGTAGTTGTCAAGGATTTCAAAATGTTTGAATAAAAAACAATTTTCTGTTGAATTACATTTATAGATTTCAATTTTAATTAAGTCTTGTAATTATGAATTATAATTAATTATATTTCTATTCTAATAGTATAAATCTTATAATTTTAATAGTAGATATATACATATATATATATATATATATATATATATATATATATATATATATATATATATATATATATATACATATATATATATATATATATATATATATATATATATATATATATATATGTATTTATTTTAATTAAATATTTTTAGAAAATTCGTATTTTAGATATAATATAAAATTCATTGCCAACTTTATTTAAAGTAAAAGTATTTTTATATTTCAAATTGTTTATGTTAACTTATGGAATATCTAGTTTGGAAATGGAAATGGAATATTTAGTTTTAAAATATATTTTCAATAAACTAAATGCCAGGGTTTAATAAACTGTGACAGTATTTTACGGTAGTTGGTAATTTTGAATTAGGTATTTCAAATATATAATGCTGAATATACTTGTAAAAGTTTTCAAGATTTTTGTCGTATTTAATATTAAATACGTAATGGGACTTAAATAATAAATCTATCGCGTCGACTAGTGAATTGTTTGTCGGAATTAATTTATTGTCCAATGAAATATAAAACCTTGAAATATTCGACTTACTTTCACCTTGTGCCACAATAGTTAAATCTTGAAAACCTTCAATTTTGTCGTTAATCCCTATAAATTGAATAATTTTGTTGCAAGCCGTCTTTAGGTCGCAGCGATTTTTTGCTCCTCGACCTTTTTGAGTTGGCGGTAGTAAGGTTAATAGATAAAATATTATTAGAATATTAGGACCCCAGTCTGTTAACAAAAACAAAAAAAAAATAAAAAATATTTATCGGTTTACCCACATCTGCTTAATTGTTAGAGACCGAATACCTTTAAATATGTCTGTAATAAGTTTATTTTTCCCGATGTCTTCCGAGGTGTTTTTAATTTTGTTACAAAATGCCAGCGTAAAATTAGTTCTAAGATTATTATGCTTATCAGGAAAAAGCTTCTCAAAATCGTTATGTATGTATCTAGAATAAAAGTTAGAAGAAAAGACCTTAAATCAAATTTCAACATTAATTAAATTTTTTAAAGAGGCTTACCAATGAGTATGTGTCTGTAAAACGTGGATATTCTAATAAAATAAGTGCTGAATTATTTGAAAGAACGTATTCTCGTCTAGCTTGGAAAGTTACACTCATATCACTGATAATTTTTGCTTGTTGAATTTTTGGATCAAGGAATTTCAAATTTTCCTTTATTTCTAAAATCTCAAGTTGATCTTCCTCAGATATTGGATTGCAATTTACGACCTTTTCATTAAGAGCAGAGTTTTGACTGGTATTTCTTGTTTCACTAAATACGGTTCTTTTCCTTGCTTCTACTTTGTTTAGGATTTTCAGCCTATTACCCTTCCATCCACCTTTATTTATAGGATCGTAAACAGTTTCCTATTTTTTTTTTTAAATAAAATCTTATTATTATATTATGTATTATATTAATATTAGTGAAATAATACAATTTAATGAGCACTACACAAATATATCCGGATAGCATTAAAATTAAATTTTTGCTGCTTCTGCAACTAATAAACTATTTCGATATATTCCACCAATTGTGGGTGTAAAAAATTGTTGTTTGAGAAACAAAACAATATAGTTACCTCAAAATAAAATATTGCCCATAATTTCAACCCACATAATGTAATTTAATCTTTGTGCAATGCTGACATATGTATATTTTCTTGTACACCCTTAATTATTTAATCAAATATCTTTTTGTTCTCACTTTGTTAATTCCATATTTGTCGCCACAATATTATTCCAACAAAAATTTTACCGAACAAAGAAATACCGTTTTTGTTATTACAAGTTATTTTGTACAACGTAAATGATATTCTACAAATTTCTATACGTGCTCATTAAAATTAACCATGTAGATAATTTTAAATTGGTACTTACATAGCCCTCTTGCCCGATACCCCTGGCTCGTAAAGTTGGAAATAGCTGAACAGCACACTTAGTCCAAGTAATTTTTTCTTGCTTTCTGGGATGTGGTCTAACCGAAATTAAATAGTTTGTAATTATATTGATGACATATCGTCGATCTTTCTCACTCAATTTTGAAGTTTCTTCATAATTTTTTAGAAGGGTTGCTCCATTAACCAGAATTTTATTTTGAACAGTAAAATATAATTTTAAATCCTAAATAAATTAAAAACATATAAGACAACTTTAGATTCTATGATTTTAATATCTACCCTTAATACTGAAACTTCCAAAAAGTCCGATTTTTTCCAGGCATCTGGGTTGTAATCACTATTATTTGTTATTGTCGTAGCAACGGATGCACCATGCACTAGATGTTGATGGAGTATTAACAAAAACGTTTTGACTGGTATTAAACGAAATATCACTTAACACCACATGAACTTGTCTAATTTCCAACAACCCCACATTACACTGTCGACTGTACACGAATTCCTCAAATAAGTTTTGATTGATTTCAATACTGTTCTCAACAAATATTTGTAAAATAATGTAAGCAGAGATGTTCCAAAATACACGTGCTTTTAAAATTAAAGAACAAAAAAACTTATTTAACTGAATCACAAACTGTTTATAATATAAAAAAACTGGCACATATTAACCCTTGTGTACGCACCCGGCTACCCGGGTAGCCATTTCAACTTAAAATATTTGTGGGGACTGCAATTTTGAAGTTAGACGTTTCTAGCTTCTTGACATCCAAGAATTGACTATTAGTTTTCGATTTTTGCATAGAAATTGGATAACAATTATTTTTTGATGGAGTTATGTGCGAATAATTTTCTTTACCCTTCTAACGCACACCCGGCCACCCGGGTAACCAGAACAAAATATAAGGAAAAGACTTAGTTTTATTTTAATTTATTTTAAATTGTATATCCATATTGCGATCCGCCACTGTAATTTTGTATAAAAATTCAAAAATATATTATTTTAAATCAGTATTTGCAAATAGTTGGTTATTACCGTGCCAATACAATTATTTTTTTAAATGACTAATTTTCTGCGTGCCAAATCAAAATATGATATTTAAATATAATATTAAGGATCGCACCAAAGTTTTATTTTAAGATGCATTTAATTATCCCAAAAATCGGGCTCAACGTCTTAACCCAAAACAATTGCCTTAGGCCGTTCTATTCCTAATTCTTTTCAACATGTTCACCTATAAAAATACGAACCCACAACGATATTTGGAGCAAACATTTTTGATCTATCTATCTTTTTGATTTTATGTATTATGAAATGGTGTGTTAAACTGTTACGCGATGATCTGGCATCGCCAACTAAATAGTCAAGTAGGTTTAAGTAGATGAAGAAAAACGATTCAGAATTTTAGATCTTCTTACGAATTTCCAGTTTCAAATCTTTACGCGTGGAGTTAACCTTGCTGCTAATCGCATTTCTCTGGAATTTTGTTTACACTTTTGGTTCAATGCCTTTTTAATTAATTGATATTTAAATTCGAATTAATAACTTTTTTCATTCAATAATACTATCGCAAAAGTGCTTTTTAATTCTCGTAATTTGTAGTACTAAATAAACCCTGAACTAAAATTACAAGCTTACGAATAAAACATCGCTAAACTCACCCATTTGAAACATATCGGTCCCTAACAAGAATAGTTTCAAATGTTGCAAATATGTTATCACCTATCTAGTAATTTACTTTCGAACCTTCCGTTTCCTTCCGTGTTTGTCGAAAATACTTGACATTCATTTCAAAGGTGGTTGTATGACCAAATTTATTTCATGTTTTTCTCGTTCTCCAGCATTTCAATAGTTAAGCTTTATCAAAATTCTAAAAGCTTTCTCTCTTTTTTGGAAAAATTACTACGATTGTTGAGTACCTATTCTACATTTTTTTGACGTGCCAGGCCAATTTTTAAACGTGCAAAGTTTGACACGCATGCCACGTATTTGCGATCACTGTTTCTAACGAATGTTTTATATATTTGAACAACCACAACCTATTAGTATGACGAACAGTATATAAATAATTTTCTCCTCATTTGTGTTTTTTCATTTCTCGTTTTCCACTTTCATTATGGGGAATTCTCTATATATTTTTCTCGTTTTTATTCACTAAAATACTAAATTTATAACATAAATGCAACAACATAGCGGAACCGACAAAAAATCGGTTGAAAAACCCGAAAAAATACACTTGGCTACCCGGGTGTGTCGGGTGTGTACTAGCGTAAAATTTTTCGGGTATACACACAAGGGTTAAATATATTCACCTGCATTCAAAACATCCATATAAGTTTGTCGGATTGATACTGCAAAGTTAAAAGAACTGACCCAATCTGCACATCATTAATATGAGAAGATGAGCTCATTATAATGTCTGTTAATAATTCACTCATTTGTAAACACAAAAATAAAACAATAAACTACACTATAATAAAAGTACTGCTCGCATTATTAAACTACACAAATATTTATAACATAATGTAATATTGCAAAAACTTATTTATAATTTATATTAAAAACACCGCACTGTATTTATTTAATTTTATTGCTTTATAATGCGTAGCTACTCATCACACAAATAATACTAAAAATCATTTTCTGTCTAAAACGAATTCAGCATTCTTAACGGGACATTGAATAAAAAGATAATTTTTATAGGAAACAATTTTGACGTCCTTAGTAGTTAAAACGGTATTGAATTTACCCGTTGTAAGTAATTTTTAACTAAAAATCAAACGTCAAATAGAACAAATTTATTTTATGATATTTGTTAGCGTATACAGAGTTAAATATAACTATAAGGTATTTGTAGAAACAATAATCCATAAATGAAACGTTCTATTTTATTAACTTTTAGGAAGTACAAATTTTAATTAACGACTACCATGTAATTAATATTTACTACTTGAATAACATTTCTTGATAGTTATCTTGTTGGTCGCTAAAATTAACGTTCAAAATCAATTTTTCAATAGATTTAACTACCCATATTTCGACTACTCAAAGGGGGAAGACGTCCCATTTTTTACCGTGATATCACTGCATTAGAATTAACTGACTGAATAACGTTAATGTTGGAAAAAGGCTAAAAGCGGGACTAGAGCTATATTGAACGCAGATGTACAAAAAAAATTATTAAAATCTTCAGGCTTTAGATTGTCAAATACTAAGATTTTTTTATATTATTCCAGAAAGGTCGACCAAGCAAAGAAGATTCACATTGTTTTCGAAGAAAATCAAGCTTTGGATCTCGAATTTTCCTGGTAGCTATATTACGAAATTCGCTAAATTGTAACAACGAGGCTGTAGTTTTACTTTATTTCCAGAGTAAACAAGGCCAAACACAGGTCGCTTCAAGATGGTTTATTCTTGTGAATTTTATTCTATGAAAAGGCACGTATTTATTAAACGTATTTATTCAACCAATTAATGTTTAGGACGTGTCCGAATTCTGTGATAATATTTTTTTTGTAATAATTTTTAGGTGAATGAAATAATTTTCTCCTTCATATTTTGTAATAAATTCGTTTGTTGTTCAAATACTGATACAATAACACGAAAATAGTGTATAGATTTATTTTTTGTAAATATAACCCCGATAAAGAAATCTACAGATCACCGGCATATTTGTCATAGAAATGGTTAAAATTATTGTTGAAACAGGTAAAATGTGAGACCTACAGTTTTTTTAGTAAGGCCTCAATATGGCAGTTCAATATGGTGGAGAAAGTTACAAACTAATCGTATTTGCTCCTACAGTGCTCTAGTGATATTGTGTGATTTTGTGAATTTTGAAGTGAAGTTAAATTCAAGTTTTATTAATTATTAAATATGAGGTGTGCAGTTTATGATTGTAACCAGTGTACTCCAAATAAAATCGGAGAAATTGCGGATAGTAAAATCGGATTTGTTCGAAGCATTTCAAACCGGATGATTTCATCACGGTGAATGAATTCAGTGTTCGCAAAACATGGGGTAGAAATAAAGGCACAAAATAAGGGAAACGTATCCCCATCGCTTTATCTGCCGGCGGAAAAGCGGCTAAATTTATCAACACCCCGGAATATAAGAAGCCTGAAATGAACTTCATCAAAAGATGTCGAAGCTTAGACACCGATAATAGTGATTCTACATCAAATAAATGTGGACAGAACCAGAGGCATGTTAGTGACAGCGAAACACAAACCGATTCAAATTTTATTCCATACGCACAGTACGTAAAATGTAAGCCTGTAGTTAATCTCGTTCGATAATTTCTTGTTTGTTTCTTTTTGGTTGCAAAAAAAAAGTGGCTCAGCTTAGACAAAAATGTTGGAAACAGCAAAAGGCCATTAATTCGATAGAGCATATATTTACAACAGGTCAAATCAAAAAACTGGAATGCCCCGAAAAGCGCACGAAATGAACTAGTGACGATATTTCCAATGCAATCACAATTCACGCTACAGCCCGCGACCATATCGATTCCTTTATTACTTTAAAAATATGGTGTGCTAACATTGATGCGTACCCGGGAATATTGCAGTGCATCGATATTTCGGTTATTGAGAAAATGTGCATGCTTTCCTTTGACGAGATAAAGCTGCAAAAGAAAATATTGTTCGACAAAACGATGGACGAGACTCTTAAAGCTGCCAAATAAATACAGGTCGCATTTGTACGATAACTTTTCGGAAATTGGAAGCAGCCAATCTACTATAAGTTTGACCAAAAGACATTTTATTTGGGATTATAGAATCCATTGAAAGCTGTGAATTTATGCAGTAGCCACTATCTGTGATTTAGGGAGATCGAATCAGGGCATATTACGAGACTTGAACATCGCAGTACAAAAACCTTTTTTTAAATACGTTCAACAATTCAAAAAAAATATGTATATGTACATAATGGAATTAATTAGAAACAGTTTCGTTGATAATAATTGGTTTAATATTAATAGAGAAGATACCAATAAAACCATAATCGAAGAACTAATTTCTAAAACTAACAACAAATCTGACCTTAGCATCGCTTACACAATTTCAGTGGCAAATTTAAACGCGAGAGGTGCAGAACGGTGCAGAACGGCAGAAGTTTAAGAAAATTGATTTATGGAAAAAACTTCATAAAAGTATTAACTATACCAAAAATATTTATTTATTCGTATGTCTAACATTATTGAATCGTTGCAAATCTTCTGTTTTCATGAATTCATCCACACTTTGCTCGTAAAGACCGCGACGATTTTTAAGAATTTCAAAAATACGAATGGTACGTCTGATTAATTGATCTCCACTGGCAATATTTAAACATTTACCTTGTAGGGAGTTGGAAAGAACCGAGCGCCCCTCAAAAATGTCAATCATAAGTGCCCATCTAGATTCAATACTCTTCCAATTTTTACAAGAGTGATATTAATTTAAGGTTTTGCGACATGTTGGTTAGTTAATTTTGATTTTTGTTTGACTGATGAAAAGTACAATATCTTTTATCCATGAACGTTTTAAAATAGTTCACTTCATGCAAATAATAACGTTTGGAAATATCTCTAAGATTCGTGCACTCACTCCGGCATTACAACCAATTTTATTCTTAAATAGTTAACGAAAATTGTTCTCGAAATTTCAGAGAATTCAAGATCATAGATTCAATTTTAATAAAAACAATGATGGTTGCTTTATTGGATACAGTCGAAGCTTCATCAGTTATGGCACATATTTTTAAACTTGTCTTAATTTAAGCACTAAAAATTTTATTTTTAATTTCTTTTGCAATATGTTCCATTATTTTGTTTGCTGTATGACAAGAATGCAGTCCAATGCCCATGTCCAAATCATTTTTTACTTGAAGTTCAACTTTTTCTTTTATATCTGATAACTGTACACTGTGTTAACTATTTTTGTTGTAGAACTCAGAAATTGTTCGTTCATCTGAATTTTGTGAAAGTTATCTTGACTAATAATTTGTGATGTTCAATAGATAGTTTGTGTGAGTTGGAAGCTAAATATATGCTCATCTTTATTCTTAGAGAGGCTTGTTGAACCATTTTGTAAAACAAATAAAATAAAAAATAAATTTTTAAAATTTTATTGTTCAATATCATTGATATTAATAGTTTATACGATATATTTCAATAGGTTCGTGCAAACCAGACGATTCACGTCAGCTGGTTCGTACGAAGGCGAACCCATGCGAACCTTAGGATAGCATCCCTGCAAGTTCGGAAGGAATGTCCCGAATTCTATAAAATAAAAGATTTTCGAAAATTTCTCTTTATTTGGTTTTTCCAAAAACGAGATTAGATTATTCGAGATTATCGTAATAATTCGAGATTATTTGATGAAATAAATTTTCAAAATTTAGTTGGCTGTAATTATTTTGGTCATTCGTGTTGCGTGGCTTCTAAAATTGTGAAAAAATTTTGAATTGTATGAGTTAACATCACAGTATTTGACATTTTCTTAGATTATTGAAGATTATTCGCGACTGTTGTCAAGATTTTCCAAAATTGTATTGGCGTTGAGCATTGACTTATATATATTATTATAAATTTAATTGAAGATTTTGACTTTTTTCGAGATATTTCAGGTTATCGGGATGTGAGTTGATCATTCAAATTGTTTTCGAGTTTTACTCGACTTAAATCCTTAGTTATACTGGATGCCATTTAGGTACATGGCCACATTTATAGAAATTCTCAAACTTTCTAGATTACTTCGTTTTATTTGAGGTTTTAGAGATTTGCCGAGATTTTCTGATAATTCATGAGTTTTGTGATTTTTGAAGACTTTTCCAAAAATTTTCCAATCCAAAGAAGGAACACTAGAGATTATTCGACATTATACCTGAAGGTGATATTTTTCCGTATTTTTGACTTAATAGTATTTATGTTTGTGAGGTCCTCGGGAAATGGATGCAAAATTTGAAATTTTGGTTAACGATTATATTCTCGTGGAAATTACACGTTAAGTAAGGTTTTAAGAGTACACATACTGAGATCTACCCATAATGTAAATAGTGTTGAAGATATAGATTGGAAGTGACTCGGATGCCAAAATCGCTAGCATAGAAATAAACGAAAAATAAGAATAAGGGTAGAATTGAAAAGTTAATGTGATATTAATGAAACGAAACTGTTAATTTAATAACTATTCATAAATTTTACCTTCCTGTCTCTTTGGTATCAATTTATCATCCATCGTACAACTTATAAGTTGTTTACTAAATAATTGTATTAAATGACCTATAGATGTCAGTAACCTTTTATTATTTGCTTCTAATTTTTGTACATAATTAGTACGGATGGCGTCCTATTCGTGGATCATCTACTTTAGAAATAAATCTCAAAAATCGTATCAATATCTTCAAAAGTGGTGTCATTGTTAATGGCAAAAGCAAATATATTAAGTTCGGTCAACGCACATAAGCGATCACGTTTCTGAATTAATTCGTTTGCTGCCATTTTGCACTCACTTCACAGTAGTCACCGTTATCTGCACAAGTTGTTTTTTGTTTTTTGTTTTTTTTTTTTAAGACCGAAAGAATCAACAAAATGGTCTAACCTAACCTTCAGTTAGTTTAAATGTTCTCACTTTTTACTACGTTTATATTAACTCGCTTTCTTGTCTGTCTGTTTATCTATCCGGGACAAATTTTGCAATCGATTTTAAACTAACTTCCCGATGAGCTAATTTCATACAGATTGTCCTGCAAATTTGTGACTGTGAATTTTTATTAGCTATGAAAATATTTGTAAGATTTAAAACGAAAAACTTGGGGCTCATGCAATAAATAATATTAAGGAGTGTAGAGAGTAGCTGTCGAGATAAGTCACACTTTGATGAACTGTTCATGCATCAATTATCTATAGCATTGACCAGTCAGTCTTTAAGAATCCGTAATAAAACCTTACAGAATCTAACGAAAGTGTATTATTACGGAAATTTTGACAGATCGCCCAGCGAATCTTTAACACGATTTGACAAAAAAAATTCAAAATAATTGTATTTTATTATTTTTAATACATAATATTCTATGTACATGTTTAAAATGCATTTAAATTATTATTTTAATTAATAAAACATAAATACATAATATTAATTCACAAATATCACAAAACTGAATACATTGACGTTTCTTCCTTCAGTTTGAGCGATAGTTTTCGCTCTTGTTAAAGATTGTTAAATGACAATTCAAATTTAACGAAACTGAACGAAAAGTTCTTAAAGTTTCGCTGGTCAGTAACATGCATTTTCCTATGGTCGCATTCTTACTTAAATTTCTTAAAGACTGACTGGTCAATGCTTATATCATGTGCCTCATGTTTTTCGTTTTAAATCTTACAAGTATTTTCATAACTAATAAAAATTCACAATCACAAATTTTCAGGGCAATCTGTGTGGGGTTAGGAATCTGTGTATGGGATTATAAATCTGTATGTGGCTAGGAGAAATTATTTTATACTTTTTAGTCCATTTAAAAACGTGGTATTTAAATTTTTTTTTTAATTTAAATAATTTTTCTTTTAAGAAACCATTGTTTGTTTCACAAAAATTTAATGTTAATAAAAATTAAGCTGGTTTTATCTCATTTTTTTTTAAATAGGAATATTTTACTTTTGGTTAAATATTTATTTGGATAAAATTGGACGCACAGCCAAATAGTTAATACTCCCGCAGTCCCATTATATAAGCTTTTGGAAAAGTGAAATTTAATCAGTTTGCAATGTGAATAGCAGTTTTACAAAAGTTAAGGAGCCAGATGACAGTTTCTTATTAAGACTGAACATTTTCAAGCCAATTAATGAAAAGGACTACCAGAACCAACTAGTTGCGGAAGTCTGATTTTAATATTTCGCTAAAAAGTTTTGGTCAAAAGTTATAATCGAATACTTTATGGTGGTTAAGTACTTCAAGGATTTTTTATTCATTTAATATTTCCAGCTGTATGTTATGTATTTATATATCATATTTCCTCATTTTCAGTTGTTGTTGTTTTTTTGGGGATGCCCCTAAAAAGTTAGGATTTTCGTTTTTGTTTTTAAACTTTATAGAAATACGTAATGTACGTGATGTATCTATTTGAAAGCTTTATGGTTTGGTTCCGGTATATTATATGATAATAAAATGAAATTTTAATCCAACCACTGAGAAATCGAAATGTACATAACACACTTAGGCCATAAATCATCAGATTTACAAACGACGATGTACTATGTAAAAACAAAACCGGAAATAATTTTCAAAATATGCATAAACATTACCCATTAGCAAGTGCAGGTAGCAGCAAAAAAAACAAATGTAAATAACATTAAAAACCAAAACCCGCTTAATTTCAATAAAATAAATTTTATTCTGCATTCACATGTGTAATTATACATTCGCTATAGAGTTGACTGTTTTTTGCAGCTAAGTAGAATTTCCGTGCAATTACTATACACAACAAAAAAAACAATTCAATGTACACAATACGAAGACAATAACTCTCTATGTGGATACAATAATAATATATGTATGTTAATTATGTTTTATGCAATTTGGGGGAGTTCCGACAAAGGAAGACATACGCATGTATTATATACTCTCGTGATACTGTCGCGACACACAATTAAATTGATTTTCTATTTTATTTTTAATTCGAGCATTCATTTTGTTGCGCTATATATTCAATAAATAAATCATGATTTTGAAATAAAATCAATAATTTGTAAGTTGCCACCCTCTTTAAACTTAACATTAATTTTATGTTGTTTTTTTTTTTGCTTTAAATTATCAATAGCCAAAGGGTTTTAGAGTATTGTATGTGTACAAAAAATTGAATCTTTTATTATGTATTATTTACTGTAAAACAATTTGAAATAAATAATCGTATCTGTTTGATGACATTTGTGTAACCACCCAATTTTACGCAGCACTAAATGATAAATTCATTGTGGGCCCGCAGGGCTTATTAAAAAGCAACATAAAGTTTGTATATGGTGTTTGAAACATGGGTGGTCGTGTCCTTTTTATATTTTTATGTTTATTGTTATTTTGTTATTTTTTTTTTGGTTTGTTGTTATGATCAGATTAGACGAGACGCATAACTCGGACTAATAAATAAAATAAAAACTTACAAATCTTCTAGGTTTGTTCATTCATCGATGTGGTTGCGAGTATATGCTATAATTTTAATTTTTACTAAATTATAGACATTATAGTTATCTTTTTGCAGATGTTTTATTACTGTATAGACCGCTGTTGAGTTCTAATAGCTTCCAGGTTTTGTAATTTCCGCAAACAAGATTTTTACGAATTGATTATGGAAGCATAAGTTCGCAGGTCATTGTATCCCATGCTATTTTTACTACACTGCACACATTATGTTTATGCACACAAACACACACGCACACACACAGTGATTGGGTTCATATAAAATGATTAGCTTTATAAAATTTAAAATTTACAGAATTTATTGCCCCTCTTCATCATTTGTTGTGAGATTGTGATAAAACCATTTCTGCAACATTTTATTGACTTTGTAAGTAAGTATGTTATATACATATGTATATCAAGAGATGATCATTCCAATTTGATTTTTCTTTTATTTTATTTAAAAGCTCATCAATACAAACTTTATGTTTATAATTATTTTATGATACAAAACAATGTCATAAAAATTTATTTTCACAGGAATAAGCTATATAATGTTATAACATATATTCGCATAAATATTAAGCCAGGTATAAAGAAAATTGGATAAAAACCTGTCATTATAAAACTCGCGTTATTGACTAACAAATTTATGAATTTAAAACAAAAAACTAAAAGTATTTCTCGCATGATTACTACAATATACACATTAAGTATTTGGAGAGCTAAGATTTGATTCAATTCAAGCTGTAAACATTTTATTGATGTAAGAGTTAGATGACCCAAAACGCATTAGCGTACGGCTCCCGGTAGTGAAAATGAAATTCCGCGAATATAAACGCCATAATAAAGTAGCATTTTCATTATTATGCTATTGTTCGATTTATTATCGCTAATAAAAGCAAAAGACTTTCGACTTCTGTCTATTAATTTTGTATAGTGTTTAGATATAGTTTTTGTATCTTCCATTGTATTCAAATCATTTTTTCATGAATAGAAATATTAACGAGTATAATAGCGAAAAAAGTCATTAATTATAAGGCGTTTTATTTGGTAGCTTTTTGTTAAAGTAATTATTTGGGGTTACCTGATTGATAAAAAATCCAAATTACAGTGTATCGGTTTGCGTCATTCCATGTATATGTTACCAGAATTAATTTATTAAATATAACAATTAATTAGGCGCGCATACATATTTTATACTATAAACGATAAAACCTATGATCGTAAAATAAATTGAGGTATCTGTAACATGGAATGTCCATCACACGCCTCTTATAGATGCAGGACCATAAAAAGCGCCATCATAAAAACCTTTATGTTAATTTTTTATTAGCTAGCTATTTCCAAGAATAAAATAAAAGATTGAATTACATAAAACTAAACAAACCGGATTATAAATTCATTCATGGATAAAGTTGTAAAAAAATTATACAAATAATTAATATTTTAATTATAAAATCATAAAATTAAATAAAGTTCATCGCGCGATATTTGTTTTTTTTTTTTTTAAACTTCCGCGAATTAAATTTTGCGATTGACTGCGTACGTGCTACAATTTATATTTTTAAAATAGAAATCAAATAAAAATTAATTTTTTTGCTATTTATTTGATTTCCAGGTACACTTCGACCACCCGGTTTAATTGGTGGATCAAAACCAAAAGTAGCAACACCCGCTGTTGTATCAAAAATTGAACAGTATAAAAGAGAGAATCCAACAATATTTGCATGGGAAATACGGGAAAGATTAATCTCAGAAGGTAAATTTTTTTTTTTCTTATTATTAAGTTAATTTACTTTAATTTCATTCATTAAACAACACAAAAGAACAAAAAAAAAACATCAAAATCTATAAAGATTATAAAAACGTGAGGTTTCATTTTAAAAAAATAAATCAATTTGATTGAACATCAAAAAATAAAGTTACTATCAATCTGTATATAGAGAAAAGATTTCATTTTGCAAAATTTTAGATAAGGTGTACATCCGAAAGTAATTTATTAATCAGTTGTTCGGTGAACACCACACAGATTGATATGCAAATTTGCGCAGCGCAGAAAATACAAAATAATCATTTCCTTTTTTTTTTTCTACTGTACGTAACATTAATATTATATCTCGTCTGTATTATCATAAAATGTTGATCTTAGAAGATTTTTTTTTTTTGTTTCACTGAACGTTTAAAAGATTTTTATGTCAAGATAAGAAACTGATTCATTGAATTTTTATAATAGTGGATGTCTGAAAAATCTCATGAATGAACATTGGGTTTTGTCTTGTATGTATACATGAAACAGTTTTTTTTACTTTTTATCTGTGCATGATTTTTTGATGTCTTGGAGGAAATTTGAAGATCATCCACAAAAACAATTGTCGTCTCGGCGCTTAAGGGCCATGTAATAATGACTATGTATGGTATAAAATCAATAAATCACAAGAGAATATAAAAAATTTTATTTTTTTGCGTTTTATGATAAAGTGTATCGGTTGCACACTTTAAGAAGAGTTTACCATGTTTCGGAAGATCGATTGAGTTCTCAATATCAGTTTTGAATTATTGGTACACAAAGTAGTTGCATTCCCCGAATTATTAATTTTATACCGGGTGTCGGGTATTCTTCCTGATAGTTTTTGACAACCATCAAATTGACAATTTTTTGCTATTTTACAATTTCAATGTGAGAAAGAAAAATTCTAAATAATTGTAGATACAATTTTTATTCAATTTTCTCATTCAAGTACGACAACACCATTGCATTCAAAGAACCCTGAAATGTTTTAGGTCTAAACAGAGTAAGGGATATATCAATGGTCGATGTTGACTGCGACATCATTACATGTATAACCCTATTTCATTTTTGTCGTTTTATTTTATCGATCCCTTGTTCTAGTTGAGCTTTTTTAATAAACAAACCGAAGCAACATTGCGTGGACCAACAAATTTTTGCCCATGTTTTATATGTTCATTTTGAATATTAGCAGCCACCGAACAACAATTTAACACTGAAAATTTTGTCGTCGGGGCAAAAACCCAAGGTAAAAAAATTTGGTCGATTTTTTCATATAAAAGCCGATTCATGTCGCTTCTGTGTAATCTGTGTACCCGAATCAGCAACATTTATTCATATTGCATTGTAATTCAGTCTCGATACTTTTTAATCACATTAGTTACTTATAAATTAGGGCAATGGTAGGATTCAAAACATTTTACGCAAAGACCCACACCACAATTTTTGCACATAGTCCAACCTATGATCTTACAATTACTTCCAGCGCAACATTTTTTTTTTGTTAACATGGTATACGTAATGGTCCATACGATCGTAGCGAATACCGGCTAAATCAGCTGAACGTTTCCTGTTTCCCATATACTTTGGCAGTTCGCCAAAATGCTTGCAGTAGTATAAGGCCACAGTTCTTCAGAAATTGACGTGACGAATTTTAGGGTTGGATATCCTGTGAAGCAACCATGCGTGTTACACAGCTACATCAATCAGCCAAGTAAAAATGGAGCTCCATCACTTTTTAACTTTTATTCCTATGCGATAAAGACTTACATAGTATAAGTTCAAACCATTCACTTTTTTGCTAATGATGAAACCACGCTAATTTTCCTTGAGTTGTTTTCTTAGTGGCAGCGGACAGTTCTTAGGAAGTTTATTTTCGCCAATTGTACCAGTAGCAACATTACCTTTTACTTTTCATAAATGCCAATACAGGAAAGCCAGTAAAAATATTATCAAATATAAAAAAAATGGTAGCACTCGAACATCCGGAGGAAATTCATCTAACATGTTGAGCAAGAGTGCTATGCATTTTCCAAAGCTCGTAAAATGTATAAGAGCGCAGATTTTATCCCTGCTAAATCTTGAAATTTGTAAGATATCCTGTTGGGGTACATAGTGACCATACCTTATAACCAAACCACAGTGGCTTACCTTTTATGAACTGGTTGCATCCATGTTTTCCGAGATAGATTTTGTTCTGGATGAAAATGTTTCAAAAAATTAGCTTTAAGCCGATCTATCACCGGTCAGAGCTTCCGCATTTTGTCAGCTTTATTTGTTTGCGTACTATCTTCAAAATGAAGAAATTGCGAAATTTGCTTGAACCGATTTATTCGCATTGAATTATTAATTAATTCACACAAACTTTGAGCTCCTCTACAGAAATTCCTGGTGCTGGTTTCTGCAGAAATGTTGCATAAATATCTCATTGCTTACTAATGTGGTTGAGTAAATCATAATCCAAAAATTTCTTGAATTGTTCATGAGGAGTTATATCTCGACAATCTTCATAATTTTGATCCGGAAATATTGGCATCATAGCAGTTGAGATATCATCACATCACACCAATTTTGAGGGCATTTTAAAATGTGATAGTGTCGATGTTGCCGTAGATAAACTTCATGAACAATTTGACATTTCCATTGCAGTAATCGGCAAGTTAGTAGATGCTCTGTCATCTTCGAAATTTTCTCCATTTTCTTCAATATCTGACTCATCATTTTTTTTGAACAAAATTTCACATTCACTTTTTAACTGAGCCGGGCAAACATTATCAGGTAACCTGTAATAGTCGTCTGGACCATCATCCTCCCCAATAATACTTCTAAAACAATTGCAGTTGGCAAATTTTCGTCCTCTTCATCAGACAATATATCTTCCAAATAATCGAGCGCCTCTTTCAAACTCAATTTTCTAGAAAATAAATTAAATTAAACACATACATTTTTTAACTAGAGGTCAGTCGCGCGTTCCCACTGTTCAATTATAAAATTCCAAATAGCTGTCACATTATAATGAAATCTCTAATTTGATACATATGTGTAACTCAAATTGACGAAACACTCTTTTGTTGCTCGCAAGGAAATTTGTTTTGCGGGTTTCACGACCGACGATGGTAAAATATTAACCAGTCGCCTCTGGTAAGTGTATAGTTATTTATCGGAAATAGTTGCTAATGAAAATAATGAAGAGTTTGAAATTAAAGCTTTGAAATTTCACAATTTTGTATTTAATTACAACTTCACAATTGGTAATTTCTTGATTTATGTTTTAAAAATAATTCAGTTGAAGTTTGACCGCAGTATATGCAAGCCATTTCAGCCCGCTTCCTTATTGCTTCAGGTCCTTCTTCTTTCTAAATTCTTGCGTAAAACTTTACACATCTGTCATTTTCATTTGCTCTAGTTATAAGAAAGTATTGATTTAAATATGGTACAGATGAATGATGCTTCCTTTGTTAAATCATAGTAAACCATTCATGCGCTTACGATCGCCGCACCTTATATTAGTTCGATACTAAGTTGTCCGTACCATTTTACATCCTTGCGAAGGGTTATGCAATATGAAGCCATTTGATCGAGTAAAAGCTAGTATTGCCAGTATTTAAAATGTGGTTCAGCTTTGTCAAGGGCAGCAGAATATTACGAATATGTTTCTAGTAACCTCACGACAAATGATGTCTCCCGTTTTAGTTTAGCAACAAGAGCTTGTGCCAATAGCATGCGTTTTTTGCCCCAATAAGCATTTTGCTAAACCTTATGGTTTAAAAATGTTGTCGATATAATGGCTTCTACCTTCATTGAGAAGACTTCCAGTGAGTTAGCGGAATACAATTTTTGGTATTCCATTTCACGTTCGCCAGATGGGGATCCTCCAGAATAAATTTTAAGGCCCATAAGTAACCATTAACTGAGCATAGTTTGAATAACTTTATACAACAAACATTCCTTTAATTTTTTCCCAACATATTAAAGACTGTATTCCAAGTGGCATTGTCAGTAAAATTTGAAATCGCTTCCGAGCATAATAGTACACATTAGTTTAACATTAGTCTGGAAGTAGAAAGGCTTACTTATCATTAAATCTACCAAACAAAAATCCATTTCTGCTGCAACTGTTGGGATCCATTTATTGATCCTTCCTGATTACTTTTGCGTTCATAGTTTGTTCGGAAAATTTATTAGTTTCGATGACAATATACTTTATCACTTCTTCATCCAAAATAAGTCGAAATATTTTCAATGGAGTAGAGTTAGGTGATACCAGTTTTTGTATATCATTTCGCCCTAGTAAAGCAACTTATGATTTTCAGAGTGGTTACAGACCAGTATTATTTGAGTTTTTTTTTACTCTAAGCAATTTTGCGTTTTTAAGCTGTTTGGTAAATAGTTAAGCTTAGTTTTGAGCAACCCTGTGTACACTCTATATCAAAAAACTAAATAAAGGTTGTTTTTTTTTATTTTGTATCTAATACAACCAAACATTAAACCACAAACAATTAAATAAATCAAAAATTTTGAAGTCTGGCCACTGTTGCCCAAAATTGAAATTACTCAATTATATAATTAAAACATTAGAAAGATGACCAATAATTTAAAAGAAGCTTCGACAACTTAATTTGGATATTTTTGTCGCGCAGTACCTATAATGGCGCATTTGCGTACAATCAATCTTAGACACTATATTGTCTCGAACAAAGGTTGCGCTAATTTGAATACAACAATTTCCTACGATTGAATGATCCATGTTTATTAAATTGGAAGTATAAAAGAAGGCACGTTCACATCTCTAGGTAGATTTCTTATTGCGGTCATCTAAATAACAACGGATTCCGTATAACAACACACTAGCTACAACCCAAGGAGTTTAGTTTCCAAAGCCAAGTTCCAATTATCAAGACATTGATTAATTTGCGATTCAATTTTTTTTTTAAATTCACATTTTCAGCAGCTCTGTCCTACAATCACTTCAACTTTCCTTATTAACAACTAATACAATTTTTGCCTGACAACGGAGCTAATACTCGATCGCTTAGCAAGCAAGAAATTTTCATATGAAAGATACAAAATATTTGCGAAAATTTAGGAAAACGTAAAAATTGAAGTTAAAATTTTTTTGGTAAAATTCTTGGTAATTTTATTGTGAATTGCGATTTGCTAGATTTTAGAGCATTTGCCCATCGTCGGCAAATATAGACTAGTTTTGACGGAATGCTTTATAGTTTAGCAACCTGTAGAAAGTATCTCAAATTTGTTCTACAAATTCAAGCTTTGTTGAATCATATTTCGAATATAATCGAAGCAAAATTCATTTTGTTGAATTGTGGAAAAGTTGTGATTCAACAATTAGTTTCTATCATGTTTTAAACGGTTTACAAGTTAATGTCAGTTTTGCAGAGACTATTTCAGCGACGAGACCTATTTTTTGTTCAATAATGTGTAAACAAGTAATATCGATTCAGGATCTAATTTTAACAATTAGAGTAGGCAAGACCGAATTTCTTTTAAACAAACGCTTTATTGATTAATAGGCTTTTAAGTGGATTTCAAATCACTCATTAACAAAAGAGTATCAGGTTTTTGGCTATAAAGTTAGATAAAATAACTCTCCTGGGTTACTTACAAATTGCTGGAGAAGTAGTCCAAAAATGGTTCCACATCCATACACTTAAAAATTTGGACTGGTAAGCGATACTTCCTTCGAAAGAACACCGTGATGGTTGAGAGTAAAAGATTTACGCTATTAAAGCAATTTTTAAACTAAGAAAAGCTAAATTACGCTCGTATTTTTGCTCAATCAAATTGTAAATCAAAGTTAATTTTTATTTTAAGTTGGCATCAAGATTATATTCAACTACAGTTTATAATTCATTTTCCTTTATACATCGTGCTGATACTAAACAATTTTGTTGTTTTATTGAAATCATGTTTCGTACACTTCTCGAATCCCTTTAAAATGAAAGCTGAAATTGAACTGTACATTTTGTATTTTATATTTCACTCAAAATTATAACTCCTCCTTCAAATTTGTCAAATCAAGTTTGGAACTTAGCCTATTTGTATTCAAAATAACACAAAATTTCTGCCTAATTGCAACCAAAACTTTGGAATTCAAATTCAACTTTTTCTCAGAATTTTGCCCTCACTAAACATAAAATTTAACTTAATTTTTAGTTTGTCTCTTGCCAGCCCAATTTAAAATACAAACTCCACTCTTAAACTAAAAACTAAATTACAGTTATGTTTTTGCTCAAGTACTCACTATTCAAATTCAATTTCTATTCAACATTTTATTCAATTGCTGCTTAAAATTCATATACTTCGATACTTACTCAGATTTCTGTTCAAAATCCTGATACAAATTCCTTAGATACCATACTAGAGTTTCAAATTCTACTCTAACTCAGGATTTCTAATAACAATCAAATTTTTCTTAAATGCACTTTTAACTAAAGCTGAAGTTGTACCAACTCCAAATTTCTAATCAAGCACATTTAAATATGACAAAATTTCTAGCTTTAAATTGCATCCAAATTTTTGCTCAAACCCTCGATTGGATTGAAATTGAATTTTTAGTCCAAACTATGTTCAAATTTTCTTTTACCCAGTTCTAAATAAAAATTTTGCTCGCATAATTTTAACTAAATTTTTAAAATTCTCTCAAACTGTTATTAGAGGCAGTCTGGATTCCAAACTCAAGTTTTAAGCTATAAGCTCATGTATTTGCCTAAACCAAATTGTAATTTAAACAATATTCCTAATGTAAGTTACTATTTAAGATTTTATCACAATTACTGTTTAAAATTGAAATGCTTCTGTTATAAAATAAAAAGCATTCAGATTTTTCTTGATTCCTGATTTTCTAGTTTACCAAAAAATTTGTTCAAATCGTGTTTAGAATTTAACCTCAGTCACATAAAGTGCATTAAATATTTTGTTAAAATTGTTTTCAAAATGTGTTTCTCAAATGCAATATAAAGAAGACAATTTCTACTTAAAATTTCACTCAACTTCATTATATCTAGTTTGTAGTTCAAGATAATCTTCTCTCTTTAAAATTTCGTTTCTCTTAATTAATTTCCTGTCCTGAATTATGTTGAAATCTAGTTTGGAAATTTACACTCAAATTTTTGCTCAAAACCAAGTAGAATGCCCTAATCAATTTCTAATCTAAATTTCCAAATCAATTTTTAACCCAAGTAACACTGTACAACAATTTGTACTATTTGAATTCCATGCAAAATGTAGTTTAATCCAGAAACATTTACTTAATTTCTATTTTAAATTTCACTAAAAATATTGTTGGCATCGTGGTTCGAATTGTAACTTACATAATTAAAACTGTATCTATTTAATTTAAAACTAAAAATATATATTCCACTCATCGAGGCTTCACTCGTACTTAGTCAAGCCCTGCGTGGAATTTTTATTCAAAAATTGGGATTCAAACTCTATTTATAAAATTTAATTCACTTTTTTAAGCTTTTGATTCACATTAAACACAAGATGTTGTTCAAATTTAGTTTGTAATTCTAATTCAATTTTTAAATCTAATTTAAGTACCTACTCATGAATTTATTCAATTACATTTGTGAATTCAACTTCGCAGTCAGATTTTTGCTCGAAATTCCAATTTTATATTCGGTATGTTGAAATTCACAAACGTAACTTGACTTTTCTCACGTATATGGCACTCAACATTTTACTAAAATTCATGTTTGAATGAGTCACTTCATTTCTAAATTAAATTTAAAATGTTACTGAATTATTCTACTTAAAATATCAATCATTACGTTCAATTCAGAATTGAAGCTAATTTTGTTACCTTTAGATTTCCCTCTAATTTTGGTCTTTGGCCAAATCCATAGTGTTTTAATTGATCAGTTAATATTTCCCTCATAATAACTTGAAACTTTTCGGATTAAAAATTAATTTTCGTTCAAGCCCATTTTGAATATGAATAGCATTAAAACTGTATGGGGTAGAATTGCATTTGCTATGTTTTTATAGTTTAAGGAACTTTAAAGCTTGTTTGATTCATTTAAACTCTGACGAATTATTTTACATATAATTCGATATTTTGCCCTAATCAGATAAATTTCACAACGTGGATTATTTCATTGTTGATAAAAGCACTTACGTTAACGAATAAAAACGACAATCACAAAATATGCTTTTCTAGGAGAACTCCGGATCGTTAAATAATGTGCAGTAAACTATTGAGATATTTTAATTATTATGTTAACGTCATATGAGTCCGCATTATTTCGAAAGGTATAATGGCAAACTAGACTGGGCTCATAAAGAAAGGCACGGAAAACATTACAATCCATAATTAATATCTTGAACAAATTATTTTGTTACAATTGGTTTGGTTTAGGTGGCAGTACACTAGGACCAGGCATAGACACAAAAAGGTCCGTAGCCGTAAAATTAAAACAAGGGTAATATTCTCGGCCCCTATGCATACCTCTAACTAGGTATGTAAAGGTACACGCGGGAATCCGAAATATCTCTCGAAATTCGTTAAATATTCACATAATCGATCCCCAGGCATCCCTATTTTCATATTTGATTGTTTTATATATTTTTTTAAATAAAGTTTAATTTTGTTGATTAAAATTGTCTAAAAAAAATTGAAATCGATTTAGACTTGCGTTATGTTACCGAGTTACATAGGGTACATCATAGAGTTATTCAATTTTTTTTTTAGACTTTTCGAGATTATTTGTGATTAGTTTGGATTGAATTAAACGTATAACATTGATTTAGGTGAAATCCTCAAAATCCGAGATTTTGTTATTTTTGAATTAATCTAGACTTATATGGATTTGAATAGCGTTAATTTGCTTAAGGTATCGAATTTATTCGAAATTATCAGCATTATTAAATGTTTTCAAGAATATTCGACATTTTGCCAAGTCTGATCGATATATTCGAAATTCTTAATGAATTTTGGTTTATGAGATTTTCAAGATTTGCGTTAGCGTTAAGTTACTTAAAGTTAAGTTAAGTTTGAGGACATTTTTCGAGATTATTGAAAGATTTTTGAATTAATCCAGATATTCTGAATTTGGAAGACATTGGGTTGCTTGAAGTCTAGATTATTCGATACTTTCGAGATTATTTTTGAAAAATTTTGTAAGATTTTTGAGATTTTCGAGATTAGGTAACCTGTGACGTTACTCGCATGATGCTACTTATTACTCTGATCTCGAAGAATATATGAAGATTTTGTGAATTCTTATTCGAGATTATTTCAAATTGTCCAGATAATCTTCAGTTCTTCGATAATATTGAAAATTAGTGTTGCTTATTAATGTTAAATTATTTCTTTATGTTGAGTTGTCATCATGATGATCTGTAATATGATCATTTCTCTGCATATATGATTTTTTCAGATTGTATAATTTAAGTGATTATGGAAATTAAAATAAAATTTCTTGGAATATGTGGTTCTTCCGATAACTTTGAATGAATCATTGTTATGGAATGCTCCATGACGCTAGTCAACGTTTAACTTCGACCCAGATAAGTTCCATTCGAATGAACTCCTGAATCTTAAGCCCTGTTGCCTAATTGCTGAAATAATGAATGTAAAAAATGTTAAAACTTTCAAGAACATTTTGTAAACAGTAGGTAATTTAGCTTTGAAGGACACAAAAAAGTTAAGACTACAAGCTGCAATAAACTACACCTCTAATTTAATACATTCCATTCTGTCCGCAAACACAAGTAACTCTGATTAACAATAAACTGTGCGCTTCAAACCTAATATTTCATTCGTTTGGTTCCTTCCTTTTATAAAATTTAAAGCGGCATATTATAATTTTGTATATATACCTATGTTGTAATTTTGTACCCGCGGAACGCGAACACATACAATTTTAAAATTTAAAGACACCCCATTGCGTAACATTACCTACCTCTTCCATCAATTTTCGATTCGATATATTGTTAATTTGTTAAACTACGATTAGACAAGTGCATTACGTTTAATATAAAAATTGAAATCACCACCTGAGAGGAAATTCTTCAAATATCATTCAAACAATAATAGGTTTATAGTTTATATAGCACAAACCACACACGCATACAAATTAGAAATCGATTTATGGTATCAAAATAAATCAACCTAAAATAAATTAAGCTCAAGCCTGCGTGATAAATTGTCAAATAAATTAGAAATCAAATGAGTAGTATGTCGATCGTAAGCTCTGTTCTGTTGTGTAACCTTCTTGTATCGAAAGGTAAGCAAGCAGCAACAAATTGACAAAACTCGTCCCATCACATTTTTGTGAAGTGTAAGTATTTTAGTTTTATGTATACACCGATGAATGTTTTCCAAAATATTGAAATATATAAATAAATAATAATAATTGAAAAATGATATCCCGCTGATAACTCTGTGTATTACGTTGAAAACTTCATACAAAAGAAGATTCTATAAAATCTTATGATTACCGAACCAAAAAGAGACTCTGTTTAGTTTTCGGTGTTTTTGCTTGGTAATCTTGATGAATTGGTTCGATACACATCGCTCTATATATATAATTAAGAGTACAAATACAAAAATGTGGAAGTTTCGTGATGCAGAAATATTAACTTGCGGATGATTGTCATTTGTATAGTAACAAATCATTGATTTTCACAGCACTTGAGATTTTCTGTTACTTGAATATATTTTCAACATGACATGTGGTATATACCGCACAAATAATGTGTTATGGAAACCAAACAAATTGATGAACTTACATAAATATTTAGCTCATCGAATATTCCACTTTGCATTTTTTATGTATTTTTTTATACGTACGTACGATGTATAAGTATGTACATATATAATATTTATGTGCCATAACAATAATAATGCAGTCCATTATTGTAGGCGTGCATCATTAAAATATACCCGGCTTTAAATTATGTATATATAATTTTCGCGTTTCAATTTGTGTATGGTAACCGGAAAATAAAAATCGACTTAATACCGTAAACAATAATTTAACGCAAACCAATCAAAAGGCAGTTTTGTGTGTGTGTAGTATACAAAATATAAAACCCAAAGAAGTAAATGAATGCTAAGTACTTTTTAACGACAGCGCGAAATCGCGCATCAAACAAACAAAAAAAATTCTATATATGTATACAAAAAGCAGAATTTCACCATAATACTCGTATTTATAGTAAGCATATATACATAACCAACAACCAGTGTGATCAACAAGAATATTAAATTATTTTATTAAAAAGTTAAAAATATTATTAAAGATAAAATGTTGACTTCTTCGCGGTTTGATCTTAAATTTTATTTGCTCTTATATGAATTTATAAAAAAAGAATTTTTTTTAACTTCGTTTGAGTTGAGATCGCGCGGTTTTTACTTTCGGTGGTTGATTTTGATTGGATTTCTATAAATGTTAATCCTTAATTGATAATCAAATAAATAATTTGTTTGATTTGGAATATATTCAAAATGGTTCACACTTTTTTAAGTTATTGGCATTTTGTTTGTAAATTATGTAAAATCATAATTGAGAAATCAAACCATATATCAGTTTGAGTTTTTACCCCTCATATGTTGTATATTCGTCATACAATGTCGATATATCACATCGCAGATATTCTTAAGTGCATAATTTATATTATTTTATTTTGACATAATGTAATCACGTTTTTCGATTGTAAGTAGATAAAAATCCGCAGATGGTTTACAAAATTCGCGTTGTATTTTTTTTGTGTTTTAAATTTTATTTACCCCGAAACTATAATTTGTCACATTAAAATGAATGAGTGTATCAAGATAAGATTAACATTTAACACCAAATCTTTGTTACATATTTGGTGGAAGTGGGGAATATTATAGGTTTACCTCAAGGTAGAAAATCGTACATAAAAAAATATTAATCTTATAGCTCTTTGATGTTACAGCTTGAATATAATTTAATCTAAATATTAGCATAAATAATTATCTCTGAACACCTACGGTAGAATTAAAGCAGATTTGGTGTCTATATAATATGCATATTGCTATTGCTGTGTATCACAAAATGTCAATATTTTGTAAATAAAGACGACTTATCGAGCCTAAAAACAAAATTTACACAATTCAATTTAATTGGGACGGAATCTTAGTGATGTATTTAAATGAAACAACAACAACTTTCGTTAGTATATCATTTTTCGGTTTTTCATAAATTATATTTTTGTTTTAAATTTAAAAATTCATCAAAAGTTTACTAACATCTTATTCAGTGAGATGATTATACGAGTACCACTAAACCCTGAGTGAGGGTGACGAATTTTAACAAATGACGAAATAAAACTGTGTACCAGATTTTCTGAATGCAGTCAGGATATATCGATGAAAAAAAAACCGGTCAACTGCTAGTGTAACTCGCGTCATCAGGGTTCCTTTCGTCTAGCAGGCGAATAAATACACTAAGTCCGAGTTCGCGACAATATTCTGCGGAAAAATTTTCAGCAGGATTGCATGCGATTTAAAAATATTTTATTCAGAAGGGGAAATTTGTTTACGAAATAGACTACATTGATTGGTTGCCTGCTGAAAATTTTTCAGCAGAATAATGCAACAATGAGATTTATAAGATAGCGGTAACTACAAATGGCTACCTCAAAATACATTTGTCTGCCGGCGATGTTACCTTAGTAAACACAACAAGAGAATCAGCGACCCTCGACGAAATTAAATAATATAACAAACAACATAACCTTACACACAAAAAAATAAAATGTCACCACAACACCGAATCGGTGTTACATAGTGTCCCACCGATCGGATATTTATAATTTGAATCCAATCGGATATTATAATAAAAATGGCATAAAATACATTTGGATAAAAACTTTTACACCGCATAAAACCCAAACAGGAACATTCATCTTTAGGAAAACACCTAGAGGTGCATTTTATTAAATCCAAAAGGAGTTTTTATAAAAATTTATCTTTTCGGATAGATAAAAATATTTATCCGTTGATGCGTATTTAATTTTATAAAATTCAGTTGGAGAAAAATAAAATACTTTTTCGGATAAAAAACCAATTAACACAGCACATTTTTTGAGTGTATGGTTTTTATCCCATTGGTATTTTATTTTAATGTATGTATATGATTTTAATATGTTCCGGATATTGTAAGAGAATTGAATCTTCTCATCAGGCCGCTGCGACTAGACTGATTGTTTCACAATTTAAATTCTATTATACAGAAGGAATATGCAGGTTGCTTTAGCGAATTTAACTAATACAGCCAAAATCTCTTACAATTTTACTTTTTCACGAAAACTCCAAACGGTGTAAATATTTACTCCGATAGAACGGAAATAATCTCTGGGAAGTACCTTTTAAAAAATCCGCTGTTGACAACTTTTGCGTTTACTCCGAACGGTGCAAAAGTATACTGCTCGATACTTTTGGATATTTTAAAATTTGTACCCGATCTTGCGGAGTTAATATGGTACTATTGGATAAAAAATAAAGGTTTTTTCGGATAAAATACCATTCACACCGCAATATTTTTTTGTGTGTAAGTACCGTGTAGCTAGCTCAATTTGTATGTATATTGTGTGTAATTCGCAAAGGCCACTCTGATTTTTTAAATTAAGTATAGTTTTGAAAAATCATTTTTTTTGTAGCTTCTACTTTGCGCCTAAATCAGTTACATATTTCTATGAAATTTATGAATACGAGCCCTAAATGTTCGGACACTAAATATTTTTCATGTATTTCTCAAATATTAATAAAACCAATTAACTTTACAATTTAATTTTTTTTCTATTATAAAGATACATTATTCTTACACTATTTTTTTAATTCGGTCTAAAGGGAAAGGTAATGCCTGTATTCCATGGGAAAAATTGACTCACATTCAAAAACAACAAAAAGAGAAAAATAATATGATACTCCATATAAGAGACAAAGACAAGTTTTTTTTTTTTTTTCATTTTAAAATAAAAAACAAAAAAAAAACATTGTATTTGTCTCTTATATGGGGCATCATATTATTTTTCTCTTTTCGCTTTTTTTAACTGTGAGTCAATTTTTCCCATGGAATACAGGCTTAATAGAAACAAAATTTAAATTCATAACTCATATTATCATCAAACTTTGCCGACACATAAATATTCGGACACTGTACTTTGGTAAGACGTTATGTCACCTTTAGCCCTAATAACTGCTTTTATACGAGCAGGCATAGTTTTAACAAGAGCTTTGCATTGTTCAACGGTAAAACAATCCCAAATAGCCTGTAACTTTTGCCGCAAATCAGCAATATTTCTCTATGGGTGATTTCATGCGGGCCATTCAAGAAGAGGAATATTATGATCTTGCAGCCATGTTTTAGTAGTTTTTTCCGAATTGCAAGATGCTCTATCTTGTTGGAAGATAACTTTTCCTTCAGGCGATAAGGTCGGTGTTGAAGACAACAAGTTATTTTCAAGAATTACCTGGTATTATTATTTCACCTCTTGCTGTACATTTTATTGTAAATGAGCTATTGCTCAAAATAGAATATGTATGCATGAGGTGGAAATTGTTTGAAAAAATTTAAGAGATTTTTCTGCCTAATGGAAGCAGCTTCATTATTTTTTTTTTTTTTTGATTTTTCTTTTGATCCGTTTACTCTGTTTCCATCTGTGCTTTTCCTTTTAATACTAAATTATTGTTAAAGTACAATAAATAAATAAATAAATTGACGGTACCTTCAATGAAATGTATCTTTCCTACACCATTTGCAGATATATTCCCCCAAACCATTACACCTACTGGAAACTTATTTGTTCGTTTTAGACAGTCTTTGTGGAATGCTTCGTTTTTTGTTCTGATAACTCTTTTTCGATGATCACCCACACTAACATCAAATCTTGATTCATCGCTAAATATTTTTTTTCCCCGTTTTCAGTAGTCCTTAATACTCTTTCCTTTGCCCAGGCTAAAAGTTGTGCCTTTTGTTTATCTGTATCCAGTGGCTTTTCTTTTGCCTAAATAAATATGCCTTCAAGTCAAGAATTTTTAAATTTTTTAGCTTAACAAACCTTATGAAAGTGCAATAGGCTAATATTTTTCCTCGAAAACTTACCAAAGGGAGTGAACATTTATTTGTAAGCCTAACTGCACAGGATCTAGGTTTAATGATCACATTCCAAATATTATTGATCAATTGTAAAAATGAAATTGAGCAACTACTGCAACCTGGTATGAGGCACCATTTTTAATGTGAGTAAGCTAAATACATATTACATACGTACAATATTTTGAAATTGAAACACTAAGAAAAATAAACAATTTTGTATTTGTTACCGTTTTTGACCCTCCTTTGGTTCTAGTATTTAAATCAACCACCAGATGTAATCCACTTTACGATAAAAGGCGACTGTGATAGAGATGTCTCATTATTTTCCTGTAATCTATGGCGTTCAATTTTTATTTTTATGTTTAGTTTGTCACGCCACATCTAATTTAATAAGTTTTAGATACATTTATTTTATTTGTTTGTTTGATTTAATATAAATTTATATATTTAAATATTTTAATGTTCAATGTTCGTTTATTTTTTATAAACTAATTTTATTTTTTTTTCCACCGCTGCGTGTTGAAATCAAAGATGCGAATGCGACTAATTTAATTTTCTTTTTTCTTTTATTTTGTTTTATGTTTTTGTGTATGTGTATGTGTATGTCGTGCAGCGATTGGTCGATCAGATATGGCACGAGAAATTAACTCATTGTACCCGAGATATTGTATGGAAAAATAATGTGATGTAAATATTGTATGTAGATAGTGGTAAGAGTGAGTATTGAGTGGAATATATTTTGAGTGAATATATTGTAAAGATAAATTGGGTGAAAAGGTACCAATCGTTTCAAGAACCCCTCTTATTGCGAAATTTTTTACATTTTCTGGCATAGAAAGTTCGGAAATGAATGGAAGAGAGGCATAATTTTAACTTACATTTTTTTGCTAATATTGTACATCAAAAACTGCATGACCTGAAAATAAAGAAATACTGAGATGAAATATATAAGAAGCGCCCTTTTATAGGATAATCCACTTGAGCGGGTGAGCGAAAATTTTGCTCCTTAAGCTTTGGTCTCCCTAAAAATGGCCAAAAATATTATTGTGATTCTAGCCATTGAACTAGTTGTGGGCAAGCAAGTTTTGTAGTTAAGCAAATTTTAAGTCAGCGTTTGTTGTTCATGAGAAAATCGACCGCTGCACACAGCCGGACACCGAAGTCTCTCCATTATGGAATAGAATATTAGGGTATTCAGTATATGGTGAAGCACCTATATTTGCCATAAAGTCGCAAATCAGGCGGATGAATCATCTGTATTAGATGAAATGAAAACACAACAGCAAACATAAAAATCAAAACCGAAAAGTTGAAATCTCCGAACATAATAAAGCCAAAATTCTCGCTCATATACATGGCAGTAGATTACGAGAGAAGCTGTCAAAGAAGTTTTTACAAAAAGTATGATCTAACTTAAGCTAGATCGTCATAAACTCCTAAATTGAATCAGACAACAAAAGTTCAAAACAGATTTTTTCCGAACAGCAATAAACCCTCCACTTCCTTTAAAGTTTGTATTGGAATCGCACCGCTCACGACGGAAAACATGAAATTCCAATGAGAAAATATCTGCAGAATGAAAATCGATCGTCATACAAATTTCGGTCTGAACTATTAATTTTCACCGCATGCCAAAAATTGACAGGCCATTACTGAAATTGTTAGAGTGAATGAGAATTAAAAATGTTAGAATTTAATGTATCAAAATTAATAGAATTATGTACGTAAATGTGAGAATTAATAGAATTTACTTAGGTACTATTATGTAATGTGCTATTGGCATCCCTAATTAATCCCTTGGTGGCCGATTGTATTGTTTCAAATACTTTGAACGACGATGGAAGTACTCAACTGATATTAGCGAGTTGATGGTGCCCTTTATAATTTCGTCAAGTTTAAATTCATGTTACCTGCTTGGTTTTTAAAAGGTATAGACTATAGACGCCTTTACATAGTTGGCGTCAATAAAAGTTTCTCATAATACTTTGATTGTATTTTACGTTTTGAATCTCAATTAGTTTGGTCTATAATTAGCCATTTTTATAAAATTATCAATTAATTCGAATTTAGTGTCAAGTACCGAGTTAACCTTAGTTATCGGGCCAGCTGGATCCTCGGTATAACCTTCTTAAAATTTAATATTTCCGAATAAATCATCGCACGATCCTCGATTCCTGGTATATGGCAATCGTACCAAACGAATTTAGCCTGGCAGTCCTTGAATAATCTTATCCATTTGTCAAAATTCAGAACGTTTGCAAATTAGTGATCCGCGACCATTATAACCGGTTTGGTGCATGTTGCCATTGTACTAATAAGTACCGCAATGGAATTATGTTTTAGTACGCTTTCGTTTGCTTTGAGTTAATTTATTCTTAATTCGACTAGTACATAAACACTATTAGAGATTAATCAGCAAAAAAACTGTTGTATTAGCTCCATACAATTCAATTAATTTGAGGCTCTTCCAGTTACCATCAACACGGAGAATCAATTCTATTGCGCTACCACGTTGGTGGCGAGAAACTTTAACAGATGAAATAAAATTATATCGTATATGCACAGTTACTTATGGTACGGCTACAGCACTATAAAATTCTTACACCTTGGATTGTAGAATTCATATGAACCATCTTTCATGTAGGGGGTTAAAATAAAATTGGGGAAGGGCAGATTGTAATGAGAACTGCTAAGTTTGATTTTATAATGGGCTTAGGTCTAGGATGAAAAAACCTGTCCCTTAAGCTTTAAGCAAAATCGGTTGGCTTTCAGGGGAAGCTATCATATGTTTACAAACGTATGGATGCCATATAAAGTAGCGCACCGTTTCAGATTTTCGAAGTTCTAAGTCTTTTATTTTTATTTTAGAATTTGGAAATTCTGGCCACCTTTAATGATACATAACGCATGTACTAATTTTTGTCATTTTTTAGCATATCTATTATTTTCAATACTTTCTTTGTTATTTGAGCAACTAATAAAGCTGCACATAGTTCAAAACGAGGAATGATTTAGCGCATAATTTAAGCACATGGTAATTTCCTTACCTGAATTGTTTCATCCTACGACAAATAAGGTGTAGACCATAGAGATTGCATAAACAATTTAGCTATAAATACCATTCTCGCATGTATTTAGTCCCAGTGGACCAAATAATTGAGCAATCTTCGAGGGAACCGACCGTTTAGTATTCTCTTGACCTAATTTATGATGGTAATCCATCGCATTCCAAGGACCTGTGTTAAACTAACTACTAATTCCTGTGAATCTGATATTAGTTCATTATGGTTAGAAGCAAACTTTTTAAATCGAAACCGCCGGAATGAAGAAAATTATTAAATTTGTCTTTACAGTGTTTAAATTCAAATTTCGTTCCCTTCTTGAATCTCTTTTTGCGAAAGGAAACAAAAAAACATTTTGTTTTGTTTCTTTCTCTTGGAACGAAATCCACCAAAATAAAATATCTCTCCTCTCCTATCCTTTGTGTTTTATGTGAGGAGAGACATTTTATTTTTTTCGATTTCGTTCCCGGAGAAAGAAACAAAACAAAGTATTTTTTGTTTCCTTCCACAAAGAGCGAAACAAAAGATTGGATACCATTGGAACAGCCGAAGTCAATGTGCGGTTTAGATCGAAAAATTATCGTTTAGATCTTGTAGTTATTAGGTCATACAAAAAATTTAACACCTTGATGGGAAGGAATTTGTGAAACCAGCTTCTGCTAGGCTGGCGGATAAATTTTGATGGCGTTTCTTCGGAGGTAAAAGAATTCGGAGTGAACCATTCTCTTTCGTTGGAATTTTACGAATGGATAAAATATTAGGCATCCTGTCGTGTTTTCCAATAATGTTTCCCCAATGGTGAAGTTCAAAGCGACAATCGTGTTGAAGGAATATTTAAATATTATTGAGCCACAATTTTATATAATAAAAATGATTTAATGGTTTAGGGCTCTCTATATTGTTTTTATTTTTTTAAAATTAACTTGAGCCGAAAGGACTCACTTCGAGTCCATTTTCAAAAGCGTTTATAAAACTGTTTTCAATACAATTTTCCTTTTATAAATCCCTGGATTTATAAAAGGAAAATTGTATTGAAAACTTTTTTATAAACGCTTTTGAAAATGGACTCGAAGTGAGTCCAAAAGCTCAAGTTAATTTTAAAAAAATAAAAACAATATAGAGAGCCCTAAACCATTAAATAATTTTTATTATGTGTTGAAGGAAGGTGCAAAGCCCATATTTTGCAAACATTATTCCATACCTTTTGCAATACGTTCGAAGGTGGAGGAAGACAACAAAACAATGGTCAGTAATGGAGTCTTCGGCCCGGTGAAACACAGTGATTGGGCAAGTCCAATTATTGTAGTTCCGAAGAAGGACATAGGAATCAGAATATGTGTCGACTTTAAGGTCAGCGTAAATAGATGGGTGGATTTCGAGCATTATCCCCTACCAAACATCGAAGATGATTTAGTGAGTTTGTCAAGATGTAGCATTTTTACTACATACAATAGACTTGATTGGGGTATATCAGCAGGTTGAGGTGGCTAAGGATTCAAAAAATATGTTTACCATTAATACTCACTGAGGCTTATATAGGTACAATAGGCTAGCACAATATGAAATTTCCAGCGGAGCAACAATCGTTCAGAATATAATGGATGAAGTTCTTCAGGGAGCACCAAATACAGCTTATTACATCGAAGATATAATCATAGCTGGAAAGAACCTGGTGACATGTCAAAATAATATGGAGAAAGTGTTCCGACGTCTAGCTAGATATAACATTCATGTAATTGAAAATAAATGTAACTTTCTCAGACAGCAATTGGAATATCTTGGGTATAACATCTTCATTTGGATGAAAGATTGCGATGTGGCATTCAACCGATGTAAACATTTGTTATCGGGCGGTAATATGTTGTGTCATTATGATCCATCAAAGCAACTGATTTCGGCGTGTGATGCTAGTTCTTTTAGAAGGGTTTCCCAACATATCTTCGTAAACAAAATAATCCGTAAAGAAGGGAATAAAAAAATCATTACAGACATAAAATAAAAAATCGGCGTATTATTAAGCGAATTGGTTAATTACGTCGGTAATTGTTGATGTTCGTAGAAAATTTGTTCCATCTATTAACAAAAAATGTTATTTAATAAAAGATAGATTTAATTAAAATTAGATTTACTTAGAAATTGATTTCCATTAGAAGAATAAATTTAATTTTTGTGACGGGAAATTCTGTTAAGCGAGAGAAAAGGGTTTGGTACTAAATCTTACTTTACAAAATCTTACTTTTTAAAATCTTACTTTTTGACGAATCTTACTTTCTTCAAAAATTAGGATTTTCATGGCGAAAACGAAAGGCCGCCTCTTTTGGCGAAGGAAAATTTTAATTTAAAGTAAAACAAAATTCAACACAGGGATACTGGAAATGAGAGCGTATCGAAATCTTAGATTTCAAGAAAGTAAGATTCGTCAAAAAGTAAGATTTTGATAAAAGAAAGATTTTGAGAATAAAGATTTAGATACGCTCCCGAAAGAAAATTCTGATAACTGAAGAAAAATTCCAATAGGTGAAGGAAAATTTAAGTAAATTAAAGATAAAAATTACGCGTCCAGAATTTTTCTAATATCATTTTTTACCCCTATTTATGAATTAAGTTTATTTTTCAATTGTATTTTGGGGTTTCTGTTTCACTGTACAACCTGCTAAGTTCAGGTGTAATATTCACGGTACGAACAAAAATACACCTTGCCCCACAAACAAAAATAAAACACGCCTGGCCAAAATGGTGAATTATTCTTAAAACACTTTGTATTGTTTGGAAGCAAAATTGTTAAATAAACCTGTAATATCTATAATTAGAATTTCGTTAAGAAACTAACATCAAAAATTGTAATTCAAATAAATTTTAAAAAACTTCCACCAATTTAGTTCACCAAAAATATTTTAACCACTTTCCAGATGTCCACATTCCCAAATGTTATCAAAAATAATTTTAAAATTGCATTTGCTTACAAATCGGGTTTTGAAATATCGCGTTTTCAACCATATCGCGTTTTGTACCAGATCGTGTTTTGAAATATTGCGTTTCGAGCAGCTTCCATTGGCAACAAATTCAATAAAATTATCAGACTGGTTTTTTGTACAACTAATTTTTGTTGCCGATGATAAAATTTGTACGCATACCAAAATGGTTACTGAAATATGTAGAAAATATTTAATTATAGTTTCCAAAAAAATTATTTCTTAATTATTTCTTGTTTGCATTTGAATATATGTCTGCCTACAAATGTTTATGTTTAAGGTCTTATATTTTAACCCATTTGGATGTTTCACGTTAAATCTCTCAGTAACGTTTGATAATTTAAATAATTTGTGGAATTGAGCTACTTAAAAATCAACGGAAAATTTACTCTGAAGAAATGGGTGAAAAGAGCTTGTGGTAATGCGGTCTGAATAGGATGGATGATCTTATATCGTATTTAAGAAATGTTTAGGAGAATTAATGTTACGTTTATAGGCCTTATACTATAGTACGAGTATATAAGGCGGGTTTTGTTTGAAAAAATGTCGATTTAATTTTTTCACGTCGGGTTGGCGAAGAAAGATTCGTCAATGTTAAATTGTTGGTAATTGGACGCAAATTTCAAAAATAACTCTCGTTCAACGCGTAAAATGAAAGGTAAGGGCAAAAATGGTTTGGCCGGTGCAAACTTGCTTATAATTAATTGCATATGTATTAAATTCTGTGATAGTACCACCTTTATTAATAGGGGTTTTTATAACAACCCCATCAATTGAATATATTCCGATAACGATGTTAAGCATCCTTTAAAAAAATATCGAGATACTTTTTTCGGAGTTTGCAAATTTTTAATATTATAATTTATTTGAATAAGAAATTCCAAAGTATCAGGTTGCCTAATTTAGATCGAACGTCCACTACAAATCGAACGACACCACAAGAAAAAAAATATTAGTTAAAATGTACGCTTAGTTAAAAGGTTGGTTTACAAGAAAGGTTTTGTTACCCTAGTTCCCTACATTCGCGCATCCACTCAAATTACACTTTTGTGGTTATTTCGCTGGTTAGGTTGGTTTGATAGTGATCAGATGTAAACACCAAGGGTAAAAATCATCCTCGAGGACCAACCTTCAAAAAATTTTGATAATTCATCATTCATTTCTCGCAAACTATACAAAATCTTTCACAATGTTTGTATTGAGAGAAGCAAAGAGAACATACTGCGTGTGTACAATTTACATATCGGTGATGTCAATTCACAATACGACCAATTTTAAGCGTTCAGATATACATCTTAGTGGTATATAACATGTAAGGTATCGTAAATAGATTTCTAGTATAAATATAGCAACTGCAGCATATAAAATACTTCTAGAATTCTTTATACAATAGTAGTGTCGTGTGTCGCTGTAAACCTAGCATAATGAATAATTATTTTGCCTTTGCTTTACTTCTTGATAAAATTCAAAATTTTAAATTTCAAAGTAGGCATAATACGAAAAAGAATGAATTCTACTTTTTGCTTTGTTCACACCCAATCAAATTTATCATATAATTTTATCACGCCAGGTAGCTATGACCGAACTACAAAAATGTAACTCTTGGGGAAGGTGGAATAATATTTATATTTTGCTGACTGGCATTCACAACATTTTTCGACTTGACAATCAGAAAAATGAAGAGGCCAATCATTTATAATATATCTACCAAAAAAGTAGAAATATTAAATCCCTCTGTACTTTAACTCAAGAGTCATACAAAGTGTATCGACCTTGAATAACGAAGAATGAGAACCCTCCTTGAGTTCTCTATGTGGTAGTTTGGTTTCGTACTGAAAAGTTCGGCCTACTCTTCAGGTACCTACGACGAAACTACAAAAATACAATTCAAACTTCATATATTAAGTATGAAGCAAGAACGTACTGACCTAGCGAATTATATCCATTAAATCAAAAAACTCAATTATACACACACAAATGATATTTCTGCTTGGTTTTTTGATTTTGATTTAGTGAATATAATTCACAGTACTCTGATTTTACACTTAAAGGATTAAACGAGAGTTGGATTTTTGCAGTTCGGTCGTAGTTACCTGAAGAGTAGACCTTACTTTTCAGTACGAAACCGAATTACCAACACAAGAATCTCAAAGAGGTTACTCATTTTTGAGAGTCGATACATTGGTATGACTCTGGGGTAAAGAAAGGGGGAGCGAGAATAATAGTTCTACTTTGCTGGTATTATGTATTATGTGTGATTGACTGCTTTATTTTGCTGATTTACCAAATAGGAAATAATGAGTATCTCACTACAATTAATATATTGTCTATAAAAATCCGAAACATTTATCAATCTTCAGATTGTGCGGCTGGGTTCACCAACAATTTCGTCAAACTTCGTCTAAGCTGAGGGCTCTACAGCAATAAAAAAAACTTGAACTTGCAATTGCAACCTTATTCAAAAAAATGCGCGCGCTTTTGATGAAAACTCGAACAATAAGCGCAAATCATCGGCGGCATATAAATATTTATTTATTTACTTAATTTTGATTATAAAGATATATTCATATAAATACAGCATAATATACATATAAATAATTGTCTCTCGTGTTAATTTAAAATGTCATACAATTTTTATTAACAAACGACAAATAATTTATTGGTTTTAATAAAATTCAAGTTCTTAAGATTTACACACAAAATTATTTTATTCCTTATACTCCGTGTCCAGTTTTATTCTCGATCGTCGTCGTCGTCGTCGTCTTATTGTTGTAGGCGTGAATTATTATTATTGTTCCGTTTTTCTTACAAACAAACAAAAAAAGAAATTCCTAATATACAATTGTACAAAACTATAGCACGAGTGTGAATCTTGTATTTATGTTATTAATTCTACCTCTTCTGAAAAATTGAAGAAAATATCAAGATTTCAACACTTTAACAACATAGTTTATGTGCTCCTATAACAAAGATTAGAATATCTTTTTGTATTTGATTAAATTATCAATTAATCAACACGATATATACGCGACTAATCAAGTTCTTATGCTAACCCTATAAAGTGTAATGCGGATAAAAAATATTTTATGACAATAAGGGTTATTGCAAATCAATTAATTTATTAAAAGCAAACGAGGATAAAATTGTCTGTATATACCTGTCTAGCCAAGGGTTAACAATCACAATGTTATTCATTTTGATTTATTTAGTTTTCTAATTAAAGATTTGTGACATTGGGTTAAATATATTTATTTAATTTAAAGTCTTGATGATGATGATGTGTTAATCATCTTGTATTATATTGATGAGGAAGTTACACCAAAAAAATAAAACTAACAAAAAACAAGAAGAGAGTTAAAGAAAGAAACATTATTAATTGATTAAGATGCCGTCGCGTCGTGTCGATACGATGATCATAAGTTTTATGTAAATTTTTTTTTTTTTTAAGTTCTTAAAGTGTGTGTTTATTTAAAGTTTAAACTAAATTATAGAGATCATTAATTTTTAATTTTTTTTTTTTTTTTTGAGTGATGATATGTTTACACAACCGATTTTATGACTAATAGACAAGTGGTAGCCAGAGGTCATACGTTAGTAAATTTCATTACGAAAAAAAAATAAAAAAAATGGGATTGGCTTAAATAACCGTTTTGCTTAATCAGATTACTAAGTGGTAATTTGTAAAGCATCAAATCTGACATTATGCATAATTCGTATGCAGAATATAGGCAGCAACTCCTTTTTATTTTTGGGAGCAAATAATGCTGCCTATAATTTTATACATTTACATAACAAAAACACAAAAAACTATTTTTTTTTTTAATGAAGTCGATAATCGGCTGATAGTAGTCCATTTATAATCGTAAAAGTTTATTTAAAAAAAAGAAAAACAGAATACACAAACACACCGATTTGTAAGAAACTTAATTTTTTTTTTATTCTTCTAAAACGAACCGATTTATCGAATCGATAAGCCTTAAGATTATTCTAATTGATGACATTAGAATATCAAAAAACTATTTATTTTCTATATAGTGTGTTGTATTGTGATGTGATCGATGTATACACATATGTAGATATACACAGACGCGGCTAATAGTCGAGAGTTCTGTTGTTTGGTTTTGTGTTAAGTCATAGACAACCGGACGCAGATATCATAACTTCTAAGATGTTCTTTTTAACTTTTATTTCAACGTACTCATCTTAAACAAAAACAAAAAAAAAATCAATACATTGAGTGAATATAGTGTCGAAGAAACACCTCACCGCACTATTCTAATTCTAATTTTTGTTCTTCTTCTTCTTTTCCGTTGAGGAAAATTGTGTTTGTACGAACTGTGCGCGATGCGCAACTGTAATTTGTTTGAAATGTAATTTATTTATGTTAGCAGATAGTTTGTTAAGGTTTCTCTATTTTAATAACAGTTAAATAAAATATTTAAATATTCAATAGTCAATAATCAATGAAGGGTGTGTTGTGTTGGTTGGCGTATAAGTTGGTTTTCGTGGAATTGTGATTTTATTTCTAGTTCATTTACACAACGTCTAATTTAATAAGTACCTAGAGCTATATCATTTATATTTTTATGATGCAAAATGTTGTGGGTTGGTAAATAAATAGGGCCCCTCCACATAATAGGCTTATGTGAAAACGATACAGACAATTTTTATTGCGATCATTTTTATTATATTATTTAAATTCACACTTTAAGATTATTTATGGACGAGTAATCAGGTAAGATTATATATCGTCGGTCTAGTTTTATTGGGACGGTAGTTTATATTGCATCTTCCCATCATAATAATATTGCATGTAATAAAATGAAAAAATAAATTTTAATCGATTTATCAGATTTAATTTTTTGATAAAGCGTAATAAAAATATAAAACCCAAATAAAACAAATTTACATATAAGAAATCGGCAGGTTATCAAGAATTTTTCCACCTTAAAATTTTTTTTTTTATTGAACAGAATGATTATGCAGATTTCGACCACTATTATTATTGCTATAATTATTAGTGTTGTAACTAACATGTTCAACAATTATAACTTACAATTTCTTATATTTATTATATGTGTTTGCTAAGGTTTCTCATCTTGTTAAGATGTAACAAAATTTGAAGAACAAAAAAACTGATTAATTAAACTTAACTGATTGCTTTTGTAAGCACTTTTCGTTAAATTCTTAAATAGATATTAATTGTGTTTATATTTGACTTAATTTTTATTTTATGTAAATTCGAAGAGTCATCGCGCAGCGCGCATGTGGAATATAGTTATGTAAATCACTTTTTTATGTCTTCTTAAGGTATTGTGTAGGCATCACACTTAAGATGTTCGTCGTGTTATGATGGATTTAGCATTAACAAATTTTTTTTTCGGTGTTTAATTTTTTTACATATTATGGGTTATAGAGGTTATGGGTTTGAAACTTTACGGGTTGGTTTTCAAATTTGTCTACCGAACATATTTTATTGGAAAGTTGATTTGTCATAACTGCATCAAAAGTGAATAAGTTTGAAACGTAAAAGTGACACCACTGGACTGCTATTTGACTAAAAAAAATTATTAATGTTTGTCTTAAGGTCATGAAACGTCCTTGGTTTATCAGCAACGAACAGACTTCAAATTTAAATAGATCCAAGATAAATAGTCCGAAAGTTGTTGACACATTTTTTGCGATACATGACATCAGCATAAAAAATAATAAATTGGCAACACAAATAATATTTTCGAACAGGAAAAATAATTTTTGGGAACAAAAAAATTAAATCGAGACAAACCCTTTTAAAATTAATTTCAGTTTTTTAATTAATTTATTTATAAATTTGTTGCCAATTTATTATTTTTTGTTTCAAAAAAATTTTTGTGTGTAGCTCAAATATTAACTGTTTGTGTGGTTTATTGCCAGCCCCTTTAAACCTAGGGTTGTGACTTGCCATAAGTACAAACGCTTGTAATCTGTTAGTATTGTTTATGGGAGCAGTTTAAATATTAACAATAGCCATTAGTATGCAGACGTTTTTATTGTTTCTAAACTGAACTGGAGAGTGGCACATTATCCTTATGAGTAAGGACAACAATTCTATCACATCTACCGATCGTGATAACGCATTCGGCTCCACTTTAAATTTGCTCTTCGGTATCTTTGCCTTCGTAACCAAACACATTGCTTCCATTTTTTCTAGACGTTCCGTGCAAATAATGACAGACTGAGTCAGGCTCTTAGCAGTCAAGGACCTCGACTTCCGTCTCCTCGATCAAATTGCATTCCTGGATTATTGCACTGACAAATTGAAGTTCAATCCGAAATATTTCCCAGAAATCTATGCCAAAAATAAAATTCTTTGCAAAACTTGGTGCTACTAGCGTTGAAATGACATTTGTCGTTATAACAAAACGGTATATCAACCACATGCGTTATATAGGATGGTGCAGCACACACCAGAAGCGAGCAGTCCAACGAGTTAGAATCCTAGTATATCGACTTCAACATGCGGACCCTTAACTTGTCATGATTGAATTAATAAACCGTGGGTAGACAGAGCTTGTACCACATTTATGAATTCTAATGGCAATTATTGAATAACTTGTCTCGTCATCATCCCCGTTTAACACCTCCTCAACTACTTGAGTTTTTCCCTTATCTGCAAGAAACCTTAGACTCGTTCCGATGCTGCATTTTTGTTTCCCGAACTGTTTCCCTTGCTGAGCCGTTCGATCTTTCCTTGGGTATTAATTTGCAGTAAACCCCAGTTTGCCTTGGCTTATCGCAATTAAAAAATGTGTGCTCATACCGGTTAAGCTTGGTTCACCAGATTTGTCCATTGAGCTCGTCAAGAAAATGGCAACTTGACGGAGTTAAAAAACGAGTTAAAAATGTGTTATCTCGCTTTTTTTTTTTTTTTGAAATGTCAGAAATAGCAAAACCTAAAATGAGAATGGCAAAAGAAAAAACAATGTTGGTATGCCTGAAATTTTGTGCCCAGCGAGTTAACATATTTTTAAATCGGTTTTTAACTCCGTCAAGTTGTAATTATCTTGACGAGCTCAATGGACAAATCTGGTGAATCAAGCTTTTACAGTTCCAACATATAATTCCTTTTAACTTTCCATCACTTACTTGGATTTGCTCTTCTCGACTTTTGATGGATGAAATGATGGACCAAACGGATTTTGTATCATCTGAATACCGGCCGGCTCTTCATGTCTCCAGAACGTTACATTTGAAACAGTCTCTATATTCAAATGTCTGGTGCCACTCCGGTTATTGCTACTAGTATTTGCTGGTGACTCCATCTGATCAGGAGCTATTTTGTTGGCCTCATGATTAATTACTTTCCTAGCCGCCTGATTTTCAACATAATTTCAATTATCGAGTGATAATTTTATCATATTGCATTTTAAAGATTCGCCTGAAATCAACTATGCCCAGTTTCCCGTTCATCGTTGTTACCTGCTTCCTACTATCTAAGCTACCGTCATTGTGTTGGACTGTGCAGCCTCTGGATCATCTAATGTTTTCAGAACGCGATGTTTTAAATTATCAATAGTGGTCAAGTTTCGTGAGTCATCAGATGCACGATGCGCTCGTTGATATAGTATTTTTTGTATAGCATATTCGAGCTCCTGGGAAGTGTTAGCTTTAAGTTGTGCCTTACCTGAGTGATCTGAATGACGCAAAAATCATATTCATCATACTCTATTTCGACTAATTTTGGTTTTTCGACATACCCGTGTTTCTCATCATCTAAAATTTTCCTCAACTTCTCGGTCTGTTGCCATTTTATACCCCTCCACTGGAATCTTTCGGAACTTCAATTCGTATTCTTGTTCCTCATCCTCAAGGTCTTCTGGTGCAATTATCAATATCTCTTGCTCTATTTGTGATATCCTGTCGATTTTGCTTAAAACATTCGTTGACTATACCTCACAATTTACAAGCACAAATTATAGAGGAATTTAACCTTATAATAATCTTACTCGACAATTTGAAAATCGAAATAACACAAATAAAATACAAATAAGAACAAAAATGACTTTCCCAAAAATGGAAACATGAATATTGCTGATTTTACAAATTTGTTTCTTTTCCGTTTTATGTTTGTGTCGTTATTTTAATGTGGCGGACCTTCACTGATGGCTGACTGTCTCTGGGAGTGACCCTGTGATTTCGCTGGTTAATTCCCCTGTTCATCTCGATGTAACCATTTATTTATGGCTGTTTGAGTAACCAAAAATGACCAATGAAAATAGCGACGTGATTTTCCCACAGGTTACAATGTAAGAGTCTAAAATTGGGCATCACTGCAGAAAGCTGGAGAAACCTGCCGCGCGTTTTGGTGTGCCTTACTATAGGCTCAGTCAAGCAATCCACTCAGCGTGAGTTGTTTCGGAAAATCGGCGTCGCTTGGGAATTATTAAGCTGGAAAAAGAGAAATGTTAAAAGAAATCACTTCCCAGCTGTTTCTTTCACCTCCACGGTCCTCTACAAATAAAAATAAATCGAATACATACAAAAATCCTATATATGGAACCAGAAGTAATGTTTTAATTTTATGATTTTTATGTTTTATATGTATTGCACTGCGTAAAACAAACAATTTAAGCAACATTTTTGTTGTTGTTATCGGCTCCACGAATTAAAAAAGGCTGAATTAAAAAAAGTGTTCATTAATGAAATAAAAATAGCGAATATTGTATGAAAAGGAATACATTTTTTATTTCAGAAAATTTGTGAAAGAAATTAATTAAAAAAAGTAACAGGTGTTCATATAAAAATCACCATTTTTAATTGACTTTTTTAATTCAGCCCTTTTTACAATAATTCGTGTAGCCGTGTTGTTGTCTTTATAAGATACAGAGTTCAAATATTTAAAAATGCCATGCACGTGGTCTTTGCACCTTAAGAAGCAACAACAACAACCAAAATCATGTACCACAAATTTTTTTTTTTCTTTTAACCATATAAATCATAAAATTAAAACATGAGTTCCAAAAAATTTGATTTGATGAAATTTTCACCAAATATAATGAGTAATTGATATCCTAAATGCTGCATAGAGTGTTGCCAGATTTCTGAAAACCAATTTCCCGTCATCGCAACAAAAAATCCCGATTTATCCCGTTTGTTTTAGGGAAAATTCCCTGAGCAATTCCCGCAAGCGAAACCCTTATATTACTACCTTACAAAAAAAATTTATAATGTAAGTATTTTATTCAAAAAAAAAATCGTATAATTATTTAACAAAAATAAAGCAAATAATTAAAAATTATTTTAAATAAAAGTAACATAACATAAATATTCTAGGTGATAACAAAAAATTGGAACTTCAATAAAGCCTTTTTTATGTAATATTATGCAAATAATTATTGTTGTATAGGTTTGATGAGTTTATTAATAAGAAATGTTCCTCAGTAGATTCAAACGTAACCGCATTTATATTTTTATGTTGCATCGCTGATTTAAAAACGCATAATGCGTTGGAATGTGGCAGAGTCAAGATAAACTTGGCTGCTTTGGATAAATTAGGAAACACGTAATCCCCATTTATTGCCTTTTTAAACATCGATATCTCATTCCAAAATTCTTCAACTGACAGAACTAGCAACTTGTCTTTCACATTATCCGAAAATTCGATTGGTAGATCAGCCCATTCATTTCCAGGTGAAACTTATTACACACATCATACATATGCTCTATAAATTCTTGTAGACCAGAGAGTGTTTTCGAAAATTTTCGATTTGAAGCATCCAGAGCCACTTCTGGATTTCAAAATTGAACGGTTTTAAAAAATTCATTATTTAGAGGAAATTTTTGGATGATCTTATAAATACATCTCTCTGCGAATTTACTGCAATTATATCTTATAATCAATTTTTGGCCATCTGATAAGTAACTAGGGCTATTGCTAAGTTGTTCTGTGTTTAAATAATCGGTGAATTCGGTGCCACCATTAAACTCTTCAATATCGAGCTTAGTTTGAGTATTGACTATATTTTCAAATGGTAAAATCTTGTCGGACAATATTTCGTTAATAATGTCTGATTTTAAAATCATCCTAGGTACAAGAATACCGTCACTTTGAAAAAGAACATCCGTTTTCATTTCGAATTTTTCAAAATGTTGTAAAATCCGGGTGGCTTTGTTCCGTTTGGTGAAATTTTGTTCATAAATGAAAAAGTAGTTTAAAACATTCCAATTTTTTAAAATATTTGTGGTACATGGATGCATAGAAAGCCATCTAGTCGATCCTGGTGAAAGTCCGATAATACAGCTGCACCTTTGCGACTTTTCGAAACATAAGTTCCTATATCTCTCAGAAAAATTTCAATTTCAGATGGTAGAAAGTCGATGGCCGATTTGACTACTAATAATGAAGAATGGCAAATTCATTTAAATAAAACTACTGGCTGGTTGCTGTTATCGTTCTGTACCATTGTGTAAAAGTAGTTTTTACAGCCAATCATTACTGCAGCAGTATTCAGAGGCTATTCCAATAATATTTTGCAGTGGAATGTTTCGATTTTCAAGACAGCTTTTGAAACAGTTATATAAAGTTTTGGCGGTGCAATCTGTAGTATTAATGTTAATTAATTGCAGCAATTGTGTGTTGACTTTATTATTGTCTACGTAACGGATGAGAACACAACGATTTTTGTTGTTGCTTAAGTCGATAGATTCATCGACAAAGATTGAAAAGTTATTAAGTTAAAAGTTTATATTGTTCATAAAAATGAAATACATATAAGTAGATAGTTTATATATTTGTTACAAAAAATTGAAAGTATTAAAAATCCCGCATTTTGGGAAGTTTTTCCCGTTTTCCCGTTTGAACTGAAAATTCCCGCAAACGGGAAAAAATCCCGTAATCTGGCAACACTCACTGCATACTCATATGTCGTCCCTCTAGTAATGAAACAACGTATAAGAAAAATAGTAGTTTCAAAATAATTCTCATTTAAATGTTTATTGAAAAAACTTTTTGAAATAAAATCTTTTATTTTATAGAACATTTAATTTTCTATGAAATAAAAGATTTTATTTTAAGGCGACGTACCACCTTCAAAATTGAAAAACAAAAAGTTCTTCAAAGATTTTTTTTTAATGGAATAAAAAGAGATATCGTAATGAAACTTTCCATTGACAATTTATTTAACTGAAAGTATAAAAAAACATTTTTTTTAGATTTTTTTTAGCCCAAGGTCGTCTGCTATAACGGTTTTCCAAAGACACTGAAAATTCGCGGCGTGCATCATAACTGCTCTCAGAAATATCTAAAAAAAAAAAAAACGGGGTTTTATTCAGCATTAAATCACCCTTGGAATGAACTAAAAAAAGAAAAATTGGTTGAAAAATAAAAAAATGGCGGCATTTTTTTCTAAAATGCAGCTTTTTTGTCCCCCCCAATTAGTTGTAACTCAAAAAATTGAAAGCCGACTATTCCTTCCGTAGTTCATTCTGAGCAGAAATATTTGTAGATCAACGTGTTAAAATTTTAGAACGATTGAATAAGTAGTTTTTTCTCAATCTTGCACGCCAACTTGAAAAACGTCATTTCGAGATAATCGCGTTAGTTAAATTTTTTTTTTTTTTGTATTAAACCTTACCAAAATTTAATCTGCGATGCCTGCTCCGTACAATATACCTTCCTCTCAAAAATTTCCCCTCTACTTTTACAGCTGTTATGTGAGAGAATAACGTATTATATTATATATATGCATGTATATATAAACAGGTGTTACTAAGAGAAAGTCGGTGTAGCGATACAGCGAACTTTGGCGCCCTTCGCAATAAATAAAATAAAAATATAAATAATTTTTTTTTTTGAGATTATCATGTTAAAATCATGTTCTTAAACGTTCATTCTAACATATTCTATCATAAAAAAATTTCGATTTTTTGAAAATTTGAAGGTGGTACGTCCCCTTAAAAAGTTTTCTCAAAAAACATTTATATGCGAATTATTTTAAAACTACTATTTTTCTTACACTCTGTTTCATTACTAGAGGGACGATATCGTGCAATGGCCAGTCATTCAGGAATTCCACAATATTTTGGTTGGAGTAATAAGAGGCTCGATTCTTTGTAGTTTCGCGACTCGAAATTGTATGTTAGCCATTATTTGGCATTTAAAAAATCATATGTTAAAGAAAAATTTGAAATAATTCGTGATATCTTCTCTCTCATTCTGTTTGTCATTACTCTCATTCTGTTTGTCGTGGGGGACAGACGTGTTGAGATTTAAACTCAATCATTAAGTCAAATAAAGCTTCAACTAATTAAATAAATAATTTGTAATTATTAAATAAGAATAATTTTTTTATTTTTTTTTTTTTTTTAAGTTAAAGATAAAAATTTAAAAATGGCTAAGTGCATTAAATGTGATCAAAAGTTAGATCGTACGCCTGATTTATCTATTAGCTGTGTGAAATGTAGATCAGTTTATCATGCGAGATGTGTAAATTTGTCTAAAAGTGATATAGACCAGTTGTCTAAAAATCGTGGTTTCTTTAATAAACGTACCTACAAGATATTCTGGTTCATGTATAGATCATATTTATTACCGGAGCAGCCCTGACATTAATTTTAATTGCAATGCACAAGTTTTGGATGTCCAAATTACCGATCAATCTTTTATTAAACTTAAAATTCAATGTAGTGGACTGAATTTGGTCAAAACTAAGTTAGCTGATATCCTAACATTTAGTAGAGTCAATTTAGATAATTTAATTTCGCAGCTGCTAAACGAAACTTGGACAACCGTCTATATCCAATCGGATCCTAATAGGACATTCAACAATTTTTCTGTTATTTTAAATCATTATATTCAACTAAATACTGTAACATCTTTCAAAGTGAATAAGCAAAAAAGTTAAAACCATGGATGAATGATAATGTATTAAAAATCATTAATAAAAAAAATAAGCTTGTGAAATCTCGAAGGAAACATCCTAATAATGATCGCTTTAAGATATATGTTAAAAGGTACTCTAAATTTGTGAGTAGAATAATGGAAGAAACCAAGAATGATTTTTATCTCAACAAGTTTGAAACTAACAAATGTAATTTGAAACATCAATGGCAAATAGTGAATGAATCCTGTTACGATAGCCAATAAGTTAAATGATTATTTTACCTCCATAACATCTCAACTAAATGAGCGGTTTACCAGGACCAATTTTATTTCCTCAGATAGAATAGTTGAACTTAATAGTTTTTATTTTCACACCTATCTATGCTTCAGAAATTTTTAAAATAATTGCTGGGCTACAAAATAAATATAGTTGTGGCTTTGACAACTTAAGTAATGTATTAATTAAAAATATTGTTTTCTGTATAGATGTTTTAACGTACATTTTTAATTTAAGTATTGACAAGGGAATTTTTCCAAACAAATTGAAATTGGCTGTTGTCATTCCAATTTTTTAAAAAGAGACAAATTATTATGTTCTAATTATCGGCCGATTTCTCTTTTGTCAGGATTTTCTAAGATCTTTGAAAAATCTGTTAAAAAACGTATTCTAAATTTCTTAAATTCAAAATTTTTTTTTAATAATTTGCAATTTGGTTTTAGAGAAGGTATGTCTACTGAAGTTGCCTTGTTGGCTTTCTTAAATAATGTCTATCAAGGAATAAACGATGGCCAACTAGTGACAGGTGTTTTTGTAGACATAACTAAAGCATTTGATAAAAATATGGTTGACCACAATTTATTAATGCAAAAATTATGTAAGGCTGGTATAAGAGGATATATTAATAAATGGTGCATCATATCTAAACAACAGATCACAAAAAGTTAAGATTGGGAGCTTTTTAAGTATGCCTCGTGATATCATAATTGGGATTCCTCAAGGATCTATTTTAGGACCTCTTTTATTTTTGATCTATCTTAATTCAATTTTCTCCATTAAATTAATTGGTAAAATAGTAACTTTTGCAGATGATATGGGTGGAAGCTACTGTGCTAACTCTGAACAACATCTTTTAAACCAAGTGAATACTGGTATGAGGATGCTCAGATTAGGGTTTGATGCTCATCATATGATAATCAGTGATAAAACTAAACTAATTAAATTTAGTCTAACGGGAAATACAGTTTGTAAAGAAGTTATACTTCATTCTAATCATACAAATTACAGCTGTGAGTCTACTTGTTTTGTTATCGAGTCAGTTCCTAATTTTAAATACTTAGGTTTACTACTGGGTTGTAAATTGAATTGGAAAGACCATGTGGGAATCCTTAAAGATAAGGGACATTTGTCCCTTGAGAATGAGGACATTTTATTTTTTAATAAAGTTGTGCCCCGATAAAGTTATGACTTTTTTGTATTTTGGGTTAATTGATTCAAAATTGCAGTATGGCTTGTCTTGCTGGGGTTGAACTTATTTTAATACAGTTAGACCTATTGTGATTTCCCAAAAATATTTTATTAGATTAATAACTACAAGAAACAAAGGATCGCCTTCATGGCCTTTGTTTATAAAACTCAATGCTCTACCATTAAAACATTTATATGTGTTTAAAGTTTTAAAATTATTTTTCAGAATGAGTGGTAATTTAAATGTCAAAATTTGTGATCGTTTTGATTTAAGAAATAAAAATAGAATCATTATCCCAAGATCTAAATCATCAAATTTTAGTAAATATTTCCTCTGTACGGCTCCAAGCCTTTTCAACAAGTTACATGCTAGCATTTCAAACTGACTACTCTGTCTCGTTTTTCCAAGCTACTAAAAGAATGGTTAGTTAGGCCCGTTGCACATTTCAGCTAAGCTAAGCGAGAAATGTAGTTTTCGTTAGCTTAGTTAGCTCGCCTAGCTCACCCCTTTGCACTTTTCAGCTGATAACTAACCTTATACACACACACATTGTTCAATTTATATCTTCTCATTAAATTTTTTTATTTTCAACCGGGGGATAAGAATTTAGCTCACATCGCTTATAGCTTAGCTTAGCTGAAATGTACAACGGGCCTTACTGTCAGCAATGCAGATTCGTTGTTTGAAATTATCTTTTAATTTTTTTTTGTTTGGAATGTTATTGTTTAAGTTTTTTCTTTCAATTTGTTACTATTTTATAATTGCATATAAACAAAACCCCCCACACTTTCAGTATTTGTTACAATTATTATTAACGTTGGAGCATTTAACACTAAACCGTAGGTTTAATAAATGTTTCTATAGTTTTATTCAATACATTTTATTGCCTGTAAGTCTTTACCAGTATAATATGCTAATATTAATATTTTTAATATTTTTTGTTAATGTAATGAATAAAAATAAATAAATAAATAAAATAAAATATTCTACAAAACCAAACCTTTTTTAGAACAAAAAATTAGGAAAATAAAAATAAAACTTTCAAAAATATCCAAAATAATTGCGGCGAAATTCGAAGCCGAGTTCGTTGCCAAGCTAGAAAACTTTGACTTTATACACCAGAGCTGCAATCCGATGAGACGACAGTTAAAAAAGTTGAGAGGCGTACGATTATGTCGATTAAATTTTGAAAGCCTAATATTAAACAAACGATTTTTTTGGTTCAGAACTTTTTCACTATAAATCATTCAGTGGCCTTATTTATTTATTGGCCAAACAATGTGAATGTGATTGCAAAGAAAATAATTTGTAGAATGTGAAAATGTTTTCGCCAGTAATTGGAATAGGCCATTAAATTTAATGGTCTCTTCCAATTATTACCTAGTCGAATAAAGCCCAAATCGCACTCAAACTTTTATAACTCAAAATCTTCCATTACCAATAATACTAAAAAGAAAAAGAGAAGGACGAAGAATAGGAAAGAATTAGGTCACATTCTAGGAAAAAACTAGGTTACGTTCATGAAATTTTGTGGGACATTTGACACCCGCATTTAGCAGATCTTTCATAAATGTGTGTCTGAGGTCCGATTTCTCGGACGGCTCTATCGATTTTAACAACCTGATCCCTTAAGATTTTGTTATGTAATCGCATGAGTCAATCTCACCTGCGCAAAGTATACCGATTTGTAAAATTCCATTTTTAAATCGCTTAATGTGCTCAATAACTATTCCTCCTCCTCAACCATTCTAATAAAATTAAGTGATTTAATCAACAACCCAATTAACACAAACAACAACCTCGATACCATAAAACAGGTAGTTTTGTGAACTTAAGATTTTAAAAATACTTTTGAAACCAAAAAAAATGTATACATCTTAATTAAAATTAGATAAATTACCGGACATAATATTTAATTTCGATATAATAAACCAAACCGATCCCCATTCACAAATAATATAAAGGTGATTCACTTATGTAACATTTGTATACATGTCACTTTTGTTTGTTTAACTCGGGTTGAGTTTCAAAAAAAAGAAACAGATTGTATACAAAATAAAAAAGAAAGGTAAAAACATTAATTAAATGTCAAAAATTTACCTGCGACCAAAAACAAAAAAAAAATCTTTTCGTTGTTGTTATTTTATATGTAAGATAAAAATCACATTTAAAGATTTTGGAACAAAAAAGGATACAAGATAAGAAAAGAATCTATTTAAAATGTAACAAGTGACAAATATAAAAGGTGCTAAAATTGTTTTATCAAAACCGATATGGGGTCACATTATTTTAACATTTAGCCGAAGATTAATTATAGTGTTAAGCTGATCAACGTTTTTTTTTTTGTTTTGTTTTAATTTTCCCATGACTATTCACTATTCACAAAGATTTTGCTTGCTACATTCAATTCTAGGTTACGCATTTACTCTTAGCAGCGGTTATCCCGGTTATTAATTTAATTTCAATTTTTTATTTTTTTTTTTTTGTTTTTGTACTTTAAAATTATAAATAAATAATTGTAGATAATTTTTTTTTATTATAAATAGTTTAATTAAAATAAATTTGCATATTTAATTTGAAACACGCTAAGAGGCAAATTTATAGTTATTAGAGGTTTAATGACATTTTATAGCTTTTTATACATGTTGACATACATTACTAATACTTTTAGTTAAGGAGTCTTATAGATGTAATCAACTTAGCACGTGGTCTTTTATACATACATATACACTGAAAAAAATCCTGCATCATTGTAGACAAAAACTGCATTAATAGTAAGAAAAATTCGTTAAAAAGGAGCCAATACGACCCTTCATTAATAGTACGAAAATCATACGTTAATATAGTGAAACACATATTTTTGTTTATTTTAATGTTTACTACTTACGTTGTGGTATTTATGAATTGATTCATATAAGATACGAACATTTTCATTATGTTAATGCAGTTATTTGCATTTGTGGATGAACAAATTCTTATTATTAACGTTAGAAAACAAAGACACCATGCATTTTTTCATAATAGTAATGAAATGTTACATCACATTAACGAATAAATTCATACATATACATAAGTTTAGAAATTCATTATTTGTATTTACGAAATTATTCGTATGTAGGACGAATGGAATATCCAGTGGTTATGAATAATTCATAAATATTATGATTATTTTCATAACTACACTGAAAATTATTCATAAAATGTAGGAATGGGTTCATAATTGATACACAAAACTACTTATTATTTATATGTAGGTATATGGTTAAATGTTTGGGTTGTTTGAAGAATAAATTCGTGAAATCTAAGCACCTCAGATGGAAAGAAATAAAAAACTTAAAATTTCATTTAAAAAATATATTTGGATCAAAAATGTTGGTCCTATTACATAAAAGTTAACATAAATGCCGAGTTGACCACATTTAAATTTGTGATTCCTCCCATTTTGGTATTGATGAGTGATGAGACGTCTTTATATGTTGTCCTGCCCGGACTCTTCTATAAATTTAATAAATTAAATAACGAGTTCAATTCATGGTCTTCTCATGGTCATGGTTGACATTTTTTTGTAAGCAACTATAATAAATCAGAAATATTAATAATGCAATAAATTTTTAGTCCCGCATAAATCAAATAATTTATAAATTTACACATGATTTATGTAATGAATTTTAGTATTTTCATACGCACAAAAGTAATCGCGGAGTGAGAAAATTAACCATCAGGCGATGATTTTATTTTAATAAAATAAGAACACATGCAAAACGAAAACACTTATGTAACACTATATAAAATTCCATATTTACCTGATTTATTTCAAAATAGCTGCAAAAATCTTTTATTTTATGCCTAACGATTTTTAAATGTTAGGCGGGTCCTTTCAAGCTGCATCAGAATTGTTAATTAAACGAATACAATTTATTTACTTTTTTTGTCCCAAATATGATTCAAGTTTACGCAATTTTCATAAATGCTACGAATAACTTCATCAATATTAATAATATGAACAAATTCGTATATTTACGAAAAAATACGTGAATTTACAATTTAATTGTATTATTTATGAATATTTTTTTCACAATTAAATTGAGATAAAGAAAAGAACGCTGAAATGTTAATTATAATGTTAAAAATTATCTACCAGGGGTTTATTTAGGTTTGGCTTTTATTTATTTGCGAAATGGGAAATCATTACCATTTAGATAAATAACACAAATTTGTTTTACGGCGATGAAAAATCATAATTAGAGATGGAGAAGACTGAAGAAAAATTCTCTATAGCTGTCATAAAAGTGGGATTGCTTTAAACATACGAAGTCGACACACATAAATAATATTTAAAATTTGAATAATAATATTCATGTATTATATGTAGGGCTACATTCGTTAATATGATGTACAATAAGTTTTTAAAACTTTTTTTCGTAAATAGTTTTATTCATACATAGTACGAATTGTTCATAAATATATTTTTTTAATAAAATCTTGCAAGTTACACTAATACACATACAAAAAGTTAATGTATTACACGTTTAACACAATAAGCTAAACCATTTTTTAGTTTATGAACTAAGATTCGTACTATTAACGCACAAATGTTTATAATTTTTTTGTAAATTTTGTTTCTTTACGTAAATATAACAATTTTTACATTAATAGTACGATTTGTGGTTAACGAACGCCATTCGTAAATAGAATGCACTAAATTTTTTTCAGTGTACATTAGAGGATAACCTCGTGACAAGCATACGCTTACCGACCGAGGAACCCCTGAGAAATGATTTTAAAAAAAAATTTGGTGAAAACTGTGCCGGAGATCAAAAATTTAATTGCATGTAAAGCGTTACTAAAATTATAATTATGTTAAGAAATTGATTTTGTTGTTTTATTATTAAATCAAACCACTCTTACAAAATTTCACCCGGTAAATTTTTTTGAACTAAAAACCAAAAAAAATAAAAAATAATTTAATTATTTTATTGTTGAACCAAATGAATATTTTGTGAGTACCTTCGGAATAATAATAATCATTATTTTTAAACCGCCTGCAGTTTATTTAAAAACCATTTGAATTGCGTGTAGGTATATATGTATGATGATGATGATGTTGAGATGACGATCATTTCTCTTGATCTTTTTTTTAATTTTAATTTAATATTATTATTGTTATTTAAGTTAGATCGCGTTTGCACGGCAAGAGATCCAAGTTTTTTATTCGTTAATTTTTATTATAAATAAAGAGCAGTGATAATTGGAGTATAATTACATCAAAAAAAAAAAAAAATGGAGACGTGTATTATACTCAACATAGGTATACATGTTGAATGATCATGATTGATCTAATTATTTTTGTTAGATGTAGATAATAATGCGAAATTATTAAATTGAATTATAATTGAATTTTTATATTAAACTAAATTAGCATAAATTTACATATCTGTGCGGTTTAAACAATAATTTATGTTTTTTTTGTTTTTTTTGTTATGTTTAATTATATCAGGTGTGTGTACAAACGCAACAGCACCATCGGTATCATCAATCAATCGTATACTAAGAAATCGGGCGGCTGAACGAGCAGCTGCAGAATTTGCTCGAGCCGCTGGATACGGACTATATTCACCGCATCCGTATAGTGCGTTTCCATGGCCGCCAACAGCACACCTATGGCCGTCAGGAGGTGGTTTACCTGGTTTAAGTGCTGCAAATCCGACGACCACATCTGGTATGGCTGGATCACCCGGTTCAAGTTCACTAGATACAGCTGGATCTCCTGACGGTAAATTAATCGGTAATACCGATGTCTTTATAAAATTTTATGAATTTGTATTTATACTATTATTCGTTTGATTCCAGATATTGAGGGTGAAGATTCGGAAAGTTTGGATGGGGAACAACCAAAATTTAGAAGAAATCGTACCACATTTAGCCCAGAACAATTAGAAGAATTAGAAAAAGAATTCGATAAATCACATTATCCCTGTGTTAGTACAAGAGAACGATTAGCGTCACGAACATCCCTAAGCGAAGCCCGTGTACAGGTAATTATTAAAAGAAATTCCTAAAGTGATAGTGCTTTATATTTAATTGTAAGCTACTATCAACTTAAATGGAAGATTCTAATTAAAACTAATTGTTAATTTCAAATTGACTACTAGGTTTGGTTTTCCAACAGACGGGCGAAATGGCGACGTCATCAACGTATGAATCTGCTCAAACAACAGTCTTCAGAAAATACAAGGACCCAGCAAAATTCTTTCACCCCTACCTCACCTACACCGGTGCAACAACAAACGCAGCAACATCATCATCAGCAGCAGCATCAACAACAACAGCAGCAACAACAACAACAACAGCAGCATCTTCATTCCCATCATTCCTTAATGCAACAAGCCACTTTACACAACCAATCCGTAACAGCTCCAGCACCTTCATCAGCAGCGGTGGCGGCAGCAGCAGCCGCAGCAGCAGCAGTAGCGGGTATAGTGGGAGCCGGTCAACAACAAACAGCAAATCACTTAGTCACAGCATCAGCTCCATTATTAATGGGAGGTGAGCACAGTGCATTCCGTTCCCTTGTACCATCATCGGCTGCTGCTTTATTAGCCGCGTCCGCATCATTAAATTTAGCTAGATCCTATAATCATCATCACAATCGAACACAATCACCTACCCAACTATCTGATTCAGATGACGAAGAAATTAATGTGCATGACGATGATTCAGACAGTGAACGTAATTTTAATGAAAAAAATACTAATGGTGCATCGGCGGGTACCAATGGTTCTAACAGTAATGGCTCAATACCGTTACAACTAACTAAACATGATCGAAATCAGTAGCAATTAAGTTATATAGATTAATTACGTAGTTAAAGTGCAATTTTATGATGATAAACTATATAATAAGTGTATGTACTTCTTGTTGTGAATTATTTTAAAATATATAAAAAGAATGGAGACTTTTAAGTGAAATTTTAAAAACTATAGATATAAAAATTTTATTAAAAACCATAAACCAAAGTTAGTTTGATGCTAAATGAATGAATATTGTAGTATATAGTATAAATCTTATTCTTCTTTTCGTTAAGTGCTGCGCAACATTTTTGTTTTGTTTTTAAGTAAACCGACTTATATTAGTAATGGCCGCGCGATTTACTTACCTTTCTTTGTTACAATTTTTTACACTGTAAATACAAAATATAAAACTTCTTAATTTAATTTAAGCACTTTGAAGACTGTTTTAATTTTTTTTTTGCCCTGCGGAAATAATTATTTGTAATTTATTTTTATTATTTCGCAATTATTTTAATCCTATATTAAAATATTTATATATTTCACACATAAAGATGGCAATACTAAAACAAAAAAATGGTTGTTACTAAATGCTGCCATTTTTTTATTATTATTTATTTAATATATAAATATTTTAAAAAGTTCCTTTAATTAATTTTTTTTTTTTGTTCGATTAGTGATTAATTTTTAGAAATATTGATGATAATAAATAAAAATTTTAAAACAATTATGTAATTAAATTTTAAGTAAATTATTTAATTAAATAATAAAATATGTTTTTATTTCTCGCATCTTTTCCTCTTTCTCTATTTCTCCGACTATGTGTATACTTAAATATACAAATAAAATTATTAATTTAAAAATTATATTACGAAATATTTTTTATTAGCAGTCACGATACGGTGGTAAGTAACATTCCATTCGCAATGACTCGATCGTCTATTTATAAATGTTTGTATAGAATTTTAAAACGGTTTACTAAAAACGATAAATCTCTGGAATGACAATATTATTTCAATGTTGTTTTTATTTTTGTGTGTATAAAACCACGAAATTCCACCAAAAAACCGAAAACCCATTATTTATAGCTCGAAATTAACAAAAAATAAATTAAAAAAGATCAAAAAGATATATTTTATCGGTTAAACGGTAATCAATTAATTTGTATTTAACAAACCATACCTAAAATATTCATCACCTACACTCTCCAATGTGCTCGGGTTTATAAATCCTAATTAAACCGTTTTTTTATTTTTATTAAACCGACACCCAAAAATATCACCAACCAAAAATATTATTAATATTTTTATAAATAATAATCATCATCGACACCACCGATGATGATGATGATGATGATTGTTTAATATCCGAAAAATAAATGTAAATAAAATATCGCTTAATTTAAATAATCATTTTTCAAAAGTTTTAACAAAAAAAACATGTTCAATAATAATTCGTTTTCTTTAAGATCTTATTTAACACTTCTGAAGTGGCTTAAAGCATCTTCCAATTAATAATATTGAAAAATTTACAATAACTCAAGTATTATGATCATCATGTTTTTAGTGCATTCGATCGTTCTTGAAAATATACCAAAATGATCGTGATGAAACAAAAGACGAGTAACATACAAATTCCCTTAACACAAATTTCTTAAATTTTCATTTTATATGTGCCTAAGATTTATAAATTAAATTTTTATTTTTTGTTTTTTTCTTAAATAATTTAAATAAAATAAATAAACAGAAATGCCGACTTTATAACCGATCATTTTGTTGTTATTGTATTTTATTTTATTTTAATATTCAAAACATCTTCATTGATCTTGACTTGTTTTAAAATGAAAATTATTAAGATTTTTTTTTTCTTTTAATGATATTAATGATTTTGTGATGAGGATTCGCCTACACCTTTTGTGTCGAAAATCGAAAAAAAACCTAAAAATTATAATATTTGATTTACCAAAAAAAATTAAATTAAATTTGTAAATATTTTAGTTATTATTGGTATACATAGTTGGAAATTTTGCTTGATTTGATTTTATCTTATCTACACGAAAATTGACACCTTTTTTGGGGAGTAATAATTGATTGTTAAATATTTTTGGATTGGTTAAAAAAAATGTTTATTTTATTTATACTTGTTTTGACATATCAGGTTTTATTTACAAGCAACCAAAATGTTAAGAATATTTTGAAAAAAATGAAATGGTGAGTAAAAAATTACTTTTGTAACTGAAATGTTTTAGAGTCTGATGAAACTTCTCACGATGGAAAATCGTTATATTTCGCTAAAATGCATAATAAAATTAATTTTTAATTATTAATTTTATCGTTTAATTTTTCATCAGTGGAACCTTATATTGAGAAATATTGCAAAACATAATACTAAATCGAAATAGAATTTAGAACAGAAGTTATCAAAAAATCATAACCAGATTGATGGCTAAATGGCCAAATTTAATTAATTGATGCAATCGGCCATCCCGAACGGAGATGAATTTTGCTGTTCATGCATCGTTTGTCCATTTCTTTTTGTTTTCTTCGTTTTAGAGAAGGCGAAGATATACTTTGTTTGCTGCATCTGCTACACGATGATGGCGACAGCGTAAAAGAATCAAAAACTAAAATATGTTACAAATAATTAAACATTAAAAAACATAATTACTTAGATTAATTCTTGTTTATTTGTTGTTCTTTTCCACTTTCTTCACTCCTGGCCGCTGTACTTTCTACACAAGCTCTCAACTTTGATATTTATTTGCCCTTCGTCTTTAAATTAAAAAGCCTCCACCATTTTTTTTTTTGTAAATTCTAATTCTGCTGATCTGATGCGAATCAAACAATTTATTAACCTAAAATCTAAACAGAACAATAAAATTTTCCCAAGCGGTATTTTTTATATTCGAAACGGCTTCAAAGCATAGTTTGAAACTTTAGTATCAAAACTAGAAAGTTTCAAAAATTGTTTTAGAATCTTTATTGGATAAGTCACTAAACCATACTGTATAACCTTTGTTTGATCGCTTTTGTTGAAACCTCTAACGTAATTTTTTAGTTATTTTGCTACTAGGAACGGGTAATTCCCTATTGATAAAATATTAGGGAAAAAATTTGAAAATTCTCCTTCTATTTTGTATATTGAACCGGTGTTGTACTTTATGGCGGAATAATAAGGAAATTTAACGTAATTCACACCAGCCAAGTGTGTTTAAAGTTGAGAGTTGTTTATGGTTGAAAATTGGGTCAAAAATAATGCTCATAAAGAATTTTGCTCATATACAATTTTCCCAATTTTCGACTTTGAGAAGGATTTTTCTTTAGAAAAGATTAGTAAGGAATTTTTTCTTTATTTTTGCCAATTTTTCTACCGTATGGTTAGAATTTCTTAAAAAAGAAAAATAAGTAGAAATCTATTTTGTGTTCTCGATTATGAAGACGGACATCACCTGAAAATGTTACTTTCAAAACGAGTTTTCGAATAGGTTCGAAAATATTTTATTTAATGTCGAAAATAAGGAAAAATTATCAAATTAAGACTTTTGGATATTATTATACAACACTGCAGTTTATATAATTTTTTTGTCAATCAGTTCAGTTCGCCTCGCGTGATTTCAACATAGAAAGAAATTTTAAAAATGAACAAAAATAAATTTCCAAAAGAGCGTATCATTATTCGTCAAGCTAGTTTATGAAAGTGAAATGTTATAAACAAAAAAAAAATTTTAATTTGGAATCTGACAACTATTCAAATATCTCGTTAACTTCAGATTTTTCTACCTCAGTACAAACACTTACGGGTCCAACGAGAAAGAAGACTCACAGATCTCCCGTTATACAAATGAATTGTCATAAGGAGTCCATTTCGGATAAAATCAAGTTTCAACGAAAGTTAAGGCATTGGGCTTTAGATAATAAATGTACCCATGCTGCGATCACTAGTTTATTAAAAATATTAAAAGATCATGAACATGTGGAACTTTCAACCAATAGTCGGATACGCTGTTAGAAACTCCAGTAAAAGTTAATATTATTGAGATGGGAAGCGGACAATATTGGTATTATGGCATAAAGTATAATTTAGGAAGAGCGCTCTGTGACATTAAAAACTCGGTGTCGATTAGTATGATATTCAATGTAGATGGAATATCGCCGTTCGAAAGCTCTATGTATGAATTTTGACATATTTTATTTAGAATTAGAGATATGAAACTTTTAAAACCAATAGCTGCTGCAGTTTATTATGGCGTTGGCAAAACACTAGCTCGAGCTTTCCTTAAAGGTAAAAATAGAAAATTAGTAATTTTCTTAGCCACGCAAGCGCTTCAACAAATTGGAAAAAGTGTGTTGCAAACTAATTCTTTAATTGCCGAAAAAATCTTACATTATTTCTATGTGGATGATTTCATGTCGAGGTCTCATACCTTTGAGTAATCGTATGACATCTTCGGTAGTTGTATGCGTTGCCTCCATCCACATTTTTTTCGGCAATTAAAGGATTAGTTTGCAACCCACTTTTTCCAATTCCTTGAAGCGCTTTCGTGGCTAAGTATGATGCCGATTCCGTACCATAAGTGACCGTATGCATTCGATAGTGCGTAGATTGTTGCTCAGGATTTGATCAACGCACTATTCTATGGTAGTCTCTGTCATCAGGATGTATAGAATTATTTGTCAAAACATCTTTTCAATATCTGCTGTAAACACAAATCTATACATACGAAATCGAATTAGGAGTGAGACAAGCGGTTCGTAATTTGTAGGTCTCACCATGAGCTTATCGTTTAGATAGTTACCATTAAACGATTTGAAAGATGTGTCAAATACTACCCTCAGTTTGGTAGTCGTGCTGGAATCTCTTACTACACAATGATATGGAAGATAGTAAACGCCTTCAGATCGATATAATTCAGCAGCTGGTATGACTTCCATGTGGTTTAAGTTAATGTATTATTTATTGCTTGCAGTCTTCTAATGGATCCATTGAGCGTGTTGCTTAGATTTTTTTGTTGTTTCTTGAAAGGAATGAATTGTCCATCATCAGAACGAGTTGTGTGCTTTAAAAAATGATCTTCACACAATCACCTTGCTTGCTGATTTGGTGATGTGATGTCCTCTATTTCCCAAAATTTCCTTAATGTCATGTCAATATTTATCTCACCATGTAAACCAATTGCAGCTGTAGGTATTTGCTCAGTTTTGGTAAATGGACGGGCAACAGTCCAACCAAAAATTGTCTTTTGTGCCACCAGCACTCGCTTGTCTCCAGTAATCCTCCTTAACTTCAATAAATTAAAAAAATGATGCCTACCTATCAAACGGTCGATTTGATTTGGTTGACTAAAATTGGGATCAGCTAACGGTAAATTTTCTACATGATTCCATAGGTGTTTATCAATAACGGTTATTGGTTGGTATGGTCAATTTAGGTATAGACATTCTAAATTAATAGTGGGTTGGTCCAATCGAGATATGATTTCAAAAATTTGGGCTTTGCAAATGATGCTTGTGACCCAGAATCAAGTAACGCACGACACAATTGTCATTCACCAGTAATATCCTTGATTTTTATTAGTGCCATTGGTAATAAACTAATAAGGTAAAGCAGGATGGGTTGCTTGCTTGATGAACAATCGTACTTGAACTTGTGCTTTGGTTGTCTTTCCGTAATAAATTCTTTGATATAGATAGTTGTGATTGATTGGTTGATCCTGATTCTGGTTTGAGGTTTCCAACGAGATGTACCTTCTTCACAGATTGTTCAGATGAAGGTTGATCAAATGGTGAATCAATGTGTAACAGCGAGTGATGTTTTTGGCCACAAATATGACATATCTTCTTAGTTGGGCAATCGTATACTCCATGGGATGTATTTAGGCAATTGAACAGCGAGCTTCACAGTGAGCATTTGACTGGCAGACTGAACAACTAAATTCGGATTTAAGGTGGAACCCCTTTACACTTGTATTTGAATCAGATGCTTTACAACTTGACTTCATTCCTTCAAGTTCTTCAGAACGATGCGCTAGGAAGTCATATAAATTTTGCAAGGCAGGAACTTCATCTTCAACGGTTTGTAGCTTCCGCAGTTGCCTCGACTCCTCATCTAATTTATTGGAGAGCAGGTAAATGAGCCATATATCCTTCGATTCTGCTTTATTATCCAGAGCCCTTAAACCTCCCGTTGCTCCGTCTGATGAGTCAAGAAGTTTTCTAATATTTGTTGCATTAGCTAGCTGAATATGTGGCTGGTCTATAAATAATTAATTAAATGTGTTGGCAGTGACGCTTTTTCGATCATAACGCTTACATAATTTTTGATAAACCTCAATCTAGTTAGCTTTGGTTATCGAAAAATGACTCATAAAATTTTTTCGTTCTCTTACAAAAGAATAGAAACACGAAGAAAAGTGCAAATACATTTTATCCATATATAAAAATAGGACGGGCATATTCAAAATTTCATTTTTTCCTTTCAAAATGTTACTTTGATTTTATAAATTTTGAGCAACTCTTACGAAAAAAGATAAACCAGTTCATCTTTTTCAGGTTTTTCCGTTCTTTTTCACCAAATAAAGATGAGCGTTGCAGTAAATAGTATTGAATAATATTTTTTGAGTATTTCTTCTGATTTTAATACAATGAAATCATACTAAAACGCATTTTTACTGTAGATCTTTTATCTTTTAAAAAAGAACGAAAAATTTAATGTAAATCAGCCTTTAATTTGAATTTTAGTTAGGACACAATCTATAAAATTTGAATTATGAAACGAACCATTATTGAACGCAATTAATCAAGTTAATTCGTCATATGGATTCCAATTTCAGTTACACATTCAGCACGACCGTATGCAATTATTACTGCAAAGTTTACCATGAATTGTTAAATTTAAACAAGAAATTTTTTTTTGCAAAAAAATTTTAATTTTTTTATTTCTTTGCCTTATCTGCAATCGATTTATTTTTGTAATGAACTCCCTACGAAATCTGTATCTTAAACAAAAAGTGCACTAACTGACTAAGTGCACTAAGTTACTGTCGGTAGTTTTTAAGTATGCGACATAAAGGCTCCATGCGAATTCACATAAATATTCTGCTGAAAATTTTCAATTTTCAATTGACGTAGTCTATTGGTAAACAAATTTCCACTTTCGAATAAAATATTTTTAAATTGCAGATGATCTCTATGTAAAAATTACATGAAATATTTAAAAATTCTCAGAATTAGAAAACGACTGGAAACTATTGCAAATTTTTAGAATTGTATATTACATAAAGTTAAATAAGTCAAAATATCATCCAGCTGGTATTTGGATACAAAACTAACTAAGGAAAGCGACAGGCATGTTCCATCCTCATATAATTTCGTACAAAATTAGATTTTAAAAATTTGCAATCAACTTTATAAACATTTTTAATGGTTCCTTACGCCACATAATCTCCTAACTTATTTAAAATAAAAATATATATTTTGGAAGCTGTTGCGTTAATTGAATGATTTACAATGTTGAACTGAACTTGTTATTTATTTTAGATAATAAACGATTAAATCATGAAACGCCCAAACACGATATTAAAAAATTATAATAAATGCACACAAAGTAGCTAGCAAAAAATCGATCCTAAACGCTGTGCTCATCACATTAAAATCGATAAAAACTTAATTAGTTTTTTGATATCTAAATCACCTTTAAATTTTCGGTCTATACAATAAATGTCACAAAAGCACGTGTAAAATATGCATCAACAGATCCAAAAAACCAAAAACTTTAATTATTAATTCCTGAAATCAATATTCTCGCTCTTAATCACGACCGAATGATGATTGCTAACCCCAAATTTTTATTATGCATATATTAAACAACAAGTTTACATAATACCCCATTTGTGCCCAACAATAATTATAATTTTTGTCTTGGTTAATTAATTCATAATAAATTTTTGTATCAAATACAGAAATTTTGTATGTCTAATTCTAATTTATTATTAGGCGATTTAAATTAAATTAATTTTTCAAGACTTTGGTTTATTATTTTTCGATTTTTTTTCCTCCCAGCCTCCAATAAAAGATTACAGAAATTCTAATATCTATATTTTCTAATTCTTCATACCCAACATACTATACAAGCGACTATATGTTAATATGTTTTCATTTTGAAGCTAATCATTTTTAATAATATAATTTAATTACATTCCTTTAAGCTAACATAACTCTTTTCATTTCGAATAAAAATTTTTTTGGCTGTCTTAAACTAATAATGAACACTATGAATGGAGGTGTACACGGTGGACGTTATTTAATACTTGTCACATTGTCCACCATTGCGTTACGCCGCAACAAATATATTGGTGTTTTATTAATAATTAAAACAAAAAACAAAAAATCAACACACTGGATCGTTTTCTTCCAAAAATAAATTAATGAAATTCTTGAATCATTTAACATTCTAATTTAAATGAGATAAAAAAAACGTATTAAGATTCTTAAGACGGTTTTGTATTTTTATTTCTTCATTTCATCTTAATTCCTTTCTTTAAATCTATATGTGTACTCGTATAAAATATAAAGAAGTGAGAAATCACTAAATGAAACAAAAACTAAAACAACAAATGGGTGTTTGACATTCAAGAAAAATTCCAATTAACTCACCATCATTATCATTATCATCGAAAACAATCTGTTCACAATATTTTTTAACAAGTTTGTTGTAACAAAATACAACATCTAATTTTTTTTTTTTTTTTTGTTTTAGTTAAAATTATTTAAACGGTTGTCTGTGATCGATATGAACATAGATTGATTTGTATATCGATAACCATAAAATTTGCATGAGATTCAAGTTGGTCGTCACAATATACAAATGGGTTTGTGTGTGTGTGTGTGTATAATTAACAAAACATAATACTTCGATACCTTATTTATCTAAATTATATTTTATCTCGCGCCGACCAACTCCGTGTGATAACAAATAGTTTTAATAGTTAAAGACGTCGTGAACTTAAAATTCTTTAATTTATTAATAAAAAATATAAAAAAAAATTTAAATATGAAGAATAGAAAAACTAATATAATTTACAATTCCTAATCCTATATTTATCTCATTAATACCAACAGTTTTTCTAATCAAAACTTATAATATGTATAAAGATGTTTGACGATGAAGTGTTAAAATAAAAAAGCGATCGGCATTTTTCTTTATGTCATCGTCTTAGGCTGCCCATTCAACTTAATAAATTTTAAAATTATAAAAAATTAAAATAATAATCACATTTTAATCGAATATTAATAATAATTTGCATATTAAATATGTAGTGTATTCATTCATTTTGTTTATTATGTAATGAACATAAAAACAAAAAAAATATTTAGGGAACAGGGGACCAAGTGTATAGAGGTGTGATATGATCTTTAAAATATTCGAAAAATCGAAAACAAAAGCAGTTAATATTTAAATATTAACTATTAATAAATTAATTAATTTTGAGAAATAGAAAGAATTCGTTTTGGGTTTGTTGATTTGGTGAACTACTGAGTTAAAGGCATTTGTTAATATTTTGTAGCGGCATGGATTATTAGGAGAAGTGAGATAACGGTTTGTAAAAAAAAACTATATACATACTATAATACTACAAGCTAACAAGGTAACATGGCTCATTGATTCAAATTCGTCAAGGAATCTCAGAAGGAATTAATTGATCATATCCCATACATTTAAAATAGTGGCAACTGTTTAAAGCCAACACCGGTAGCAGTTGTACTTTGACCGACCGAAATGTTTGTGTGAAAGGGTTTACAACAAACATATAACAGACGTATAAAATATAATGTTCAGTATTTTAAATGTGTATGTATGATTATGATTGCTCTATTCTAGCGCAAAATGAGTGCTTTTCGAGTGCTCTACGTGCTTAAAGATTTCTCTGAAATGATTGGAATATATGATAATAATACACCAATCCCTCGATAGGTGTAAGATTTAAAAAAAAAAAATTATTTAAAAAATTTTAAATATGGACGGATCCGCATTCTGTAATAATTTTGTTTTTTGTAATAATTATGACGTGAGTGAAATAATTTTCTCTCTCATATTTTGTAGTAAGTTCGTTTGTGGTCCGAATACTGATATAATTTTGACATAATAAATTTGACAGATAATGTTTGAAGAATAATATAATAATACTTAAACAGCATCTAGATCAATTTTTTTTTAAATATAGCCCCAATAAAGAAATCTATGGATCCGCCGGTGATTTATTCTATCATAGAAATGAGTGGAATTTTAGGCGCACTCAACGAAAATTTAACATTTTTAACCCTCGTCAGGCGGCATAGGTACAATTGTACCTTTTCCTGTTTTTTAAATTGCAAAAACTTTTCTTGTAGAAACCATAGAGGATGGAACTTTCGTAGGATTTCTACATTTTTAGTCTAGATCATAAAGGAATGCATATAGGGAGGAATGCTTATAGAAAGGTATGTATACAGTGACGACTGTTAATGTTGTAAAATTATGCCGTCTGACGAGGGTTAAACAAATAAAATTGCAAGTTGATCAACAATATTTGCTGTATATTAATAATCTAAAAACCATAATTTAACGATGTAATGGCAATGAATTTAGGAATTGTGCACTTATAAGATAAAATTAGGGCTTGCTGATAATATTATTGATACAATATTCACAATTTTTGGTGCAGCACAAAAACGAATAAATTGCTCACAAAATGATTAAAAAGAACAGAATAAAGGCACTCATGACCACTTTTATCACTTTTACGAACGATTATAAATTTATTGGTCGTAAATTTAATTGCATCAATGCAAAAATCTATTTATATACATACATATATGTATGTATCAATAAAAATTATGTCAACAAAAATTATTTCGTCAAAATTATAACATGCAGTCGCTGTAATAATTTGGTTGCATACAAAATAATGTCAAAATTATTTCAGCAGAAATATTTCTCACAGAAATCGGACCCGTCAATTGAAATTTTTTTTTTAAGGTTGAAATAGATGAATTATTAAAAAAAACACCGTAAACTAAGAATTTTTGTGAATTTGTCGATTTTCACGATTTTTTATACAAAACTCGATTTTCCATTTACACGGTTTTCTGCGGAACCAATCTACCGTGAAAATCGGGGGATGGATGTAATAATAAAGTTAAGGAAAACAATGAAAATTAATTTTGATTTCATTTATGGTTTGAGTTTTAGTGTTAATGCACTGAACTAAGCTACAAAAGTCGTTGGTTCGATTCTTCTTAAAGTTTTGTCGTTCCAATTTTTTAAGTTTCAATATAATTTCTTGTATTTTTCATGTAGTGACCAAATGCTAGGTACTTTATTTTATCAGTAGGGGTTGCCCATTCCCGGGAATTCCCGGGATTTGGGATACGACTATGCCTCGGAACACGATTATGCAGTTAATTGAGCAATCCTTAAATTGGATTTTGCATTCCCGAGAAATATTCACAACATTCCCTGAAAACGGGAATATTTTTTATTTCTTAAATTCCCGGAAAATTCCATTCTGGGAATTCCCGGGACGCAAGCCCTATTTATCAGACCATCCAACTGAGACATCATTTATTTTTAAAGAATTACTAATGGGAAAATTGTGACTGTCCATTTAACGGCTCAGAAATATACATAACTTGGGTTTTCGCTGGAATTATTCTAATGCCCCACTTTGAGAAATATATATTTAATTTGATTATATGTGGGGTCAAGGACCTATAGTATTGTTAATTTCAACGAAATGTTTTCCAATCGGAGAAGCAGTTTTGCTTACGTTTGTTTAAAATTTTGATCAGATGAAACAGTTGTTTTCTGTGTGGTATCGTTGTGGAAATATTAGAAATAAATTTCGAAAAGTGGGAATTACGCAAGTTTATAAGTTCTTAGTTCATACTTTTTATCAAGGATTACAAGGTTTTTGGTATTTGGGTCTCTGGTTAAACTATTTTCTATTGAGGCGTTAATAAAATATTTTAGAATAAATTTTAAATCAAGTTGCACTAAAAGTTCTGTTACTTTAGCCACGATTTTTGGTGGTTTTTCTAGTGTTGGTCTTTTTTTTTTGCGCCTTAAGAGTCGAGATCTTAGAGACTCCAACTTTTTTGCAGTTTACGTAAAAGAATCAAAAATTAATCTTCCATGGGGGCGCGCCCAAGGTAATAAATTATAATTTAAGAAATGAAAAGTTTACCTGTTACATAATAAAAGTCGATTTGATTTAGTGAATTTTATATAAATAACGCAAAATATGTGCTTGAATTTATAATTCATATATATATTGAAGTCCGCTTGTTTTAGCGAATTGTATGTTGGTACAATATTTTAATTTGATCAGTTTGCTTTAAAATGTTTAATAGTTTTATTAAAAATAGCTTTTAATGCAAATGCTGCTTTAGCAATCTTCATAATTGCGTTAAAATTCATTTTAATGCAATCATTTACAATTTAATAACAACTTACTCTACATGAGTCGTAATGCAAGGCTAGTATTAAAAATTAAAGTTATTTTTTCAACTGTTTACCATATCGCGCTTTGAAATATCGCATTTTGTACCATATCGCGTTTTGCACCATAACGTGTCTTAAAATATCGCATTTTGAAATATCGCAGTTTCGTCATATCGCGTTTTGTAATATTGTGTTTCAAGCGGATCCCTGACCAAATATTTGACTTTTAATTAAATACTATAGCTGAGGTACCTAGGGTATCCAATTCCGATTATCGAGTACCCGGGTACTCGGATATTTTGGTCTTTTTTCGAGTACTCGATTACCCGGGTAATTTGAGCGACTACCCGGGTAACTTGATTCAAAGAAAATTTTGAAAGGGTGAATTTTATTTTGTTCGATTGAAGATAAACGTTGTTCTGAGAGCAAAATATTTTAGCTCGAGGGCACTTTTTCGATATAGATTTTCCGTAGATATATCCCTCTTTTACATAAGTATGTTTAAAGCTTTATTAGCAGTTTGTCTAATTGGCTGACGTTTCCAGTTTGACAACTTTACTGTGGTTATTGTGTTTGTTAGAAATGCCATTAAGTTATTCTCAACATTGCTTGGCAAATGATTTTTTTAGATTTTATATGTGCAATTTGTAAGGTTCTTATATTTTGACGGATAATGCACAAACATGAAAAATCAATGAGATTTTCTTGTTCGATTGACGCCGAAATTGCAATTGCTTTTTCATATAGAGGAAACAAATCAATCTAAATCGACATTAGTTTGTGTCGAGTGATAAATGTGAATTTGATGCGTTCTATCTATTATCCAGATTATTTAAAATTTCGATAACTTTTATTATCGGCTTTTCGTTGTCTTTCAGAATTTTAGTTTGTTTTATTATTTAATTTAGCAAATCACGAGTAGATGGTGACAAATATTTTAGATATACAAGAACATAAATTCTTCACGTATCCATGAAGAATTTTAAAATCATTTTTTAATAAAACATGGTAAAATAAAAATTAGTTGGATTCAACTAAATTTAATCAAGTACAATGATTCAATTTGATTAGCTTGTATAGTCATGAGTACAACAGAAAATAATTACAAATTTTATTTGTAAGGCATTTCCGAAAATTTTAAGTTACGACAAAAACGTAACAAATATTTGACCTGATTTGATTTTAAAAAAATTGATCTAATCTGTATATTCCAATGCATGCCATTAACAAATAATTCATATATGAGACCATTTTAAGACGGAAGAGAAATAGGACTCAGAATGTAGTATGTGCCACTTATTAATCCAAAGAGAAGGTGACAATAGCATGATCTATGATTTTTTTTAGAGATTTTATGTATATTTATGTTTTTTGTTTATTACCCGAGTACCCGGGTAACTCGGGTATTGAAAAAACTAGTACTCGACTACCCGGGTACTTTGAAACTCGAGTAATTTGGATTCCCTAAGGTACCCGGCGTTGCCAGGGGTAAATAAAATAATTTTATTTTAGCAGAGAGCACCAAAATCTCTTTGTTTTTTTTAAATTAACTGATATCGTTTTTCCAATGTATTCTTCAAAAGGTGGTAAAATATATTTTAACCCCCTCAATAAAGGAAACCGCCCCTTCGGATAAGAGTATACGATTAATTTCATTTAACCATTTATCTAAACTCAGTCATGTATTATTTTTTAAAATTGAAATCAAACCATTAGCCCGTCTTACCGACATACAATTATACCATTACACCACCATAACATAATAATATCATACCAGCTTACCATCATACCATCACACAATTGCAACATGTTACAATCGTACCTTGAAACCATCATACATTTATACCATGAACGCAAAATACCATCACGACACTATCAAACCATCTCACCATCACGATATTATCAAACCATCATACCATCACACCATCCTTCCATCATACCATCAGCCAGTGTATCATGTTACCATATCATACCTTCATTTTATCATACCATCCTTCCTTATACCATCATCATACCAATATACCATCACAATCACAATCAAAATTACCATCACCATCATCATCACCATCATAATCCCATATTACGATCAACATCACCATCAACGTTACCATCACCGTTAAAAAATAATGGAACACGTGGTGATTTTTTTTTACTTTGCAGTGAACATGCAAAAATCAATTCAATCGGTGAAGGTTTAAAAATACCTCTTGTAAATGGCGTCTCACTGGGGAGCATTGGTAAGGGGTAACATTTTCGATCACTATAACAACGATATATTTCTTCTCGACTGCTACACAGTATTCGTGCAAAAAGACGCAAAGGAAGCAATCGCCCGAGTTGATCAAGTAACATACTTTTATTCTTTATATACAAGTATATATAGAAGAAGATAGATTAAACCATCATACCATCAAGCCATCTCACTATCACACGTTTATCATTATGCCGTTATATCGTCAAACCATCATACTATGAAACCATCACAAATTGTATGATGTTGATAACACACCTTCATATCATCATACCATCCTACCTGCAGACCATCATACCATTATACCATCACCACCATCATCACCGTCACAAACACAATCACAATCACCATCACCCTCATCAAAATCATCAACCTCATCAAACTCATCATCATCATCATCATCAACATTACCATCAACACTATCATCACCATCACCGTTAAAAAAATAATGATACACGTATCGATTTATTTTTAATTTTGCACAAAATATCCAAAAATTAGCTCAATCGATGAAGTTTTAAAAATCCTCCTTGTAAATGGCACCTCACAGAGGAGCATGAGGAAGGGGTATCAATTTTTGAAAACTAACCCCCCTATGTTTTTTCTCGACTGCTAAAAAGTATTCGAGCAAAATTTCGAAACAATCGCTCGAGTGGACCAAGAGCTTTTGTGGAACATACATACAAACATACATACATACTTTTCTTCTTTATATATAGATTGCGCTTTAGGCATTACAGCAATTATTCAAAAAAATAGGTGGTAAGCGCTTATGATGCGCCTAAATGTATGCAAACACTACTATAAATTATTTAAAAATTATTATAATATGAGTTGCAGTAACTTACGAAAATCTTTCTGTAAAACATTTTTTTTCCTGTCATAAATATTTATTCTGCTTAGAGTCATGATAAACCAATTTAATAGGTATGATCAAGCGCATGTATTGCTATCTCTTTCACTAAAAAATTTCGTCATTTGGTGATTTTTGCTATACGTTTTTTTTTTTATAAACACTAGTTCATAGCAAACAAAAACAAATAGAATTGTTTTGAGGTGATAGTTTTTGTGAAAATTTTGTGAAAACAACGAAGCCTGGTCATTTTATCGCACCGAATGACAACATGCGCAAGAGAAGACGAATTTGAAACAGCTGTCAATCATACCTATTCAATTGGTTTATCATGGCTTAGAGTAAGTATAAGCCTCCTACGTTTGAAACAATTCAATTTCCCGATATTCGGGTCGGGTCATGCCCTCGGTCGGGCTCAGGCCAGCCTAATTATTTATTTCCGTACTTTACTTTGTTAAATTCCTAAAATTTTTAATTTATTTACGTAAATCGTAAACGTAAACGTAAATTTTCTTTCAGACATTTCGCAGGCAAATGGCAATAAAATGCAGTTCCAGTCGGGCCGGGTTCGAGTAATAATGTCAAATAATCAATCGGGCTCGGGCTCGTGTAAAAATGTAAAATATCAGATCGGGCTCGGGTCACATTGGGCCGTTTGTACTTCGCGTTGGTTCGGGTACAAATGAAATATTTTGGCCCGTGCAGGTCTCTACTATATAGCCGATCGACACATTACTATTGATTCTTTCCGAGTAAATGAGTTTCCTGCGTGTGGGTGTGGCCTTCTCAGTTCATGTGAGCTTTTTCAGTTACAAACTGATTTTGATATCGTTTCCAAAGATGATATGATTCGTCGACTAGAAAAAATTTCTAAATGCTGAGACTTTCAAGTAAAAAATCGAATGGGACCTTGTTTGTCGAGGAAATTTTTTATTTTTGTGTTATTGTTAAACGTGGGATAAAATTTGTCCTATAATTAATTATTTGTAAAACAATGGTTTCACGAATTATTTGTCACAATATCTTTACTAAAGAAAAATTCCCCATATAATGATCTATTTTTCGCACGTGTTTTTCAATCTACTATTTTCCGTATTGTAAGTTTTACTCATTGTGTTGGTTGTCGTTTACTGTTTTAAAGAAACGATTTTATTTATTAACACCGCAAAACAATGATAAAAGCCTAAATCATGATATTATTTAACAAATTTTCAAAATGAAAAAAATATCTTTATATTAATAGATCGCCACAGTTACTGTCGCCACATATTTAACATCATTCCGTGTTATTTCAAATTGGTTAAGTTTTGAAAGTAAATAGCTATAGCATAAAATATGATGCATTAAAAATTTAAATAAATTTCCGATACACAATCAAAGTTGTCCCATAAATATTAAACAAAAAACCATTATAATAAGTCAAGTGACTAAATCGAATTAAACAATTGAAACTTCATTGATCTTTTAGTAGTAAACCCCCGTGTTCATAAATCATGAGCTCAACTTTAGAGTTATTACATTTGTAATCAAAGTGAATATCACATAAATTTTGTCTATTGTTATCTAAATTAAAGCAACAACAATAATATGCGGTCGCATATACTGTATTTGTAAATAACCGGGCATAGGTATTAAGTAAATTTCCAAAATTTAAAGGATCCGAGAGTTTTTCAATGTATTATCAATATGATGGCATTAAAATGAAATGGTCGAACTTCTTAAATATCCAGCATGAGTTCTGTATAATATACTTTATTGTGTATATTAGTCGTTATCTAATGAATGATAAAACTAAAAAAAAAAATCGTTCCTTCATCATCATTAAGAAAACAAGATTGAATATTTTCTTAAGTTAAACGCGACAAGAAACATGTTTTTGTTTATTTCTTCAGTTTTTGGTGGTGATCGGCATTTAAAAACTATAAATTGATTATCATTTTTATAGAGGCGAGAGAAATGAAATCTTTTCTTAAGCGACAATGACGACGACAATCCATATACATATGGTAGATATATACGACAACACGCATAAAGAAGAAAACTAATTTAGTGGTTTATTACTATTATTACTACTATTATTAATAATGTTATTATTATTATTATTATTACTATGTTATATTTATTGTGTTTTGAACCGCGATTAAGAGATGAAAAAAAAATTCTCCCGATCATCTTAAATAATTCCACTATTCATAATAAATTTAAAATGAAATTTGATATCGGTTTGTTTTGTGTTTGTATGTATACAGGGGCCGTCGTGCATAGTTTGCGGGAGCTTTATTTTAATATTATTTAATGTAAATCGAAATAAATAAAAACTTAAATTACTATTATGATTATAATATTCGATCTTTTGTCGATCGTCGTTATACATATACGTTATGTATAGTGTAGACGCGATGACGATTTTGTCTGGTTTTTTGTTAAGCAATCGAATGTATAAATGCGCGTATACCAATTATGTATAGATAAGCGTATATTACTTCTTATGTATGTATACGAATTTAGTGGATTAAGTTAAGCTATTTGTAATGTGTTTATTATAGGTAAATAAATCTGTCATCGTAAAATGTACATACATAAATATTGTTGCGGCATTACCCATTTATTTCACGTCGAGCTTAATGCAAAATGCACTTATATAGAAAATCATTTATTTGATAAATTTCCAGCAGTTTCCATTCGAAAAGTCACTTCACATAAATTGTACAATAAAAGTGACCATTTGGTTTAGTGGGATAAAATTACTAGAACATTTCAGCTTGTTCGCTGGAAATAATCACCATCTAATCTATGTTCATTACGGCATAATGGCAGCACTGTGCCATTTAAAAAAAACATGATATTATTTAAACGGCGAAATTGCAAATCAAATTCATTATCGAGTTTCATCCCAATTGGTTAAAAAGTTGCTTAGTTTCAATCAAATTGGCAATTTTCCAAAACCCGCAGGCCTAGCTTCAATCAAATTGGTAATTTGCATCATATATATAGACCGAATTTCATTTCAATCGGTTGAGCAATTGGCCCAATTCCATTCAAATTGATCATTTTCCGAAACCAAATCCAGAACTCATATTGTCGAACTCATACGATGTTTCCAATCAAATTAAATTTAATTAGGCCCGAAAATTATTTCACAATTAGAGAAAAACGAAATTCGCATGAAAAATGAAAACCATTACAAGAATTTCATTTTTCTCTAATTTTGAAATAATTTTCGGGCTTAATTAAATTTAATTTGACTGGAAACATCGTACTTATCTTATAAATAGATAAACATTTTGGATATACATAAGTGTTTTTTTATCATAAATTTTTAAAAATTGTTTTCTCGCATTCGCAATTCGCGTTCCAAATCGTTATGTGCTATAATGTTGACGATATGCCCAGATAGAACAAGACGGTTGATAACTTTTTTCGCTTAATGCTGTCGTACGCTGGTGAAAGTCTACGAATAGACCGTGTAAGCTCTAAGCTGCATACAGAGCTACAGGAAATACTGAATTTTCGTTGATGGAATTAAAATCCTGTTTTAGGAGACAATTAACCCATTTGTTCCCACACCAATAATAAATTGTGTAACATATTTGTACTTTAAATATTTTTTAACACTCAAAATCCTTTCTCGAAATGGATTTTTTTTTAAATATGATAAATAAACTAAAAACCATATATAACGGTAAAATACAAATTGAAATTTGACATTAAATACCACAGTAGTGGCGTCGTAAAGTTAGTGATTTTTCTGTACCCATACAGGTACAGTGGGATCAAATGGGTTAAGGAATATGACTAACCGAAGTGGAACAATGCAGCCATTTAGGCTAAATGGTTATTTGGATGAAACTTGGTGTGGTCAAACCCGGATTGAAATATGGCCACCGTGCTGTAACTACGGATCATCAGGATGATACTATACTAGTTCTTAACTGTTTATGGGAAAATATATTTGTATGTGTTATAAGCTCTGTGTTATCAAAAAATTGTTGGTTAACAATTTTAAAATATGGTTAAATAGAATGTGACTTTGCATTGTGACTGAAGTTTTGTTATAAAAAGTTTCACAACAAAAACTTAAATTTAAAATTAAAAAAAAAACACATGTAGTTTAAATTAAATTCTTTAAAATTTTTAAGATTCTTTCGGCTTTTTATAGACACAATATATTAATAATAATGGCATTCACAACATTTTCGACTTGTCAATCAGAAAAATGAAGAGGCCAGTCATTTATAATATATCTACCAAAAAAAAGTAGAAATATCAAAATCCCCCCCGTACTTTAACCCCAGAGTTAATACAAAATGTATTTTGACTCTAAAAAAGAAAACCTTTCCTTGCGTTTTCGTGGGTAGTCTGGTTTCGTACTGATAATCTCAAAACAAAAAGTTCGATCTACTCATCAGGTAGCTACGACCAAACTACAAAAATACAATTCCAACTCCATACTTTAAGTATGAAGAAAGAGTGTAGTTGACTTAGCGAATTATAAATAATTTCACCAAATCAAAAAACACAAGGAAAACTTTTCATTTCTGTGTGTTTTATGCCAACACGAATAATAGAAAGAGAAGTTTAGTTGTCTGTATTAAATCAATAAGATTCTTTCGGCTTTTTATAGACACAATATATTAATAATAATGGCATTCACAACATTTTCGACTTGTCAATCAGAAAAATGAAGAGGCCAGTCATTTATAATATATCTACCAAAAAAAAGTAGAAATATCAAAATCCCCCCCGTACTTTAACCCCAGAGTTAATACAAAATGTATTTTGACTCTAAAAAAGAAAACCTTTCCTTGCGTTTTCGTGGGTAGTCTGGTTTCGTACTGATAATCTCAAAACAAAAAGTTCGATCTACTCATCAGGTAGCTACGACCAAACTACAAAAATACAATTCCAACTCCATACTTTAAGTATGAAGAAAGAGTGTAGTTGACTTAGCGAATTATAAATAATTTCACCAAATCAAAAAACACAAGGAAAACTTTTCATTTCTGTGTGTTTTATGCCAACACGAATAATAGAAAGAGAAGTTTAGTTGTCTGTATTAAATCAATAAGATTCTTTCGGCTTTTTATAGACACAATATATTAATAATAATGGCATTCACAACATTTTCGACTTGTCAATCAGAAAAATGAAGAGGCCAGTCATTTATAATATTCTTTTTTAGAGTCAAAATACATTTTGTATTAACTCTGGGGTTAAAGTACGGGGGGGATTTTGATATTTCTACTTTTTTTTGGTAGATATATTATAAATGACTGGCCTCTTCATTTTTCTGATTGACAAGTCGAAAATGTTGTGAATGCCATTATTATTAATATATTGTGTCTATAAAAAGCCGAAAGAATCTTATTGATTTAATACAGACAACTAAACTTCTCTTTCTATTATTCGTGTTGGCATAAAACACACAGAAATGAAAAGTTTTCCTTGTGTTTTTTGATTTGGTGAAATTATTTATAATTCGCTAAGTCAACTACACTCTTTCTTCATACTTAAAGTATGGAGTTGGAATTGTATTTTTGTAGTTTGGTCGTAGCTACCTGATGAGTAGATCGAACTTTTTGTTTTGAGATTATCAGTACGAAACCAGACTACCCACGAAAACGCAAGGAAAGGTTTTCTTTTTTAGAGTCAAAATACATTTTGTATTAACTCTGGGGTTAAAGTACGGGGGGGATTTTGATATTTCTACTTTTTTTTGGTAGATATATTATAAATGACTGGCCTCTTCATTTTTCTGATTGACAAGTCGAAAATGTTGTGAATGCCATTATTATTAATATATTGTGTCTATAAAAAGCCGAAAGAATCTTATTGATTTAATACAGACAACTAAACTTCTCTTTCTTTTAAAATTTTTATTGATCTGTAAAGCTCAGTATGCAGCTTGTGAAAAGCTAAGTTTCAACGCAGTACTCGCAAGTCTGTGTAGAAATAAATATTGACTGATATTGATTAAGAAACTTCCATTCTATTTCGCATTGTTGTTCCTAAATTTTTAGTTCCGGCTGCTCCGGCATGGCACAACCAAATATGTGGATTTTCTGCTCCTCAAATCTGATAATTCTGCTTAGTAACGTAGTGGTTTAAGTGGAGTGTGCCCATCACTAAATATGCTTTTATGAATTGTCACAGGTTCTTCGGATACGAGATAAAAAACTGACCGTAAAGTGGCCATATTCAGGCTAACTCGCCAAAACAACTCTGCTTTACCGCTGATTAAGGGTAAGCTTTACTCACAAGTAGGTGGCATTTTTCTTACCTCGCTCTTAGAATAAGGCGCCGTGTGAATAACAAAATATCCAAATTTTAATTTTTGTTTTTATACTTTCCCTAGCTTCAGTTGATTCAGCCAATAGTGAAATGACATCGATATAGAGTAACTAAAACAATAATTTTTAAAATGCAACAATATGTTTAATTATATTTATTGAATTATATATGTAGTTAAACAAAATTTAATTATAAAAAAAGAAACAATTTTGAATAATTCAGGTTTGGTGCAGCGATTAGAATTTTTAGTTTTGGATGATGCTTGTAGGGCAACCAAAAAAAGGCAATTATGTACATATTTTTTCCAGCGCACGAATTTTGAAAAGAGCAAGATACAAATCCGTTTCATGAAAAACCAAGCATTTTAATCCCTACTTGATAGTGCATACTTTTGCATATTTTACCCAAAGAACATATTTTTTGTTATATAAGCATATTTTGTCAAAATCATTTACATAACTTTCAAATTTCATAAAAAATTTATCGCAAACAATTTTTATTTATTTATTTAATTTTTTAAATTTCCTTGTTACCGCAGCTAGCGCTGCTAAAAGCAGTAAATATCAAAATGGGTTTGTCATTAGGGTGTATGTTAGGATTGTTTGATTCAGGTATCCCTGCTAATCACACCACCATTGCTCGGCTTTTTGACGATTCGATTAGAATTTTAGGGGATAGCTTTGAGAAAGATAAAATGTTGCTATTTATATCAGATGCAGCACCGTACATGATGAAAGCGGCCCGGGTAATACAAACTTTCAATCCCAAAATTACACATATAACTTGCCTTGTTCACGGTGCGGTGCGTCGTATAAGGCAAAAATTTTGTTTTCGTTCTTGGATGTTTGAATGTAAGCTTTTTAATCAAATTTTCACTAAACTAATCGATACCTTCAGGAAGTTTATTTATACATACTATATATTGATGAAGTTTAAGAACTTTTGAAACTAAACAAAAACCTAATCCCAATATCCTTTTAACCATCATCAATCACCAATTAATATTCTATATGTATAACGATATTTTTTTTGTCAAATCATTTTCCTAACCATCTGCTCATAGGTAGGTGATTTTCAATAATGAATATAATGAACCCCAACCAATCATATTAAAATAAAATCGAACTTCCGTTTATCAGCATGTTTAGATTTTAAATTATGATTTAGGCATTTGAATATTCATAGACGTTTAGGTTTTATACAAAAAATATGCTTTCTGTTTTGTTTTCATTTTAATCATTATAATCATCGGCTCGCAGCGAATATGGAGGCAATATATCACTAATCACAATAGAAATTAGAGATCTTTTATACATTTTGTTTACCTTTAGGTGCGATCGCCGATTTAGAAAATCCTAAAGACGATCTAAAACAAAAAACTGTGGCAGATGATGTCTATCATTTTATCTTTAATCAATTTTTGCGTTTTATAGAAAAATTAATATTCGCCGTTTTTTTTTTTTTTGTTTAGAATTTTTTTTGTTTTGTTTTTAGCGCGCAGGTGCTTTTGTACAATAAGTGCGCGCTTTTACAACAGTTTATGATTGATTGTTTTATAAATGGGATGTCATAAATTATTTATAAATGATGTGTGTAATCCGAGAGACGCGTTTTGTTGTTGTTGTTATTTTAAATTAAACGGGTTGATTTATAATTAATTAAACTGTATTATTAGTGAATTTTGTAACGCACGCGGTATATTATAAGATAATTATAGGGTATTTAAGTTAAATTATCAGTTTTACTTTTAAAATTTTTGAGTGAATTAAATAATTTATACGGTTTTGTGTATTTATGTTATATTAAGGTTTCCCATAACCTTTAGGAATAAACACTGTACATTTATATCTACAAAATGGGTGACAAGTGATTTGTTTTATTCTATCACTCCTAGACACCATCAATAACGCCTATTAATCATGTTTCATATCAAATATTAATTATTTCTAAATCAAATGGTTTTATATACATATTGTATATGTATGAACAATTAACAAGCAGATTCTTATAATCACAACGATCATAACATAATTATTACTGAAGGTATGGGATCAAGATTTAAATTTTTATTCTCGACTCGTAATTACAAGTTCTTTGGTAACGCGGAGGATGATAATCATAATTCATGTTGAATCATTTAGTTTGGTTTTACGGGTCGATCGCATTGTTTCGTTTCTGTTTTTTTTTAATAAAGTGTTACAAAAATCAGGGGCGGTGAATTTATTAATCGAAATGTAAGTTCGATAGTTTACGATAGTTTTTGTTTTTTTTTATACAGCTCGAAATAAAATTGCGTCCAAAGCTTAAAAGCTTCAAAAATTCAAGAAAGAACCGTTTATACGGTGGCATCATTATCTCAAACAATTATTAACGTTCTTATGCTATATATAAGTATATATACATACATAAGCTGCGCCAAATATGATGGATGATAATCAAATTTATAAATACTCATCAACAAAACAACTAATATGCCAAATAAAATTTCTGATTAAACCAAACTACCATTATATCTCGATGTATTCTACAATAAATAATTTCATACACAAAAGAAATTAAAGATCAATCAATCGATTAATAATATTAACACAGAAAATAAAAAATTGGTTATTCGAATCAAAAAAATCAATAAAATCCCGAACGATCAGAAATAGCAAAATCATTGTAGAACAATTCATTTCTTTCTTGCTTTAATCATTTTTTCTTCTTGTTTTAAAGAAATCAAAAAATCAAAATCAAAAAAAAAAATTATGAATACATATTCGATTTCGTCTTTATCGAAGATAAATACATTTTTGATGTAAATTTGTTTCAACACCTTTGCATGAGATTTTTACCTTCATATTTTAGTTTTCTTCTCTCATCTTTCTTCTTCTCTCAAGGTAGTGACTACTGGAAAATATTTTGTTGTGTTTAGATAAATATAATTGGGTTTAGGAAGGCGCGGAACATTTATATATATACAACAGTGGTTGGTTGTTGTTGAACGAGACGATTAATAGAGGTTTAAGGAACCCCTTAGGGTCTAAATGGTTGACCTTATTTTTAAAATTTGAGAATTGGTCTTGATGCCTAAACCACGGGAACTTGCAATACCCTCTTGAAACATCTGAAAAAGAAATTGCCAAGGCCTCTTGTGGCGCTTTGAAGGCGTATAGAACTATTAAAATACTCTTTCACATATAACGACAAGTGCTGCTTCAAGATTTGCTGAAGTGGTACTTCAAGATATGCTCAAAAAAACAGCGTGTCCAGCATAAGAAGATTGGATCAAAATAAAGCGAATGAAGTGTGAAATCTTTCATCCTAGTCCGTTTTTTTATTTACATATGAGCCGTTTATTTTGAAAGTGGCCTAAGTCCATTTTTCAAAAAAATGAAGTTATTGATAGCAATAGATAAATAACAGTATAATTTTTCTAAAGGTAAATAATTTATTGACAAAATAAAAAAAATTGATCCCTGACACATGTGCAATAAATACGAAAATACAAAATCCCGTATATTTTTGCATTTTTTGTTTTTTTATTCTTTCATTATCTCGTTTCACCAAAATATGGACTTAGACACTGTATTATGAATGAGCCAATGCTCAAGATGCTCAAGTGTGCCAAAATTAATTTACTGTAAATTTGAAAAATCATATCTGGTATCGGTTTTTAGTAATCGGGAAAATATTTTGATAGATAATGAACTAATCTTTAAAATAACTACCAATTTTCAATTCAAATGTATAATGTTTAATTAAACCTGTACATGATTTAAAATCAAATAAAATAATATTTGACATTTTTTCACGATTTAAGACGCCTAAATAGGTGAATGTACCTTTTTAGGTAGAGGGCACAGCTGTCATCTCACAAACATTTTAGTACAGTCTTTTTAAGGGAAAGGCTCAACCTTTCCGTTGGGACTTTAGATTGGGTTCTATAACTAACCGAAAATTAATCAATAATTGTTATTTTGAAATTACGGTTAGAGTGAGCTAAATAAATGTATCTTAATATTTAAGCTCTAGATGGTGCAGATACTGCTATATCAAAAAAACATGGAATGTCCAAGTTGAAAAGATCATAATTTTTATCAGATAATTTTGTATCTTAGATTTTTCAATTTTAAAGCGTACTGATACTGACCAAACTGGACCGTGAACATTAACAAATTGGTGTTCACTGAAAAGTTGGACCTTCCCATAATAATGTTGCATGAAAATTTTTTTTACTTTATTTTTGATGTTTTCATCAGATTCTATTTACTTTGACCGTTGTGGTTGTCGTGTATGTGTTACACGTAAGTTTGCATTGTTTTACAAAACGAATAAAGTAATTTTTTATAGTCAATCAACATAAAAAAAGTGGTAGTTGAACGGTTACAGGATTAATCACGAATAAAGTAATTTTTTATAGTCAATCAACATAAAAAAAGTGGTAGTTGAACGGTTACAGGATTAATCACGTTAAAAATGTAGATTACCGGTACTGCTCAGGTATTCGTTTGGCAGGTAATCTCACATAAATCGTTTCGAATGTGGTTCTGAAAAGCTGTTAATATGTCTATACATAATTAAAATGGAAAAATAATTATTTGTTATTGGGAATTTCATTATTCAAAATCTTGTTGGATCTATCTGGATTTGTGTGTGTGTGTGTGTGTGTGTGTGTGTGTGTGTGTGTGTGTGTGTGTGGTGTGTGTGTGTGTGTGTGTGTGTGTGTGTGTGTGTGTGTGTGTGTGTGTGTGTGTGTGTGTGTGTGTGTGTGTGTGTGTGTGTGTGTGTGTGTGTGTGTGTGTGTGTGTGTGTGTGTGTGTGTGTGTGTGTGTGTGTGTGTGTGTGTGTGTGTGTGTGTGTGTGTGTGTGTGTGTGTGTGTGTGTGTGTGTGTGTGTGTGTGTGTGTGTGTGTGTGTGTGTGTGTGTGTGTGTGTGTGTGTGTGTGTGTGTGTGTGTGTGTGTGTGTGTGTGTGTGTGTGTGTGTGTGTGTGTGTGTGTGTGTGTGTGTGTGTGTGTGTGTGTGTGTGTGTGTGTGTGTGTGTGTGTGTGTGTGTGTGTGTGTGTGTGTGTGTGTGTGTGTGTGTGTGTGTGTGTGTGTGTGTGTGTGTGTGTGTGTGTGTGTGTGTGTGTGTGTGTGTGTGTGTGTGTGTGTGTGTGTGTGTGTGTGTGTGTGTGTGTGTGTGTGTGTGTGTGTGTGTGTGTGTGTGTGTGTGTGTGTGTGTGTGTGTGTGTGTGTGTGTGTGTGTGTGTGTGTGTGTGTGTGTGTGTGTGTGTGTGTGTGTGTGTGTGTGTGTGTGTGTGTGTGTGTGTGTGTGTGTGTGTGTGTGTGTGTGTGTGTGTGTGTGTGTGTGTGTGTGTGTGTGTGTGTGTGTGTGTGTGTGTGTGTGTGTGTGTGTGTGTGTGTGTGTGTGTGTGTGTGTGTGTGTGTGTGTGTGTGTGTGTGTGTGTGTGTGTGTGTGTGTGTGTGTGTGTGTGTGTGTGTGTGTGTGTGTGTGTGTGTGTGTGTGTGTGTGTGTGTGTGTGTGTGTGTGTGTGTGTGTGTGTGTGTGTGTGTGTGTGTGTGTGTGTGTGTGTGTGTGTGTGTGTGTGTGTGTGTGTGTGTGTGTGTGTGTGTGTGTGTGTGTGTGTGTGTGTGTGTGTGTGTGTGTGTGTGTGTGTGTGTGTGTGTGTGTGTGTGTGTGTGTGTGTGTGTGTGTGTGTGTGTGTGTGTGTGTGTGTGTGTGTGTGTGTGTGTGTGTGTGTGTGTGTGTGTGTGTGTGTGTGTGTGTGTGTGTGTGTGTGTGTGTGTGTGTGTGTGTGTGTGTGTGTGTGTGTGTGTGTGTGTGTGTGTGTGTGTGTGTGTGTGTGTGTGTGTGTGTGTGTGTGTGTGTGTGTGTGTGTGTGTGTGTGTGTGTGTGTGTGTGTGTGTGTGTGTGTGTACACTACACCAATTAAAAAACGGAACAGAAATTTTCTTCGAAAAAATACCCATATTTGAACACTTGTATTTTGGTGAAGTAACACCTTTCAAAAAAAAAATTTTATTTCTAGTTGCAGGAAATTTTGTCTTCTTTCGATATTGGAATTCGTTTTATTTTATATTGTTCTTTTATGACTTTTCTGAGTAAAACAAAAGGTGTCTAAAAAAATTATGCTGCTGTTTGAAACCGGCTATTTTATAGAGAATTTAGAAACCTTGAAAATAATACTATGGAAATTTCTGTGCAGCCACTGCTTGTCGAGTTACTGAAGTTTTAGAAAAACGTATCAAAAAGCGTCGAAGTAAATTTTTTGTCTTCTAAACTTAGCACTCTACGATAAAATTTTAAGTTACTTAAAAACTAAAAAAAACTTTAACACACTAAAACTTCAATAACTCGACAAGGAGTGACCGCACAGAATATAAAATGCCAATTAGTTTTGAGTACTTAGTATTATGGGTGGGATTATGGTCCTCCTTACTCTGCCATTCTAATAAATAGTGCAAGGTTGCCTCATTCTACTGAATAGTTTGTGTAAGGAAGAATTATTTAGGATAATGGATAGCTTGTGGTGATAGATTGTATTATGGATGCGCTTATTTCTTAGGGCATAAATACTTTTTTATTGACTTTAATCTGTTGATTTAGCAGTTTAATGAGGTCTAATAAAAGTTAAGAACTTATATTGAATCCTATTTCCAAAAGCCCATATTGCTTGTTTTGCAAATATTTCTTAAGGAATCTGAAATAAAAAACAAGTGGTTTGTTAAATATTAGTTTGTGAGTCTATTTAGCGCGTTTTCTGAGTTTGGCTTATTTATTGAGTAATATTTAGGGTTGGGTGATTAATTGCTTTTTCTATAAAATGGTCAAGGTTTACAAAAAATTCAAGCATCCTGAACTAAATTAACTGAATCTAAATTTTAATTTCTGTATCTTCCTCTAACAGAAATTTTACAAACATTTACAAAAACCTTGTCTTGACGGTAGTATTAATTATAGTTCTAAAAATTAATTTTATGATCATACTTTGGAATTTTCGTCTTGACGGTAAAAGAAAACTACTACCCTCCCTCCTTTCGTTAAATGCACGAACTAATTAGTTTGTTATTGTTATTAGACATCAAATTTTGAATTAGGCGTCAGGGATGTTACAATATTTACTTTTAGCACACAAGCGAATTTGTAAAGCTTTTAATTTTTTTGAAAAGGATTAACAAACCAAAAAATCAAGAAAATTGAAATCAAAGAGTTTTATTTATTTCTAATCAGTATATGTTTAACCCTGCAAAATAAAATAAACGCGCAAATACACAGGGAGAGAACAGAACACATTCATTTTTTATAATATTTTGACAAACTGATTGAAGCGATCCACCCGTATTTTCTGAAAAGTAGAAGTATGTTCCAATTAATTATGGGTATTTAGGATAATTAATTATAGTACTAAACTGTACTAAAAATGGTTAAATTATGTTCGTATTTCTCATTTGCTGTGTAATATTACACTGGTAAATCAAATTATATTCCAATTAATTATACCGTCAGGACAAGGCAAATGAGATTTTGAGCAAAATGTGAATTTAAAATTTTAATTAAGTTTTATGAGCAAAATTATAATTTTTTAAGCTAACTATTTCTTCAAAATGAAATATCGCTATCAACTGAGAATTATCGCTGCGATTTTTCAAGAATATGTATGTAGGGTTAAGCATTGGAATTAAGGCAATCTACTAAATCTAGATAATTGCATTAAATTGTCAGACCAATATCAACAGTAGTCAACAGAACTTTATGAGACTATTAAAAGCTAAAATGTAGTCTCTCCGTAAAGTTTACTATTAACAGCACCTAAGAAGCAACAAACCAAGCAGAATGCAAATTGAGAAGTTAAATTGCAATTATTTTAGTAGTATTGAAATTATAATGAGAATACGTAATTTTATAGTTAATTTTCAATCAGTTTTGTGTTAATTTCGCTGCATTCAGATAGAGCTAATCTAAATGAAAACGAAAAGTTCTTAAAGCTTTGTTTGTTATTAACAGGCACTTTCCATATTTTGCGGTGTAATGTAATATGAGGCTATTAAATTACAATGAACAAAATGTACTAACGGCAACGGTGCTAATATGTATTTACTGAATAAAGAATTAGTCCCGATGTTAAACTACAAAATTGACTCTCGTTCCGTACTTTCACTAAAAATCAGTATTCGACTTAGTGAAGAAAATTTAGAATCAGATCTGAACTGAGTATAAGAAATTTAGATATTTGGACATTTTACCAATATTATTAACAAATTTTGAAATTTAAGAATAATTTGTGGTTTTTAAAAATTAGAATATAAATTAGGAAATTGGCAATTTGCAGTAAATTTTTAAATGTTTTACTAGGAATTTAGAAAATTTATGTAAATTTTGAAACTTAGACAAAAGGTGTGAGTAACTAAACAATATCATAATTAAACCTAGGTACAAGGGAAAGGAAATTAAGAATTTTAAAACTTTAGAAATTGAAAATTCCACCACAAATATTTTCATTTTACACATGTACGTACGTATGCAGGATTTATTTTCTCATTCCACTGAAACAGAATGCAAAAATCTCGTTTAGTACAAAATCCCATCTCACGAAAAAATCTCATCAAACCCGAATCAATTTACTGTTGATAAACGGATGTAGCAATTTTGAGAAAGATTTCTTTACAGCACCAAATTTGATCTAAACTTGACAAACATTGAACGAAAATTTAGAAGATTTGTGATAGTTCAGCAAACACTCTGAGGATATCCTTATTTTGGAGGAGCGTTCTCAAAGACACGAAGAAGACCGGTTAACTACATACTACAATAGCCACTGCAACGCCAAATTCGGTAGTTTCAAGTGTCACAGCTAGTGCTATATAGAAGTTCATTTGTTTTAGTAGATCGACAAATCAAAAAAATTTAGAGGATTTCTTGCCGAAGCGTGAAAGGCTAATGAATGAAAAGTTCCAATGCTCCAATGTATAGATTTTGAAGACCACAATAAATTAAAATATTATTTTATGCTATAATATGGGCGAATAAAACGATGGTTGATAGTCTGCATCATCCGTGACACATATATCTTCTTAAAATAATAAAATCTAACCAATACTTACTTTATAAAGTATAACTGAGAGTGTGGCCGCAGTACAATTGTAATGCAACAGCAAACCAAATACCAGAAAGATAAATTTAGAGCAAGACTTGTTTTTACCAAATAGAAAAAGAAGCAGGTTATGCCTCTCCCATTAACAAAAGGATTAATTCAACAACTTACAGAACGCACTTTGTACTATATACCTTTAACTAACCAATTCCACTACTAAATTTTATAGAAATATTATATGACGATTATTTGGTTTTTAACATATAAATGCTGAAAACGTGCACTCTCCCCAAACTGTTCGTCAGGTAGGTAACTGCCAAATAGAATTTTATTTTTGTTATAGTAATTTGTAAATAATCTTTTTAAATGTAGTAAATGTTTTCATTTTTCTTTCAAAATTAGTGATGAGTCCAAGAGATTCATCACATGCGTTTACGTAAGTAAACTGGCCCATGCTGATTAGGGTTAAAAATGTCCACAAAAATTCAGATTTATTTACTATGGCTGCGGTAGAATTCTCGAGTAAATCCGCAAAATTCGGTAAATGCATTTACATTTTTTTGCTGGAGAGTAAGGGAAATAAAAAAAGGTAAATCTTTTACGTTTAGATTTTATTCTTTATTGTTATAAGAATTGAACGAGTAAAAAATAGAAAAAAATGCGTAATTTAACAGAAAACGAACATTAAAAATCTAAATTTACCGCAGTAAATGATTTACCCGAGAATTCGACCGCAGCCAAAATATTAATATTTTCGATCACTTGGTGATCCTGATCATCATCTGATATTCAATTTGCAACTGTCTGAATTCCCTCATGCGGACTAATACCATAATCTGTTTTATCATCCTGGGGTGAAATGGTGGAAGTAAACAAATCGAAAAAGTTATAACATTACTAATACAGGTAGACATTCGTATAAACGCACTATGTTTTTTGAATATAGTTCTAAGAGTAAAGTGTTTTGATTTTTTTCAAGTAGTCTAAATTATGTCTATCATCTTAAATCTGTTGATAAGATAAACCATTAGTAAAAATTTTAATGTTTTACTTTAATAAATTGAAAAATCTAAATTTCAGGTGGACATTCGTATAAACGCACTTCTGATAATGTACTAAAATAAAAACCAAAATTAGCAATTTTTCTTATATTATTTTATTTAATATTTGGTCTGGCCTCCACCTTTCTGAATAACTTCGAAAATTCGAGTATGCATTGAATTTGTTAAATTTTTGAGGGTTTTCGTATCATTTGTGGCCCAACATTGACGGATGGCACTTTTCAAATCTTTAATTGAATTATATTGCGGTTCATTTCGATAAACTTCTCGAGGAAGGCCCTCTAAAGATTTTCGATAGGATTGCAATCAGGACTATTGCCTATCCAAGATCTCAGTTCGCCAGAAAGGTCTAATCCGCAAAGAAGATATACACGAAACCGTCTATCATGCAGGCCATTAGATCTTCCTGTGACGACCCGACACATTACCCGTATTTTTAATAGTTCACCGAACATAAAATGGACAAAATTTTGGATCAAACCACTTTTAACGGCCATGCAGACGAATAATCCGCTCAAATTTGCTCGTAAATACATGTCGTCGATAACGGATTGGCAGAGTGTGATTTTTTCTTACGGAAAAAAATTAATCTGGATTTTCCCGACTGCTACAGTTGCTACTAGCATAATTTGGCAGAACATGGCGTCGTTAGGTCGAAGCGTAATTTTTTGGCGGTGTGTTATGGTATGCGGAGCATTTTCTTATAACGAGGAGCTTCCCATCTGCTTTATAACGACACGAATGAACTTCCGTATGTACGTGAAACTTTTGGAAGACGTTTCGATAAATTATCTGGATAATAACATCAACAAAAATTATAATTTTCAACAAGACAATACCTCGGTCCATGCTTCGAAGGAGACCACACCGTGGATTCTCGAGAAAAACATTCCCCTTCTTGAATGGCCAGCTTACGGCCTTCCCCAAAAAGTTTATGGAAATGAACAGCAATATAATTCAATTAAAGATTTGAAAAGTGCCATCCGTGAATGTTGGGCCACAAATGATCTGAAAGCCCTCAACAATTTAACAAATTCAATGCCTTATCGAATTTTCGAAGTTATTCAGAAAGGTCGGGGCCAGACCAAATATTAAATAAAATAATATATGAAAAATTGCTAATTTTGGTTTTTATTTTAGTACATTATCAGAAGTGCGTTTATACGAATGTCCACCTGAAATTTAGCTTTTTCCAATTTATTAAAGTAAAACATTAAAATTTTTACTAATGGTTTATCTTATCAACAGATTTAAGATGATAGACATAATTTAGACTATTTGAAAAAATCAAAACACTTTACTCTTAGAACTATATTCAAAAAACATAGTGCGTTTATACGAATGTCTACCACTGTACATTTTGGATATCAAAAACTGCAAAAATTCGGAAGCAGTAAAAATGGATATACTCCCATATTAAGAGTAAATGCGTCACGATACGTATACAAATTAATAATTAATACTATTTTTTAATTATATACCAACTCGCCTGAAATGTCATTTAACTTTCGTATAATATTTTGAATTAAATCACTTGTAAATACTATAGCACATATATGTAATTACCTGTCACACAATAAATTTACTAACTCCCCAAAATTCACGCGATAGTAAAATATTCAAAAAACATAATTAAAAATTAAATTTTTTTTCTAAATTAAAATTTTTTAAAAAAATCAATAAAATCAATCAAAAAATGATTTATGATCAAAACGAATGAACTAACTAATTTGTTGATTGAAATCTTTAAGAAATGGATAAATGTATAAAAAAAAACAAATAAAAAGAAATTAATATTAACTATATAAATACGCACTAACAACTTCACTAACGATAAATATATATAAAACCAATAAATGAGTAATAAAAAAAAAATTAAGTGAAAATTAATAAATTAAAAAAGTTTTTTATAGTTTTATGGTAATTTTTATAGTTCGTAGCTGCTATCAGTTAAATTTATCAGTTTTATTGGAATTATATATATTTTGTATGTTATCCAGGAAATTGCACAATCTCTATAGAATTCGAATGTTCTTGACTGAAAATTTCCTAGAACCTAAATGCATTGCATCGCGCAACTCAAGAAAAACTATTTAAAACTTTTAAGACTTCTGTCGATATTTTTATGCTCGATCATAAAACATGGAACCTTTCAATCTAATGTTGTATGTATATGTTGTTTAAAATATAAAAAGATATAAAATTGAGAATAACATGATTGGGCATGAAATTTGATATCTTTGAATATTAATTTTATGTTTTTTATTGATTTTATAACATATTTTTATAGACTGTGGAATTTTAATTATAAATCAATTAAAACACGAAGGAATTGATATAAATACCTCTGTAGATATCAAAATTAAGATACACAAAAAAAAAATACCTCAACGCTACCGCGTAAATTTATCATAATTTTTGCGATGTTTTACTAAATATGCATCACATAATTAACTACCAGAATTCTATTTTGTTATATTTTTATATTTAATTCTCATGATATGAGCCTGAAGTGGATTTACATATAAAAATCGGTCCCGATTTGATCAACAAAATTTTATGTAAATTTATTCGTCTTGAGATGATAGCTTTTTGTCGATTCTTAGCTGATTACACGATGGTTATTATCATTCTTTCTTTTTATTCTTAAACTTAATTTAATAAATTAATTTACATTTTTAATCAAAATAATAATCGTTCTGTTCTCACTGTCAACGGTCAATAATTGTATCAGTTTCCTGTTTTCGATTTGTATATTACCAAAAATTCCCACACTTTATATTGTATATTATGATGAAATTGATTCGAGAAGTTAATTTAATTCTACGGTCCATTAAAACGATTTCGGTAACTTATCGCGTATATATTTACATAGTTACTAAATGGCCAGGATTACTCAATTGTTTGTCGCATTATTTTTAAAATCGTCTTAAACAGTTTTCTTATTTTTTATTTATTTTTTTAATATGCTGTGTGCTTAAAACTTGTTTGATTTAACACCAAACTTAACATATAAAACAGACAAACAAGAAAATAAACATAAAATGTGTTAAGGAGGAGATGTACGAGTGTAGAAGAGGCGAAGAATAACCAATATACGAAGAAATATGTATACCACATAATAAGCTGCCGCGTACGATTACTTTTGTTTCTTGTCTTATCTTCAATAAAAAATTCTAAATTAGTTTTAATGTGGTACAACAAAAAAAAACAACTTTGCTCTAAAGAAATTCAGTTGCTCGATTTCGCGCACAATCTATCACGATTCAATATAGTAAAGTATTTTTTTTTTCTGTTGTTCATTTCGAACCTAAATACAATCTGCAACATCTATTATTGACCTTAAGTTATATTTTATGTTCGAATAGTAATTAAAACGGTTGTTAAATGTTAAAAATGTGTAACGCCCGAAATGGCGAGAAATTTATTTCGAAAAGTCATTCAATAAAACCATCAATTATAATTTTTTTTTTTTTTGGTAAATGATGATGGATTTTATGAGAGGTGAATGTTGAATTTGTGATGTTAGAAATTTAATTTCGAATTTAATCAAGATTAAAATAGACTTTTAGAAGTTATTTGTGTGATGTACATAATTAAAAACATGTATTTTAAGGAATTTATGTAATTTAAATTTTTGTGATGCAGATAATCGTCGTTATTGTAAGCCAATGATTTGTTAGACATTTAGTCGGCACTAATTTATTTTATTTTTAATTGTTTGTAAATTTTGGTAATCGCTTAATAACTCGAGTATTTAGCGATTATCAGCTTTTGTCTCTGAAAACACTCTTGATTCTGGTTTGAGGTCGTTTGCTAGCAGCACCAACCTCATGTCTCCTATACACCATTCTTCCACAAGCTACGTAATATTAAATTTTATAGTTACCTCCGCCTCCGCTTGATCCTTGTGCATCCTACCAGCGTGATATCGTTTAAGGCGTCCCTTAGTAACTTGCTATTAAGATTTATATACGAGCTTTAATACCAAGAGAATTTATTACTCGGGAATAACACAAATTCACAATTCACAAATAATTTATCGGTCAACATGTAGTTGAAATTTCAATTCAGAAAATGTCATAAAATGTTTTATTGACGTCACAGAAATAAATGTAGATTTAAAAGCTTACTAGATATATTTTTTTGGACATATTGACGATTTTATTATTGACATCAGCAAAATATTTCGCTATACTTAGAAGTGTAAATAGGCTTTGACTTTCGAGTCAGTTAGTTGATTTTATTTTTATATTTTTTTTTAAATTAATTTAAAGTTCGAACCAAAAAAAAAATTAGAACTTACAAATCGAGCACAATGGCAGAATGGTACCATCGTACGGATCCCTTGGTGATGCCGCTGAACGTAAAATTGCAGAATTTGAAGTGGCGCATGCGAAAAATACTAAAGCCTAAGTGAATAATGTAATTGAACAGCTGTGATGTGATCCGGTCTATAATCTTGCAGTTTTATTTTTACTTTTTATAATGTTAAGCCACTTTATACGCCACAATCTGTTGTGAATGAGCATATGCTCAAAACCGAGAGTGGAAGCATGAGGGTGGTATATTTAACACAAAATTGTTGTAACATATATATAAATAAATAAAATAAAATAAATAAATAAAGTTCATATTATACATAGAGTAACCTGTTCATTTAGTTTTAAGGATACTTGGAATTTGGAAGGTGTATTAACCGTATAAAATTATTTCTTCGTAACAAAAAAAAAAAAAAATCGTCAGTCGCATTTATGGGCAAATCTGTTTTATATTTTTCTCTTCTCCCGTTCTATTCTAGTCTCAAATGGGCCCAAAAGTTAACACAGACTGCTTATTACTAAAACCTATCGTTGTACAAAATGTCGGGTAAAACTATCAATATTTTTGAGAATGGGAGGTTAAACAGAAATAACAAAAATATATGACTGGAAGGACGGACACGAAATTTTAATCGATGTTTTGGAGTCTTAGTGACATAATTTAATTTATCATAATTATACTTCACATAATTTTTGTTACTTTTAACTTTAAATTAAGTTACAATATTTGTACTAAAGAACCCTAGCTGTTATAGATTATCCTAGGGAACGGTATCTTCGTTTCTGTAGCGCCACAGCTCTTTCTGCAGATACAGTTCTAACTAATATATTTAGTAAAACTATGCTTCAGAAATTTATTTTTGTCCGAAGAAAATATCTCTGATAAGAACCATTTTGCCATTCGGTACCACCATCTATAAAAAAATAAGGAGGTTGTATCCGAGGGACGTCTTAGTAAGGTGAAAATAAGACAACTTTATTTAAACAGTTTAAGTAAAACCAAATCAAAAACAATCAAAAATTGATTTTTAGTTTGCCGAGCCCAAGAAGCTCACATGGTCGTTCCAAGTAAGATTTGAGTTCAGTATGAGCGCTAAATTGTTTATTGTTGGAACAAATGAGATGATATCACTGCCCAAATTAAGCACAGGTCTAATATTAAGAGAAGTATTTCTAGAAAGAAACAATGCTTTACTTTTACCTGGATTAATTGCAAATGAATTATTTTTGGCTCACAAAGAAATATTTCTAAGGTCAGAATTAAGTCGCATGCCAATTTCACTCAATTCTGATAAGTTATCATCAATATACAGTTGCAAATCGTCGAGGATTCGCCATGATAGTTCATTTATATGGGCCCAATATGGACCCCTGAGATACTCCAGCAAGTATCCCACAAATATAAGAATCATCATCAACACACCTCACAAACTGCTTACGATTGCATAAATATGAATGTATCAATATAACAGCAGAATTCGAAAACTTATAATACAAATACAGCTTCTGTATATAGCAACTGGATATGACTAACGCAATGAAATGCCTTAGAAAAATCCAAGAGCACCAAAATAGCCATCGAATTTTTTTGTTTCTTAGGTAGACGACAGATCATCAACTATATGTACAACTGTATGTAGTACTCGGACAGCCGGATTTGTACCCGAATTAATATTTGCAAAGAAAATCAAATTTATTATGGTGCTCCTGGATCTGCAATTGCATAACTTTTTCTAAGACCTTAGGTAGAGCAAGCAAAATACTAATTGGACGTATATCACCAATACCAGAAATAACATCATTTTTAGGTAGCGGTTTAATAGAAGCTATGTTTCATAAATCAGGGAACACAGACTTTGTCAAACATTGATTTATGATGAATGTTTTATAAGTGGTAGGAACAGGTCAAAAAATAATTTTAGTACCTTGAAGTCTACCATATCATAAGCTTTTGAATCTGATTTAATTGCACAAATCGCATTCAACACTGTAAGTTTATCAACGCCATCAAATACAAAGGCATCATTTCCAGAACTTCAGAAATCAATATTAGGTAAAGGCAAAACCCCAATAGATTCACAAATATTACAAACTCCAGATAAGATTTGTTCCGCAGAAATTCAATGGCTGCATCACCTGTAGAGCTTGAAACACCTAGTTTTTTCAAATTATTCCACGTTATCTTAGAGTTATGAGAATTTTCAAAATAAAATTTATGTTTGGCTTGATTGATCCTTTTAACAGTTTTATTTCTAAAAAATTTAAAAGATACTAAATCAGCATCCAACCCAAACAATTTATATTTTTTATGAGCCAAATCTCTACATTTCATTAAATTCAATATATGAATTTAACGACGGTGCAGTAAGAAATTTGAAATAAATATATCAAGGGTATCTTTCACATCGGAATAGTTGTACATATTAAACCAACCTAAAGAAAAGAAATTATTTATAAAATGCTCGTGATTGATAGCTTTATAATCAATAACAACAGTATAAGAAATTTGATACCTACTACGAGAAAACTTATAAGATGCATAAATCAAATCATGATCAGCAATAGGCCAGGCCAAACGACTGTTGATCCTAGTGGGTACATAAGGTAAATAACATAAATTATGCAAATCCAAACAACCTACTACATATAGTTGACTATTAGCCATCATATTGAAATTGAAATCACCACAGCAGAAATTTTTTTCATAGCTTAATAGATATTCAGTAAAAATTATTTGTAAACTGTTAATATCGTTACTACAAGCAGGAGGTGGGTTATAAATAACCAAAATTAAAATTTTACCAAAACTCCCGGTAAGTTGCTGGATGGTATGGTAGATATTCTACTTTACCCAAAGAACCAGAGAATATTTGTTTAACCTTTAAAGTGGCCCGAAAATAAAGACCAACCCCACCCCTGTTAATTATTAATTCGAAGCGACTTGTTAGAAATCTTACTACAAGCAAAGTCTCAGTCAAGGCAAAAATATCAAATTGATATGTTTGTAAAATAATAGTTATGTCATCAAAATGTTTTACCAAGCTGCGCACATTTAAATGACCAACCTTTAAACAAGAATTATTATGTACCTGCAAATTATCACCTGGAACAGCTTGATTAGCTTCGCCTATTGAGTATAAATGTTGGCATCTAAAAAAGTGGAGTGTCGATTACAGCTGGCAACCGAACTTTCACACGTGGAGTTAGAGATGCCCAAAAATTGTTGTTGTCACATTTTCTAACCAAAATACCAATTGGCCAAGTAGCAGCATCCAGAGCCTTAGCACGCAATTTTTCCTTAAACCTTAGTTTAAAGCACACGTATTCCAAATCATTCAGATTATATTCTTCGGGACTAATTTAGTAATTTTACAGTTACCTGTTGAAAGATGTTTCCAAAACATTAGAGTAACCGTTTGTATACCATTTTTAGTACCACAAATACATAGGTTTAAAGATTATGCGCTGTGGAGTTTTAAGTTTAACTTTACTAGCATTGATATACATATTTGCTTGGTTGATCTTGAACACCACTGTGAGAAGCAAGTGTACTTGATGCTATAACAGGCATAATGGCAGGATATTTTACTACTTCAGCAAAATTCGTACAAGCACCGAAACTAGTAGGACTGGAGTATACTGGAATATAATCGTCGTCATTAGTCAAAGAAGATGTAACCACAGCTGCGGATAGAGGTAAACCAGTGCATGAAAGTTGATCACAATTATTGATGACACCAATATTATATGATTCAATCAGCGAATCTAAATTTTCATTTACTGTGACAGAGGAATTTAAAGGCATAGATGAGTAACATTAGTCAATCTCAACTGAGGCAAACATTCCAAAATCACGCCGATCTTTTGTACAGGAAATTTCATCAAGCAACTTTTCAACGAGGGTTTGCTGGGCATTATTATCACTCAAGTTATGGTTCATTAATTTTAGAAATGATTTATTTCTTAAAAGGTCACGGCAATTACACACGGTGTGCGGGAAGCCGAAAAAAGTTGGTATAAAATGCCGAAAAAGCTAGGGTCATATATAAATACAGCCTGCTCTACAGTGTTATAATCCATTAAACAGAAAATCGTACCTGATCATTTAACAAAGAAATCACGAAAAAACGCAATTTTTTAAATTTTAATTGAAAATATCATTTCGGCGGCCAATTTAAAAAGAAATAAATTAAAGATAATACAGCTTTTATACTATTTTCTTAATTTATATTCCAAGGTTTGATTATATGCAACTCGATCAACTTCAGCACATCGATAGTGAAAAGTGTTACTGCAAAATCCAGAGCGGCTAATTATTTGGTTATTGGTAAATTCCAAGCTACATTTACCGCACTCCATATTATAATATTAATATTAACACAATACACGGAAAAAAATTATAGGCGACATTTCTATAATTTATAGGAGCCCACAGGATTGTGGCCTATAGGAAAGCATTTTACTATAACACATAGTTAATTTAAAGAGATGCGAATACAAATTGTTACCATTAAAATAGTAAACTGTACCATAAAAAATAGTAAAATGTACCATAAAAATAGTAAAATGTACTATTTTAGTAATAAGCGCTTCCTATTTAGTAAAGGAAAATATGCATTTCAAGTTAGTATTTATTACCATAAAATTGGTATTTTCCCCAGCATTGCAAAGTTTAATGGTGTTGGTGCAGCGTGCAGGTCGTCATAGGAAATATATTAGTAGTAATGACATTCACAGTATTTTCGATTTGGCAAATCATAAAAATGCCAATCACTTCATCATGATATATCTACTGGAAAAAGTAGAAATATCATTTGTCATTCAACTTTAGTTCCACATATAAACGTGAAAAGTATATAAAAAAAAACCATCGTATATTATGCCACGAAAAATTATGTTAGGAATAGATAACTATCACAACGTTTGTTATTATCACTATGTGTCCATATTAGAAACTGTTAGTTCGTTATTGTCAGATTCTTCTGTATTTTCCAAGCTGTTTCATAAAAATAAACCAGCAAAACAAAATGTGTTAATAGATTATACTGATGGTACGTTGTATAAAACCAATAATATTTTTAAAAATTTGAGATTATACTTTTTCAAGATGCATTTGAAAATTGTAATCCTTTAGGATCGTCAAAAAAGAAACATAAATTAATTGGAATTTATATGTTAATAGGCAATCTAAACATTAAATATCGATCACAGGTTCATAATATTCAATTGGTATTAATTTGCAAAGAGACCCATATTAAAAAATTTGGATTTAGAAAAATTCTAGAACCTTTAGTAAAAGATCTAATTGTATTAGAAAAAGAGGGTATTAAATTTTTTGATAGTTCATCAAAAATGTCTAAACAAATTTATGGAAGCCTGTATGCGATTTGTGGTGATAATTTAGGTAGCCACCAAATAGGAGGTTTTGTAGAAAATTTCAGCAAATCAGAATTTTTATGCCGGTGGTGCTATTATACTAGGGATATGTTGGTAAACTACAATTTAAAACCAGTTGAATCTCGAACTGGAAAAAGACATTCGGATGATGTAGCAGGTATATTAGGAAATGAATCTAAGTATGGAGTTAAATCAGATTCAATTTTTAACCAACTACAATATTTTCATATATGTAACCCTGGACTTCCTCCTTGCATAGCCCATGACCTGTTTGAAGGTATTATACCCTTCGATTTAATGTACATTTTACATCATTTCATCAAAATTAAAATAATTTCTTTTGATGCTATCAATCTTGCGCTTGCATCACTTACTAAAGAATTTCAACTTTCTCTATCTTTCCCAAAAATTGAACCAAATATGACAAAAATTCCAGGAAAGGCTGATGAGGTTTACCATATTTTAATGATGATGCCATTAATTTTGTTCAAATACGTAAGTGATCGCAGCGATATTGTATGGAATTATTTTTTAACCATGATAGAAATGTGTCGTCTAATATGTGCGTCTGAAATATCATGTAGTCAAATTGCTTTACTATCTTATTACATAGATCTTTATTATGAATATAGAAAAGATAGCTTTCCTTTATTAAAGCTCTGGCCTAAACATCATTATGTCTATCATTACCCAGAGTTTATTAAAAAATTTGGACCACTTAGAAACTTATGGACTATGAGTTTAGAGCAAAAAAATAAATATTTCAAAACAACAGCAAAACTGGCTGGAAATTTTAAAAATAGTACTTATACTCTTGCTAAAAACCATCAATTAATGCAAGCCAGTTTATTCGAAGATAGGTTTCAACATAATATTATTTGTAATCATGTAGAAGAGTTGTTACCATCCATGTTTAATGTAACTGTCCCTAAAGAATTTTGCTTTGTAACAAAAAAAATCATTTATCTCAATTTAATTTACAAATAAAATAAGTTTATTTTAATTAATAACGACGAGTTAGGAATTATTGAAATAATAAACATCAAAGCGATTTTTTTAAATCAGTCGTATAAAAAGGCAATTTTTTATGGTAAAACTTTAAAGATGTGGTATAATGAATCTATTGGTCTTTATGAAAGCTGCACTGAGGATGGCTCCTATTCAGTCGCACACATTGACAAACTTTTGCTGACGAAACCATTAAATATATTAAAACAAAAACAAAAATATTATTTTTCACCATCAAGTTCATTTATTGACGAACAATTTCTGTAGATTAGGATTAGGTATATGATAATTACTATTAAGATTGAAATACTCAGATGTAACGTATTTTAAAAATAAGTATTAATTAATTTTAGAAATAGTATTTTAGAAAGATAGTCCACCTTCCACCGATAATAATTTTAATAACTTTTGGCCGTTGCAAAATTCTGAATCTAAATATTGGATATTTATTAAATTTCATCTAATTTTTCAGATTAACTGTTGGAAGTTGCGTTGAAACCGAAGTATTAAAATTAAGTTCAGTCAAAAGGGCCTATTTATTGAGTCAAATAAATATTAATATTAGATTATTGAAACATTAACAAGAAATAGATTAAGCATTTTGAGAATAATTTATAGTATTTAAGATCCAATCCAAACCAATTAATGAAATTTATTAAAAATAAGTTTCCGTGAAGATTTGAATTTGTAACTCTCTGGTTTACATTGACAACATGGATAAACAATATCCAATCAAACTGTGGAGACACGATAGAATGCAAAAAAAGACATTTTTTACATTACTTTCCATTAGCGGTTTAATTCAGAAAGGTAAATTACGATTCAAATTGAATAGTTTGTAATTGGTTGCATAATTCATTTTTTTTATCATTTATAGCTAACAACATCAGTACAAAGATTACGTTAGAATCTGATGGAACCGAAATTTGCGATGATGATATTTTTAAATATTATATTGAAGAAAAAAGTATTTTCGTAATTCTTGGGGATGATCAACAATGGACACCGCATGTACCTATACATTTATTGTCAACGGCTAATGACCATCCAATTATCTCACACAACGAACAATCACACACAACGAACTTTCATGATAATCAGGAATTTATACATTTCCCAAATAATGTTATCTTAACCAGCAATGTACTGGAAAATGTTGAAGTAACTGATGTAATTGACGAAAGCGCCACTGTGATAAACTTATCACAAGATGATACACTCTACTTATCCAGCTCATCATTAACATCCACGTCATCTAAAAGCTCCTCCTACACTTAACAGTTTTCCAATTTTGTTATCCCATGGACCAAAATCCCGTCGGATGTACTGACATTGTTAGAAAACAAGCAAGGCCTCGGGAAACGATTGAACTGTTTGGCAAATATTCTAGTTGATGAATTACGGTGCATTTCTATACACATTCCGATGACTATAATACGATTTGTGGCCCAGAAAGTTGCATCTAGATATCCGGATTCCCTGATTCAGAGGGACAACGACGACAATATTATCTCGAGCATCCCTATGCCTTTAATTACGATCATGAAAAACAGAAACAGTTTTCTTAATCGGTCTCCTATCAAACCATTAATCGATCTAGTTGTAGAAGTACCAGTGAACGAGCGCAAGAATGCAAATGTTCTAAAATCAACGTGCTTTAATTGGCAACCGCTTAATATGCCTACAGGTGAAACAGTCGACGGAATGACTAAAAAGAAAATATTTTTACAGTCTTTATATAAGAAGGAGATAGAAACAAATGATGATCTAGATACGATTAGAAAGTTAATGAGGGATTGTTTTGCTGTGCAAAGGAAGTTCCTTAATGACAGGAAGAACATTCCAAGTGCTGAAAATATTAAACTAGAGTGACCGTTTCTTTTCGAAAAAGAAATACTGTTTCAGCATTTTAATGAACTAATGAACATTGACATTAGTACGTTCGACGACAAATTTCTTAAAAAAAAATACAATTATGAAATTTTTTAAAAATTACAATAAGAAAGAGATACGAGAATTTATTAAGGAAGACATGAGTCCAAGAGATGTTATAATTTGTACATTTTGATACTTCAACGAAGATCCGTCATATTTGTTCCAAGTTTTTGAGGTATATATATTCGTTATTTTTAGGTTTTACTTTTACTTTTATTAAAATGTATGCATTGTCTTTTACAGTTCGGTACAACTTTGGAACAGATCAAAGATGCCTGCTTAACCAATACTCCTTGGATGGCAATATTAAGTATGTAGAAAATTCAAACAGATTTTAGATTATAATTTTCTTCCGGATGTACAATTTTAAAAGGCGTAATACTTTCTACGGTAGCCATAGGAAAAATTAGTTATTTACTCGAATTAGTGTCCTCTATCACCTCCTATAGTAATGTTCATCCGGAAGAACACAGTATTTGAACAAGAATTTTCTTTAAATCAGCAATTCTTCCAATTTCAGAAAGTACAATTCAAGAGGATACAACCATTTATTATCTATTCATAGAGCAGTTGTTGATCGGGCAATATCACAACGAAACTTTTCTCAATTTATTGGCTGTTATCATCGCTTACTTTTATAATTTTAACATGTTATACCCAAAAGCAATATCTCAGTCCATGAAATTTATGATACGATATTTTCTTCAATACTACGCTTGTAATGTACGAGGCTTGAAAAACACATGAATAATTTTTCTAAAATTAATAACTTCATATTAAGATTGCAAAATTTAGAAGATTAATCTGAAACTAATTGAACATGTAATACGTAAGAAACGTAGTTTTTTTATTAATTGAAAATAATAAATAAACAAGAAATAAACATTAAACAAAAAGTTTTTATATTAAAGAACGTGTAACTATATGCTTAGATGCAAATTGTGGATGGCACGACTTTCTACGTAATTATTTGAAATTTATGGTGAAAAGGCATATTTGGCAACTTAAATTTGCACACATCGAATGTAAACCTACAACTCTGCCTTACGATTTTTTTTCGTAAATTTACGATGTGGATCATGATTTTCGCACGATTGGTTGTAAAATTACAACACTGTCTTAAACTTTGGCTCTTAAATTTACATACTTGGTCATAATCTTGCATCGAATTATATTCCACTGGAAGTGAAATTTGCACAGCCTTTTGTAAGATAATACGACGTTTGGTGTGATAACATTTACAACAAAATACGTAAATTTCTCCAATATAGGTACTAATGTAAATTTACCAGTTTTATCAATGGCATCAAATTGCCTCCTATAATAAACGTAAAATTACACTTTTTTTTTTTAGAGTGTTGTACCGCATTATCAACAACAATTAACTGTTCAGCAGCATGTTTCGCGTTACTGCACTAACGTTTTTATAGTCTAAATAAGAAAAAGAAACACGGTAATGAACTTAGTTTCTTCATCATTAATATTGATAGTTTTATTTAGCGCCATTGCAATACATACGTATTAATTAAGATTAATCTAAATGAAGAAATCTGTACTGTGTTTTTATTTGGCCAAATGCGTCAAAAACTTAAAAAAAAATTGTATTAATCGGGTTGTAAGTGTTGGGATTTAGCATCAAACAAGATGAACAGGTATCTCAGGCGTTCCGCAATGCGCGCAACTGAACAAAGTCCCGCGACTTGAGACCAATCAATCAATGTTACAGCTATTTTTGAAGTTTTGCTAAATTATCAAAAATTTAAATTTTGCCCGTTTCACTAATTTGACTGCAACACAACTGAGGATAAAAATTAAAATTTTTAATTAATGAATTTAGGGCACTTGCTTCATTTTTAAATCTCAAGTTCGAATTTTACTTAGGTTTTAACCAATTTTCCTTTTGTAGTCTTTTGAATTATCGAAATGTGAAATCTTTGAAAATATCCAAAAAATTTAAAAATTTAAATTACAACTTAATCAATCATTTGAAAGTTATTTCACTTCCCAATTTTATAATATAATATTTTAAAAATTTTAAATTTTATTTAGAAACTTGAATCGGTTTGAAATATCCAACGCTAGCGAAATATTTCAAAATAATTGAACATTTTGAAGCGAAATTTGTCTAGCTGACATTCGAAATTTCTAATTGAATTAAAGTAACTTTCTGAAATTAAAAAATTCCTAAATTTTAAATTCCAAAATTACAAAAAATCTAAATTACAAATTACATCTAATTCTAAATTACAAAATTCCTAAATTTTAAATTCAATGGACCCAATTTTATAAATTTTCAAATCCCTAAATTTTTAACTTTTCGCGGATTTATATCAAATGATACAAAAAAAAGTTGAAAATTATGGAAGATTGTGGAAAACAATATGAAACAATTAAAAATTCTATTTTAAAAATCTGCCTCGTGACGATGATACACTTTTACATTTTAACTTTGCTGATTCCAACTCATTACCTCTCTCAGAGCTATAATTTGATAATTGGTCTCCCATCATTCGAAGTAATTAATAGCAATAATAAAACGGTTTTAAGAAGCCATTGATTTCACGAACTTTGTCAATAATCTGGATCCATCCATTTCGATTACGAACCAGTTTTCTTATTATTCTAAACAATCAGAATCGAGTGCCCGATCCAGTGTATTCGATGTATTATATTTACTTTTATGTTCTGCATCGCTTGAATCAAATTCCTGATTTTGTAATTGTACAGAAATCGTTTAACCCAACCTAAATATAACGCTCATGACTGGACTTTTTAATGTCGCTACAAGTATAGCTTTTGTAATCATCAATCAGCTTCAGCGCCCAACTGTCACATCTAAATACAAAAGTGTGCCGCCGCAGATAGCAGTTAAGTTTATGTAAATAACCAAAAATAGTTAACAAAACAAATCCACATAAGATATTAGATAGATTCCTTTTTATAGTTTTGTTCTGGATAAACTCTCCAATTGGAGAGATTTTACAGAACTAGCATATTGCATAAAAATTTACGAATTTTTTGAGAAAATTTTTTCAGTTAAATGTAGAAAACGTTTAGATCTACAATCTTTATTCAAAAATTAGACAATATTTGATTAATAACTAAATTCGAAAAATTACTATCGCTCGAATATTAAAACACGCCTAATAACATTCGGTTGTCGTTCGAAAAGATACAATTTAGAAAAATGTATGGCTTGTAAGAACCCTCACCAACTATTTAGAAAAGTCAAAAATTTAGTCAAAATCTGAGTGAGGCACACAGTATTAGTTGCATTTTATTTTATTTCAACTTGAGAATTAGGCAATTCGATATTGCATTGCCTCAACACCAATTTTAGCAACAAAAATACTGTAGATTTGCTTCACCTGTGTGGTTTTAACAGTTTAACCCCACATATTATGAATAAGATAAAAAAAACAAAATCGAAATTTGAATTCCTCATCTCTTCTCTTCCCAATTCCAACACCCTGAATCAATTTAGCACTTTGTCTCTAAAATAATTGTTACAATACGTAATGTCGTAAAGCCAATCGATTCCACTACTTAAGTGATTTTTGAACATGATTTTCCAATTAATTTACTTTAATCCTTAAATATTGCCTCTGGTAACGAGGAGCTGGAATAGGACAGGATCGTATTAATAAATTTCAAAGAACCACCTCCGTAAATGTACATAGTACATACACATTTCGTAAAAGTAATTTTTGGTATACAAGTACTTTTGATACTTGTTTATTTTGAAATGTGTTATTGATCTTCCCCCACCTCTACCAAAATCTCCACAGTCATCAAAGATATTTAATACTAATAATATTGATCTTTAAGAAATAACAAAAATAAAAAATTGGTGAGATCTAATCTATATGATTGAAAATTAATCAAAACGAAAATAAAAGAAGTGTAAACTAGACAGGCATGAATTTTCACTTTATGATCGACGAGCACATAACACAACGCGATTAACAGACACACACAATGTGTAGTAGTTGTAATTTAAGCATGCTCGTTGATATTTAATAAAGAGATGACTTTGCGTATTTAAACGTTTTTTTTTAATGATGATCGCGTCTTTTTTACTTTTTTACTTTTTTTTTCATATCGATCGAAATGATATTATAAGAATATTGGAATTTAGAGATAATTACTTTCCCAAAATAAGATAACCGTTTATGATTTGAAGACTGATTTAGAAGAAACATATAAAGTAGGTTTGTAAATAGGTCATTTCGAGATAATTAGTTTAAGATTATGACGCAAACAGATTTTATACATTTACAACCTTCTTTATATGCGGTATAATAAACCGATTGTTGTATAATGACTGATTGAGTAGTGTCAAATGACATGTCAAAGTAAATTTATATTCAGCGACAAGTAATTTAATGGTCTGCCACTTTTTATCGGAAACACAATTTCATATTGTACAACACTATACATAGTGTTATAGACAATAATCATTTTAAATTATAAAAAACAATTAACACCAACCAATTCGTTCATATTATCAAGCGTTAATTTCCAATAAAATTACCCAAAAATAATGAAATCATTTTTCCATTACACATTTTGGAAGATTAGAAAATTGATTAATTTGACGACGTCAATGCTATTGTTGGGACACTTAACAAAAAAATTAAATTAAAAACACAATTCTATTGTGAAAATTCATGGTTACGAGTCCAAATTGATTTTCATTTTTATTTTTTTAGTTTTTAATTAATTTTATCAGGTGTATCGAAATACCTTTCGTAATATGCGTTTTAAAATAAATGATCCTTAATGCGTTAAATCCGTAAAATTTCCTCCAATTCAATGGGTGTTTTGTATATAGGTAGTGAGATAATTTTTATTCAATTCGAAATTAATTTGTTAATCAAATGATTTATTTATGAACTATATATACACTCTCTATTACTCATTTATAGTTTATGATTGTATAATTGCTGTATTGTATAGTACAAAGTTTGTTCACACTAATTAGGCGTCGCCGCGGCCTGATGAGAAGGATTGATTTTTTCATAATCATAAGCTCATTAGTTCGAAACTGGATTAAGTAGGTTCGCTTACAATTTTTCAGAAATAGTAACTTCAAATAAATTAAAAATTAGGTATGACTGTATTTACAATACTGCACAGTAAAGTTCACAGTTATGTTGCGAAATATTTTTAACAACTTTTACTTCAACTAAAGAGAATTCAATTATCGCACGATCGATGCAAATCTTTCATCTAAACTTTAACATTAAAGCAATTAAATGTAATGTTTTTCAAATTTAAAAATCATAAATCGTGGTAAAAAATATATTTGTTGTAATTGTAAATTTAACGTTTAAGATTTTGGAAAACCAAATTTTATGCCTTTCCACGCCTCTGGGCGAATTAATTAACTGTTTAATTTAAACAAATAAATAGTGTTAAATAATATTTTTATGTGTGTGATTAATTAATTTCTGTTATTTTTTGAAGATATAACCTCCTGGTAATTTTAAATAATACGGTAGTGATCAAACCAGAACAAACTACTATATAAATTAGAATGAAGCCCTCTACTACAATTTAATATTATTCGAAAAAATTGATTTTGTAAAATATGCTTTGTATACCAATACCAAAAATGGTCACAAGATGATGGTACAAATACAAGTATGAGTATCATTATTAATACATGAAGCTACAGACAGTGAAAATTGAGACAATTCGACAGATTCTTTAATGGCTAATCGGGTTACCATTTATCCTCTTTTTAGAGGATATGTCCTCACTATTACTCTTTTTTAAGATTGCACCAAAAAATATACATACTAGAGCGGATTAAATTGTATGGAGAAAAAATGTTTACTCTGGAGACTCCACTTTTCTGTAAATTCATTGTATTTGAAACAAAAATGTCCACTACACCATATGGCTACGATGAATTTCGGGGCAGGCATAATTTCAGTTGAAGATTTTTTTTTTCTATAGAGGGAGTTTTTTAAAATGCCATTCTTTTATCTCGAGAACGGTGCTGAATAGGAGATAATTACTTTTAATGAAATTTGTTAAGGGTCGACATCAGATGAAAATTGATTGTTTTAAATGAAAATCCCTATTTTTGGACCTCTGATTCGGAAAGGGCACAAAATTTTACGTTCAGATAGGAAGTTTATTCTCTTCTTTTGAATGACTTTCAGATGTTAGTTCAAGGACAAACTACTAAATAATATGAAATAATCAGCAAATAATGAATTTTAATGGGGAATGACTTAATTTAAATTTGTTGGCACCATGACCAAAGGTACCAAGTTAATATTGTGTTAGTATATTCCCCATTTCATTATTTGCAGATCATTTCTAATTATTTAGTAATTTGTCCTTGAACTAACACCTGAAAGTCATCCAAAGGAAGAACCTAAAATGCATATCTGAACGTAAAATTTTGCGCTTTTTTATGAATCTGGGGTCAAAAGTAGGGATTTATATTTAACAAATTCAATTTAACCTTCAAATAACCTTGAAGGTCGTAGCCAAGGTTCAATTGAAGGTCGCCATCCGATGTCCCCCTCGACCCTTAACAAATTACATTATAAGTAATTTTCTCCTATCTAGCACCGTACGCCTGGCATTTTGTAGAAACTCACTCTATATAAAGAAAAATCTTCAAATGAAATTATGCAGGCTCGAAATTCATCGTAGCCATATCGTGTTGTGGACTTTTTAGCTTAAAACTAAATGAATTTTCAGAAAAATGGAGTCTCCAGACCACTTAAAAATTTAATCCGCCCTAAACACACAGAAAGAAAAAAACGCGTTAGATTTAAACGAAAAATCCGTAAAATCAAATGAAATGCGACATGATTTTTCGCCAAAAGTATTTTTATTTAATTTTTAATGTAAAAAATGGTCTAAAATTTACCAGAAGTTTTTTTGTCACGGTTGGAAAATATTTTTCTAGTCTAGACATCTTTCAATTTTTTGGTTTTGTTTTTGATTTATTTATATAAGGAAAATTGTATTGAAAAAAATTTTATGAACGCTTTTGAAAATGGACTCGAAGTGAAAACAATATAGAGCCCTAAACCGTTAAATAATTTTAATTTTATAAAATTGTGGCTCAATAATATTTAAATATTATGTCTAAGGACCGGTTGCATATTAGAAATTACACGAATTAATTAATTAACCTTCAAAACTAAAGGATTTTTACTTAATTTAAAAAGCATTTTGCTTCTGTTTTAAAAATCATTTAAGAATTAGAAAATTTCATTTTTTAATTCAAAAATTTGGATTTTCGAATCAAACGTAATTGTTTTATTTTAATAATCAGAAGAAAAATCTAAAATTTTCATTTTAAAAAAATAACATTTGAAATTAAAATTAAAATTTTTGTTTTAAAACGTGAAATTTTTAATGTAAATAAATTACTTTTGGTTCAAATGTTGAAATGCATTTGTTTTAAAATAAAGCGACATTTGAACTAAAAAGTAATTTAAAAGCGTTGATAGTTGCTCCAAAGGCTTTGAATTTTAAAGTAAATGTCAAACATTTTGAAATCAAAAATAAACGTTTTTGAAATAAAATACATATATTTTAATTCAAAAAGTGCGGATTTTTGATTTAAAAGGAGAAACTTGTTGAAAAGAAAGTCATTATTTTTTATTTTTTATTTAATTCAAATTTATTAAAAATTGACCGTTATTAAATTATTCAATCAAACTATAAACTATAACTTACATCGCATGTTGCTTGCTATAGTATACATTTATAATTTTATTCCTTAAGTAATATTTTCCATTCGCTACAAACATCAAATGGCGGACTTAAAAGTAATGAATTAGATGTTCAACAACAATATTTTTATTATTTCCCACTTCGTACCCATTATAATGATATTATATTGTACTATTTGTATTTCAAAACAGATAACGATAATTTCTTTATCAAGAATTTTAAACGAAATTATTTTATACAGTAATATTGGATCGTTTAATTTTGTCTTAATATAAATATTTTTTGATATTTGGTATATTTATAAATTATAGAATGTGCTGTGACATGTGATCGTGTTAATGAAATATTAAAACAACTTTGCTACTTTAAGGGCCCGCGTAGGATAGTGAACTAAGAAATGAAGTTTTGGTTTAAGTGGTTATTAAAGAGTTAAATATACAGTTGGTTATACATTTTAGCATGTATTATATTCTAAATTTTTTACTACAACTTCGTTTATAGCAAGGAGCAGGCACATATCTACAATTTGTTATAAATAAGTAAACAATATCTATACTTGGCAATTTCTCGGTACCAAGTCACCAATCAGAAGAGAAAAAAAAATTAATAAAATGTATGGTTTCTCACTGAACGAATTGCCTTCGAAAATTCAAGGCTGTCATTTATTCCTAAATTATTTTCTAATATTACACCGAGAATAAAGTAGACGAGTATACGTCTTCATTATTACATTTAATGTAAATGCCATTTTGTTCTAACAATTTTATTTGGCTTATAAGTTCGTACAATGCCGAACCACTACCTACCGATTTCATATCTTTACTTTTAATAAAACCAGCAACGAAAATGTTTTCTAACTTGGGTTGTAGAAATTGGGGTATGGTTGGAAATTACTGCCAAGAGGATTATTGATTTCAAAATATTATATGGAATAATAATTTTATCTTAAATATACGGATTCACGCACCTTTAAAACTTCGACCAAATCGTTTTGAAAAGAAAACTCAATTGGACTTTCTACCAATTCGTCTTCTTTTAAGTTTTTCCGAATTTAAATTAAGGATTATACAGTAAATTGCTATTTAAGATTATCAATAATAGGGGTCCCATTTGAAACGCGATATTTCAAAACGCGATATGGTACAAAATGCGATATTTCAAAACGCGATTTCCTAGTTTTGATAGTACATGTTCAATTTCATCATCTTGTGGTGAAGGAAAATTTTATTAAATGAAGGAAGATTAATAATTACTATTATGTTAAAATAATATTATTATTGTTTTAATTTTTATTGTTATTTTAAAATTTTAATTTTAAAATATCGCGTTTTGTATACCTGATACGCCTTTTCAGCATCACTTAATTGCTCAAGGTTACGCTGGCATGGGAATGGCGTGCACAAGTAATGTGTATTGCCATAGCCACAATCGCCAAAGATCACGTACTCCCCAAATTCACCAGCTTCGAATTGATGATGGATGAAGGAATTACAGAATATGGTCGAGTGACGATTTCAGAACGATTCGCTCTGCAAATAACCAAACAAATATAAGATTAACGTATGAATGAATGAAACGGAATTAATTATATTAAATTGAAAACACTCACAACATCCCCACCCGGTGAACTGATTTTAATGTGTGTGCAATCGATGGCACCGATGCACCGGGGCAAATCAGCTAACGCCGCAAATGCTGCTGCTTTTGTCAAACGCTCATCTTCGGTTCTCGGCATTCGAAATATAGCATGGAAGTCTCGCAAAATCGCATCGCACAACTGTAGAAACAATAATCAAATGAAATGAATGAAAACCTCAAAAAAGCATATATATCCCTACCCGGGGCAGAATATTGGCCATTGTTGAAAATATATCTTAAGTTATGTTGGTATATGTATTTTGCATATGACATTTGGATCTATACATTTTTAGTCGAGAAGTCCTACCCAATTTATGTAATGGCGAGATTTCATTTCGCAGGCGATTTGAGCGAGTCGCACAATGTGTGGATGAAAGTTGACAACAGTTCGATCAAATCAGGACGAAAATTTTCATAAACCGGTTGTCGGTGTGCGATTTAAAATCGGCGTGGTTTATCGGCCAATTGGTTTAAAGATTTTGGTGTAAATGTTATATGAAATTTCAGAAAAATTTGGTCTAAACCGATTTAAACCATGGTCTAAAATAAACCAAATTTAAACCGAGGGAATAATATGGCCGTTAGAGTCTACACAGTTGAAAATCTTGCGACAATAATATTTGCACATGCGCAAGAATATTTTTTTCGTGAGGAAAACAAAACAAAATCCTTCAAAAGTCATTATATACATAATGTATTTAGGGTTTCGGCATCAATTCAGTATTATAAATGTCGGATATTAATAAATCGGTTTATATAATGTAGGTAAGAAAAGTAAATCATGGATTTACAGGACATAATCTTGGTGCTATTTGGTTTTCAATTGTAAGTATGTAAATTAGTTATTTTGATGTGGATTGTAAAATTTTTGTTAAACGATGCAACTTGCATCTTATACTAAAATGCGTTTTGGAAAGATATATCCAGAAATTATTTCTATAACAATTTAATTGTTTCACAAAAAGTAATGGAAGCCTTGAGAGGTGCTAGTACTCAAGCCACAGTATTGGTGGAAATATATGATTATTTTGTATTTGAGTACTTTAAATTAAATGATATAAATTATTGGTTGAGTTTCACGCTAACGTGTTTCTTTACAGCAAATATATTTGTTCCAAATCTTTTTAAATGTGTAGGATTGGATTTTAACTTTAAGGCGAATTATTTCCATGATATTGAATTTGTTTGAATCCTTAAATATGGTGCGAACAGTGAGAGCCGTAAGGGGAAGTGCCAGTGTTTTTAAAGAATATTTAGGAAAAATAATGCAGTCGTACTCATTAGATGAATTTTTTAGAATAAGTCCATCCCGGTTTACGGTAAAAACAAATTACATTTAAATAAACATAAAACTAATTTAATTATTATTTGTAGAAATTATTGTCAGAAACTTTTAGTGAAGGAGGAGATGGTTTCAACATTTCCAAGGGAATGTTATTGTTTCTTGCTTGGCTCGTATCTTGAAATAAAACAACCAGTTGGTAATTGAAATGATAATTACAACAGAATAGGATTTTAATTGATTGTTTGTGTTACAAGATATTTATAACTTGAACAATATAAAACACCATAAATTAACATCCATATATTTTAGCTTTGTGATAATCACTGCAATGGATAATGCATTATTTACACCTGAGGAACATGCAACTTGGGGTTGTGATTACCACCCCCCCCCCCCTTCTGCCTAATTTACTAACAGCTTATCGAGATAATAGAAATTTAATATCAGACCAAACTAACTTTAATTTCAAACTGTCTAGGTGTTTATATATAGAGAGAACGTTTGGTATAGGTATCGAAAAGGCAATTTAGAAAATTTACATTTTAGATTTTCTCTTCAAGTTGTATATTGCAAAATATTATAAGATAAGAAGCCTCAGTGGATTATATTAAAAACTTCAGATATAATAAGACAGTATTTTAAATATATACCTAACTTTGGGAGTATAGTCAGGCATCAGCAGTTATCTTCATTTTTTTGTATTGCTCACTTATCACTTTAAAAGAATTTATTTTGAAATTATAATTCATTTTTACTCATCACAGCCAACAAATATTAAAAATACTAAACAAAAGAATCAATATTTTTTCATTATTAATAATTAGTTGATTTAAGTCAAAATAATTAAATGTCTTGTATTTTTTTTAGAAAATATTTGCTTGTATCTTTCCCACAGAAACTATTGTTATTATACGATGACAATAGTATACATACTCATAGGTAATAAAATAAATTGTATTTTTATGTTAAAGAGAGAAACAATAAAAAATATTTGACGTTTCCTTTTGCACCTAATAGCCAGCTATTTCAACCGTCCAAACCATAATTTGTGTCCACCAAACAATTTTTACTTCTGGAAAATTGGTACGCCAATTGAGGTAAATGTATGCTAAATTGAAATTTACTGTACTTAGTGGAGTAAAATTAGCATTAAAAACTGTATTCTTAACGAACTCGGTGCTTATCATCTAATTTTTATGATGTTTTTAATCTCTTCGTGATGAATTCTAGATTAAAGTTAAAACATTACTCCTCTGAAGGCTTTTTTTAAAGTTATTTTGAAAATACTTCAAAATCTAATGTCTCAAATTTTTATTGCGTACATATTACATGTGAAAATCGTTAAAAAAATAAAAATCATCAAAATCTAAAGCCCACTGCGTTCCGAAGTGGAATGTTTGTTTTAAAAAAAATCTTCAGAATGATGATTGAGAATTTTTTTTTTAACCAGTTCTAAATATTTTTAAAGGATGACGCATGTTTCCTTCTCTATTTTAAAAGTTTGTTTGCTAATAAGCACATAAAAATCTGGCGTAGGGACCTAGAAAAGAATACTCTAGACATGTATACTTTAATTTTAAGATTTAGATATTTTTAAATTCTCCGTTAAATTTTTAAATTTGAAGTTATTGTCACCGAATTAAGAATCATTTTGATATTAAGTTATTTTTGAAATTGTTATCCACTTAATTCGCATGTCCGTGTCTGACACGAGCATGCGCGCGCATTAAGAGTATTTACACTTCGTTACTTGCAGTTATGACGATTATTTTTTATCAAAGATATTTTTGATACGTATTACTATTATCATTTACAACGTAATCAATTTTTTACAAAAAACAACAATTAAAACACAAATGAAATTTATTATTTCACAGATTCTGCCGGAGACCGGAATACACTTAAAAGACGCAACATCTGGTAATGCATTTCCACAAAGTATCAAGAAGCATAATATCGTTAATCCTTAGTTGTTACAGGAAAGAAAAAGGAGCAAAAATTATACATAAACTATGCCTTCCTCACTGAAAAAAAAAACTATGTAATATTAAGAAAAATCATGCTTAGGATTACAAAAATTTTGGGTAAAGAGAACAATTAGTTATAATAAGAAAAGCACTTTAGTTAAAATAAGATATATTTCAAAAGACCAAAAGTATCGTTAATATTACAAAATATTTTATTGAACATCAGTTACGTCATGTTTTAATGATGTCATAATATATAAAAATGTTTAAAAAATTTTGTTTGTGATAACGAAAGTATTTGAAACAACAAATATGGGTTTTGTTAAAATTAAAAAATACGTTTCTTTCATTTACAAAAAAGTTTATTTAAATTAAAAAATTCTTTAGGTAATTCGAATACATAATTTTAACTATCTTAATTATCTTAACTATTTAATATTTCTATGAAATCATAAATAAATTTGTATATTTCAAAATTTAGCATAAAGTGGAACTCTTATTTTAGATAAATTTATGCAAATTATTAAGCAAACAGTATAATAAAATATTTACTATTTCAATCGCCATTTCCTAGTGAATTTATTAATAATTGAACATCCGAATGATCAATTTGATTTTTAACGTTTATTTTATAAAAGTATAATTGAATAAATTGCCATATTTTCTGGCATGGTTCAGGGTACTTAAAGTTAAATAAAAATAAAGTTTTAAAGGCTATGTCAATTGCTTCTTGCACCGAAGAAACGATGTATTTGATGTCGTCAAAATATACTATGATTTTTATTGGATTGGTAATATCTTCACCTTCCAAAGCAATAAAAGGCTGAATACTGATAGCATCATTTTTTTTCTTTTCATTCGTAATACAACTAGTGCTCAATTATTATCAATAATTTTTTACGAGTTAAAACCGCGCTGAAAATTCAACGAGTGCGCAGCACGAGTTGAATTATCTGCGTCGGTTTTAACAAGTAAAAAATTATAGATCATTAATTGCAGCACGTGTTGTATTTAGTAAGAGAATACAACTTTCCCGTCAGCGATTGAATCACAATTCATCCATTTGTGTCATGTTGTATGCAAATTATTTGACAAGCTTTTGTTTGCATGGCTTTTCCTTTGATGTGTGTAAAAAAAATTCAATCATAATAAAAAAAATTGAAATACAATTACAAATTAGAGATAATTGTTTAGGATTTTCTTGTTGCTATGGTGAAAATTATAAAACTATCGCGTTGCTATGGTGAAAATTGTAAAACTATCGCGTTGCCATGGTGAAAATTGTAAAACTACCGCTATAATAACGTGTTGTTGTTTGTATTTTGCATGGCAATCTAAATACTATTGCTGTAATAATCGCTTTTTCGTAAAATTTCCCATGGCATATTTTGTGAAAGTTGTATTCTCGAGAAAGTATAATAATTCTGCACTTATTTTGTATACTAAGAAAAAACTTTCTTGCGATTCGTGAATAGAATATTTTTTGAATGTCCCTTGATGTTTAGACCGATCGTTTTTCGCAAAGTGCGGCTTTAACACGGCAGAAAGTATATGGAATATTGCAGCACAGCTTCCTCCTGAAAGTGGAATGATTATATGTAGTTAAGTTAATTACTATTTTCATTTAGGTAAGTTTTTTCTTAATGTAGTTTAGTGTCAGCCAACACACAGAATGAACACAACAAAAGGGCACGTTACTGGGACTAACTACTAAGGGCTACCAGCTTCGGTGCCTTGGAAAAAAACAATGTGTAGCTTAAAGGAATTTAGGATTCTATAGAAAAATTAGATTAAAAATATAAATTACTTTGTAGTGTTAAACTAGCTTCAGTAATATGTAATCGGTTTTTATTTTTGTGATTATTGCTTTTGGTACACAATTTTTGAAGTTCTCATTTGAAATTGTTAGAGATTTTTCGTTGTTTGAACCAATGATCATAACATGACTCACACAAGTCGGATTATTAGTTAGTAAAGAAAGAAACAGATCGACTTATTAAGTTGTTTTAATTAACTGTCCATAAAAGCTAAACATTTCTTTTTCTTTTAACAATAAAGCTAAAAATTATTTTTGGCACTGCCAGATTTATAAAAACAAATAGCCTATACGTATATACTTACTTCCAGATGTATTTCCATTTTGTGAGATAATATTGTTAAGGATTGCTTTAGAAGCATGATCTTTAACCTTTTTTAAATATACATTTATAATTTTTCTTTTAAATTCTTCATAATGGTCAAATATTCTTTTAGTATCCACATATAATCCAGTGAAATCTATATCGATCTAAAATAAATAAATAATGTTATTACCTAATACCAGTTTAAAAAGATTGATATTCAATATTACCAATTTATATCCATCAGCTTCCTTGTAGTTCGGCCAGGATTCCATTATTTCTTTTGTAGTTGTTGTATCGTTTATTTGATTTAGCCTCACGTACATACTTCCTTTCCAATGATCTATAAATTCTTGTGCCGATAAAGTCTGGTATTTTAGAGCTCTAATGTGATTTTCAGCCGTTTCGTTTGCTATAAGAACCCGTTTATTGGTATATGTGGAGCTGTCTTGAGATGTGTCTTGTATTTTGTTTTTTCCATAAGTTAAACCATTTCGTTTGAATTTGTATTTACGGTTGTGGTATTTTGTGTATAATCGACCTATTTGTGCCGCATTTTTACGTTTCTGATAGTAGAAAATCTAAATGAAAATAATATTATTGTAATATAAGTAAGAAAGAATAATAAATTCATATTATACGAGTAGCTGTTGACTCTTATTATTTATTTTAAATGTATACTGTACCTCTTCTTCTGCTGGAAACATTAATTTAATTTCGGAAGAAAGTTCAGCACACATATCCGTAGTTAGAGGTATTTTGTTTTCTATAAAGTATTCCACTATTAAGTCTGCTAATAATTTTTTATGTTCTTCGTTGAACGATTTGTGTTGATCATAATATGCTTTTATCATATTTCCTTCTGTTTTTGTTGTAACAATATGATGTAAGCTGCAGTCGATATTATGTGTTGCGATTTTTCCAGTTGGCGTACTGGACAATGACAATGGAGATGGAGGTAGAGTACATGTAGATAAAAATGATGTTACAGTCGTTCTGGTCTGAATGTCGCTTTCATGGGGGTAATTTATTGAAATCCCTTGTGCTCGTTGCCAGTTAAGTATAGTTCAAATTCAAAATCAATTTTAGTCCCAGCCGGAAAGCCTTCCAAAAGCATATCCATCTGCCTAAAACTCATTCGTTTTAGATGATTTATACCCACATTTTCCGCTAAAATTTAACATAAATATAACATAGGTTTTTGTAACAATTTTAAATATTAAGTAAGTATTTCTAGTATTATTAAAGCTTACAATTAAAATGTTCATATAAGTTTAATAGATTCCATTTTTTTAATATTTCGAACAGTTCAATTTGTGCAGCTTCCATAGTTTCGTTATTAGGTAATATAATAAAAGTGTCCAGATCCTCTGATAAAGAAATGGAATGTAACTCTTTGTTGGTGTTTGTTGATTCATTCGGATTAGTTGTTGTGATGGAACTCGTTTCAGAGTTTTCAGAATCGAATTCATTTAAATTAGACTGTTTTGCCATATTTTATTAATATATTTTTAGCTCTTAAACCTATGTTCAATTAAGCTACGCTAAGTTAAATAAATATAAATATGTGAAAATTTTTGAAATATGTTTTAGAATTTTTAAATAGCTTCAAAATTGACAATATTTTTGAGTCTAACCATGTTACCCCCATTTGGAACTTTTGTTATTTCAATCGGATTTCCAACAAAATCAGCAATGTCTTTCAGTGATAAAGTATCAGAAAACAAATCTAAACTATAAGATCTATAATGGTGAATATATCGGTGAATGTTTAGTTCTAAACAAAGAACTTTAACTTCTAACTTATTGATTAATACAATATGTAATATTTTGAATAAACGCGGCTTATTGTGATTATCTACAGATAGCAGGCAAAGATTTTCTGTATACTTAGTAGATTTATAAGTAATCATCGAAGTGCATATGATTTCATCGGAAAGGTTTAGATAACTTCGAATAAAATCGTAGTATTCACTCACGATCACGATGATGGAACTTTGATCAATTTCAAATAATTCATTGATTTCATTCGTTATACTATATGCAAATTTAAATTGATATTTTTTTGACAAAGATAAACAAATATTTTTTCTTGAGGTAATTGATTTGCTATATAACTTGAACTCTCTATGTTTTACTTCAAATCTCATACTCCAAAAATTACGAAGTGGGCCTGATTGTTTTATTACAGTAGGATAGTGCGTCAAGGAATGGTGCTTGGGTTTAAGTGTATCTTTAAAAAGCCGTATATATTCTGAATTATGAAATTTTATTTTATCTTTTAAAATTGTTATAGTTGCTATAGACATTTCTTGAAGTAAAAAAATGTCATTTAAGTCAATTAAATTTAGAACAAAGTTCCACACTTCTTCATTTGATGGAATAAGATCACCGATCATCAAAGGTAAGAAATGTATAAATGTCATCATTTCTCGTGCACACATTTTAAAATGAAAATTTTTTAAGTGTGACTTAGTAATAATATTTGCAGGAGACAGATTTTTAATTTCGAGTGAACCATAGTTAAATGATTGCTTTCGCGAATTAAAATCATCAAGAGAGAAATATTTTTTTTTGTATTATTAAATATTGAAGTACATGACTTAGGTCATAATGCAGCACACCTTTTTTAACTTCGAATGATGGGATTTGATTTAAAATGGATTCTTTTATTATTCCGGAAGATTGCGGATCATTTTCTGCTACATCTTTAGCGTAATTATTTCTGTTCTGAGGCTGTTTGGATTTTCTTCGCATAATGTTTTCGTACTCGATTTTTGCTCTTTGCATAGCCGACAAAACGAATTGCTAGTATAGAATTTAGACCCAAATTATCTCCTAGTACTAAACCTAGTAAAAAATGAACGTGTTTTATGCCCTCACTTGTTTTAATCTTTAATCCAGTTTCATCCAATAATTTAAGCTCGTTGACCAATTGTTTAAGACATAATATATTACCGTGTTGCTTTAAATCAGCCGATTTTATAGAAGCTGCCAAAAATATTGTGTTAAGTTTTGAGCTATTTTGATGAATAGGAAAAGAGTAATATATATTTGCAACTGACTTGGACTTAGCGTGTGAGCCTAAAGGGTTATTGACCTCGAAATCGTCTATGTACAGAAAATATGGAATAATTAATTGATCACGTCCTTTCAGTTTTTCTTGCCAAAGAACCCCTTGCACGAAATTTGATATTGTAGACTTTTCTAATTTTAACCTTTCAATTTCATCTAAACATTTTAATAAAACATCATTGTTTTCAAAAAATTTTCGAAACTGATATTGTATTGGTAAAAGGCTTCCTACAGTTTTTGATTCATCGAACCCGATTTCACCGAGAGTGAATCCTTGTACAACTTTATTAGTGATGCTAAATTGTTTAATAGCTGACGTTAAATCATTTTGTTGAAGAAGTTTATAAAATTTATAGTTTGTATCAAAACTATAAAATGGGTTTTCGCAAAAATTTAAGAATTTTTCATGGTGGAAATGTACGTTAAGTAACTTTTGATTTATTAAAATTTTAATAGCTTTCATAATAAAAGCTAAAATAGAATCTATGATCGAATTTTGAATTTCTATTACGTCACAACTTGTTAGATTATTTTTATTATATAATCCTAATAAAAAATTGCTGATTTTTGTCTCTATTGATTTTTTGATATCAACAAAATTAAATTCATTATTTCCAATCTCTGAACTGGTTGAGTTTGTCAATTGTATTGTTGGACTATCACAAAATTTTAAAGGTTCAATTGAAACGTTTCGAGATGTAGAAGGTTGTGAATCGCTTGCTTCATTATAACATTTATCAGAATTTGTGTTAGGCATAGAATGTTTCATAAAGGCATGTCTACGGAACGCTCTAACGCTTCGAAATGAGCTGCTACAACTTTCTTCTACACAACGAAATACATCATAAGTTCCAAGTTTATGAACTTTTCGTAAATGAAAAATCAAATCTTTAATTTGGGCAAATTTTATCGAGCACTTAAAACACTTCATTTCTTAAACTTTGTCAACAAAATAATAAATTACAAAACAATTAATTTAAAAACAAAACCGTAAAACCCGTTCGGTATACTACACAGATTAATGAAAATGGCTGATTGAAAATGAAATAAAAACAAGACAAATTTGCCATTTACTCTTAACACAGAAAGTAGTGTTTTATTTTTTGTTTTAATTTACCTATACCCTTTTCACAATGCTATTATTAAATTAAATTTTAATGATTTTCACTGTTAATATCACTATTTTCATTTTTATTTGCACAAAATGTGTTTCACGCTGCTTCTCCAATGATACAAAATTAACACGATTCGATGATGCTCCAAACTTATGCAACCACGAAATGAACAAAAAATCTTTTCGTACTCAGTCGTAGATTCAGGAAAACGGTAAAAAGATAAAAGTTAACTAAATTTTTGTAGTGACAACAAATGTTTTGTTAATTTTCTGTTCCTCTTACTCTATTTTTAAATAGAACTGAAACTTTTGTTTTTTTTAATATACAAATATTTAAAAAAACAAGTAAATGTTTTATTGATAGTAGAAACTTATATTTTTAAATAAAATTTTGTGAGTTTTCTCTTATTTATAAAGATTTTGTTAATAAAGGGTGTTTCACCAGGTGCGCTTCAACTTTTTTCCGATAGGGACGGCGAATGACGCCATATTTTTTATTGTTCTTTTGTCATTTGGAAACTTCATTAGTATACATTTCATCATGGAACGCTACACACGTGAACAGCGATTGCAAATCGTGCAAATTTTTTATCAAAATAATCGTTCTGTTGCTGCTACTTTAAGAGTATTACGGCCATTTTACGGTTCATTTAACAAGCCAGCCCGTACAATCGACCGTATAGTGGCAAAATTTGAGTCTACGTTTTCGCTACATAATGTTCCAGTGCCCTCGAGAGCAAGAAGTGCTCGAAGTGTTGAAAACATCGCAGCCGCCAGGGCTTCAGTTCAAGAAGACGCGAATGTATCGCTCAAACGACGTTCGCAACAATTGGGCCTTTCTGTGACATCATTGTGGCGAATTTTACGTAAAGATCTAGGCCTACATCCGTATAAGATCAAGCTGACGCAACAACTAAAGTTGTTTGACCATTTGAAGCGACGCCAATTCGTGAATTGGGCTCAAGAGCAAATCGAAAATGATGCAGATTTTCACCGAAAAATCATCTTTAGCGATGAGGCTCACTTTTGGCTAAATGGATTTGTCAACAAGCAAAATATGCGTTACTGGGCAGGAAGCAACCCACACGTGATTCATGAGGCACCGTTGCATCCCGAAAAAGTCACTGTTTGGTGCGGATTACATGCCGGCGGCGTCATTGGGCCATATTTTTTCATCGACGATAACGATCGCCACGTTACTGTTAATGGAAATCGATACCGCGATATGATAAACGATTTTTTTTGGCCGCAATTGAATGGAATGGGCTTGGACGACATGTGGTTTCAACAGGAAGGGGCCACATGCCACACAGCACACGATACAATCGCGTTATTGAAAACTAAGTTCGATGAGCGTGTTATTTCGCGAAATGGGCCCGTCCAGTGGCCGCCGCGCTCGTGTGATTTGACACCTATAGATTATTTTCTTTGGGGTTATGTGAAGTCATTGGTCTATGCCAATAAGCCGGCGACGTTGCAAGAGCTCAGAGCCAATATTGAACGTGAAATTGCTGGAATTTCGGCCGATTTATGCGAAAGAGTGGTCGAAAATTGGGTTCAAAGATTGGACTTCGTAAAACGTGCACGCGGTGGTCATGCAAAAGAAATCGAGTTTCATACTTAAATGTATATGTTCAAATTCGTTAATAAAAAAAAAAGTTAGTTCAAAAGTCGAACAGTTTGTGTTTTATTCAAAAAAAAAGTTGAAGCGCTCTTGTTGAAAGACCCTTTACATACAGAAAAAAGAGTAAAGGTTTTTAACAAATATTTAGTAACATTTAATTCTAAATTTAACGATTTACTGTTTCTTGGGTTAAAAGAATGTTCGCTTAACCAAGAAAAGAAATTTTGCTGCAATAAATAATAATTATTAAATACTAGAAAATTATTTTAACTAAACCTCTTTTCTAAATATTACCACAGGTTTTTTTTCAGTGTAGAAGATTTCTCAAGAGTTTATGATCGACCTTTAGTAGTACTTATTACTTCAAATATGTGTATCTATTCAGACAAAAATACAATTTTTTTAAATTATATTTTTATTTTTAATTAAAGAATTTGCGATACACTCAATAACTTAATTTGATGCAATTGCACCATAATTAAAAGTAACGCTGATTGCCATTGTATTCGATACTAATAGTGTTGCAATTTTGTTTGATGCAAAACTTTCATTGAAATTGCTTTTTAACTTAATTTTATTCGACACAATGGCTGCGTCTAAATTCTGTTTTCGATGCAAGGCTTGTATCATAAAATGATGTAAACTTAAGTTGACTCAATATGCGATGCTAATAGCATCGTATATCATAAAAATTTTCAACTGTGTAGTTTTTGGTCTAGATCATGTGATGTATGACTGCATAAAGGGAGGAATGCATACAGTGAGGACTGTTAACTTGGTTTTCCGTCTTGATTAATTTCCAAAGTTGCATTATTTTTTAAAGAACTCCAAAAAATAGAAGAGATATGCCATATACATAATAACTTGAGTGGTAATCTTTAAATCACAATATTAACTTGTATGAGCCAAAAAGCCGGTTTCCCGTTTATTTACTTTTTCAAAATGAAATCTTTCGTTGCCATTCCGTAAAGAACACATAAGTTCTGAGAAAATCTTTATATACGCAGGTAATTAATAAATTGCACGAATTACCTTCATCGAAAGGAAAAAGAAACATTTCTTGTGTGTAGTCTTCGAAAAGGTAAAATGTAATTAATGTTGTTTAGTTGTTTAATGCAGACGTTTATATACCTACATAAATATTTTATCAAAGTACGCATATACAGACACACAGCATATATAGCAAACCTAAATCCATTAAATTCATTGTATTTTATGAATTTTAATTAAAATATCACAAAGCAAAAAATCATCATTTTTGTTCAGTTATTGGTTTGTGTTGTGTTTTGTTTGGTTTTTGATTTGAATTGGTTTGGCATTTTATGAAGACACAAAAATCGCTTGTATAAATTATGACTTTTAATATTATCGTTCCCTGTAGGCAAATTTTAATCTTTTTTATTGCAAAATTGAACATTAAACTTTTTAAAATGTGGCAGTGTACATATTATATGCGTACATATATTGTTATGAATCACATCCAGATTATTTATAGTGATTCGTTGATTATGATTTCCACTGTACAAAATATACAAAGCGACATTGTTGCAGAATAGGTACCTATACTCGTATATAAGCGCGATGTCATAAAAAAACAATTTATATGTTACATGAATCTTTTATGTTGGGCAATAAAAATCAGGGAACTCTTTCCCATTCAATATCAATGGATTTTCAATATATGTATCCATATATGTGTGCAGAACTATAAGTTTGTGACAAATTAATTACTGTAGCTCTTTTTTTTTATTAGTTTTGCTATAAATTGTAAATTTAGTTTGCGAGCTTATATGCAAGATAAATTGTATCACTAAATCAATTTTGTGGGCACAATTGCTCGACTCGGACGCAACCATATTTTAAAACCTCTTTACATTTTTTATAGATCAATTTAACTGAGAATCTTAAGATCATCATTAAAAGGAACGTGTTTATCTTCTTATATGTATAAAAAATAAACACTCTAACATTATTTCAGGTAATTTCATAGAATTATCAATTAAACATGAACAATTCTGAGACGGATCAAAGTCAAAAATAAACGAAAATGTTGTATGAGGCCACCTTTAAACAACTACAAAACTTCGCTGTATATAAACTATCTGTCAGGTAGAAAATTATAATTTTAAGGTACCAAACCACAACAACAATATGTATTCCAATTCAATGCCTCGTTAACTAAAGTTAAATTAATTTTACCCGTTTTATACGCGTTTTAATCCAAATTAAAGTTTTTTTTTAAATTTTTTATTCCGACATTTACCGTGTAATGAAATATTTATTGATTCTATATATACTTAGGACCCGTGGACCATACATGTTGTGGAATAATAATAAAAAAAAAAAATGTAAATCAAATATCTAAATTAATTTAATTGAAATGCGCGAAGAACAATCAGATTACGGAGATTTCATAGAACCGATCACTTATATAACACTTCAACGCTGGTTTGATATAATAATTTATGAGCCGCGGAGAAATGGTGCGACCATTAAATGCACTCAATTATAAATATGGAAATGTAAAGACGATAATGCATCCAAATACTGTTTAAGCCAGCATATAAATTTGAATATATACATTGTGCCACAAAAGACTAATTATTATAAAATATAAATCAAGAAAACAAATATTTTTATTATTTATGGTCTTCAGACATTTAACAATGTCAATAAGTTACGTTAAATTCTTGAGTTTGATGGTCAATAAAAATCAAACAAAACAGATTAACATTTTGCAGAAGTTTATTTTAGTGCTTAAAGAAATCGGCAATAAAAATCATAAATTTACGTTCAAATCGAAAGACGCGAGATTGGAATAATTATGTTCTTTACTTTGTATGTAAATTTATATGTTTAACGTGGCCATAAAAAAATCCAGTAACGAGCAAAATGATGATGATGCGGTATGCGCGTTGTTTGTTTAAAATGTATACCATAGTGATAATTTGCTGCTAATTGGTACTTGACCGAATAAAATATTTCTTTACGTGTTATGTATTTCTTTCACGCCACTATAACCATTAGCATCTTTTGCTCTTTTAAACAGAAACCACTCAATCGTAAATGTATTAACTAAAATATCACTCATAAGTTTTAACCACTTTTATATACAAACAGCCTTCTTAGAATTTTTTGGCTCTTCCTGCTTAACATCGTAAATAAACAGTATGAGGCAAAATTTAAAATAGCCCCAACAATCTTGGACATCTTAAACCTTTTTCATACTAAAATCAAAATATCGATAACATAATCACCTGTCATATCAACACCCCGCGATAAAACTCGAGCATACATCATTCCTATATATGTATATATTTATACTTACTGTTAATTTTGGGTTAACCCTTCATCAAAATTATATAAACATACAAAACAAATTCAAGTAGGTATATCTATACATCTCTTTAAAGACATTTTTATTGAAACAAAAACAGAGAGATAAATTTAATAAAACATCACCTGTCATAAAATAAAAGAACAAAAACCAACACACAAAATTTGGATCAAAAAACCATGTGTGCGTTTTCTCTAACATTCTTCTTGATCTCCCCAACAAAAAAAAAAACCGAATTGACCAAAAAAAAAATTTCTTAGGAATTTCTTATCCATTTCTTAACCGCTTCGTTTTTTGTTATAATTTTAGAAAATTCCTGGTCTTAAGACTTAAAAAAATTATTCGGTTGTCTAATTAAAAATGGAATTTATTATTTCAGTTTATCAACTAAGGCGTTTGTTGTTGTTGTTGTTAGCTCGCAGGAAGCATTATCAAATCGTATCACGATCATATTAATGCAACACATTATAACTTTTACCATAACTGCGCGCGATCAATAAAACAAAAGGGTAAATGAATCAGCATCTTTTTATTTAATTATTAATGCATGCGGGGATTGCAGATGGTCGGTCGGAAGTGGTTTTTAAAACAAATTTGATTTTACAATTCGTGTAGGCATGTACGCATAAATTTTGTTTTTGGTATAAAAGGATTGTCACTATACAAAATGCAAGGTGCTTTTTCATGATCACATTCGATCAATCATTTAGAAAGGGATGAGATATAATTTATTTCCAATGTGCCGTAATTATTAATTTCAGAATATTTGCCTCGTTAGTTATATTATACCGTTGGTGTCCTTGTGAAGACTGCGCATGAAAATCGGTAACCATTTTGAAGAAATTTCTTTCCCACTCTTTTGCAATGGTGATCGTGAGTTTTCATATGAACGAAAAATTATGAAACAGCCGATGAATTTTGATTTTAGCAACGTTTCTAATTGGAGAATTTGAGAATTATGTTTTATGTAATATTAAAAAAAAAGTCTTCAGTAAATCCAAAGATTTAAAAAAGCAAAATTCGCAGAAATTTAATTTAAGAATAATTTAAAATAATGAAAGGGTTATGTAGTTATCTCTCTTATTTCGCAATAGGGCCGAAAGACCGAATGTCGCAAGGCCGAATGTGTCGAAAGGCCGTTTGTGACGAAATTGATTTTAATTTTGGGTTGGCTATACCTTATCTAGAAAAAAATACTACAGAAACTGAAATCCAAAACAAACAAAAATCCAGAAAACTAAAATCCAGAAACGCAATTATCAAAATGCGGACCAAATTAAAATTAAAATTCATAAAATGTCTATCAAATTTTACTTTCTACCACAATAATGTTTCAAGTTATTTTGTGGTTAGCTTAATCGGTTGGGTTGGTATGGCATCGACGAATGTATTGGAACGAATTGCGGTTTAATGCTTCGTCAACTTTGCAGACGCAGATCAAAGGAATTGTATCGCATTTTAGAGTCCCATTTCCAACGCACATGTCGAATTTCATCATAATCGGTTGAGAAATAGTCAAATTCCATCATACTTGGCCATATTCCAGAACTTTATCCAAAAATCATTTTAGAATCCCATTTCCATCGTGGATGTCAAATTTCACTAAAATCCGTTAAGAAATAGATCCTAATGGACATATACATATAATTTGCTACATGTTCAACTTGAAATGTAAAAAATTTCAATTTGAAGTATAAAATCTGTAGTACTATACAGTGCACATACATAAAAACGTTCATATAAAAATATATATCTATTCCTCAACTGATCACTAAACCCTAATCCAGCCCCAACTCAGCGCCAGTTCAACCCGCGAACGGAACTCAACTCAACCGTAAACTCTACGCCAAACTCAATCCTCAAATCAGCATGGTTAGACTGTGGATCTCTGTAAACTTTTAATTGCTTTCGCCATCAATCTCGCAACTAACAAGGCGCCACACAATTCTAATTAAGGAATTATTAGTTTTGTTTTTATTAGTGAGAACCTTATTTTTGATATCAATAAATATGGTCGTGCTGCGCACCTTCTGTATCATCTCTTAAGTAACAATATATGACTGTTGCATATGCATGTTCAGATGCGTCGCAATACACATGCAGTTCTATGGGTGAATTGTGAGAAGTTTTCACCAGTCTCGGTATTTTTATTTGTTCTGGCGTAGGCAAAGAATTTTTATAAGTGTTTCATCTCATCGTTATATCTTGAGGTAATGGCTCATCCCAAGATAATCTTTTTAATCCAGACACGTTGTGTTGTGGGGTATCGTACAGGTGAATTTGTTTGCTGACGTTTACTTGTATTAGTTGCACGCCCTTTGGTGTAGAGAAGAGTTTGATGTTTGCCTTTGCATACCAAAGATTTGCCTTCTGTCAAATATACCTATGAGAAATTATGATTTCCTAAGCATGCCCTATACATAGTTTTTTCATGGTGCATGTTTTATTGTGATCTATCGTTGACACCTCCAATAATGATTTGCATGCTTCAATCTTATATGCTATCCTTTACAATTGACGCATCTGTTTGTTGTTCCCGCTAGCCTTGTAATGGTTTTTTGTGGTTGTTATATTGCTTCTATAGTGATTGGAATCGTTTTCCCAAAAGCAACAAAATTGATTGAAATGTTGAATCTTTCTTGGGTCGTATAAAGTTGTCTCATAGGCTCTGATACATTCGCTACCTAATTTCTTCCGAAATAGTTTTAGCAGGGCGTCAATCCTTCAGATTTCTTTCAATGTCAGAATATTATTGATGTTATGAATGGCTTCACTTGGAATGTCGTGAATTGGTCTGATTCCTGCTGCGGTCTTTCCTAATATTTGGTTGGTTGATCAGTTGATTGAAATATGCCACTGCCCGAACTCTTGTTTTGTTGTATAGCGATTATTTAATACGGTCCAGACTACAAGATAATTCGCTGCTGTTGATTTAAGCAGCTGGATCTCCTATGTGGCTTTTTAATTAGTTGATCCTATATGATTGTCCATAAGCACTTTGTATCTTGTATGTACCAGTTTTTCGAATGTATCCGCGCAAAACTTTCCATTTCAAAATATCACCATAGAAATGTGGAATTTCTATTATCAATCATCAAAGCATACCTCAACTCTAATTGAGTTGAGGTATGCTTGTTGATGATTCTCAATCTCTATTGCAATTTTTATTACAATATCATCATGCGCCTGCTTAATGTTGTCGTAGTAATTATCTACGAAATATTTTGACTTGCCTTCATCTTGGCGGTCCATAATCTGTGCCATCATCCTCTCCATATGTTTCAAAATAAGTTTGTAGCGCTTGTTTTTATTATTGTGTGCTAATGCATCTTTAGCTGTATCTATTTCTCTGTACAGGGCTCTCATTTTTATGTTTTGTAACTTCATCATCTGGTCGAATTCTTTCCGGTTGGTTCATACGGAATTTGTACTGTTACCAGTCACGGATAATGGCCCGCCATTCAACTCAACTGAGGTCATGAAATTTTGTCCAGTGTTAATTCCAAGACGCCTGTATAGTTAGTTACTTATAATATTTATTTGTCTAGGCCATTCGAGAAAATGGTTTCTGTTCATCTGAATACAACCTTTATATGGAAACCTGATGTGGTCGAAAAGTCAAATTTTTTAAGAGCAAATTTATTCATTAAAACCAAATGCGATGAAGAGCATCTTAGTTTGATATAACCTACATACATATAAACCCACAGTCAACCTTTGTGATGCAATAATTGTACACCAAAAACCGAAAAATCATTACCATCGTGTTCTATGTCAGAGCCCAAGAAGTCAATTGTGCCTGATACAAAACCTATGGATGTCGCAGGGTGAGAGCCGAAACAAACAAGATTGAGGCACCTGATCCCGATTCTCATTCTAACAATTATATAAATAAATCTAAATTCAAATGTTTGCTTTTGATCAACTAGAACACTTTTATTGCGGTCCTCCTTCATAGTAGGTTTGTTATGTTTAGGCCCTATATCTTTATGGTTGTTGTTAATTGATTGTTGCCCTTCTTTAAGAGATTTTTGTTGAAGCTTGGTTGATTATTCTATTTTGGTTTGGCGATATCGCAATATTCCGGTTTAAACAGAAGCCAATTAGACATTGGATGGTTTTGTTTACGGCTGCATTGGATCTAAAACCAGTGATTCAATAAGATACCAATACTCCTGTTCTAACTCAATTTTTATTCCACTATTTCAATTTTTGCTTAGATATTGAGGATGCTTCGTCATTAAATTTAAGTCTTTAGTTTGGTGTTTGGCCCCCATATTTTGGAATTTGATATAAAATTGACGTTATGACTTATGACGTATGGCAATGGTTACCTATAAAAGAAAATTGTCATTTGCAGAGTTCTTTGAAGAACAAAATTAAATTGCAACCCCATTATTTATTGTTAAATGGTAAATGATTGAACTTTCAATAGTCGATGACTTGGCAGAACTTTCGATCGTTCGATAGAGCCTCTTTTATGAATTGTCCCTCTTGTTGAGCCTTGTTTTGTTGTTCCATAAAATTCTGCAGCTCTTCTCTTACTTGTCTTGCTTCATCTATCTTTCATTTAGAGTTATTTTCGGCGATTATTGCAGAAACCTGACTTGTTTCCCTGGTTTCGGCAGTTTGCTTTTTGGATTTTTTTAAAGCACTATTTACTACGTTACGCCAATTCAACCCTGCCAGCAGGAGCCTGCATAATACCGTTAGATATAATAAGCATTCAATCAATTTTGGGGATCCCTTTTAACCGCTTAAATTTGAAAAAGGGTTTAAAAGGTAGCAAACCCGTACCGTAGAGATTTGTAGAATGGACTACACAGGGCATATGTAGAAAGAAAATTTTTCACTCTCTAAAATTTTTATTAAATCTCTTAATAAGGTCCGGACAACGTAGGTGCTTTTTGGTAAAACACCTGCATTTGAAAAAGTGTTCTTCTCTGAATGATTGTCTGTTTTCAGTTCCTCAAAATGCCAAGCCGTGCAGCGAAATAAAAATTTTCAAAACAGGAACAAAAAAAATTTGATATAACTTTGACAGGAGCAATGGGAAATTTCTGTAGCGCCCTCTTCCCTTGATGCCCTAAGCAACTGCTTATTTGGCATATCAGTTGATTCAACCCGGCTGGCGAAAAAAAATCTTAGTTTCTCTCGTTTAGCTATTTCGCTCACGTTTGAGTATATTTGGAACCAAATGCACGTCATGTTCACTCGAAATAACCCTCGGGAGAACAACCCTGGCTCAACGGCAGGGCATAGTGACATGAAACGAAAAGAATTCCGCACATAGCAAATTATAAGATAAAACAGGAAGTAAGCTGCCCCCAAATTATTGCAGATTGAACTAAAATTCGGAAACAAGTCAGTCTGGTTTTTAAGCCTAACTTAAGCCCAGAAAAGAAAAGGTGGAACATTCCAACCACTTAAAACTAAATTTTACTGAAAAACCTACTTACGAACAATCAAGGTAAATACAATATTACCAGTCTTACCACCGAGAATAACATCCATTTATCCTCTACTTTAAAGGACTTTGGGAACTTACACTCAGGCAGTAAAATTTCACTCTCTCTACAAAACAAGCAACAAGCTTATGGCACGCACGGCTTTATAAACGGCTTTGAGCCTAATGAATAAAACTTGCTGTGATGTCGGATACTTCAAGTTCATATCGTTTGAGAATTGTCCAAATTAAAATGTGTAAAGAATGATAAGTTTATCGCTGGGTTGTAAATGACCCCACCAGTGGTAACCCACTTATATAAAGAACATAAGTGCTGGGATTACAACCCGTCGATAAACTTAACATTCTCTACATTGGTCCTTCGAGCCAGGATCGGCTATATATTAATATCCGATCCAGTAGTAAAACATTGTTAACAGGCCACAAACCGACAACAACATCATCAGCAAGAATGGCATCGATTGAAATGCTGTTGAACGCCTAGAATGAGATATGCAAGCAGCTATTAGCAGAGATAGCTAAGAACAGGCGGGAAAGGCCAAATTTGACCCGGAGCCAGCTAGATAATTATCAACAGCTTGTCACAACGCGATACGAATCATATGTCAGAGGGATAAGGAATTACTAGCTCGTAAAGAGTTGGAGGACTCACATCCGTATTTCGCCAAGCGAAAACAAATCCAACAAACATACAAGAAATTTAGCGAGGAATGCAAACAGTATCTTGTGCTTCCTCCAATAAATCCTCCGAAGAAAGAGACCAAAGGAGACAACATCAAAAGCACTACTTCTGATTCCGTCTCAGATATCGTGGATGCAGAGACCATCCACGGACACTCTAATACCGAAAAGATGTAGTATTTGAAATCGTACGTGCAAAAGGACGCCGCAAGAATCATTGCTCACCTGGCCTCAATAGAGGAAAATTACGAGGTGGCATAGGATGTCTTGCAGACGAGATACAACAACAAATGTCTGCTTGCTGCATCATATTTTAACACGATATTATCGCTGCATAATATACAAGTGGCATCAGCCTCAAGTATCAGAACATTACACGATAACATCATCGTGAGGCACAACATTAAAAATCTGGAATTGGAAAATCCTTTCGAAACAAATTGTTATGAAGAAAGTAGATACGAATACACTGCAGCGCTACGAAACAAGTCTGGCTTATCTACGTGAGATTCCAAGGCTAGACAGTTATCTAGATTTCCTAATGAGGAGGTTCCAATCGTTGGAACCATGAAGGACGCATCATCCATCCATCATCCGAGCAGCTAAACCAAATCATCGAGACCCAACGAAGAGTGCTCCTAAGTACAGAGAACGATGGCAAAGGAGCTACTGCACAAAATTCAACGATCACATGATCATATTGCAAGGAGCACGCGCATCTGATCACCCAGTGCCACCATCATTTCCCAAATCTTAGCACAAAAAGGCGGATTGATTTCATCAATCGGGCAGGAATTTGTACCAACCGCCTTCTACACAGTATGAAAACCATGTGTTCGGAAAAATCTTCATGCACGATGTGTCATCGTGTGTCATGTCGGTACATTAGATAGTAATCAAACCACATTATTGGCAACAGCTGAGGTGAGTAGCAGAACAATATGTGGAACATCAACTAAATTGAGAGCCATCATAGATCAAGGATTACAGGTCTCTCTCATTATGGAAGAAGCAGTCCAACGTCTCGGGCTAACCATACATCCAACTACGGTCAGCATCTCCGGAATTGTGGCACAAAACATCAGTCAAGCAACCGCTATAGTCCAGGTATGCCTCCAACCGTAAGTTGCAACAGTATAGTTACGGATCGCCAAATTAACCTAGAATTAATTAATAAATGGACCATTTGATGTTGGCTGACCCTTGGTTCGACATTACCGCTCTGATTGGCCTTTTATTAGGTGCCGACGTATACTGCGATTTAATCGGTAATCAGAGGAGAAGAGGGAGACCAAACGGCATTAAGACTATAGCATCGGCTGGGTAATTTCAGGACCATCTGAAATCGCTACCCGACTACACTTAATGAGGGTCCATATAGTGGGACGAAGGTGGAAAAGAACATGAATCAGTTTTGGGAGGTGAAAGAGGCCTCGAACCAGAAGACACTGCTTGTGAAACCAATTTTCAAGGGACCACACAGCGAGAACCAGATGGACGATATGTGGTACAACTATACCATTTAAAGAAAAGCAACTGGATCAATTAGGATGTTCCAGACAACGGGCACTACAACGTTTTTTACAACTCGAGAAGAAACTCAATTCAAACTAGGAGCTGAGAGAGCTGTATATTCAGTTCGTGAGGGAATAGCTCAGTATGGGTCACATGAAGCAAGCACCTCATCACGAAGGCAAATGTTACCTACCCCACCATGCGGTAGTCAAGTATACACACACCACTACAAAACAAGTTGTGAGCAGTGTTTTTAAAATGGAGGAAACATTGAGTAACCTTTTCCGCGGATCCGCGGACATCGAGAAAATGTATCGACAGATTAAGATACATAGACACCATCAACCATATCAGACAATCTTATGGAGAGAAAGTAAACATCATCCCGTACAAGAGTATCAACTTATAACTGCCACATACGGAATATCGGCCGCACTTTACTTAGCCCCTCACGATAAGGTCTTGATCGGAGACCTTACCTTTAAGAATGAACATCCAATTAAAACCCTAGGAATACATTATAGCCCAACCAGGGACGACTATGTATTTAACGTGGATTAACCACCCAACAACTACTTGCTTACAAAACGTCAGTTTTTGTCCGAGATGTCAAGGGTCTTTGACCCATTAGGATGGCTTGCACCATTGATAATCAGCTGTAAGATAATGTATCAAACGTTATGGAGTATGGAGTTAGGCTGGGACGACGCGCTTCCACCGGAGTTCACAGGCAAATGGGATCGAATTCGAGGTGTACGCAGCGGTAATTTACTGTAGGACCATCACCAACAGCCAAATATCAGTACGTCTGCTGACAGCAAAATCCAAAGTCGCGCCCATCAAAACCAAGGTGACAATACCTCGTTTAGAGCTATGTGGTGCAATATTACTAAGCCGATTGATTCAACAAGTAATACAAGTAGGTACTTGACATTGGCATAAGCACCGTGACCTTGTGGTCCGACTCCATAATTACTTTGGCTGGATACGAAAACGGGCTTTAAACTGGAAACCTTTGTGGCAAATCGAGCAGCAAGCACTCTTGGAAACACGTCCGATCCGAAGATAACCCAGCTGGATCCATGGATAGCTGGTGGAACGGGCCAATTTTCCTGATGAATACAAAACCAAATCAGGAAGAAGTGTTATTCAAAACAGCAGAGAAAAAGAGAACATTAGTCAGAACACATTTCCAGAGAGTAAAGACAGAGTCCCCAATTTACGCGTTAATCAATCGGCAGTCCTCACTTAAACGCCTCGTCCGCATGGCATACAGGACAGCGAGGTGTGATTCAACCACAAGAATGGGAGCACGCCTTATACTCGTCCTATAGTCCGAACAGTAGAAAGCTGGTCTGTCCTAAGACATAGCAACTTACGGTCATTGCATCCGTTTCTCGACAAACACAACATCATCTAGTAGGAGGGCGATTAGAAAATTCTCAACTACCATTTGAGGAGCAACATCTAATGATTCTACCATATAAAAGTCAAATGATCGAATTAATTTTGGATTGGGGCCATCAGGAAACATTACACGAAAGCAATGCATCAACACTCGCGCATATCCGAAAGTGGCACAAGGAGCATTAAAGAAAATCAAGCTGTAAAACAGCACAAATATCAGTGCATACGATGTCACCGGTTTAAAGCTAGAATGTCAGAACAACTAATGGGGAGCTTACACACACCTCGAGTCACCATTTCACGACCATAGGGTACACAAAACTCACCTACGAAGAAATGAGCACCTTATTAAACCAAATAGAAGCCTGCCTGAATTCCAGACTACTATCTCCATTAACGCTAACAGCCCCGCCGGAAAGACAACAGTTGAAACCCCAAAGAAACCTCCTATCGAGGTGGAAGGTAGTGCAGTATATGCAAACCTAGTTCTGGCAAAGGTGGGTGTCAGATTATTTAAATCGCCTGCAGCAACGCCCCAACCACCCACGAGCTACAACCACCCACGAGAAGGAAATTAGGAAGAGTGATCGAGTTGCATCCGGCAAAAGATAGACTCAAAACCGCCGAGAACCCTACAGCGTCAAGAGATCAATCGCCAAATTATCACCTTTGTCAACCCAAAAACAAATGTTAGATAAGGATGCAGGTGAAATAGATGTGCCGTCCCCACAGCATCAAGAACAACAAATAAGAGAAACCAGGGAGCTGAAACCACCTTAGAAGGCAAGCCAAGTTCCAAGGCAGCAGCCTCATAGAAAAGTAAACAACAACCATATCTACATCAAGGACAAGAGCCGTGATTTCGCTGACCCGCAGTTTGTTCAATTACATGTTTGAACATAAACACACATAACAACAAGATTCCCGCAGTGTATAGTGATGCTAGAAAGCTCGAATGCCAGAACAGCGAATATTCGCTGACCTAGTGAAAAATATATTTATGTTATCGGAAGATCCGCATCATGTTACACTGTGGGGATTTTGTTGTTATGTTTGTTTATGTTCAAACATCTAATTGAACAAAATGCAACATGCATTTGGTTAAGATATCTATACTGCGTTGGAACCATTGAGTCGCCGGTTGCGTCGATCTAAATTGTAGTTAATCGAAATTTAAATTTCCAGTAACAGTTTTCATTACAAATTACATATGTACAAATAAATTTTACCTTTTACCGGTGACATCTGATGATTAGTAGGAAAAATCATTTTAAAAATATCGAATAACCAAACCACACAACTAGACTGTACCGACACCTAACCAAATTAATTTTAACTATCATTGAAACTTTATTCACCACAACTCGATTTTGCTGCCACCTAACGTAAATAAAACTTAAAACCAAAATATATTTTGTCTTAACTAAATAATTTCTCAACATAGATGTCACTCCGCAATAAATCAAAAATCATTCATCGGGCAATCCATATTTCTCATAAACAAAACAAACCACACACACATTCATCAGAATCAAATCAAATATGGCTGAATTGATCTGTGCGTGAGTGTTACGATAGGAACGGTTCATATTTTTAAAATTTCTTTTAAGTAAAAAACAACAAGTAAATTAGAATAATTTCAGTTTAACTAACTAATTTAATTCAATCATGACAATTGTAATTAAATAATATTGTGGCTTGCATAAAGTTTAAGTAATAAAATTGCAGAATAAATAAAGTTCTGTGTGAATATCGGTTTTTTCTTGTGTGTATTAAGTTTTTTATTTTGCTTTTTTTTGATTTTATCAAGAAAATTAAAAAAATTTTTCTTAGAATAATAATAAATAGAAGAGATAAAAAGTGGTAGATTTGTTTGGTTTTTATATTAAATCACAAAAAAAAAAAATTTATAATAATGTTTGTGTTATATTGAATGAAAGAGCAAAAAAAAAATAAAAATAAGAAGTCGAAGAAAAAGTGTAGGTGATTTTCTTGTGTGCTGATTATATTAAAAGTCTTAAGTATATAAGGAAATAGTGGTTTGTTTTCTTGGTTTGCAAAAAAATAAAAATTAAAAAAATGTGTGATAGTGACGCTAATTTAAATGCAGCTTGCATTCCCAATATTGCTCTTATAAATAATGATGGCAATATCATAAATCCCAAATCAATAATCCAACAACAAATGCTGAATGTTCAATTGCAACATATACAACAGCAACAACAAATTATCCAAGCGATAGTACCACAGCCGGTGCCAGTTCAACAGCAATGTTCAAACATGACAGCTGAGGATTTGGCACGGGAGAATTATTGGTTGCGTGAAAAGTTGAAAGAAATATCAACGGAACGTGACCGATTACTGTGCGAGGTGGCTAATTTACGTTTGGAATTGGATATGGCTGAATTAAAACGTCTTCCTGAAGACAGGTGAGTCGTGATGTGTTTTGGTATATAACTTACTTAATTAGTTTTTTTGTTTAATGTATAATTTTGCTGCCTCATTCTCCTAAATACATAAATTTATAATGTTTATATAAATTAATTAGCCCACCGTTTTTTTTTGGTGATTGGCACGAAACGTTATGTATCGATCTAAAAAAAACAACAACAAGATAATTTTACAATTGCGTAATGAACTGGAGCATTATGGGCAATCATTATTTTTTATACCATTGTATCACATTCTTCCGATAGTATCTTGATAGTATGGCGACATTTTCAATTATTTTGCATAGAAATTTGGATTCTTCACCATAAAAATTGCGATGAATTAAGTTAAGGAGATCTTTGTTTGAAATAGCCGCCTCGCTTAGCCAATATATCATATTACCAAATAGTTACACTACAGAATAAATCATCAAAAGTTAAGTATGGGTTTATATCCAAATGTTGTCTTTGAGGTGTGACGAATATCACAAGGGATTTCGAAGTTCAATTTAATTTTATTGAAGCATTCTGTTGTTAAAATTTTTTAACTTGAAAAAAAGTTTATATTTTGGCTTAGCACTTAGTGATTTAGTTAATTTGTGAATTGAACCCATAAATTTGAAGCAGAAGTCTTCCTCTGTGAATGATGATTAGATAAGCTTATAAAATTGGTAAAAATGGAAAAAGACGTTAATCGGTCAATTCAAAGCGTGGAAAATTTTAGCACTTACGTTCCTATCAAGCCTAAATCGTTGACGAAGTATGTCTAACAAGCTAAAACTAAAACCAACTAAGGTAAATGTCCCAATTACGGATCGATATATAAAAATTTAAGGGTTTGTGTATTTCTATATTAATTGTAAAATGGATTAGCTAGCTTCATAAATGCATAACTTAGTTGCAATTTGCCAATTTGCCAATAGAATTTCTGCTTGTTATGTCGCATTATTCATCCCGAACGATATCATCACAAAGTGATATAAAAAGATAGCTCTAGGTTATTATTATTTCTGAATGGCCATGTGGGCGTTCAAGCCACGTCGCACTGCGACCTAAAAGATCTTTTGTACTTGGACCCTGCTCAATTAGCTGCCCAATCAATATTCAGGCTCTTAATGAACCTGATAGTACTACCGGCCAGTACGTGATACATACTATCTGGACTCATTATTCTCCCTCCTATATATGTTGCAGTCTGTGGTGAAAAATGGCTGGGCATTGGCACAGCACATGTTTCGCTGATTCCGCTTCCAGGTCGCAGAAGTGGCATCCGTCTGTCGTACTTGGGCCCATTTTGTTAAGGTGATACCTTAAGGGGACATGACCTTTGAAGAAGCCAGTTAGCAGCCTCAACACAGGTTTTCTAAGCTTAAGACACTCCTTTGCCCTGACTGACGAAGGTGATATAAATTTCTTCGCCTGTAGCAAACCTGGAAGCTCCGCGTTAATAAATGCTGCTCTTGTTTGACCTTGAATCCAAAGGTATCTACCGGAGCGGATCATATAGATCTAGTTTCGATATGAACACCATTCGAAGTCTGCTTAAAAGCAATCGACCAATGATAAGTTATCATTCTTCGTGGTTACGCCACATCATACGCTGTCTCACCTTCTCCATGCAGCAAAAATCTCAATGAAAAAAATAGGCTTATTTGAAACCAACGGAATTAAGATTAAACTGTTGTTCCACGTGCCAAGTGTAGCAACTGAACACTTTTCCGTACTACTCACCAAAATTCACTTGATGAGACTGGTAATTAGATTTCACAACACTTTTACAATCGTATCCTGATACCATTTTTAAGGATCATTTTGCAGACTTCCCAATTGTTCATAAGTAATTATTGTTCCAAACTTCAGGAGAAACCGAATGTTATCTTTTCTTATTCGAAAATGATTCACCAATGTCAAGTGAATTACATGAAATTGAGGTTCTATCCAACGGTGGTCTTACGGAGTTTGGAAAGGACTCAATAATTGATTGAAACTGAATCAGACAAGTAGAAAGTCGGCAGTACCTTTATAAGTTTAATTTTTCTGGTTGGAAAAATTTTACCTAAGTAATCCCAGATTTTACACAAAAGCTCCAAAAATAAATGTTAACTGTGTTTCTCTCATTTGATGGCGAATAAAACCTATAGAATAAAATTACTTTCACAACCAAGGTGCATTGTCGAAATGGTTTGGGAGGGGCGGGGGGGGGGGGGGATAGAGTTCATACTTAATGTAACTGGTTTAGATCGTCATAGAAAAAACGACATCAAATGAGTGAAACAGCTTAAAAATGAATTCTTGGAAAAAAACATAAATTCGCTTCTGGCCTTTTGCAAAATCTGCCGTCGCTGTTGACGCGTATGATAGATTTTGACAATTTTGTAAAAAGTATGTATGTTGAATGTTCCGAATTCACTAAAATTTCTGTTGGTACGAGGAACCCAATTGTTACATTTTGGTCCCCACCCAACAAAGAAATTTCTGTTAGCAAAATACTTGTTGCCTCTTGCTTTATCAGTATTTAGGTTTTGTTTTTAAAAATGGTTACTTAAGTATAAGGGGCCATCCATAAACTACGTCACGCTCTTTAGGGGGGGAGGGGCTATCGAACGACGTGACGATTTGTGATGATGGGGCAGGGGGAGTTTATAAAATGTGACGTCACGTAGTTAAACATTTTTTTTAAATGAATTCAATTTTGTATTCAAAAAATATTTAAATTTTTAGTTGTTTGATTTCAATAAAATACTTACCTTCTCCGTTGATACGCTTATGTTAATGTTTACGTATGTGTGCTAGTATTACTTAAAGGACTGTTCACACCAGGTGCGCGTTACCTTAATTTGCTTATGTATTAACAAACAGGAAATAGCAGTTTGAGAAGAAATATAAATAATTTTTAATTCAAATATTCCATAATTTTAATACAAAAAATGCCATTATATTAAGAAAATCAATCAGAAGTGGATTGTGTGGATTATGATGCGCCGCGCTTGGTGGAAAAATTAGAAAAATTCACATTTTTTTATTTCGCAAATTCAATTGATCGAAAATAAGATCTGAACCATATATTATGTAATTTAATTAAATTTGAAATTATTTTTGGCTAGGTGATACATTCTCACCGACCAACAGAGTATGTAAGGATCTCGGTTAGGGGAGAGCTTTGATCTAAACTAAAGCTGTTTTAATTTAAAATAAAAGGTGTACGAGACCTATTAAAACCAAGAATTTAAAGTTTGGTTCTAATAAAACAGTTTGTGATAATATTCCAAAAGATTTTATTGACAATTTTTTAGGTCACTTTACTACTGAGAAGTCTCAGAGAGGTGATCAAAACTAACGATTGACATACAAAATAGTATGAGTGATTAAATCATTATTTAATTAGCCAAAACATAATTTTAAATTTAATTAATTTACAAATTTATTTTAACACAACTAAATTTCAAATAATTTTGAATACAACTAAATTTCATTTTCTTTCAATTTCTTAATTAAAATTAAAAAACTGCATTGTACAGTATGCCCGCCAATTTTTTGACTTTTTTGTTTTGATGAGGGGAGGGGGTACTGAATTTGTGACGTAGTTTCTTAGGGGGGTATAAAGCTTTGTGATGATTTGTGACATGGGGGAGGGGGAGGGTTAAAAATGATCAAAAATGGCGTGACGTAGTTTATGGACGACCCCTAAGTATAATGCAGTTTTAGGCACTTCAAAGATTTTACTGGCTGTATGAACAGTCGACCGCATTGTTCAACTTTAGAATACTCTTTAGGTGCATAAGATCTCCATTAAGTACAAAAAAGATTTCTATAGGAGAATCTAATTTGGATCGCGCGATCCGCATTTGGGGCATGAATGCAATTTTTAATTTACGCAATTCTTCATTAAATTTAGTTAATAAAAATTATCTACAAACGATTGACTTGAATACTTAATGCGTTTTTATTTTCACAAGTAATAGAAAGAGTGAACAAAATTAAAGTAGTATTTTTACTTAGGCTTAGTATCGATGTGTTTGGATCAATCACTTAACTTCTCGTCGCTTATTAAAGTCAGACAACTTTGGTTGTCTTCCCATATAACGACTAGTTGATGTTGTTTAGCATCGAAGCTGATTAACAAATTTCTTAGTCTCCTTGCATGCTTCTGACAATGCAATAAATTCCGCTTCAGTCGAAGATAAAGCAACAGATTACTGCTTGCGACAACTCCAATCAATTGCGCTTCCATTCATTTAGTAGCCAGTGTTTGATTTTCTGTCACCTTTATCTTCGGCCCAATTTGCATCTGCATAACCGATTAAATTCATTCCTGACTTAGACTCCTCAGAACTGCTTAGAATTAATTTCTTACAATTCTCTTCTTATTAAGTACTTGATAACTCTTTTCAATTCAGTCCAATCTTCCTGAGACGGTTAGACGACTCTTCTGGCTAATATACAAATACTGGCAATATCTCCGGACGTGTATTACACACAGAAAAAAAAAGTGGTTACCGTAACACCGAATTGGTGTTATGTATAGTATCTCACCGATCGGATATTCGAAAATTGCATCCGATCGGATCTTCTAGTTTTGATGATACAAAAGACATTTTTGGATAACTTAATTGACACTGAATCGTACAAATGATAAATCTTTTCCGGTGTCACCACATACTAACACCATTTTAAGTTACATATTAACACCAATTTTAGGTTTCTGAAATAACCCATTTGGATATTTTTGTTTCCGAAAAATATCCTTTTGAATATTTTTACGCAATCCTTTCGGATATTTTTATGGTCCCGAAAAATATCCTTTTGGATTGCTGTTGAGGAGTGCTATCCGTGAATGTTGGGCCAAAATTGATCCGGAAACTCTTAAAAATTCAATAAATTCAATGCTTACTCGAATTTTCGAAGTTATTCAAAAGGGTGGGGGCCACATCAAATACCAGTTGGAGAACTGCCAGATTTATTTAAAGTCATTAACTAATTAGACCATCGAAGGTTTCTAATTTCATTAATCTTATTTTTAATTTCATAGTTCATCATTTTGACGGTAGTTTTAAGATATGAATCATGAGTACGTTAGAATTGCCTTCGGATTGTATTTGGATTAGCCTTTTGGTTTCATCATCTAATTCAATATCATTTTTTTTATAGTCAGATTGGGAATAGCAGTCCTTTGAGCTTCTAGTATAATATAAGTGACTTGCTCAATAGAATTATTTATTTCAGTTATGAACTTTATTCCACACATTGACTTTTGATTAAGTTTTAATTGATTTCTAATATAACTAGAGAACTTGCACCACTTAGCTTTTACAAAGTTCGGTATAAACGATTCATAGTTACAAATATCTACTTACTTGGTATGTGAGTCTAAAAGAAACTAAGAAATGGTCAGATGATAACTCATATTTGACTTTAACTTCAGTAATGTTTCTTACATTTTTAACCAGAAATGATATCTAGTCTTGATGGTGTACCTCTACTAAAACTTGGATATTATGTTGCTAAATCAGGATAATAAATTTTCCTTTACTTAATTGATCGAATAAAGTATTAACGGCTCGATTAGCTCTAACGCAGTTCCAAAAACGGTGTCTTGAGTTTAAATCCCCACAAATTAGTACGTCATTTAAAATATTTGATAATATGCGAGTAAGTTTGGAGTTCTCGGCATCTCTTGTCTATGAAAATTTGTTGTGTTTGATGATAATGATGGAAAGTTTCTTTCAATGACGTATAAAGTTTCTCGTTCTTTCGCGAGAGTATTGCTGTTGAAGTGAGATTTTTATCTAGCTTGCTGTATTTTTATAGTATTAATATATATTCAGCTCGCTTCGCACATATTGATGAGTTGACAGGATGAATTAATTTGCAATTTACACATTTTATTTTTGATTCACGTAATGCATCATCAATATTGTTTAAGGGACACTCAGTTGATTTGGGCTTGTCACTACATAAGTTTACTAATTTACGTGTTGATTAAACGAAATTTGAAACAAGAATCAATCAAAACACTTTACTCTTAGAAGTATATTCAAAAAACATAGTGCGTTTATACGAATGTCTACCACTGTATACATATTACCAAATATACTCAGAAGTTATCATAGTTAATTTCTAATTTAATTGTCATATCTCAAGAGATTATTTGGGAATTCAAAGTACACTATTCTGTAGGAAATAATGCGTTTTTCTCGTGAATGCACAATCCTTATATTTCAAAGCCTTTATTAATGAAAAAGTTTGACAGGGTTGTGATGAAATTAAGCATTTTCCAAAAATTTTAAATGTTTTATTTTGTTATACGGTAAATGTTTATTAATTTTAACGTAGAAACACGCTTTATAGTTTTCTTTACTCAATTTTGGCTAAAAGAAACCTTAATGATAATAGTTAATCGTTTGTAGCTGTGAAACCATGAATTTCACCTATATGTCAGTTATACAAGTTCCACTTAAAATCGCCTGCTACATATTTTAAATTGTGTTGATTCGAATTATGGTTCGATAAACAAGAAATGACACTCTACGCTTAAAAGGTTCTGGTGTGGAAAATATGATAATAATAATAATGGTTGAGTTTGTTTTACTAAAAGATAATTCCAATTTAGTATTTAATAAATTATATACCTAGTCGTATCGACACTATAGAATCGGTATTGTGGGTGGACGTTCCATAAGCATATCATTATCAAGTAATATACCTGTATACATGTTAAACCTCGTTCCTCTTATCACGTCTTATCAATATATGACTCAAAACCCAAGATAATGGAATGACACGCCATCCAATAATCTACTATAAATTAAATAGCGTTTGATTACTTAGAAAATATTTACTAATAATTTAGCTTTCGTTATTATTATCAATATTATTTCCTAGGTAGGCGCTATCTTCCGTTAGATTAGATTTAAAAACCTTAACGATTTAAGTATGTAGTTATTATTTCCCCAGGAAATCATGTCACACGACACCCAACTATAATCGGTCCAAAATTGGGCTGATTGTTTAAAGCAGTGGCAAATGAGTGTCCTCATCACACTGACTATGTATACATACTTACAATACCGTTTAAATTTTTAAAATGCAAATAAAACGAATTAAAATTCACGTAAATTACGACCATCAACAATCCCACACATTCTGTAACACTTCAAGCATTTTATTTCCAAGTGCAAACTTTTCGATGTTTTTTTTTTTATTTTAAACCAATTGAACTTAATTATGTGATTATCTAATGTGGGCAGATAGTCGTTGTGGCTCATTTTTTTAATGACCCGTATTTATGCTATATTTCAATCAACGTTTGTGATTTGGAAGATTCGTTGTATAGCAGAAAGTTTACATAGAGTGGATCTTTTCTATAGACATAAACTACTTAAATATCGAACGCTAAAACTCGAAAATCATATTTAATAATATTTGTATTCTAATTAAGTAATTAAGTAATAAATTTATTTAAGCCTGACTAAGAATTCCCAAATACTGTTTTGTAATTTAGTGAACGTATTCAGTAATAAAATCGAGTTCAGTAACATTAAATTGTAATTCAATAAATACAGATTCTCGTAATTGATTTCGGTCTCATATTTTAGAATATTCATGCATCATTTTACACAAAATTTCATCTTTTTTTAAATTATGATTGGCATTTTATTTTTCTCGTTTCGAAATAGGAAACGTCATATTACTATTTACTCTATATATCACCAATCACCAAACTACATGATATGTTTATAATAAACACAATTTAACCACGCGAACCAAATATTTATGTGTTACTAATTTTCTTTAGTACTATTATTATTGAACAAACAGTTAACTTACCGCATTAAATATACAAAACAATGCTACCTAGTTTACATTCACAGAGGACATAACGACTAATGCCCTTTTGAACTGCAGCAAACCTACTGCATGAATTGCAATTTCAATAGAAAATTACAAAAATAAAATGTAAGATATTTTCGATTTAATTGAGTGTAAGTACATTTATATTGTATAGATAATTTAATTTAATATTTCTTTTTAATAAGTAATAAATAAAAGATTGAAAAATTAGGCATCACAACTAAAGAGAAACCCATCAAAACTAATAAAAATGTCGCGATAGACGTTTTACATGCATAATATCATGACAGCTGTATTTTGCTGCACAATTTATGCATTAAATACGATTTTTTTGCTTTAGTATAAAAATAGAATAATTTAAAAAAAAATATTCCAGATTTAGTTCATTTAAAATATTAAGAATAAACGAAAAAATTATATTTGATGGGAGTTTGCCAAAACAGAATTAAAGAAAAATGAAAATCTATAAAGCGGTAACTATCTACTACTGTCCGGATTCGGGGAGGATGGGAACATAATATATTTCAAGTTTGATCTATTTTTTTTGTTTTTGAAGTTTAAATGAGAACACAAAAAATTGGGTTTTTCGTGACGAGTTTTTTGACCTTTTTGTTGTTTTTTTTTCTCATGAATTTTATTGATTTTTTCCCACTTCGTAATTTTGTTAGCGCCCGGCGTTTTTAGATCTCAGATTTTGTAATACTCTATACTTGAGAAAATGTTCTCAGGAATATTTTAAGAGGCGTTATATGACATTTAAGTGAGTAACCCGGGCAATATATGTATCTACATACATAAATTAATTGTGGACAATAACAATTTGTAATGTTAACATACTTACTTAGATGAATATAGTTTTGGTTTCGTTGATGAAGTGACAGGAAATTAACATCAACAGCGAGTATTATAATTTGCTTATAAATTTATTATTCATATAAAAAATAAAAATAAAAATACGAAAATTTGTATTCCTAAAACTTTTTGTTGGCTTGCTTCAGTCTTATTCAAATAATGTAGAACATTTATTCCCAATTGGCGTAAAAGAGAAATATAATTTATATTTGATCGTTTTGTGTATAAGTAAATATGTCGTCTCCGCCTAAGTCGTTTGACTTGAAATTGAAAAGACGTCTCCCAGACAAACATATAATTACAATTATTAATTTATACGTACATAAATGTCTCAAAACATTTGAAAATTATTTTATCTATTTATTTACATATCTGAATATAGTTATTGTGTGAGAATTTACCTAACCAAGATAACCCTTGGTTAACATGTTTATCTTTTCATATAAAATTATCGCATATTTTACACGGTTGCAATCGTCCAAATTTGTTTATCGATTGAATTACTTTGCGCCACTGTATTTAGAACCAGATATTCTGAGATTATTTCTGGTGTTAAATCCAGTTTGCATATTTGATCTGCATCTGATTCTGGTAGTAAGTTTTCTTTATAAATTCGTGTTTGTATACTTCTCGCACATGCTAGCGAAACAATAGAATAATATTTGATTTTATTATTTGATAGGTGGAACGTGAACAAAACAACAAAATTTATTTTTTTTTTATTAAATGTGTTAAGATCTTTACGATGATTTGAAAAATTTACAATTTTTCGAGTGTCATTAAAATTTTTATTGAGGTGTGTTGACTGCTGTTGGTTTTTGGTGATTTCGCTTAATAAAGGTAGCTTTAATATTTAGGGCGAAAGTCAAAAAATAAGTGTTGTAATAAATAAATTTAAATAAAGTTAGACTTTGCTTATTTAGCTCGTTAAATATAATCCCCGATCAATGGTTACCAACATTTTATAGAATTGACGTAATACAAATGTGTATACATTTATAAACTTGATATTTAAATAAATTTGTATTTTAATGAAATTTAATTAGGCTATTTATTACTATTTATTTATTCAACATACTCTGTGCTGCTGCTGTAAGTAATCTATGTATTGCTGAAATTCAATTGACATTATAATTCCTCAAAAGGACATAAAGATTCTGCAGACCAAAGGGTTGTTACTGGGAACTTCCGGGATAAATTTCCCTAAATACTGGTAAATTTGAATAAACCCGATTACCGGAATTTTCATCATTAATCCCGGGAGCGTTTTAATTTTCTTTATTTTTTCCCAAAATTTATTTAATTTACTGTGTAAAATAATGTCCAAATTTTTCAAAATTGATTTATTATATTTGATAAATTTACTTTGCAATGTGAGTAGTTTTAAAACTTCTTTATGATGAACTTTAATCACAAAACTCTTGTTTGTCAAATGAAAAGATCATTTGATCCAGAAATAAACTACCTAGAAAAATCTAATTAGGTATTAAAGGTCAGGCCACCCCTGCAGTTTGTTACTCCTGCCTTATGTAATATATAATATTTCGGTTCAATTTCCGTCTTAATCGTAAGTCTATCATCTCGACTATCCTCAATCAGGGTGGGAAAAATTTATGTATTTTTTGAAAAAATACAAATCATTTGATTTTTTTTTATTTAAATTTATTAGATTAAGTAAAGAAATATACATTTTGAATAATTTAAAGGCTATTTTTTAAGAAAATTAAATCATTATTAATTTAGTTTATTTAACCACTGATTATAATGAACACCAATTTAGCCACTTTTTCCACAAGATTGTTTCTTAAATCCGTATGTGTTAAACTAAATTTTAGAAATATTCGTATATTCGTTCAACACCAGCGGTGAACATACTGCTGATGTCAATTTGTGGATTTGGCTTACATTGTCTTCCGAAATTTCATTAGGATAAACGTACCTTCATCGCCACTATAATTGAGGCACCTACAGGCAGATCTAGACGAAATAAAGGATCAATATTCCCCTTATGTTTAAAAAATAATGCCAAGGACGATAAGCTTAAATTTTCTTCTAGGAACTCAATCGCAGTATTATTTTCCTTTGTACTTAATGTTAAGACGAAACTCTGCAAAGTGAGCAGAACTTATTGTATTGCCAGATAATATAAATTATTTTCTAAATGTTTCCAACAAATACCCAATTATATAACTTTGCCTTATTGCTTTGGCAAGTATAAATCGGTTTGGAAATGGATTTTAAAAGCTTGACCAAGTTTTCCGCTCCTCTCTTGATGCTTATATTCATGAGCAATTTACCAATATTTGCATCAAAGCTGGCTCTTTCTAGGTTTTGATCAGTTCTGTAAATAAGATTTTAATATGTCGCAATAAGTATTCCATCGGACTTCCGAAGGCTGTATCAGAGCAGACTTTGGGTAAACGGTGATTTTGAAAATATTTTTGTTATTTGATCTAAAATTATTTTGCAGCCAGGTTTACCAATTACGTCTAAAGGTTTCGAAACTGACAATTGAAACATTGAAATAAGTTTCATTTTTGCGTAAAGCGAATAGAAAACGACATTACAGAGCATTCACAATGAAAAAAACTTTTTACTTTTGATTTACAGGTTTGTATGAATTTCCAACAAAACGAACAAAAATTTTTATTCGTTATGTTGGAAATTCATACAAACCTGTAAGTCAAAATTAAAAAGTTTTTAAATTCTGAATGCTCTGTTACTTAAGTATGTAATTTTTATTATTATTATTATAACTTTATTTAGTATAAAATACTATTAAAAAATTTACATTTTTTTAAAAATAAATTCGTAAATTATTATTACATTCAAAAATTGTCTTTACAATAATTAATCATACTACTTTTAAATACTTTTAAACTTGTTTCATTTTTTAAGTTATTTGGAAGATTATTAAAAAGACATAAGCCATTATACATTAACATATTTTTTGATTTTTCATTATTATACACTTTTAACCTAAAATCATTTCTATTTCTTAACATATAATCATAAACATCACTAACAAACACTACTTTATCATACAAATATTTTGGCAAAATTTGATGCTTCATCTTAAAAATAAAGATCAATACATTCATTTTTATCCTCTGCTCAATGTTTAGCCACTTTAAAGATTGTAACATAAAATCAATCGAAGTGTATTTATTTACCCTAAGAATGCATCGCATTCCCTTATTCTGTAATTTTTGTAGTCTGCTCATCATTTCCCTATTACACATAAATAGGATTGAAGAACAGTATTCAAAATGGGGTTTAATAATAACGTTATATATATAAATTGTAGTACTCAACGAAATATTCTTACGTATACTATTCAAGAAATAAATTTTTTTTGCAATTTTTGTACACACATAGTCTAAATTACTTTTAAAATCCAACTTATTATCTATAATTATACCGAGATATTTTATCTCACTAACTTTTTCAATCGGTTGATTATTTATATGTACCATACTATCTAATTTACTATTAATAATCATGCATTTTGTTTTTGATATATTTAGCTTCATCTTATTCATTTTACACCAAACATCAATCATTGCCAGATCATTGTTGATTTTACTCGTACATTCTTCAATGGTTTCTCCAGTAACATATAAAAGAGCATCATCCGCAAAAAGGAAGATTGTAGACCACTCAACTGCTTTGTGAATGTCATTTATGTATAGTAGAAACAGCACTACACCCAATATTGTTCCCTGAGGTACTCCTATTGAGACAGTTATTGAATCAGATAGCGATTCATTTACTTTTGTTCTTTGTCTTCTCTCTGATAAGTATGACTTAAACCATTGAAGTTCGATGTTTCTTAATCCCATTTCACTTAATTTCGAAAGAAGAATTGTTCTATCAATTGTCTCAAACGCCCTTTTAAAATCCAAAAATACTGCAACTATAATTTTTTTGTTGTGCACAGCATCCTTCCAGTTTGATACCACCAGATTCACCAGAGTTTCACAGCTGTGATTTCGACGGAATCCAGACTGAAAGTCAAATATTATCTGATTTTCTTCCAAATATTGTCTAAACTGTAAATAAACCACTCTTTCTAGGATTTTGGCTTCAGACAAAATCATATTAATTGGCCGAAATTCCTCACATTTAATTGTATTAGAAATTTTTTCAATAGGAACTACCGTTGATTCCTTCCATATTGTAGGGAAAACACCAGATTTCAACGAATTGTTTATAATAGAACATAAATTTTCTCCAATTAAATCAAAACTGTCTATAATCATATTTCTACTCACTAAGTTAATATCTTTCTTATTGTTCATTAATTTTACAATATTTAGCAACTCCTCATAACTTATTTGTTTAAAAGTAAACAGATTGACTTGTCTTTCTGTTTGGTTCAAATATTGAACAAATGGAATACTTTCATTTATACAATTAACACTATTTACAAAGTATTTATTAAATTTGGATAAGTTTTGATAGAATTTCGTTTCACAAAACTCTCTCAGTTTAACAAAATTAAGGGTTAATCTGTAAATTAAGTGAAATTATGACCAACATGTACGATTTCAGAAATATGTAAATTTATTATTTAAGAATTGAGAGTTGATAAAATTTTTCTATACGAATTTATCCAAGTATGATTTGTTACTTCTTAACAATTTTTTAAGACAAACCCTGAGTGATATAAATTATTACACTTACTTAATTCTGGTTGGTTCAAAATCTTATATACTTAATGAGTTTTTGTTTTATGGCTGGCTTACTCAAATAATTTGGCATTTACCCAAAGTCGAGTTTACACATTAGATGATCGACATGCTACAGTTTTTTTTAGGTCGTATTATCGACATTCCTCGTTTTCACTAATGCATTTCGTAATTCTAAATTATTTTGGATGTTCCGCAACGCAAAAAATTTATTTTATTAGATTTAGAGCACCATCTGTTTTTATACTCATACATACACTTCCATTATCATTTTAATTTTTAATTTTCTTATCTCTAAACAGCACTAACAACAACTACACATATAAGACCATAATCAATGTTCAAATTGTCATCGTTTCGAAACCATATAAATTCCGAAAAATGCTGTATTATAAAATAAATTAAAAATACAGAAAAATACATTAAATATTTAAGACATTTAATCAAAAAAAAATTTTTTTTTTTTTTGGAAAATCCTTGGGAAAGTAAATCCTAAACAAATTCAAACCCAAACGAGAAAAACCTCTAGTGTCGTTGTTTCGTTTTGTTTGTTCAATGTGTTCATATAAAATATTTAATGTACATACATGATGAAGATACGGAATGAAATTCAATGAAAATTTATTGATTTTTTGTAAACACTAGAAACAACAAAAACAAGACGTTCTCGCTGGAAATAGGAAATGAAATCTTTTTTATTTATTTTTATTATTATTATTATGATTTTGCTTGCAGAAATAAAAAACAATTTTAGTTTTCTGTTTGTATGTACCATATAATAAAAATACATAAATAAGAGGAAAACTAAAATACTTTATATAGTTTTTATTGTGGAGCACTCGCATTGTATGCATGTATCATATTCATGGTTGCAGCAAACTGGGAAATGAATTTAGGACAGTGAGAATTTTTTCGTTTCGTTTTATTGTGTATTTTGATTTTGTTGTTATTTTATTGCTATTGTGTTGCAGTTTACATGATTTTAAGATTGAAATCTTCGATATAATAATCATAGTTTTAGTCTGTTTGCAAAAAATTGAACACCAAGTCGATTGTGATTTTGTTATACCTTTTCAAAGTACAAATGATTATAATATTTGTATCCAGAGAGACAAAATTATATACAGTAACGAGAATGGAAAGTGCAACACCAATATTTTTCAAATAAAGTTGTGCTAATTGCCTCTTATTCTTTTCGTATTAGGCTGATTTTGTTTTAGGTATAAATACAATCGTTTTTCACATTATATTTGTAGAAGGTTACTGAAATTTAAATTTGTTGAAAAGGACAATATATCTAACCGCAATTAACGGGATTGGATGCAGTTACTCGAGTGTGAGTCATTTAAAAAAGAAAAAAAAATGATTCTACCGATGAACTGGAACGCAAAAAGAGAACGGTTCAAAAAGGAAGACAACTGCACGGGAAAATTCAAAAATAACCAGAATGCTAACTGCTAACCGCTTTAAAACTGCTATTGATATTCAGGCTGAGTTCAAGGCGGACATCTGCAAAGAAATCGGGATACATACGATTCGTTACCGGGTTCTGCAACAAGGATATATGGCCACGCCCTTCATAAAAAAACCGTTTCTTGCGCTGATTGGAGTCTACAGCAGTGGCGAACAGTTACTTTCTCCGGCAAGAGTAAATTTAATCATTTTGGATCGAATGGAATCCAGTACGGCAGGCGCAAATCCTATGAACGTCTGAGCGAACAGTGCCTGAACAGTGAATCATCTAGCCGGCCAAATGACTTGGAGGATGATTTTCATATCATGTAATTGGAGATATGGCCTTTATTAAAGGAACTGTTAATGCAGAAAACTGCAAATAAATTTTTTTTATTTTATTTTATTTATTTATCAATATATGACATGTTTGTTTTAATTATTTAAATAAAATGAAATTTGTTTAAGTTTTAATCTAAATACTAATGTTATCTTTGATGAATATATTCAATAAATTTAGAAAATTATCGTAATTCACCTAATGTATAGAAATTATTTAATCAATTATCCATTATATCCTAATGATCTTTGTGAAAAAGATTTACTGTTCTCGATTAGTATAAATCATTGAATCTAAATAACTTGGAAGGTTCCCGTTTTCAAGGCGAAACAACAGTTTCAGAACATTAAAGTTAATCTTCTGATTTATGGACTTCCAACCCAACACTCCAAACATTTCTCTTATATGGGTTCTACTTTCTGCCCTTAAAATAGCTCGCATAAGTAAATCTATTTTGTATCTTTTGAAGACGATATATGTATTTGTGATTGGTTCATTATGAAAAATACTGATGAACAATAGTCAATGTGCGAGGCGACAATTGATTCGTAGAATATACTTTTTATCTCGAGCGGTAATTTGTCCTTCATTCTGTTAAAAAGTCCCAATTTGTTATTCATTTTTTTAGCAATATAGTCCAAATGATCGTTGAAATTTAAATTTTCATCAATAACAACACCCAGGTATTTATACTGTTTCACACGTTCTAAGATTTGGTTATCTACTTTTATATTTTCATCACATTCTATTTTGGTGCTTATTGACATTACCATGTACATATGTACTTTGTTTTTGAAATATTAAGTGATAGTTTGTGGAACATCAACCATTTCCTTAAATTCTCTAAATCTTCATTTTCTTTGTGTACAGCTTCTATAAGAGTTGGTGCTGAAGTTGTAATGAGCGTATTATCTGCAAACATGTTCACTTGACAATTTTTTATGAGTTCGACTATGTCATTAATATACAGGATGAAAAGCAATGATCCTAACATAGATCGCTGGGGTACTCCTAGATTGTTTGGTATCGGTTCAGAGACATAATTATCTATTTTTGTGTATTGCTGCCTTCCTTCGAGATAATTAGTGAACCACTCAAGTTCTCTCCCTTGTACTCCATAAATTTTAACTTTTTAAGCAAAATTTTTCTATCGATTGTTTCAAAAGTGCGTTTCAAATCCAGGAAAACTGAAACCACTACTTTATTATCATTTATTTCGGACTTTCAATTATCTAGCATTAGGTTTAATGCTGTTTCACATGAGTGCAGCTCTCGAAATCCAGATTATGGTCGACTAGTATATTATTTTTGTTAATGTGGTTGATTAATTGATTTTTAATTACCCGTTCCAATATAGATTTATACGGTGTTAACATATTGATTGGGCGTAATTCTTCTGGTGTCGAAGGTTTAATAGTTTTCGGAATTGGAATGACTGTTGATATCTCTGTGAAATTTCCAGAGAATATTTGATTTTTCATCGCATCCATCATGATTCATGACAGTTCGATTTATACCATCTATTCCAGCATTTGAATTCATACTATGTACTTATAATTTTGACTAAATCTTGATGAGTAATAACTTGAAAACAGAATTTTTGTAAGCAATTATCCCCAACCGAAAAATTCCAATCTTTTACTTCCGGAATATTGTTGTGAATATCAATCACACTAGATACAAATGAATGATTTAGCGCCAGGCTAATTCGTGCTTCTCACTTATAATTTTGTTGTTAAATTGAATGTTCCACTGTGTTTGATTTTTAGTTTTATACATCGATTTTAGTGTTTTCCATGTTCTCTTTTGGTTTATTTCTGTTTTCGATGAATTTGTCTTTTAAATATCAGGGGTACAAATTGAAAATGCGGGATTGATAACAGATGGCGTTACTAACGCTATACGCATCAGGCAGTACTGTGACTATGTTCATGTCAAAGTTACGTCTTATAGCTTTAATTTTCAGTATGTGTCAATTTGTCGCATTGTCAAATTCATAGTTTTTTTGAGCTCTCAATATGTCGAGTTTCGTGCCAACAAAACAGCATTTGCGGGAAGTTTTAATTTACTTCTTTAATTTGAAGAAAAGTGCTGCTGAAGCACATCGATTGGTCTCCGAGACTTATCCGAGTCATGTTCCATCGGTTTCAACGTGCGAGAGATGGTTTGTGCGGTTTAGAAGTGGTGATTTTGACGTTGAGGACAAAGAGCGGCCGGGCCAAGTGAAAAAGTTTGAGAATGCTGAATTGGAGGCAATACTCAATGAAGACTCGTGTCAAACTCAACAAGAGCTCGCAGATTCATTGGGAGTGACACAACAAGCCATTTCCCATCGTATAAAAGCCCTCGGAATGATCCAAAAGCAAGGACATTGGGTGCCGTATGAGCTGAAGCCGAGAGACGTCGAGCGCCGTTTTTTTGCATGCGAACTGCTGCTCGAACGGCAAAAACGGAAGGGTTTTTTGCATCGCATTGTCACTGGTGATGAAAAGTGGATCCGTTACGATAACCCGAAGCGCAAAAAATCATATGGTTACCCCGGCCATGCATCATCATCGACGGCCAAACCAAATATTCACGGCGCCAAGCTCATGCTCTGTATTTGGTGGGACCAGCTGGGTGTGGTGTATTATGAGCTATTGAAATCGAACGAAACCATCACAGGAGCACTATACCGAACTCAATTGATGCGTTTGAGCCGCGCACTCAAAGAAAAACGGCCACAATACGAGCAAAGACACGACAAAGTAATTTTGCAACATGACAACGCTCGGCCACATGTTGCAGCGCCGGTCAAAACATACCTACAAACGCTGAAATGGGAAGTCTTACCCCACCCGCCGTATAGCCCAGACATTGCTCCTTCCGATTACCACCTTTTCCGATCGATGACACATGGCCTAGCTGACCAGCGCTTCCATTCTTACGAAGAAGCCCAAAAATGGGTCGATGACTGGATAGCAGCCAAGCCGGCCGAATTTTTTCGCGACGGTATCCGTAAATTGCCAGAAAGATGGGAAAAAGTTGTGGCTAGCGATGGACAATACTTTGAATAATTCATTTGTTACCATTTTTTCAGAATAAACGTTCAAAAATAGAAAAAAATCCCGCATTTTCAATTTGTACTCCTGATATATTGATTGCTCCTTCCTCAGTGATTATTTATACAAATTTCTAGATTTTTTGTAATTATCCTAGCTGTCCTTTGAATTAATAATTTTCATGAGTCCGTAATTTCGTAATTTATCTTGCTTCAACGATTTTAAGTTTTGAGAGAACCATGGTATCTTATTCTTTCTTTGAATTCTTGTCATATGCGTCAGTTCATTCACACAAGTTTTTAACTTTAATATTAAATCTTCAGCTGTTTGGTTTATTTCTGCATAAGTATCCTTGAAATCCCAGTAACTTTTGATTTAACGAAATGTTTAGTGATTCAGAAGAGTAGTTTTTCCATGTCCTTTTTTCTACTGCTGTCATTTCTTCTGCTATCATTGTCGTTTTACTATAGAAACGGGAATATCTTGCTATATTTAAAAGCTCACTAGATATAATTATTTTTAAATGTTGACGATATTATTTGCCATCACCATCAGCAAAGTATTTTAGGTAAATTTAGAAATTTAAATTTCATATTCCACGGTAATCTATTCATTTTATCTTAAAGATACCTAGGGAACAATAGTTAGAATTTGCAAGGTATATAAACTGTAAAAACATATTTCTTCGGAAAGTTCGACATTAGCTCGGTAAACAGATAAACAAATTTATATTACTCCTTTTTGTCAAAATGACTCCCACGCAATGCTTGATACTCGAATGGACAACACAAACTGCTTAATACTAAAATCTACCTTTCTATAAAATTTCGACCAAACCTATCAATATTTGTAAATATTATAATTAAAAATAATAAAAATGTGCGACGGTAAGGACGGAAGGATTGACACGACATTTCTCTGATCAGTGTTTCGAGGTCCTGGTAACCTAATTCGTCGAGAAATGTGAAAATCTAGAACAAAATTTTTTTCGCGATTCAATACTTACCCAATATAACTTCGTTATAGTGGGAAAAGTAAAAATATTTAATAAACTTACTGAAATTTTCACCTGCTCCAATCGGAAAGCGCAAGCCTAGAGGGTCCTCTGACAGTGCATAAATTGGTAAGGTTGGACTAACAGCCTCACTGGAAATTATGCAAGACAAGTCTGGCCAAAACAAGACTTCGCAGGCGCACCTGGGCATTAATGGAAGAAAATACTTAGGTAACTTTAAGATGGACAGCCTTTCAATTTATAGAATTATTTAAGTTCATAGGATTTATCGAAATTTTTGAATTTCTGAAATTTGTAGAATTTAAAGAATTTATAGAAATTATGGAATTTTTAGAATAAGTAAAATTTGGGTTTATAGAATTTATAGAACTGACAGACTTAAAATAATTTATAGAAGCCATTGAATATATAAAATTTAAAGAATTTATAAAATTTATTAAATTTGCGGAGTTTATATAATTGATTGAATTTATAAAATTTTTAAAGGTTCTGGATTTATCGAAATTGTCGTGTTTATAAAACAAGTCAATTTTGAGTTTGTAGAATTTATTAAACAGAGTCACATTTGATATAATTAATAGAACTCAAAGAATCTACAAAATTTAAAGAATTTATGTTATTCATAAAATTTATTTGATTTAAAAATTTATCAAACATGCATAATTTATAGGATTTAGAAAGTTTAAGAAACTTATTGGATTTTTAGACGTTATTTGTAGAGTTTACTGAATTTATAAGATTGATATAATTTTAAGCGTTTAAAGAATTTTTATATTTATAGAATTTATTTAATAACAACAAATTCTAAAAACATTATAAATTTCACAAATGAGAATCCACAATTGTGTAAGTTACTAGAGTCACTAAATTTTTTACAATAAATTGGTATATGAGCGAAAACGCTAGGAAAACATGTCTTGGCCTAAATTTCAACAATTAAAAATGCGTTATAGTAAAACATTAATGAATAATGACCATGGATTCTCGGAAAAATATTCACAAACTTCATAAATCGCTATAATAAGTAATTTTGGACAAAAATTTAAAAAAAAAAATTTTATGCGGTGGATAGGGACCGCATAAAAAAGTCTCCCTTAGAAAATATGTCAAAGTTTTACGAAATTAAATTACACATGGAAACATTTAAACAAATTTTAATTTCTCATTTTAAAATAAAACGGTAAATTTCCTTTTTTCTGACATCATTATGTATATTTTCTTAAGGTTAACAATCAGTGTGGCTATTACCTACTACGCATTTCATTAGTTGTGAAGTAAACATTTCTTTTTAACTAAATTATATTCTTTGTGTGCAAGATAATAGGTAATTAATTACATATTGAAATTTGCTGGAATATGGAATATATAAGAATTTTGAGCATGTATAATGATTAATGAACTTGACTGATGCAATAGGTCTGAAAATGGCTGAACAGAATCTCCATATTCATACACCGCACAAAAAAAATCGCATACAAAAAAAAATCGCACAAAAAAAGCGCATAAAAAAATCGCATAAAAACAGACCGCATAAAAACAGACCGCACAAAAACAGGTTTGACTGTAATTATTTCACCACTAGAATCCAAAGATTATTTAATAAATAGTTAATTGAGAACATTCAAATTTGAAAATTCCGGAACTACTTTTTGGCCAAAAATGGGCATCCAATTACAAAGAACAACTTCTAAAACAATTTTTTTTTAACTAACGTAATAGTTCCAAGATATATCTTTTTGTGTGTTTTTATGGCTGTTGCACTTTCCATTCTCGGTACTGTATGTTCCATTCTCTTATTCTTCCTCGCACATACAATGTACGTAAAAAGAAATAGGATGATTGGATTCTAACTAATAAAATTTTATGTAAGTATGTAAGATTGTATTTACTGTTGGTGTAAATTAAATTTATTGCAGAAAAATTCTATTCATCATGATAATGGATGGATTAAAGTTTTTTTTACTGTTTGTATCTAATTCCGGAAAGTAAAGCAATAAAATCTCACCCGTCTAAATACGATTTAGTCAATTTACAGACTGTCATAAAATTCGGGACTGCGCTATATTCATATTCCCTTATATGACGAACCCATAACTTTGAAATGTCGTTCAAATAAGACACCCGACTAAATATGACCTCATATAAAAGCACTTAGTGGCGTAATTAAAACGAAAGAAATGAATACAAAATATTTACTTTAATGAAGAAAAAATTCATTGAACTTCATACCATTGAAGCCATAATAAGTGGTTTATATAAATGTAGTATGTATTGTAAAGCTTTAATGTTTCCTGTTTGCTTATGTCATTCTTTTAGTTCAGTTTATTATTTAAGGACTGTGATCGTTAATAGAGTAAACATATTTATAAACACGAACTACATCTTATCTCAAATATATACAAATATAGGCACCTTTCCTCATATGTCAATATATGACTACCCATATTTATCAATGATTTATCTTAACAATATTTGTTTCACTTTTTGAATACTAGCTATAAATTTATCTTGTCTAATGATTTGTTTAATGGAGTTTATGGTCAGACTATACCCAAAACAAATAAATTATTATAAAACAAGAATTATAAAAAAAATCCGAGTGTCGACTGCAAAACCTACACACCCCCAGATTGCCATACATACAACAATCTAATCGCTATAATTTCATTTAAATTATATTAACTTTACAAATATGTTAACAACTAAATCGATAGAAGAATGACCGAACAAAAATTATACCAATGAACTCATCTTTAAACTTCAATTTAAAAGAATTTGCGTGCCCTATAACAGAAACATTTTCAAACAGTAAATCATCTTCAATTAAAAATAATCATTCGATATACTTTATTAGATTGAAAACAAAAAAATTTGTTTATTCTAAATATTTCATAATATCTTAATTTTTTTTTGTTGTACGAAATTAAGAAAATTAATTCAAGCATCTCGACGTTTTTTTATTATTTTATTTTTATTTTAAACAAATTAAATTTAATTTAAAAAAAATTATTTAATTATAATTTTTTTTTTTGTTTTATTGCCTAAATTTTAAATAAATTGAATAATCGTGCTTAGTAGTTGATTATAAATTTATGTATAATGATGTTTACATATACGTAAACTACCTATTTTGGGCACCATATTGACTTTATCATGCTTTAGAATAAGGAAGATGATTTTGATTAATATTTACCAAGGGTAGCATTTTATAGTGACATATGGTGTAATATGTACTATAGTAAAACCAATAAGCGCTTTATACATAATAACGTCATTCTAAATGCCCTCATTTACTTAATTAACTTGCACAATAACAACTTTGGATAGTTGTACACATAAGTAAATATTAACTCTAACCTTAAAATAAATAACATTCATAAAAGTGATATACAATTATCTGTGTTTGTATATGGTGAACTCAAAAACACTTAATAATTATCATTAAATTGCAATTTAATAATTAAAATGATTAGCAAAATGTAAAATATAAAAACAATGAGCTCCCTAATCAATTTTGTAATGGTTGATAATAATGTATGTATATGCACATTAAAATTTAATTGGAATTTAACTAAATCACGCTTTTTTAGTGGCGGCGTCGCAATCGTCGCCGGTATATACACAGCTCTAAATACCATAAAATTATCTCAAATTAAAATATTCATGGTTTGAATTGGATTAAATAAAAAAATTAAAACAAACTTACGTCCCAAAGTCTTATTCTATTGTAAGTTTATATAGATAGATACAGATTGTATTTATTTCTCTCTGTTTCAATGGTTATTGACTTTTGGTGTTTGGTCATAAGAACAATTTTTACAACAACTAAGCAAATATACACTATATAGGTACAAAAAACAAACACTTTACGTGCGCTCTTTGGTGTGGTAGGTGTATTATGGAATTTGAATTTTAGATTTTTTGTTAAAGATATAAAATTTTCTTACATAAATTATGTCCGCGCGACGATGACGACGGTCATTTTATTTTTTTTTTTTGTAAAACTGTTATTATTAATAAATTTTTTTTTGTCAAAACAAGACAGAATAATTAATAATTTCAAGCGAAAGAAATGTAAACAGAAAAACTGCACAGTATACACGTATGAGAAAATAAGAATGAAATTTTATGTTTACTAGCTAACTATAATTGAATAATTGTCATATTATTTAGTTATGTAATTTAGTTTTTTTTTTTTTGTTAAATTATTTTTTGCGACAAACTAAACACATATTTAATATGTGAGGTAAGCATAAGTTTTTGATATTGCCGGTAGGATTAAGTCATTCATAATGACCGTTGATTTTTTATAATTGTGATCGGTTTTAATGTGACTATTGACTAACATAGCTATAAAAAAAAATTTGTTATGGTTTCTCGAATATGAGTTTGGTTTTATATTTTATTAGGTGTAATAAGGAAGTAACGAACATAGGGGCAAGAGAAAGTATTTGCTTATCTTGGGTTTAAGAACGAAATAACTTAAAGAACTACATTTATATCAAATTTTTAAAATTTGCGAAGATTTTTAATTGATCCAGCAAAGTCTAGCGAAGTGACCTAAATGGTTTAGGCAACATCCTTTTAAATATTGGGTGGTTTGTAAGTTTAGATTTAAAAGAAAATCCTGTGAATTTGAAACGATTTTTCATCAAAGGCATGTAGAAGTTATCATGCGTCAACTGTTCAAAAATATATACATACATATGGTATATCGGCAGAACCCCGCGAAATACAATTACACGGATTCTAATTAACTTATACCCTCGACACACTGGGATTTAATAAAAAAGTTTTAGAGAATTTTTCAAGTTCAGTCCAAGTATGTCAACCTCAGTTTTAGCTAATCGCGTTTTTTGCATAGAGTTCAAGTACTCTAATTAGCGAGTTTAGCTAAATCGGATTTATTAAACCACTGCCTGTCTAGGGTATTAATTAAGTTACATAAAATTGGAAAAGTACAAAAAATAGACAGGTATTGATGTTGATCTTTTTTTACTCAATTAGAACACAAAAAATGTTCCAATGATTTAAACAAAATGTTTTGTTTTAAACAAGTGTTTTAAACATGTTTTTATTTTAGAGTGAAAAATAATGTTTTTTTGGAGTGAAACCTGCATATGTTGGATACCGAAGGCACTAAAAAATGTATCCAACTTATGGAGTTGAACAAGTTACAGAAAAAAAGTCAAAAATCACATTTTTGACTAATGTCGTTTTCGATTGACCAAAAAAAAACTAAACTGAGTTGCATACATTAAAATAGGCAAAGAAACAATTAAACCAAAATATCAATAATAGGCGAAGCTAGACAAAATAGACAAAATGCAATTAATCACAAACAAATCATAAGTGCTTACTAGCAATCAAACGAAAGCGCCCATAAAGAGTCAGTCCATGCAAATATTCAAAATAAGCACATTAAGCATCTGAACGATGACTGGTGGAATTATGTTTATTTCATTCATTTGATACTTTATAGCGAAATAAATTCAGACAAGACTCTCTGAACTAGGGATTCGATAAGATTCTGCATTTTCGACACGATTCGGCCGAATACCGAACCATTTTAAAAATTTCCGGAAAAAAATTGTAACACATGTGGAAAAAAATATCGCGAGGAGTAATAGGCAGAACTGCGACGTCAACATCTTTGGCTAATCATATCAAACGAATCCCTAATGATGTGTATATGAATTATACTGAAATTAAAAAAGGAAAAGCAAGCACAAACGCTAACTTAAAACAGCACACAGTATTTGAAGTTGTAGATAAATCTAAAATAATGATCGCGTTGGATAACCAGCCATGCTCATTCGTCGAAAATATAGGGTTTAAAAGGCTAATGTATAAAACCGGTCCTCAGTACAATTTGCCTAAGCGAAAATATTTTTCAGAAAATATAATTATGGATATCTATCATCGAGTAGTAAAATATTAACAAATTGATTGAAGATGCTAAACATATTTCCTTAGCATCTTATATATGGGCATGCCGCCATACAAACGAATGTTTTATTAATTTGACGGTGCATTAGTTGTTCTGAATTGCAAACATGTTTCTAGTAGTCAGATGATTAAAGAATTTTTTGCAATATTACAGACATGGAATATAATCATTTCAAACATGCACATAGTGGTCCGAGACAACGGACCAACATGGTTAAGGGGTGTAATGAAGCAGGAATTAATGGCATTTCGTGTTTTATTTACACATTGCAATTAATAATAATGAACGGTATTTAATCGCAAAGTTCAATAATTGATTTAATAGCGGTAAGTAGAGAAATTGCAAGACATTTTAATAATTTACTGGTCGCCTGCACTAAATTAAAGGATATACAGACCGAATTAGGTTTCCGCTCTAAAATCTAGTGAGGTGAACCTCAACTTTTTACATGTTACAACGAATTTAAGAACAAAAAAGAGGATTAACCCTCTGTGGTTGTGGTCGAATTCTCGAGTAAATCCGCAAAATTCGGTAAATGCATTTACCTTTTTTTGCTGGAGAGTAAGGGAAATAAAAAAAGGTAAATCTTTTACGTTTAGATATTTTATTCTTTATTTTTATAAGAATTTAACGAGTAAAAAATAGAAAAAAATTTGTAATTTAACAGAAAACGAATATTAAAAATCTAAATTTACCGCAGTAAATGATTTACCCAAGAATTCGACCGCAGGAATTGAGTTTATTAAAGAAAATGGAAATTGAGTTTATTAAAGAAATGAAACCATTATTAAATTTATTAGAATCTTTCGAAGAAATTACCAGAACTATGAGTTCAGATGTTGCTTTTATTTCTGAAGTTATCACAACTATCATTCATGACTTTAAAAAGTAGGTACCTATGGAGGGAAACTAAAACAACTTTTCTTGGAGTAGGAACAATGAAAGACGCTTTATCTGAAAAAATCCACAAAAGGTTTCATAGTTTATTAGAAAATAAATATTACATAATTTCTACTTCACTTGGTCCGAAATTTAAGCTACATAGCTTTTTTTCAAGATAGTTCAATTTGATCATGTGAAAAATGTTATAAGGAATGAGTTTATTGATAATTTCGCAACTGAAATCGAAACAGTAAGTGATAATTATGAAGATGGCCATGTATCAAAAAGAATCGGACCATCAGCCGGTATAGAGTAAATTAAGCATGGTAATGTTTTGATGACTACAAATTCTGCTAATGATTTAGAGCAATCAAATCGAAATACGCTACCGCAAAAATTTATTGCAGAGGAGTTAAATATATATTTCGATAATAAATCATTAGTAAATAGAACTGACGATCCATTAGTATATGGTGGAAGGGGTGGAAAACTACGTTGCCTATCTTGAGTGAAATGGCAAAAAATTGCTTTCGACACCTGCCGAAGCCGAAAATATTTACGAATCTAAAAGAAATAAGTTACTTCCGATAAACTGCGAACAACTAGTTCTTGCATCAGAATTTGCAAAAACTTAATTAATAAATTAAACTCCGAATATCCGTACTCCGAATTATTTTATAATTTATACTTAGTCATATGTACTGAATTGTTATTATTGGAATAAATATTATATTTTAGTATTAACATTATGCAACAAGAATCGAGCAAAAGAAGATTCGGCCGAATCGCAAAATCACTTGTTCAGCCCATCCTCACTGAACAGAACAAATAAAGCAAGTACAATACGTTTCTTTTTTGGTTAGGAATACGTGTTTCCGTTTTTTTTGTTTGTACTTTGTTTGCTGTAGCCTTAGCTTAATTGCTCTTTACTCCAAGGTTTTGAAGTTTTGAATTAAGAGATACATATTTAAAGTAATCTGGAATTTTACTTTGGCCCTAATGAGGCTCTTTCTATGTATTTTAGTTCAAATCAAACAAAATATTAATTTGTTTAAACAACTTTCATCAATGATTTAAAATATTATTCATGCTTTTTCGTTCGTTTATCAAAATTGAAACATTTTAACTCTATTGTTACCAGCCTTTTTACCAAAAGAATTAAAACACTTTCAAATCATATTTATAAAACAACACACAAAGATTTGTTTAGAGAAAAGAGACACAAATATCGTAACAGTTGTCTTGTTTGCCCAATATACAAAGTAAAATCACAAAGGAAATTTCTTTTAATGTTAAAAAAATTCTGTCCAACATATGAAATCTTAGAGGTTGTCCAATATACAGAAGTAAATATGAAGTTTTTAAATAAAATTGCATAATTATGATTTTGAAGGAACTTTAACATTGTGTCCAAGATGAAATTCAAAGTTGTGTCAAGCCCTTGTTCAGGTTATTTTTCCAAAGATTTAATATTTAATTCCAATCTTTTGCACAATAAGTACTATCTCAACCCCGAAATTCAACCCCGTGACTTTTAATAAGTCCTAACTTAGAATAGGCTTTATTAATTATGTGACCAATATGCTTGTTGAAATTCAAATTACTCGTGAAAACAACTCCAAGGTCACGGAAATTATAAATTCTGCTCAATTGTTTACTCGGCAAAACATATGGAGCCTCAACACAAGATATCCATGTCCTGGAGAAGGAGATTACTTTACTCTTATTAGAATTCAAAGACAATTTATTCCTCATAATTCAATCAAAAAATTTGTCTAGTTCGTTCTGTAGACGTTCAGTATTTACCCGGTTAGTTCTTTGCTCGAGAATTGACTGTCCTGAGTTATTTGAGAGGGTTGGCATTTTCGCTCCTCACAGAGCTTTGAGATCCCATTCAAGATGTTTACGTATTTCATTTTGTGGTAATCATTTTTTTACACCGAAACGCGGTTCAATGTCCTAGTTGCTTTCAATGCGTGTTTTAGTGAATTTAATTTTGAAATGTCTAGAAAATTATTTAAGAAGCGGATTCTTTAAGCTTAAAGATATAAGAAAAAAAAATTAATTGGTTTATTCCTTTTGAGCTTTTTTACTAGTTTGATAAATATTTTGTTTAATTTTAATGTGCTTTCACGGAATACTCGCACTCCCGTAAAAGCACTTTAAAATTAAACAAAATATTTATCAAACTAGTAAAAAAGCTCAAAAGGAATAAACCCGAAAGCTATACCCTGATGATAATAAATCAAATTATTTAAAAAACATTTAAGTGATGAAGTTATATAAAGTGATAAGTTCAGATAATCAACAAAATCTCTGATTTTTACCATTGGGAATAATGTTACAAAAGGAATTTATCAAGTTGTTTATCAAGCTACTGAAAAATTGAAGTGCAATAGTTGTTTATCTATATCACAGATTTCATTCCAAGAATATTCTTCGGAAATTAAAATTTTTAAAGAAATTCAATTTTTGAAAAATATGCGTAACGCAGTAGATTGAGTTGCGGGATTTTACAGACTAAAGATATAAATGTGAATCGTAAATCTAGTAGATTTTGAAATTTTTGCGAGATTATTTGAAATTTTCGATATGTACAGTATTCTAGGTTAATTGAAAATATTCCACAACCTTCATTTGCGTATATATTAGAGGAGTTCGTTTAGCCATAGACAAATTTGGATAATTTGATATTTTTGACAGTTTTTTAGGATTTTCAAAGTATTATTGAGACTTTCAAATTATATTCGAAGTTGCTGGTTTTTTTTTAAGTTGTATACAAATATTCATAGCATTAAGTGATTTTCGAGGCTTTTGTTGTTATTGATTAGATTGCATTTAATTTAAGAGGCAAAATCGAAAATAATTTTTGAGGTTTCTAGAGGTTTTTAGTATTGGACAATTTAATGATCTAGCCCAGTGATTTTAAACCTTTTTTAACTCAAGACCTACCCAAATAAATCATAATTTTTTTGTGACCCCCATTTTTCGATAAAATGAAATTAATCTGCTCACATCCAAAAACAATTTATTGTTAGTGGACCAACTACAAAAAATGTATTTATCCTTGTGCAATTAGATATAGTGGGCAACCGGGTCAAATATTTGCATATTATCAGTCGATGACTTCGCTGATACACAATACGATCAATAAATTTGATTGCCTTGCAACCCAGGGATCGGGGAAGAGAAACGATTAAAAATCTTCACAAATTTTCATGGGATTTATTCTTAGGCAAAAAAACTGGAAACTCCGGGATATAAAGACAGTAGATATGCCGGTCTAAATCAACCAAAGCGCTATGTTGACGTAAAAATACACAATACGGTTGATGAATGTCTCAACATGTTTTCAAATAGACAAATTGTAGTCGAAATATTCGGTTACTGTCTCTCATATTTTCTTATAAAGGGTGAAGCAGTTTGACCTTTAGGTTTTGTTTAATCAATAAATCGATAAAACTTAAAATATTAAGAAAATTTTAATTTTATTGCTGTATTGTACGGAATCTAATTTACTAATCGATTATTCTGTTCAACTGTTTACTTTAGTGCCGTTAATTTTCCTTGTTAATGAACCAATCATGTACAAAATATGCTTCATTGATTACCATTATTATACTTCTACGAGCACATTCAAGTTGGTTGAACGCATTTCGATTTTTGTAAAACCCTAAAATTTGGGCTTAAACTGGAATCGAACTAACTTAAATTTTCATTGAGATTTTATTATTACAGCTTGAAGTTTCCTTTATTTTCTTCGTATTATTAAAACTTGCTTACATATTTTAATGCCATTCAAAAATCAACAGTAAAGCCATAATTTTTCCAATCGGTTTATTTTTAGTATTTTTTGTGGACGAAATATGAAGAAAATTCATATCGTATGAAAATTTATTGCAAATTGAATAATAAATCATTCTTGAAATTTTTGTAGATGAAAATGTGCATGTTATCTATAATACATCTAATTTATATCGTATCAAGAAAAAAATTGTATTTGAGGTATTTTCCACAAAATTTAACAATAGTTTTTCGACAGGTTTAACTATACAAATTTTTTGAATTTTCTTGCTATATATTTGCATAATATTTGTATTGCGATAAATTACAAGCATATCGTAATAAAATAATATATCACCAGATGTTTGCCACCGTTTGCTACCAATTACATGAATAAGGTAACAAATAAATGTAAACTGTAAAATAATATTTCTTAAATTGTCTGTCGACAAAACCATCTGTCTCTCAATCATTATTATTATAAAATGTTTACTTCTATATTCTTTTTAACTTTGAATCTCTTGTCTATACCCTTGTACATAACAATAAGAAGGTAAGTGAAGACACACACATACACACACAAACTATTACGAAAATACAGAGAGCATAGACGCAAACTTGGTGGCATGGAAAATTCATACAAGCGCGCGTATTATTATATCCATATATGAGTTGCAACTCAAAGTTAAGTGCATCATATCATGAAATAACAACAAAAACTTAACAAAATTGTAAAACTGCAACACCAAAAACAACGGTGTCTGTCTACATTTTTCTATTTTCAATTATATATTCGCAATTGTAGATGAACATACATTTATGTACCCATACAACAAAGCTTCAAAAATTTCAAGTTAAATTAAAAAACTGTGAATATTCGTTTAAGAAAATTAACTCAATGCCTTCATTAGCGTAATGAATAGGGCACCGTACTTATAAACAAAAAAAAAATTTAATTGCAATTCGATTCTTTATTCTAGAATTCTACATAATACAGTGCATTATGTGTGTTAATGTGGTTTTAATTATGTTTCGTCATACCAAAATCCAAATGAACTAATTTAATTATCTAATTTTGGTTGAATGCATTTGAACTCTCTTTTGTAGTGCGACTGGATGATTCTATAAAGAATGCTGTTTACATAAGTGAATTATCAAAGTGGTGATAAGTTGATGCATTTCAGTAGCGTACGGTCATGTTTAATATTGGTTCGCGCCGCAGTCATACAAAGCTTGATGACACATGTTGTTGTTTAAATTAAGATGGGTGTATCAAAAATTTACGGGATTAATCAAATTTGTAATAAATCCTTCAAAAAATTTGTCCAAATTACAAATAAAAATTGTGTTGGTGGTATGGTTTCATAGATCATTTGTTAATTACACTTTCGATAAATAAAAAAAATCAAATCTAATTAAAATTAAATTAGGGAATATTCATTACTAATAAAAACGTGTTTCGCCCCCGCTTATAAATTAGTTACGTTTTTAATGCCATATAAGATGTAAATATAATTAATTTACTTTCTTTCGTCAAACTTGTGCAAGGTTAATGGTTGGTTTATTTCAATTGTATTCAAATAATGTATTTAATTTGGTACTTGTCTTGAAGGTCATCGATCATTTCATACGTACATGTACAATGAAAATGATGTAGTGTGTGCACACGTATATGAACATATGAACTTGAATTGACTTTAAACGCACACAGCACATATGCATGAGACTAACCGCAACACTTGAAAATTTTTTTACTGACCTATAAATGTTTTTGTTTCCTAAAATAAAAATAAATTTCCATCTAATTAATTTGTGTGTGTGTTTTGTACCAAAAGAAAATATAAATTTTTTAATTTTTTTTTTTTTTTTGGAAAATTATGGTGCTCATCATTTTCTATAAATAGTCTTCGTGTGATATCTATACAATTTGTTACTTAGTGAACAAAGAAGAAAATATACTATACACTATTTTATGGGTATACTAATCGAAAATAATTAGCTAACCTAATTCTAAAAATCCATTATGTCTCGATAGATTCGATATTTTAAATTGAATACGCCTTGCTAATAAAGAGGGTTGGAATCACTTTGTAATATGATTAAAGATGAATAGAAAACATTATTGTTGGGTTGGAAATTAAAAATAAAGGGTAAGGAAAATTTAAGATTTTGGTAGTACATTATCCAATTTTTGTTTTTCAGATAATGCCATTGAAACCGTAGAGCGTAGATTACCAGGGCACCTCGAACATGGGTAATTAATAGGAAATATAACCCACGAAACAATTTGAATTTTAAAATTTGATGAATCGTAATTTAAAATTCTTAATTTTAGAATTTTTTAATTGGTAATTTAATAATTCATTAATTTTGAAAAGTTTGTTAAATTTTGAATTTTTTTTGTTAATTTAGCTTGAACTTTCAAGTTTAGAGCATCGACTTTTTTAATAAAATTGTGTAACTTGCAAAATTTTTCTATGGTTTAAATAATATTTATTAATCGATATTCTGCTGCACTATTCGTTCGGGCTACTTAGCACCCAAAATCTCCACCGGCCAGCATATTCGTAGTCCTGTTATCTCATAAATAACTCGTTGACGTGTCCAAGGTAAATATAGGGGCCAATAGCAAAGCCTAGATTATATATACAAAGCCATAGTCTAAAAAACAAAGCTTTTATAAAGAAATTGAAAAGAGGGAAACATCCAAACTTTTCATACAAATTTTTAAATGAAAACGTTACAAATTCTTAATTATGATGATCTCTGAAATATTTTCAAAAATGTTTGGATTTCAACATAATATTAACATAGGGTAAGAAAATCGTTTTAATTTTCTTGTAGTAATTGATTCATTTTAACCAAATTTTATAAAATTTTCATAAAAACAACATTTTGGTTAAATTGAAATAAAGCTTACTACAAATTGTGTGGTCACTGAGTCAATACACATTACATAGATGGCAGCACAAATTTGGTAAAACGAACCAAAAATTACCTCCTGGAAATATTTCAATTTCAAAAATTGTCAAAAAAGCAAAACAAATTCATAAAATATTAAGAACATGTGATAATTTTGGGTCATCTGAGGTAATCTAGTAAAACTAAAGGTAAATTTAGCAAGTACTACTTTACATCGTCAGAGCCAACTTACAAGCATTTTCCAAAATGAAAGTTCGAAAAATATATTTTAGGCATAATTTAATTAAATATTTCTGCAATTTATTTTTATTTAATACCAATATAGTCTTCTTGTATAATGTTGTTAATGATATTTAGAAAACTCTTATATAAACGTTTTATAAAATTTTTGGATTTTTCATTGTAAAATTTGAAGCTAAAAATCATCATTTTTACTATGAATTTGTATGGAGAACAGTGAAAAGTTATACCACTAAAAAAGCTTCTATAAAATGAATAGGTTTGATTATGGCTCTGTCTATACTCTAGCAGGCTCTGCTACTAGACCAACTTTTTAGAGTGCACAAATAAAATGAACCATAATCACTATAATGAAAATTAACGATAACAATTCTAAAATTTGAAATAACCAATTGTTTTTATGAAAATTGTTGCCTGCTAGAGAATCAAGTATCTGCTCTCTGTCCCTTGCTTTAGTAGTGGACGTAAAGAATACGAAGTTGAAAACCAGAAGTATTCGTATTATACTTTGTTTGGGTCTCTTTAAATAAAATTATTTTCTAGATTATGTCAAGTAACAATAATTTGAAAATGTTGGGTTAGGAATTTCCAATTAAAAGAAGAACTTGATTTGAATTATAATATTTTATAATGTTTATGTAACTTTTAAGATTTTGAGAATTGATTATCTAACTTAAAATTAATTTAATTTGTTAAAAAATTTAAAAATTGTTTCTAGTTTGGCTTTTTGGACCTCAAATTTCTGAAATTGCTTTAGGAAAATAGGGAGTTTATTTATCAGTTTGAATTGAAAATTAATAATCATAGAATTTAAAAATAAAATTTTATGAAATCTAATGTTTGGTTAATCTGTTAAATTTGACTGGCCTGTTTTTCAAAGTTGGTAATTAAGAGGCTCAAAATTATGTTAAGGTCCAAAGCAGCCTACTTATTTAAGTTATTTATAAAAATTCTGAAAAATATAATTATCAACTAGAAAATTTTAAAGTTTATAATTCTACGATTACATCCTAGTTTATGGAATTTTCTCAAATTTATAACTTACATTTTTCTATATTTATCGATAATGTACCGATATTTAAATAATATAACTTTGAATAATTTTAAGTTTTTATAGGTTGAACGGAATTTTTTAAGATAATGAATATTTAACTAATATAATTGCATCAAATTATTCAAACTCAGAGAAATGCGTTTAATGAAGGCAAATTTGGAAGCTAAATAAGTTCTAATTTAAATTCTAACAATTCAATTCATTCATTTTTTTCATTTTCTTTTTAGTAGACGAATTAAATCGATTTTTTTACTTGTAAGACAAGCATTGATTACATCAAAGATTCACGTAAAAGCTTTTTTTGTTTACATTTGTTGAGTGAAATAAACTTTTTATTTGATAAACATTTTTTTTTTAAATCAAAACATCGTTATTAAGGAATTTACAATATACACAGTTATTTCTCAATAAGAGGTTATTATCCCTCAATAAGTTCCATAAAATAAAGGATCAATAGCGAACAACAAAGTTTATTTAACAAGGGTCAGCGCGACAAAAACAGGGTTTCGGGATTTGATTAAACTAAAGTTAGGTTTAAGTTTAAAGCTAGAAAGTTCAAAGTTAAGTTTGAGCAGAAACGCAAAAAAATTCACATTTTGTTAATGTTTTGTCCTATTTTGTTGTCACCCGAATTAAATTGGTACTTTGATTCATTTTCCAGAAATTCTCGAAAAAGGTTTAATTTTAAAACATTCTGGAAAATGTAGAACCCATTCCATTCTTTTAAAACTTTTTCTTCCAGAATTTCTGGAAAAGGAATATTTAATTTTAAAATATCCTGGAAAATTAAGATTTAATTTTAAAATCTTCCTTCCTTTTCTTGAATCTTTGGAACTTTCTGTAATTTTTCAGAAATGTTCCACAAAAGTAACAAAATGTGCAATATTTTTTTTGCAATCAGCTAAAAAGTGCCTTCTAACTTAATTTACGTCAATTCTCCTGAAAATTAATTTTTCCGTCCAGTTTCATAAAATATTTGGTTAAAATGTTTTGAGTTAATTATCAACTATTTTTGTTAAATTGTAAAGATTAAAACTTGGATGATTTTGGAGAAAAAATGTCGATGAAACTACTATTAAAAGGCTAACTATTTTTGGCGAAATTTTAGATGTTGATTTAAACTTTTATAAAATTATGTACATGAATTTGTTAGCGTTAAAAAAACAAAATTCGACGAACATTTCAACAATGGACAAATCTAAATTTTTTTCAAACTTCTAGCTTCCAAATTAGATAAAAATAATATTTGAAAAAATTATGATAAATTATTGTAGAATTCTGTGGTCATAAATCATAGTGGATTAAGTGAAAAATTCGTTATTTTCAGGAAAACGTTTTTAAAGTTAACAGTCGTTCAAAATCGTATGAGTTTTTTGAATTCTTGCTTGTATAAAAGATTATTACGGTTGTTTGTAGTTACCGGAATATTACAAAAAATTGATATGATATGAAATCGAATCTGGAGATTTCGAATTTGAGATAATACGTAAAACGGCTTATCTCACCTTAAATCATTATGATTTGTGACCACAGAATTCTACTTGACGAACAAGTTTTGGGGCAAATTATGTCGACCCAGATTTTCCTTTTTCTTTTTTAATCGTAATATTAAAATTGTCAAAAAAAAGATGTCAAAATTCCATTTACAAATTCCTAGATCAATTGAGACATTCTCGATGTCCTATACTCTCGCGTTTTAATTCCTTCAATTCAGATTGAATATCCAATAAAATGTTGGATAATATATAATGTTGTTCTGGCATTACTGTGCGTTGAAGAACTGTAAATAAATTACTTTATGATGTATCACGATAATTTGCCTTTAACTTTAACAACCCTGCCTACGTACTAAGTTACGTACGTATTGCTGTTGTTATTTCTTAATAATTCTTGTAAACCCGGAAACAAAATGTTTTAAGTACCTATTCATCTACAAAGCAAATTTTAGAATACAAATCTACAAAGGATTAGATTGTTACAGTATCAGAGGCCCCTAAAAATTATTAACTCTTGTCAATTATCCTGATGGTCCCGTCTAACCTGGATGCAGCCATAAAACAGTTTTTGCAGTCTTTTCAATCACCCACCTGATTTGATGTAATAGTCACTGAAATTTCTATAGTTAATTACTGCAATATCTGAGCAATTGTTAATTTTTGAATGAACCCGTACTTAAATCTGTGTGAGGATTATCTTCGGCAACATAGAAAATATTTCGCCGTCCTTTAATTTAACTCGATTTTTTTTATTTAGTATATAAACTGCTACTTAATACGTAATAATAAAAAAAAACACGGCTTACAAAAAAAAAATTAAAATTACCTAATTTACTGAAAAGTATATAAAACTATTGAATTTTTATGTACATAGATAGGGCCCATGGATTATACAAAGTTTCAAATTAAATTTAAACCTAATATGATTGACGTTAATTTCAACTCAGTTTTAATTCAGTTAAAATGAATTTCGTTGGGAGAGCTTCGCTTTAACCTATGTATAACAAAAGTTCCAACTATGTCAATATTTTTTTCATAATTATAGTGCTTAGGCATTGGTAAATTAAAATCGTCATGGTAAGACAAAGTTTCGATTGTTAAACAACGACAACAAATGTATTTACATACGGTAATATTATAGACTAGTCTGAATTAAAAAATGTGTGTCTGGAATCAAATGGCGGTTTTCTAGCAAATTCCGACCTAATCGATTTTCATGATGTAAATTTTTCTAGTGCTCCTGTTCTAGTTTTTTCAAGAACATTCGAGGTCAAAAATCGTGACTTCCTTCACGGAAAAAAATAATTTCTAATATGAAGAAAAAACGGATTAGTTCAAGAAAATGTGTACATCATTTTTCAGCTAAACGAAATTTTTCTCACCACAAACTTTAGGTTTCTCAATTTGAAATTCTCCTAAAATATTAAAATAATCTTTATTTGTGTGATATGAGAAAACATGATTGCATAGAGAAATGGTTTTTCTTCATGGTTAATTCTGATGTCTTAAGTTTAATAAAATCGGTTTGTTTGTAGAAACCGATTCTTTTGATTGAAAACTAGAAATTTTTATGGTGAGAAATCTCGTTTCTTTATTTAAGCAGTATTTTCTGTAAATAAACAGATATTTTCTTGAGTAGAGTAAAAATTTACCATTCTATTGTTTAGATTTTCTTGCGTGCATCCGTTTAGTTCTTATAAGAAACTTGATATTTCTTGACTATAGAAAACAATTTATAAATCTATTGTTTGCGTTTACTTGTATGCATCGGTTTTCTTCTTCCATGGAACTTGAATATTCTTCACTATAGACTAGAGAAACGCTTTTCTTGTGTCAAAGCCGTATTTCTTCAGGTGTGGTTACGCAATATAATCTTCGTTTCAGAAATATTTCTTCAATTTGTGAAATGGTTGTTTATAATAATACAATTATATGACAATTTATTTTTGTGTTGTTTTATTTCACCATCAGATACAGAAAATATTTTTTCGATTGTTATTTGTTTCATTATATTTAAATATAAATAATTATAATTTTATAAATAATTTTCACTTTAAGCTTATATTCGATGTAATACAATATTAAGTTCAGACTTTCAATTTTTGTTTTTAACTAAGAATTTAATTATCAATCATTATTACAAAAAGTACCAAAAAAATTGTAGATTTTAAATAGATAAATTTGGTTTAAATATTTTAATCCCATTTGGAAGTGTAAAACAAATGATTTAAATGTGTTAGATAGTTTTCTTTACATGTAATTATTTCATATGCCTTCTTCTGTGCCAACATAATTACTTGACTATTCAAAAATTTTGTACTAATAAGAAATTGTTAGTAGTATTTAGTATGCCAATAATTTTTAGCAGTTTCTTTTTTCTGTAAAATAAAGGAAATAGGATTTTTTTTAAAGTAATTATCTTGTATTTAATAACAGAAATACATACTTACATATGTTTTCAACATCTGAGACATTTGAATAACGAGCAAGGCGAGAGAAAATCTTAAAACCATTTTTAAATGTTTCCAGAAACCCTTTTGCTTTTTTCACTATACACCACTTTGAAGTGGAAACACCACCGTTTAAAAAATCTAAGTTTGTTCACTTTTAACAAAAGAAAATTTTCACAAAATCTCACTTTCAAAATCACAAAACTTTGTTACGTTTTTCACTGTTGAAGGTTCGCGATAGAATGCTTTTTTTTTGTATGAACATCCCTTATAATGGTATACGTACAATTATAACAATTTAACTATAATGTTCTCATCTCAAGAAAGGTTTACTTAGTTGAAACATTTTATTCTATTGTTATGAGAAACAAGCTTTTCATATTATGAAATAATTTCTTGCATTAAAAATATTTTCTTAGATTAAGAAATTTTTGTTCAAATGAAACATGCGATTTTTAAATTAGATCGTTTAAGAGAGAAAATGTTTTCTTGTCCTGAGAGACGTAAACTAATAGTTTTCTTGTTAAGAGAATTTATTAAGGAATAGTTTCTTTTATTGAAGATTTTTTCTCAGTTCCAGAATAACATAGAAAAATTGGTTGTGTTGAAGAGAGAATAAACTTTTTCTTTTTGTGCCAGCTAACTAAAAATAATCTAAATTATTCAGAATGCTATACTATATTTTCCAAACTATTCCATATTCTGAACCATACTATTATACCGGCTAATCAAATTTCTTAACACCCAACTTAGGTGTGTATTGTAACCCAATTATTTCAGCTATAAAAAAGAACAAAGTTAGCAGAATGAGTACAAAATGTCTCATTGCATGTACTCTCCACAAATGTTTGCAAACCGTTTTCTTCGTGGTAACAACTCTAGTTTTTCCCGTGTTTTTTTTTTACGATGTTACCCCTTCTTTGGGGGTGGAAAACGGAATATTGTCACAAATCTCTTCTTAACTCCCTTATTTTCGGGTTTTCGAAAAAATATCCAGATACAAAATTGTTTGGAATTAAATTTGTAAAATCGTCACGTCTCCCGATTATTATTTTTACCTGGGTGTAAACGGCATTGAAAAATTTATGGCAGCCATGCAGTGCTAATTTTTTTCCAAAACGAAGTTAAATAAATAAATGTAGCGGATTTTTTTTTCATAATAAAATTGTTGAATTTTTGGTAGGTATTTTCTTATTTAGCGGAAATGCCAAAAATTTTGCAACCCCTTAAAATTTTGTTGAATTTTTCTATTGGTTCTGCTTTCCTCAAAAAGACATCTCTAAAATCCATATAGATACCACACATATGTCGCAATCTTTGTAGTCCGGATCCAAACGCCGAAGCTTAAACTATTGTGCCCTTTGGTTGGTACAAAATCTGGTCACTACGGGGGTTGAAATTTTAGGGATTGGAATAAATTATATTAGTTTTCGAAAATACTTATATATAATTTATTAAAATTTCAACTCTTAAGAATTTTTTATTCTTTACATTTCCCTGAAACTGAGAAGAAAAACTGCGTTTTTACCCAGATGAAAAGGCTGGTTAGGAAGGAACTGTGACGATCAATTTTTATTTTTTTATTTTTTTTTAACTGAAAATAAAGAGAGATTGAAGGAGATGTGTACAAAAGCCTCGATTTTTAACCTCACGAAGTTCTCGAAAACCCTAAAAAGAACATGAGAAAATTTACTTCATTGGGTCGGGCATTCTTGTTTACCTAAAATCATTTACAAGACTAGACTATAGTCGATTCGTTATTCGTTGGTGTAGTACTCTTAGATAAAATAAATAAATCATTATAGGAATAATTTTTTTCTTATAAATCTTTTAAGACAATCAATCAATAAAACTCACTCAAAACACGATTGATTAGATCAGACATGAATAAAATTGTATTCATCATTTAGAATTAGCTAAAAAATTAGGTTGCATATTTATTTTGACGCTAGCAAAAATTGTAGTGTCTAGACTCAGTGTAGGTTTTATATAATCAATAAATATTTTAAATTACAAAATTAATTCGATTGAAAGGAAAAACTTGTGTTTTCTATAAAATATTTTCCATTTGCTATCGACATTTCAATGTCATTAAAAGCAAATAAAGTAAAATTAATTTTTGTTTTTTTAAATAAAGTAGAAAATTTATTCAAATTGACTTTAATCTATTTTTATTTGTTTAGATTACTTATATATTTTAAGACATTATATCGTTGAGGAGGTCGAATTTATACCAAAAAAAAAATAAATAATGAAACTGTTAGTATTTGATATGATACGTTTTCGTAATCGTTACGCGTTTAGTAGATACATCTGTTGTGTTGTCCGCCGATTGAATTTGATTTTTTTGATATACCGGTTATACGATACATTATACTTTTTACGAGTATGTATATGTATTGCAAAAGTGCTGCACTGTTTTTCATATAAGCATTTTCTCCTTTTCTGAATAAAAATACTAAAGAAACCACTGCTAATAAACGTTATTTCATTTATATAATATCTAATTACATATAAATAGTATTTGATACATTCACAAAACATTAATTTGCCATATGTTTTTCAATTTATAAAATATATAAAGGCCCAACATATATAAAACATAAATTTCTTAATATTCATCACCGCATGTTTTCCATTTTCTTGTAGTACAGGGTGGCTGATGAATTTTGCTACATTAAGAAACTCAAATAATTTTTTTTTCAGTGTATGGAATTCATTTTTCTTTTATTCATGTTAAAGCTCATTCAATTTTATTAAATATAGCTTAATTAGTTTTAAAAATAATGGAATTTAAATACCCCCCCTGCTCGTTGATGCATGTGCGGCATCTTACCAAAAAGTTGTTCATTACTGCTTGGAGAGTTGAGACAGGAATAGCCGCAATTATTTCTCGAATGGATTGCCTTAGTTCATTCAAATTTGTTGGTTTTGTTTTGTAGACTTCCTGTTTGCAATAACCCCACAAGAAAAAGTCAGGTGCAGTAAGGTCAGGCGACCTGGGTGGCCAACGGAATGTGGAGTTTCTGCTTATCAATTTATTGGGAAATTTTCGTCGCAATTCTGTCATAACAGGTTGGGCTATGTGAGGAGCTGCACCATCTTGCTGAAACCACACAGAGTTGAAAGAAATTCTCCTTCGGCGTAATTCTGGATAGAAAAACTCTCTCAACATGCTCAAGTAACGGTCTCCAGTAACCGTAACGGTGTGACCGTTTTCTTCGAAGAAGTAGGGCCCGATAATGCAGCGTGATGAAACTGCACACCACACTGTGACACGAAGTGGATGCAATTCCGTCTCATGGAGTAACTGTGGGTTGGAAGCACTCCATATTCGACAATTTTGTTTGTTTATGTTGCCGTTTAAATCGAAATGGGCCTCGTCAGACATGAAAAGACAGTTCAACATGTTTCCATCCTCTTCCACCATTTGAAGCATCTTCTGGCAAAATTCCAAGCGAATCGGCAAGTCTGCAGCGTTCAGTTTGTTGGCCAATTGAATTTTATATGGGAATAAGTCCAAATCTTTGTGCATAATTGACTGTAATGACTGTCTGCTTATACCCATTTGAGCAGATAAGCTTCTTGTCGAAACACGTGGATTGTTTTGTATGGCAGCAGCTACAGCAGCGATTGTTTCCTCCGTTCGAACTGAAGGGTTTCGATGGTAAGGTCTTCTGTTGACTGTCCCATGCTCGGCAAAATTGTTTACAAGTCTCATTATGGTCCATCTGCTCGGAGGATTGCCGCCAAACGTGCGCCTGTACTCTCTTTGAACCGAAACTACGGACTCCAGAGCGTGATAGCGGCGGACAATCCAAATTCTTGTTTCAGTGTCCCAGTTATCCATTTTTGTTAAATGTAAAAGTCAATCTGCAAAATAAAAAAAAAATTAACTAGATTCATTGAATAGAAAAAAAGTTATTCAATTTTTTTTTGGTAGCGGCTTTCATCAGCCACCCTGTATATACTTTTATTTTGGACACTTAACTTATGAAGTCTGTTATTAATTTTTTTACATGAATTTATTTTAATAAGGGAGAGATACTCATCGATCATCGTGTTTGAACTTAAAAGAACCCAAGTTTATGTATGATGATTTACAATCGGTATTATGAATAAAATAATGTGATACGGATGTGTATACTGATAAACAAACCAAACACTAATTTGGGTGGCATGATATCATATTGTTCTTAATGTATTTAAACAGAAAGATATAAAATGTAAATCAATTCTCGTAGAATGAAACAAATGTTACCTGCGACTTCCACACACAATTAACCGTAATAAATGGACTTCAACTTTCCCTTTCTACCATTTCCACCTAATTATGTACACCAATTTTTCACATCAAATCAAATATTATGAACCAACTACCTCATCTGTGTCGTGCCATTCAAAATTATAATACTTATGATTTTCATAAAGAGACAAAATTTTTGTATGTTCTTATGATTATTTTTTTCAATTTTCATCTTTATATAATAATGACTTTTATAAAGTTTTTTTTTTTGAAATTTATAAAACACACAAAATATTTTTATATTGTATATAGTATACATAAAATATATCCTATGTACTCATCCGAAGTGCGCATGTCTTTGCTTTGTTTTTCCAATAAAATGTATGAAATTATTGTGGGGGGATGAAATGTAAGAGGTACATAAATCAGAGGTACGAACTTTTTTGTGTTATGTAAACTATATTTTATTGTGCATCAGCTGTGCGTTCGCTTCCCTTCAATAAAATTGTGTACATCCAAAAAGGATAAAGTCTGACTATACCATCGGTGGGTGTATGTGTCTCAGTGTATACCATCATACGTAAATGAAAAAAATGTTTGAAAAGGTATCTCCCTTTTTAATATTCTAGATACACAACAGCGTATGAATACGTCGCGACATTAAGCGTCACAACATATACACAAATACAAATCACACAACACACATATTCCGAAATAAAATGAGAAAAATAATAATAATAAGGGATGATGAATCAATACACATGCACGCAGGGATATGTATTCGCGCTATATACATATATTCTTAGGGAAAGAAAAGCAACATCACACAATAATAATAATAATCTGAAACATAGAATTTTCATCCACAAAAATCGTACACAAAACATCTAAAATAGACGCACTTTGCAAATATAATCAAAGCGATATGATGTAAAAGAGTTTTCCTTGGCACAAAATAAAAATGGCGTTTAATTAAAAAGGATATTCGGGGTTTTTCTGTATTAAAAAAAATGTCCTGGTGCAAGTGTTTTTTATAAAATATTTTAGTGATTAATTTGTGTAATGAAAGACTGTAAAAAAGGATACCTTACTCTAATATCCTTTTAGTTTGTGTTATAGTGTAAATGAATTATATTTTAGGTTATGTTTGATTATAATTTTCCACCCCTAATCAAACATCAAGATATGTACTTTATATGTATGTACGAGTATATGAAATGATTACGTCACAGTCATTAAATTGGTATACGTAATCCTTGTGTATCCGTGTCGTAAAGTGTTTGTTTATTTTATTATATTAATGTAGTGAATTATTTTGGTGAGGTAAATTAAGTTTTGGTTTAATATCAAAAGGAATTTAATGCGAACTTAATAAGGATATTTTTATACATGAATCTGCATTATCGATATTTTTTATATACACATAAAAGCAAAGGGAAAAAACTTTGTTTGCCTAAATATTTTATAATTTTTATATATTATACAAACCGCATATAAACGAAAAATCAATTCCATCCATTTGAATTATACATGCTTAGAGATATTTTCTTATATACATACATTTGTTAGTCCATTTTAAGTGAATTTTCATTTTTATTTGATTTTTACTATTGAATAATTGAAAATATGAGTTATGTTGCGGAAATTGTTTGGTAAGTTTTCTAATTTAAAGTTTTGCATGCAAAATAGTTAATTGGTTTCTGGATACATGTAAAGCCGTTTTCCTAATGGATCCCATTGGTTTTATAGTGCTACCGGCACGCGTGTCTCTTTGCACAAAAAATAATGGTTTATATACTTAATTAGGATGTTTAGATATTTTTATAAAAATAGTTTTGTGATGTGAGTTGTGTTTGCGTAATTCCCCAAAGCTACTAGGAAATGATTAGGTGTATTCTTATTATTTACGTATGTATATAAACGAAAATATTATAATCGATTTTCGTCCTTATAAAATATGTAAACACATTATATGGAAGAGGTAAAAGGAAATCCGGATCCGACGATGTGTCGCTCTTTTTTACATTTTTTTTTCTTTTTTAAATTTAGTGTGTTGAATAACAAAAAAAATGTATTATATGTACTTATGATGATGTTACAAGATTCTAATGTATAATAAATGTATAGTATTTTGCTAGTAAGTCTTACATACATGAATTATGTAAGTATAATGTACATTATCTGTTAATTACAGTAATCATTCATCAGCAAACAATTTTATACCGGCACTTTAGATGGTGGAAATTTTTGTTAATGTTACCGATGAGGCGATGACGCTGTCAAAAAGTAATTGCATATCCTTAATTAACAAAAAAGTTCGTAATCAAAGCTTCATTGAAGTAGTGCAGTTTAATTAATTTCCTATTCCTCAGAATTTTCTTCATTTACTTACCTAACTAATTTTGTCTATCTATCGAGAATTAAAGCCCTCTAGCTTTAAAATAGTGACAATAATAAAAGACAAAATATGATCATCATATGCTTAATTCGAAGACAGTGTTATTATTAAGCATTTACCAAATTTTAGAGAAATTTGTAAAGAAATTCTATTTTTTAACTAAACATTGATGAAAATAAGAACAACGTTTTATTTGCAAGAACTGTCAGCGTTCAGCGGGCTGAAGATTCCACTCCGAATTTTAAAGGTCTTGAAATATCAAAGAAATATACAGTGAACAATGAGTAAAGTACTTAGCAAAAGTGAAACTATTTGGCCAGAAATGGATAAATTTTAGCTGATTTGGTGTTGATAAATTTTTCGAAATTTCGTGCCGCAAAAACGCTTTCAAAAGAATCTCTAATTTCTTCAAATTGGTTCTAAGAATTTATCGAGTGGAACAATTCTATACAAATCGCTATTTCTCAAATTTTAAAAATGGTCTGACACGGACCGACTCTGTATCGACACGTATTGTGTTATGTGAAAATAGTTAACGGAATTTGTTTGGGTGTGTTATTATAATTATTTGGGGTGGACTAAGAAGATATATGTATACAGTTAAAATAGCATTTATTACAAATGTAATTTGCCTTATTAAATAATGGAGGGAAAACGTGAAAACTTGTATGTATTTGATGATATGAAAGCTAGTGAACTTATATATGTATGTAGTTTTACAAAAATATCAAATTTCACCATATATACAGAATAGGAATCTAATGTCTTAAGAATAAAATTTTCTTGAGCACATGTGCTCGTGATTAGTATACGATGACAAGGAAGAATGAAACGAATTAGGAATTTTTAAATAATGAACTAAATACTGTCCCTGGAATCCATATGGAATAGCGTTAAACAAATAACGAGATTATAAAATCTAATGCTCAAAACAAAACAAGCATCAAAAAACAATATAAGCTATCGAATAAAATTTAAACAATAAAAGCAGGGGCTATTTCTGAATAAGATACGAATTCGAATTTAAGTTCGACAAGGTGTTCCATAAAAACGCGGCTAGCCCTAATTTAGTAATTCAAATAGCAACCATTTCACATACCTACTACAGATTAACAAAATGTCCACCACTTACACTGATAATTTTTTATAAACTTTTAGGTATATGTAGAATTGGTATAGAATACAAAAACTCTGGATAAGAAGATCTGTTAAAATTTCATTAATTTTTTTCGGATCATTTTCCACATCCATTTCCCAAAGGTTGTCAATGCCGTCCGATATTTTAAAAAGTCCTACACCAACACACCGCTTAACGGAATTAATTAGTTTTCAGGAAATTGTCCTTATTTGTCGCTGTAATCTGATTAACTTTGGCTCTTTCAGTAATTTCTTGATTTTGGATTTTATATGGTTTAAAATTACACTACCGAATGATTTGTCCTGAAATTTGAGTGTGACTCTTGAAGGTTTTGCCATAAATCCGCAGATGATTGATTTACAGAAATTTTCACTGAAACTAAACTTCGTCGGTGTAGATTTTCAACAGTCCTGCGTTCCTCAAATTTTTAAACTACTCTGAATATGACAGATCTATTGGGCGATACCTGTGGACATTTTTTAGGAATTAGTTTCAATTCTGATTCAATTCAAATAAGAATATTTTCCTTTCGTATTCGGAACATATTCAGAACTAGCACCATGTCGGGAATATCAGTCGTTTTTAATAAGTGGCCACCGGTACTTTATTAGATAAACAAATCTTACTGTGATTTCCGGTCATAAAAAATATTGAGGTTCAGAATATATTTTACCAGTTTGCTGTATATTTTTTGTAGCTGTCAAAATAAAAAAGACAAATTTTGCATTTCATTAATGTACTATGTGAGCAAAATTCGACGTAAGTAAATAACATTGGAATAAAATAGAATAAAAAGTAAAGAACTAACAGCAAGTAATTCGAAGCCGACTTACTCCTATTGGTCTAAATGTTGGTTTAGTTTTTTTTACTTTTCCCACTATAACGAAGTTATATTGGGTAAGTATTGTAATCGCGAAAAAAATTTTGTTCCAGATTTTCACATTTCTCGACGAATTAGGTTACCAGGACCCCGAAACACCGGTCAGAAAAATGTCGTGTCCGTCCTTCCGTCCTTCCAGTCGCACATTTTTATTATTTTTGTTTTACCTCCCATTCTCACAAATATTGATAGGTTTGGTCGAAATTTTGTACAAAGATAGATTTTAGTAATAAGCAGTTTGTGTTAACTTTTAGGTCCATTCGAGTACAAAATAGAGGGGGTTGCAGTGGAAGAGAAAACTGCCAAACAGATTTTCTCAAAAGCGAGACCGACGATTTTTTTCTTATGTTGATAATAAATTTGACAATTCATCATCTACTTGTTAACAAAATTTGAAGTTGATTGAAGCATTGCGTGGGGGTCATTTTGACAAAAAGGAGTAACATAAATTTGTTTATCTGTTTACCGAGCTAATGTCGAAGTTTCCGAAGAAATATTTTTTACAGTTAATGCACCTTGCAAATTCCAATAATTGTTCCCTAGAAGTCTTTAAGATAAAATGAATAGATTACCGTGTAATATGAAATTTAAATTTCTAAATTTACCTAAAATACTTTGCTGATGGCAAATAATATCGTCAACATTTAAAAATAATTATATCTAGTGAGCTTTTAAATGTAGCAAGTTATTCCCGTTTCTATGGCATTGACATTTCTGACATTGACCATTCTGTGACGTTTTATTGACATTTTATGACATTTTAATGATTGAAATATCAACGACATGTTGATTGATACATTATTTTTGAATTTACGAATTAAATCGCCTTTAAAGGTATTATTTCTGAGTAGTAAATTCTCCTGTTATTCAAAGTCGTATAACTTCTAATAGCAAATTACTATGAGAGGCTTTAAAATAATATCACGTTAGTCACTAGGGTGGCGCAGGTTTAGGAGAGCTGGAAGATATATAAAATGAAATGCTGTATGACAAGGAGGTGGGATTCGGTAACAAATGATAATTAACGTTAATTCTGATTTTGTATTGTTTGTGTTTTAATAGTTTGTATTTTCGAATGGTCCTTAGTGATGCCTAGTCTAGACTGAAGCACTGAGTAAAGAATTACATCGACCAATTCTCACGTTGCTCACACAATATTGTAAATATAATAAATAATAAATTTTTCAACATTGTGAATACTCTCTGAATGGAGTAAATTAAATTCTAAGGACTTTCAACGGTATACTAGAGATATATTGTTAAAGGTCGAAGATGAAAAATAGCGAATACGACTTTGATTGCTGCTCTACACGTGTCAGTTTTAAATAATCTAGCATTATTTGTGAGTCTGTTATTTGGCGGTATGAGAGTAGAAGATTTAAATTGCCGTGGTCAATTGTGATATTGGGGAAGAGGTCTCCAAATTTGACAAAAGTCATGACATATTATGCCAGCCGAAAATAGCGCCTGCCCAAAATAACGGAAAATGTTTGTAAAATATAAATGATTGGTTTGGTGATCTTTAACGCATGCTTTCTGAGAAAAGTGTCGTCCGAAAGTCGGATAGACCCAATTTTTTATATGTGATTTTCATTGAAATGTATCTGTACAAAACATACGGGTCGGATTGAAGTGTTTTATTTACAGAAAGATTAGATCAAATGTAAGTTCTGGTGTTGAGTTGTACTATTCGTTCATCTAGATTTCAGATTGAACCCGTCGGAAATTTTCCTTTCTCTGAACAGGCTTTATTTTATGTTATTGGTACAGGATAAATCAAATAACTCAAATGGATTGAGTTTTTGGTAAAAAAAATTACATAAAAGTAATAATTGATGATATTTGTCTGATATTGGAATTGATCTGGAAAATTTCGTCAAGGTCATCATAAAAATGTTAATAACAAATCGTGCATATTAAAATACAAAAAGTACTATAAAGTGTATCAAAATTACTAATATGCACTAAATTAAGTGAAATTATTTATCTGAATTTGAAATTGGACACAATTTGTGAATTACTCGTTTGATTACTCCATGTTGCGTTTAAATACTTGCGATTCTGGTGGTATCGGCATAACCGATGCAATTCGATGATTTTTCCCATATTCCACTTCAGAGGAGTAAGATTATCGTCTTGGATGAGAACGATTATACCAACACCAATGGAATTTTGTTGGAGTTCTTCCTTGGTCGATTTAGAAATTGATGAAGATAGCCCTGTGACCATCGCTGCCAAAAATGTTGAAATATTTGTTGTGTTCTTTGCAATCGGGGTAATAACGAGACGATATTTGGCGGATTTCAACCCTGCCTTCCGGAGACCACCGAAGTGTGGGGTACTCGGGGGTATGAAGTGCCATTCGACACTTTTGTTTGCTAATCTGGTGAAACTCCTATTTTGATTTTCATGTAAGTTGAAAAATTTTCGGAAGTTATCGAGTTCCTTTTTAGCCCCAATAAAAATTGTCGCAATAAATCCTTGAACATTTGCCGCGTTGTACAACAAACCGTTTTAGTGCCACCGATGAACTACTCTGTGGTCAAATTTTCAATGAGCTCGATGTTTTAATGATTGATGAAAAATGGACCACAAAAGTCTATGCCGGTATTGAAGTTTATGCCGGTATTGTTGCCTTGAAGGTTCCACTCTTTGTTGAGTTAACTTACCCCTCAATTGTGGTATGGATTTAGGTTTGGTTTTATAGCAGCGACTACAATTATGCACTGTTCTTCGTACCCAATTTCGTCCTCTTAATGCCCGATAATTCATTCGAAGAATTGATATAGTAGCGATTATTGATCGCAATACAAATTTTGCCTGTGTTCATTCATGTCCAGTTGGAAGTAACATCTGATGTTTTTGGTTGAATGGAATATCTGCATTAGACAGTCTACCCCAATTTTTCGTTTAAGAAAACTCAAAATTGTCAAAAAAATTATTTAATGACAAAAATTAAATTGAAAATGTTTATCCATTAAAAACCCATTCATTAATTTTTAATAATATTTATTAGAATAATTTAATACTTCTAAAATATTGACGAGTCATTTATAAAAAACCTAATGAGTGGATAAATAATATGTCAACAAAAATAAAATTAAATAGCACGTAAACTAATTTTTTGTAGTTAATTATTCACGCGGGACCCCTAAAAATTAATAATGATTGCGGCTATAGTCCCGTTAAGGACCATTTTAATGCAAATATAAAAAAAAGTTAACCCAAGTCAATCGATAAAAAACACAATTTTTATGTATTTATTATTTTGGCAACTCTTAACTATTATTTTAGAAACCACCGGCATTTCCGACCGGATTTTATAATCCTACTCCAGTGCAACTGCAAATCGTATAGCCTGTAGTCAAGATATTTTCAGACAACAAAACATTTCTAATTTCGACTAAAACTATTCTAGTTAGGAGCTTATGTAGTGGATGATAGTAATTTTGATAATTTAATTTTGTCTAATGCAATATTTTGTTTATCAGCTACATGTTCTAAATACAATTTTACTTGTTTGAAATTTCATTAAACACATTTTTTAAGTTTGAATCAAACGATTTTCAAGTTCATAACGCAAACTTTGGTAATACATTTATTTACGCATACAAGTTTTGTACGTAACGCTTTTACCACAAACAGAATCCCTTCTAGATATTTCACCGTTTCCTTAATTATGAATAATCCTGTAAATATATTGCAGCATCTTTTTCCTCTTCGCGTTATTATGTTCTTTATCTAAATTGTAAGCTACTACTGGGCACATTTCTTTGTTCTATTTATTTCAGGTCATTTCAAGAACAGATTAATTTTAATGCAACACGTGAAACCTACAATTAATCCCCGTGTATTATTCCCTATAAGTATCAGCCATTTTAGAAACCAAAAGTACTTGCTTTTATAGGTAACCGTTATCCGTCAAATGCACAATAAAAAGCAATAAGTTATTCCTAAAATGTGTGGGCAAGTGACACGTAGCTGTCGTCGAAAATAAATAAATTTAGCCATTTAAATTTTTTATGATCACAAAATGAAAATACTATTAATACAGGTAGCCCACGATTTCAGCGACTTTTACAATATGAAGGTTTTGTTCAAATACTATCTTGTGTTAGACAATATTTTTTGTAACACGAAATGAATGCGTTACCTGTACTTTAAATTACTGCATGATGTATTTTAGTAATTTAATCGTTAAATCGCGCAAATGTCATAATGAATTTGTTAAAATGATGTTGCTGTCCATCTAAACAAAACTAATGACCTTGCTTGTAATTTGACTATAAAAGAAAAAGAAACATTATTAAAAAAAAAAATCTTATTTGTAAACATAAGTCAAGAAAAGAAAAACAATTGTGACTTTTAGTGTTATTTCCATAACTTGCATCATTATAATCTACATAAAATTAGGTTACAAACTATTATGTATATGTACTCAAAACCGTTGTATATCTTGTACTCTGTGTGCTGTGTATCATAATAATTTGTGTTGCTTGTTTTTATTTTTTTACACCGCGCACGAGAAAGTGAAATTTTAAAGACTTTTGTATATATAATAAAGTCGTACGTAGGAGTTGCAATCTTGAGAGGTTACATAAGAAACAGAAGTGTAGCACAAAATGTTTGTAGCGTAAGAAACTTTAATATTTAGCACACGGGCGCATTAATAACATCAATCATAATCACATTTAGAGTAATTATTTATTCAGCTTCTGTAATAATGTTATTTCTTTTTAATAATTAATTACTTACTTCTTATTTTTATTTCTTAAATAAATAACTACTCAATCATATGTATGTACATATTCATATTTAAATTTGCATGTTTTGTAAATTTTTAATTATAAAAACATGTGTGCGCTCTATACTATATGTGGTATCTATCCATTTGTCGATACAGACTGGACTATAAAATCAGTGAGTATTAGCCATTATTCGTAGATTCGTTTAGCCTTTAGTCTTATTCATTCATCTCATATTTGTGTTTCGTGCTTTATTCATTTATAGTTTTAATGTTTATAAGAAAATATGTTTGTCAGGCGGCGTGGCGGCGGCGGCGGGATATTTTCATATATTCATTACAATAAATATAATTTAATTAGGTTTGGTTAGATCAAATAAGGGTTAGTGGAATTAAAAACGAAATAGGTTTGATTTATTAATATTATGACAATAAATAATATGATTTATATCTTCCGGTGATTGATTGGTTCTTATATTATGTAATATTTATTCGCCTTAAAGTGTTTTAATCTAATATTTATAATATTTTTGTTTTTTCTTTTTTTTTCTAGGTGAGTTAATAGTTTTATGAATCCGACTTTAAAAAAATCGTAAGTATACAGATACGATGTGGCATGATAGTTGCGCGACACAATACATATTTATTTAAATTATGACATGTTCACACTATTTTGATTTATAACAATATACTTTTGTGTGTAACATTAAGACTTTTTTTTTGTGTATTGTACTTGGGAAAAATAAAATAAGAAAATGGCAATGAGTATTCCAAATTAAACCAGTTAATTATACGTATCTCAAACAAACGAATGAGTTAAGGTTTCAATTATTTTGTTTAGCGAGCTAAGGTTAGATCTTGAAGCATACAGTTACTTTCACTGGTATTGTACAAATTTCGCCTATTCGTACACCTATCCATCTTATCTAAATTTATAATCTAACTGTGGAATGAAACCATTATTATTTATATAGCCTAACAGACACAAAATATTTATTATTTTATTGAATTAAAATTTATAAGCCGAAATTAAAATTTTAATTATAGGTTTTAGTTTTTATTGAACATTTGTGTGTCCGCGTTTATAATCTAATCGCGAATTTATGCAAACTAAATTGGAATCCAATAAAATGATTATTGGTATCATTGGGTATTGTTATTTGTAAAATTTATTTTTTTGTTTAATAATAATGCTGAAGCTTAGGTATTTGTAAACAACTATGTGACATTGTAAATATAATCAGATTAATTTGCTAAATATAAAGAACGTTTACAATTTTGTTGGCTATTTTTTTTTTTAATTTCTGCATTCAAATAACACATTCACAAATTTAATTTTGAAAGTACTTTTAAAAGTTGGATTTTCTTAAAGAAAATCTTCCTATAATATAATTACCTTAACTCCCACAGTCAACACAAATTCGATACGGAATAAAATTAGTAGAGTCAAACCAAAGTTATGTGCGTTAAGTTTTAAGATAAAAATAAGAAATTTTCAAAATACTTTCAATATTAACGAAGCATTATAGAAAGTATTCAAATGACGTGAAGTTGTATTGCTAGTATTTATATGGTCCGCGATTTTTTTTTGCATTTACGCTAATTGAGAGCTCGTCACATTTCAATCAAAGACCTACTGATTATCATAAATTAAATGAATAGAAACTGAATATTTTTCGTAAGATTTAGAAGCTTTTTAGGTGAAATGGAAAAGGAAATAAATTTATTAGATCTAAATCTAAAAGGTTCTACACACGATTCAATTTGGTCTGTCTAGCCAAATTTTTTGGAGTGGCCTACGCACCATTTAATTTGGTTGGTATGTTGTGGTTTGGTCCAATTTTAGGTTTGTTAAAAAAACAAACCACTACGGCAATAAACAACAACATTTTTTTTTCTACTTCGGCTATCTATGAAATTTCACTATAGACTAGAAAAATAACGACTGACAACATACAAATGATCCAATTTGGTTGGTTGATCGGAATAACATTTCCAACACGTCCGACCAATTTTTTTTCAACCAAGATGCATAAACACGTACCAATTTCCAACCAAATTTGAACAACTCTCCGGCAAAGTTGGATGATATCTAGGGCCTTTAACGATGATTTTGGCTAACAAAATTTTGTAAATTTTGAAATCTACTACTTACAATGCATTTGCTGTAATTATCAAAATTATAATACCGTCTCTGTAATGCATCATAATGAATTGTAATTTGTAATTAAAACTCATTTCGACCAAAAGTCGAATCGACCGAAATAATTTATCCGAAGATGCAGCTTCGGTAAAAGAGCTTTAATGTTAAATTTTCACTTGCAAGCATAACCGGTTACCAAACAACAATCGAAGGGGAAACAAAACTGCTGAGCCAAAGCTCTTCGACTGGTAGCCCGCGGGCCGATTAGGAGTTATATGATATGTTGTGGTGGAGTAAAACACAAATTGCGTAACCACGAGTCAAGGTTAATTGTACTAATAAAATAAAAGTACTAATAAGAGTCAAATAATATGGATGATTATCAGAAGAGGTTGGCTAAATTTCGACGTTCTATGCTACAGATTAACGGTCGAACCAAATATATGCAATTATTTAAATTATTTAAGGAAAATATATTTATTTTATTTATTTAAGCCTATAAAACAATATTTTGTAACACACACCATATTCATAAAAGAAAGTTTACAAAAAATTTAAACAAAATACCTAATATATTAAATTTAGGGACCTTTAGGACTGTAAGAGGCAACGAATATTTTTTAATTAAAATAAAAATACAATATTTATTAAAACCAAAAATTTAATAACATGAACAGTTAAAATTACATAACATTTATGTGATATTTTTCATTGTTCAAATGAAAAATATCACATAAATGTTATGTAATTTTAACTGTTCATGTTATTAAATTTTTGGTTTTAATAAATATTGTATTTTTATTTTAATTAAAAAATATTCGTTACATTGTGATATTAGCCACGGCGAACCATTTGATAATAATGGATTACCATTATTATAGTGTTTATACTGTAAGAGGCAGTTTTGTTGAAGACCATCCTAGCAAAGATAACAGAAATGTGGCCATTAAATTTATATTTCCATGTGATAAATAGTTAGTTTCCCTGTTGATTCACTTTTTTCGGCAATATATAGCTGGTTTAATGTATACGTCTTGTTTAAGATTAAATCTCTAGTAGTTTTGTCCCTCAACTGCACAACAATTTTTCCTAGATATTCCGAATTTGCAAATTTTGATTGCAATCGTAAACATTTCACAAAAGTGTTCAATAATTTCACAATTTTTGTTGTTCAAAACTATTGACCGTTTCCCCTAATGCTGAGATTGTATTCCTTAATAAGATTTTCATCTTTGAGTAGTAGTGGTTTGCACAAATTGATTCAAGCAAAAAATTCCTTTAAGTTTTGTATCTCGATTGAAATCAAAGCTTTGTCATCATACGATAACAATTTTATCACTATTTTAGTGTTTGTTGGGTTGATTTATTAAACAGATTTTCACTCCATATTTATCCTTATGCACTGTAAATTTAAACTTTTGCAAATCAAATTTTGAGTAGAATAGGTTGAATTTAATTTACAAAACGATTTCAAATTCATCCAGAAGAAATGTTTGAAACTATCTTTGTAGAAAAATATCTATCCCTAGCTGGCGCTGAGCCAAACCACTCAGTTGAATTTCTTTTTTCAAACACTTTTACAGGCTTCAGCAATGTTCGCAAGAAGTTGGTAAATGGCGTGCCAATAAAAGTACTTCGTTAAATAATTGCTTTTTTGCGAGCCAAACTAATCCCGTAAAATATTTTTTTTTGTAAGTTTTAATATTAAAAGTTAGAATCTCGGTATAAGCCCGAGTAAGAATAACGATTGTGAATTTTGAGCTTTCATACGAAGTTCCAGTTCCAAGTTTTTCTGCTTTTTGCATTTCTCCGGTATTTTATTTTGAACTTTTGGCTCAACGATTCTTCAATAAATTGATAAGTAAATTCAAATGAATTAATTTCTTTCATTTTACAAGAGTGACGACTGGGGTTACCAGGCCTCCTGGTTTCTCCGGACATGTTCTGGTTTTTGAAACTTCTGTGAGTGTCATGAAAACTCAGAGGAAGGACCACAAAAATAATAAATTCCATACAATTTAAATATTTTATTTAACAAATCAAACTTCTTCAGCCCAAATGATATGGCCCAGAAAATTCCACAAGACGGGATTTAATCTATTTTAGATTTAAAGCTATTTATAGAATCGGCTTAATATCTCACATATAAAATTTCACAAAAATACATTTACGTACTTACATACAATTAATATGAAAAATTATTCGGCTGTGTATAGACAATATATTAATTATAATGACATACTCAAATTTTCGATTTGGCAAATCAGTAAAATAAAGCAGTCAATCACTCTGGGGTAAAGAAATGGGAAGGGGAATAATATTTCTACTTTTGCTGGTAAATATATTATGAGTGATTGACTGCTTTATTTTACTGATTTTCCAAATCGAAAATATTGAGTATGTCATTACATTTCATATATTGTCTATAAAAATCCGGAAAAATTGTTCATATTAATAATCAGACAAATTTTAACTTCGTAGTTCATACAATTGTCTCGATTGGCTATGTATGGAAAACCAAAATTGGCAAATTTAATTTTTGATTATGGCACAGACCAAAATACGATTAGTACGAGTAGCGTTTCAAAGTATATCTTGCTATTGGACCATGTTTTAATTGACATATTCTGATCCCAGCCAAAAAAATTCTTCAGGCCATGAAATAATAGGTTGTATATTAGAAACTATTTATAATATCTACAAAATATTTCAGATATAATAGTTCACTAAAATCCATCAATAAATGTGCTTGTTCCATTTGAAGCTTGAGACCAGAATAATGAATTTAATGTTTGATTTAAGGTATCGAAAAAAAAACCTCATTGGCAGTGTTCTGCAATATTTTTGAATTTCAGCCAAGGTTTAACTACGAAATCCGACCCCAGATGATTTGGCCGAAGGAATTCTTCAGAGTCGGAATTCATTAATTTTATATTAGGAACTACGTATGTAGATGTACTTAGAGAATTGACTTTACAACTCAAATATCAGATGAAAAATTTTATTAAAAGTATAATAAATATTAAGAATATGAATGAATTCTGGCCATGATTTATTTAGGAAAATCCATCCCTGCTGCAAACGAAACTTCTACGTTTATGCACCAATACCATTGAAATTTGGTATCTGAACAAACGGATTTCATGATTTCCCGTTTTCCAACATTTCGATATTTTGCGATCACTGGTCTGTAGGGTATTTAGTCGTCCGTTAACTTTTTGGGATATTTTTGAAAGTTGAATGCCTTTTAATCTTCAAAATTTGCAGGAAATGTAAACTTGGAAAGACTACAATTTGCGCTCATTTATGGACTCGAAATTAGGCAATTTTAAACAATGCTAGATTGGATAATAAAGAAATAAGTTTTGAAATAAAAATCGTCGTAAAGCGAATTTTTGTAATTATAGGTACAAGAAGCATTTTTAGGGGTCCAATAAATTGTTGCTGAGGGCCAGAAATTTGTAGTTTAACCCCACTGATTAAACCAGGGCTGCGGAACCGGAGTAGAGGAGTCGGACTATTTTAGCGGAGTCGGAGTCGGACAAATACTGACCGGCTCCGATTCCGCATTTTATATTTTTCTTTTTCTCCTAAAATGGACCTTACCCTTAGTTACAAAATACTCCAATCAGTTTATTTGACCCTCGGTCAATTTTATAAAGAATGGTGTAGCAGCGTAATGTTTCACTTAGAAAAAATTTCAAATATCCTCGCAACACATGTATGTCGACGCCACGAGTAGAATATTATTAACTACACAATACACGGTCTTGGTGACCATCTATTAACCACTAGAAAATCCTGTTGAAGAAGTAGAAGAAAAATATGAATTCGAAAAAGTTATAGATGACCATGCGAAATCAAAACGACTTCGAGTTAAAAGAACTCAAGATTTAATTTTTTAATGGCTTGGAGAAAGTGGAAAAAAACCACCGGAAGTACGAGTTTTAATAATTTTGAGGGCATACTAATTTTAAGAAAAAATTCGTAATTAATTTAATTTGTCGAAATTTTTTCTTTTTCTTTTATTTCTTTAATTTGATTTTTAATTTTTGGTTTGTTTAAATTATGTTCTAATGATGAAATAATTTGAATACCAGTACCTATTATGAATTTTATAATATTTTGATTACATGAAGTTGGAGTTGAGTCGGAGTCGGATAGTCAATTTTTAATACATCGGGGAGGGAGTCGAAGAATTATTTTACCGACCCCGCAGCACTTGATTAAACGGTGAACGAAGAACTTTTTCAATTACTGGACGTCTGAAGTCCGGGCACAAAGAATCAGGGTGGGTAAAATTCATGTATTTTTTAAAAAATACAAATCATTTGATTTTTTTGATTTAAAACAACTTTTTGTTTTAAATTAGATTTGCCGATTATTTTTAATTTGTGGATCAAAGATATACAAGTTTTTCAGTAAAATTTGAAAGGTTTTTATTAATAATATTTGAAATATTTTAAATCCCACAAAAATCCGTTTCAAACTATATACATACTTAATAAAAAAATTTGGCGGAATTCGATAAAAATAACTTATTGAGACTAATAAAAAGCGTAGTGTGTTTTCCACTCCAATATTGCTTTGACTCCAAGATCTGACTTATAATTACAATACTTTGGAAATTTGGTTCGATAGATCTTTGCATAAATCGTGTCGACCATAATTTTAACGCTGACTTTATCTCTATAATACCCTAGACAGACAGCGGTTTAATAAATCCGATTTAGCTAAGCTCGTTTCAAAGCAAAAAACGTGATTAGTTAAAACTGAGGTTGACATACTAGGACTGAATTCGAAAATTCACTAAATCCATTTTATGTTTATGTAAAAATATCCATTAAAGTCAAATCCACATAAATAACGGACTAAATTGCACATAAAAATAATAAAAGATTTCAATAAATCATCTCAGAATTTGATATATCCTGTCAAAATTCTGCATTCTTATTCAGAGTTCGTTATATCACATTCGATATATCAAATGTCAGAATTTGATACATGTATTATCTCAGAATTTGCTATATACTGTCAGAATTCGACGTATCTGTCAGAATCTGATAAATCATTGATAAATGTTAGAATTCGGAATATCATCATAAATCGTCCAAGAATTTGATATATCCTGTCAGAATTCTTTATACTTATTATATCAAAGTTCGTTATATCACGTCAGAATTTCATAATATTATGCAAGGATTTGAAATACCATATCAGAATTCGTTATATCTGTGGTTTTTTTGAAAAACTAGTTAACTGCAAAAAGTAAATTTTTCAGAAAACGCATTTGAAATAAAAAGTCACAATAAGTTTTAGTAGTATGTATTACTCATTTTTATTTAGATTTTCCGGAGAAATGGTGGAAAATATTGGAAAACTGAAATTTATTTTTGAAACTATAGCCAATTGTCGAGTTATTTTCATTCATAGCTCAAAATTAACAAAAATGCAGTTAACTAGTTTCTCAAAAAAAACACAGATATATTGGGCACCTTCAGGTAAGCCAACTGTTGGCAACATGTTCGGTAAAATCAACACGTTGAGACCTGAACGCACATAATACATTCAATAAAATTTTTTTCCATCGGTAGGTTTTTGATGCCATCATGTTGGGAGACATGAATGCACCCATTGTCAGAACAACATATTCCAATTTGTGTATTTCACATTCGAATTATGTAATTATGTACCTACATACATGTATATGTAAGAATTTGAAATTTCATGTCAAAATTCAATATATATTCTCAGAATTCGATACATACTATCGGATTCGATACATCTGTCAGAATTTGATATATCATGTCAGAATTCTATATATTATGTCCGAATTCTATATATCATGTAAGAATTCGAAATATAATGTCAGAATTCGATAGATCATCTCAGAGTTCTGATAGTAACTCAATGTATCTGTCAGAATTAGGTCGAAATTCGACACATAACGTCAAAATTCGTTATGTCGTCTCAGAATTCAACTTTATATCCAAATTACGTACATCATGTAGAAATTGGAAACATTAATTAAAGATTAATTAAATGTCATATCGAGTTAGGGCTGCCATTATGTAATGTGACGGTCCTAACTCCAAAATTTTACATATTATGTCAGAATTCGATATATCATCTCAAAATTTGCTAAATACTGGCAGAATTCGATAAATCTTTATAATTTGGTGTACCTATATCTTGTCAGAATTCTATATACATATTATGTCGGAATTCGAAATATCACATCAGAATTCGATGAACCATCTCAGAATTTACCATTTACTGTCAGAAATTGATATATCGGTGATGTCTCTTGTCAGAATTCCATTATCTCAGACAGGATGGGAAATACATGTAATTTTTTAAAACACAACAAATCATTTGATTTTTTTGATTTAAATCACATATCAAAGAACTATAAATTTTGCATTAAAATTTCAAAGACGTTTGTTATAACATTGAAATATTTTAAATCACACAATAATTCGTTTTCAACTAGGAACAAATAAAAAAATGGCGGTATTCAATAAAAATGTTCAACTTATTAGTATTTTGATATCGTAATAATTCAGTAGTTATCACATATGTTTATTTATGTAGTGTCTAATTAAAAGCGTAGTATATTTTCCACTTCAAGATTGTTTCGACTCTATGATGTGGCTTTTAATTACTTCAGAAATTTAGTTACATAAATCGCCGTCCGCAATTTCAAATCTGACTTTTTCTCTATAAGGATAACATCCAATAAAGGCATACCAACTTAAATAAAGGATTAAATTGCATTTAAAAATAAAGAATGATTTAAATTGATGATTTTTTTTTAAATACAAGTTGATCTAAACCAGATAAAAATCAATGATTTATATCATTCGATTTAAATTATTCCCACCCTGAAAAGAATACTATTTGATGGATAAACCTTTTATAATTAATTAGGATTAATTTATCTACTTGATTCCGCTCGATTTTTGATTGGAAGCTAATTTTTAGTTATATAAGCTCAGAATACAGATTAACTACGCTAGTAATTTGCAATTATAGACAAAGCTTTTTGATCATATCGCTTCAATCCAAAATAAAATTGTTCACTCTGGCAATCTTAACAAAATAAATCAAAATTCATCTATTTACATTAATTCTCCATGATCCTAATTTAGCTAAGATTAAGTGGTGATGCCTTACAAATTATTCGAATAAAATTACATCCCACCAAAAATTATCAAACGAAACTCTAATTAAGCTGGTGATTAATTAAATATGTTTTTTGTTATTTGAAATTAAAAGATAATACAGAGAGATATTCAAATCAATGAATCAATTTAATAAACGCCTACATATATTTTTCTTTTATTTCGCGAAAAATACCACCCATTTATTATTTAAAACGTCAGATGTTATTATTCGTGGCACCGACAATACGTATTACATAATACTTACTTAATGTATTGTTATATATTATATTTGATGTAACATTTAGCATATGATAACTCATATTGATACCCAAAATAAATAAAACTTGTTCACCTACTTAGCGAAACGGTTTTCAATCAAGTGATTTCCGAAATTAGAGGTAACTCGTTCATCAATAATGTTATTAAAATAAAAATTTCATTTAGCACACGTCAATAATTTATGTAGTAGCATATTTTGTAATACATAATATGTATATTTAAAAACAAAAATCAATGTCAATTGCTTTATACATATATGCGTGTTATAATAGTTATTTCGAGTAGTCTCAAGATGTTAAAAAATTTAAAAAGAAAATTAATTCTCGTTTTTAGCTTATAAAGGCGTACCACACCATACACAACGTAACAAAAACGTATAAAAATGTTTAGATAAAATAAAAACGGCGACATTGAATTTATTGTTTTGTTGTAAATTTATTTTCTTATTTCTGTAATAGTTAAATTTTATTAGTAAATAATAGATTATCAGGTCATTAAAATAGAAAATTTATGTTAATAGTGCTGGAAACAATTTATAGTATACGCGATCGCGCACTATTCGAGCATTAAATGTCTTCTTAACGTGTGTGTTGTATAATTATAATAATTACATATATTATTAGCAAATGTTTATTTTTGTTTAATTCTTAGAAAATAAATAAATTAGAAAACAAAAGTACCTACTCAAAGTTATTTTATTATTTCAGATTATATTAGTGTAGAGATGTAGACATGTAGAATACATAAAGACAAAGAGCTTAATTCAGACAAATACAACTATGTCTATAAGGAATGATGCATATTTTTAATGCATAAAAAAAAAATTCCACTAAGTACACAATGTTTGAGTATTTTGAAATTTATTCGATTTGTGATTTTCAATTATAAACAGGAAATGTTTTTAGAGTAGAAACTTAGAATCTTGAAGGCAACGTGAACCATGTTTTATTTATCTTTTCTCCAAACGTTAAAACTCATTTTGGTTCATAAAGTGGCAATATAAAGTGGAAATTTAATTATTTCTTATCTACATTAAACAAAAATATTTTGAAAGAATTTCACATAATCAAATTCCCTTATCGATTTTGTTTACTACTACCGGCTAAATCAACAGACGAATTTGTATCATTAAACTGATAAAAAGAATTTTTTTTTGCATAATATCCATATCCGCGATGACGACGGGATAACCTTCATTATCATTAATGTATCTTATAGAAGAATAACATGTGTAAAATTAGCATAAAAATATCCATGTTACGGTTAATTTATGAATGAATCAATTTCGCTACATAATCGAAAACTGGATTAAAATTAAGTTCTTATAACATTGTAAGATAAAATAGATAACTTGGCTATAAAAAAAGCTACATATATCATTTGGTTATTATTTTACATTTTATGTGCATTCGAATATTTAAAGTGAAATGCATCTGCGAATATTTATGTGTAAAATTAAAATCAAAATCACCTGTCTTATAAATTTTCACATTTAATAGTTTTTCGCGTAAATTTTGATTACATCATTCGCTCGCGCTTATATAAATTGCAGTGGTGAGTCAAATGTTAGTACTTGTGTGTGCAGAACCCTTTGTTTTTAATAATTTTGTTTCTTTCCTTTGCATGATAATTGATAACAAATTAAACCTTAATGTCATTTTTATAATATGCTTAGTTTGGTATATATGAGTCATTTAGTTACCATATGTAAACTCATTTAGGAGATATACACATAAAACATGTGTTATCGATGTGTAAATAAGGCTTTTGTTGTATACAAAAAAATACAACACAGAATAGATAATAGATAAAATGTATGTACATTTTCAATGCTATTTGATAAATGAACTATGCACAAGCTAAATAAAATTAATTTAGCAAAGCAGGTGGAATGCTTTGAGAGAAAAGTGGATTGAATCAAGCAGGTTGCAGTTTTAATTTATTTATTTACATGATCAGCTTGCATTTAAATTGAAAAGCTATAAATCTCTTAAAATATTTTCTTAATTATCTATTTAACAAAAAAATAAACTAATTTTTGTGGGCATACATCAATAAAATAACGATAATTAAAACTATTCATCGGTCCCCTTCAACTCAACAAAATCAAATCAATATTCTTATGTGTAAGTTCAATTAAAGAAAATAATTTATGGTATGGCGATTCATCTTACAACACAGTTTTTTTTACCGATAGGAAATTTCGTTCAGTAAAGGGTTTCCAAAAAAAAAATTTTTTTTTTGTTGGCCTGGATTTTAATAAGTAAGGATCTTAAAAACAAGCTTAAATCAAAATGAAATCTTTTTTTGGAACACCCTTTTTTGTTTCAATTATTTGAACTACTATAAGTTAAGATCGAACCATATTAACGTTATTCTTATAATAAATCGTGTGACCGTATCGACTTATTAAAAAAATTGTTGTCAAATCGTTGACTAATTGCACTGAACGTTGATCGAAAAAATGGTTGTCATCTTAGTTTATGATAATATTTTGTTTATTGCTGTGGTTTTCAAGATCAGGCGATAGTCGAACTCTGATTGAACTCTTAATATGTATGAAGAAATATCGATCAATATTTAGTACAAACCAATTTAAGTATTTGAAAAAGTTTCAACAAAGCTTAAAGAATTTATTACGCTAATTTACAATAGATGGAGTCCTATGATCAAAATAAACTTACTCTACCGTGAAATAGGTGGCAGTGTATGTCTATAAGCTTTTATTTGTGCTTCAATTGGTATGTTTCTTAGCTAATCGGTTTGAAGCTTTTTTAAATAAACTGAATCGTATAAGATAAAGTGTATAAATTTATAAACAAAATGGCAAAGAAACGCGGTCAACTTTTTTTTTAGCTAATATAGAGAATGTAAAATAACAGCAGTATTTTTTCTTTTGTATAATAATTTCACGTCATTTCAGATGTATTTAATTTAAAATGTTTAAAGTAAAATATTATGATCGCTTAACCTTCGTTCAAAAAAATTAAGCTAAAATAACAGGTACAAGTTGATACAGTGAAACCTTAGAGGCGTACATTTTTTTTGTAAGTTTTTTTTTTATAACAACGAAAGGCGGAATTATGGAAATCGATATTTTGCAATAATCTGCAAAAACGAACGTCATCGATTTTCGCCCCCATTCAAAAAAATTATCACTATATAGTACATAATACGCAAGCAAATGTATTGGATTACAAAACACAACAAATATGATCGATCACAGATTATTACGACTCGCGGTACCATTCACTACTGCTTCTCGAAATATTAATTTTTTTTTTTGTTTATTTTAGTTACTCGTAATGACTAAGTTCCTTTCATTAGAATATTTAAATAAATTTGATTGAGCTCGATTTGGTTTTGGGGTATAATAATATTCTATAATAGGAAAGTTAACCGCTCAATTTGGATTTGAAATTGAATTAGAATTTATGTTTTTATTGTGTTTAGCAAGTGAAATTTGTTTTTTTGTTGTCTTGCTTAATTTAATTTATTTGTTTAATCGAATCAAGTGCTAATTTATTTACGGGTGGTAATGTACGAATCTATACAGGCGAATGGCGAATATTCGTGTTGCAACAAAAAAAAAAAACTGAAATTAAAATGTAAAATTTTTTTTTTTATTTTTAACTTTTGTTAATTAAAAAGTTGATTTTGTAATATCACAGCCGTTTCGTTCCGCAAAAAATTGATTCTTCATTATACTTTTTGGGGAATTTTGAAATTTATTTGCACTTTCATTGGTATTAGCCCACTAGTTTTGAATGGATAGAGACTTCATTTAAATATTAAGTTACAGTTTTATTGAGGAGGTGGCGAAATTTTTGTGATTAAACAGAAGAATACAGTAGTAGTAGTATATACATAGATATACGGTAGACTTATTTAAACAAAGAAATAATATAGATCTTCGTGTTGCTCTGTTGACTAAGCATTGCGAGTTTATATAATTCCAAAAGACCATTAGGCAAAATTTAGGCTAATCTTCATATAAAAATCCCATCAACATACTTTTCGCTTTCTTTATTATATGTATTTTACTTACTCAAAATGATACAGGCAAATTTAGGCCAATATTGGTTCAACCAACGTTGACCTCGTACAGATTAATTCAATTGGCGGATTTATAACAAGCAATTATTTTTATTTAGCTTTAAAAAAATAATTTACCGACCGTACTTTATTTTTTACAAAATCAATATTGGACAAAAAATGTTTGACAAATATTTATGAGCCATGTCAATCATATTGATGTTTGTCAATCGTCTGACGACATTGGATAATTAATCAAAAAGGCCAATCAGTTTGAATATACAGATTGAATATGTTTTGGATTAGGCAAATCCTCAAAAATAAATTGCTTATAAGTTTTAAATATTTTGAATAAACAGTACACATTTGTTTATTTCAATTTTTTTTTTTTCTCAAAACAAGTTAAGCTTTATAAAAAAAATTTGATATTACAAATAAAATTGATTGTTGATTAATAATATTATTATACATACATATTTGTTTGTGTTGCAAATACTGTTACAAATATTATTGAGGCACAATGAAATTTCTCCCAACTATCTTTATTGACTTTTAAAAGTAAACATTCATTAAATAGAGTACAAATAAGCAAATTTTTTATACGAATATACAAGAATTTTCAAATATTGAATTTTCGGTGAATTACATTTCTTGAATTATACAAAAAAGTAGCTACACGGTAGCCCTTGCTTCCTTCTTTCTGTTAGTGTGCTACGCTGTTTAATAAATTGAAAATAATTAAAAAATAGAAAATGATATTATTTCTTGATTATTTTCTGTTTTGTTTATTATATGACTAAAAATCTTACTCAGGTGTATTTTTATGGCCCTTCCACAGACGTGGGTATTTGTATTGTTAGTATGTTACACTGACCATTATATTTGTACGTCTTTTCGAAATTTGTTTTTGCGAATTTTCCTAAGACGCGGGTAAATTGCGTTTTCATTTATGTAGCCTTCCATTCCCTGACATGGATAATTGTTCCATTAATACCACTATTTCCAATATTTTACCAATTGACAAACATACAGTGGTAGACATTCGTATAAACTCACTATGTTTTTTGAATATTGTTCTAAGAGTAAAGGGTTTTGATTTTTTTCAAGTAGTCTAAATTATGTCTATCATCTTAAATCTGTTGCTAAGATAAACCATTAGTAAAAATTTTAATGGTTTACTTTAATAAATTGAAAAATCTAAATTTCAGGTGGACATTCGTATAAACGCACTTCTGATAATGTACTAAAATAAAAACTAAAATTAGCAATTTTTCATATATTATTTTATTTAATATTTGGTCTGGCCCCGACCTTTCTGAATAACTTCGAAAATTCGAGTAGGCATTGAATTTGTTAAATTTTTGAGGGCTTTCAGATCAATTGTGGCCCAACATTCACGGATGGCACTTTTCAAATCTTTAATTGAATTATATTGCTGTTCATTTCCATAAACTATTCGGGGAAGGCCCTCTAAAGATTTTCGATAGGATTGCAATCAGGACTGCAAGCTCGGCATTCAAGAAGAGGAATGTTTTTCTCGAGAAACCGCGGTGTGGTCTCCTTCGAAGCATGGATCGAGGCATTGTCTTGTTGAAAATTATAATTTTTGTTGATGTTATTATCCAGATAATTTATCAAAACGTCTTCCAAAAGTTTCACGTACATATACGGAAGTTCATTCGTGTCGTTATAAAGCAGATGGGAAGCTCCTCGTTATAAGAAAATGCTCCGCATACCATAACACACCGCCACAAAATTACGCTTCGACCTAACGACGCCATGTTCCTCCAAATTATGCCAGTAGCAACTGTAACAGTCGGGAAAATGCAGATTAATTTTTTTTCCATAAGAAAAAATCACACTCTGTCAATCCGTTATTGACGACATATATTTACGAGCAAATTTGGGCGGATTATTCGTATGCATGGCCGTTAAAAGTGGTTTGATCCAAAATTTTGTCCATTTTATGTTCGGTGAACTATTAAAAATACGGGCAATGTGTCGGGTCGTCACAGGAAGATCCAATGGCCTGCATGATAGACGGTTTCGTGTATAGATCCTTTGCGGATTAGACCTTTCTGGCGAGCTGAGATCTTGGATAGGCAATAGTCCTGATTGCAATCCTATCGAAAATCTTTATAGGGCCTTCCTCGAAAAGTTTATGGAAATGAACAGCAATATAATTCAATTAAAGATGTGAAAAGTGCCATCCGTGAATGTTGGGCCACAATTGATCTGAAAGCCCTCAAAAATTTAACAAATTCAATGCTTCCTCGAATTTTCGAAGTTATTCAGAAAGGTCGGGGCCAGACCAAATATTAAATAAAATAATATATGAAAAATTGCTAATTTTGGTTTTTATTTTAGTACATTATCAGAAGTGCGTTTATACGAATGTCCACCTGAAATTTAGATTTTTCAATTTATTAAAGTAAACCATTAAAATTTTTACTAATGGTTTATCTTATCAACAGATTTAAGATGATAGACATAATTTAGACTACTTGAAAAAAATCAAAACACTTTACTCTTAGAACAATATTCAAAAAACATAGTGCGTTTATACGAATGTCTACCACTGTAGAATGTTCAAGATAGAAAAGGAAGACGAGCGGAGCGAAACATATAAAGAGATTGGGCGGTCATAGACAGACAGTATTGGGTTTGGCTGTGGTCACCCACCAGGGTTCAGTACCTGCAAACGAATTGAATGCAGTCGTCATCGTCGCACAGTTCTCGCATAAAACGTTCTGTTGAACCTTGAGGGTGACCAAGACTCATAGCTTATCCCACTTTAAAGACAAAGCAACATTAGAAACATTATTTAGGGGAGTATTTAATTGGGCCTATGAATAAAGGTATTTAGCCAGGCGACAGCTCGAGATACGAGATAGTAAACCATCTCTGGCTCAACCCAAACAGCGAAATTTTTAATCGCTTTCTTCCCACTTTTGAATGATTCGGGAGTAACCGGTTCGGGTCCGATACATTTTTTCCGAGTTACAGCTTTGGCTAACGAATCGGTGATATGTTGTTCGAAAAAAGAAAATTGATGGTGGAAATGGTGAAGGGATTGTCTAATGAATTAAGTACGTATTTGCATACAGAAAACAATATTTTTATTTTTTACATCGTAATTCAAAGTTTCAATTAGAGCATGTGTTAGTGCAATTATTTCCACTTGTCGAGATTACCGGATGATCTATGACCAAGCGAAGGACAGTAGATGCCAAATTCTGCGCTACATTCAGAACAAGAGCCGTCAGAAAATAAGAATATTGACTCCGACAATTATTTTATTATAATCTGCAACCTCCACTGAACCCTCGATGGACGAGCCAACAAAAAAAGTATTTAGTAAAATTTAATTAAAGCATCATTTTACCATTAACCTTATCAATTTCCGTTAAGTTGTGCGATATAAAATTTTAGATTAACCACTGTCCACCACGCTACAGAAGGATTTGATAGCACTGGATGATATAGAACATCTTGGTTTTAGTTTTTGAATCATTAACGATTATGACACAACTAGGAAAGTGCACAGATATAAGTAGTCACTCGTCTCTTATTCCGAGGAGGAACTTGCCATTATGTAAACGAACGGCATCAATTCTACAAACATCATTTTTAGTCAGAGCTTTATTAAGTTTAGCTACGGCAGACCATTCCAATCAGATTGAAGATTAGTTTTATTAGCTCTATACTTTCCCTTTTCTTGTTTGTTTCTTTAACCTTTTAAGGTCAGAGCACCAGCAGGGTTTGTCGAAGTATTTTGGTTAGTGACAAGTGAACTAGAGTTATCGAAAGCAGCAGAAATTGTTTTCGTTAGCGCCGATGCTTGCAATTCAATGTCTTTAGCCGACCGAATACTTCTTGGAGGATCAATTGAAACAAGTTTAGAAGATAAAAATTTCCAACCAGTTAATTTGGCTTGCCGAATTGTGATATTCTGAATTCAAATTAGAGATTAGTAGATCAGTTTGAGTCTCTAGATCTAAAGGTAATTGAAAAGCAGAATGGACAGTTCTAACTCCTACTATTAATATCGAATTTTTGCGAGAAATATGCTTTCTGGTGCACCTAAGAAAAAGATTATCCCTATTGTTTATCGTAAGCAGTTTCTATTTCGCAATTAATAATGGTTTATTTGGAAGTAACGTTGAACTCAGCGTCAATAATGTCAACATTTATTTCTTCGATCATTTCCTGACTAACATGATTTGCACTCGGTTAGATGTAGGTACACCACATCAAAGAGCAATTTTACTGACATTGACAAGATAATATAAAAATTAGTACCTTATTAAAGGTTGATTGATTATATTCAGCATTTACATGCATCCTCTGCTCTAAAAGCATTTGCCCTCCATCGAGGACATTTCAATTTTTCTAAAAATTGTTGGGTTACTACCTGGCAACTAACATCCGAAAACTGCTAAATTAAATTAAAAAACAGTGCGCAGTGAGAGACAAAGCTGAGCAACGGGATCATTGGTCTCATGTTTATACTTCTCAAAAAAGTAGACAATGAAAGCAAAACTAGATGGGCACAACAGAATGCGATGTACATTTTCCTATCGACGATTTTTTATATTTCTTAGACAAAAGGGTTTTTTAACTTTACTGAAAATAATGTCTTGTAAGTGATCTCCTTCTTGTGTACGGCAAGCTGTCGTTTTATACCAAAATTTTCGATCACATTCTGGCATAACTGCGGCTCAATTTCTTGAATACAACTAGTAATATTCTCCTTTAGGTCATTAATTGTTTCTTTTGCCTTTAAATAGCCCCACAGAAAAAATTCTGGAGGTATTAGATCGCAAGATCTTAAGCGGCCTTCTTCGAGAAATTATTAGATTACCAAAGCGTTCGCACAAAAGATCAATTGTTTCTGTCACCGTCCTGCTGAAACCACATATTCTTACCTTATAATTCGTCAAACAAAAAAATTCGTAATCATATTCCGATATCGAAGTACATTTACAGTAACAGCAATTGAAGCAATTGATTTCGCTTTCAAAAAAATAGGGTCCGATTAATCCACCAGCCCAAAAACCACACCAGACAATCACCTTCTGTGAATGCATCGGTTTTTATATTATTTCTCGTGAATTTTATTCACCTCAGATTTAACAATTTTGTTTGAATCCACCCAGTTCAAAATTTGCTTCGTCGCTAAAGGTAACTTTGTTGAAAAAATTTGCATTTTCAAATTTTTTTGTAAGGCACAATTAGCGAATTGAGGATGTAATCCAAAGTCTGATAGCTTTATTTTTTGAGTTATCTGAATCTTATATGCCTTCAAATGAAGTTCTTTGTGCAAAATTCTGAATGAAGTGGTAGGTGGAATGTGTAATTGCTGCGTGAACGATGGCGAATTGATGGTTTTAAACTTTCGTTTTCACTAACACTTACAGCAGCAATATTTTCTTCTGAACGACCACTGCGATGATATATTTTGCTTTTTTAATCCTTTACCGAAATAGTTTCCAGAAATTTTGAAACAATTTTTCGAATTGCCACAACTGACGAACAATTTTATTCCATATTCTGTACGGATTTTTCGTACAACTTCTACATAACTTTAGAAGAACTGGTTCAAATTACGAATCAGGTGATTTTTGATGATGTATACCTGTGTTTTGTATCAGTGGAAAGAATTCGCGAATAAATCGATTGACATGCAGAGAAACCATATCAAGAAATCAAAGCGGTGCTTCAATTGCCTATCTGTGACACACACTCTTACTAGTGTAAATCAAAAAAAAGTTGACAAATATGTACAAAGGAGCATCAAACATTGGTGTACATAAATTCAACAGATTCTAGTTTAACTGCAAAGGCATCCGACCTGTCAGCAAAGGAACCTGGAGACAAATTTCAACCTACTAGCGGGCAAACCGAGACGTTATTAGTATAATAAATACTAGCAACACTCTTGGCAAAGGTAAAAGATTAGTGCGGAAATCGAATAACTTGCAGGGTGGTATTGGATTCTGGGTCTCAACTATCGTTTGCCTCGGAAGCCTGTCTCGGTTAAGATTGCCAAAATTGAATGGACGTTTTTCAGTGTCTGCTATCGGTGAAAGTCGAACAGATTCCACAAAGAGCATTACATTAACCCCTTAAGGACCGATTTTTTTTAAGAAATATATTATGTAAACAAATAATACGTAGAAAAATTAAAATAATCAATAATTTAATTCTGTACGGTAAACCTGGAAGCATGGGTTGTTTCACACATAACGCAACATTACAAGGTTTACAATATTCGAGCTTCTCCTCTTTTTTTATATAGTATGTCCCGAGTTATCTCGGGCCTGGTCCTTAAAGGGTTAATCCAGATGACAAGCCTAAACAACTACAACTCAGAATTTTATGTGTAAGTCTTTTATGTGTACCAACACCAAACCAAAACGATTTAAGTCTATTGACTGGCATTGAGTTAGCATAGATCTCGAAACAAACAAACAACTAGTAGATGTTTTATTGAAGTCGGATGTAGTTTCTCGAATCTCAGACGATGGCAAAAAGATCAAATTGTTGCACAACAGACCTTATTTGAAAGAGTTTTTGGTTAGATGTCAAGTTGATATTCGAACCAACAACGCTATTATTGTCTTCAATATCAGATAATCCAGCTGATTTCAATACAGAGAAAAGTTTGAGAGCGTTTTGCTGGATGCAATGGATTTGACTGCCGCCCCCATAATTTACGAAAATTCAGGTGGATTAAAATGCCAATTGATCTTAGCTCACTTCAGAGTAAATGTTGCATAGAAAATTGCGTTGAACAATAAATCGTCTTAAAGTTACCCAAAACGCTTCAGTGTTGTTAGGTAGTGTACTAATTCTACATGCACCGCCTTGATCCTTCTTGCATTTATTTTAGTATTTTTAAAAAATATTCTTGGTTGTCTTTATTAAACGATTGTCTCCGTTATAGGTACTTGCTACTGTTATATAATATTCATAAGTACCAGAATAATACAAAATACTCGTATAAGGTTCGTGTTGGCAACATCTCCTCATAAAGATTACTTTTAATTTAACAAAACAAAATTCATAGTTCTATATTTTATTAGTTCTATATTATAAGTTTTAGCATCTAATCAAATTTTTGCGTGTAACAACCTTCACCTGTCGTCCAAATCTCGTATTATAATTTGAAACATTTCGACTATCATTACCTCCAACATCAATTAAACTGTTTTTCTAATCGGTGGTCTTGCAACTGACACTAGGTTTGGTGGCAAAACAAGTGAATTAGATTTTTGAACTTTCCTGTACCATCAAACAAATCACCGTATTTTCTAAGAATTTCTTATTACTATACCTAATTTACCACATATTTCATAACCTAATGTACCTGATTTAGTATTACTCGCCACAAATTTTTCCATTGTAAACTTATTTAGTAAGCCTCACTTCATAACCACCATTATGCTTCTAATTTTGTAGAGTAATACCTTAATTTATCAGAACTAGATTTTAATTTCGAAAACATTTTCACTGGAAGAATGTTGCATCAGTTCCCGCATCTAACTTAACTTCAACAATTACATTATTTATTTTAATGTTTTCCACTCACGTGTTATTAATTTCATTTATACTGCCTGTGCGATTAATTGCATCTACAAATAAATCATCAATATCGCTAAGCTTATGTTAATTTGTTTTAACCATTTAAAGCATTACTAAACCGACCGCGAATACCACAAGCATTTTATACTATTACTACAGGCACCGAAATGAACTTGACTAGGATAACAGTTTTGAAAGTTCCTACCTTTATTTTGTTTTTCATTTTGATTTGAATGATGATTCTGATTTTCTTCTACTGATCTTGATGATGTTAACATTTTGCCCCCTAAAAACTTTCAGTTGTACTTGTTGATTCGTTTATGCGGCAATATTAATTGTTTTTATTATTTAATTCTTACAGCGGCTTGTAGTATAAACCCATCACTATTTTTTATCACTTAAAGTAGATTCCTCTTGTTCCCCAAACACACAATCTGTGACCAATTTTTCAACTTTGTTAAAAAATAGTCTAACGTTTCTAACTCATTCTGAATATATGTAGCTGTTGAGTAAATATTTGTAATATAAAATATTTTTTTCTCGGTTTACAATATTTTCTAAATGCTTCTAACGTGTCCTGGATATCTCTGCTTTGTACTGGCTTGTAAATTTTGTGTCTGCTAAGCACCTCTGGTAGGTCGTACTTTAGTATTTTCAAGAACCACGCTTATAGCATTGTAAACATCAGGTAATTTGTCGCAAAATGTATGAATTTCTAACCTTGCTTGTGCCAACAACTATATTGGTAAAATACTACTTCCTAGTTAGATTTCAAATCATCCATTATTTGCGTCTACTTGGATACTTTTTCTGATCCCATTCTAACTTGGAAAGCCAAAGAGAGATTGAAGAAGAATCTTGAACCTTACTGTAGTCGGCGCCAACCAACCTAATCTGATCAAATATTTTATCCCTATCGGATAGAATGCTTCTTTTGGTTAGAGATTTAGTAGTGGATAGATGCTTGGTGAAATGAAATCGATCCTGTTGTGAATTCCAAAGGAACTAGATAACTTTGGAGCTTTGGTCGGTGTTTCTACCTTGGTTTAGTCTTGCTAGTTCCTTATCGAGTGGATGCGGTACCGTAAGTTACCGTTGGAAGCCCACAGAATCATTTAGGTTCTGCCTGAAACAACACATTGGTTCTCTTAGTCTTCATTATTCGATAATATCGGCACCCATGACAAAGAAATGTTCTTGAAACTGTAAAATAATTTCGAAGGTACTTGATTTTATTGTCACTCTTACTAAGAGTATATAGTAGTGCATGTGCATCAATTAGCGAAGCGGTTAACCAGTGCAGGGTATATCTTCCTTGAAAACTCAGTGACATGGTAAAAATTCACAAGTATCTTTGATTGCTCTGTCTGAACTCAACATATAGTACTCCTGCAAGAACGATCGATGCATCTTTTAATATTCTTCGTTTTTGATAAATTTTTTCTCCATGGCATGCAGTATGCTTTGTTAGACTGAGCAATATTTCTACGCTGAAGAGGTTCATAAAAACATAACCTCATAACAAATCTTCCATTGACGTCCCTGACTGTGTCAGCAACAAAATGGGTTTCATTTATTCTTAATCTGTCCGTTTTAATTGCTCCGGAATCTCCTCCAATTCCCAGAATTGAACGTCTCCTCCAATTCCCAGAATTGGATGTCAAATTGTTACATAGGATGAGACTGTGTTTGCACAAATCAAGGCCATACTAAATTCAAGGCCACTGCTCACAATTTTTATTCGGTTATTCTGTGACTTATATTCCAGAAGTTGAAACAGTATTAAACAATCAATACAACAATGTCCAATAATTATCACGACACTTTTGGAATTGGTGGCAAAAAGAATATCTATGTAGTGATCCTTCAGAAGCGAGCAAAGTGGCACACGGAAGCTAGCAATGTTTTGAGTGACGATCTCTTTATACATATTGCCTAACGAAAGATCACCTCCACCCAAATGGTGTCTAGGTAAAGTCCAAAGAGTGTTTCCTGTTAAAGACGGAAAAATTCGTGTCCGGTAATATATTCATCCAAGAGTATATTAAATGTCAAGCTGATTAAATGTTAAAATAGTATATGTAAGTCGATGACGATTTAATAATTTGAGAAACCTTGATTTCAACGGCAACTATAGCAATCGAAATTACACGGAAGAAAACCCAATTAACCATCTGTAAAACCAGATTTCTCATTTTTTGTTAAGTAAATGAATCGTTTAACTGAGCATCATTTTAGTTCTAAGATGTTCAGGCCTATACAGGAAAAGTTTCTGGGTCACTACAAAATCGACCATCGAAATTTACCTGGCTCCAACACACGATCTGCCAATTGATTCACTATTTCTTATCACTGGGTGATTTTCTACTGTTATCTTGTCCCATAAACGTTTCTCGTTCTGCATCCCAAATCTAAAAATGTAAAATCGAGGTATCTTCCTCGCAGAGGTCAAAATATACGGTTAAGTTTGTATTTCACGGGCTCCAACTGACTATCTCATGTTCTCTGTGACTCTCCAATATATGGGGAATGGGAAGATCCGCCAGGCAACTTTAAGCACATGCTTGCTTATATTATGTATAGTTAATCAAAAAACTAGAAGGTGTTCTTTTACTGGGATCGTCCCAAATAATGCTATACTCACGGGCAGAGAAAAAGGGTCGTCCTAAAAAAAAATTTTTTAATGCGAATATCTCGCACATAATGTCTAATTAATTATGCGGCTGAGTTTTTTTTGCTTATCCCACATGGCTTATAACTAAATTTTGAAATGTGAATACCTCTTGAATCGCACTAGCCGAGAACTTGAAACAAAAATCTGAACCGAACTGAACCTGATTGGAGCCAAATCTTATTCACCGATGAATCGAGATTTTGCTTGCGGTCTCCTGATAGACAGAATGAGTGTGGCTTGGACCGGGTGAGCGTTACGCCCCATGCACCTTCAGCGAAAGGGTTCGAGGCGGATCAGTCATGGTATGGGCGGAAATTTCGATTTAAATACGCACCGAGCTTTACCTGGTTTCAACGGGATCTTTAACGGCCGATCGCTGTATTAACGAAATTTTGAAAGCGTATGTTGTTCGGCGATAATTTTGTGCTACTGCACGATAATACAAGATGTTGCCTCATGTTGCCAGACTCGTGAATATACTTAGCAGATGTAAATATTTGGAAGATGACATGGCCTACAAGAAGTCCCGATTTGAATACTATAGAACATGTTTAGGACATTCTTGGTAAAATAATTCGGCCTTGTATTCCAGCTCCGAATACGAGGAAACAACTTCGATGCGCGCTCTTAAGCGCTCAACTGATGTTTGGGACGGAGTATGACTTCGTTTATTCAAGCTCAGGGGGAGGGGTGGACAATACACGCTATTAAATTTGTTTTATTGGTTAATTATGATTTTGTTGTTGTGTTTATGCTTGTGAATATTTAAATAAAATCCTCAACTACATGACGTGTAGAAAGAGCTGTGGGGCTGGCTATTTGTGAATTCGATTCGAATGTATTCGAGTCTTCGAAAAATCAGATTCTTATTTGAATTGAATCAGATTCATTCGTTCATTTTTTATTTAAATCAAATACGAATCTTATACTTATAAGAATCGAATACATGCGAATCTAATTCAGAAATAGCCCCCAGGTTTTACTCACATTTTCTAAGTTTCCAGTTAATGCGGTTCAAAAGATATTCGCATAAAAAAAAATTTTTTTGAGGGTGGCCATGCAAATTCTAACTTTAACATATGTATATGTCACTTATTGATTGGTCAACATTTTTCCCTAATTGCAGTGATATGTGATCGAAATCAAAGAATTGTTATCGGGGATTATTAGAACACGATTTTTTTATCAGAATTTTCCGTTTTTCGGGGTACAAGAAGTACTATGGGGGACTTGTTAGTGCTCGTAAAAATATCGTCAGTGATGTGTTGTTCTCTGACCCAAAATTTGAATATATATCAAATTACATCTTATTATCAAGAATTCGGATTTTGTCGTCTGTCTATGGTGATTGTAGTTTTTCCGACTAAATCGCCCCGAATAATTTGAACAGCCAATCTTTTACAATGCAAAATGTTTTATTTGTAGCATAAATTTCTAACTTAAGTCGGAACAACTCAAACACACTAATTTTTATAAATTTTATTGCATGGTGATTAGACCTATTTGATAACATATATTGACTGTATCGCGCGCGCGATCCCCTATATGTACATATTGACTTTACATTAATATTACATAACTAAAAAACTAATACACTTTCTTTTTTCTTTCTCTCTCGTTTCAGGTAAGCAATCAATTTTAAATTATGTTAGTTAAGAAAATAATAAATAACGTAAAGGTAAGATCTACAGTATGATGAAAGTAAATCGTGAAAAATTAAACTTCCAATTACTAGTTACTAAACATAATCATACATAACCCTTATTTATAGCATACCAACAATTATTATTATTTTTATACATAATTCACAAGTACATCACAAGAGTCAAGAACTAAGTTTTCCCAAGCGATAAATTTTAATTAAAATAATTACGGATTCGATCAGAATTAAATATATATGAAAAAAAAAATTACTCAACTCGATCTTTTAATAAAAATAATAATAAATCAACAACAACAAATTTCTATTTCTAAAATACTAAAGAATTTTTACTTGTTATTTCGAAGACGAAATGAGTTCAAATTTATAATTCAGCAGTGTATATAGTAATAAAGTTTCTTGTATATGGTTATAGTATATGACATAGTTACCAAAATTTTGGTTTTGTTTAGTTTTCTGTTGTTTTATTATAAATCAAAAGTTCAAGAAGATGCTATACTTAGTTTCAAAAGACTTATGCATCGTATTTAACGGTGTTTTTGAATCTTAACAATATACGTATAATATTCTTAATCTGACTATTTGAATAAATTCTTAATCATTCAATAAAGTTCTTTATGTAGGTTAGATTAGGCGCGCACTTAGAATATAAACGACGAATTTTAAAGTATTATCTCTGTATTACCAATGAATTTTAATAATCCTCTGTATAATATATTTACATGACTATTATTCAAGCTACCCTCAGGTGTAAGCAATTATAAATTGTTGTTATTTTTGTTAAATTATCGCCAACAAAAATTTTTAATATTTAATTAAAAACTACTAGTTTAGTAATTATAGCTATTTCATATACATAAATACATAAATTAATTCTCATGCAACAAAACATTGATTACGTAAGTATTTTTCTAGTTCCCTGTATATGCATGCATATGGTAGTATAGCAACATAGATACATGTAGATATTGATTGAATGCAAAAAATTGATATAAAAAATATTTTTATAATAATTTTAGTTTGGGTGGGAAGTCGAAAGGTTTTCGTTGCCACAACATATTTTATTGTTAGATGTAATTTTTAGACGAGTCTAAAATAAATAATGTACAAAAAAAACTAGAACTCATTTCGACAAAGACAATTAAATTTAATACATATTATTGTTGTTGTGTGTTTTAATTTAATTGACCTGTAACCTCGTTTTTTTATTTTTGTGTAATGCAACATGGATATGTAGGTAATAGACATTTGTATGTTTAGAATCTTATCCGGTCGTGACATTTTATCATAGTGAATTAAGTTATTTATGGATGAGTTTTAAATTCTAGCTAGATGAAATATTAAAATTTGACATGGTTTTATTTTTGAGTGAATCATTTACAAACACTTCACAAAAAAATTATCATCTTATTGACATTGATTTGCTTGTAATCTCATGAAACTGGAGAATTGTCTAGAATGGTTAAATTTTGCAAGCTTAACCATATTGGAAAGTTTATAATTTAATTCTATCAAATATTAGTTCATTGGTTTAGTGTACAATTTCTATGAATTTGGCATTTTTTTAAATTTCAAAATTAGGGATTAAATTAAGTAAAAGTTGCAAGCAAAATTAAGGCAGTAAAAGTCAATTCAAAAATTTACTCAATGTAAGTCAAAAATCACAATTTAAAAGCCAAATCAAAGCCAATGTCAATTCAACATGCAAGTTGAAATGTTAATTCTAATTAATTCATTTCAAAAAAATTGAGGTATGGTCAACACAACTTTCTTTTACGAACGGGGAATTTTGAGCAACTGACTAAGTAAATGTCTTACAAATTAATTTGGAACATTTTATACTTAATAGTTGTCCTGTAAATCTTATATTTTTGAAATATTTGTTTCCGGTGGCCGATTTTCACTAAAATTCACTGGGACACCTCCTCATTTACATATAAGAACCTTAACTATAAAGTTTCAGTTCGATTGGTTAAATCATCTCTGAAGAGAGAACGCATACAGAGAGACAACACTTTGAACCCCAATTTATCGGGCTTGGGGGACCCCAAAACGAATAAATCTCCAAAAATCTCGAGGTTGAAAATTTTGATGATTACTAAATTTTATTTTACTAACGTAAAAGAAAGTAATTTGAAGCCGTAAAGACAAATCATAAATGCAAGTTAAAAATGAAGGCAGCTACCCTTTTGGTTTAGCAGCAAATTTAACACCGGAACAGGGAAGGACGACACAAAATATTTTATTCCACACACTAAACTTTTAAAATCTCATTGGATTAACTAATTCTGTTCGTGCTATAAGTTATTGATAAAATATTAGGCAACAAATATTTGCATATAAATTCAACGTTAAATTCCGAAATCATTTTAGTAAAGTGTCAAATATAAGTATTTCCACTAAATGTTGCATGCAAAAATTATGCATTTAAATACAAGAATTTGGTTGCAATATTCCACGATGGAATACAAGACAATAAATATTTCCTAATCGTCCAAAAAGCAAACAAAAATATATTCGTCAAGCAAATAGAAATCGATCTTTTACTATTTATGAATTGTTTACAAAATGTTTTAACCTTAAATCTTTGTTGATTTGTAATAATATGACATCGTATAACTTTAGCTGCCAGTGGTTAAGATGAATTTGTAATTTTGAAGGTGAAATTTACATAATAAAAATCAACGATATTATTATTTGCTTTGTGTGTAATCCGTAAGTCGGTTAAAAATACTTTGAGCCTCGCCAATTATTTATGTATGTATTAAGAAATCGCACATCTCTAACATTCTACTATGTATATACATACTTGATCTTCTTGACCAAAAAACAAAACCTCAAGAAACCATCTCACGCGAGAGAGAAGATATAAATTAGGAAAATTTGAAATCTTAAAAGTAAAAGTACATAGTCTTATTCAATATATAAATATAAAGTTTTCGATGAGAGCTTCAAATCACCATCAGATACAGTAGTGTTGGTAACCGTTTCAAAAAAATTTACAAAACATAACACTAATAAGACGTTGGTTACTGTTAGACCTTATACAAAAGCATACGTATTTATATTTGTTGTATAGAAGAGATTTATTTTAATTAAACCGATTCAACCGTGCTTTAAACAGATACATAGTAGCAACACACATAAAAAATTAGAATAAAATTTGAATATGTTTGATTTATAAACGTGAGATGCGCGATTGTGTCTCCATACCTATACATACAATAAAGCATTTTAACGAATTTAAACATAAGTTTCTTACAAGTTATCAACCCACATCGATACTAATTTATGCTAATTTAATTTATGAGAAGTTTGATTACGTAGGATATACCTTTACAAGTATTTCCGGCTGTAATTATAAAACAAAAATCATCATCAATGTGTTTTGTTTATGTAGCACAGTTCAGGGTATGCTAAGGTTGCATTTATTTTTGTTTGACAATGATGATGGTGGGCTTCACTATATTTAACCGCAACAGAGCGACCTTGCTGATTTTATCATACAAAATTTATGTGATTTTTATCCAACTGTTTGAAGACGATCATGAGAAATGTATATTTAGCGCTCATGAATTTGTATTTACAACTTGTGGTGGAATTTGTAATTTAGATAACAATTTTTAAAGTTATTAAATATTTTGGATTTAACGATATTTTCAAATTCGTAATTCTTATTCTGAAAAAGTGAAGTTATCTCAATGTATTAAGTGGACGGTGGCCTAATATTAGATATTTTATAAAAACACTTTCCAAACTATTTTTTGTGAGTCTAATTCTTAAGGTCAATCTTATGTTAACCTTCTTTGTTGTTCAGATAATTTCTCAGAGAGCAATAATCGATACAAAGACCTGTTACTTTCTTTGAAAGTGGTGTATGGTGAAAAGTACAGCCGATCAAACGAACTAATTCAACCAAAAGTGTTAATTTCACATTCAAAAAAGATAACTTAAATTTTTTTTTTCAATTTCGTACGTAAATTTTATTCGCGCGGTAAAGAAAAATATTAACTATTAGTTAGCTAATGTGTGGACAAATGGTGAACCCATCGATGACTTGAAGCTTCTTCCGTTAAATTTAAATTCAGTGTGAATGTGTGATCAAGAACAAATTTTAAAAAATTTTAATCCACATTGGTTTTAATGGTTAATTTTATATCATTCCATAATTTATCAATCAACTCTAAAATTAAATTTGAACCCACATTAGAAAACATCGAAACTAATATACAGGGTGGCCCATTTTAATCCATCCACAGAAATAACTCTTCAAAATTTGTCTGAACTTTAAGGTATAGGATCAAGATCATTTAGAGGTCAAGTCAATTCTTTTAAATAGGAACCCTTATTTTTGACTCCGGAAATAGAAAGTTTACGTCCGAATATGTATTTTCCATGACCTCTCAAGGCCATCTGAACGTTACTTTATGTTCTAGATTTAATCATTTTATCATTTTTGACCTCCAAAGGTCACCAGAAGGTCAAAAACTGCTTATTTGTGAAAATCATTCAAATAAAAGGTGGTATGACCAACATTTTTTTAAATGAAACTAAACTTAGAAGGGAGAATGCGTTTTCCGGTGACATTTAGCTTGAATTTTGACCTTCAGATCACCTTGGGAGGTCAAGGTCATTAATCGGTGTCTCCCATCGAACCGTACAATTTTTGTTTAAAACTTTTTTTCGGATAAGGCGTTCCTGAAGAGTTATTTCCGTGGATTGTTTAAAATGGGCCACCCTGTATAATACGTGACAGACTAATATTTGGGATTTTAATTTTGAAATCTTCCGGATTTTTTACAGCCGAAAAATTATGACCAATTTAAAATATTTGACCAAAAATTTAGACAAATTTTATAATGCTGAACCAACAACATAGTTAACAATTGGGTCTCAAAGAATTGCCGTCTCGGTGTACTTTAGGGTAGAGCCGTACCATTGCAAAAAAATTATTGATTTTTGCTAATCGTTTCCATCATGAAATAATTCGGTTTAGATTTGTGTGTATTGACGTAATACCTAGTTTGTTCCTTATCTTGACGTACGTGTTGTCTGATAAGAGCAAGTCCATTTGTTCAACATACTCGTTACTTTAATATTTAACATTATTCTTATCAGCTTTCAACGTATACACGTCGGCGTTGTTGCATAAATATCGTTTAGTTTTGTGAGCTTGTCAAATTTGTAGTATTTCGTCCTTACTCAAATGCTCTTTTAATGACGTTCATTTATATTTTGACGATTTTCTCACTAATACAGATTTTGATACTGCTGACCCAGAAGCTATTATTAAGCAAAATTATTGAGGAGTACAATCATTTAATCGAAAAATGTAGAGTAGTTAAAAGTGTTATTGCAAACTTGAAGAAAAATTCTTACTTCTGGATGACATATAACTTATAAGGAAGCTCATTGGGAAACGGAACCGAATTTTAAACAAATACAAATTAAACTCTAACATAGAAATTCGAAATCAACTTCACGCTTTTAAATAGTAGTAGTAAGAGTAGTGTGCTTGACAATATTCGTAATTTGGTTTTAAAACATAACGCTTTCATTTTCCCCGAAATTCTGGATAGCCTTATTTTAATCAAATTTTTGAAACTGGTGAATTTCCCAATCATCTAAAAATTGCTTAGTCAGTTGTGCCAGTTTTTATAGTGAAATGGCTCTTGCAGAGATGACAAATCTAATTTATAATGCTTTTAATCTTAAGGAGCTCTATTTCTTGATCTCAAAAAAGCATTTGACACCATTGATCACAAATTACTTCTTGATAAATGTATCATATATTGCTAGTGTAGGTGAGATTAATGTATTTTGCATTTATTCATCACAAATACTTGGTCTAAAACGACCAAAGTATTGAAATCTTGTCAAAAATGACGAAAAATTTGGTTGGTCCAAAACCACTTTTTTCGACGTTTTGAAAGTCCCTGAGTCTGAAAAACCAACAAAATAAAATTGTCTGTCTGGATGTCTGTACCAGTGGTATCTCGAGAACGGCTTGTCCGATTTTGAATTTTTTTTCGCCAATCTGTTTCTATGGTCAACGCGGAGATTTGAAAAGCTTTTGGAGACTGTACGTCAAGATGGTGGGGTACCTGCCATACGAATTGACCCAAATACCTGGTTTTATAAATATTTACGATTTTTTTATGATTCCACGACAATTCGCAGAAAAACAATTTGCAGAAAAACATTTCGCAGAAAAAAAAAATACAGAAATTTTGGAAAATGAAGATTTTATCTTACTTATCCAGAATTTTGTGTTGAAATATTTTGGAAAATGGAGATTTTAATTCTAATTTTAATGTTAAATCTCCATTTTCCAGATATTTGCGCGATTTTCTGGGAAATACTATTATTTTTTCTGTAAATTTTCTGTGAATTGTTTTTCTGTGAATTTTTTTTCTGTGAATTGACGGGATACCTTTTTTTATATAATATGCTGGTTTGATTATTGAATTGGGCGTTGAATTTGGAACTGATTTGAAGGTTAAGTTAGGGGTCAATTTGCAGGTTGAGTTGAAGTTGAGTTGGAGTTGAGTCGGGGTTGAATTAGGATGTAGTGAGTAGTTAACAAATTTTTTATATGATAGAACTTGTCTATTTATCAACCGATTATTATGAAATTTGACATGTGTGTCGGAAATGGGAATCTAAAATGATTTATGGATAAAGTTCTGGAATATGGCCAAGTATGATGGAAGTTGCCTATTTTTTAACCGATTAAGATGAAATTCGACATGTGCGTTGGAAATGGTATTCTAAAATGGTTTTTGGATGAAGTTCTGGAATATGTCCAAGTATGATGGAACATGACTATTTCTCATCACATGTGTGTTGAAAATGGGATTCTAAAATTGTTTTGGATGAAGTTCTGCAATATGGCCAAGTATGATGGAACTTGCCCATTTCCAAACCGATTACCGTGAAATTCGATATGTTTATTGGAAATGGGGCTCTAAAATGTTTTTTGGATGTAGTTTTGCGATTCCAAAATGATTTCTGGATGAAGTTCTGGAATATGGCCAAGTATGATGGAACTTGCTCATTTCTCAACCGATTATGATGAAATTCGACATGTGTATTGGAAATGGGATTCTAAATTGAGTTTTGGATGAAATTCTGAAATATGGCCAAGTAGGAAGGAACTTGGCTATTCCTTACCCGATTTTAATGAAATTTGACATGTGCGTTGTAAATGGGATTCTAAAATGATATTTGGATAAAGTTCTGGAATATGGTCAGTTACATGTTTAGAAATATCAGTATAATTTTGTATACTACTTTCGGTATAAAGTTCTAGAATACGATTTTTCGTGTAAAATTGGATGCCTATACCCATGTTACTGAACCTCTCGACCTGTTTGGCTGTTGTTGTATAAGTCAATATATGTTGGTTAAAATAGAAATCAATACTGTCAAAACTGTCACACCAACTTTATGACACATGTAATTAAATATTTTATCACTTTGGTCAAAAAAATAGGATGGTCCGAATCTTTTGCACGTCACTATATATATATAATACAAAAAATTGAATGTATCATCTTTTCTCTCTGATTTAGTTCACTAGCGAATTACAATCTTGTAATTTTTTGTTTGTAGTTTAAATAAATAAATAAATATTTATTATGTAAGATGCCGATTAGCCGAAAACATTTTGAATTTTAAGAAACCATTTTAAAACAGAACTCCTTTGAAATTTCGTAGAACTTGCTGAGGTATATGAACAGAATTTTAGGTTTACTAATCGGAATTTAAAATTTGCCATACTAATTTTTGAAGATTCCTAAAGATATCCTAGCCAATTCCAAATGGTTACGGAAGTAGAAAGTTCAACGATTTTTTCACTTCTCTAAACTTTGACAATTATCTAAAGAGCGATTTGTAAGCATCATAGAGAAAGGAGAAATTTTGGACGTAAATAAAATAAAATTAAATAACCTCGCATCAACAAAACCCCAAATCATTTGATTATTTTTCAAGCCGAATTACACAACTCTGAATTTGAAATTTTAAAATACAAAATTCCATGTTAACTTAAGTTTAAAATTTAAATTATCGAATTTTATTTTTTTTTTAATATTTAAGTCATTTAACTTTGGACATAAAACGCCGAATATTCAATACAAAATTCTGAAATTCAAGAAGGCAGCAACTAATTAATTAAGATAGTTTTGAGTTTTAAAGAATCAATGTTCTAAGTTGCAGTCAACGTACAACGTAAGACTATTCAAACCACCGGTGTTTTATTTAAATTTCCAAATCTGCCTAGACAATTTTATAGATAACGTAATTCTGTTAATTGATTTCAAACCAAATGTGTTTACCCCTTAAGTTAAGAAACGAAGAAAAATAATTCCACCGTCATTATTTCATTTATACAGAGATAACAACGATAAACTACAATTTTTTTTTTATAAAAATCTAACGAAAATATCGAACAACAGCTGTGGCATTTAATCGTGCCCGACGTAATTCATTGGAATTTATTTAGCAATGCAAACAATTAAGCCATTGCTTGAAAATATACCAATATACATAAATAACTTTATTATTATCGGTATTACTCAATCACTGATAAGGCAATAATTTGACATATCGTGCAAAAAATTGATCGTCGCGGTTTTGATAACTTTTACCCCAAACTGTATATTATACTCAAAAATCACACTCTTAAATCGTATTTGTAATGTAATTTTTAAGTACAATACAAAAATAATGTCTTATATATGTAGATAGGTATATCGCGTTAGTAGAGTTTTATAAGTATCAATATAAAAGATAGAAACTATTTTTTAATTGTTAATAATAAAAATCTAGTTGTTGGTCATTTTATAAGTATTTTATTATATTTGTATGTAATAAAACCACCACCACTCTGTTTTCATATTCATAAATCGTGAAATTAGTTTAAAAAGCCAAACAGGGTTAAAATAATTTATGCTTGTACATAATATGTATAATAATTATTGCAAAACTACTTAAATAGTTTCGGTTTGTATAAATACAGACATTTTAATTTATGTAAGCCAATAAATTAAATTCACGTTTGTCTATAATTATATAAATAAAACCAAAATTAGATAAATTTTGCAATAAAAAAATTACTTTTGCGAATTAAGCGGCCATGAATCGTGTGTGATTGACAAATTTGAGAGATTTTTTATTTTTATTTAAAAACTCATTGAGATCGGTTTCCAAAAGGGAAACAAATTGCGCGAAGTGCTCTGTCTTAATTGATTTTTAGTGTTTACACTAACACGACCTTGAGGGTCATGTGTAAAGAGGTTTTAGACGAGAATGATGGATAATGAATCATTTATATCAAGAACAGTTTTTGTTGATTTAATAATTTTAATTCACAATGCATACACTCGATTATGATCAAATCACAAATGAACATATTTTTATGTAGATTAAACAAAGAGCTTCCTGTGAATTAGAATCATTTATTTTGAATTCAAATAAATTAAGACTAATTATAAAGGTGGTTTACTTTTTTTACGAAATAAGTTTGTATGCTTATTGCTGCTTGCCCAGTTCAACGGATTTTTTATTAGTCATATTAAGAAAAAAATATATAAAATCATCAGAGCACGACCGAATAAACATATTCAACTCACTGTGAATTAGTGTATCTTCAAGATGTGTTAGATAGTGTGTCTGTTACTTTAACTGTACCGGAAATTGAAGTATTTATGTGTAGGGGTTGATTTGAATGGCGACAAAAGACTGACGACCTCACATATTCGGTACCTAATACAAATTCCGTGATACTTCGAAATGTAACAATTTTATCAGTAAAACAATTTAACACCGCAACTGCTATCATAATCTGACAAGTCCCTTTTAAAATTGTGACGACAAAAATCCATTATTTATGCCTTTTAATTCCATTCGAAATATGTTGGTGTACATATTAGTAAAAAAATATTGTATCAATCTAAAACTAATTTTATAAAAAAAAAATAATTTTCAACAAGAAAAAAAAAGTTAAAGCTATTAACAAGTTAGGTGTTGATAAATAATATTTGCGCTAAATGGCAGATCTTAATTTTAACACATTAAAATTAAACTAATTATAATTTTTTGTTTGCTTCCGTATTACCATGCCACTACTCGTGTGTGTTGTAATATTTTATCGATATAGAAAAAAAATTGTCATTCGCCTTGGTAATATTCTTCATCAACACTTATTAACGATTATTCGTCTTGACTGACTATAAAAAGACGATTATTTTTAGAATAATATAGTCTGGATGAAAAACTGGAAAATTTCCAAAATTTTATATGTTTTATGCATATTATAGGTTCATAAATAATTACTATTCGTGTCTATTATTAATCAAGTTAAGGCGCTTGATTGTGGATAGCGTGTGTGTTAATTAGCAAGTCTCGACAGATTCTGCGATGTCGTAGGTTTTACGAAAAATAACCATTCCTGTACCGCGTCTTAATAAAAATTTTACTTTTATTTTCTTATTAGAAAGTTTTTATTTTATTCACAAACACAATGTCTGACTGAGGACGGTAGAAATGGTTCAGTATCAAAAAATGTTTTATTTTTGTTGTATTTGATAATTTAATATTATGTAGTATTATATTAAAAGAGAAAAGCTATAAAGGTTTTCAATTTCTTTTCAGTTTTCTATACTAAAATAGAAAAAAAATTCCATTTTTAATGCGCACATTATATACCTTCTATAAAATTAATAAAAGTTACAATTTAACGCAACGACGACGCATGGATTTAAAAATCTAATAAAGTTGTTTATCAAAATATTAGGTGACAGACAGACAGACTAACTGACTGACTAGTTCACATCTATACAATTTTTGGGTGATGTGAAAAAATTTTGATTATGAGAAATTTTTATTTCATAGAGGTCACATTCGAAAATTAGTAGAAATTTTTTTTTTTTTTTGATTAAGGTATTTTATTTGTAAATTTATAATTGTCGCATTCACATGACATTTTGGGTGAGTTCACAATTCCATAGTACACACAATTGTGAAAACCGGCAAGTCATGGTGTAAAGAGACAAATTATCATTAAAATAAATGATTTGTAAAAATTGTTTTATATAAATAAATTTATACGATGCTGTGTATTAAGATAAAAGACAAAATTATAGTTTCTGATAAATAACACAACAGCACATTCGATTATTAGCAAGCTTTAAACGAAGGTTAATCACTTGGATGGTAATTTTGAAATAAGTTGAGACATCGTTTAATTTAGCGCTTTAACAAAGTGCAAAAGTATTTTCGACTGCTATCTAACAGACACCATTAAAAAAGCTCATTTGAAGCGATAAAAAAAGGTTATCTATGATGTTGAAAAAATTTTGTTTAATCCCCGGAAACTGCCATAAATCAATTATTTGCTGATAATCCATCATAAATAAGCACTTCAGTAGCAAATTAAATTGATTAATTATTAAATTGTTTACCAAAGGAATACATAAATGGCTTTTCTAATGCTCTGTTAATTAATTTTAGATAATTAGCAAAAATGGTATTTGTGCTTATAAATGATATCAACCAATTAAAATATTAATGCATGGTTTCATTAGGTTTGCTACTTGTAAATACTTTTATGTTTTGAAATAGAATGACAATCAGAAATATGTAAACAAACTCGTGATATTAGGTACTTTTTGTCTGTAATAGTAAACTAAATTCCACATATTTTAAAATTTTCACTTTTTGCAAAGAATAGAATCATACTTAATCAAGTTGTGTTAAAAACTGTGTCAGTTTGCGCATTTTTGTAAACTTATTGCGTAAAGAAGCTGCTATATTTTAAAACAGTGATTCAAAAATAAATTAGGTGAAGATTTTTTACTACAATCTAGCCAATGACAAGGCCAAAATACTCCAGAAATACACCCTTTTTCACTCACTTGATTGGGTTCACTCTTTTTTTGAAACAATTAAAGACACAATTCTTCTTTGAAGATTGAGAGGGTACCTAGTTACAAAAACAAATTATTTCCTATTTTAATTGTTTTGTAATTCTATCTATTTATTTCAATTGATTGGGTTCATTTCACTAATTTAATAATAACTGCTCTCCCTTATAAACGTCTCTTGACAATTAAGCCCTGTTATTTTCAATTACATTCAAGTGCTGCTTTACTTTACTTGCTGGTTACTTTCGATGAATTTTATTCGATAAAAAGGTTTTGGATCCACGATGAATTTGGGTATTGTCTGTCCGCCAAATATCGGTAATTCGGTCCTATATTTCAAAATTATATCCGATGTTGAAAGTGCGATTTTTGGTTTAAATGATGTAGATAAAATTGATATCCGGAACCGTTTCATAAATATAATAATAAATCATAAAAACGGAGCAAATTCAAAAAAGTTATCACCTTTCGAAAATCACATCTTAGGCTATGTTAAACAAGCAAAAACGTTTTTAAGAAATAATCCAGGAATTTTAGTTACACGGGCAGATAAGGGGAATATGTCAGTTGTAACATTGAGAAATGACTATTTAGATAAAATAAATAGTCTTCTTAATGATAATACAAAATACATCCAAATTTCTAAAGACAATTCAATACCAATCCAAACTAAAATCAATTCAATTGTAAAAAAATTTAATGAATCTGGAAATATTGATATAAATACAAAAAAGAACCTTACAAATTATAACTCGGTTATTCCTAAATTAAACGAATTGTCAAAAATTCTTAAACCGAATATGCCTTACAGACTAATTATAAGCTCAGTATATGGTCCAACAGACGGTTTATCAGCATTTTTGGAAAATATTTTGAAACATAGTACATATAGGAAAAACCAGTTCGTTTATAACTAATTCGGAAGATTTCAAACAAAAAATTTGTAATATTACTATCCCTCAAAATTTCCTTTTATTGTGAATGTTGATTGCAAACGTGTATAACATAAACATTATAAGCAATAATTGGAGGAGTATAAAGCAAAATTCAAAAACAAAATTAACGAAAGTTCAATTTTTAATAGCTTTAGATATCGTATTAAATAATTCAGAATTCGCATTTGATAATAAAATTTACAAACAAATTCAGGATTCAGTTCCTCTAAAGAAAAAGTCCAATGTTGTCTATCAGATCCAATGCGAATGTAACGTAACGTATACTGGACAAACGAAACAATTTATTGAAAAACGGTTGTATCAACATAAAAGTGCAGTTTATCGAGATTTAAACCAAAATAGTGCTCTCACTCAACATTTAAAAAATACAAATCATCAAATAACTTTAGATAACGTTAAAATTTTGGAACAGCAAAAAAATTTTAGGAAAAGATCGTTTTTGGAAATGTTACACATAAAATCCAGTGATAACTCAATAAACATTGTTGGAGGTTATGCTTATATTGGTAATTCTTATGATTTATTTATCTAAATTTGGTTGTTTGTCTTATACTTATATGTAATTGATTCATTATATTTTTGTAAAATGTTTCAAATTTAATTCATATTTTGTAAAAGCTTTTTTCATAAAATTTACCACAAGTTTTTTTGTCCCGGTTGGGAAATATTTTTCTAGTCTAGACACACGATTTTTGGTTTCTACGTTTGGTTTCTTTTTGGACGTTTATTTTACACGTATTTAATTTTAATATACAATTTTTCTTAATAAATTTTACCGTATTTTGTCACAAACGAATTAATTTGTATCTTCCATTTTGGAAATTGTCAGCAAACATTTGTTTTCAGTCAACAAACACAAAAAATTGCCCTGAAAAATGAAAATGTAGAAAAATCGTACTAGATTTGGTAGTGAAGCCTACCAATAGATCGATAATTTGACAAATAAAATATGTCAGATTTTTTTTGAGTGTTAAGGAAAACAAACAGCAGTTTATATGAAGCTATCTTAAAATGTTTGAAAATAACTTAATTTTAATAAAAATAATTACAGAAAAAACTCAAACGGCACAAGATTAAACCTAACGAATACGAATTTGCCTTCTTTTTATGTTTTAATTGTTCACACACTTTTCACAAAAAATTTACTTGCTTAGCTTAAAATGACATAAAATGAATACATTTCAATTAAATTTTTATTAAAAAATATTTAATATATGGCTGTAATAATAGAAATAAAATTCCATCTGTGCCACTTCATACAAAAGATATGAAGAATATTTTGATGTTTAATTTGTTTTCCTTAACACAAAAAATCACAATGAAGTTGTCTAGCATTCAATCTATTCGCAGCTAAATTACAAATAGAGACAACTTGCGGAAAAACGCCTGCTATGCGGAATACATGTATTTCATTTCATTTAAAGTATGTAGTGTGCTCTAATTTAAACGCAAGCGTTTTTCCGCACGTCTGTTTTCAGCATAAAACACCAATATTGAACATGAAATTGTTTTGAAAAAACTAAATGTAATTATTGAATTCAATAATTCTGAATTTAATATGAAAATTTTGGGTATGGGGGTTCTCTGTCAAATCGGCCACCTCCCTCCTACGAGATTTTTGAGATAACCTTTTTTGGGCTTAAAATGTTCGTGAACACGTCATGTCTACTTTTTAATGGCGTCGTTGGATTTTCAAAATGGCGGACCAACAATGGCGGAAAAGAGAAAATATCTGAAAGAAACGTAATTTTAATTCTGCTAATTTACTCAAAAGTGTTTTTGGAGTCACCGGTTACTACAAATCTTGTATTAAGTCGAGTTCGATTGAGATTGTCAAGAAATCAAGTTTTTGATGCCCAATCGTACGCACAACTGATTTTGGTTATGTTGGTGAATATTTTTTTGAGATTATATTAACCGTTAGTAAATCTTTAGTTTCATTATGCACAAATTTACACAGATTTTACCACAAAAATAGCCGCCAAAAGTGACCAATTTTTCGACATTCATATGAAGATCGATAGAAACATGTCATTTTCTTGAGTTTTTCGACGAACAGAAAAATGTTGATAACCTGTTTATTCTAAAGGAATTTTAAAATTTGATTTAAAAATGACTAGCTAGTTGCAAAATTGGCTGAATTTTTTTTAAATTTAGAACATTTTGAAAACTCTGTATTTTTCTACACTCTTTATTATTAAGACACTGAAAGTGCAAAGAGTTTTAAAGAAGAACTAAACAAGAATTTATAAACAAACGAAAGTTGCATTGAAACCAAATTTAAATCAAACTACACTATTATTCATTATAATCAGATTAAATTGTATTATTGGATTGGATTACCTATATTTTCAACTAATGAGCACCAATTCTTTATTTTAAAAATAAAATAAATCACGTAGCTGATTTAATGATTTATAACTAGAAAATAACAAGGTAGTGTTTTCCAAAAATTTCTTCAAATTCCAATCAAACTTAAACCACGAGCTATAAAATCATTGTTTTCATACACTATAAACTTTCGAAAAAATTTAAGAAAAATCTGAAACTGTCAGGTCTACAAAATGTATTACTGTGTATCTGTTAAATTTTCACTCAATTAAAAAAGCTCCAAAAGTATATTTATTAATTACTATGATTCCCTTGGAAAGACACAAAATTTTCCATTAACTATTATTGTTGCATATTGTACCTACGAAGAATTAAAAAATTTTCCGTAATTTAAACTTACTTTTTGTTTATCTATAACATGTGCAATAAAATGTAAACAATAATAATAGTTAATAATAAAACTAACTTTTATCACCAACTATAATAATATGTTTTGTGTATAGTAGTAGAAAAATACTCATATTATTCACTCGCTGTATATATTATTTTACATACATACAACTTTAGCGCGCTCACAAAATAAAATAAAAAAATAAAAAGCAGCGGATTTCAAGTAAATTACTTTCCAGTAGAAGAAAAAAGTTTTTTTTTGTTTGTAAACGAATAGTTTTGAATTGATCGTGGCTCGAAATATAACCGTATCAACGTACAAAACGTTAAAAAATATTTAATTTATATTTAACAAAAAAAAAAAAGTTATTTATTTTATTGTTTATTTATAATATTTATTATTAATAATAATAGTGGATTTTATAAATATTGTGTATGTGGTGATTTAGTGTTTATTATAGTTTTTTATTTTTATTTATATTTTTTTTGTGTTTTGTAATGTTAATAATAATAATAATACTCGTAGTTACAAATATTTTTTATGGATTACGCCAAAATTGTCATTCGAATGCATAATACATAATAATACTATATAGTTGTAAAGTAGAAAGTCCAACAATAGAGTTTTAAATTTCCGACAATTCTACTTCCGTTTTAAAACTAACAACAACAAAAAAACATTAAACATGTAGTGTACATTGATCGATAATACGTTCGTACGCTGTGGGTGTCATTAGGGCATTTATCTTGGATACTCATTTGCCACCATTTTACAGTTGAACCCTTTATGTTTTTGTCGAATTTGAACTTTTGCGGTTTGATTTTTTTTTTGTGGATGGCTGTATATAAACAAATCCAATTTATTTTTTTTTATTGATGTGGGTGTCTGTTAAATGGAGAAACCCAAAACAACAATTTCTGTTTTATTTCAATGTTTTCAACTTTTTTTTTTTTTTTTTTATATTTTTGTTGTGGTTGAACAGTCTTAAAGAATATTGTGGATTGTACATATGTATATAAAAATGCAAGAACTGAAAAAATATATAAAGATCATATGTTGTGTTCTTATAAATATGTATACCTAAATGTCAAATTGATTGTGGGTTGTTGTTATTGTGGTCGGATTAAAAAACCTGACTTTGTATTACTGTAAGCTAAGTTCAGTGATACTTTTCATAATATTTGGAAGAATTAGCTTTGATTGTCGATTATTATTGATCGCGTGATTTGCACATTTAATTTAATTTATTTACACAACTTCCGTTAGATTAAGAATAACCCATCATGTGTAAAATATGTGTGTAATTATCCGGAAAACCTTAATTATAGTGCATATACATAGATTAGGCTGGGAGGTCACCAAGGAGATAATTACACAATGATTCGCGACGACATAGGATTAATATATTTGGCCCGGAAGTATTTAACAAAATCAAATCATTTTTAAATTAATCGGTGAATGTTGATTGTGATCATACAGATTTGTTCGCATAATAAACTTTTAATAGAAAAGGTGTGACGACTAAGAAACTTTCAACGAAAGTATAATAAGAAAATCATGATGTAACCGTTTATTCGCCGTTAAAAACTGCACGTGATTTTTTATATGATATATACCTTCACCCATTTTGTTTTTGTTTTAATTTTAATTAACCATTTTGCAGTATCATTGCGCCATATTGAAAAGAAGGTTTTAATAGAACACCGTACTTTTTTTTTTATTTTATTTGTTTACGGTTTAAGTTTTATGTAAAATTTATAGTTTTTATTAATTAACCTATATCGTTTTAATTACCATTTTGTAGATGCTTGTAATATTTATTCTCTAAAGTCATATAACGTTAATTCGTCACGAAGTGTAATACTTTAAACTTTTGAACCCTGCCTAATACCTTAAATAGAAATTTATTCATTCTATTGTACAAATCATAACAATGACTAGTTGGTTGGTTGCTTACCTGCAAGAGAAAGCGATAATTTTAACTTCTTTCTGTATACCACACACCAAACAAACAATTACATATACATACCTTTTTTTTGCTTTTACCTAAGTACTATAAATAAGACGTATTCTTAAGTAAATATGTATATAGGCTAAATCATTTTGAATTTACGTTAACCCAATATAATTCCACATGTATGTGTATGCGTTAAATTAAATTGCCCGTTGCCTCTAAACTCCAAACTAATCAAAATACATTTTTTTGAATATTGTTTTAATTATAATTCAAAAAGTGCTCAAGTTAAAGAAAAATTTGAATTGAATTTCCGCATATTTTTACCGTTTCGTATTTAATTTTTGTTTCTTTAATCAACTTCCTGGATTGCATTTTTAACCAATTTTGGTTGAATTTCATAATTTTGGGTGAAATTAATATTGTTGTACGAGATGTAAATCCTTAAATAGGCTAATTGATATTTTCAATAAATTTAAAAATAGCGCACAATATAGTTTCACCCACATTTTGTAATGATGAAATAAAACAAAAACTATTTTATGATGAATCATTTAACACAATACCTTAATTGTTTGTTTGAAATAAATATGACGTTATATATTTGTATGGATATATAGATTTATGGCCGTTTCTAGGCTTATCTCAGATTTTAAAAATAACCCAGGTTTTTTGGTTAGTACCCAGCTAAATATAATATCAACAAACAATACAGTAACAACAAAAAATGCTCACAATCATCTCTTGATTATTAACTTTCTACGTAAGTAAAACTTAATTCTCAACGCTAATCAATTTATTTTTTTTTTTTTCTATATTTAAGATTTCTACTTAGTTACGATAGTCTGCTATAAGAACATACGTAAAACTAACTGCAATAATCGGTTGTTAATTGTTGTTACACAAATTATAACCTAACGAATAATGAAAAACTTTTATTGTAATATTTTTATTTTTGGTTCAATTAGCATTACTATACCTTACAAACGATAAACCGCAATAACAATAATAACAAAAACTTTCTCCCAAACTATTATAATTGCGTGAACTGATTATTCGGTACATTTGTATCGGATAGAATTCATAAATGACATCCACAAACGTACGAACTATCAATCTAACCTTTTTTTTCATTCTTATTTAGCTAAAACACCAAAGTGAACCTAATAAAATATGTAATAAATAAAGTGAATAAGTGTATATATAAAAAAGTTTAATCGATACATAAAAAAAATAAAAAAAAATTATAAATCATAATGCCTGAAGCGGATATACCATTTATTAAATATGGCAACGGAAAAGAACCAACAATGGTTGTTATTAGTGATGGAAAAGCTCGTGTACGACGTGTTGTAAAACAGACTACCCGGCATGTTACTGTCGTTTCGTATTCACATAAAAGTCAATCGGAATCGCGAACCCATACAAGTCATGTTACAACTGTTAGGTATGTAAAACAAAATAAAAAGTTTAATGACACAGAAATATACAAAATAATATTATGTACAGAATACCTTTTTGTGATTAGAATACTTAAAATGTAGCTCATTTAGCATACAATGAAACAAATATTAATTTTGTCGCATATATTGTGTCGCCTTTGGACGATGATAAAATTACGAAATACTCTTGTACACACACACATAAACATTTGTAAGACAAAGTTGAGGGTCATACAATTCTTATTGTTGCTATTTGTATTTTATACGTACAGAAATAAGGCGACGATGACAACGACGATCTCGAGAAAAACAACCTCAATAAATATTTTATCATTTTGTGTAAATTAAATATTGATTTATTTAGTTTAAATGTTATATTATTTGCCTAAGTGATAATTGAGTGTACAATAAATATTATTCAATTGCTACATACAATCCACATGTTTAATAAGAAGAGTTATCTGGATTGAATTGGGAAATACATATATACAATGCAATTTGCCAAAACTTTTACATCACTAGTCACTATCGACAAATTTATTAAGAGACAATGGTTTTATTATTGCCTCATCGACGGTTTACGTATATTTACTATAAACTTATTTATTACATATATATATATATATATATATATATATATATATATATATATATTCTTCAAGACATACCCGGATATCTGCTTGTAAATTGTATGTATGTACATAAGAAAGAATAAAAGAAACTTGATTTTTATCGAATGTCATTATTTTAATCGCTTTGAGACAACAATATTCATAATTCACGTTTTTGAAATGGGATTTTACTTTTAGTTTATTTACCCAGCGCGCATGGATGCATTATAATTGTGATTGCATTATATGTTATGATCGCAATCAATTTTATAGAATGATTTGTTTATAACTCCAGTTATGTCCAATATATGTTTAATTGGATCATAAAATTAAAAATAGATCTTCTCGAATTTAGTCATATACCTAACTCATTTTAGACTTTAGACTCAAACTTAGTATCTTGTAACATTTACTTAATAACCGGCTAAACAAATTACTCATGTTTCGATTATAAGTCGAGTTGACTAATAAGAAGTACGCAAAGTCTACTTGAATAATTTGTATAATATCTTCATACAATTCAAAATTCATCGATTTATTTTGCCTAATTAATCAGCTGTCGCAATTGTAATCTATTGTCAATTTTAATACCTAGTATACACTTTCAAACCATGTTGAGAAAACATGATCCTGGTAATTAATCCAACCACCCTTAAAAAGTGATATTCTGTGAATGAGAACTATTGACAAAAACCCTACCAATAGCCTAAATTAAATGATGCGAATGAATACAATCCGATCCAGGATTGATCTTTATTGATAGAAACACAAATAAAAAATTATGAATTTCGTGTAATCACTAATTTGAAGCGCGATTCGAGCAGTGTGATGTAAACAAATAAATAAATAAAATTATACATTAAAGAAAATTCAGAAGCTCTGTACTCATTTATTATGCGTTACAAATTCTAGTGTATTAGATCCAATTTGGTTTAAATAAGAAATGAGCAAATCTGATTCAAATCAAATAAGAATCTGACTCTTACGAATCCGTACCATATTCACAAATAGCTCCTCAGTTTTTCATACAACTGAAGTAAACTATTAAACTCAGATTTACCTTAAAAAACCAAAAATAATAATTTTCAGTTTCAAAATTATGTTTTGTTATCCCATCGAAACTTATGATACCAATTAGTAAAATTAGTTTGGGAATATCTCTGTTTTTGAAGGTGATTAACTGAGGTTTGTTTACTCTGTTCTGTATAATGTCCCAATATTGAAATGAAAATTGTTTTATTGGACGGAGCAGTTAAAACGAATGATTGGCTTATGTCATCATTTATTTGCACAAAATGTAAAGCAAAGGAGTTGGGCAATGATTTGATAAAAATGGCCCGAAGGAAACTGCCTAACCTAATAATACTGAATTTAAGAGATAATGAGTTCTTTCATCTGAATAAATACTGAAAAGTAAACATGCTGTACAAGAGTTTTAATAAAATCGACCATCTGTTCGACATTTTCTTAAGTAAAGAAGACAGCTTTAGTAGGTTGAATCAACATTATGCTCTGACTTGAAAATATTTTTATGCCAATTTTAATTAGTATTTTTATTGTTATCACGTTTCTTATTGTATCTTATATTAATGTACTCAAGTCAAATTTGTAGACTTTTCTCTTATAAAATAAATGAACAATTTGTAAATCAATGTCGACACTATTTCTCAATCGCTTTGCATTTTATCTTATAAAAATGCGCCTAGCATTGTATATGCATGAATAATTAAAAATTATTCAACTATTGTTTGCTTTGTATAAGAAGCTACCTTTAAAAAAACTTTTTAGTTTCATGTTATAATCTAAACTATTGCGCTACATATAGTTTTGGTAATAAAATTTAAAGATACATTCAATCTTTCATTCAGATTTACTTTTGCCTTTCATTATCAATGCATAGTTCAAATGGCGAAAAAACAAAATGATAAACAGTTTTAAAATCTCATAAAATATAATTAAATTTGAATTTATACATTCAGGCATACAACACATCGAGTGCGAACTGTGAATTGCGAATAAATCCCACAATGCGATATTCATAAATAGACATAATATGTATATAGAGCGCGGCGCGAATTCTGAAATTTAACGTTAATTTAACTTACAATGCGCTCTAGTGCGTCTGTTTATGAATACCGCATTGTGGAACTTATTCGCAATTCGCAGTTCGCACTCGTACGCCTAAAAGGGACAATTTAAATGAGCAACCAAGAAAAATTTTGTGGCGACAGAGAAGAAGAAACATTTTATAGAAGAAAACAAATTTTAATACAAGCTTTATACAGTGTTCGATTTCCGATTGAATCGGGTTATAGGGGCTCAGTGTTTTTTTTTTAATTCGTTATCGTTACGTATAACTAGAGCATCCCCGAAATAAAGTCGCTGGAATTAAACTCGTAAATAAAATGGAAATAAAGTTGTAAAATTTGTAAAATGGAATTAAATTCGTAAAAGTTCGTTTCTGAGTTTAATTCCGTAATTTTTCGAGTTTAGTTTAATTTTTTTGCGTAATATATTCTGATACATAATAATGTTGTTGCTAACTTAAATTTTCACACTCGTATGAAATTCTAAAAAATGAAAATTTAATTTTGAATAGAAAACCTTAAACTTTAGAATAAACCTGCTGCAGACCACAAATTCCGAGAATCCAAACTTCCTAGTTAAATTCCAATTATTCTCCTGAGTTTAATTCTACATTTTTTGGAATAAAACTAGCAGATTTCTTCGAGTTTAATCCCAATTTTTCCCGATTCTTATTCCATTTTTTATGACATTATTCCCGTCACCTTATTTCATTGCCCCTAACTAAAGGATGCAAATTCGATTAAGGTTAGCCGATTAATTAGTTAATTTTATTATACAATATTGTAAACAATATTTAAGGCAATTAATCAGTTAATAGTTTCTCATTAACTGATTAATTGCCTTAAATATTGTTTTTAATTTTAAAATTTAAAAAATTCGGCTAGTTAAATAAGGATAGGATTCGAAGTTGAAGAAAACCCGACACTGAAATTAAATCCATTTAAATAATCAACTATATTTTGCTATTTGCTTGTCACGTGGTGAATTTTTCCAAACACAAACAACATCAAAAAAATTGTAACTAATAATTTGTCCCAAATTTCTCAGAGTCGATCATCTTGAAAAATGCATCTCAATCTGCAACAAGCCTTTCTACTATCATTCGGATTCCATTCGAAATTCAAATGCAACTACATATTTGGTTAAATACGTTTCAGAGAATATGGTGGTCCATTAACCTACATCCAAACAATTGTTACAAAAAATGTTGGTTTACATTAACCTATTTATGGCAAAAATTTGATGTTAAATCCAAATTTACTTTTGCTCGAAATTTTACCTCAACGATGATTGGTTGCTTTTTAGCAGTTTAGTAGATCCTAAGTATTAATCGCCATCCATTGTCTTCGTCCATATTCTTTTTAAAACTCTTTCATATTCTCAATTATTAGTTTGCCTCCACCCTGATTTTTGGGAGAGAGTCCACCAGTCTGATCTTGAATTTAGCTTGATTATTGTATTACTGTAGACATTCAAATGCAAATAACTTGTATTCTTTGAAAGTTCGGCAATTTGTTTTCCTCATCTAACTTAGTTTAGGTTAGGATCGGATTTCGACAACCGCTTGTTCATTTAATGGCATTTGCCTTTATTGCATCCAAGCGCAGATGGAAAGATGAATTTGGATGATCTCAGTTCTGATACAAACTTTCATTTACACGTCAAATAAAAATTTTGTTGAATACAACCCGGCCTTGAAAGAGTATAGAGAAGGCTTTGGATCATAATTTTGTAACTTTTGTGAATTTCGAAATATTGTGAATTTGGTGGCATTATAATTTGGATCGATTAAATTTGATAGTTGTCTCGAGTTTTTTTGTTTTTTTTTGTAACTGAAAATTATTTTTTTGTGTGTTCACTTTGTCAAAAATATTATATGTATTTGTTGCCAATTGATTAAATTTGATACCCAATGCTTGTCGCCAGAATATTTCTGTGCTCAAAAGGTAAACTATCTTAAGTCGACTTAAGCTGTTTTACCTTTTTTAATATTCAACGTGCTCTATCTCTCCTCTAACCTCACTTATAGTTTGACTTAAGTGGTAACACCTTGTGGCCAAAGGCTTTGGTCGCAAAGCCATACCAAGTTTAGTCGACATAAGTGAAAAATGAATATAATATTAAAGTTTTTCTAACTCTCTATATGTTTGTTCTAAAACATTATTTGTGTTGGCATTGTTTGTTTCCACAAAATGTTTCTTTGTTGCAATTGTCCCATTTTTATGCAGCAGTAAAAAAATTTAACAATTGAATTTCGAATATATCAAGATAATTGTAATTATTATAAAGTATCGCAAACAAATTGGGTGATAGAGAATGATGAATAGAAACGAAATAGAGTACAATTTTATTCTTGAAACAAGAGACATAAATATTATCCTACAACTGGTCTATCCCTAGCAAAACGTTAAAAGAATGAAATTTTAAAATGGAAATTTAGGGTATATTTATGTATAGGGACAAACAGAATTAAGACGGCTGATGAAGAGGACGACAGAAAAGGTCATTCAATGAAATAGTCTTTAATAGTATAGCAGCTATTTACAAAATATGACATCAGGCTTTAATGCAATATTCATCAAAAACTAAATTTAAGTGTTGATGCAATATAGAAAAATAAAACCGTTTGGGACATTAAAAACTATTGATACACTACACTACATCACTACATCATTCTCATTGTTTTGTAGTCTAAAGGTTACAATGATCGTTGGTGATAAATGAAAAATTGGGGCAAACAATACATTTTTTTTTATACGGAGAATGGGCAGAGAAATTGTGTACCCACTAGAAACTCACAATTATTTATTGGTGGTTCTGGTTAACCTCACACATAATAATTTTAAATTTAGTGCTGCAAACACTAAAAATTATTTATAATTTAATCTACTAAAATAATAAGCTACGAGTATTATTCTCCATATCAAAATGGTGTATTGTTGGCATCTATGACGTCAACGTCAGTTACGAACACACATGCAAGTTCGGACTTTTTATGTAGAACTTTTTATTTAGAAAATGCTTGAAGCTAGATAGTTCTCTTTTAATATCGACAAATCGAGCCGATGTCTATAGTAATCGATTTTCCTTGAATCAATGGGTAGCTGTAAATAAAAGGAATTATCCGGATAAAAATAGATTAACGTTTCTATCTGGAACCAACTATGTACATAATTATTGAACTTAAATTTCTCTTGTTACATTGACTAACAGTATATTATTTTAGCAATAATTCAACACAAACTAATAGAAGGAGATGGCAAGGCAAACCAACCATCACTTCTATTTTTAAGGAACATTGAACGAAACTCATAACATTACATTAGATATACACCATATTTTTCAATGCCAAAAACTAACGTAAAACGGATAAATATCCTTTTTAACAATAGATCGCATCGCATAAAACCATTATGCTGTTTTTAATGCAATTTTAGTTGTGTTTGTATAATGTACTATGGTATTTGGTATTATAAAGATTTCTGGTTAGAAGCATACATATTGTATGTTTGTGAGTTTTAGTTTGACAATAGAATAAAAAGGGAAGTGGACATGGTATAGAATTTTCAGTTAAGCACAAAAGAATATTGATATTCTTTATGTTCCACATCTCTTAGTCATGCGTTACTAGTTGGATGGAATAGAAGCTACCAGAAAAAAAAATTTGTTTGCATTTGAACACAAAAAAAATTTTTTTTTGTACAGCATATTATACGTAAAATTTAATTATAATGTTTTAAATTATAATTTTTTGGTACGTAAAACTAAAAATATTTGAGATTTTTTATTGTTTCAAGGTTCACGATGGTTGCCACAAGAGATATTTAGTTTTAAAAAAATATTTTTTTTTGCTTAACACAGAGAACCAACAGTTACTGCTCAGATAAGGATTTATTATATGAGCACGGCCTTCATAAATTATGAAACATAATTAATTATTAGGCACCGACACTAATGGAATATTAAACACTTGAGAAACAAAATTCTAGTGGTCTAGTACGTAAGGAACAAATTAATCTTATTAAATAGTTTTCAAATTCACAATAAGCTGAATATGAATAATATCGACAAAATACGAGAATTAAGAAGTACCTACGCGTAAAATTCCAACACAGTGATTCATTTTTATTCCAATTAAACCTAAATAGGTATACTATTTGGTTTTCAAATTAAACACAAACTACAATAAACTGGGATTTCCCGGAAAAATCATAAGACATCACACATACTATCATTATCTCTTTACTTATTTACACCTTAAACTATTAAATGATGTAATCGTGTGCTAATATCTCAAATTTGTCATTTAAACGCATACTGTATATCATGACGGTAATAATGACACGAGTATGTGAAAAAATTTAATTATCATTGACTGTGTGAAAAACGTAATTTTACTAAAAAACAGTGGAACTGAAAACTAGTTGCGTAGACCCTTCGAGGCAAAGTCATAATAAATTAGGCTACTAAAATTCGCATATAACCAATAATGTCGCAACATGTTAATTGTATGTAAAATATTTATTGCAGAAATTAATAAGTTATTAATTAAAATATTATTTATGTATATATTTTTCAATTAAATTAATTATGAAAAATTGAAGTAAAAGTTATAAACAAAAACAAAACAATTATTTAATATGAATTACGAAAAATTAAAACCGTGTTACATGAAGTATTTCATTTTGTAAAAATTTATTCAACCAACACGGCGCGCGTTTATTTACTTTTACAACATATTTCATTTTAACAAAACCCTCTATAGAAAAAAAAAACTGCAAGCCGCGTTACAAATCATGAATTAAAATTAACAAGTTTCGTGGACAGGATTGGTTGGTACACACAGCGTAAACATTGTTTTCGATTGTGATGTTACGAGCGAAGAGAAATTGATATGGTGTTAAATGCAAATGTTTATTGTTTATGTAATTCAATTGTTTATAGATTTTTTGAATTTGAGCCATTCTCTATATATATGTAGTCAATCCGCGCAAAGTGAAATTTTAGTCATTGATTTTGACGTAGTATATTAATATGTAATAATATGGTAATTGGTAGTGTATGTATATGTAGGAGTAAAACACATTCATTATCAATGGAATACTAATTGGAAAATTGTTTCTTAAGGTGAGTTAGTTCTACGCCAATAACAAATTAATTGGTTTCAAATTCAATCGAAATTGTTATTGTGATGGATAATATGGCAAGTGGCTAAACCACATGTGCATATTTCTTCAATTATCACATTTGTATACTTATTTTAAAATAAATAAAAAAACGTAACTCGAAGAAACTTAATTATAAAAACTTGTTTCAACAAACAAACAAAATTAGTAAGTGATAGTGGATCCCTAAGCCTAAAATTTATTTTATAATTTTAAAAATAGAAATAAATCAACTGGTTCAAATTCCAAACATTGATTTTTGAACCTACATTTATTACTTGATTCTTCTGTACAATTTTTCCCAATATAACTTGAAATTATGTGACGATTATTTGGTATGGTCGGACATTTACATATTTTGTTTTAACGAAATATCGCAATCGATCTCAGGCATAATGCAAAAGTTATTAAAAGAAATAAAAGATAAAGAGATAAATTCGGGTTTTGGAAAGATTCGATGCAAAATCAAAATTATTAAAACTGAATACACCTACAGACAAAAATTTCGCAAAAGTTGAACAAAGTAGACAAGGCAGAACAAGATCCAAACTGATAATCTTCTTCTGTTAGTCTACAATTCTACATTATTGTTCTTACGGGCAAGAATATGATATACACGTTTATTTTTATTCAATAACAAGAAACTTGACTTATAGAAACCAAGCTTTAGAGCTCTAATTTAATCAATTTACTGACATGTCGTTCTAGAGTATATCGGAGGCAGCTGGGAAGCAGTTATTCTAACTAATTTGGTAAATTAGAAACCTTTACTGTGAAAGTTTGGCATTTGAAGCAAAAATATTGATAAATTTTGATGTTCTGGAAAAAATTATGTTTCTGAACGGAAAACATTTGACTTCGACGTTTCAACGCCAAAAATGTTAATATGCACAGCCCTTAACAAAATAATTTGGACATTCTTAATTTTTAATGCAACATAACAAAAATAACAAATAATATTAAACTTTTCGAAAATATTAATTTTAATTTAATTAACTTAATTATTCTGGTTTACAATTCAATAAAAATAAATTTTAAAATTTTAATTCTGTGAAAAATTACAGTTAAGTCAACAAATTTGTTCTCGTATTTATTTGTGCATTATGTTAAAATTAAAACCAAAACGGTAAATCAATCAATTTTAAAAATATTTTTGGCTTATTAAATAGTGATATAGTCGCTTATCTTATGTGTGCAAAGTACAGTAATTTTTTATTACGCCTCTATAATATTTCACAAGTGGCCAAAAATGTATTGACATATCACCTAGATTCTGAATATCTTCCACTTTAATTTAAACCTCCGCAAGTTTAAATCGAAACCCTGCCCTGGCCGAAACCACAAATTATATTTAAGATTTATTGAATAATTTCGTGGCAATCATTCTTCTTGTGTTTATGGGAGCTGAAAATTGAGGGTCAACTAAGAATGTTACCTAATTCAATAAACCGAAATTGAAGTAGTATGATCTCGAGCAATTATAGTTTATATGGCGTATATACAAACGGAATATGATTTACCGTCACGAAATAAAAAATGAATGGCATCTTAAGTTAAGCCCATTGAACTTTGGAGTTTGTTAATATCGGAGATATTTGTATTATTACTTAAACATGGAGCATCAATTCATGTGGATATTGCCTCGAGTAGTTTCCCTTGCGCAAGAAATAAAAGGTTACACGTTTGTACAGGCTACAACTATTCAAGACCAATGTTCAATTTCGGTTTATTGCATGAGGTTATATTTGAAAAATATATTTTTGTCTTAAATCGACTTCTGCGGTTTTGCCTTGTGTGACCATAGGATTATTTATCTCGACCAGCAAAAGGGTTTCGGTTTAAAGTGGAAGATATTCACGATCTAACAAGGCCAAAAATTTGAAGCCCCCCCCCCCTCCCCCCTACCGAATCCTAAAAAAACCGAGTGGGATATGATTCTACATAGGAGATTTAATCAGTAAATTTTTGACTGACCATGTGTACACAAATATTTAATTAACCAAAAATAATTTTAAAGTTAATTAATTTACCGTTTCGTTTTTATTTTTTCCGAACAAATTTGTCTGCACAAATAAGTTTGTTTAAAACTAAGTGTTTTGCACAGAATTAAAATTTAAAGATTTTTTAGATTGACATTATTTATACAATATTTAAAGTTGTCTGTGTTACATTGCATTAAAAATTGAGCATGCACAAATAATTTTGTTAACGACTGTATAATGAAATTCTAAATAGAGTTCGTTTCATAATTATTTCATCACTTGATTTTTCGGTCTAATTAAATAATTGATTTAAAAATTTTGAAAAATTAATGCAGAATGATTACAAAATTCCTTTACATAAAAACAAAAATATCCACTTGGATTGGTGGTACTATTCGAAAAGTCGGATTTTTAAAAATTCATAACTGCATCACTAATTTTTGGAAAATGTACAAACATCAATGAAATAAATAAAAATAACGTAAATTTATATTTTGAGGCCCTCCTTTCTTTTCTCAGAATGCTAAAATTTGCTTTTTTCAGGTCATTAATCGTTTGAAATTGTCGGTTACCGGCGTAAACTTGTCTACTCTAAACTTTGGGGTTCTGGTTCGACAGAACAAAAAAAAAGTGACATCACCACAGGTACTGAGACTGGTTAAGACCGAGAGTAATTCAACAAACTTAAAGTTCACGAAACGCGATTCAACGGACTTAAAAGATTTCGAACTCCTAAAACATGATAAACTGAAGGCAGTTCCAATGTTATTGGTACTTCACTAAACTGAACGATGTGAATTTATGCGAGCAAACTTGGCCCATGACTGGTCAAAAGTTATTGCAAAATAATTTGTTATCTTGTTGTTTTAACCATTAATTAATTGACAAGTAACATTTCGTAGTAAGGAATCGTCGGAAAAATCTAATGTATTTAGCCAATTGAAGTTTCGTTGGTGAAAGTCTAATGATATGTGATGTTTTGCTTTCGGCAGACACTATTTTCCAACATGATACCACACAAGTCACACAACTAAATTTTGGTTTATGAAAAATGTAGAAATGTCTTGAATGACCAGTTTGTTGGTCAGGCTAGAACCACATAAATAAATCTGTGGAGAGTTTCAGTTAAGAAAGTTTACGGGGGTAACCAAAAATTCCAGATGGTTAATGTCCTTAGAGTAGCAGTTGAACTTGTCTGGAATGAATTACTGCCCGAAATCATTAATTAATTAATTAATTGGAACCATACTCAATCTGGATTTTAACATTGGGGAAAAACAAAGGAGGGCCCCAAAATATAAACTTAATTTGTTTATACATTCTCCAGAAATGGATGGTATAGTTAAGAAATCCAGCAAATTTTTAAAAACCTGTATTTTTAACAATACAAATCGAAGTGGCTGTTTTTCTGCTTATTTAAGTATACTTCGCAATCGTCGTCCGTCTGGTCTGCATTAATTTTTTTTTTTTAATTATGTATTTAATTAAACCGAAAAATCAAGTGATGATTTAGTTTTGTAACGTATTGCATAATTTTTTTTAAAATTTACAATTTTACTCGTACAATTCGAATCGAAATTTCATAATGAAAATTTGTAAAAATTCAAGATCCGATAAACTCTGTCGACCTTGAATTTTCTGGAATTTCAAAATGTTTCGAATTTTGATATAAATTCGGTTTCAAGCGAAACCGACATGGCTATGAGAATGCACAATATTTAAATTACTTTTTAAAATGTATAATTTTCGGTAAATTATAAAATCCGACTAATTCACAGCTCCGCAGCAATTTTTACAGCACTTAACACTTTGATCCAAATTAATCTTTTCTTAATATGTACCTTAGTATTGGATCTAGTATTCTCAAAAATAGTTGAACCATTTCTACCGTGCTTGGTAGCATATTTTTAACTACCTTTATAGCGTTGCCAGACTGCGGTTGAATAAATTCGATTTAGCTAACCTGGTTCAAGTAATCTATGAAACAAACCGCGATTAGCAAAAATTAGGGTTGACACACTACGGCTAAACTCGAAAAGTTTACTAAATCCGATTTATTAAATCGCAGTGTGTCAATGCTATAAGACTCACAATTACTGTATCAAGTTTATTGTACAATATTGATTGTACATTGTCAATTTTATTGAGCGTTCAAGCCTTAGCAGCACAATAATTTTATCAATTTTATTATGCAATCTTATTGTCAATTATATTTAGGAAAATGTGTACATCAATTATTAATTGAATAATTTGCACTTGCAACTTTATTCAATCATGTGTACACAATGTAGTCAATAATACCTCTTAACGCTCAATAAAATTGGCAATGCCCAATATTGCACAATAAAATTGATAAAACAAGTGAGCTTTTAAGGGCTATTATTGACTATATAGCGCAAAGATTGTAGAAAGCCTTTGCAACAATTGCACGTAGGGTATCCAATACCGATTATATAGTGTACCCGGATACTCGGATATTCAGGTCCTTTTTCGAATATGTACTCGACTAGCAAGGTAATTTGATCGATTACCTGGGTAATTTGATTCAGGGGCACGATATGGCTCCGCGAGAATAGAATCAATCGAAAAATGTTAGTGGCGAAATTAATACCAATTTGAATATGAATTAAATCCGCGACGTCTAAGGTTGCGCGTGAATGGTTTCAATACAAATATTGCCATTGAAAGTGAAAGGGACGTACAGTCCTGAAACGAACTGAAATGTCACACATACATTATATCTTTTTGAAAAAATACTTAAAAGCTTATTGGATTACAAAAGATTAAGATGTATTTAACGTCTTGAATTGAAATTGGAATGTTACACATACTTTACTCATTGATGAAAAAGTACTAAAAAAACTTATTCGATGATAAAAGATTGAAATGAATTCAACGCTGTCAAATGAAATTGAAAAATGTCGCATCCATTTTACACATTCATGAAAATATACTAAAAAACTTTTACTTCAACAATAGATTAAAATGAATTTAATTTATTATTATTTATTAATTTCTCGACGGGTTTGATTAATAATTAAAAATGAATTAATTTCCCACCGATTTAATTCAGTTTTTTAATAAATTGATGTCGCGGAATTAATTCATAATTAAAAATGAATTAATTTCGAGTCGTAAATGTCACGAAGTTAGTTCATTATTGGACGGCGGAATTAATTCTCCGGATTTACGGAGCTATATAATTCCAACGAAATATGGAAAAAAAACTAAGAAAAGTAATTATGTATTTATAAATACAATTTTGAGAAAACTATCAAAATGAATAACACAAATTATTAAAAAATTTTAATTTTATTTATTTTATTAATTTTAGTTGTATGCTTGAAGCATGCAACTAATGATGGTAGCATGCACTACCGAAATCGATATTTTGTTAAAATAAAGATAAGAAAATTTTTTCACTATAAGGAGGGTAAAATAAAATTTAAAATTTTTAATAATTTTTATTATTAATAATAAGTGAAATAAGTGACACAGAAATAATTCATTCACGTAAGAATGAATCCTATAAAATATAAAAATTAATTAAATTTCGATAAAGTTTCTTTCTCAGGATATTGTTTTTGGGGTTTTCTTACCTTTCAGTTTCTTGTAAGCTGTTTTTATTATTTAATTATTAGGAAATATTTTAAATATATTGTCTAGGTAGTTCTTCACTTATGTACATGATTGTCAAATGGTTTTATTATATCCATGGTAAAATAAAATTTAATTGGATTTAACTAAATTTATGCATGCATAAGATGATTTAATTTAATTTCCTTGTCAATTATAAATTTATTAATAAAACAAAAAATATTTGTAATATAATAATCAACCTTTTCTCGAATTACTAGCATATCGCTCGCATTTATCAACAAATCATTTGTATACATAGGATCATTATTTGTAAAAAGCAAAAAGAATGGGAATCAAAATGTTTATTTTATTAATCCAAAGATCCAAGGACTAGATTCTATGAAATAACCACTGTTAGTGACAATTATAATTATTAATTAAAACGATTACAATTGCTTTTTAGTCACCAAATATACAATATTTTGAAGAGGGTATGTACTTGAAACTCGAGTAATTTGGATACCCTAATTGCACGATCGAATTCTTCAATTGGAATTCGTCGAATTCCAGCTAAGTTGATGGAATTTGAAATTCAATTCCATATCGATGTTATTGTGTTCAATATCAGAGTTTTCTCATATCACGTTTTTAATTCTAAAGGCTAAGCTTCTCGAAATTTATTATTATTTTGACTGCTTTTTGGTATTTATAAATAATAATTTCAAAATGCTACGAAACCTTAAAAATTAATCGAATTCCAAACAGGAATTGGTTCGCTATTTTATTAGACCAAAATTGAATTTCAATTCCAAATCCAATTCTTTGGCAGATAAATATGACTTTTATTGGAAAAAATTTAAATTAAATTAATAATAAATTAGTAATTTATATACAAATTTTCTGCAATACTGACAATAAAGATTGTACAGTAAAAAATTGATAAAAATACTATGTGCTAGGGTGGTTAGCAAATACGGTAAATGAGGGCTTTTAGATTAAATTTAGTTCAAATTTTTTCAATTGTGTCAGTTCACAATTTATCTAAGGTTGGTGTTATACATACATAACGTATTTACATGTTTTTTGTTTAGACCAGTGGTATCCAAGCCGTATTTACGATACATTTTAAAAATAAGGCTCTCACAACATTTATTTAACATTTTCTGGAACCATTCTGCGATATATTGTACATAAATAATAAATTATTAAATATATTTGCTGTTTACCACGAAATTATTTATAAACAACATTCTAGTATAAAACTTGATGGATACGGTTAAATTCCATAATAAATTTTAATCATACCAAATGTTATTTTTGAGATACGATTTGGGTGGTCCTTTTTCTTGAAAAATTTATTTCGTTCATCAACACAAATCTATCTACATACAAATTATAATCAATTTTGTTTTGGTTTAATTGTGATGTTATTGATTAGATGTTATTTTAGTTTTATTGCTTATGGTTATAGCTTTCCCATTCTATTCATATGTATTATATACAACACACAAATACTTTATTTAAGTATAAAAAGCTAAAAAAAAACAACATTTAATTTAATCGAAATTTTATTTGTTCGATTGAATTACGATACACCATAATTAATTTTGGTTGTATCCTTTATATCCTTTACGTATATATGTATGCACCGTGCCTTGGTTTATATGTAGTATCGAGAGAGAAAATTGAATTAAACTCCGTATATATTTTTGGGATCACTCGGCTATAAATTATTTTTATCAGCGTAGGAAAATCTGAAATTTATAAAAGTGGATGTTGTATTAAACGTTGTCGAGCATATTATATAAAATTTCTGCTTCTAGTTTTAAGTGAAGACACGTACGTAAACATATTATTGTAATCGTCATATATTGATCGATAAAATTGTTTGTATATTTTTTTAACCGCAATAACAATCCATGTTTGTATTTTAATTTTCGTATGCGAGTATGAGGACGTGATATATCAGAATTATCATAAAAATTAAATAATTCAATGCACCCTCCAAATAAAATATAACTACATAAAGAACAAGTAGAAAACTGATACATTAAATTGGGACAATCATATCAATCACAAATAATATAAAACAATGACAATATAGTAGAAAAGCGCTAGTTTATCATTTAACAAGGTTCTCCGCTTATAAACAAATTCACACGTTCATTACATTTCGTTTTGTACAGTACTAAGGCGACGACGACGTTCAATGATATTGTGTTTTGCGATTTTTTATTGTGTTGTTGTGTCATTATTTTGGTGGATGGATTGTGATTTTTTTTGTTCTTCTTTTGTTTTATTATGACAATGTCATTTTTATTAATTGTGTTGTATGTGGTACATTAATAAATAATAATAAATTAATTTTTTACGCCGTTCAATATTACATAGAAATAAAATATGATATATGAGACACTGGTATTATGTATTTATGTATGAGAAATTTTTAACAATAAGAATTTTGTTTTATTAAGTTGGAGAAAGTTGAAAGAAAGATTATAGCTTAGGCTTAAGTCTCCACCTTCATATTTGAGCCAACATGGCGAAAAAATATACTAAAACTGCATTGCTTCGTAATTTGTTAGCCAAAGAAGCTTTAGATTTATCAGTGTTATGAATTCCCAAATTATTTTTTTTTATAAGCTCTAGAGAAATTTCAATTTTTATTCCTATTTACCAAAATTTAAAGAAGTTTTGCTTTAAAATAGACTGAAATTTTATGTTATTACATTTATTTGGAAGTTTTAGGACTTTACTTAACTTTAGAACCAGAGTTATTATTATTACATATTAAAATTGGTTGGAATCATCCGAGGTTCAATACCACGATGGGCCCATCGTCCATACCATAGTGATTTTTTAATAAACTGAAGTAGTTCAGGCCAAGGCAAGGAATACAGCTGATTATCAGCAATGGATCTAGGGTCAAATAATTGCAACCAAACTCTGTTGAAAGCCAGACAACTGCACACGAAGTGAATGCAATCATCATCGTCTTCAAGGCAATCCTCGCATACAGCGTCAAGAGATAGCTCCATGCGCTGAAGGTGTACCTTAAAATGACCGTGCCCAGTAAGAAAACCTAGTGAAGCAAACCTAGTGGCCCTCAAATTAGGTCCACTAATAAAAAGTTTGGCAATGCGGCAGCTACAAGTAGCAAGCCATTGCTGTTTTAATTCACTTACAGCGTAGTTTTTGATCGCCTTCTTAACATAACTAAATGGTAAGGAAGCAACTGGTTCGGCACCGATGAATTTAAACTCAGCCCCAGCTTTCGCTAGAGAATCAGCGGCATCATTGCTCTCAATGTGGCAGGAACCCACATAATCGTCACTCTATTACTAGAACATAGAAGGTGTAAAAAGTATTTACAGTCTTTAACAAATTTTGACACAGTCAAGGAATTATCCGTTTTTCTGTGCTGAATACGGATAAGCTGTCTGTACAGAAAACAAAATTTTTATTTGTAACAGCGAGATTCAATGCCTCAATTACGCAGAGCGTTAAAGCAATTAGTTCCGCTTGAAAAACTGTGCAGTACCAGCCCAGGCAGCTTGGAAAATTTAAATGAAACGTAGGGCAGTACACTCCTTAACCAGAACTATTATCAGAGCGAGAGCCATCAGAAAAGAAGACTATCGACTCATACAAGTTCTCAAGAAAATCCAGTGATCTCCACTGATCTCTCGAAGGTCGCACCACTGAATATAATTTAGAGAAATTGAATTCAGACATCAGTCTATCATTAACCATATCAATTTCTGGTACTAATGATGCGAAATCATTTAAAATTCTTCTATGGCCCACGACTGAACCAAGAGAATTCTACATTCCTATGCTCTTTAGCCGAAACGCAGCAGAACATGCTAAGAATAGAATTGATTCCATGGCACGAAGGGGGGTCGAGGCCATGGCTCCTGTAATGACCCTACAAGCAGTAATTTGTAGGCCATTAAGTTTAATGATTGAAGCCTTTAATTTAACCACTGGCAACCAAACCATGGAAGCAAAAAATAACAGTGGTAGAACCAATGATTTATAGATGAAAGACAGCATTATGGAAGTTAGACCCCAGGTTTTCCCAAAGGCTCGTCTCCACTGCCAAAAGATAGCAGTCGATTTTTGAAGTTTATACTCCAGGTGAAATTTCCAGGAAAGTTTACTGTCCAAGAAGACACCTAAATGCTTAACGTGGTCGGATCTATTAATCGGCCTCCCGAAAAATAAAGGTACAGTTAGTCCACCAATATTTCGATTCCTGATAAATATAAACATATCAGTTTTAGAAGGATTAATATATAGATCCTTTCCACCACACCACGACTCCACAATACATGGTGGGATCAATACCGAAATTGGTACAGGTGTTAAAAATCAACGAGAACGATGTACTGTCAAAGGCTTCCGCAATGTCCAAGAAACTACCTACAAGAGAAACTCTTTATTATTGAGGGATCTTTCGATGCTAGTGACAAGTTCATGTAGAGCCGTTTCACAGGACTTACCTACTCTATAAGCATGTTGCATGTTACTGAGTGGGAAATTAGATAAATATTTATCTCTAATAAATCTGTCGACAATCCTCTCTAACGTTTTAAGAAATTTTGAGTACAGACTGATAGGCCGAAATACTTTGGGATCAGTGTAATTTGATTTGCCAGCCTTCGGTAAAAAAAACAACGTTGCTCTACACCAAACATGAGGAACAATGCTAAAAGCAACGCACGCTTTAAAAAGGTGGACCAGGTGGTCCCTAATAATAAGAAAACCATGCTGTAATACAGCCGGAAAAATTCCATCAGGACCACCTGATTTGTATGGATTAAAGGAGAAAATTATTATTTAGTTTGGATAATAGATAATATAAATTTGGTTTGGTAATTAGTATTTGGAATTTCGTGAATCTAGAGCCAGAAAGTTTCGTATTTGGAATTACGTGGATTTTTAAATTTGAAGAATTTCGGAGGTTTACAAAAAAATATGGCAAAAAAGCCTCTGGTTTATGCCGCATAATTACGTATGTATTTGGCTAAATTGATTCCAACTAAAAATTTGAGAAATTTGACTTTTTTTGTTTGTCTTATAATTATAATGAAACCAAACAAATGTGAAGCCTTCAATCGATATTCTGAACAAACTAAAATTTATAGGTTTTGTGCGTACACTTTTGAATTATTTAGTAGAGGTTACTTAAAATTTTGTATAAAATCGGCCGGATATAAAAGATCAAGTTTGTCCTTCCTAATATTCTGAATCTAAAATATAATCCATTCAAGAAAATTTCAAATCGACAAATAGGATAGAACTTCAATGTAAACAACAAATATTTCGTGTTTTGCACGATTTGTATACATATTGAGTTAGAAATGTAAAACAAATAACTTTAATATAGAGCTACATATCGGTACCTACCTATACGTTTTTATAAATCTAATCTCTTTCTATTTCTTATATTACCTATATACATACACACAAACACATATTTCTTATTGTTGCAAAAATAAATAATTTGATATGCAAATATATTTTATGGTAATTCTAAAAACGGTTACACGATTTTACATTTTAATTAATGTTTTCTTATTATTTGTTATTGTTGAAATAATGGGTGCAGCAATTATCATTAAAAACTTAAGAGAGATTAATTAATAGAATAAAATAAAAACAACCGTATATATCGAGGGATGATACTAAAATATAAAATTCACGTGATTCATCAAGGTGTTTTTTTTACTTATATTTTCAATGACGGATAAAACGCAATTATATTTTTCTTATATGGTTTTCAAAAATAATAAAAGAATCAAAATTGAATAATAAATTTGTATGCGTGCGCGCAACTTGCGTAATTACTCAGTCTAATCTGTGTCATACATTTCTTGTTTATATAAAATATATGTACCTAATCTGTAATTTCAATCAAACTACTCAAAAGAAATGTTACCTGGAAAAATTGTTAAGTTTATTTTAATGAATTAAAAAAGATTACAAATACTTTTTTTTTTTTTCTAAGTACAAAAAATAAACCAAAACAAAGTAATATTCAACATGTGTTCATTTCTTTCATCAGCAACCTACAAGAAGATGAACAAAAAAATCTGTTTTGGAATAAGAAATCACTTCACCAAAATTTTGTATTGGTTGGGATGAAGGCAGCTGCTTTTGTTGAATTTATATTGTAATTTTATGGAACAGATCTTTATATTGTTTTGCTACCAGACACCTTTCAGGACCAATAATAATGTATACGTATACACGAGTACAAATAAATAATGATTCATTGGTCGAAATGTTAATGTTCGTGTGTCAAATTCTTACACATTTGTTTTAAAATCGAAACACATGGTCATTTAGAATTCTGATTTCTTAAATGCACCTTTCAACGATGTTGAATTGCACCTGACAAAATGTACGTGAAATATGTGTACACAAGTTTTTTCAACTTTATTCGATTACTGTAACATTGAAATGATGGCAATTTACATGAATAGTCTACCTTGTCAATGAAAAATTTAATGGATGCGATATTGTAGCAATGCCTACATATAGTTTATATCTACTCCTAGTTAGGTCACGGTTGGTTATATTTATTTGAGTTTCTTAATACATATGTATCAACTAACTCAAGGTTTACGTACAACTAAAAATAATTTCGCACACTCTACATTTATAAACAACAAAACGATGACTTGGCATAATACTAAATAGTGAAATGTGAAATCTCACCTAATTATTCTAATCTGCGCAAATAATTTTTTTTTGTACGCGCTCACAAACGTGATCTCTGTTGCAAGAAAATTCAATTTTTTTTTTTTAATTTATTATTCCGTTCCGATCAACCTTGAGCAAAATGACTTGAAGGCTTTATAATTAAGACAAATGTTGTGTGTATAAGATTTCATAAAGTGATATTTTTGAATATCGTTGACCATTCATTGTAAATTTATAAATGTGTTTTTTTTTTTTGTAATCCTCGAAAACCAATCAGTGCACAAAAAACTAATTTGTGTTTTTTTGTGTGTTAGCAGATACGTGTATATTTTAAAAAGCTGTTAGTTTAGAGGTCACATGTAAAATCTTTCTGTTTTAAATGTTTATGAATCAAGAAATGGTGATGTAAATGAACTGTAATACTATTGTCGTATAATAACGCGATTGTAATTACTAATTAGTTGCCCTTCATGTGTATTGATAATGTATGGCTGATTAATGTGTGTGTAATGACATTAATTGTGTGGCAGGTAATTGTAGTTATATATTACTGAATTATTTTGTAATTAATTATTTTGGTAACAAAGTATCATCACAAGATACCTGTTTTGAAGGTGAACCGAACAAGTTGGTGAAGCCTACTCAATCGTTTTAGTAAATTTACGGGAATATTTGTATTTCTTGCGATATATGAAAATAAAATTTCGTTAGGAGCATTCGTGTTTATGAAGCACCTTATCTGAAAATAAGCAGCGCAAAAATATGTTTAGATAATGAAATGTGGCGATTTTACTCTCATATAAGATACAAAAAAAAAAAAAATCGCAATTTAACTTATAATAAATATAACAAACCGGTAATGTACCGGTTAGTATAATTAATGACTATTGATTTAAATTCTTGATAACACATCGTTTTCAACGTAATCCAATTATCTAAAGTGTAATCAAAAGTATTGGGAGTGTAAATTAATTTTAAAAGGTTTTTTGAAAAAATGGGTACAAATTAATTATCTAAAATATTGTCAATCGCTAGCCACTACTTTTTGCCACCTTTCTGGTAATAGGTGATTCCACGCCGAAAAAGCGACACATCTTTAGAGGCACATCTTTATCTTGAAATAGATAGTAATCGGAAAGAACAATATCTGTAGAATACGGACCACCGCTTAACTGGAATGTCCTACTAAGCCCACTTAGTAGGACATTCCAGTTAAGCTGCTTCTAACGTTTTCTTGACCGGTTTTGCAACATGAGGCCTATGGTTGTCGTGCTGGAAAATCACTTTGTCATATCTTTTCGCGTAATTTGATTATAAAAAATTAGTATTTTGAAATGAAACAAGACTTTGTCAAATACAACGCTATTAGTTTCCCATAGGTAAAAATTGAGTACCCCATCAACCACCAGAAGGTTTTGCTCGATTTAGTTCAATTCTACTACATGAAGTTGAAGCGGTAGTACTTGGCTAATGACTCTTAATTTCACGATATTTTCAGTTGAAACAGGTAACTGGCCAAGATCCTTCATCATCAATTTAACACTTGGACCATGCCGATGGGATGAACCAAACAAAATAAACCAAAATAAACCACCCGATTTCAAACCAGAAAATTTTAAACCATATCCATATTATTCACTACTTTTCTGGTTTAAATCTGTTTGGTTTATTTTGGCCTATTTCGATATTGGTTTATTTTCTAAAACAGTTTAACGGCCATGAAATGTCAGATTTACTCGATTCGACAACCATTTGACAGCCATTTGTTATTTCACTTTCCATATTAATCTTGCGTCATTCTTGTAAGTTAATGTAGAAACATTTTTATGCATTTTGGTGTTTTTCTTCTTTGTTTTTGTCTCTTTTTCGTATTATTTGCGTATCGATGCAGATGTTTGCAGCAAACAGCACACAGATATAACTTTTTGGATCAAGTTCAATCGGTGCATCTGCATGCCCGACATGAGAATCGGGAAGCGCCGTTTCATGAGCCTATAAGAGCGTTCGACGACGGCGTAGTGAGAATCACTCTGCAAAATGGAAATAAAATAAAAATAAACGGGTAAAGAAATACATTGGATTGATGATTTGAATAAAATATAGTGCTGATACGCCTTTTCAGCATCACTTAATTGTTCAGGGTTACGGTGATGTATGAATGGCGTGCACAAGTAATGTGTATTGCCATAGCAACCATTGCCAACGATCACAAACTCCCCAAATTCGCCACCATCGGTTATTATCGGATCGATTAAATGAAAAGTTTAGATTTTTTGGTTAACCATAAGTGATTTTGAGTTCCCTATCTGTGGTTCGAATTCTCAAATGAAAAATCAAATCATTTCTGCAGAAATGTTTTCAGCCATTAGAAAACAAAGTCAAAAGATGCCAATATTCGCGTAACAATTGCGAGAAAGACTTCTTTTCAACACTACATTCCATCAAAACTTGACAAATATGAAATGCAAATTTGGTATAGATTTGCGATAGTTGAACAACAAATCCATTGAATTTCCGAGGAATTCCTTATTTTAAAAATACAACGAGGGTCTTCAAAAATGGGGAAGAATAACTGTGTACTACAATATAGCCATTGCAACGTCATATTGGAGTAGGTTCAGTAGTGTCGAATTTGTACGGAGAGTTTTGAGTATAGGATTTCACATATTTTAGTAGATTTCGACAAATTGAAAGGTCTGTAGGTTTTCTTCTCAAGCGTGGAAGCCTAATGAATGAAATGTTTTCGGTTTTTTAAAAATGTAGGCTTGCCCAAGAACAAAATCGAGCCAACATTTTATTTCGTCGATTTTTTCGGTGACACATATTTTCTTCAAAAAAACAAACCTAATCAATGACCTCTAGCCATACTTTATAAAATATAGATGAGAGTATAGCCGTAATTGTAATGTTGCAGCAAGCCAATTAGCAAACGATAAATGACGATTAATAAAATATTTCTTGTAAATTTAGAATGGAATTCGTTGAACCAAATAGAAATAAATGCAGGTCTCTCTGTTCTTCAATTATGCTTCACTAACAAGGTGTTAATGCAACAACTTACAGAAGGTACTTACCGGGTCTTAGTATAATTCGACCAACCAATTGCCATACTAAATTTTGTGGAAATGTTAAGCGACGGTTATTTGGCCTTTATAGTAAAGTAACAAATATAAAACGCTTGAGCGGTAAAGAAATTTAAATGCCAAATTTAATTTTATTTTTGTTATTGTAATTAGTAAATAAAATATTTTCAATAATGTAGTAAATGTTTTCTTTAAAATTACATATGAGTCCGAGAGACTCATCGCATGCATTTACGCAAGTCAAATGACCTGTGCTGATTAGGGTTAATATTATTATTAACGATAACGTCATAACTTCTTCATAATTTTTCGAACTTACACAATAATTGTAAGTAACATTAAAATTATTGTGTACTTTTGAAAATAATGAAGGAGTAATGATGCAAGAGTTTTGGAGGTAATGATGTTATCTAGAGCATGCCATTTAGAGCAGGGTGTCCAGCCTTGGCTCAATTTACTCATAACATTCAAACAATTTTTATTAAGGCCAATGACTTATGTTCTTTTGAAAATCGTCGCGTTCGGTTAAGATGTGACTTCCTTGTTTCAACATAAATGATCTTGAACTTTAAGAAAGTATAGGTTCATGTTCCATGATCATTATAGTTTGATATTTGTATCTTTTTGCTTCATAATATAAGTAGTTTCTGCAGGCTATTCTTGCTGCCATTACATCCCGAAAATTTGTTTCTTGCTCCAATTTGAGGAAACATTTCCAGATTGATTGATTTGTCAAAACCCAAAGCCAGTTGTTTTCATTCGAGAAACATTCTAAATCCACAGGTAAAGGTCTAATAGCCAAATGAATATTATTGAAAGTAACGACAATATTCCCCTTTGGATTATTTGAAAGAAGTTGTGATAATATTTACTACATATAATTAATTAAAAAGTGTTTTAAACAAAAACTATACAAAAAAATTTGATTGATTTTTTAAGTCTTGTTGTGAAATATTAGAGAAATTTTCAGATTAAGATTTTTCAAATGTTGTTCTAGAATTGGGAGAAGTTTTTGAATTCAAGCATAAAAATTAATCACCAAGCATTAAAAATATAAATCACTATTTCCAAGCCCCTACGAAAATTGTGGAAATGTAAAGAAATTGAAAAACAAAAAAAAAACCTTTTTTATAATAGATTTTCCTTTTGTTTACTGCAACTAAATGGTAGTAATCACTTTCGGTCTGTATGTACATATATCCGCCATATTTTTTGGGTACACTGATTTAGAGGTCATCAAAAGTCATTAGGCCTTTATTTTATCAAGTGTAAATACGACAAGCGAATAGCAGTATCCTTAACTCAAACAATTGGACAACAAATAATTTTTTGTTGTTGTGAAATCAGTTCGATTAATTTTACTTACTTGTTTAAGATGTCGTCGAATAAGTCAATTAGTAGGAAATAAGTACCGGTTTCGAAACCAGCCTAACTTTTGCAAATTGAATCTCGTCGCCGTAGTTCTATTTTGGTGTAAGTCGAAAATTACGAAGCTCCTTCAGGAAAGGCATCGTTTCATATTTTGTCGATTTCACGATTCAATATTGAAACATATCCGTGATGACCAATTATGGGCGAGCTTTAACATTTCAACGCGCGCCCTTGTCAATTTTGTTAGTTTAGTTTACACACATACATATGTATCATAAACAACAAACTTTTTATTTATCGTCGGTATTTCTACCAGGTGCTTAGATATAATTCAAAATCAGCACGAATTCAGACTAAATTATACTTAGCACTAATTTCAATATCCCTACAAAATTTTAATAAATTTGGCATAAGATTTATAATTTTTTTTACTGACCATCACATAGTTACCCAAACAGGTGATCTACGGTCATATGTATATGAGTACAATCAGTACCCATAATAATCTACATTCGCTTTACACTTTACTCATACATTTTAAAGGTAATTTATACAAAAAAAAAAATACAGTCTAGGGGTAGAATTATAGTTTGTGTATATTCTAATGTGTGTTTAATATTTTGTGTCTGTGTGTATATATTGTATATTCTTATTTCGTTTCAATGCACATGCTTTCCATGAAACTAAAATTTATAAACTGAACACTAACATTAAACTATAAAGACAACAAATAAAACAGCTGCTGTTTTTTTATTAAACATGGTATAATTTTCTTTTAAACCATTTTTCTTTTTTACCATACAATTTTTTTTTCTCTCGTCTTCTTCGTCGCACAATATTGAAAAATCATCAGCCTTTTGCCTGAACAACCTTTTATTATCGTATCTTACGTGCTAGACGAAGAATGTACAATATTCATTAGAGTTGTAAAAAATAGAATTTATTTTATTAATAGTTTCGTTTCTGGATTTAATTTACGAGATTCTCGAGATTGAAAATTCATTTCGTGTGGAATTTTTTTCCGCTGTCGAGTAAACAAAAAAAATTAAAAATGATTATTTGTATTTCGGGATTTATAGTGGATACCAGGTGGTTAATTAATTTTTTTAAGTGATTTAATTTTTAACGAGAACAATTTTTGTTTTGGTTTATCAGAATCATATTAATGTACTTATATATGTTTCTCTTATGTGTATTTACAGTTTTCCGCAAAAAGCAACAGATCGTCAAACGCCAGCTTATGCAGTACAGGGAAATACAGGCGGATATGTTTATTTACAGCAACAACATTATACACCACCTCAACAAGTGGTTTATCAGCATCAAGTATGTCCACAAATGCACAATAATAATCACCAAATACCAACGTTACATAAAAAGGGTTCCGTACGAAATAATACGGACGTTCTTAAGCGAACACGGACACAAAATGCGTAAGTAAATGATTATTTAATGTTATAGTGATTTGCGAAATTATTTATGTATTACGGATTAAAAAGTGTTCATAATTTGTTTACTTTCTAAGTATATTGTTTATAGACTATTTTTTTTTTGTGTGATGACATTTTAATGATAATTATTATACAAAAAAAAAATGTTATTATGTTTGTTTACGTTATGAAAGTTATCTAGAGCTGTATTATAAAGTTTGGCGAGTTTACGAGTATTAAATACAGTGAAATTACCTATGGACAATTATTTCAAGTACGCAGACAATTGAAATTATGTACTTTCATTTTTTTTTTCGTTGTTTCCAAATTGTGCAACCACCATATTTCAAATTAAATTCATTTGTAAAGTAAAACATTTCTATTTTTGATTATGTATGCTGGTATGGTATCTACAATATCCAGGTGTCACGGCTGGGCAAGTGTTTAAAAATGTAATTCGTATCACGTTAGTCCTTTAAATTTATTTAAATTTCCAATGTTATAACGCAAATTTATGTTTACGTTGAAAGGTTATTGTGATAACGCCAATATAATAAGCCTATAAAAATACGAGAACTTAAAATTTATTTACCAGTACAGGTATTGAGACCACGTAAGTCATGAAAGTTATAATTAAAAGTTTTATTAGAAGAACGTGGTTATTTATAAGTACCGTTTAGAAATCAGGTAAAGTTCTCGCTTTTTTTCACACTAAATTAATTAAAAAAAAATTTTTTTTTTTTGAAATCATCTCATAGAATTAAAAATTTAAGAAATCTAGTGAAACCTTTTATATATTATTCACGGAAGTGTTATAATTATTAATGTCTTCATTGTCATTGCCAAAGAGTATGGAAATTCTATGAACTTGAATTTGTTTTTTTAGCTTGTTGACACTAATTTAGGCGGCGTACAATATGGATAAAATAAAGTCATAAAAGTGCAAAGTTACATAATATTTAACCGGGATAATCGTATGTGAGAACCAAAACGCGTTACAAATATGTAATTTATAATTCACAGCGCATCGTATGTTTATTTAGCACATATACAAAAATGCTCATTATCCACTATACAAAATACGAGAGATCCCCGTTATCACAATACAAAAATCTCATAAAAAAAGTTACATATTACATATTTCTATTGTTTCGTTCGTATACATAAACAAACATTATTATGTATAATTTATGATTCTTAAGTCGGGAAATGTGGATGTGGAAAACAAAAAAAAAAATTAATGATTTTGTGTATGTAAACGAAGTATGATGAAATAAGATGATGAGCGTAAATGGCGTAATAGCTTTGTGTTTGTTTACGCGATTTTTGTTAAATCAATCATTTCTTATAAAACATAAATTAGGAATTTTAATCACGAATTTCGTGTACCTTTATGCTTTATAGCATTGTCATATCTTAACCTTGTAACTAAATTAGTTTTTCTTTATTATTAAATATGGTTTTAATTATTTATTGTAATTAGGTTTTCTTACCTATTTCGTTTATAAAGTATGTACTTGTTTACGCTTTATAACAATACAGAAAAATCATTTTTGAGAGCGTGATTTCAATTAACTTTTCTTTGCAATCGTTTTGATTCGAAGCGTGATATTTTTCTTCTGAGTTATTATTGAGTCACGTGTAGCTGCTTAAACGTGTTATTAATGTAATTTGATTTAAATTTGTACGTGTGGTTGGTTGTGTTATACTTTGCTCCGAAGTTTGTTGTGTTTAATTGACAGGTGATTAGCTAGTTTTAATTCTTTCAAGCCTTAAAGTTAATTTAAAAGATATCCGGTTATTATTATTTACATATATACTTACTTAAACGATTTTGAGGATTTTTTTTCTTAATTTTCCATTGAATTTATTTTTTTTTTAATCGTCAAACTTTCAAATCTAAATTCCCAAAATTCTAAAATAATTTGTTATTTAAATTCTACAATATAATTTCAAGTTTAACAAAATTTTAAACTAACAAGAAATTCACGTAAAAATATTTTCAGATTAGTTGTAAAACAAAACCAAGATGAGGCAATTCGATCATTTCTTTGAGTTTGAACGTCAATATTTCGTGTAGCCACCTTTTGCTCTCAAAACGGCGTTTATTCTGAAGGGCATGTTGGTTATTAGTTTTTGACAAATTTCTGGCGCAATTTTATACCATTGCATTTCTACTTTTTGCCATAATTCATCAAGGGTGGGGGGAAAACTATCGCAATGGGGTTGAGGTTCGGGGACTGCGGGGGCCAATCGAGAACTCGGATATCGTTTTCTTCGAACCACGTTTTTGTAATCCTGGCGGTATGCTTTGGGTCATTATCCTGTTGAAAAGTGGTATTTTCAATGGAAAGACCCTAGCTACTCAAGCTCTCAAGAAGATTATGGTTCAAAATGACTATGTAGTCATTCGTCCCTCAATCCTGTGACATTTTCCAACTCCATTCCAAGTCATACATCCCCACAGCATCAACGATTCGCCGCCAAACTTGAGGGTTGGCCGCACTGCCTCCCATCTGAACCAAATCTGTTTATTTTGGTCTTATCCGACCATATTACCTTCTTCCAATTTTCAATTGTATAATTTTTATGCGCCTTTGCGAATTGGAGCCTCAGTTTTCTATGGTGCTTTGTCAAAAGAGGTTTCTTAGCCTTGGAGCGACCTCTTAAACCATTTTTTCGGAGAACATTTCGAATAGTTTCATCACAAACACTAACATTATCAATTGCTCTAAGTTGTTTATTGATTTCCACTGCATTATCACACGCGCTAAATTTGATTTGCCTGACTATTTGCCGTTTCAACGAATTAGGGAGCGCAGATTTTTGTCCAGGTGAGCGTTTCTCTGGCAAATTATTTAGCTATTTTCGAACCATACTAACTGTGGAGGGAGAACAACCAACTCTACGTGCGACCTCACAATGGGAGTGGCCGTCCCGTAGGGACTTTTCTATTAAATTAACAGTTTCCCTTGAGATTAGCTTCATCTAAAATTCAAAACATTATTTTTAAGATTTATATTAAGAATAATAAAAGTGAAGAATACTAACCTCTCAATCGAAATATAATAAAATACTAATGTTTTTTTCTGTTTTTGTACACCGAATCACACACCTTCTATATTCGCTATTAAACTCAAAAAATTGATCGAATAAGTTTATTCGTAAATGTTCACCAAATGAAATTACGACTGCAAATGAAATCGCACAAACGATTAATACAGAAAATAGGTAACCTAACTGTACGTACTAGTACCGTTATTTATTTACAGCATAACATATGTAGCTTGAGTTATCAACATAATTTAAAAATGCTATGAACATTCGATCAATATGTTGAGGAACTGTAAGTACCATCCCAACTGGCATGGTATAGTTTCCTTAATGTAACCCTTGGGCAAATTTTGCTAAGATTATAAAATTTATGTATGGCCCAGATTACACTTTTCCTAGTATTATTGATGTGCGACTTCCAGTTAAGCAGTGAATCTATATTGTTAAACCCAGATATTTAAATTCATGTACAAACTCAAGCACAAAGCACTGAGGCAAGGATATATTTCTATCGCATGTATGATGTATATAGTGGTACGTTTGTGGGTCGCTAGGAAAATGGCACACTTCGCCCAAAATGCATGAGTTTTGATTTGTCGCTAACAATAAGACGATTATGAAAGAACCATTGACTTAAATTGTCCAAATCCTTTTCAAGAATATGACTAATTTAGCTAAGGGCCAAATCATCAGCAAAGGCAGTCGGATATCCTATGAGATCAACAACAAAAATCGAATTAAAATAAATCATAAATAATAATGGACCCAAAACTGATCCTTGGGGGACGCCATACCTAACAGCTCCTGGGTTACTTAATGTTTCGCCTATTTTAACAATTTGACGCCGATTTTGAAGGTAACTTGTAAACCAATCTAAAATTTTACCTCGAATACCAATATTACATAGCTCACCTAGCGTTATTCCATGGTTGAGAAATGTCAACAAACATTGCTGTAGGCTTTTGCGAACTGTTCACAGCTGAATATATCTGACTAAGGAAATCAATTAGTGCATATTGTTTATTGTGTAAAAAATTAATTTTATTAAGATAATGCACTAACCGACGTTTTATTAGTTTCTCAAAGACTTTAGATACGGTGCTTAGAAGAGAAATCGGCCGAAAATTGTTCAACTGTAATTCATCGCCTTTTTTGAATATTGGAATTACAATTGCTAATTTTAAATTATTTGGAAATATTCCTTTATCAAGGCTCAGATTATACAAGAATTTTAAAACATCCACTAAAGTCCAAACGCACTTTTTAACAATCAAGTTATCAATTCCATCAGCACCATTAGATCGTTTGTTTTTTGAATGATTAATTTCAATAATAATTTCCGAAGAAGTTATAGGCTCAAAATAACAAGACGAGACGTAATTATTTGACTGTTAGCCAAAGATAAATTTATTAGGTTCAGTATCATCATTTCTAATTCTTGGGATATGTTTATAAAAAAATTATTAAATTCATTAGAAATCGACTTAGAACATGTAAGGAGTTGATATATTTGCGTTATTTCGAGAATTACGTCCTAACACCTCATCAACAATCTTCCAAGTAGCCTTGGAATTATTAATAGATGAATCAAATTTCTTCTTGTAGAAGATTTTCTTTACATTTTAAAGTGAATTAAAAATGGTGATTTTTGTATGAATTTGTATGAACATCTGTTAACTGTTACCTTTCTTAATTCATTTTTTTCTGAAATAAAAAAGTATTCCTTTTTCATACAATATTCGCTTTTTTTATTTCATTAATTAAGACTTTTTTTAATTCAGCCTTTTTTAATTCGGTACCGCACTTTTACCTGCTTTGAAAGATTGACTACATATTTTTCCGGTTTCTTATTGAAAGGATATCGTTTCAATTTCTTTGAATTTTTTTTTTAATTTGTTCATCTTGCGCGCAAAAGATTACAATTTATCCACGGTTTCAATTTTGTGATTTTGTGACTATCAGTGATAAAAGTGGATGATGCTATGTGAGACCTTAGAATATCGACAAAATTTTCAAAAGCACGATTACAATTGGATTGAGAATACACAGAATTCCAATTTTCAAACTTTAAAAGATCATTTAGTTTGGTGTAATTCCCCCGGTGAAATATTTGATCTATAATTAACTGTACCTGAACTCAATATTTATGCAGATATATCGACTATAATCAAATGATGGTCAGAAAATGGGTATCAAAATGGGATTGGAACACAATACCAAACAAAAATAGTCATTTGTCTTCTCAGAAAATTAAAAAAAGGATTTTTAAATTCCTTTTTCTAAAATTATTTAAAAATCCCAAAAAATCAAGTTTTTTTAAATATTGTACCAAATTTTTGAAATATGTATTATTTTAAATCCTCGCTTTGACGATTTTTTTCGGTTCGACGAATTTTGGGTTTGGAATTTTTGATGTTTAACCATACAACTCATGACTGGGATCCAAACGCACCACACGCGTACTTTGAACTATGCTCCTGAGCTAGCAAGCAATATTATCGACTCCTGATCTGAACCTTAATTTAATCCGATAGTCTATGAGTGGTGTTAGATCGGTTGCAGCGTGAGTTGATCGCTGGTTGTCACGCAGTGAGTTACGAAATTATGTGTGGGAGTAAATGGATCCTAGTCATAAGTTAACGTATAACTTTTGTGCCGGTAACGGTAAGTTAATTATATTATTACGTAATCTGAGGATAATAGTCAAATACAGTGAACTCCCGGTTTAACAAACCACCAACGGACCGTCGCAATAGTTTGCTATAAGCATGTGCCAAGAACAGAAACTCCTACATATATTTTGCACCGATTGTGCGGTAATTGATTATATTTTCATCGTGTTAGGTCAGTTTAACTTTTTGTACGAATTTATAGTAAAAGAAACCTTTGAAACACAATTTTTGGCTATACTTTTCAATGATTTTCCCCACTTCTCATTTTTCGGATTTTCGTCATTTTCAACGTCCCAAATAAATATACTTTTTTAACTGAATAAAGTGATAGTAATTAATTAATTTTTTTTTTCAATAGTCTGGTGACTCCCCTTCAAAACACCGCTTAATATTTTAAGATCGGTTGAACGGTTGAAAAAATGAACTTTTTGCTGATTTTTCCGGTTTTTAGTCTTTGAATGGGGTTTTCATTAACTAACAGTTTTAATTATAAAATCAGATTTCTCTTGCGCCATCCTCTTCCTTATGAAAAAACGAAGAAAACCATGTATAATAAAGTCTGTTTATCAGCATAGGACCGGTTTTTTGATCAAGAAAAGTTGTGGAGTGCGTTTGGACCCCGCAGTAATGAGTTTGAAGATAAAAAAATAAAGTCATGAGTTGTAGGGTTGATATTGCGTTATGGAAGTCTGTACCCAACTCTTAGAGCCCATGTTTCGGCCTTAGCTTTCATACATCGGTCAGACACGATTCGATGGTGTCATCAGTTAAAAAAATGGCTTTGTTTCATTCAAGATTCCAATTAGCAAAACGTAAAATTCCAAATTATGAAATTCCACAAGTTATAAAATAAATGGCATACAAATAAAATAAATTCTAAAAAATTTAATTTTTTTGTCTTTCCCAATGTTATGTAATCCACGCCTTTGATGTTCTTCAATAATAAGCAGCTTTTGGGGAATTTAACCCATCGTAATTTCTATGTTCTCTTTCTTTTCTTAACTTTAAAAATCTCTAAATTCAATAATTCTATGAATTTTTAAGTTTCTTAAGTTTTAAATTCTACTACATTAGGCTAATTTCTAAGAGCCAATATCAACAAAAATATTTAAAACATTGTAAATTTTTAAAATTGCTAACTATAAGTTCCAAAATTTTTAAATTTCTTAATTTCTATATTTTATAGATGTTTAAATTCATAAAAACTATTTTTCATAATTTCAAACATCAATAATCCTAAGTTTCTAAATACCTAAACAGCTAAATTTCCTAATTTCTAAGCCTTATTATATTTTTTTATGTCGGTATTCTCGAAACTCCATTATATTTAATCGGTCTCATTATGTTATCGTTTTCTATATAAAACAATTATTATGTTAAGGGTGTTAATATTCAATTAACTTTCGTGAATACAGGGCATAAATTTATAGAACCTAATTCATTAGTTTTGTTGATACCATTCTAAAAATATTTTGATTTAACATTTGAAATGTGGTCGATTTTTTCAACAATTCTTGTTAAATCTTTATCTTTATTTATTGTATTTTGTGATTTTAATTTTCCAGCTTATATTTTTCTCATGTGACACTGACGACTTACAATTTTGTTTCGACTGAAGTAGGTTACAACTTACAATATATTTAGTCTACAAATATCAAATTTTATTGTTACCCAATTGACTATCAATTTCTGATCAATTTATATATTAAATTTGATTGTTCTAATCTCATAGTTATTTTCAGTCAGTATAGTGTTTCGAAGGCAATAAATTATGGCACAGATTGAAACTTGAAAAATTCTAATAAATGTATTATTTCCGGTTTCTGATACGATGATTTGCAATTTTTGACTCAATTAATTGTAAACTCATTTGGTGATAAATTTTCCGCTATACATTTACGAATCACTGTACATTTGAGTACTTGAAAAATTCAATTTTAAATCTTATCTAAAATATACTGTACATTACGAAAACATCTAATCATTATAATTAATAGTATACTATAAAATGTGCAAGGTTTAGGTAGTGATTAAAATATTCGGGAAATTTTATGATAGTTTTTTGCGCGTTGATTGATTTTAATGTATTTTCGTTTGTGTGTGTGTGTATGTGCGTACATCTTAACGCCTATTAAAAAAGAGATTTGTAAATAAAAATAAAAGAAAATTGAAAATTTATTTTTAAACTACATACTCTGAAATCTGAATGTACAAAATAAAAATAAAAAAATTGTTCTAGTGTTTTGATTTTATTTTTTCTTTCTGTAGTTAAATGTGCATACGACAGTGTTTACGACGAATTGTTAGGAAATTTAGGTAAAATATGTAATCTAATTTTTTATTTTTTATTCTAAGAAATTTGTTTCCATATAAAGCATTATACAAAAACACTTAAAATTAAAATAAATAATGATTTCTTGTTTTTTTTTATAAAAAGTATTTATGTGTTATTTTTGTCTTATAATTTTAAGATGTTATAATCTAAATTCCAGATTTTGTGTTTTCCCATCGAGTAAATATATTTAATTTCCCTCTTTTGAAAATGTTGTATAGAATTGGGTTTTTTTGTTTGTTTTTTACGAAATTTTCATCTAAATATATATAAGAAATCATTTTCAACTCACACACAAAACACAACAAAAAAATACAAATTTTCACGAAAAGTTTCATATAAACAAGATTCTTGGTAAAGAGATATACCTTGATTTTGTGTGCGTTGATAATTTTCGACGGTGAAAAACTTGTGCGCTGTTTGTTTGTTTTTATAATTTAATCGTGTGTGCGTTTTTGTGTTTTAGTTTATTTACGCTAGATCCGGACCCATAACCAAGGTTCTCAAGCTCCCCCTACAGTGAAGTTTGTTTGCTTATACAGTGAAAATATGTTGTGCTGTTAATCGGGAAGCATTAGTGCGATGTGCCAATATCTTATCGCAAGAATTTTATATTTTGTTATCGAAATTTAATCAATATAGTACGGATAAACCTAAATGTTTATAAAATGCGCGTTTTTTTTTTTTGTTTAAACCATACGTTATTTTGATTTATTTTCCGTGAATTTTCCATATCTTTGTGCGCTGTCTTTTTGTTTGTTTTGTGTGTACTTTATGTTCCAAAAATAACACAAGTGTGTTCGTATACTCATTTGTGTATTTCTTAACCGTTTTCAATTAAATTAAATTAAAAGTAATTAAAGTGTATGTGTTCGTGTGTTATGCATTAGAATAATGTTTGAAACCGAAACAAATTCATTTGAATGTGATAGCTTAAAGAATACGAATTGTCGTAATGAATTTGTGTCAAATAGTGCAGATGATAATATTCAGTGCAAATTTAAAATTTTTGAAATAAAAATTATATGGTAATTTGAACATATCTATGTATGTAATTAATATGTATATGTAATTGGAAAATTCTGAACAAAACACTTCTCGCTTCTTTGTGTCGTTTAGTAAGTGAATAAACTTCTCAATTTTCATCAAAAAAAAAAAAAAGATTCGGTTTTTAATGTGTTTCCATTTCATCAGACCTGATTTATGTTATATTTTCGTTTTTTAAATGACTCAGTTATAAATCTTTTTAGGTTTTGAAATCTTACATGTTTTATGATATCAAAGTTTTATAAATTTTGTATGGGCTATATAAAATTAACCGCAAATTTACCATTTTATTTATTACTTAATTTGTGCCAACCTGTTGTAGTGTTTCTATGTAACCTTGATAGATATAGTGTCATAGTACCATACCCATAATTCCTGTTCTCGCGTATATTACAAAAAAAACGCATTTTGGGAACATTAGATAATGCGTGAAATAGTTTTGTTTTGATCGCGCGAGTTACTTGGCAATCGATATATGTTTAAAATTAGTTATAGTTAAATTTAGAAAGTAGAATGCAAATCAGTTTAAATTTAATTTTATCGTGTATACGTATTTAGAGGGGGAATTTTCGATTTTGGTTTATTTAAAATAGATCGATCTTTTGACTCCTTGTCACCTAACAACGATTAATCGTATTTTGAATTTTATTTTCCGATCACCAATAATGATCAGATCACTATACTACCACCACTTAGAGTTTCTTATCTTATTCAAGTGAGTTTTTTTATTAGACTGAAAATAAATTGGTACAAAACCTAATTTTTTAGTTTATTTAATTACCATCTTAACAAAATTTGTCTGCATAAAATTGTATTACATCCTGTTTAATACATTAGCATATACAACACGTTAAATATTAAATATTAGAATTTTTTTTTTTAGATACAGACAAAAATTTTGTATTTTTTAAATTGGTTTTAATAATTTTGTTTACATTTTGAAAATATATGTTTATAAGTGTTGCACGTGTTGTGTCGAAAGTGTCTGTTAAACTAATTTGTTTTATTTAATTCACACATCTAGAAGTTTTTTTTTTTGTGGGGTATCCGCAGAGTTAGATTATTTCATTGCAGACACGCCAATTTTTGTAAATATTATGCTTATTAATTTAAGCTAAGCTTTTAGGTGTACATGTACGACAATTTTTAAAAATATTTATTTAAAATGTCACGGCCAAAGAGTATCACGAATATGACTATACATATCTGATTTCACCTTCAATTCAAAATATGTTTAGTGATAGCTTAGGTCGTCAGCTTCAAGATTAAGCCATTATTATTTTTATTATGTTTCTCAAACAAACGAGAGCCATTTTTAATTTGTCAAAATTAATTGTCTCTAATGTCCTAAGTAACTATGTATATTTTGAAACATTCAAACTCTCTTAAAAATTTATAAAAAGTCAACATGACGAAATTTAACCAATTGTCTGAATATTATGAAAATGTTTCGGCTTTTTATAGACAACATATTACTTGTAATAATGACATTCACTGTATTTTCGATTTGGTAAATCAGAAAAATACAGAGGCCAATCACTTATAACATATCTACTAACCAAAGTAGAAATATTATCCCCTCCCCCTTTTCTTTCCCGCAGAGTCAATACAAAGTGTATCAACTCTCAAAAAATTAGAAATCTCTTTGAGTTTTCGTGTTGGTAATTCGGTTTCGTACAGAAAAGTAAGGTATACTCATCAGGTAGCTACGACCGAAAAGACTCTGCGGGGGAAAAAAAGGGGGAGGGGATAATATTTCTACTTTGTTTAGTAGATATGTTATAAGTGATTGGCCTCTGTATTTTTCTGATTTACCAAATCGAAAATACAGTGAATGTCATTATTACAAGTAATATGTTGTCTATAAAAAGCCGAAACATTTTCAAAAAGTCAACATGTATTTTAACTTAATATCCATGAATTTTGATACTCCAAATGTTTAAATTTCATCAATCAATTATTAAATTTCGAACCAATCCTTTCGAAAATTGAGAAGTTTTCCTTTTCATTTCACAAAAATATTAAAACTTAATTTTCAAAAACTTTGTGAATGTTTAAATATATAAAACAAAATTTGGCCTGGAAAAACTTTAAATTTTGAAAATATTACAGCTTTAGAATTTTTTTTAAAAATTTTAGAAATTTTGCATGTTAACATCTGAACTTAATTTTCTTAAAATTGTTGATACAGTTAAATCTTTAAAAGTTCTAAATGCGAACCTTCGAAAATTTAAAAACACAATAAAATCTGTCGAATGATCAATTTCAAATCTTGGAGTTCTCCTAAATTTTTTTTTTTTTGTTTAGATATTTTCGGAAATTTGGAATACTCTTAGACACAAATTGTACATTTTTGTTAAAATTAGAATTTCAATTCTGGTATTAAAATTAAGAATTTTATTCTAATTTCTATTTAAACTCCATTTATGGGGGACAACCATTTAGAACGCCGAAATTGAGCAAATTTTTAAGAATTTTTTTGAAGGGGAAGAAATAAATGGATCTTTTTGAAATTTTGACAGTTTATTATAAATATTTTAACGAGTATTTTCCATTTTTAATCATTAGAAAGATTGAAAATTGACGAAGATATAGCATGATGAAGCCACGTGGTCGTTGAGGCATTTTTTTACGGTGCCAATTGTAGCGCCTTGAAAAATGATCTGAAACTGATGGGCAAAATGATGTGATCATTATATGCCTGTGAGAATGAAAGGGAGTCTCGGAAATTGACTCTATTTACAAGAGCTTTGAGTTTTGGCCTAAGTCACGAAGTTTTTCATATTCTACACATATTAAAGTAACTTTTAAAGCAAAAAAAAACGATTTTTTGAAGGTTCTAAAATCTAAATGGTTGTCCCCCTTAACTTTCGTGAATATCAGGCTAATTAAGTTGAAATTAACCTTAGATAGAACATCAACATGTTAACCTGTGGTTCGTTTCAGAATTACTCCCATCTTATATTGCTAGTTTAGATTATATTTGACTAAATGTGGTGGAAAAAGGCGTTTCTCCTTAGTCCGCAACTGACATCAAATTTCAACATTCAAAAGATTTAAATTTTTGCAATTTTCAATTTCGGTTAATTTTTAAAATGTAAACTTTTGCAATACAGACTTCGATATTCGCTATAAGTACTCCTCAAAATTGATAGAAATTTTTGAAGTTGGGTTTGGGTTTATTTACCCTACTGCTATCGAAATTATGCTGAATCATTGAGTTGAGTGGCGCGTGCGTTGCACATTTTAAATCATCTATTGTTACATCTAAACACAAAGCGCACTACAAACAAACATTCCACCAAAGATTATATACAAATGTATTTGTTTATGTTTTTACTTGTTGTATCCACTATAAATATTTTCCTTCACCATTTAATTGTTGCAATTTTTTTTTTTTCTTATTTATTTATCTAAAATATTTATAAACATAGAGTAGAGTGAGTTGCAATAGGTCAAGGAAAACAACAATTGTTTTCTCTTGTTATATACATACTTAACTCTTTATTTATTTTTCTTCTATACTTTTGTACAATCTTAAAACGCTACCATAAGTAAGTGTATTTGTTGTGCATAATACATTTTACTTTTAGCAATGTTCACACACGTATGTATATAATACATACCGTAGCAGAATAGAAAGTGTATAAGAATCAATTGATAAGACGGCAAATATCGCGCTTATCATTTAAACAATAATAATAATGAATTAATTATATTGTTTAAAAAAAAGCAGTTTCTGTTTGATGGGTGTGGATGTTGTATAAAATGTGATTTGTGTTTTTGAAAATAGTGGATATCTACATATCTTGGTTTTATTGGTTTTATATTTACATAATTAACATGACAAAATAGTTAAATCGTTAAATTTCTTAATGTTAAGAAGTATGTTATAACAAACACTCACAGAGCTTGATTACTTTTGTACATAAAGATAAAAAATATTAAATTAAATTATATAAATTGGATACAGTTGGGTCATAGAAATTTATGGGTGTATTAAGAAAACTGAGATGGAGATGGAGTTACAAGTGAGTTTAGGCTAAAATATCTGGGATAATCTACAAGGCGTATTGCGTCGTTTTAAATATTGAACTTGGTCCAGTTCAATCCTTGATCTTGATTTTTTCAGGTTTTGCATTGGGTAGTACTCCAAAATATTTCTTGTCGTTGGGTCATGTTTTCTTTTAAAAATGTTGATCCCAGCCCTACCTAATAGCAGAAAATTTTTTCACGCCATGAAAGGTTTTATAATAGGAACTATTTATAGAATTTACAAAATATTGCAGATAATAAATTTCACTAAAATCCATCAAAAATGTGCTTTTTCCATCCATTTGATGCTGGAGACTAAGCAGATTCAAATAAATTTGGCGAATATCATTTTTGATTTAAATTTGAACTCAAAAATATCCTGAATTTTTTTAGCCGTGGTTTAATTAAGAAATCCGACCCCAGATCCGACTTAACATCTCAAATAAAATCCATCCACAAACGTGCAACGTAGTTCCATTTGAAGCTGGAGACGTAGTACACTGCCTGGATTGGCTGTCCATGTAAATAAAAGAAAAGTTGGTGAAACAATAGCCGTATTTCTTGATGGTTGATCTGATCCAGATCAGATCATGTTTCATGAAACGAGAAGCGTTAAAACAACTACTCAGATCAAAATTTTGATCCAAAAACAAAATCTATTAAAATTTTGTTGTTGCTTTCAATGTAACCTTTGATCTAATCCGGAACACTATACATCAAGAAATACGGCTAATGTTTCTTATAAATGGTATCAACCAAAATATAATTAGTGGTTTTCCGCAATATTTCTTGAATTTGGGGTTCCGTTTGGTGCTGGAACCCTGAAATGTAGTAAAGACCTGGAATGGTTATGAAAGTAAAAAACAAAATTTTCTTTGGCAAATCTAATTTCCCCAAATTTTTTTCTAATAACCAAAGTGTCATTATAGTATTAGGAATATTTGTTGGATTCTAGTCATTTATTAGGCGTTTACTGACCGTTTTATTTAAGAACTCCGTCTCTGCCCCCAAATGGAACTGCTGTGGTTATGCACCTACAAATTATGAATCAAGTTAACGGGTTTAATACTTTTCTAGAAGAACATGCATGTTTTGTGACCAGTCGTCACCACCAAATTCAACTTTTCCCAAATTCAAAACCATCGTCAATTTTAAATAACAATGTTTTTTAAACCAAATACATAACATATTTCGAGACTTAATAACTTTCGTTTTTTAAGGCGATTTTTTTCAAAATTCGTCGAAATTTAGTCATTTTTGACCTGGTCACGTTAATTACTACTGTGGTATTGTCTGGCAATGACTTTTCTTTAAATTAGACCAAAATGACGAACATGTTCGCATATTTGGCATATCTGCCAAAATTACGCGTTTGAAAATGAAAAGAGTGCGAAGCTAGAGTTGCTTTAAGATAAATTTTCCATTTACCACATAAAATTTAGGTAAAAATTGCTAAAAATTAAAAATTTCGCCTACGGTTTCGCTGATCGATACTCTTCTTGAGAAAAACTTAAATATATCTGATTCATTTGGGACATTTTTTTCATTTTAAATATCAGAAGGTTGGGTTTAAAGATTGCAGAAAATTAATGTTAAACTCACTATAAATATATATTTGGGTCACTAAAACATATTTTGAGCTTTATTAGACCACAGTTGCTATGCTTTGACTTAATACAATCTAAAATTTAATATTTATAAAACATTAATGTATTTAGAAACACTAACTTATTTTGAAATTTCTGCAATTTTTAAGTACAAGTTTCTCATATTTAGAATGATAAGAATGTCACAAATGAATCAGATATACAAAAATCACACTTTAAGCTACATATGGGATTAATTCAATTTTCCAATCAATACAATTTTCATAAATAAAAATTTAATTTAAATAGACAATATTTTCATATAACTCCATATAGAAAATTTTTGTTACACCCTATCACATATTTCACTATTGTCCGCTCAAGGCGCTTTTTAAACTTTTCTATTCGTCGAAAAGTAATCCTACGAGGAGACTTTTCGTTGGCCGCCTGGCGGTGAATAGTGTAATGTTGTTTTGAAATGAAAAGTCGAAAGTGTAGTCAGAAAAATCGACGTTAGGCACACCGCCTTAACCAATAAATAAAACAGTTTTCTGGTAAAATTCAAATTAGCCTCAAAAATAAAAAACAATGTTAGTGTAATTTACTGGATCGTGATTGTTTTTTTTGACGACAACACCAACACTTATTAATTTATGTCTAAGTTCTAACTAGTGTATTTCGTATGTACTCCCTTCTAACTTGAAATACTCCACTGAAAATTTGTAACGTAAGGTAAACAAATTGTCTATTAATTCCAAGATGTTCACAACCCGCTTTTGAATTTATTCACAATCGTATTAATGATCGTAACTAAACAATTTCATGTGCGTATAAGAGCACCACTTCACGCTTCAAAAAGTTCGACATTTTTTAGATTCGTTTGTCTTCTACTGCTACTCAAACTTTTGTAACTGAACAAAGTGGTCATAATGTATGTGTAATAAACTATTGTTCTTAGTTTTTCTCATTTCACTTTGATCAGAATATTTAAAAGAACTCTCCCATGAATTCAAAATTTTCCCATATTTTGAGTTAAAAAATATTTGGTTTCGTTGCGTTTGATTGATTTTTTACGAAAAAATTTCACCTGACTAAATGGCATTTTCTCTGTTTCACAGAAAAAGAAACCAATCTCCAGTTAAATAATATTTCCTCTTTTCGTTTGTTACGAAATTGATTTTCCAATTACAAAAAAAGGTACAAGACAAATAATTGCAAATCAGAATTACATACTCGGTTCGAGAAATTCATAATCCAATTTTAACCCTAAATTTAAAAGGTTTGAAAGCCCGTAATAAATCATAGGAGTAAAATAAAATTCCCATACATTTCAAAATGCAGTTGCAGCAGCATAATTGGGCCTAACCTTTTTTAGCTCATCATTAAAAGGTGGATTACACATAAATATTTACAAAGTAAAACTAAACCGCGCGGATTAGTAACCCCCGTGGTTTTTCCAGATAGAAAGAGATTATGTACTGTATTTTTGTAAGAAAACGAAGAAGAAAATTTCCAGTACTAAACTACATAAAGCTAACATAAACATACTTACCAGACTATTTTAGTTTTTATTTTTATTATTATTACAGTTTTTATTTATTTGGAAAGTGAAACCTTAAAAACAAAACTAAACTGAAATGAAATAACAACAAACCAGACACAATCGTATCCATCTAATTCAAATCTAAATGCTTACATACGTAAAAAAAAAATACTTTTATGGTAGTTTTGGAGTGAAATTCATCAGTGTTGCTGTATATTACACCGATGAGTATTGCATAATTTTTATATGTCGGAATTTATTTGAAATATTTATTATAATTTTTGTCGCAATATAAAATTCGAAGTGAAATCGATTCGAAAGTTTTATCGATTAGCTTGGGGAAGGTTAGGGAATTTTCCCATCGAAATGATTTTTGTTTTTCTAACCAAATTTTTTCTTCTTGTTTTTTTTTTGTTTACAGGTATGAGCTTTCACAAGATCTATTGGACAAGCAAATTGAATTGTTAGAACGAAAATATGGTGGTGTTCGTGCCCGTAATGCAGCAATCACAATACAACGTGCCTTCAGGCATTACACAATGGTAAAAAAATTTGCCTCTATTACAGCAATGGCCAAAGCAGAAAAACGTTTAAGTCGTCGATTACCCGGTAATGGATGTATCCAAAGTCAAGATTTAGCATCATTACCGATTACCGATGAAAATGGACAACCATTGTCGGGTACATATAGTATTAGAGAACAAGAAAACGCACAACAACAACAAAGAGTTTGTGCAACGTAAGTTAATTTAATTATGCGACTTGTTTTCTTTAGACATATATACTTATTTACATTCTTGTCTTTTGTTATTTATAATAGAATAACAGCGAATGCAGCAAATGTTCATGGTCATCAGTATCGTGTAACACCTGTTCGTTCAATGTCTTTACGTGAGCGACGAAGTTTAGATGCAAGTCCAATACCACGTAGTCAATCAGGAAATGCATCGCCAATGCCGACCACCTGTTGGACACAGAGCCCTTCCCAGCAACAGTATACACATCCGCATGTTAATATATTACATCAGGAGCAGCATTATTATAGTAGTCCCGTAGTACAAGGGCAATACCAACAATTGCAGTACCAACAAAATTTACAATTACAGTATGGGCCACTCGATGCCAGTTCAGGTGTAGATTCGCCCAGCTCAATGAATTCATCGTGGAATTCACAAGCAAACCCACCCCATACACCATATTATTCGGCAGCACAAATTTATATGCGTCCGCGTATTATAAGCTCGGGCGGTAGCGGAAAACGTGTCCCACCAGAAGTTCCAAAACGTACATCTTCTATTACCGGCCAACGACCCGGCAGTGATCCAAATCAACCGCGAGCTATCCGTCCAAATGGCTTATGTAAAACAGCTGAAAATGGTAGCTTATCGTCGGTACAGTCATCGGGCAGTGACAGTAGTGTATCAGCAGATCGTATTCAGTGTGAAATCGGAATGGATCGATCGAATTCACCACAATGGAAACGAAAAGGTACTTCGATCACGGCCCAATCTCCAGATCATATGAATTCGATTTGTGGTTCGAATATAGATAGTGACTGCCTAAATAGTCATACGACCGCGGCCCAATACTCGATGGAACAACATGAGGCGCTCACAACACCAACCAGTTACAAAGTACCGGAAACTATTAGGAAGCGTCAGTATCGTGTCGGGCTTAATTTGTTTAACAAAAAACCCGAGAAAGGGATTGCATATTTAATGCGACACGGTTTCTTGGAGAATACACCACAAGGGGTGGCACGTTTCTTGATTTCCCGCAAGGGATTATCGCGCCAAATGATTGGTGAATATTTAGGAAATTTACAGAATTCTTTCAATATGGCTGTTTTAGAATGCTTTGCCGGAGAACTAGATTTATCTGGTATGCAGGTGGATGTTGCGTTACGTAAATTCCAGGCGTATTTCCGTATGCCCGGTGAGGCACAAAAAATCGAACGACTCATGGAAATATTTTCGCAACGGTATTGTCAGTGTAATCCCGATATAGTGGCAAGATTACGTTCATCCGACACAATATTTGTGCTCGCCTTTGCTATCATCATGTTAAATACCGATTTGCATACCCCAAATATTAAACCAGAACGTCGAATGAGAATCGAAGACTTTATAAAAAATTTACGTGGCATTGATGATTGTCACGATATCGATCAGGATATGTTGGTCGGGGTTTATGAACGAGTGAAAGCTAATGAATTTAAGCCAGGCTCGGATCATGTGTCACAAGTAATGCGTGTCCAATCGACTATTGTTGGTAAAAAAATTAATTTGGCTTTGCCGCATCGAAGATTGATTTGTTACTGTCGGCTTTATGAGATTCCCGATATAAATAAGAAGGAGAGACCTGGTGTACATCAACGTGAGGTATTCCTATTCAATGATTTACTTGTGATAACGAAAATTTTAAGTAAGAAGAAGTCATCGATAACTTATACGTTTCGAAATAGTTATCCATTGGTTGGAATGGTGGTGACCCTATTGGATGTGCCAAGTGAGTATTAAATACATAGAAATTCATGGAGGTTGTTATGTAAAATAAAAATGAATAATTTTCTATTACAGATTATCCATTTTGTATTCGATTGTCGCAGAAAGTTGACGGCAAAGTGTTGGTCACTTTTAATGCTCGCAATGAGCACGATCGTTGTAAATTTACCGATGATTTACGTGAATCAATATCGGAAATGGACGAAATGGAAGCCTTAAGAATTGAATCTGAACTGGAGCGACAAAAATCGGGCCGTGGTGGAAATAGAAGTGCCGCTGCCGAAAATCGTGACAGTGGAGTGGCAGACGTTGAAGTTTGTCCATGTCCGTATCAAGCTGATCAACCAAATATTGTGCATAATGAGCAACAGCTGAAAAGAAGTGCGCTCAGTAATTCACTCCTGGATATGCATGAACAATGTAAGTAGGTTAAAATATGATTATGATGAGGTGTAGACTGATTTATTTTTTATGATTACAGTTGGAGTTGAAAAACCACAACGACGTGGTAGTGTCGGATCACTGGATAGCGGCATGTCAATATCATTTCAGTCGACTTCAGCAAGTACTGGATCACGAAGCGATTCAAAAATGAGAATGATTGGACATCCAGGTGGACCACATGCTGGAGCGCAAGCAGCAAACACCAATCAACCTGGATTTTTAGGCGGTATTTTTCAGAAACGTGAACGAAAACCATCTCGAACTGAAGATGGCGCTTTTCCGCGTTCCACCGAAGTTTAATTTATAAAATAACAGAAAATTTCCCTCTAAATAATTAAAGTTTAAATAGTTGAAACATAGAACTAGTCCATTTATTATAATTAAAGAAAAAAAACTATTAAAAACTATTATAAGCAAGATAGATAGAAAGGGGGGAAAATTTTTAATATGAAAGCCAAATAAATTGAGAATAAAAATTGCATTTTAATTAAGATTTAAATTTAAAACTAAACTACAAAAAATGTGATTCAAACAAACCACTTTTACTAGATGCGCGCTATTATTTATCGAAAGCAGCTAAATAAAATAAAACTGGAAACATTCCCACCGCTGAATAAATTTGGTTTTTCGTAATCACCTTACTCATACACCTAAAAATTTGCAGCTTTGAACTTAAAAAAAATTTTTGTCACGGCATCCAGATGATTCACAATACACACATTTGAGAGACAATATAGAAAAGTAACATAATTTACTAGAATTATTTAAAAAATTAAAATATTTAATTAATTAGTAGATAGGATTTAAATTAAAAATTGTAAAGAAGTGTCCGGTCCCGCCAGCTCCCAAAATTATAAAAATAAATATTTTTATTTCACGCACCAAACCACTCTAGAATCTAGGTATGGATTAAAAACGGTTATTTTTTAGATTTTATTTAGGAAGGCAATTTATTTTTGATTTTTTTTTTTTAATTTTAAAATAAAAACATAAAAATAAATAATTATAACTTTTAATTCTAGAATTTTGTAAATAACCTGTGTTTTGTAAATTAATTTCACTTCACAACTCACACACACACACTCTAAATATAATTTATATTTTTATTATTTAATATAAATATTAATTAATTTATAATATGAAGAATATAAATTATAATCAAGCTTGATCGCTTATAGTTTATATAACAAATCTTCATATTATATTATTTATGTATATAAACAAATATTTAAAATTATTAAATAAATAAAAAAAAAAACAATTTGTGATTTATATTTTAATATTATATATTATATTCTAATTATTATTTAAATAAATATAAAAAAGTAAATAAATAAAAAATTATTATCATTTCATTTAATTTTCGTTTTTATTTTATTATTAACTAAACAAACAATAAAATATTCAGTATAATTAATTAAATAATCAATTTCTAAAAATCTATATATAAATATATTTATTTTTTAATATTAATTATTAATCCATTTCTTTATTTAAATTTAAAATGAATAAATTCAAACCATATATTATTATAATTAATATTATAAATGAAATTCAAAAATTAAAAGAAATTTTAATAATTAATTTGTAAATATTATAAACAAAAAATACTAAAAATTCATCGCAATTGTTAAGGTTTATTTTTTATAATTATAAAAATGAAAAATTTAAAAATACAAAAAAAATATTATAATTAAAATGAAAATAAATAAAATCTGATTTAAAAAAAAAAAAAAAAAAAAAAATGAAAATTAAACAAACAAAATAAATTATATTATTATATCTAGTCTCTGGAAATTAAATATAATAATTATTGATTCAATAATAAATTTAAAAAAAAAAAGAAAAAATTAATAAAAATTTAATGTGAAGAAAATAATTATGGAAATTTTTCATTTTAGAAGTAACTAAAATTTTTCAAACCCTCTAATATTGTTAATTGAACCTAAGTGTTGTATGCAAAATTTAAAAGGATATATGGGGAGTCTTTATCATCTATTTTGGAGCAAAATTGTTCTGTTTACTATATATGGCAATGGAATTTCTGCGCAATTTCCAGCACCGTAAACCAAAATTTATTACTTTAGCACTTATTATGTACACTATCTTAGACAAGCAAACTGTTTACTTTCACACTGTAATTATTATGCTCACTGAGGGTAGTTTGACGTCGGAAGGAGAGGGACCAAAGTTGAGTAGATTAAGCTCCTTAACCTTCCAGTAGGGTGCGTATCACGTGTGCTGTTTGGTCATGTATTATGCAGCTGCGTGATGGGTACGATTTTGTAAGTGGCCACCAAACATAGCTTCCGGCCAAAGCTTGCATGCGAACAATTCTAGGATGTCCAGAATGTAGTGCGTTGAGAATTGTTGCTTGGCCATTAGGTGGAATAATTGTACGATTTCGCCACAATAAAAATCCTGAGATGCATGAGATTTCATTTCGACGATTAAAGAATCGTTTGAGATTTTCTTCGCCTGCATGAAGATTCTCCGGGCACCCCCTTAACGCCCAGCTGAGAACTTTCTGGTAAAGAGAGTTATTTGACGTGTGTTTTCGAATAAAACGATATCGGTTCTCAGCTCCGTCGGTCATCTGGTGACAGAGTACGACACCCAGACCATGCGGCGAGGCATCACATACTAACAAGAGAGTTAGTTTCTCGTTATAGTGTATCAAAACTTGGTCGGACGTTACCATGTTTTTTAGATCATCGAATGCCTCTTGATGTATTTTAGTTCATTCCCACTTTTCTTTCTGATCTAGAAGACGATGCAATGGTTCGGCGGCGGTTGCCTTTTGCGGTAGAAAAGAGTGGTAATAATTCAGGAGGCCCAAGAACGCTTGTAATTGGTTCTTGTCAATCGGTGGTGATGCATTTGTGATGGCGTGTACTTTTTCCGGGACGAATTCCAAGTCCGTCGATTTTGTAACCGAGAAAATTGATGATTGGTACTCCAAATTTACATTTTGTTAGCTTAAGACGAAGGCGATTCTTGTCAATTCTGGATAAAATTTCGGTTAATCGCTCAGCCAGTTGAATTTCGTCACGCGCGGTTACGGCGTTATCATCGAAGTACGGAAGAACGCATTCAATACCTCTGAGCAATCCCTCGATGAAATTTTGGAATATCCCAGGAGCAGATGAGATTCTGAATTGTAATTTGGTAACTCGGAAAGCTCCCTTGTGGGTCACTATCGTCTGGAGCATAGACGATTACTAATCAACAGATAATTGTTGACACGCTTGTGCTAAATCTAATTTAGTAAAAATGGCTCCTCCGTCGATTTGCGACAGCAGTCTGCTAATTGGTGGTATCTGGAAACAGTGTGGTTTCAACGCCTTGTTCAGCGTTGATTTATAGTCTCTACAAATTCGTATGGTGCCATCGCTCTTCGGTACTGGAACGATCCAGTCTGAGTATTCTACCGATTCCAAAATGCCTTGCTCGATCAATCGATTTAATTCAGCTTCGACTTGGCTCCTGATGGCGATTGGAATTCGTCGCGGAGGTAATCGAATTGGCTGAATGGTGGTATCGATTTGTAAAGACACTGGAACTTTTTCACAACGTCTTCTACTGGTTGGTTGGCATCGACACGGTTGACTCCTAGTAAACTAATTCCTAACGGTGAAAACCAGTTACAACCCAAAACGTTGGATATCGTGCCTCCCACAATGACAATCTGCAGATTCTTGATAGTTTGGTCATTGTACGACACGTCTATATTGATAATACCGACAATTGGAATGGAATTGCGTTGAAAATCCATTAAATTCAACTCACATTTTGAAATCTCAGGATGAGAGGACGGTCAAATCGATTTAAAGGTGTTGAATGATATTATTTTATAGTTTGACCCTGAATCGACTTCGAAATCACATGGCTTATCGTTGATGATAACGGTTGTCCTCTTTTTCCAATCAACCAACGGCAATATTTGGTTAACTCTCGATTTCGATTGGTTACGATTATGCTTGTTCCGTTTGTTGATCGGTGTTATTTTAGCAGAAGATCGACATACACTTTGGATGTGTCCGGTTTTACCGCAAGAATTGCATACGGCATTTAAATGCGGGCATGACGAACGAGCATGTGATGCACCACACCCATTACAAGGTCGAATTGTAGATTGTGGTCGATTCTGTTGCTTTTGTAGGAACGGTCTCGAAATTTGCTGAACTTTTTCCGGATCGCGAATATCATGGAGATTTTTTGTTGCTGCTTCAGCTGTCTGAGCTCGATTGATAACCTGGGTCAGGTTCAGCCCTACCTCGGCTATCCTTCATCTCGAAGGCCACAAACTAGCCGATTACATAACATCTTATCCAATGAGGTACCAAAGTTACAATCCACGGCCAATCGACGTAATTCCACAACATACGATGCGAACAGTTTGTCCGGTAATTGGTCCCGTTTCAAAAAATTGAAGAACGCCGCAATTTCAGATGGTTTGGGAGAAAAATGATTTTTTAGAGTACCTTTAATTTCTTCTAGGGTAAGATTACTTACCTCTTTAGGTGATGCCAATGAGACGAGGAGATTAAAGAGTTGCGGTCCGCAAACTGTGAGGAAAATCGCACGTTTCCGTGATTCTGCCTCGATCTCATTGGCTTGCAAGTATAAATCAAAACGTGCAGAATAACTCACCCATTTTTCCGGTTTAGCGATATCGAATGGTTCAATACAACTGGTTGTCATGGACATTATGTTTTTTATCACCTTCGGTACAACTGCAGGATTCCCGTTAACTAGAGAGTAGCACCTGATAAATGTACTTGTTGCAAAAATGCTTGCGGTAGTTGAGATGAAACAGGTGGTGTTACTCTTTTCGTTTTAAAATTTTTGTTTTCTCCGTCCTTGTTGACCATCCAATAATTGATTAAATTTATGAGCGCGAATTAATATTATTTTGTTACGTGATGACTACGATAATTAGTTTTAATTAGCTCGATAGAAAAAGGATCCTACCAACTGCGCCAATGTTGTGGTTGACTCGAACAAAATAAGCAGGGTCCAAGCACAAAAGATTTTTAGGTCACAGTGCGAGGTGGCTGAACGTCCACATGGCCGGTCAACAATAATAATAATAATAGTGTGTTTTGTGGATTATACAGACTCTGTCAGGTGTTAACAATCATCATTAGAATTTGCGAATTTTAAAAATTGTTCTTGCCGTGCGTGAGTGAGAGTAATGTGAGTCGTGTTTGATTTTTTTTTGACGAATTATAAAAAAGCCATGGGAATGTCTTTAATTTACATTCGGTTCATTGATTGCGGCCCAAGCGGCCAACTAAACGATATTGAACTAAGACGAGAGAACTTTTAGAAAAAATCATCTTTGAAATTAGAAGTAACCACTTTCCATTGTTCAAAAATCAATGAAGTGAATAAAAACCTAAATGCAGGCATAGATATAGACTGAGAGCCCTGCCTCTATTTCTATTTAGTAAAACCAAGCCCTGTTCTAAGTTTACAAGAAATATTTTGCTAATCGTTATTTAACATTTTGCTAATTGGCTTGCTGTATCATTACAATTGTACTGTGGCTGCACTCTCATCTGTATTAAATAATGTAACGCCAACGGTCTTTGGTTAGAATTATTGTGGTTTTCAAAATCTATATTTATTTTTCTTGAGCAAGGTCTAACCTTGAAAACCAAAAATTTCATGCATTCGTCTTTCACGCTTGGGAAGTAAATCTAGACCTTTTGATCCATGCCAACTTGAAACTACTAAAACTACTCGAATGTGAGGTTGCAATGACTATTGAAGTATGGAGTATATCGCTCTTCTTCCCCATTTCCTTGAGGATGCTCATTTCCAAAATTCGGAACTCTTCGGATTGAAGAGAACTACTATAGAATTTAGGGCTTGAAAGAAATCTTTCTCGAAATCTTCGAGACGTCAAGTTAATGCAAGAAGATTTCAACGCAAAATTGGAGCAGATACGACTGACCTGACAACTATCATGGGCAAATATGCGTTGGACTCTGAGAAACGCTCGTCGACTTCTGTATCACAAATTCATAAACCACTTTTTCATAGGTGGCAGCAGGTTTCCATATAAAAATATTCAAAAATATATATGGACGTCACCTGATGGTAGAAACAAGAATCAAATAGACCATGCCATGGTTAACAAGAAGTAAGGTCGATGAGGGACACAGAGGTTCACAGTGACCATCAACTGGTCACCTCCGTACATTTACAAAAGCGCATCAAATCAAATCGGAGGAAATTCAACACAGACAGATTGAGGAATCCTGATACAAGAAACATCTTCAAAGAAACTTTCTAGCTCAATCTTTAAACGAATAATGCCACCAGTATAGAAGAAAAATGGAAACAACCCGAAGAAGCATATATAAAGACTGCAACCGATATACTCGACTAAGAAGATTACAACCGCAAACTCTGGATTATTGATGATACATGGAAGAAACTGAGGAACGTCGTCAACTAAAATTGCAATTATTGCATAATGATGGCGAGAAATGAACGATTAAAATATACAGAGGGCATTCTCGCGACTGCTGAAGAGGCAGCAATAAATAGAAACATGCGCATCTTACGTAAATGCGTCGCAAAGTGGAAAATTCGGTAACATCCCACATGTATATGAGATGTTTCTATTCAAGTTTTAACAAGAGATGAAGCGCAGTTAAAGAGATGGAAAGAATATTTCGAATAAGACAGCATCTAGGACATTACCCAAAATCCTGAATTCTCAAATGACACTAATAACAAAAGAATCAACACCCACTCTCCAACGAAGCGGGAAGTAAAAATGTGTTAGAGAAGCTGAAGAACAATAAAGAAAGAGGCTGAAGGCTTAACCATTACGATCTCCCAGAAAGGCGACTTAAGGGAATGTAAAAATTGACGAAGTATTTCCCTCCTCAATATAACAAAAAAAACGTATTAGCAATGATCATTCTCGACAGAATCTCACCTCAGTGGTGACTTAACTCAGCTACAAAGAATTTTCAGTAGTATTGTAATTAAATAAACTTATATACGAATGTTTATATAAAAACGTGATTATTTACTTATTTGGAGGTTAGAACAGTTTTATGTTTTATGTTCCTTGAGATTAAGAAATACGTTCATAAATTAATTTAAAGCTCTTTAATCATTAATTCACAATATGTACCTATTTCTAGTTCAGAATGAAAATCACACATTCACAGAAAAACATCTTTAAATTTAGAGCTTATTGATGAATTTCGATTATTTTAGATTTTTTGGTACCGAAATTTTCACGAATACATGACAATTAACGAATTTATTTATTATTTTTATTTTTAGAATACTAAATTAAAACATTTTTGGTATTTTTAAACCCCACACGTATCTTCGACTATTCAAAAATAAATAAAAATTAACAAAATTCAATAATGCAAAACTGTAGTCAATTATTCTTTTCACTTGTGAGGTTAGAAATTGAAATTTGAGTTCGGTTTTCGGGTACAACATCTATGTTTCCAAAATCTTGTTTTTCCAAAATCTTGGATTTTATAAATTGTAGAAAATGAAAATTTCGGTTACGAAACGAAAATAACCAAAAATATAAATTCTGGAAAATGGGGAATTTAATATTTAAATAAATACAAAATAAAAAGCGAGATTAAAAACGAGATTTGTAAAAACAAGATTTCGGGGCGCTCTCTTACATTAGATATTCACAATATTCAATATTTCTTTTCCGATTTATGTTATTTTTTCTGATATAGTGTTCAAGAAGAATTTTTAGGGATCAAGAAAAACTCATTAGAATAATTGTCGATCCCATCAAAGAGAGAACCACATAGAGGGTGCAAATAAATCATGCGACCCGAAACGATTTTATCGGATTGATAAAACCGTCTAGGTTATGATGGCTGTCGTGGATCGGACTATTTGCATCCCCATTCCCTTAGTCGTGTCACTTGCACCGACAATAAAATTTTGAGATTCTCTTAATCGATTGAAGCGATAATAGTCGTTTGACAAAACAAACAACCTTTAATGTCGCATTCTCTCGTATTACGTCACTTCGATTGACTAAGAGATACAAATTTATAGTTGAGTATCCCTATTCCATTAGTCGTGTCAGTTTATTCGAAGCGACAATTGTCGTGTCACTTCAACTATAGAAATTGGTATTCCCTGCAGCCGACGTAAAACGTCGTTTGTCTCTTCAAACGACGATAATCGCTTTAATCGTCTAATAGATTACCAAAATTTGATTGTCGGTACAAGTGACACGACTAAGGCAATATAGAAGTAGAAGTGACATGATAATTGTCGAGTAATCTGGGATGCAGCAGCTAAAGAGATGGAGTTTCGCTAAATAAATTATTGTTGAAGTATTCAGATCTGGTAAAGCTATTATTGCATGTTTTATTCAAGTATTGCCAAAGCAAGGACGACACCGAAATATTCCACCAGGACTTGATAATAAAATAAATTCAACCCTATCAGCGATTTCTATCTAGCTAGGGCATGACGATAACCGAAATCGCAAACAAGTCATATATGAGATGGATATGATTACCTTATAGCAGCGAGCTCGCCGTCGTCGCCGCAGTTGATTAAAAATAAAAACTCTAAAATATACGAAGAAAATGGACGGTAACCTCGGTAGTTTCGAGTCAGAGGAAGCTGCTAGTGAAGTTTTACCACAGGTCAAATGGACCTATTCACAGGCTGGTTTCAAAATTAAGGGTCAGATGTCCATTTCTGAGGATGTTATTAAGCCACTGGGTGAAATACAACCGAAAGAATGGATATTGAGGATTAATTTGACATTCAGAAAGTTTCGGGACTACTATTTGATCCTAAGACAGACGCCGTTAGGTGCCGAATAAATACACTTAGATTTGATCTGGAAATTTTCGAAGCAACAGGAATACCTACAAAATGCGAACACGAACTATTGAAAGCTAGGTTTAGGGAGGTGAAAGTGGCGATAAACAAAAAATAGCAGGAGAGATCATCAAACGGGCATAAGGTGTTGGCTTGCTCAAGGAATTATAAAAGATCAAAGTCCTGTGATATTATTCACCGCTGTTGTCGTCATCAAGGGTGAAAAGCATGCTACTATACATATTCTGCGCTCTAAGCTGCTGACGTAAGCTGTGGTAGCTTACACCCCACTTATCGTAGTCGTGTCACGTCATTTTTCATGGCTATAGTCATTTACATCAATTTTGCTATTCTCTTAGCCGTTTGTTACGTCTAAAGTCACTTTATACGACAGATATCAATTTATTATCATTGAGTCGTATCACTTGGCTCGCCTTCAAGTGACGTGACACGACTATGGGAATTGGGTGAGATTTCCGCAATGCGACTGATGATAGGCTTTGACTTTCGTGTAAGTCGGAAGTTTTTTCTATGTTTTCTTTCAAAATTATTATTTTGTTTTTCACTTTTTATTTAAAACGATCAAATTGTTTGCAATGATTGAATACAAATTAACACCACGAATGCCGAAACCCAAAAATTAGAATATATGGAATTTATAAGTCACTGGAACAAACAAGTTACGATTAAGCATACGATGAAAAAAATTACCCAAAACTTCTGATTCATACGACAATCATGCAATGCAGGTTTTCTGCAATTCAACCCATACCTGAGCCACAGGAAAAATGTAATGTTCCAAGCAACGAATGGGCCGCTTAAACGTGTGAATATTAAGGCCTGGGTATAGGATCCTATCTTATAGCTTCAAAGATATATCGTTATTGTTGACCTACCTCAGCTTCTATGATCTTTTATGAATGAGCTCTAGCTCAAAAGAGATTGTCTAAGTATGGGGCTGGTATGATTCAATTTTTTTTGTAAATAAACAAATCTGTTATGAAGTTGACATAAATCACTGGTGTATGCAAAAACAAAAGTGGCGCCGATAAAGCCGATAAGCATTCCGCATTTGGAATTACAGGCGTGCTTGATAGGTACACGATTGGCAAAATAATTTATTAGAGGTGGGTATCGGTCGAGTATATTATTGTACTCAGCAACAGTATTGAGTGTTTGTTAAATTGTGAAACAAACTGATACGGTGACAGGCTAACATTATTTTTAAAGGATAAAAATGGCCAAAAGCTCAAGTTTCGAAGAAGCGAATGTAGGTTATCAGAGTAGCAGCACCAGTCTTAAAAATAGCTTGGCTTGGAGTTGGAGGAAAAATTTTTAATTTGTGGTATGGCTACGGACCTTTTTGTGTCTATGCCTGGTCCTGGTGGACCGCCACCCAAACCTAACCTAACCTAACCTACGTGTCGCAAAATCTATCAATTACAAATATTTTAGATTTTTGATACCCAAAATTTGAGGTTTTAAAAGCCTAGATGATTTATCTCCCCGAAAACCCAGGTGCAATATTGTAGTTTTACGCGCGGAAACCTTGCGCCAAAGCATGTCTCACCTGACATACAATTAAAAGTAAACCAAATTATCCATTTTGTCGGTTATTTAACAAAGAACAAGTTATTATAACTTGTTATACATTTATATAAATTGTAGGTTGATAAAAACAATTTAACTATTTAGGTATTACATATTTTGGTTAAAATATTTAATTCTAATTATAAATTGTTGGTGGTTACAAAACGTAAATATTCCAAACTTGATAAGCTTAATTTATTATAAAATGTACCTAAATCAAAACTTGTATGAATTAATTATAATTTATTGATAAAGAAATGGCATTGCAAGTGTTTGTCTTACAATACTAAAATTGCATGTCAGTGATACCAAGGGCGCTTTAATTACCTACCTATAGTTGTTAAATTTTAATTGACACTCAATGCGATGGAATATTTAATTTAGATTGTGCTACCTTTATTTTATTTTTTACTAATTATAGTTTCTATTAAAAATACCTACATATTGTGAAGAACTTCATTTACAAATATCATGAGGCCTTCGTAACCGGCGAAATAGGTATCAAGTTCCTCATTAATTAATGTACCTACTCAGAATCACACATTTTAGGAATGTTCAAGTCACAAATTCACAAAGACTGGTTCTTAATCCTGGTGTGCGTAACCATTTATATATCAAGAGATTTCAAAGTCTTGTTAACGAATATATTTGGTTAAAGTAAAACTTTGATAAAAAATGTTGTAATAAGTTGTATACTTCTTTTATTATGATCTTGGTAAGTTTTACGTCTTTATTCATCCACCTTGTAAGTCAGGTTTTCCATCAAACATAAACATCATCCCTAAATTGGTTAACGCAAAATTTAATCAGAGTCAATAAACGCTACCTAAGTACCAGCCATTGGTAACAATCAAAACAACTTTTTCTAGGGAAGGGTCATACAATTTAAAGTAGGTAATTACTTTACTTCCTTCCAATTCGTAGTGTGACGCTTTGTAAGACGTTGGCTTTATGCGCTACGTAATTTATAGATGACGACTAATAGTTATAAATATGAACTTCGCCAAATGAAATAAACAATAGCTAACTAAAAGTGACATCATTTTGTATTGCGAACCTAAGATTACTGGTTGTAAATGCAGGCAAACTTAAAAATTTAATCTTATTAAGAATTAATTAAAATTTACATTAAAGCTAGGGTATACAATATATGCATACAGTTTTAGTTTTGTAACTTGTAAGGTAATGCCATTTCCTTATCAATAAATTATAAAAATTTTCATTTTATAATTGAGCTTATCAACAATATTGGAATATTTACACTGTGGCCAATTAATTTTAACCAGTGTTTTTATCAACTTACAGAATATATAAACAAGTTGCTTAGTTTTGGTGAATAGTTATAATTTGAACGTTGTTGAGTAACGGACAAAATGATTAAGTGTTGTGGATATATATTCTGCTTAGTTTTATTCACCTATTTAGGTGTAGCATTTGCGGCAGAACTATCGGCCGACAAATTTCCATATTTGGCATCGATCCAGGCACCAGGGTTCCGGGGTCGAAGACATACGTGTAACGGGGCGATCATAAACGAAAATTTTATTTTAACTATTGGTGAATGTGTACTACATTTTGAAGATCCGCACGCTTATAAAATTCGTGTAGGCGGTACAGATAGTTTCGATGGCGATGATTACACAGTTGAACGCAAAGAATTTCATCCACTCTATTCAATGAATATGTCTGATTACAATTTAGCGCTGCTTCGAGTTCAAACACCTATCAAATTCAATGATCACGCTAAATCAATTGATGTTGTTTCAAGCACTTTACCAGTTCGGGCCGATCAACAAGGTGTATTAGCCGGATGGGGTTTTTCATATGAAAATCGTTTTGAACAATTAACATTAAACGCTTTGGAGGTTGTTACTCTCGAAAATGGGGAATGTGATGCGGACGATAGAGATAATAAATTATGTACACGCATTATTACAGAAGAAAAACCGATCGGCATGTGCAATGGAGCTGCTGGTAGCCTTCTAGTAATAAATGATGCATTAATTGCGTTATCAACATACGGTGTGGGCTGTCAGCAGGAAAGTCAAACGCATATCCTGACACCAATCAATGCTGAAATTAAAAAATGGATTACAGTAACAACTAATTAAAAACCAAATTATTATTTCAAGTTTGTATTCAAATAAAAACTAAATTTATATCACAATAATTATAAATATTAATTTGAAGAAAAGAATAATTAAAGTTTATAGAGTAAGAAAATGCATTTTAACTATCGCGACAGTGTTACGAATGTGTCGTGCGTGTATATGAATTCTATTAAAATGCAATAAATGCTATTATTTGTGCTGTATTCTACTTAATTTTACGTACTTAATTTTAGATTTTGGAAATAAAATTAACTCAAGCTAAATACATAATGCGTCGTGTTTTGAATGAACGAAATTTTGAATTTTTTTTTTGCCTGGAATGTGACCTGAATCTGATTCTACGTTAGATTAGTTTGTATTATTTGTCTTGAGTTTCCCATATATCGTTGTCGTGTAAATTATATTACTTTAAATGCTATCTATGAATTACATGTTTTATATATAATAAAGGCGTACGACTGATTTTGTTATAAGCGTCTCACCGTCGAAGAAGCTTGTCTCAATGGTGACATTTCCACTGGAAATAAAATTATGTGTTAATTGAATTGGATGAAATGTAAAATACTTTATACGAACTTTAATACTTTGGCCGGCATCATTTGAGATTCTGGCGCGGCTTCGATAGTTGACTGCCATGTATTTGTTGTGTTCGGACTAACCCATCCCATTTCAAAAAACCATTCCTCCATTATCCGACCTTTAAATAAAACCTAAATTTAATCAAAAAAAAAAAAAACGATCGATTAGGCTAACATTACATTTACTTATTAATTAATTAAATAAAAGTCAAAATATACCTTTTGGTCTAATCGGAAATTTTCCATTGACTCAACTGTTGAAAAATTGATCTCTCGTGACACTGCCCGCAAATCCAAAATTTTATATGGCACTCGAGCTTCATGCTCAATATCCGGTGAAGAAAAATCTTTATTTTCTTGCCAAATTATTTTACCTGTGTCTGCGTCACGCAAAATCATCCAATTTCTTAAAATAAATAGGAAAATATTTTTTTTTTTAATTTGAACTTCCTTGGTTGTAAGAAATAAATTTTGTTTTCTCAAGAAAATACAGTTTTATCTACATTTGGAAACCCTTTTGTATTATTTCACCCCGTGATGTTTCATCCGTGCCCATGTTATTGAATTGTGTATTTAGGTATTTTATTATATTAAACTAGGCTTATTTGATTTAAATAAAAACTTTGTACAAAATATGCAAATTTTCTGTTTTCCACAACAAAAATTTCGTTTTACATGGCAAGAAATGTCAAAAAACAGAAAGAACAAACCATCCGAGTATGTACTGCCATCTATAATTCGGTGTTTCGTCAATTGGTTTTGTTCAATCATGCGTTCAATAAAATGCAGTAAAACGTGTTTGGATTTTTAGTTTTAAAAATAAAAAATTAATTTAATTTATAGTATTATTGTTTAAATTAAAAAAAAAGTTTTCTTAGCTGTCAGAATAAGGGGTTTACTCTCAACAATTAATTCAAATAACGTAGTATGAATAATGAATTAATCGTTTAATTGACTTCAATTAATTGAATCACACGTTTCAATATCTGTGCGATTTAAAAATTTGAATTTCAGTATATTAGAATCCCACTTCATTTTTTTGATGGTTAAGGCGCGCTTCCATAACATCCTATATTGGAATGGATAAATAGTGTTACCGCTTAACCGAAAAATGTAAAATATTATCTTGATTTAAAATATTCTTTATGTGTGGTTTACATTTTATTTTTTTAACTTTTATTTGTATTAATTTTATATGTATAACAAACAGACAACAACAACAATTTCCAATGTTGAATTTTCCAATAATGGTCCATCAATAGAAATAGATGATCCAATAGATGATCCAAAAGATGACCAATAGATGATCGAATAGAAATTTTCCAATAGAATACCAATGTAGAGTTTTCCAATTTCAATGTACAATTTTTTAACTGCATTTTCGATAATATTCACTACTCTCCTCTAATGGATTTTACTTTACTAGTTGTACACATATTTGCCGTAACATATGTAGATTAAATTTTGTTTGTTATTACGTGACTTAATGAGCATTTATAATATTTATCTGGCAAAATCTTCCAGACTATCTCAACTAAGTGTCAAGGTCGTGCAAGATTTCAATTTACAATGAAGCATACCTTCAGTAATATCTCGAAGCATGTCCTGAAACAACAGCGCAGACTAAAGGGCGTTTATATCGATTAAGGAAACTGGAGGCCGAATCACCTAGAGAAATGAAATTGCGGACCATGATTGCGATAAACAAGTAAAGGTTGTAGAAACTAAAATACAATAAAAATGACAGTACCACTATTGTTGAAAACGCATGTTATATCCATTAAATGTCAGATGCCATGACTAATTACGAGGTTATTGGAATATCAGTAATATATTTATTCAATAGTATCTATATACAGTTTTACCCTTGCGTTTCTTCTTAACGAATGTTTTTTGATAGAGTTGTAACGACTGATATTTTACATTTAGCATTACTGAGTATGACAATTGTAATTCTCAACATAAAGTTATATTCTGTTGAGGTAATCGCCGCAGCAATTTAAAATATGTTGATTTCAATATTAATCATCTTTACTGAATATTAATAAATTGTACAAAGTGTGTTCCTGTTATTAAAATATATAAATTTTAATGTCGATTATGGCAACTGAATAAAGTTACGTTCGGTTGCAGCAACCGCCTATGTTGAAACAAGTCTTTCTCTGTTAATGGGTACTTTTGGGTTCTCCAAATGTTGGCAAATATTGACTTAAATAAATATGTTGTTTTCTGAATGCTTTCGATTTATCATAATGATTGTTATGAACGACGAAAATTTGGTCTCTTGCCCGGTCTTATTCAATCCGGAATCCGCCATGTTGAGTTCGCTATCTTGAATTTTAAAATGTTGATCTTAAATTCGTGATCAGCGACCCCGAATCCTAGGATTTCGATTATCGATTTCATGAACTTCAAAAAATCTGCCACTTTTTACGAAAATTTTTAAAAAACTAACAAAAAATTTGTAATCAGTGACTCCAAAAGGACGTTTGAGTAAATTAACAGTGAGTTAATATTTAGTATGAATTTAGGCAATTATTAAGGTGAGTATCCAAAATTCATAACAATACTACCTACGGTGTAAAACCAGTATAAGTTAATAAAATAGGGTGCATTCAAAAATTCAGTCAACTGTGCAATTTGTACAGTACTTCGTTTGAAAATTTAGTTTTGCAGCAAAAGTAGTGCGCAGCCGTATGCAGTTTTTGCAGTCGCTTTATAGTAACTGCATAGATACAATCAGTCAATTATTAACAAAATGGAAGGAAGTGACGAGTAAGTAAATGTTTTTCGTGCACATTAATTAATTTTATAATTACCTTAAAAAAATTTGTAAATTATTTTTATTTATTTAAGATTTTATAATATTATAAAATTTTTTTAACATATTCACTCATGGCCTAAGTCGGTGACTTTGAAATATTTTAACGTCATCATCACAATATTATTAATGAATTTTGATTTAATTACCCCTTTTATGTCCGCCGATTTTCAAAATTACTTGAACAATATAACTCTGGTTGCATACAATTTACGAACAATTAATTAAATTCTAAATTACTCTTTTGAGTCGGCAAATGAGGGTTCCTCAGCTCAATACAGTGTTTTTGTTTTGATGTTTTGACGAAATGATCGTAAACGTGTTTATTTGAAACTAGATATAGGTAGATCAACCATCATAAAAATTACTAATGTTTGACCGTAATCTACAAAAAAAAGTAAACAAGTAAAAGTTGTTTATGTTCAAATTTTCGAGCTAGAGCTAGACCTACCAATAAAGTTCCGTAATACACGAAATATTTTTTTGTACGGCTACATATACTAAATGATTGCTTAGTAATATTGATAAGTGGTTTATTATTATTGGCAATGAGAATTGAGAGATAGCTAAATTTAAACTTGTTTTATGTGTATATAACGATGATAATTCTGCTAGGACAAATTAGTGTTCTTAGTATTTCGACTGAAATTATTTCTAATTTGAATTTTGTTTACTGAAATAAAAATGTTAAGATTTTGTATTTTATTCGGGGTTATCGTTGCATGCTATTCAGGTGAATTATAAAGACAGATTATAGTTAAAATAGTGATATTTAATGTCTTACTTTATTTCTTATAACATTTAGCATCAACACATTTTGAGCCACGAGTCGATGGTGGTATACCTGTTGAAATTGAAACTGCCCCATATGCCGCTTCCGTACAAACTCCCGGAAATAAAGGACGCATTCACGCTAGCACAGGAACTATTTTAAATAACCGATGGATTTTAACGACAGCATCACGTCTTCAATATTTCACCGATCCACGTGCATTCCATATTCGTACCGGTTCAACTCATAGTGATTATGGTATTGGTGCCGATTATAGTGTACAAGAGAAAATTCTACATCCATCATATGATTCAAATTTGGATGATTTCGATTTTGCTTTGCTAAAGGTCGATACAGATATTGTGTTCAATGAAAAGACTGCTTCAATTGAATTATTGTCGGAAAATAGTGTTGAGGCTAATTTAACAGGCACTTTAGTGGGATGGGGTAACACATATACTGGCTCGTTGAAAGTGTCACGATTATATTCGGTTGATTTGAAAACTGTGGGAACTATTGATGGAACAAATTTATATGTTACTACGAATAACGACGACGTTTGTATTTCGGATGTGGGAGAGGCGTTTGTAGTGGGTGGTAAAGTTATTGGAATATCAACGCTGAGTCAACTTGGATGTGGATTAACCGAAAAATTTGTAACTCGATTTGATGAAAATACATTGGAATGGATAAATAGTGTTATCGCTTAAGCGAAAAATGTAAAATATTATTTTGATTTATATAAATATAATTTTATAATTTGAATATGTGCTGTTTAAATTTTATTATTCATCTTTTATGTATAACAAACATAACAAGTAACTTCTATGCAAAGGTATAGCATTAGTTTGGATGAGGCACATCTAAAAACTTACGAGCTCTGATTTTTACAGCAAAGTATAATTTTAAGTTACAACTTCCGACAATTTTTTGTTTTGAAGCTAAATTTAATGAAATCGTTCTACCAGATATACATACACCTGGATTCCATACGAGTCAATGTAGAACTTGCAAGTATAGTGAACTGGTTGAACACGAATTATCATTATTAGCAAATCAGGATTATATAGGCTTGATTTTGTAACTTCAATTTCGTTAATATTCGCTGTCTAATCTCCTCCAATGGGTTTCGCTTTAGAGCCAGAATTTCGCAACTTAGTCTCAAGGTCGTGCTGGATTCAATGAGGAAATGGATGGATTTAATCTTATCTCGAATCATGTCCTGAAATAACAGAGCAGACTAAAGGACGTTTATAGGGAATAAGGGCAAGCCGAGTAAAAGAGTATTAAACCCCGGATCTAGATGGCAATGGTGGACGGTAACTGTGAAGCTCTACCACTGCCATAAACAGTGAAATGTGATATGGTTAACTATTTTAAACAGAAAAACATTCGGGTGAAATACGTTTAACCTCACAAAGTTTTGTTTACTCCATTTCTATCGCATGACTTATAAATATTTATAAATTGTGTCATGTTGAGTTTTTGGTTAGGTACATTGTACATACATATGTATATTAATTGCTTGCTTAGTATTAAGTTTCTCTATATGTAGTTTAATGTTGTTCATCATTTAAAATAGAATCAGAATATTTGAGTACATGTAGCAGTGAAAATGACAAATGTTGTTGAATTAAAAAATAAAAATAAATCTCTCTCTGATATTACATAATCATAAATCAAAAAAATACTTTCTAGATTAAACTTATAGCAAGGTCTTGACCTAAGTAGAAGCAAATGTCTAATAAAAGTTGTACCTGCAGCCTGTCAGCAGCCATTACCAGTTGGTAAGGAGCCGTATCAAAACCTCTCACTGTTAAACAACACAGAAGTAGAATGGTTGACTCCGACAGTTATTAAATATATTTTAAGGAACGGAGGGCAGTAGAATGTGATCAGCAAGGCAGAAGGCTATTCCATTCATGCTTCTGTAAGAAAATAACATTTTATTCAATTGGTTTCAATATTCATAACAGGTTCTAACCATTTTTTAAGACTTCTTTTCAACTCAAATTAAAGTAAAGAACCACTTTTTTATTAAATATGAGATTAACTTTAATTTTTAATATTTTTCTCTTGTACTATTATTAAATTAATTTTTAAATGCAATAAAAATGAATAAATGAATGGAAGTCACAATGTTTTTCAGTATAAAATACGAATGTCAAATTTAAAGCTATCCTTTAAACTGACAGTTTGGAGTATATATTCGTAATGGCCTAAGACCAATCCAACAAAACATATTGATTAGCGGACATAAGGCACGTAAATTAAACATGACCGATTTATGTGGTACACTATCTGTAGGATTAGGACATCAGATAATATTTTTCCGACCATATTAGAAAAGCTATTGGGCTAAATGAGAAAATTTGCTTCATAATGTGCAACACTTCATAAATTTGCGTTTGACAGCTTAAACTGACTTGTGACCAAAACCAAAGCGTTCCTAGATATACAAGCCGTCAGGTTAAAATTTGAACTTTCAAATAAAAAACCCTTTATTTACAAACACATCTTTATGTCATGACGTCATACCATTTGTTCGAATTTTTTTTATAATAAGCCATTAGTGCCACCTACTTATAAACTCGACTAATTAAATATATTTAAAAAAACAAAATGGACGTGTAGTTTCTGTGTTTGAAATCAGATGGCGGTAATAAAAAAAAATTGAAATATTTAAATTGAAATTTCAGCAAAACAATCCAAAATAATGTTTTAGCAAGTTTAACGATCATGCGAATGTATTTCATAATAAATACGCTAAAAAATATTCTAAATATAATCAGCTGAATTTAACAAAGATGATGGCGTGGCCAATTCGTAGGATTCTGATGCAATGTAGTACCGAACGGGAAAGCAATGACATAAATGCACAGAGCATAAATTCCATCCGGACAACACTATCGAAATTTGCATTTGGTGATTTAAATCGAATAAATTTGTGAATGATATTCCTGGACGGTGGAAATGAGTTTAACAAAAAGAATTCATCAGCTCAAATATAAACAAGGAAATTCATTCAAATAGAAGGTGCCATTCGTCAATTAAAAATTAATTAATTTACAAAAAAAAATTTTGTGATTTTAATAAAATATTGTATTTATTTATTCATTTGTATAATAATAATTTATTATTAAAAGGAAAAGCACACATGGAAGCAACAAAAAAAACAGAATAAAAAATTAAGATTGGACGATTTTATGTGAATATCTCATTCGCCCTATGTATGTTTGACTACAATTACAATGAGCTCGATTTTGCCGAAGGTAGTGATGTATCAGTTGCAGTACTATCCAAAAAAACAAAAATGCTTATCAATTTTGATGTAGATGACAAAAATTGAAGCTCATCGAATTCGGATCCTAACAAAAAGTTGAACGACCATGCCAATCTACTTCATAAGAAATACGCTAAAAAAATGTTAAACATATAATCATCTGGATTTAAAAATAGATGGTGGCGTAGCAAATTCGTATGATTCCGAGCTAGCACCGAACGTGAAAGCAACGATGAAAATTCAGAGCATAAATTCGATCCGGACATTATTGATTTGAAAACAAAAAAATCAACGAGCGAGTTCACCCTCAACTTGCAAAAGATTTATGTGAAAACTTTTATGTATAAATATCTATTGAATCATTTCAAGCCATTTCGATGAGACCGAGAAACCCCTGCATAAAGACGGCTGATGTTCGTTCAGTGTATAAGCTAAGTTACATTTTTGGTTCAAAAAGTTAATAAGTTATTCGATTTTGATTTTGGAGGACGAACCTTACTGACATTAACTGAGCATGAGCAAAGTACAGTTCTGTTAAGTTAATCACCTAAACCTGCCATCTACGCTTTAAAGTATATCATTACTCATACACGCCAATCTTTTTCAAGAGTCCATAATTGTGAATGGTCACGGAAAACCCGCTGAACAAAGCAAATATGCATCGCTTTGTCATTGATCAATTTAAAATAAATTAACTAAAGCGGTTCGATTAGGGCGAAATGTTGACCGTAAATTCATAGCAATTATAAAGGCGGTAGGGCAAAACACTAATAACAAAGCGTACCGATTAAATAATTTTAAAATTATTATTTTAGTATGTACAATGTAGGTATATATGCAGTTTTCACAGCTCGCTATTTCCATTTAATTTTTTTTTGTCACTTAAGGCATTGCCCCGCATGCAAAACGGAAAACCGGCATTTAAAACCGTTAAACTCAATTTTTGGCTAAGTTGCTTCACTTTACAATATGAAAATTATTAACAAAGAGTTCTAATCTATAAGTTCCACCTTATTCTAAGAAAATTTTATTAAAATTTATTTAATTTTATTCAAAATCCCCAATTTTATGTTTTGCCGGCCGTCAAGCAAAAATCCGTAAAATTGGAGTTTTTGAATCAAGGTTTGAAATGCCGGTTTGCCGTTTGTGCATTACACTACACAAGCATAATTTGTGGTCTTTTTGCTTGTAATTTTCATTTTCAAAAACACTTGCTGCTGCGGCCATATATTGAAAATATTTTTACAACCAAATAAATTAAAGTAGGCGGATTTTTTTTAATTTTTTTTTGTATTCGGCTCACGATGTTTTTAAAATGCCGGATGATGTTGTATATTGCATATGTATGCGTAGATTTTGTATTGATTTTATGTTTTATTTATTTATTGTTCTTGTCGATATATACACATACATGGAATATTTTCTGTTCGGCTTTTTTGTTTCCGTAACCCGAGTTCTATACAATTTTTTACTTACTCCTGCCGCTAAAGATGTTTTCACATCAAAAATTCGGAAGGTCGGTCTGAGTTCAACATTGAAAAAATTGCAACACTATTGATCAAAACAGGCATTTGGTGATTTCAATCGAATAAATTTGAATAATGATATTCCTATCTCTAACGGTGGAAATGAGTTTAACAAAAAGAATTCATCAGCTCAAATAAAAACACGAAAATTTATTGAAGTAAAAGATACCATTCGTCAATTAAAAATTAATTAATTTACAAAAATTTTTTTTGTGATTTTAATAAAATAATGTATTTAATATTTATTTGTATAAATCCAGGGAAACCAAATCTTAAATCAAACGGATTATTAATTTTTAAAACTCACTCGAACAGAAAATAGTAACCGAAATATATAATTTTTGTGATAAACTTCAGATGTCACTAATTCTACTCTAACATTTTGACAGTGTACAAAATGGAAAAGTTGTATGGGTAATTTTTGACATTTACGTCAACAACTGTCATCCAACATAAATCAAATCAAGTCGTGAGCAGTTAAAAGTTAAATTAAAAATAAAATCGGACATTTATATTTATTTACGATGAGTGATTGAAAATACGGTATTTGTCTACAACCATGTACTATTCAATTAATACCAGAACGTATGAACAATATGGGTTTTTAAAGCGCTGGAACATTTTTCCAAAGAACGATGCAAGAATTTTTCAGAAGTTCTAATAATAAGACTTGAATGAGAGTAGAACTCGGTTAAATTATGAAAACGAGGCGTAATTTGTAATACAGTTTATTTTAAAGAAATCGACTATACATCATTTCTATTGTTGTTGGCAGTAAAGCTAGAAAAAGGTGCAATTTAACAAATGAGCAATTGACGTTTGTGCTACGTAGTTTCGATTCAAAAACATTTCGTGGTAAACAAAATGATTTGGATTGTGTTGTGCGATATATTGTATATAATTTACCCCGGTTCCGAATAAAGTAGTTGCGGTATCATCAATAAATCAACACAAAATGTAAATCGTGATAAATTAAGACAAAACAATGAACTTTTGATTAAAGAATTCGATAATTTGAAGAATTCTAAGAATATTGGGTCCAAAGAAAATGATGGATTAAACGTCAACCAAGCTGTTGTTATTCCTAATCAAAAACTAGTAGCACCACAAAGAAGTAAGTATTTAAAAATTTACGCTTTGTTGTTTATATACCTACTATCATATTGTTTATTTAATGCTTTCAGAATATAAGTGCTCCTTAAAATCTTGCTCTTTGCAAACACGATAACGTCGTCAAACCGATTATAAATGGGATGGCCACACAGAATTTTATACCAGCTCAATTCATCAAGTAAAATATGGTGATTGTCAAGAATTAAAATTAAAATTTTACACGTGAAAGTTGTATGGTGCTAATCGGAAATTTAGTGCTTTCATTGCTGTACTTAAAGAATCTGGTTTTAATGTTTCATTCCCAGAAAACAAATATCTAGCTGTTACGGATCAATTTAAAACGAAAGTAATCGACCTTGATAAAAATCGTGAACCTTACTATGCATGTACGATTCGTGCACATATCACGATTAATAAAAATCGTTTCAAAACATTATGTAAAAAATTTAATTCAGCCGTGGATGTATCTCAAGGAATTTCGTTGGCAACGTGTCATCATGTATTTTGCAATAATTGCATGACGTCCCATATAAAAAGTACTCAGACACCAGTAATGAAATTGTCCAGTAGCGAAATGTTCACATAAATTGAAGGAAAATACTATTCATGCGTATATGACCGAACCAGAATTTCAAGTATATTTACAAAGTTTGCATGCGGCTGAGGCTGACAATTTATTCTACTGCACAAATAAATCGTGTAATGGATGTATTCCGATTAATCAAAATAACCGGGATAAAATTGTACTCCTTTATTGTACCGAATGTGGTCAGTTTAATTGCATCGATTGCAAAACGATTCACACTGGGATAACATGTGATTAATTTCAAAGGAAAAATAATTCCCAAAATTTGCCAACCGTTCCAGCTGCAAATAATAACATGGGAGCTTTTACTAAAAATATAATTTAGAGATTATATATTACAAATGGGACGATCGATTTGCAAGACAGGCTAAAGTTGAGCTTAACACTGCTTCTGCGGGTGATTTTAAATATAGTTCAGCCAGACGAAAATATGAAAATGGATCATATAACAGTATGGTCCTACTCAAAGGCGGTCAAAGAGAAAATCGTTACTGATTCTTTAAATCATGTGTTCATCAACAATATGTATGAATTTTTATCAGGGTTTGAGAATTACCTATTGCAGCTGATTAAAACCGATTTATTTCGAAATTCGGAGTCCTTAAAAAACATATAAAAATTCTATAATGCCGAAGAAATAGCCGTGTTCGAGAAAAGAGAAGTTTGATAAGAAACAAGAAAGTTACGGATCAACCGAAATTTGAGCTTTTAAATTTATACTCGACGAAAGTGGATCAATTTAACTGGTTGCGAGATTTAACGGCAGAAAATAACAACACTGTCGAAGGAATTATTTCAGTAGATATTTCAACGAAAATTTAATTTTTTATAAAGAATCTTGCCGGTTTTCGGGCAAAAAAACAATTGAACCAATCATAAGCACAATCGATATATCCAAAGAATATTTCGAAATCAAAGGATTAAATATTTTGCGAACAGGACTTAATAAGTGTTTCAGTATAAACTCCATCGACTACAATAATATGAGAATAATGAGCATGTTCGTCCTTCATCTAATTAACAATACTGATACAAATGAGTTTAATTTGTGCGAACATTTGTGGTGCTCGTTAATTAAATACATCTATAACGAATTTAACAGAAAGGAACCTTGTAATATTATTAAACATTCAATAAAAAAAATGTAATACAAAAATTATTCAACTTTCAATAAAAATCTGGTTAAAATGATAGTCTTATGAATTGAATTCAAATTTCTGTAGAATTAATAAATTTGATCTTGTAAAATCGACGATACCTATAAATGGACGTCCAATTCTTACCGAATAGGTATATTTTTGAGATGTTATTAAATTCGATCGGTAATTTTAAAACTGTTGGTCTCATCGAAATGAATACGATCAAATATACTTTAACACCTACCTGCAAAATACTTGTAAACATATTATGACACGTCAAAATTAAACGGGGTCAATCCGGCCGATATGATAAAATAATTGATATACATAATATGCTGGCTGGTCGGTAATAAAGAAAAAAAACAGTATTGTACTAGAAAAGGATAAAATATATTTTTAATTTTAAAATTTTGCAATTTTTTAATTTATACTGTTTTTAATTTACTATTTAACAGAATTATTGCACTGTTAAAAATATTTTCAAAATTCGAAATTCGAATTTTCGAAAAAGAAAAAAACCTTGTGTAGCTAACTTCATAGTATCTTACGTCATTGATTTCGTTTTTATAATTTTATACTGTATTTACATTACTTTTTTACATATACATACAAAGAAAAAGTAAAATTTGTACAATTTTATTTTTAATTATAATTATCAAATTACTAAATTTAATTTATTAGTTTTAAAATATGTTATACTAAAAGGTTTGCTTTAAATATAAACCAAAAAACATTTTCTGTTACGAGTATTTTTCATTCATAAAATTGTAATCAAAAATGATCAATTTTACATGGGTTCTTATGGGAAAACGTAAAATGTAGACCCATTAAATTAAGCTTCTTAATTTAAAGGGTCGATGCTGATGGCTTGTATATCTAGGAGCTTTGCCAAAACTAATTTTTGTTTATTGAATTATGAATTATATAAATAAGGAAGTTTTGTCAATCCAGTTTTAATTTTCCCACTATACAATTTTTTTTCTTTCTTCTTCTGAATGTATGACACAACAAACCGACCCTTGCGAGTCTTTGGCAAGACATTTAAAATTGTTTTTCTTCAGAATAATGTTTTTTAACCCTCAAATATGACTGACATCTCGAACATACATAGTTCGTGTTAAACTAAAAATTTTAAAATCTTTAATTAGATTTAACCGACTAAAATAAAGTATATTATGTATTTATCTTGCAATTCTTTCAAGGTTCAAGCGTAATCTATACGTTCATTATAAATACAGACAAATGGAAATTTGGAAGTTGTTTACAGCATTTTGAATAAAAATTCTTATGTAATTCGGCAATATTGAGCAATTATACGTTATCAAATGTTACAGAGATGTTTAAAAATTTTCAGGGTTTTATCACGAATTAATACGGCTACAATAATGTTAGCTTACTATCGTTCATCGAACACTACGGTTAAGTTTTACGAGCAAGAATTATACCTTTGACCCTCCTTTACATGAAATACATTTTTGTGCAACTACAGAACTATATTATATAGTAAATTACTAATTAACTTATGATAAGTGGTTTGTTGCTATTCTTCTTCTAGTCTTTAATAAAAATTTTGATATTTTTTGTAGATATTCTCTTGAAAAAAGAGTCTTAGTTTATGTATAAATAACGTTGGAAATATTGGTATCGTTAGTATTCTCAGTGATCTGTTTGAACTTGTTTGTGAAGCTTTAAACTTTCTGTAAAAATGTTAAAAAAGTTTATAGTACTCGGGATTATTTCTGCTTGCTATGCAGGTAAAAGAGTTGATATATTTCCATTCTAATGGCGGATAATAATGTTTTGTTTTATATATTTGTCTATACAGAATCGATACTAATCGACCCCCGTGTCATAGGCGGCTCACCATCTGAAATTGAAAATTTTCCATACGCTGTTTCTATACAAGTTCAGGGATTAAAAACACGTCTTCATGTTAGCACCGGAACAATTTTAAATAACCGCTGGATTTTGACAACAGCATCACGTCTAAAATATTTTCCCATCTTAGCTACCATAGTTCATACTGGTTCATCGAATATTGGTGCAGTTGATGGTGTTGATTATGGTGTAGAGGAACAAATTCTACATCCATCGTATGATCCAAATAAGTTTGAATTTGAAATGACTTTGTTGAAGGTCGATCAAAATATTGTTTTCACCGAGAAGACTGCTTCAATTGGATTGTATCCGGAAGACAGTATCGGTGCTAATTTAGCAGGTAGTTTATTGGGGTGGGGTGACACGTATATTAACGAATTGAAGACGTCTCGCTTGTATTCGATTGTATTGCAAACATTAGGCACTGTTGACGGAATGAATTTATACATTTCTGTAATTGGTGATGATGTTTGTTTTACGGATGTGGGTGGGCCATTTGTGGTGAATGGTCAAGTACTTGGTATTTCAACTGTAAATCGCCTCGGCTGTGGATCAATTGGCCAACATGTGACTCGATTTGATGCCGCCACATTAGAATGGATAAATAGCGTAATTATGCTTAAGCCAAAAATGTAAAATTTCGATTAAATTAATCCTTTTTATAGTGTTACATATTTTTATTTAATACTAATTAATCTTCCTATATTAGACGCCGTATGCTCATAAATCGGAGATAAAGGAAATATCTTAATAATTGAGTAGGTAAGAAAAAATTATTTTTATGTTTTCGCGTACACACATTTTCCATATTTATTACTTTAGTTTTACCATTTTGTATTTTAAATGGTGGAAGACATAAAAAGAGATGTTTTACATGATAACTAACAAGAATATTTCGTTAAAACTGTGTCTGAATTATGTGATTAAATTAAATAACCATCGACACATTCGGCTTTCCGACCCATTTTGCCTTTCGATATAATCGGCTTTTCGACATTTGGCCTTTCGATATTCGGCCTCTTTGGACCCTTTCGCCCATTCGATATCCGGCCTTCCTACCCTTTCGGCCTTTCGACCCATTCGACGTTACGACATTCGGCCTGTCGGCGTTCAGCCTTTCGAAATTCGGCCTTTCGATATTCGGCCTTTCGACCCTATAGAGCTACCATCTTTGGGAAAACTCCGAAAACACAACTTTCACATAATGCCACTAGGAGTCACTAAATATTTGCAGTCAAAGATTGTACGACATTTTTATGTATGCATTTTGTAAATATAAACAAAAATATTTTTGTGTCATAAAAGTGACTATTATTAGTAGGTACGTGATAAATAAATTGATTTTGGCTGCCCCTTTTTTAAAAACGTCAGTAATATTTGTTTGATTGTGTAGTGACGTCTAGTGACAAACTCTCTGTACTACTTTTTTGATCGAGCTGCCTCTTTCGGAAAACATTATCTATTCCAAATTTTCTTTTTTGTCCGTCTTGCACCCATTGCGATATGCGAATGTTATTGATTACTAAACATGGCCGTTTCAATTTTTTATATCGAAATTCTTACGTTGCATCATCAATTTTGTTGTTTACTATCTAGTATATGTAGTTTGTATTTTAAATACATAGATGGAGGCACACATTTTGATAAATGGAGAATTGACATATCGATAGGTAGAGATTTCAACTAGTGGACATTTTATTGAATTATTATTTTAATTTATTATATTGGGTTAATAATTTAGAGGTTAGAATATGCAAGTGGCCGGAATATTTTAACCTCTACAAGCTTCGCAGTATTCTTCCCTGTTGAAAATTGAATTAATGTTGTTATGTTGGCAACTCCTTTTTATATTTACGGATAATAAAGCAACCATACAAGTTTCTTTTGTCTAACATTATGTTCAAGCACAGATAACTATACCACATATCTATCTTGTATGGCTAAAATTTACATAAGTAAATTCAAGCTATGAAAACTAAGCCAACTGAAATCTAACCTGACGAGACCGATGCATATTTTTATCCTTTACTTTTTTATTTTACGCACGACTACCTATATGATTTAAAAAAAATAAAAACTAAAAACCAAAACAAAGTTGTAAATGCTTTACGTTTTTTCGAGTTCACGAATTTGCTTACACATTCATATTAGAGAAACAAGTAATTATGAATGAAATTATAGGCGCATTTTATTTCTCCAAATAAAAGAACTCGAAAAAACGCAAAGCATTTACAACATTGTTTTGGTTTTTAGTTTTTTTAAATGCAGTCTATTTCTCGTCGGGTTAGATTTCAGTTGGTTTAATTTTCATAGCTTGAATTTACTTATGTAAATTTTGGCCATACAAGATAGATGTCTGGTATAGTTATCTGTGCGGTTCAAGCATACATAACCGTGTTTTATTTAATTCGTGCTCTGTATTGTTAATTTTATAACAGTATTTCAACAGGTTATGGGCCCAGTCCATCGTTGAAAATCAAATAATAAATCAATTAGTATTAATAATTATATAAAAAATGTCAGGCACCACGTTTTCAATTTCAAAATTCATTGAACGGGAAATTTTGATTCCTAGAAAGTTGCTATAAAAGCATATCTTCAGCATGATGAGTTGTAGGATTGCATGATCAAAGATGATCAGAAACTATAAAGAGTGTAACTAAGGCGTCAGCAAAAATTACATTACTAATTGAGCCTGTAAATTATGTACTTGTGCAAGATGCGAAGCCAGCTAAAGAAGCATGGAAAAAATTGGAAAAACCTTTTGCGAAAAAGTTTAATAACCACCAGATTGCCTGATTGAACATCAATAGAAGATTAAGTAAATAGAATTATATCAACTGCGTATAAACTGAATGCGATAGGTTTTACGGTTGGTGATGAGTGGATAGGTACTTTATTATTAGCCGATCTTCCAGAAGAGTACAGACCTAAGATAATGACCATTGAAAGTCCAGGAATAAAAATTAGCGCAGACCCGATTAAAAATAAATTGCTACAAGATGTCCGAAATAAATCTCAGAGTATGTAGCACTGTTGTGTTAATTAGCAAGAATCAAACGCCAATAAAAAAGGGTAATCCCAAGTTGTTAAGATGTTACGAGTATAATAAGCGAGGTCATTTTGCAAGAAATTGCCCGAACAAAAAAAAAAAATTAAATAAAAGGCTCGTCAAGTAAAACATTTTATACAACGTTTATGAGTAAAGTAAATAATTCTGATTGGTATTTTGATTCAGCTGCAACGTCACATATGTCAATGCACCGGATGATGTTAAACGATATTTCAGAACCAGCAAACAGTCCCGTATGACAGTTGAAGCTGTTGGTAATATCAAATTAAATGTTAATGTTGATAAAAATATCGAAGAAGTAAGCGTCAAAAATGTGTTGTTCGTACCAAATATTTGTGCAAATCTTTTATCAGTTAGTCAGATCGTTATACAGATAAAAAAGTGATATTTGATAAATCAGGGGCAAAAGTTTATAGTGCTGAAAATGAATTGATTGTCACAACAATTCGTCACAATGATTTGTTTGTTTTAAGTCAATCCAAACAGAAGTAGATGATCCAGCAACTTTATGGCATCGTAGAATGGATCATATTAAATTTGATAGTCTACAAAAATTAAAAGTTGATCAAACTGAAGGTGAATTAAACAAAAAACTGAAGCTTTAGATTGTTTCACCGTCATCAAAAATTTTGTGGAAAATCAAAAAAACAAAACGATCAAAATTTTACGAGCAGAAAATGGTACAGAATTGTCCATGCTCTACTAAATTTTCTATATAGACCAGAACAAAATGGTGTATCTGCACGAATAAATAGGAGACTAGTTGAGAGATCACGTTGCATGTCGTTTGATGCAAAACTCGATAAAAATTTTGGGCTGAAGCTATAAACACCGCGCTTATTATAGAACGAAAAACACCGGAAGAGTTGTGGTCCGGCAGAAAACCAAATTTAAAGAGGTTATGGGTATTGCATATTTGTTATAAGTTCATTTGCCAAAACAGATACGTAAAAAATTTGACACATTTTATTTTATTTTTATTTATTTATTTATTATAAATTTTGGGACATTTTATTTTGAGCAGTTAGCTCATTCACAATAAAGTGTCGATGTTCAAGTGACAAAACAATAAATTTCCTGCAAATAAGGCAATATCACATCTTAGCGGCACAATTCTTCCAGTGGTACTGTTTCGTTGGTTTCGTTCCAACTGAACCAATTTCCAAATTTCCATCTGGTCGTTCTGATATGGCATCATCAGCATCCGCATCACTGGTAACTAATCTGCATAATTATCACCGCAATATAAACTCGATAGATATCAGGAACAAAAAATAATTAATTAATTTTGAAGAAAAAAAGGAATACAAAGGTACACAAAGTCTGAACAGTGTATTCTCGTGGGATACAGTGATGAATCAAAAGCGTATAGAGTCTACAATCCTGAAAACAAAAAGACAGTTATCAGTCGTGATGTTATTTTCTTCGAGAATAAGCATTATGAGAATCAGTCGCTTGTACAGTTAAATAGTACAGAGTATTATCAGATACTTTCTAAATTTGTTTCAGTCGGAGATAAGGAAGGAGAGCAAACTGATAGTATTGTATAAAAATGAAGATATTATTGTGAATAATAATTTGGTCAGATCCTCAGAAGAAAGTGATGGATACGTATTATATCAGCGATGAATTAGATGATGTTGGGCTAGATACTCGATACTTTAGCAATTCGCAACTCTGCAAATATGGCGGATTTGCTAATAGAAAATTTGATTGCTTAAACTACTCGATTATTTTAGCAAAGTAAAATGTATTTTTGTATTCAGCACAAACGTTAAAGTGCGTTAAAGTATTCCATTTTCTGAAATTCAGAAACAAATTGGATTGCTAAATTATCGTGTATAACATTTCTAGCAAATTCGCAAAAAATAACTGCTTATCTGCTTATCTGAGTATCGAGTATCTAGCCCGTTATCCAGTATCCTTCATCCAGGCTCTAATAATGATGATTATATTATCTAGAGTGCCCAAAACCGATAAATTTAAATGAATATGTTTCATACAGTGCAATATCATTTGAGATGAATGATCCGTTAACGACTGAAGAAACTTTCAGTAGAGCAGACTGCAATTTCTAGAAAAACGCTATGAAAAGTTATATGCTCATTAATCGAAAATCAGACGTGGGAACTAGTTGGTTTACCACCGAATAAAATCCTAATTGACTGTAAGTGGGTTTTTAAAGCAAAGCGAGATGTTAGTGGTAAAATTATTCAACACAAAGCTAGACTAGTCATTAAAGGTTGTGCACAGAAAAAAGGAATAGACTACGAGGAAACATATTCACCTGCCTTGAGATATAGTTCAATACGTTTTTTATTGGCGATGGCAGCATAGTACAATTTAGATATTGATCAAATGGATGCCGTCACCTCACGGCGTTCCTCCAAGGTGATTTGGAAGAGGAGATCTATGTATATGATAGAAACCTGACTGTTTCGCAAAGAACGAAAAAGTATGTCGTCTTAGAAAATCATTACACGGTCTAAAACAATCCAGCCGAATATGGAATATTAAACTGGATGGTGCTTTAATAAATTTTGGATTACAAAAATCAAAAGTCGGTTCATGTATTTATTTCAAAATTCAGGGTAACCGAGTAATCATAAATGCCGTATATATTGATGATTTGTGATATCATTTAAAATGAAAATATAGGTCCTGCTCGTTATGTATTACGGATACAAATTACACGCGATAGGGAAGCGGGAAAGATTTGGATCGATCAAGAGTAGTACATCACAGAAATCTTAGCTAATTTAAATACATATGACTAATTGCAAGGCTGTTTCTATGCCATTAGACGCAAATCAAAAGTTTCAAGTGAGATGTGCCCGAAAAATCAAGAAGACTGCTCACCAAATCATCGCCACAAATAAAATTTTCGGGAATTTCAATAGTGCCAGGTGGTAAGTTATTCCCCCAATCAAGTGTTCCAGCTCCAAGTTGTAACAACTAAATATTATAGTCTTAATCAACGCATCTCATGTTCTCTACTAAACTCGAGCTTCTCAAAATTGTGCCAGTTTTGCGAATACTTTAAGCTTGATTGAACCACAGCAAACCGCATTGCATGTGGAACAATAGCTAAACATTGCAGGAAATCCCCTCCAATTAACCTGACCTTTCCACCAAATGGGACGTTTGTTTGCATAACTTCCTGCAGCAACTTGTTAATTGTATTGAGAACATGACTGGATGCCATAGTGCACTGCTATAGTTTTCCAATCTCAATCCTGAGATGGATGTTTCTCCGATTGGTACAGGCAGTTTAAAAAGTGAATAGCATGTTCGTCCATTAATTAATAAATTAGCAGCTACTCCAGTTGTTGCGCGAAAATGACGAATCAGTGTTTCATACAAATAAGTTTTCCCGCTACCTTCCGGACAATCAAGAAAATAACATTTTGGATTTCTGGTTTTACCTTGAGTTGCACCAACAATTTTGTGAAATATACAGGACTGCATGGGGTTAAAAGAGGAGATCATATTTTCAGCAATATCCTTCTCTTCTTCAAAATTTAATGGAGCGTAGTCAATATTAGGTAATCCGCTTGTAATATTGGGTAGGTTGAAAGACTGTAGAGTAAATCCTAGTAATCTTAATGCGGATTGAATGTCCTTTAAAGCATACGATTCGCAACTGGTGTGAGGCTCATCCCAACCGTGAAGTTTGCGGCATATATCTTCAGTGATGTCTTCCTTATTTTCACTCCAAAGCAACAAAGAGTCAGATGCCAAAGAAAAGGCACAAATATATGCAAAAAGCTGTCTCATTTTAAATGAAAAGAAATCCTTTTTCCTTTGCTGCTTCCTGGTATGTTTCACAACATTTAACCACGCCGCTAACTGCAATCGTTCTAACGTCTTCAAATGATTTAGCTCCCGTCTCATGTTGAAGCAAGAGTCTAAGATAAAATCTTTCAGAATCCTTGATTCTAACAGTATACATCCGACCAATTAATTTATTCCCACCACGTTGTCGCTTTTGCCAGGAAGTGTTTTTGTTGTCTCAAACATAGTGAATGGAGATTTCCCAATATTTCCACTGATTTGCATGGATTTCTGGATTTTGGTTGAGTTTAAACCAAGCGGTAAGCTTTATATCTCTTGAAGTGGCACGGTCTGATGCATGCAGTATATTCTCTACGCGAAAGTAAATGTTCTGCTCTTCCTGCAAATGAACTGACAATCGGTATATGGTATGGCTTTGCTCATGAATTGGGAAACAAAAAATTCTCTTGTTTCGGATATATTCGAATTTTATTTACGGTATTTGATAAAACTCGGCTAAAATTTGTCCAGGTTATTATGAAAAACCAGAAACTTTAAAGAACTTTTGTACGGGAGGTACAAAAATTTGAGTAATCTGCGATGAAATTCATACATGGTAAAATTTTTATGACGATCGGTTCAGTGGTTTAGGCGCCTATCCAACACAGACAGACATGAAATCGCCTATTAGTAATATAGGTAGATAGATTAGGTAGAACACCATCGAGTAGTTAATTTAGCAAAGACATGAACCATAAGTGCTTATACGTACTTGCGGTGGTCGATTGGAAAACCACTAAAACCGTGTTATATTTGATCCGTGCTCTGTATTGTTAATTTTACAACAGTATTTCAATATTCCCGCGCTAGCCTGGTTATTTGTATTTCCCGTTTCACAGCTTGAAAGTGCTTTCCTTGCTGCTACCTTCTTAATATAGCAGACGCAATAAAACTTTCGGAACATTCTTCTAATTCCAATGTAAGACAAGTACCACCTTGGTCCCAAGACTAGCATCTATAAAAATTAATGCAATGAACTAAACATTGGCAAAGCGCTATTATGCTGTACTGCAGCTTAAAACCTATCCGGTCAATGGTCCGTCTAATGGCCTTCAAATTCTTTAATTCTGCCCTCCACTTTTTGCTTCGTCCATCTTGTCACGTCAGCCTCGTTGAATTTCTCCAACTCTTAATTTCGACTCTTGCATCCTTCCGTGTTTCGTCTGTCACGTCAGGCGTGATCCTTATCACCCTGCAAGAAATAATATTGGTAAGATAGACAATGGCCTACAAAATGGAGGCCGTGAAACACAAAGCATCACGTTCCTTTAAAATCGAGAACATCTTGTAAAAGACAGTAAACTATCTTAAGCTAACTCGCACATTATTTGATTACAAGAAGATCTAAATCGCCTACGGTACAGAAGCAGCGACAAAACCGTTCAGTTAGAGGTGATTGCTTTAATTCGGGGTTCACATTATTCAATTAACATGGTGAACGGAAATTATGCAAACTCAAACAGTTATTTAGGCATTCTTATATTACGAATAATGGGAATACCTATAAGACAGTAATGCAGTCATCTCTTACAATACGAACAAGCCAACCGCATAACTAAATTCGTACATAAAACTTGTTTTATGTTAAACTAAAAATTGTAAAATGCTTTTTTATAAGATTTAACAAATCAAAATAAAGTTTCAGTAGGTATTTATCTTTGCAATTCTTTAAAGGTTCAAACGTAATCTGTACGTTCATCAGGATCACGAATACAAACAAATAGAATTTGAAAATTTGTTTACAACATTTTGATAACAAATGCTTATTTAATTCAGCATTTAAAGCAATTATTACGTTATCAAATATTACAGAGACGTTTAAAAATTTTCAGGGTTTTACGAATTAATAAGTCTACAGGCAAAGTATAGTATAATACTAACTTACAATCGTTCATCGAATACTACCTCAAAAATACGTAAACAAACAAAGATTGCTTATTACCGGTTCTACGAGAAAGAATTGTACCTTTGATGCTCCATTTCATGAAATACATTACATACTATTGAACTTGATAAGCGGTTTGTTGTTATTCTTCATCCAGTCTTTAATAAAAATCTTGAATTTTTTGTAGAGATTCTCTTGAAAAATAACTAATTCTCGAGATTATGCTTATAAGAGTCTTAGAAATGAGCGTATACAACAAATCGAACTCTAGATGGTTTATTTATAAATAACGTTGGAAATATTGGTACAGTTAGTATTCTCAGTGATCTGTTTGAAATTGTTTGTGAAGCTTTAAGCTTTCTGTAAAAATGTTAAAAAAGTGTATAATACTCGGGTTTATTGCTGCTTGCTATGCAGGTAAAACAAAGATTTAATATATTTCTATTCTCGTGGCTGATAATAATGTTTTGTTTTATATATTTGTGTACAGAATCAATACTAATTGATCCTCGTGTCAATGGTGGCTCACCAGCTGAAATTGAAAATTTTCCATACGCTGTTTCTATACAAGTTCGGGGATCAAGAACAAGTCTTCATGTTAGCACCGGCACAATTTTAAATAAACGTTGGATTTTAACAACAGCATCACGTATAAAATATTTTTCCATCTCAACTGCCAAAGTTCATACTGGTTCAACGAGTATTAACGTAGCTGGTGGTGTTGATTATGGTGTAGAGGAGAAAATCCAGCATCCATCGTATGATCCAAATATGTTTGAATTTGATATGGCTTTGTTGAAAGTCGATCAAGATATTGTGTTCAACGAGAAGACTGCATCAATTGGATTGTATCCAGAAGACAGTGTCGGTGCTAATTTAACAGGTAGTTTAGTAGGGTGGGGTAATACGTATATTAACAAATTGAAGACGTCACGGTTGTATTCGATTGTATTGCAAACAGTAGGCACTGTTGATGGAATGAATTTATACGTTTCTGTAATTGGTGATGATGTTTGTTATTCGGATGTGGGTGGGCCATTTGTAGTGAATGGTCAAGTGCTTGGTATTTCAACAGTGAATCGCCTCGGCTGTGGATCTATAGGCCAACATGTGACCCGATTTGATGCCACCACATTAGAATGGATAAATAGTGTTATAGCTTAAAATTTCGATTAAAATAAATATTTTTACAGTTACATATTTTTATTTAATAACTAATTAATCTTATCAGTATAAAAATATAAATAAAAATGGTTTGTTTTATGCAAAACATCTTAATTGACCGTAGTGCGTTTCGTCAACGTGGCTGTTGTATTCAGCTTTGGTAACAAATTTAGTAGCATCATCCTATATATAGAATAGAAAATGTTAAATTAATAAATTACATAACAAACAGGTTTCTTATTAAATGAACTTACATCAAATATTACATTTGGGTGGCCCGGTTCAAATTCACCAAATAACTCGAAAACTTTTTCGTTTTTCGCGCCATGTCCAAAATTAGTCGAAATTGTTGCGAACGCATGATTAATATTTTCTAGCTCGTAGCCATCAAGGGAATCACGTGAAAATATCACCAATGGTGCTGTATACTCTAAATTACAAGTTTTGTAACTGACTAAGTCGCTTTTTGATAAATCTGCACACAACAATTTATAATCGTTTGAATTGAAATTCGACAAAGTGGATGACAGCACAATTTTTATGGCACCATTCGCCTCCGATGTTATATTATTTGGGCACATTTTCTTATTTAATTTCTCCATTAAATATAGAGCAGCATTCACGCTGCGTAATTTTGATGGATTAAATGATACATTGCCCTTCTTCACTATGGCACGATCTATATCGGTTGGTACGACCGCAACATAAACATCGTCTTCATCGAACGCTTCGTACAAAATTGATTTTAGTTGGGCTTGACGTCCTGCTAAATATTTTTCCGGTGAAATAACAACAATATCAGCTTCATTGTTCTGTACTGCTCGTATACATTCATCTTTTGTTTTGAGCATACAGAGAAAATCTGGCCGTATTTCACGCGAGTACGCCGCTCTTTTTAATGTGTCGCATTTTTTCATTTCTAGATTGCTTGATACGCAAAATACAATTTTTTGCTTTATACCACCATCACGTTCAATGACTTCCTTGTATCCGGCATTGGTTAGATGTGCTCCGGGTAGTACCGATGTATTTTTGGCAAAAATCGTATATTTACTTTCAATGTTTATCTTTTTGGCACCTTCTTTATTAGCAGATTGTTGTCCGCTCGTATAGAAATCAGCTACTTTTTGTTGTAGTTGCTTAATTTTCCTGTTTACATCAGCGTTCCCCATATACCCTTGCCACGGACGTTTTGCCCATGAACATGCTGGTTCAGTGATTGGTCGTTTTGTGCCATCCTCACACAAATATTCAAAATTGTCCGGATTACCTTGAGCAGATTCTGGTGGGGCGACATTTCCATTACCAATCGGAAGCTAAAAATTGTTTATTAATTAATTAATTAGTTAACGTTTTATTACAATGAATAACTTACTCCAAAATATTTTTTAATCCAAATCGTTTTTGTGAACGCAACATCACCATTATTTTTATCGACACACCGAATTGCACCGTCATACCCAGAATAAATATCTGGATACGCACACTTCGCAGGATTTTCACACATTTCACATAAATTTGTATAACGTTTTTTAAGAGCCAAATTCACATCTGCATTTGATGACCAATTTCCTACAATACATGCCTTACTAAAGAATTCCGATAAGGCTTTCAATTCTTTTTCGGTCGGTGACATTGAACGATCGGACGAAACTTTTAGTACGCCGGCATTTTTTAATTTGGTCACAGGTATTTTGTAACCAACGGTTCGTCCATATCCAGTGTGACAAGCTTTTTTACCATTTAAATCTGATAAACTGTTAATATTTGAATTTTTACGCACCAACATAACGCCTTCATAACGGAATTCGGCTGATGGTTCTTCAATGGTTCTTAGTTCAGAAAAAACTGAGAAATCTTGATTGTTCATGTGATAAGCAACGTACATATCCTCAGGATCGACAAACAAAAAATCAGCTTCACGTTTGTTCACTTTATCTAAACATTCCATACGATCGCGTCCCGTTATACATTTTACTTTGGCCACATTTGATGGGGGATTCTCTAAAAATTCCAAACACTCTTCATGTACTAATTTTGGTACACAAATTTTAACTGGAACAAGAATTTTGAATATAGGTATAGAACGATAATTTATTGTAGAATAATTTTTATAACTCACATGTTGGTAACTCTTCGGCTGATATTATCGATAGCCCTAGGCCAAGTAGTAACACCACATTTAAACTTTTATTTTTCAACATTTTGGTAGTTTTAAAATACTTCAATTCAAGTTCAGTACATAACTGATATGATCTGACAAAATTTGTTAGTGTGTCTTATATATACTTTCTTAACTGAAGCATATACATTTATATAACATTGTATGTTAATAGGCGTGACCTTTGTGTATATATTTAATACAAACAAACAACAAAAAATTGTCTTTATCATTAGAATTTTAAAATTCTGGAAATTTAGATTTTTTTTTTTAAATTAGTTAAACGTTCAATTAAAACGTAGGAGTATTATTGTGTACACAGAGCATATCTAATATGTACTTGCAATTTTCAATTGTAAAAAGTTAGTGGACATCTGGAATAAGTTTATAACTTTGCCTAGTTGGAAGTACATTAACGGCAAATGCAAAACGGTTGATCATATAAAGTGTGTAATTCAATAAGTTGTTATATAACACACGTACCTATACCACTTATCAAAACAGATGATTGTATTAAACATACTGTGTACACATATCAAGTGTACTAATTTGCAAAACAACAATAAGACTATTAAAGTAATTGTAATAAAGTTAAAATAAATTTTAAAACTAAAAAAATCCCCATGATTATTTTGTTAAATTAACTTAAATTTAATAAAGGAAACCGCAACATAGCAAATGGCAATACTCGTACGTGCGATATATTTGCGTGCGTGCTTTGTTAGTACGAGTATGAAATTTGTTAACGTTCAGTAACTTTGGTGAAATCTCATTTTCCCAATATTTTTGAAATATATCTATAAATGTGAACCGTCTTACATTTTTCTTCTACCGTACATAATTAATACATCCGATTGTCTATTACAATTAAAATTGTTACGAGCTGGTAAAACGCATTTTGAAAATTTTCCGGTCAAACGTAATTCTTTTTAAATGGTTTGTTTATAAAATTTACTTTGTGGTTGAATTGTGTGGGGGATTAGAAGTGGAATTTCTTTATATGATTCACGAATTTAATTCAGTCACCTGATAATAATATTTCAAATTGGCCTTATTATTTATTATTACCCTTATTAATCAATTAATATGTTTACATATATGTATAACTATACTAACACTCGTCAACAAGCCCATTAAAATTAAACAAAACCTTTATCTAATCAATCTAATAAAAACGGCGATAAATAAATAAACCAATTAAATTTAAAATTTTAAAGTAACTGTTACTTGAACAATTCTCTCGACACGTTAAAATCAAATTCACTAAAATACATAACAGACTTTGAACAGTGGTTCGTTGCAATTAAAAGTATTACATAAAGTATATTATAAATCCCACCCACTCAAGTAACTCAGGCAGTAATTAAATATATCACTCTACAAATTATGTAATAGAAGTCGATTTGTTGGTTCGCAACATCTAACCAAAGACATCTAACCACATACATAAATCATAAACTGCTTTTGAATGCTTTCAATTTTATCCGCAACACACAGCCTATCTCTTTCCAAGATCGTTAGGTGGTCCTGTCTAACAGAATATAACGAATCTAAAAGGGTAAACCTTAATAAATGATCGCCAACCCAAAGATGAGTGAGACACTTACGCCGAGAAATGAATGGTCATGGGAATATTTTAGTCACTAGTACCAGCATGGAACCCTTTAGATACCAGGCAACCTTCGGTTTCAATTAGTAAGGCCACAGCAAAAGGCGCCGCTATGGTGGACCGTATGTTCCTCAAATAAATATAAATCTTTCATTGATGGTTTTACTGAGAACATGAACGAAATAACAACCGCCCAATTGGATCAACAGCCATAAGTCGTTTGGTCTCGGTCCATTATTTACAATAGTAATTGTTTGGATAATAATACTAAAAAAAATTAGGTCTATCCGACTCCTCGAAAGATACTTTTCCCACAACACCAAACAAACGATTTACAATTTACAAACATAACAGATATCACGGATTTTTTTAAATTTGTAGACCCCTTTCCCAATATCACAGTTGGTCAACACAATATTAATCCTCTACCTCCAAGCCGCCATTAGCCACAGACTCACAATTAATGATAGATTATTTAGAACTGAGTCGTATTGAACAGAAACCAAATTCGCATTAGCCGTATAGTATTCATCTTCGACCTTTAAGAATTAACTCCAATTATAAATCTCGGGGGTATTTTTGAAAATCGTTAAAAATTTTAGTTACTCCGTTCAGAGAGCATCCACAAAGTTCATAATTTCTTTGCTGCTGATTAAAGCCATTTGTTCAGATCACAGCGTTATGCGAGCAACGTGAGAATTGGCTGATATAATTATTTACTCAGTACTTCAGTCTGGACGGAGCATACAAACAAATAAAATACAAACAATACAAAATCAGAATTAATGTCAATTCTTTCTTGGGATTGATACCCCACTTCTTTGTCACATATTCTATATTTCCTACATATCTTTCCTCCTCAATCCATTTTCATGCGTTTATCTCCACAATTGTTTGAAATTTAGCCCATTTCAACTTTTAAATATAATTGTGTGTAAAATAACTTCTTTCGGTATGTAGTGACACCTCCAGTGTATTTGATTCACAAAATGAACTGGTGGTGCGTATCTTTGCTTTGCAAATTAAATATATTCCACATATCGTCTGTTTGCGAGAATAGTGACACATCTGAAAAATGCCCAATTTTGAGATAATAGGAAAAAATCCTTTAAATGTAAAATTTTTTTATATGGCATAGGGTCACTTCTAAACTACCCATAGTTTTCAATAGATGCGACATTGAATTTGATGAATTCAACTATTTTATACCAAAAACAAAAAAAAATCAAATCGATTTCCTCAAAAATATGATATTTTGAGATGTGTCACTATTCTCGCAAACCGACGATGTATTTATACATTCCACTACACCGAAAATTCCTCATCAGTATCACCATCTATTGTCGACTGTCACAACTTATCAAAATATTACGTTGATATGACACAAATTATCAATTCCATATACATACATATACATATTTTATTCTGTTGATATATCTCTCATAATTTTTATACGTCAGTCTGTATTTTTTCTTCTAAAAATACGGTTCGATTCGCTAAAATCCCGTACTGGACACAGACATCCATAGCGTTAAGCTCATCAAAATAAATTTAATAATTTATTTGTTTTTCAATTATTAATTGTTACTTCAAACAAATAAAGTGAATACTATCTGGATAGTGAAATTTGTTCCCCGTGTTCATTTTATTTTACAAACCAAAAGTGGTGGTGCTTTTTAAATTACTTTTCTTTGTAAACAAATTTATGAAATACAAAACCCTGCATCGATTCTTGGTGCAGTGAAACTTAAAATATATAAGTCATTTTCAACACCCCAAAGTGCCATAATTTCCTTCGCCCTAACAGCGTGATGTTATTTAAGGGCGTCTCTTAGTAATTGCTATTATGATTTATATACGAGCTTTAATACCAAGAGAATTTGTTACTCAGCAATAATACCTTTAAAGCCATTTCATTAAAGTGCTTTTCATACCAGCTGCGTTGACTTTGGACTTTAAAAACCAACCAAGTTCCTTCCTAATTGGCCGTATTCCAGAACTTCAATTAAAACTCATCTTAGAATCTCATTTCCGTAGCGCATGCCGAATTTCACCATAATCTGTTAAGAAATGTTCATGTTCCTTCCTAATAGGCTATTTTCCAGAACTGTATGCAAAATCATTTTAGAATCCCATTTCCATCGTGCAGGCTGAATTTGATCATAACCGGTTAAGAAACGGTCAAGTTCCTTAATAATTGGCCATATTCCAGAACTTCCTCTAAAACTCATTTCAGAATCGCATTTCCATCATGCTTCCTGATTTTTATCATAATCGGTTAAGGAACGCCTAAGTTCCTTCCTAATTGGCCAAATTCCGGTAATCATCTAAAACCCCTTTGTTACGTACCTCTAACACCGACTAACACGATTTATTGGATAGACTACAGTCAGGCTATGGGAAGGTTCTTGTCGCTGTTAGCTTTCAGGTACAACAAACTTTTAGTGTTGAGAGAAAAACAAAAATAACCCATCAGCAAAAAAAAACTGAAATTTATCGCACTGTGATCACTCCCATCTCCACACCACCATTATTAAATAAAAACGGTAAATCACTTCATATTATACAACAATGAACCAAATTTTATTCAAAGAAAACATAAATTTTAGACATGAACTCTAATAATAAGAATAACTACACCTAAGAACTATTATAATATGATAGGTTAGAGGTTAGGTTCGGTTAGGGTGGCGGTCCACTAGGACCAGGCATAGACACAAAAAAGATCCGTAGCCATACCACAATTTAAAAATTTTCCTCTAACTCATTGAAACCACTTTGAGCTTGCTATGAAGCGCTGGATACTCCTGACGTCCATCCTGCTGAGCTCCGTCAGGTCGTTGAAAAGAGGTGCCCCTAGAAAATCCAGTCTGTTTCGTGCCAGACGAGGACAGGTGCAAAGAAGATGAAGTACTGTCTCTTTCTTTTCTTCGTCCGTGCAACTACGACAGTTTTCATGTGAGAAGAAACCAAGTCTATTCGCATGCCTACGAGACAGTGCCCCGTAATCACTCCAACAACCACACTGATCTGACTCCGCTGAAGTGAGATCAGCTGTTTGGATCTCGCCGAGTTCAACTTTGGCCAGACCTGCCGAGTTATTACGCATGAGGTACTATTTGACCATCTGTCATTCGTCAACTTACTAGTTTCCTCTTGAAGCAGCAGTTTGCATACCGCAAGAGGCCTTTCAAATATTATCAAGTGAGGAATACTATGATAGCAGTCTCTTGAAAAGCCGTCCTAGAGCCGCCTAGAATTTAAAGAAGTAATTTTAAAGCTTGATTGTTACTTGGAGTGACAAATGTTACGACTAAAGGAACCTCAGTGTCAGTGATTGAGCATTAAATGACTCCGTGAGGTCTCAACCGACATTGACGTTGAGGTGACTAACTAAATGTGAAAACAAGGGAACCGGAATAAAGAGAATCCAAAAATTAAAAAAATGTTTTTTTTGAAAGGGTAACAATTCGATTTTATCATAAGATATGCGATGTCGAGAAAAATTTATGATAGACCTCTTAAGGCAACTATTTGCCAACTTTTCAAATTGCGCAAAATTCAAACGTTAATAGAACGTAAAAGTCAATATGTATAAATTTATTTTACAATGCCTTGAAATTCATGCGCTTATAGAGAATGTAACAGTGGAGATCAGCACATAAGGAGAAAGGGCATTCCAAGACGAATCGAATAACACCAACTACTAATGTGGAGCACAACAAAGAGGGGAGCACAAGAGATCAGCGAATGTAAAAACATGCTATATGTAAAAGCTCAAAGACCGAAAAGACTCATTAAGCAAATTTGAGTTTTTCAAAAATAAATTTTCCCTTTTCCAGAATTTACTCGTAAGTTAGTAAATTCTGAAAAAGAGAAAACCTAACAAAACGGATTCTGATTTTTTCAAAATTAGAATTCACGCTGGTGTGTCAATTCAAATTTAATATTGAAACTCAGAATGCCTTAAGGCCGTTTTTTTCACTCAACGAGCGTTTTCGGTTTTTGAGCCTTTTTATAAAATTAATCCTACGGAAAATTCCTTAAAACCTATGGAAATATGTATATATTTTATATAATGAATATGGCGGATTTTCAGTTGCGTTCGTTCGTTCGTTGATTCGTTCTGAATTTTTATTTTCATCCAATCAAAGAAACACGAACGAAAAATAACGTCATTTTCAAGAAATACGATTGATTAAAAAAAAATTCAGAACGAAGGAACGAACGAACGAATGCAACTGAAAACTCGCCTTAAATTAGTTGATGCCCCAACTGATGAGTTGAGACCATCTTTTTTATAAGTTTTTTGTTTTCTGGCGTTTTTTCACCGCATTGCATTTAATATTATGTAAATTCTGTCGTGACATTTCCAATGCGATTTTGCGTTCGTGGGAAGGTCTCCGAACCAATATTATTTTTACCGATAGCTCAAAATTCGACCTTGTATGTATACCGGAATAATTTTTGTTCTTTGTTGGATGTGACAATGGAAATATTGATAATAAGTACCTAAATATTTATGGTGAAATATTTTTCAACAGAAATAAATGTTTACCTTTTCTTAGCTGCTGATAAAGCTGCATATTAGCTGTGTATCAATAATATGTTTGATTAAACTGATTTGTTATCAGTTCAAAGATTAAATGTCTATAGAAATATTTTTTTTCTGAGATTTTCAATTATGTTTGTTGACTGCAAAACAAAGTTTATTCTTTATCAACCTGCTCTCGTTTATATTTAATTCCGCAATTTTCCTGATATTGATGTACATAATCGCGCACGCGATTAAATTTATGGGAAATTGTAATGCGAGATTTTGTAACGCGAGATTTTGTAATGAGAAATTTTATGTTGCCAGATTTTATAATGCAGGATTTTGAAATGCAGGACTACATATATCCAGCCCAGTAACCAACACAAATGCATTTACAAGCCGTAGTAATGCAATTTAGTTGGGCAAACTATTCTGCAATTGTTTACAATTTAAGACCGTGTAAATAATGAAGAAAATGAAAAATAACAGAATATTACTTCATATTTTACTGCAATACCAATAAGTCCAGTAGGCCTAATATTTGTTGGTATCTGTATATGAAAGTTATACTCCTTTCTTAGCCCCAAAGGTTTCGTAACAATAATATTTTACAGGTTGGGCTAGAAATTCATCGCTAACCCTCTGCAGGAAAGCAACTGTTCTCAAACTTTAGCCTACTCCTTTAACAAAGTAATTTCTAGTGGCGGCCACGAAGAGGCAGAGTGAGCACTTACTGAAGTTGTATGCTATTAAGGCTTGAAGCGAGTCTTGTGTTTATCCCGTTGCATACACAGCAGCCTCACCACAAAAGGTATATGCTCCAACTTGTGTATATGTATTTGTGTTGATTTAGATTTTTTTCGTTCGCTAATATTCAAATTACAATAGTATTGGTAGACTTTATTAACGTTTATAGCATTTCTATTAATGCCTCCTAGATAATTACAACAGATACAATAGTGGGTACAACTAATTTGCTTAATGGCACCATATTTGTTGATATGTACCTATATATATGAAGGTTATACTCCGGCATGTTTTGATTGTTTGGGATTTTATTTCCTCGCTCCATATTTCGAAATGGGCGCTTTGAAAATTCATTCGGCAGCGCAGATTTTGCAGCATTGCATTCAAATATTATTTCTGCAGTAAAATTCAGCTACAGTATGTAATATTGAAATAACCTCTGAACCATTGAAGCCTAAAACCTTTAAATAAAAACCGCACGTGCAAGCTCCTATCAATACTTTTGAGAAAATGTATACTGCTCTAATACGCGGATAAATTATTAAAAATTTTCAAAATGTAGTGTAAAAAACACTCCAAATGTGATAGCTCCTTATTCCATAAATTCTCTCTACCACATAATTTTGGTTTCGTGGAAGCGAACACAAAAATTCAGGAGCTTATAGCTTAACTATAAGCGCATTTATTTACGTAGAACTACATCTATGGGTGGTGAGCGAAATAATATAGAGTTCAACTAATTATTGGTTTTGAATCATAATTTTAATCCGAGTATTCGTGTCGTGATTTGCAATAAAGTAGCTAAAATCTGACGAAAACAATATGAACATAATTTAACTATACTTAGGCTGAGGTCCAATTCCCGACTTATTTCAAATAAGTCGACTTATTTGACTTATTCAAAATGGCGGCTTGAAATAAGTCATTTGGTGGTCCAATTCAAATCGAGACTTATTTGAACATAACCGTACATTAATAATTGACAGTCTAATTATTAGCGATTCTTTTTTGTTTTATGTCGAAACATAAATTATACATTTTCGTAAAATTAATCATTAAAATGAAGAATCGCCGGCCCAAGATGTTACTAGCTTTTTAGTAAACAGGAATATTCGGATTTATTCCAAACTCATAGAATACGACATAGAAATACTGAAGTATTTGGAAGGGCACCTAATGAGAAGAGTGTGTATTGGAAATTTTTCTAGTTTGAACTGCATTTTGTCTAATCTCATACAATTACCAATATTATTTTTATTCTGAAAGGAAATAAAAATACCATACAACGTTTTTATCACAGCTACAACGATTAAAAAATGTATGAAATATAATTTTGGGCAAACTCTCCCAAATAAGTCAAGAAAGTCTACAATAAGTCTCCTCGCGAGATGACTTATTGTAGACTTTCAAATAAGTCAGTCTCCACAAAATAAGTCGGGAATTGGACTCTAGCCTTAAAGGAGATTAGAACTTCAGAACTATCAAACAGCTCAATTTGACAAATCTCGTCCCCTTTACTTATATAGAAACGAATGCATATTTGTATTTCAGTCGTTTCATGAAACATAATTTGATCCGGATCAGAAATAATTATGTCAAATTTTATTACAGATCGGTAATTTTGGCTGTGGGATGTTAACTAAGTATTTACACAACAAATACTAATTTTTAAAAATCAAGAATTATTGTAACTGGTGTTTTCTTATAGAATTTTTAACAGCACTGAGTAAAACAACCAATTTTGCATGTGTGTGAAGTTAGCATGAAAACTCACCCTATATAGAGGTTAATTTCGTGAACTGACAGTTTTCCAATAATTCGATACCAATATATAAGAATTTCCAATTTAATGCAAAATATCCATATAACAAATAAGTTTAGGGAAACATAGGCATCTTATCGTAGATACTCTGTGAACAACATTATATGATTTTGAATACGCAAAAAATTTAAACATTTGCATTGTAATCGTTGGACTGTGAAGAATTTACTGCATTCATCACACTTCTGCGTAATTTTTGAGATGTATGTATGTACATTATGTATTTAAATAACAGCTAAGGTTGAACAAATCGTGGGCTAATTAAGTGGGTGGTTATATTTTTTATTACAAAGGAAAATAACTCATGTGCATACAAAATTTATGTCTTTAGGTAAAATATGGCCCAAAGGAATGGGACGCGAGTATTACAAACATTAGGTTTAGGATAAGAGAGCATTTTTGAAAACTGTACTTATTCATAAAATAGGTTCTGTCCTTGAAAAATGATAACAAAAACAGTTAACAGTTGTTTGTAAACAAAAATCTGCAACATGATTATCCCCAATTTGTTCTGTTTCATTGAGAATTAAACCACACCTACACGCTTTAACTGGAATAATGTAGTGTCAATAACACAAAACTAAAAAAACAACGATAACATAAAGTTTAGTGACTGCGAAATGGATCGTTAAACTGGTTAAAACATTAAACTTTGGTTTAATTATTTTTTTTGATCATTTTATGTACATGCACGCGCTTATTTATAAGTAAGATGAACTCAAACATTCAAATTTGATTAATTAATTCTGATAACTGATCTGGTTTATACAGTAACAGCAAGCCAACTATCTATTTTAAATCTTTTGCATATGTGAAGAAACTGCAAAATAAATGACGGCGAACACTAATCTTGAATGACTAAACACCAATTACAATATTACATACAAGTAAATAAACAAAACAAATTTTTTTTTTTTGTAATTCAGCTCAATTTAGTCGGGGAATTCCAGTTGGATTTGTGTAAGTGAACATAAATGTGTGTTAAATATAAATATTTCCTTAGAAAAAATATTGAACATAGCGATTGTTTATTCATATTTTATTACTTATATATTCAGATGCAAAACAAAATAATAAACAATTTTATTCTTGGTGATTGTGCTTTAGAAAGTTATGTAAGAAATATAAATGAGATGACAAATGATGGGAGCAAGGTTATGAACTTGAATAGTACTTATAGCATGTGTTTTAGGGGCGGGATGCAAAAGGGATTTTTCATTTATCATCATCTGATTATGATCAGTGAAACCAATCACAAATATGATCCCCTGCTGGAGTGCTAAATTCATGGGCCGACCCACATTTCTTATCAGTACTATAGGCTGGAATGAAGCAAAGCAATAGACAGATGGGCTACGCAAAAATCCAATTTGAATTCGTCATCTTTCAATAATCTACTCGTATTCATGTTTGTAATCAAAATATAAACTTTAATCAGTGTAGCATTGGACTAGAAATTAAAATGGTTTTTGCTTTTAAAATCATTATTTTGTTTCTTATTTCAATGGAGCTGGGACATGCTAACAGAGTTTTGTTTTGTTTCCACTCATCAGATGGCATTACCGTCGTGGTAAAGGTTAAGTTTGACGTTTAACGATTTACAATTCTGTGGTCACAAATCATATGTAGTGGCTTTAAGTGTGAAATTCGCATTTTACAGGAAAACGTTTTTAAAATTAAGAGTCGTTTAAAATCGTATGAGTTTTTTGAATTCTTGCTTCTATAAACGATTATTACGGTTGTTTGTAGTTACCGGAATATTACAAAAAATCATATGATATGAAATCGAATCTGGAGATTTCGAATTTGAGATAATACGTAAAAGGGCTTATCTCACCTTAAGCCACTATGATTTGTGATAACAGAATTTAAATGGATTTTTGAAAGAAAGTGATAGGTTATCGTTTTAATACAATTAATCATAAATTATTTTATAAATATGTAACATCTTTACTGTCGTGTCGATAAAACGACTTATAAACATTTTAAAATATAAAAATTGTTTTGTGTTATTGAAATACTCCATACAGTTTTGATACAAACACTAATGACATTTGACATACCATAACCAGCGGCGAATATTGTTACTATAAACATGCTCCATTTGTAGCTGTATTTCCATGAGAAAAATTTAATTCGAATTATTTTTGAATATTTTGTCGTATGAAAACAAGTCGCGAATTATTTTTTCAAATTAGTGACTTTCCCAAATATAATTCCAACGCTTGCTGACTGGCGGCTAAAATGTTTCGTATGTAGTTTTATATGGTCAAAAATATGTCTTGAATGTTTCATTAAATTATTAATTTCGACTAAATTAATTTTAAAATTTGATATTTATTATTAATCGCAACATACTCAATTTTATTAATCATAAAATAAAAGTATGGGGACATCCACTAATTTAGACAAGAAACGTGTATTTGTAAACATGATTTTACTTGTTTTTGTGTGTAATTAAAAAAAAATTAATCAGCGTGGGAACGAATGAACTAAAATCGATATTGGGAAAGTCCCTCATTGAAATAAAACAACAAGTAAAAAGAACAATTTGGCGTCTGGTGTTAGGTGGTATAACTAAAATTAGGAATGAATTAAATAATTCAAACGTTTGAATTGAATTATTTAATTCGTGTCGCGAGCAATTGTTATTGTAAAATTCTCATGGAAATACGACTAATATCAAAAGAAAATTGTTCGATTTGAGTGCTAATGATTCCTAAATATTCTGAAGATACGGGATCATTGAAAGAAATGACCAGGTTCAATAGGAATTTGCCTTGTATTGTTTTTTTTTTCATTATGTTCCAGGATTTTAAAAATTCTATCATTTTTGAGACAATAAGGACAAGGACCTGACAGTTTGAATAAGGAAAGATTTTTCGATAAATCCCTGGACAAAAATATCCCTGGATTTTTCTTTGGTTCAAAATTTCCATCGTTTTGGTTAAATTAACATGAAAATGTCATACGTTAAATGTAAATAATGATGAGGAAGGACGATTTAATTATTATGGTTGATGTAATTTCAAATTACAAAACAATTATTCATAATAAAAAAACGATGCTGTATCAAACCAGGAAAAAGGTATTATGCCGTTTATAAGAGAAGAAGAATATTATGTAACAATAAAATATCATTGTGTAGCCATAGCCACACTAAAAATCTAATCAATGTGTTTTTTTCTATATATATAATGTTAAAAGCTGAAGCCTGGAAATAAATTATGTCTTGTTCAATCTTGCAGCTCAAAAATGCTTACAAAACTTTAAAAGGGCGTAAGCGCAAGAAAGGGACAGATCATGCAATCGCGTCCTACAAAAAACTGGTGGTGGAGGTGGTGGATCTCAAATAGTGGTATTCCTGGTGTATTCTGCATATGTTTGTCGATTGGATTTGGCATTTATAAAATCACCAATAATTACTGTGGTGTCAACAGTTGGCTCAGGTTTATTTAACAATTTACTGATATTATGTATAGAACAGCTGTGGCAATGATTATTGTAAAAACATTACAAGTTTCCAATTGTGACTCTGATATAAAATAATTTATTGAATATATTATGTACATAATAGTCTTATTAATTAGTATTTTAACTAATTTACTTACTTGTTGATAAAAGTGGAAATCGTTTTTTAACCTCCCGAAGCACATCTCTACGATTGACCACGTTGAGATGAGAGCTTTGTTGTAGCGTTGGTCAGCCATTGTTTGAGGCTTGCTTAATTTGTACATCCGTATCCAGCACCACCAATCATAAGAGAGAGCCAAATTCCCGATAGTTTGGTCAGGAGGTGAACCAAGTCACCTGAACAAATAAATTAATTAAGAAAATTGATTATTTTTCTTATAAACGTTAAATCTTACATTGTTTAAAATCTCTTATTGTAGCATCAGTATCACACACAACCTGACAGTTGATAGAAAAATACTTTCTGTAAAGTTCCGAATTTGTGCCACCGGAGATTTAGTTGGAATATGGTATCCCTTTTTTATTATAAAATTTTTGTTTTAAGATATTTAGTTTGGCATCGTTTTCAGGCATTTTAATGTATTCTTTACCCAAACGAGCTAGTGCTCGGGACACTTTGTGAACAACTTTACCACTAACAGTTTGATGGACTCCAATTAATTCTTCAGTTACACTTTGAAAAGTACCAGTAGCATAATAATGGAGGGCACTCGTAAGTTATTATTCCGGGATCACATTTTATTAGAGGTAATATTTAATAACAGCCTTCTTTTGAAAGATTTAAAAAAAATTCATTTTCATCATTAAAATCGGGATAGATTCGTTTTTTAAACGTTCTAATATTTCTTCCCTTCTCAGCAAGAAAATAATCTGAATCGCTGGAAGATGAAGATGATGATGATGAAGTAATTCATATTTTTGATTCAAAACTCACCACTAATATGTTTATTTAATTTTGAAACACAACGCCAAGTCAACTTGACACTGAAAGCTCGAAAATTCGAAAAATGCTGACTAAAGAATCATAGGAAATCCATCGAAATCCATTTAAACTCACCAAACACTGGGTAAATTCTCGATTTTGGATTGGAAAATTGGAGCTTTGGGCGGTAAAGTACAATACATCGTTGGTATAGCATTGATTATGGTTGAAGAGTATGTTGGACTTTCTATTTACAATTGGTCTGAATGGTAAATTTCGTTTATGAATTTTGGGTAAGCCATATAATTTTGGAAGCACTGGGGTCTAACTTGTTAATTTTTTCTTTGTGATTACTGATTAGCGTTTTACTAACGTATTAAATTTTGTCTGTATTGGTTTCGAGTTGCCCTTAAAAATGTGTATGCAAGTAGAATTGTAATTTAGTAGGTTGTACGACAAATTAGGTTGGCGGACTAAATTTATTCCCTAAACTTAAAATGAATTTTACATGAAATGGAAAATATTGGTAACATAAACTAACCATTTTTGACAAGTTAAAATTAAACCATTTGTTGTATCGTTTATAAACTCTCTCTTATAATTTGATCAAATTTTGCATTTATTCTTACCTTGATCTGATTAAAATGATAGATGTATGTAGGTATGTATTGTATGTTGATTCTGCTCGATGATAAAATTCTTCGTAAACGTTGTTTGGTATATCCTTTTGAAAAAGCTGGCTTAGTAAATTTATGTAGATTGATTGTTTTTTGATTTTTATGTTCCTGATAGTAGCCGAAATTTCTTCATTCATTACTCCAAACCCAAACGTGTTTTCTAATCGTTGAAAAACTTCCTTGTTTATGCCGAAGGAATTTTTTAATTTTCTAAATTTGGAAAAACTTTTTCTTTTCTGCATTTCAGTAAAAAATGCGGTTTGTTTATCAGTTTTGCCAAGTTTAATTTTTCGAAAAAAATGTACATATACTAAGAGCTTTTCACATAAGGACAAAACCAAATTATATATGAATAAATCATATGAGTTTCCGATATGCGCGTATTCTTCTAAAATGTTTATTGAATTTGTACTTGATGTAATGTGAACATTTCCAAAATCGAACTTTTTCTAAAATTAAAATTTTCTAATCTAAACGGATTTGGTGATCAGTCCTCACATGCCTTCGGAGTTGATGGTGCTAATTTTTAAGTATTTGAAGCAACGCATATACACATTTACTCCATTCTGAAAATTCATTTTGTTTGTTACCGTTCACGCTTAATTGATTCATCCGCAAATTTTGAATCAGATTCAGATTCTGAAGTCATTGGACTTGAATCAATGTTGAATTCAACCTCATTTATAATAGCTAACGGTGTTTTCTTTGTTATACTAGCCACAGTGAATCCGTAAGAACCCCTACAGAATTTTACGAAACAGACGGATATGACATCTAGCCTCACGGTATCTAATGCGTTGGCCAGATCAAAGAATCTGGTGGATAGATATGCGATGTCTAGCGTGCAATCCTTCATCAAGAAGTCGGCGGAGGTTGGTAAACACAAATGCTCATCGAGTCTATAGAGGAAAAGTTTGGATTAGGCATTATATCGAGACAGGAGTAGTCATTATAATTTATAGAAAATTATCCTACAGGATTCACTGACATATCTTGGACTGCTTATTTTTGGTACATGAACCTGAACTAGATACTTAAATAATTCGGTTTAAATCCCATCTGAACCGAGACTGTTCCAGAGCGAATGTGCTTGATGGTGACCTGATTTCAGGTACGGCGGGATGTTATTCCATTGGAAAATAATCAGTCCAATTTATTAGAGCTGGAATAAACTGTCCACTGACAGCTTTGTTGGCTCTCTGATATTATCCGCTTATAATCCGATAAGCTACGAAATATTGATGGCATTCGTATACCTTGTTTTCGGAAATGGCATGGTTAAATTGTGCTCTGGCATTTTTTGGATGAAAGTGGGCAATAGGATCTCGGGAACGACCCTCTTCAGTTAAAGAGCACTCTTGAAGAGAGCTAGAACACGTCTTGTTGCTGGTATTTGAGAAGCCCGACTAGAATGAATTTGTTGTTCAGCGATTTTTACAACATCTAAGGTTGCTCTTCTACTGGTCATCCTCAGAAGCATGTTACAATTGCAATTATGAAATTTGACTCCTCAACAGAATTCGTTAAAACAAATAAAAATTTCCCTCATTTTGTTTAGGAAAATTTTCAATCCTGCGATAGACAAAGCAAGCTGAAATATTTTTCCTCTGTGAATAATTTATTGTTTTTGTCATTCGTTTTTCAAATTTTGTCATTACTAAACATCAATAAAAAATTAAATAAAAACAAAGTATTCACTTAGGAAAAATATTTCGGCTTGCTTTGTTTATCGCAGGATAGAAAATTTTCCTAAACAAAACAAGGAGAAATTTTTATGTTTTCTTCTCAACGCAAGAAACGCAATGGAAAAAGATGTAGGCGTTCTATTTTTGATTGTGAATCGTATTGTAAATTTGTCTCTGATTGCGTAGACAAGTTTATATCGAGAAGATTCGAATAATCGCAAAGATACTTATTTAGGTGAGGTCCGATTTTACTTAATATAAACGCGAATATTCGCAAACCGTACCAAAATTGACTTTTATTATTGCATTCACTTAATTTGGGCACACAAGAGAGTTGATTACCCTAAGATATTTCATCGTTGCCTTTATTTCAGTCGTTACCCGTTAGAGATTTTTCCTCTTACAAATTTATTTGACCCCAACATAGTACAACAAAATCTATATCTAGTTGGCCATTAACATGAATCCTTCTATAAATTTTGAATTACAAATTTAAGAAGTGAACTTATCACTCCGGCTTCAAAGATTTACTTACTACATACATTTCAAAACACGTTTTGAATTTTTGCTTCTATATATGATCTCTTATTTTTAATGTCGAGTTCGATTGGGATTATCAAAAAAATCAAGAATTCGATGCCTAATCGAACATAAAAGCAGAACGATTTCTTTCATCGTTGTGTCGGTGAATATATTGCGTGTGAATATTAACTTTGATCCGCACGCAACGACCAAAGATATTGAAGTCCTGCCAAAAATGATCAAACATTCTATTTAACTTTTGTCCAAAGTCACTTTTCTCGACGTTTCGAAGATCCCTGAATCCGAAAAAGCAAAAAAAAATGTTCGTCCGTGTGTAGCTCCGTCTGGATGCTTGGATTTCTGTAACTCTGTACCCAAGGTATCTCGAAAATGGGTATGGGGTAGGGGTTGGGTTAGGATTGAGTGACCCGTAGAGTTAGGAATTTATTTGCTGGTTGAATTGAAGGTTGCGAGTTAGAGTTAGTTTGAGTTAATTTGAGTTTTCCGACTATGTCACTTGTGATGGGTATAGTAAACTTACGGTTAAAGATATAGGCAGTTTTGTCGATAATGCAGTTTTATTTGATACGTAAAAAAAATTAGTAGGGTTGGGTTATGGTTGAGTTGAGTGTTGAGTTGAAAGATAGCTTGAGTTGCTTTGAGTTGAGTTGTGTTGATGTGAAGATTAAGTTGAGCGTTGAGTTTCGGGTTAAGTGAGGGGTTCAGTTTCTGTCGAGTGACGGGTTTTGTCATAGATTTACTTGGGGGTTGAGTTAGAGGTTAAATTAAATTAATTTGAGCATCTAGTTTTTCGGACCGTGTTGATTTTAAGATTGAGTTAGGCGTTGAATTTGGGGTTGGATTAAGGGTACAGTTGCAGTTGCATTGAAGATTTATTTGATTAGTATGCGTTGGGATTCAGTTTGAGGTTGAGTTGGATATTGTAGATTAAAGGATTAAACGATTTAGTTAGGGCTTGATTTAAGAGTTGAGTTGGAGATTGACTTGACTTATGCGCCTCATTTTCTGATCACCTCGTGAGGTTTCAACTCTTTGAATTTTCTTATTTACGTTATGTTAACTGTCAGTTTCCTGCCCAAATCGAACGCGAAAAATACTTTAAATCCATTTTTTGAATTTAAATCAATTTATTTGTACTTATATTTTGTTCAAACATATTTTGAGTTATCACCGAATTATGAGTAAATTGTATGTTAATACGTAAATAAATCATTAAAATAAAAATAAATAAATTGTCGGATTTTTATCTTGTTGTTAATCGAACGTAAAATTATTCAAATAAGAAGATGTTGTTCTGGGTCATATTATTAACTCTAATAGAGATAGACTTTGGACAGGCGCTTTATTGGTTTCGTTTTATAAATAAGCTATTCCGGCCGATTAACAGATTGCTCATTTCAATCTGGCTTAAAATAGTATTTCAGAATTTGATGATTCAAAAATATATAAAAAAAAGTCCAGTATTTAACGAGGACATAATACTACGTAATTCCGTTTTTATGCGAATTCGATTTATTTGATTTAACTCGGTCCAAACAACATTAATAAATTACATACATTTTAATAAAGAAAAACATATTTTGGACTTATGTTGGTACATTTTTAAAACTGAAATAATGTCAATTGCATAATGTAAGTATTTGTACTGTTTATCATATTATTTTAGTTGTTTTTTTTAGGTAAATTTCCAATCTACTTATTTTCTATGGTTGCGGAATTTTTTTTTACGCGTTATTCTGAAAGGTATCTCTTCGTGATACCTTGCTGTAGAATGATGTTCTATTAATATTTAGAAGCTGTTAAATTATTCTTGTCTTCAAAATTGGTTTGTTACCGCGTTTCTATTTTAGTAAAGGGATGAAATTTAAAAGTCATAAATACGAGTAAATACATGTCTTGCATCAAAAGTGAGATTTTAATAAATTATTATTGATTGTTATAAAATATTTATTCCTTCATTACGTATTCCAAGCTCACATGACATTGAAAATGCGACAGCTATAATATACTCGTATTAAATATAATCAATATAAAATTAATGATTACAAGATGGCAAATGCCTACATACAACAATTTTACCTGATTTAGCATTTCTTTGTTCATCTTGGTTGAGGTGATCATTTCTTCATTAAAGTTTTAATCTTAATTAAAATGATGGAATCTTAATACTCAAAAATCGCACAAACTCATCAAATTTGCTTACACTGAGTTCAAGATCATTTCAACAATAACTTCGATGTGACTAATATTTGAATTCGTGACAATCAGTAATTTATTAAAGAGATAGATTTATACAGGTTACAAAATCACCTGAACTTATTGTTGGTCTAGTCAGCCAACAAATATTTAACAATTATTATAATGGCACGGGTCATAAGGTGATAAAAATTATTTTAAACTTAATTTATGTATACGGAATCGGGGATTTTCTTTGTTTTTCGTTGTTGTTCGCTTCTTATCACATTTTCTATTTATATTTATTCAGGTGAACTTGTTGATCATTAAAACTTAATCATCCGTAGTTGAGTATAATCATATGAAAATAGTGCCGGGCAGAACATTCAAGAAATATCATCCAACATTGCTCAATAATATTGAACATTATGTGGACACATAATCTAAAGTAATCATACACCAACGCATTAAATGACATAAACAATTTAACAACAATTCAGAACATCGTATAACACACAAACTTGTTTGGTTTTAATAACTTCCACGAGAACGGTCTAAAAATAAATTTTATACCAAGAATCGGGGAGTAAGAAAACATATACAGTGCTTTCTGCATAAATAAATATGTCCAGAATTTTTTAAGTTCAAGACACAATGCTTACAAAAAAGAAAAGCATTAAAAACAGGTTCTGATGAATATATACCGAAAATCAAAACAAATATTGCCTTACATTGTTTTTATTTACAATTATCAATATTTCTTGGAAAATATGTTGTTAATTCTACACCCTCCCGGCTGGTCTTAGTTGATATAAGTTTCTTTCTTAATTATATAATTCAAATAACTTCATCGTTTTCTTTTTTCAAAAGTGTACGTGGGTATATGTATATAAACAAACAGAACAAAGTAAGTATGCACCACCAAACTACAATACTAATACATCTGAGGTGAGTCTTGAGACACAACAAGAACGTATATAAATGAATTCAAATTATTAAGTTTTAAACTAGTCTGTTACTTGAATTCATATCGTGAAGTACTGATATACGAGTATTATAATCAAGATGAAGTTAGTTTTAGTTTTATTTAGTGTTACATTTTTTTGTTCCGTTGCCTTCGCAGATGAATTACCATCATGTGAGTTTTGATAATATAATTGACCGATTTTAAATATTTGTTTCTATATAATCGGTATTAACCATTTCAGATAAGATATGCGTGCCAAAAATAATTAAGCAACAGTGTTTGGAATTTCTCGAAAATCCACCATCGAATGTGGCCAAGGTACAATGTGTGACCGGACGTGATCGTATGGACTGTTTGGATAAAGTGAATAAACGTGAAGCTGATTTCTTATTCGTTGATCCAGAAGACATGTATGTCGCATATCACTTGAATAATCAAGATTTTTCAGTATTTTCTGAATTGAGATCGACCGCTGAACCATTAGCCGAATTCCGTTATGAGGGTGTAATTTTAGTGCGTAAAGGTTCACAAATTCATAGTATGACCGATTTAAAAGGTAAAACTGCATGCCACACTGGATATGGACGTAATGTTGGATACAAAATACCAATCACCAAATTGAAGAAGAATGGTGTACTTAAAGTATCTACGGACCAAACACTTTTGCCCAACGAGAAAGAATTGAAAGCACTCTCGGAATTCTTTAGTAAGGCATGCATTGTTGGAAATTGGTCACCAAACACCGAGATTAATCAAGAGATGAAGAAACGTTACGCAAATTTGTGTGAAATGTGTGAAGATCCAGTGAAATGTAATTATCCAGATAAATTTTCTGGTTATGACGGTGCAATCCGTTGCTTGGATCAAAATAATGGTGATGTGGCGTTTACAAAAACTATTTGGGTTAAAAAATATTTCGGAGTAAGTTAAATTATTATTATTCGTCTATATATGTACATCAGGAATATTAAAATGTATATACCTATTTGATTCTAGCTTCCAATCGGAAATGGAAATTCAGCACCTCCAGAAACAGCCCAAGGCACCGCAGATGATTTCGAATACCTATGTGAAGATGGATCACGAAAACCAATTACTGGGCCAGCCTGTTCATGGGCCCAAAGACCATGGCAAGGATATATGGGCAATGCTGATATTAAATCACGCCTAAAAACTTTACAACAACGCATTGATGATTTCTATACGTCGGCAAAAGATTCGAGCAATAATAATGATGCGGAAAAAATTAATATTGATTCGGAATATTTAGTAGTTGCTAAAGAGACACCAGTCTATCCAGGCGACCATTTGGATCGTGCCGGATACAAAGATGTTATTGAACGTGACGGCAGTACAACACAAAAAATACGTTTCTGTGTTGCAAGCAATGTTGAATTGAAAAAATGTGATACCTTAAAACGAGCAGCATACTCAAGAGAAGTTCGGCCAGATTTTATGTGTATTTTAAAGACGAAAGAAGAATGTATTTCCGCAGTACAAAACAATGAGGCGGATATTGTTGCGGTTACACCAAAAAATTATGCTGTCGCTCGAGATGCTCAACTCAAGGAGATATTGTACGAATCATTCGATGAGGAGGATGTGTACGTTGCTGTTATTCCAAAAGGATCTGATACCACGGTCATACAAAAAGGGCCAGTTAAATTCGATTCAACAAAGTTACGAAGTGTAAATGCTGCTCTATACCTATTCGAAAAGCTCGGCCAGAAAAAATGTCCAAGTGATATCGCATCAGATGATAGTAGTGTTCTTCAAATCGTTCGATCAACCGATCTTTCAAGTCTAGATGCAAATCAATTTGAATTACTTTGTCCCGATCTAACACGAACCGGTTTAGATAATTACAAATCATGCAACTTTGAATTTATATTGCCAACCGCTATATACTCACGCTCTACACTAACCCATTACGAACTACAAAATGTTATTCAAGCGTTTACATTGCTTTCGAAGAATTTTGGACATGGTGCCCGAAATGAACAAGTATTCGAATTGTTTGGCGAATTTGAGGAAGGACAACAAGATATTATTTTTGATGATAATGCATCGAAATTTATAACAGGAGCTGAGTATAAACCGGCCATAGATGAGGAGCATTACAAGGAGGTTAGATGCCACTAAACGATACTGTACTGAGTATATCGGACGCCGGGAGTGTATTTTGTTATTTAACCAATAAAAGTTATTACTAGTTTTACCTAAAAATTGTATTGCATCTTAATTGAACTTTATTAGAACATTTCTCGAGAATGTTTCAAAATTCGTGTTTGTTCTTGTGTTATTGTTGTTATTTTATTTTGCCACCTTAGTACTACTACTAGACAACTCGAAAATTAAATACTAAAAGCAGATAAATAAAATAAGGACTCAAGATTGACTGTGTAAAGCCAAATAGCAAGACAAAAAAATCTTAACTACAACTGGTTAGAACACGTACTTTGTGTTCGTAGTGTAACTAACACGCCTAAATGATAATAAGTAAATTAATTATTTTTGAAAATTGGACAATGATTTGATAAAGAATTTTATTCCATTCTGCATAAGAATGAAAATCTCTGGATTTTAGCATAACAAAGTGTTAACACCAAGAGTTTGTCATGGTTTTCTAGAAAATTCATTTGCCTACGAGAATTTTGATTTTCGCAACAAAAAAACATTCGCGGAACGTTGGGCAATTAGTTTAAAATTTGATTTTTTTATGCAGCAAAATCACGATACTCCATTTTAAAATTGTGAAGTGTGTAGCTGGGAATGCAAGGCTCAGATTTTATTTAATTTCTGTAGGGAATTTAATTTACCTTTGGTTGGATTTTTTTTTTTTAACCAAGCGCCATTTGCTTCACGGGACTTGATTAAATGAAACCCAGTGAACCGGAAAGGTGATATATAATTTATTTGCTGACGACTGCTGTGGATCCACTTTTGACTTGGAATTGTTTAGTGTGGAGGTTAACTAAGGCCATTGGTATTGTAGCGTACCGATAAAATCAAAAAAACATGCAAGTGCCCGAGTACCTATACAAATTTGGACGTGAAGAAAATATTTCACTATTTGTTGGATCATACAAATTTGCTAAAATTATATTTACTACCGGTACTGCTGCTAACTGTTATTTACTGGGTACAAAGCACAGCTTTGAAGAATACTCGTAAGCACAGCTTTGAAGGATTAAAACAAATAATTTAAGTTTTTTTTCAGAAGTAGAACATTTTTAATTTTTCATATAACTTTATTAAATAAGAAAAATAAATTATGTATGTCCATTAATCATTAACCTCGAGTAGACAAATTTATTTATTTATTCATTTTTGACGTAGGACTACGTCTTTGTTTTCGTTATACATATATGGGGGGTAAACCAAAATTTCAATATGATGACGTACGTCACGGAATTGACGTATTTACGAAATTTATTTGATTAAAGCAATCTCTCTGGATAAATTAAATGTAATGTTTTAAAAACTGTAAAAATCAAACCAAGTTAAACAAAAATTTGTGAATTGAAGAAAAATTAAAGCAACAAATTATTAATATCTATTTAAACCCTTAAATGACACATGGGGTCCAATGGACCCCAGACCTTTTTCAATCGTTCATATTTAAATGTTTCCTCCGGAAATGCGTCTCGTGTCCCCTCCCTTGCTAAAGTTGAGATATTTCACTACCTGTTTACGTACTCAGCGCAAGCCAGTTGACTGCTAGCAGCTGTGTAGAAATGTCCAAAATAACGGTGGGGTCCAACGGACCCCAGTGTGTCATATACGTATATTTGTGTGAAAATCGGAATAATTTTTAGGCATCTCAATTCTAGTAGACCTAGAGCGAGAGAGATGCCTTATATCCCCACTGCTGATATCTGTCTGTAAACAAAGTAATTCGAAAGGTACTTATCCGATTTTCACGAAACAGAGACATACTAATAGACCTTGACGAGACAAGGAAAATGTGATATGACTAAGATCTCTAGGTGATCGGATTTGATCAAAATTGAATGAAAATATTTGTATTGTATACGAAATAATTTTACTTTCTTTTACGTAAGTAAAATAAAGTATAGTAATCATGAAAATTTTCGACCTTGAGATTATTGAAGATTTATCTGTTTTGAGGTCCCCTGAGTCCGAAAAAGTGGGTTTCGAAATGATGTCTGTCTGTCAGTCCGTCTGTCTGTCCGTCTGTCTGTCCGTCTGTCTGTCCGTCTGTCTGTCCGTCTGTCTGTCCGTCTGTCTGTCCGTCTGTCTGTCCGTATGTCTGTCCGTCTGTCTGTCCGTCTGTCTGTCAGTCTGTGTCCTCTCTACAGCCCAGATGGCTTAACCAATCGAACTGAAACTTCAGATTTAAGCTTTTTGGATAAATTGGGAGGTCCCAGTGAATTTTACTTCAAATCGGTCCACTGGAAGTGGCCACTCCCTTGGGCCAGAAAATTTGTTTTGCAAATATCTTAAAAAGTATAAGGTTTACAAAAAATTACTAATACAAAATGTTTCCAAAAATCAAAAAAAAATAAAAATAAACAAATTAAAAATTAAAAAAATTAAAATTAAAAATTTAAAAAAAAAATTTAAAAAAAATTTAAAAATTTTATAAAAAAAAAATTAAATATTGTTTTGCCAACACATAAATATATGTGTACATATAGCCTAATTATGCTAATTATAATTAATTTGCACGGGTTGGGTACGGTTCACCGCCTCATGGTTTACCGCCCATGGTTCGCCGCTTAACAGTTCACCGCACACGGTTTACCGACAGCAAATTTCACCGCGACGGTTTACCGACAGCAAATTTCACCGCGCACAAAAATAATTAACTGGCAACAAATTTATAAATAAAAAAATTAAATTAGTTTTAAAATATTCTGGAAAATGGAGATCCCTAATTTAACTTAGGAGCCAGGATAAGCAAACATGTCGCACTGCGTGCCGCACGTAGGTGCGGATTATATATAGAATCTATTAATGACACTGCAATATTTTATATCGATCCCCCATCAAATATTAATATTTTCTTGTATGCCCGTTTAAATTGTCCCAAAAAAAATTATAGTGAAAACGGTAAATCGTAAGCGGTGAACTATTATGACGGTGAATCGTAAAAACGGTGAATTAAGCAGGCGGTATAACGTAAAGCGGTGAGCTTATTTTCGCGGTGAACCGATTCAATCCCATTTGCACACTACAGTGACATACTTCCGGTTTTTAATGCAAATATTACATAATTGAATGTGGATCATTTTTTCATGTTTCTTAACTTTTTTAACGACTTATTAGGGTTTGTAATACTTAAGTATATATATTATAGTTGCAAAAATATTTCGCAACTCCTGCCCCCCCCCCCCACACTTTTTTACAATTTGCACACTTCAGTGACGTACTGTATGTTATAAAAATATTTAGCCTACATGTATGTTAAATTGCCAAATCGGTCAACCGGAAGTGGCCACTCTCGGCCCGAAAATGTGTTTTGCACATATTTTAAAAAGTAAAAGATTTACAAAAAATCACTAATACAAATTCCAAAAAATTAAAAGAAAAAATTTAAATTCATAAATATCACCTTTTATTTCTTTTACGTGTGTACTAATGAGTTCAAAAAATTGAGTTTTGAAGTGGTGTCTGTTGGTATATACATATGACTGTCAATTTGTAGTCCAAATGGTTTAAGCAATCAAACTGCAACTTCATGTTTAAACTTTTTACATAAATTTTGGGGTCCCAGTTCCCAGCTCCCAGATTCCGTAAAACAGAAAATTTATTTTGCAAATATTTCAAAAATATACAATTTACAGAAAACATGAAATAATAAAAACAATCTTAATTAAGTTTGCGGGAAATTTGAATTATAAAAGTTTTTCAAAATTCGCTGTTCGTAAAAGAAAGTCGTGTGTTGGCCACACCTCCATTTTTTTAAAGTTGTTTTTGCCGTTTTTTTTGTTGTTTTATTGCTTTTTGGTCGTGGGTAAGACTGCGCTCGTTGTTAAAATTTATTTAGTTCATCATATTTCTTTTGATGTTGACGTATTATTAGATGGCGTATAATTTGCAGAGCCCAATCGTCCGAGAAGTGCTAGCACAATTTCGCATACTCATCACAATACTACGCGTCAATATTATTTGAAACACTACAAATCAACAATTACTGCCCAGCTAATTCATTTAATGCTGCGGTTAATTATAAAATAAGAAAATTTAAATTCTAATTAACGGATTTACTTACACAGATTTTAACGATTTTAACCTAGTTGAAATGAAGATTTAAATATACCAAATATGTAATGATTTCGGTTATCAATTTTTAATTAAAATCGGGGACTTGGATTTTAATAATAATTGAGAATAAAATGTACATTGTATATAGATAACGATTATCGTTTCAGGGTGATGTCTTGTTGCTAACAATAAAAATCGTTTTAATTTAACCAATGTTTAAGGGGTCGCGCATTGTTCACCTTTATATTCTTGTTTATTATTTTTGTGTCATGCTCCTCAAACAAAATGGTCCATACACTTGTAAGCATGCGCTTTTGTGATTAAAGAAAATTCAACAAGTTTGATACTCTTCTCAAACATTTGTGCAAAGCGCAAACATTTAATCACTCCCACAAATACTCAAATTGATTGGCACCATGCTTGTTAAGCACACTTATTGAATTTTGGGGAAAACACAACATGTTTTCCTTACGTAATGTGCTCCCAAGTTTTAAACTAATAAGAAAAAAACCTCTAAGAATTGATAAAGAATATTCCTGGAACTCTTAATAATTAAGTTGCATGCCTTTAAAAATGATAACCAACTTGTTTACAGAAATACTTTAATCTCTGTCGGTATTCTTGGTATATGTATATAAATAACAGAAATTATTCAACATCAAGTCAGTCGTTCGATTGGAATTGAATAAAGAAGTCGTAAATATTATAATTGTGAACGATGAAGTATATTTCATTATTTGTATGTGCATTAGGAGTGCTGACGGGATCCTTTGCGGATGAACTTCCAGTCTGTAAGTATTTGATTGTCAAACTTAAATTATATACCTAATAATGTAATACAAACTAAAATTAATTTCAGATAAAATTTGCGTCCCTAAATTGGTACACAAGCATTGCCTAGAATTTCTCGAAACCCCACCATCAAACGTGGCCAAAGTACAATGTGTGACTGGACGTGATCGTATGGAATGTTTAGAGAAAGTGAACAAGCGTCAAGCCGATTTCTTATTTGTTGACCCCGAAGATATGTATGTCGCTTATCATATGAGTAATCAAGATTTCTCGGTATTCACTGAATTGCGTAGCGATTCTGAACCATTGGCCGAATTTCGATATGAGGGTGTTATTCTAGTGCGCAAAGGTTCTAACATAAACAGCTTAGCCGATTTACGAGGCAAAAAAGCATGTCACACCGGTTATGGTCGCAATGTTGGATACACAATTCCAATCACCAAATTAAAGAACAAGGGTGTATTGAAATTATCAGCAGATCCTACCATATCACCCAGCGAAAATGAATTAAAAGCTTTATCCGAATTCTTTAGTAAAGCGTGTATCGTTGGAACTTGGTCACCAAATCCAAATCTTAATGAGGCATTGAAGAAAAGTTATTCGAATTTGTGTGAGATGTGTGCAGACCCAGTAAAATGTGGCTACCCAGATAAATTTTCCGGTTATGATGGCGCAATTCGTTGTTTGGATCAGAACAACGGTGATGTAGCATTTACGAAAACTGTTATGGTTAAGAAATATTTTGGCGTAAGTTTTGATTTCAAATTAATTTCGTTCTTCATCGTTTTTATTAAATAATTTTTGATTATAGCTGCCGATAGGGAATGGAAATGCTGATCCATTAACCCAAGCTGAAGGAAGTGCAGATAATTTTGAATATCTTTGTGAAGATGGATCAAGACTACCTATTACCGGGCAAGCATGTTCCTGGGCTCAACGGCCTTGGCAAGGATTCATGGGGAATTCTGATGTGAACGATCGGCTTGAAAAATTACAAAATCGAATTGAAAATTTCTATATTGATGGCAAAAAATCACTGAAAATAAACGACACCGCGAAAATGAATATTTACAAAGACTATTCATTAGTTGCTAAATCCTCTCCCATATATCCAGGAAAGCATTTAACTAAAGCCGGCTACAAAGATGTAATAGAACGCGATGGCGGTGGAGGACATAAAATTCGATTCTGTGTATCGAGCAATGTTGAATTGAGGAAATGTGACACAATGAAGCGAGCCGCATATTCTCGAGGAATCCGACCTGATATTATGTGCAGTATCAAATCAAAGGAAGAATGTATCGCCGCAGTAAACACTAATGACGCAGATATTGTAGCTATCGCGCCGAAACATTATACACTCGCACGTGCATCAAATCTCAAACCAATCGTTTATGAATATTTTGATGAGGATGATGTTTACGTCGCAGTAGTTCCAAAAGGTTTGGACAATGCCGCAATCCAAAAACGTCAAGTTGAATTTGATCAAACCAAAACACGGAGTGTCAATGCAGCGCTATATTTAATGAGCAAACTGAACAATAAGAAATGTCCAAACGAACTCGTTTCAACGAACAATAATGCGATTCATATAGTTCGATCGACTGAATTATCGAAATGGGATGGAACTCTATTTGAATTAATTTGTCCTGATCTGTCGCACAAAGACATTAACTCCAAATCATGTAACTTTGAATTTACATTACCAACCGCTATCTTTTCTAGAACGGGACTAATTGATGCCCAACTACAATATATTATTCATGCCTTCAGCATATTATCCAGAAAATTCGGCCATGGTGGTGATAATGAAATAATATTCGAATTGTTTGGTGAATTTGAAGATGGTGAACAAAATATTATATTTGACGATAATGCATCAAAATTTGTGGCTGCTTCTGAATATACTCCAGTTGTGGATGAGGGTCAATACAACGATCTGAGATGTAACTAGATAAACTGAATTAAATAAAGTAAAACTGGTTTTTAAATTTTCTCTTTTCCTTACTATAATGCTATCGCGGTCGGTGTCCAAACTAATTTTACTCATTTAACTCCGACTCAACACAAAAAATTACTCATAGCGTATTGACGTTTTGTGCTGTCATCACAAAAAAAATTATGATTAATAATTGATTGCAATTAAAACTTTAAAATAAGTGCAAAATATGGATGATTTAAAAGGAAAATACGATTTAATTGTACTGGGAACAGGTGAGCTAAATACCGATCAAGCATTATATAAGAAACTCATGAAATTTTTGTTAAAAAATTAGGTTTAACAGAATCAATAATTGCATCGGCTGCAAGTCGTATTGGAAAAACTGTCATTCACTTGGATCCGAATGATTTTTATGGAGGATATTGGGCCTCATTTAACCTAAACAGTTTAAATAATTACGCTCAAAAGTGTATTACGAACGAAAATAATGCCGTGGATACAAATATGTTCAATAAAAACAACTCCCGTTTGTTGAACGTGAAACAGACGTGGAAAGAAATCGATGAGGGGAATACAGCAGACAAGGAATACAAAGACAACTTGGTGAATAAAGATTTTCGTCGTTTTAACGTTGATATAACACCAAAAATTTTATTCTCTCGTGGCTCACTTGTTGAGTTACTGATATCGTCGAATATATCACGTTATGCTGAGTTTCGTGCATGCGATCATGTACTTACACTGTTCGAAAAAGAATTAAAGGTTGTGCCTTCATCGCGCTCCGATGTTTTCAACAGCAAGGAATTGACTATTGTTGAGAAACGTTTGCTTATGAAGCTTCTATCTAGCTGTATCAATTACAATGAGAATAGCGATGAGTGGAAAATTTACGAAGAAAAATCGTTTATCGATTTTCTGAAAGAAAATAATTTGACTGATAAACTAATTACGTATATTTCAAATGCAATTGCAATGTGCAATGAGAAAACAAAATTCAAAGAGGGGCTCGATTCGACGAAAAAGTTTTTATCGTGTCTGGGTCGTTATGGAAATTCACCATTTTTATTCCCTATGTATGGGTGTGGTGAAATTCCACAATGCTTTTGTCGTTTGTGTGCCGTTTTTGGTGGCGTTTATTGTCTACAACGAACCATTGAAGAGGTGAAGATAAATTCGGATAATGTATTTAATTCGATTAAGATTTCCAATCAAGACATTGAGGGGGAAAATATCGTGATTGGGTCAGGTGTTGTCAATAAAAATATTTACTCTTTAATTAGTGAGAAGAATGAGGAGAATATAGTTAAATTCGAAGATCATAAATGCGGTGGAATCTCACGAGCCGTACTTTTAACACGTAAGCCACTCGGCAATGATGATGCTAATAAAGGTGGTGGTGGAGTCTCATTCATGCAGTTGAACGATGATCAAGGCAACCCGGCCTATATCACACAACTGTCACATTTCAGCGGAACTTGCGCAACACAGAGCTGTAAAAATAATAAACCCTTCCAGTCTTGTAATTAAACAACTTATAAAATTATTTGTTTCAGATTTAATCCACATTACAACGAAATCCATCACAAATGATCCAGAAAACGATATCAAACCCTTTGAAGACAAATTATTTAAGGATCGTACTGATATATTTTATTCCCTATATTTCAACATTCCACACTGTATTAAGTGTGCTTCAAATGAAAAGACATTGCCAAAGAATGTTTACCTCTCGTGTGGACCATTCTTTGAGCCCGACTACGATTTATCGATTGAGCAAGCACGTCAAATATTTTTGAGAATGTATCCAACCGAGGAGTTTCTACCACGTGCACCAGATCCAGAAGAAATCATAATCGGTGATGATGATGATGTGCATGAAGTCAAAGAAGATGAAGTTAATAGCGAGGCAACTGAGGCAAAAGAAGAGGCGGCTGAGAAACAAAGTCAAGATGAAGCGGTTGAAGCAAAAGAGGAAGATGAATCTTCGGTTGAAGTTCAAGAGGCAATTGAAGCTAATTAGTTAGAAAAAATTTATATTTTTAAAATTATTGCACATAGGATTTCTGCTTTCAGAATTATATATTATTATAATTATAAATTCAAATGCTTTAAAAGTGAATAAATACCCAAGAATCAATCAAATGTTGCCGTTCGTTTTTGATTGAACTCTCCTAATTTTCAAGAAGAAACAACTTAGTTAAATAGAACTTAGATTGCAAAGTATTATAAACACAAATTCCTGTTTAAAAAAAAAAAAAGTTGTATGCCGAAACCCGGGATTGAACCGGGGACCTTTAGATCTTCAGTCTAACGCTCTCCCAACTGAGCTATTTCGGCTATACTTATGATGCTACTATACAAGATACTGATTACTAAATAATTTTTCAATTGACTAATGAAAAATTCGAGCATGCAATTTTCGTTTCATGAAAGCAAAGGTGAAATGTCTCCAATTTCGGCGGTTAAAACGTTTGTATGTGCCAAAACACGTTGTTTACCAATTTTTGGTAGGTACGTTTGTATTGTACGAAAATCGAAATACGTTCTATTTTTAATAAAAAAATCCACCAGATTCCATGAATCATTCCCCTTTACTTACTATCTTTATATTCTCGCCAAAATGAAGGAGGAACATTTAAAAATTAGAAAATTATCTGCAATAACTTTGTTTAGACATTAATGTTGTGGGCAATAATACGGGCGCAAATATTTCCCGCGCGCGCGTCAAACGTCAATTAAATTACGCTACTCCATTGCATCCACACCACTTGAAAGTTGTAACGTAAAAAACTCATTTTAGAGATAAAACCTGACACGATGAGCTTTAATAGAAATAAATATTCCAAACCTCCTGGGCCTGCTCATAAAAAACCCAAGTAAGTATACTCAAATAATTAAAATAGAAGAATCTACATTAATATTGACACAATCTCATCACCATCTTTAGGTTCGATGACGACGATGATGAGGAGGGAGGAGGATTAGGTTTTGAAGCCGAACTGGCAGGCATGGATATGATGGATGTTGATGCAACCGTCGCCATTGGTCAAGGACCAGAGGATGAGCAAAAATGTATTAAATGGGATCGTCCACCACCACCGAATATACATTCGGACGTTGATACGCTCGTTTTCCAGCAAATTGATATTGATCATTATATAGGCCCCACACTAGATGGGATGCCCGGACCTCAAAAGGGACCATCAGCAAAAATGCGAATGTACGGTGTAACTGATGGTGGAAATTCTGTGTGCTGTCACGTACACGGTTTCGTGCCGTATTTTTATCTAAGTGCTCCGCTAGGTTTCGAGAATTCGGAGTGCGAAGCGTTCAAGAATGGTCTCAATAAAGCTGTAATAAGTGACATGCGAAACAATAATGATAATATACAAGAAGCCGTTTTAGAGGTTATTCTAGTGGAAAAGAAAAATTTATTTGGCTACACTGGAGATAAAAATTCGTTATACCTTCGAATTTCGTTGCTCCTGCCTAAATTCATCGCGGCTGCCAAACGTTTACTCGAACGTGAAACCATCTATTCTAAATATGATTTTCAAGACAGCAAAGCATTCGAGACTAATATTGATTTTGATATTCGATTCATGGTTGACACTGGTGTCGTCGGATGCAGTTGGATCGAGCTTCCTAAAGGTAAATGGAGACTTCGGAGAAAATACTCAAATCCAGGTATTGAATCGCGTTGTCAAATAGAAGTTGATGTAGGGTGGGATGATTTTATTGCACACGAACCTGAAGGTGAATGGTCTAGAGTGGCACCATTCCGAATACTAAGTTTTGATATTGAGTGTGCTGGGCGTAAAGGTATTTTCCCAGAGCCTCAACATGATCCAGTAATTCAAATCGCAAATATGGTTATAAGGCAAGGTGAAAAGGAACCGTTTATTCGAAATGTTTTTACACTAAAAACGTGTGCACCAATTGTCGGGTCACAAGTTATATCTAATGAAAAAGAATCTGAACTGCTCAGTAGTTGGTCGGCCTTCGTACGGGAAGTTGATCCTGATATATTAACCGGATACAATATCAACAATTTCGATATTCCATACCTAATAAATCGAGCATCACATTTAAAAGTGAAAAATTTCGAGTATCTAGGACGCATCAAAGATATTCGATCAGTCATCAAGGATACAGTAATTCAGTCAAAGCAGATGGGACGTCGAGAAAATAAATTCGTCAATTTCGAAGGTCGTGTTCCATTTGATTTATTGTTCGTACTACTACGAGACTATAAACTACGTTCGTATACGTTAAATGCGGTTAGTTACCATTTTCTGCAGGAGCAGAAGGAAGATGTCCACCACAGTATTATTACGGACCTTCAAAACGAAAGCGATCAAACTCGACGCAGATTAGCAATGTACTGTCTTAAAGATGCATATTTGCCACTTCGCCTCTTGAACAAATTGATGTGTATCGTCAATTATATGGAGATGGCCAGAGTAACTGGAGTTCCATTGGAATGTCTATTAACACGAGGACAACAAATAAAAGTTGTAAGTCAACTACTTCGCAAATCAAAAGAAAAGGGTTACATTATGCCGACACATACAGGCCAAAGTTCTGATGAACAATTCGAAGGTGCTACAGTTATTGAACCAAAACGAGGTTATTATGCCGATCCCATCACAACTCTCGATTTCGCTTCGCTATATCCAAGTATTATGATGGCCCACAATCTTTGTTACACTACCCTGATTCAACCGAATTTAAAAGATAAACTAAATTTAACCGATGACCAAATTACGAAAACTCCAGCAAATAATTGTTTTGTCAAACCATCAGTACGTAAAGGTCTATTACCAGAAATTCTGGAGAGTTTATTGGCCGCACGTAAAAAAGCTAAAAACGATTTAAAAGTTGAAACAGATCCATTTAAGCGGAGTGTACTCGATGGCCGTCAACTGGCTTTAAAAATTAGCGCCAATTCTGTATACGGGTTTACGGGGGCTCAAGTTGGTAAACTGCCATGTTTGGAAATTTCTGGCAGTGTAACTGCTTATGGCCGAATGATGATCGATCAAACTAAGGAAGAAGTCGAGCAGCATTATTCGGTTGAAAATGGATTTGAAACTAATGCGATAGTAATCTATGGTGACACGGATTCCGTTATGGTTAAATTTGGTGTGAAATCATTAGAACGCGCCATGGAATTGGGTCGAGAAGCAGCCGAATTAGTTAGCAAGAAATTCGTAAAACCTATTAAATTGGAATTCGAAAAAGTTTACTATCCGTACTTGTTGATTAATAAAAAACGTTATGCTGGTTTATATTTTACGCGACCGGATAAATACGATAAAATGGATTGTAAAGGTATTGAAACAGTTCGCCGTGATAATTCTCCACTCGTAGCCAATTTAATTAATACATGTCTACAAAAATTATTGATCGATAGAAATCCGGATGGTGCGATTGCATACGTAAAACAAGTAATATCCGATTTGTTGTGCAACAAAATCGATATATCGCAATTGGTGATCACTAAGGAGCTGGCCAAACAAGACTATGCGGCTAAACAAGCTCATGTTGAATTGGCGGCTAAATTACGTAAACGAGATCCCGGTAATGCACCAAAATTGGGTGATCGAGTACCATATGTTTTAACAGCGGCGGCTAAAAATACACCAGCTTATATGAAGGCGGAGGACCCGATTTACGTTCTGGAAAATAATATCCCGATCGACTCAAAATATTATCTCGAAAATCAGCTATCAAAACCGTTGCTAAGAATATTCGAACCAATACTTGGTGATAAAGCCGAATCAGTATTATTGCGTGGAGAGCATACAATGACCCGGCATATTGTTACGTCTAAGGTTGGGGCATTGGCCGCATTCACCACTAAAAAAGCTACATGTCTCGGATGTAAAGCAGTCCTCTCGAAAGAGTATGAAACCAAAGCATTGTGCCAGTATTGTAAATCTAACGAAGTTAAAATATATCAGCGTGAGTTGATTGCAAATCAAGTTTTGGAAAATAAATTTTGCCGCCTTTGGACCGAATGTCAACGCTGTCAAGGATCATTGCATGAAGAAGTTATTTGCACGAGTCGGGATTGTCCAATATTTTATATGAGAACGAAAGTTCGAATGGAATTGAATGATCAGGATAAACGGTTACAACGGTTTGGCCTTCCCACTTGGTAATGTCCGATTTGAATCTCGATGTTTTAAAATAAATAAAATTGTTTTGAATTAATATTTATTTTGTTTTGATTATTGCATTCATAAGTAAGCCATCTATGTTTTAGTAGTTCAATTATAGAAAAGTTCGTCGTTCTCTTTACTTAATACTCAAACCTAGATGGCATAACATGTTCTACCGTTATACCAACAAAAAAAAAATTAAATTGATTATAAATTATTACTAATTAGTTTACTGTCAAAAGAACCATTTTACTGTGAACATTTATCTTAAATTTTTATTATTTTGCATTATTTTATTATTTAAAAATAGCTACATACATAAATTTATAATAAAAATTTGTGATTTTTAATATTATGTTACTAATAAAATGTTTGTGACTCGTAAAATATGTGATTTTACATGGCAAAAGTTAAAAATGACGGAAAGGTGTAACTCTGTGTCTTAAGAAAATTTCCTAGCAGCTCTTGTCCAATATTTACGTATTTAATAAAATACTGAATAATGAATTTGATAAATTATTAATACAATAGATAAAATATAAAGTGCTTATTAAATAATTTAGTCCCTAATTATGGTAATTTGGTAGGAAAGGAAGCTTGAAAAATTGTTTTCGTTGTAAATTTTTGTTGATTTTCACACACAAATGTATAAAAATAACGATGAAACGTCGTAATAAATCCACAAAGATTAAACGAGAATCATGTTTATTTATAATAGCAGTGATATTGTTTTCATTAATAAATAATGCATTCACATTAAATACTAGTAATGCAAATAATAGTGATAATGATAGTGTTAAAGTACCTTGCCAAAATTCATCCACTGGTGGACCGTGTAGTAGTAGCGCTACCAGTGAAGAATCGCCTCCGTTAAAAAATCATCGTGTTGAAGTGAAATTTATAACAAAAGTGATTGAAAATGAGTATATTGTGGCATTCAATGGTTACTACAAGGCTAATGATCGTGAAAAATATTTACGATCGGCATTAAATTCGTCGGTGATTGAAAAGTGGAAAATATTACCGCGAACTAATCCGGCTAGTGATTATCCAAGTGATTTTGAAGTTATACGATTGGAGGAGAAGGAGCCTCTTTCAGGTTAGTTAATTTTTTGTGAGACATTTTTACATTCAAATACTTATAATTGGAAGCTCAACTAGTTTTTGTATTAGAACTATCCGAATTTTTAATAAAACAGAAATCATAATTACTGAAAGGTCAGCCTGGTAATTAAATGAAACCACCAAAAATACCCAACAATAACAACTTTCTGCATTATTACCCCACATCCGGCATAATGACTCTAGACATAACTCGTTAGGTACTTCTCTATCAGATCCAATTCGTATCCTTTTAATATTTTCAAATAAAATTCGACTAGACCTAGTTCTAACTTCTAACTAATGTGGTTCTTTGCGGAAATTGATAAGGCCAGGAAGGAAATTTTAAAATTAAAAAAAAAGTGATAAGGAAATAATCTGATATAACGTAAGGGTTAGTCGATCTATACATAAGTATTAAACTTTTTTAATGATCTATCCTACTGACTGATTCAGAATTCAATAAAGATGTTTTATTCTAACAGATTGTAAAAAAATTGACTCAGTGCCTGCAAGTAAATAATGACTTCTAAAAATAAATGAATAAAATTTTATTAATTCTTATCATTTGTTATCACTTGACGACAAAACAATACATACACCGCCGACACCGGTCGGTACACATAATTGTAGCCATAATAAAACATCGTATTGCACAATAAAAGACGCGGGTAAAATTTTAACTCTTCTATTTCCTGGTTAATTGAGTTCGGTTTGTCACAAGTACATAATAATAGTGATAGTGCAGTATGGAATGTGGGCAATATTGTTTTTTATCACCATTGTGAGTTATTATGATAACATTACCATACCATAACATCTGTATACCGCAAACGATCTGTTTGTGTTGGTCATTCATAACTCATAACATTTAAATGTTTGTATGACTTGATAAAATAATTTTAGAATTTTCAATTAAATTGAAAAGTTTGTTTTTAATATACGACGCGAGTACATAACGCACATACTACACAATCACATCACATTCATGTATTGTATGATGTAATTAATTAAATGACGACGCTTTAATTATTTATTAGATAACATCTGAACTAAATCAGAAATACAGCAGCATAAATTAAGTAATGTTTAACATATTAATTGAATCTAGACGGTTTGGTTAAAATGTGAACAAGATTTTTGGTTTTACAAATTAAGATGATGAAACTATTCGTTTGTAAAACGCAAATAAAACCTTCAGAATTTGTAAATATGTAAATCGATTGTGAAAGCTGAAAATTAATAATACCTAGATTCATCATCATAAATTTAATTGTTAATCAATCATATAGATAACTTAGCACAGCAGATTCGTAAATTGGCAGTGGTTGCCAAATTTTAATGAAACTCGTATATATGTGCGTATTTATGATGACGATTGATGAATATTATGACTAAATAAATGCTTGGCTAGTTTTTTGGCTAAACTGACTGTTTTTACAATAAATGAGTTCGATTCCCAGAAAATTGGCTTTAAATTAGTTTTAGGTTTCGGCCTTCTAAAATTATAAATAATGGCGAAATGAATTCTTATAGTTGTGTTTATGTTACATTTTGCTGCGACATTAACAAAAATTTGAACACTAAATGTTGGAAAATTGCATTAGATACTAGAATATAAAAACTTCTCATCGACTAGTTTTGTGAATGTATGTAGTTTCTTTAATCCATTTGATAAACTGATATCATACCTAATGAAGAAATTACAACAAAAAATAAAGATTATTAAATAATTGTTTTATCGACTAATGATATAGATATGATGGGGCTTAAGATTATTGTCATTATGTACAAACTTGGCTAGAATTTTGGCTTCGTTTTTTTTTTTTACGCTGGCGCTACATCACCCTAGAGGGATTTGCCCCCTTCATGTTGAAGTTTCGTAATCATTTTTTTAACGAATATTGAGTGTGATCAACTCATTGATCCTGCAAGAACCAGCCGTGATTTTTTCATCACCCGCCGGGAATCGAACCCAGGACCACTGGAGCTTAAAGCAAGCATGCTATCCACTGTGCCACCGGGGCGGTATTTTTGTTTTAATTTAAACTGTTTTCAAATGTACCTTTTATATTATAAACAACTGCGTACAGAAATCGACCCGATTCAGGTACCTAAGTAGGCAATAGTTAGTAAGTTTTCAAGCTTAGTCCACAATAGTAAAATGCACAGTATAGTAGCACCTTCAGGTGGTTGCGTCTTCTATCCAATACCCCTTAAATTGGTTAATGTAAACTAGGTACTTTATTTATCCATACTAAAATAATTTGATAAATAATGCTGCAAGAGGTATAGATAAATCAATCTCTGGGCCATCGTTTACCTTTTTTTTACATAAAACATAACGGAAGGATAAGACAGGTTTGTGAATTGTTACAAAATTTAGCCGGCTAATCACCTAAGTGGTTAATAACAAATACATCAAGTTAGTAAAGATTTTGTGTTATTTTACAACACATGCATGATAAAAGTTCAGCACAATTCAATACTATTTACTAGGCTACATTTCGTTAGGATGCTTGTAATGCTGAATCAGATTTCTGAAGGTAGTTTTAATGATAATACAAAATTAAACATAAAAAAACTACTTAGACGGCGTGGGTCTCAGGACCCTCGACAGAAATGCCCCTAAAAGTAATGTTACCAAGCGCCGCACTTGACAAAGAATAGTGACACAAAACTCAAAATTTCAAATTTTTCAGGAGAGCAAAAGAAAAAATGCTAATTTCGATTTTACTGCACTATTCTCTATGGGCGTCAAAAAAAGGGAAATCGGAAAACTAAGCCGTTTCTCGCTTTGTAAAATAAATTTGAAAACGCCACTATGTCAGGTTATGAAATCGATCATTGCGAATCTTTATGACGAATTATCTCAAAAATTCAATTTTTTGAGTTGTGTCACTTTTCCATGTCACGTGCGAATATCTCGTTGAGAAATTGAAATTGTTGGCCTTTCTTGGCCTGAATTAAACTTGCCCGAGAAGCATGCATTTTTTTCGCGCGAACTTGTCTCGTTTTCAGTATCAATTGGGCCCGTGAAGGCAAGCTTTCGTTTTTTGAAAATATATTTAATATTTTAATATCAACTTTTATTTATAAAAAATAATAAAATTTAAGCCATGATTTTACCTTAGAGGCGTCAAGAAGGATCTATGAAAGGAATCATCGACAGACACTTATTGTCCTAACTATAAGAATTAAACAATACAAAACATACTAAAACTAAACATTTATAAAGTTAACAATATTATAAAAAAAACAATAAAAATATAAGATTGGGAGAGATAGGAAAAACTTCATAGTACATAAGTGTATACTGAAAGCCAATTTTCAACATCTTCTTCCATCTGCTTATCCACGACTTATTATTGTACGTACTCCAGCAAGACCAGAAAGCTCCTTAATCATAAAGTCAATATGAGGACCCCAATTTAAGTTATAATTTAGAATAAGTCCAAGGTATTTGGCTTCTAGGACCCGATTAATGGTGTCATCCAAGATACAAGGTAATCAAATATTTCCAAGGTAATTTTTTCCATCGAACTGTTTCTCAAACAGAAGATCAAGAATATACAGTGAGCGCAATTCGTTTGGACGCATTTAAGTTTCTAATAGCACTAATCAACATTAAAATTCTACTGAAATGGAACCAAGTGGCAAATTTCAATACAATAAACAAAGAAGAAATATGTTGAAACAATTTTATTAGTAGCAACATAAACCGAGGAATTAACAAAAAATAAGATTTTTATTGCGAAATTCGTTTGGACGCAGTTTTTATATTTTATGTTTTTACATTGATTTTTAAAAAATTTTGTTTCAATATAAAATTTTAATATTATTTAATATTTAGTTGGACCTCCATTGCTCCGAATGGTCTCAAAAATTCGACGTGGCATGGATCTAATTAGACTTTGTATCATGCTACAATCAATTTCATTCCAAGCCTCCTTAATAGCGTCCTTCAAGGACCTTATGTCCTGGTATTGGCATCCGTTTTCATAGATTTTTCTGGCCAGGATCCCCCACAAATTTTAGGGTTTAAATCCGGGCTGAGTGCAGGCCAAGTCATCAGACGAATGTCAGAATTCGAAAACAACTCGCGAGACTCAAAGGAGACACGAATTGGCGCATTGTCCTGTTGAAAACAGAATGGTCAATCACCCACCACATCCTCCAGGTATGGAATAAGTGCACTTTGATACTCCTAGAGATAGTTCAAATAATTTTGAACAACTATATATGTACTACATTGGGACACTGCTGTCCCAGTAATGCGTAGATTCTCAAATTTCAACTCAAAGATAACTGGACTTAAAAAATGCTTTGCCAATAGACTTGGTTTTGAAACACTTAGGATATGCCACTTGAATGTCAACTCTATTCCCAGTAAGCTAGATAAATTACAGATTCTCTTTCGTAAGCGGCGATACCATATAATTGGAGTAGCAGAGTCTTGGTTCAAATCTCACCATACTAACAAATTGGTTATGATTGAGGGATACAAAATTGTTAGACAAGATAGGTTTGGTAGAGGGGAGGTGGAGTTGCATTCTATATCAAAAATGATATAGCGAAAACAGCTAATCTTAAAATTGTCAATAAGAGTTCTTGTTTTAACTTAGATCATCTTGTTTTAGAATGTATCATTGGGACGGTTAGATTAGCGATTGGAGTAGGTTATATTCACCATAAAGGTCTTCCACTTGATGAATTAGAGGCAGTATTATCATTCCTAAGTGAGGATTATGAAAACATTATTTTAATGGGTGATTTTAATGTTGATCTGCTTAAAGATTCTGATTGTAAAAAACTAAAAGCACTTACTGCTCATTTTAATCTTTTTACCTCACAAAAAGACCCAACTAGATATCATTATAATGGCGGATCTCTTAATAATTTAATTTTTTCAAGTATACCTTTACATATTAAAGAGTTCTTCCAAGGTCCAGGTGTATCAGACCATGAGTTGGTAGCGGCCAACTTTAATATAAAACATAGAAAGAGAAGTTTAGTTGTCTGTATTAAATCAATAAGATTCTTTCGGCTTTTTATAGACACAATATATTAATAATGGCATTCACAACATTTTCGACTTGTCAATCAGAAAAATGAAGAGGCCAGTCATTTATAATATATCTACCAAAAAAAGTAGAAATATCAAAATCCCCCCGTACTTTAACCCCAGAGTTAATACAAAATGTATTTTGACTCTAAAAAAGAAAACCTTTCCTTGCGAACTCCAGTACCTATTCTGACTTCATCACCATTAGCAGATCCAACTTGCATAAATTGCTTTCTGTTTGTAAGATAACTTTGGAAAGTCAGCACTCGACCCTTTACACCAATTTTATTTAGCTTCCGAAGTTAGTTCATCCCATGGTTCTTAACACTATCAAATGCCTTTTTGATGTCAATTAAAAGAACCGAAGTTTTCTTCTTAGATTCAATGTTGCTATAAAGTTGTTCAGCTAAATTCAAACAAGCTTATACTTATGTTGTTCTAGTCTGAACTTTTGCTTGGCGTAGTAAATTTTACTGTTGAATTTATTTTGGTAATTTTGGGCGGATGAAGATTGAGAATGCTGAGGGTGAGAAACTCAGTATCAGATATTAAAATCAGCAGCTGTTTAGGATTAGGCTCCCTTTCTTGAACCAGCTGCAAAGGTTACAAAACCTAATAAATCTCAGTGATAACTCGGGTTGTTAGTATGAAACCAGAGATTATCTTCGCTGCTGCTTCCAATGGTGTTGTTAAAAGGTTTAGTAATATCAAAGCTGGCAGTATGATCGAAACTAACAAACGGCGAAATCTAAACCTGTTTGCGGCAGTAAGGGTGAATGATCTAGAAATTCTCAAAATTACGCATTGTTATAGAGGTGAGATCAGGACTATAAACATAAGCTGTAAACCAGTCGATCACACACATAAACTGGATAATATTACATATGGCCTACAAATGAGAGAAAGTGGTCTCTTCGTTATTAACGAAGGAGCCTAATCAAGAAAATTGCCTAATTGAAGTACGATCGAAACTATAGAATAATATTAGCTTCTGCAAAAGCAGTTTATGATTGATCATATCGAACGCTTTGGAAAAATCTATCAAAATTAGTAGGACAAACGAATTGGTTTTATCTAGGAGTCGACTTATGTCATCTGTAACGTTTATCAGAGCTGTTTGTGTACTGAATTTTTTCCGAAAACCGGATTGATAACGGCTTAGAAATTCATTTGAATCAATGTACTTCGTGACTTGCTCAAAGAGGACTTTCTCAAGAACCTTTGATAAAAACTTGCCCATTTCTCACCCGATTATGATGAAATTCGACATGTGTATTGGAAATGGGATGCTAAAATGTTTTTTGGATGAAGTTCTGGGATTATAAAATGATTTCTGGATGAATTTCTGAAATATGGCCAAGTATGATGGAACATTACCATTTCTCAACCGATTTTGATGAAGTTCGACATGTGTATTGGAAATGGAATTCTAAAATAATTTTTGGATAAAGCTCTGGAATATGGCCAAGTAGAATGGAACTTGGTTATTCCTTACCCGATTATTATGAAATTTCACATGTGCGTTGTAAATGGGATTCTAAAATGATTTTTGGTTAAAGTTCTGGAATATGGCCAGTTACAGGTTAGAAATATCAGTATAATTTTGTATACTACTTTCGGTATAACGTTCTAGAATACGAGTTTTCGTGTTATATTGGATGCCTGTACCCCTGTTACTGAAGCTTTTGACCTGTTTGACTGTTGTTGTAAAAGTAAATATATGTTGGTTAAAATAGAAATCAGTACTGTCAAAACTGTCACACCAACTTTATGACACAGGTGACAGGTGAATGCTATCCCCATTGAAAACACCAAAGACCAAAGTTCTGATCACCTCGTGAGGTTTCAGCCCTTTATATTTTTGTTCTTTATATTTTGGAACAAATGAAATTTATTTGTCATGCCTCCAAAGGCATCTTTTAGGAATACACTGGGGCCTAACTATGGAATTCAACGACAATTTTCGACGGCGAGCATTTTATATTAGAAGGTGCAGGAAGAAAAAAGAAAACAATAGTTATTGTTTTCCTTTTTCTTCTTGTACCTTCTCATATGAAACGCTCGTCGTCGAAAATAGTCGTCGAATTCCATAGTTAGGCCCTTGAATTCATCAGCTAGCTCGCTAATTATCTTAACCTTAACCTTTATCTTTAATTATAACCAAGATGCTATCATCAACCATCACAATAACCTTCTAATAACGTTACTATCACCTTCACCATGATCACTGTCACTGTACCGAAGCTATAACCATGATTATCATCGTCACTGTCACTATCACCAACACCGTCACCGTTACTATTACCATTACAGTCGGCATCAAAATGACCATCATCTTCACCGTTACTATCACCGTCATCATCACCATCATCTTCACAATCATCGTCACCATCACCATGACCGTCACTAACATAATCCCTATCTCCTTGATAATCACCTTAATCATCAACCAACAATATCACCAAGACTGTGCGACGTCTAGCTAGAAATGATCAAATATTAAGATCTCTATGAGGTCGGGGCCTCCTTGTAAAGAGTTTATGAATTATATCTCAAAATCTTCCCAGATAAATACCCGTCCAAAACAAATCTGCTCAATCTGTAAAGTTTTAGAAATTCCTCTATAGTCTTAAACAAGATTTGTGTGACGTTTGATTCAAATCAACAACATTCAAATTTCACATGTTGTCAACTTTTTAAGCATACACAAATATCATGAGTCCTTCAAAATATACTCAACGCAAAATTTGTGATTTTTCCTTAGCATTTAATCATTATCCTCCAGAACAAACAATTCGAAGTTTAGTAAAAAAATGGTGCTACATACCAAACAATAACTACTCATAAACATAATGACCGTTTTATTTTTAGTCTGCTTTCTTTGATGAATTGATGTATTGATGCCTGCGTAATTGTAGTCGCTGTGAACATTTAAAATTTTGGAAATCCATACATATAGAATTGTGTTAAAATAAGGTCGGGAGTACAAACATAAGATATGAAAAAGAATTTCTGGCTTAATTTCAGAAATGTTCTAATTTTGAAAATAATAACGCAACCCAACCACATATTGATTACAATTCTGTTTTTTTACTCTTCTAAAGCCCAATTTAATTTAAATATAGACTATTTCAATTAAATGTATAAACATCAATTTAAATTTTAAACATTTAATTTGTATGTAATAGCGCTTGGTAAATAAAACAATTTATTGCTCTTTGTAAATTCATTGCTTAAGATGTTATAGAAGATGATTTTAGGAAATATACATGAAAGCAACGAGATATCGACGATAAAAACAAAATTTTAATTTCATTTTAAAAATACGATCGCGATCTTTAAATTTTTATTTCTATTTATATTAAAATCCGGGTTTGTGTGTATTGTATATTTTAGGGGAAGAATCACTTTAATTTAGGATCAATAGACAGAATGCCCCCAGTATATAATTTATAAACAATATACAATTTTGATTAAATTTTAACAGAGAATATTTATTTATAGAGTTTAGTGTAATAACCACAACATTTAGTTTTGTATGTTTGAACTCTAAATTAAAATAAACAAATGGTAAATATAACTTTGATACAAAAAGACAGCAGTAGCATAACAATAACATTAGGTACTTAATTGTTTAAGCTTTTTATAATACGTATGTATGTATAACAAGAAATTCTCAAGTATTTGTTTTATATAGTAAAGAAAATGTTTTACGAGTATGACATTTAGTTTCAAAGATTCTTCAAGTACGAGTATTTTCCGATTTTTATTTAGGTTAAAACTGAGATTCTTAGAATTAGATTCTTTGAGACACAAAATATAACATTTTTATTCATAATTTGGGCATAAATTAGGACATATTTTAAATTAGTTGTGATTAAGTAGTTCACACCACAGCATGGCTACAAGCCAAGCTCATTCAGTTCTCATGCATTCAATATTCTTATACTTATGCAAATTGCTTTTGTTAACAATTTCCGCCTATACTACATATAAATTATTTTCAAGGGCGGTAATTTCAATTTCCTTTACATCATGATAAGAATTTTTATCTGAAAATTGATAAACAAACATTTCCGAAATTCCTGTGCTAAGAAAGCGTAAAACTGGGTGAATGACATACCAACATACCATATTATGCAAATAATTCAAAATGTGTTTATCCATTCATGATATTTAATTAACTGATTAAAAACCGGCTTCTAAAAAATCGACGTAATAAAAGCGCGCACAGTTCATATACATAAATAAGAGTTATATAAACACAAATATCAAGTAAATCAACATTAAAATCTTGATTTTTGTGTTAAAACTACTGACCACTTAAATACTAACCGAAATTATAAACAATTATGTTGAAATTAAAAAAAAAATCTATTTCGGTATTTTTACGATTTAAAGCAGCATTGTTTCAGTTTTAACATTTTTAAGACCATCAGATATACATGTATGTATTGTATTGTGGTTAAAAGCGCAATTATGTAGGATAATAAATTTTTTGTAATTAACAATTCCGATAAATATTTATATTTTCTTAATTTATATTCTACATTTCGTTTATATATGTATGTACGTATGTATACATAATTTTCCAATGAAAATCAATTTAAACTTTCCGCCACCACACCTGAAATAGTTTTGTGTAATGTACATAAACTAGACGCCTGTGAGTGTACATTTACCTACTGGTAATAGATTTTTGTACAATTTAAATTTAAACTTGAGCAAAATATGTATGCGGTGGTCGGCTCATATACTCTTATATCACGCAACATATTATTTATAATTTATGTTTACATCAAATAATTTTGTTCGAAATTTATTGCAGACTATCCGACACATAACTATCCCAAATACATTTTTGAAACATTAGTTTAATTAAGCATTTGTTGGGGGGGAGGTGAAACGGGTGTTGTAAATTTTATTACAGAAATTTTAACCTGAAGTTGTGAGATATAGGGTTGGCATCTCACGCCAGTTATTTAGCAGGAAATTTTATTAACTAAAGTCAATGTTCAGTTTTAACTACGCAAACAAACATGTCAAATTTTTCGACGTCATCAATATTTTGATTCTCTTTAATTAATTACTACATTATGATATATTGGTTGCGATAAACTTTCTAAATTGAATAATTAATTTAGGTGTATGCTTTAAATATGCTTTCACTAATTGTATTTTTCATACACATATTCACTATAACGACCAAATATTACTGTATTTCATAATGATTTATTATGTAAACTCATAAACATCTTAATCTTATGATGGCCGCCTTAATTCGCCTCTCGGAAATTTCCTTAACCGCAGTAATTTTTTTCGAATCATTAGCTGGATTTCTTGACGTTTGATCTGATCCGGATCAAATGATATTTCATGAAATGACGAGAAGAACATTTTGATTCAAAAGCAAAAATTTGTTCAATTTTTGTTGCGGCTTTCAATGTAAACTTTGTTCTGACCAATATGCATCAAGAAATGCGCCTATTATACCGTATATTATTTTGCGCTTTGCTTCTAGCTGGGTGCCGCACTTTGATAATTAAGTTTCTGGATTTTTCTCGGGAGTTTTTGGTTTCTGTATTTTTTTTTCTACCTATGGTAGCCAACCCACTTAATTGGGATACCATCATATTCCTGAACGAAAAAATCCCCCAAAAAAAACTACCAAAAAATTCAAAGTATAAAGTGCCCCATCGAAACGGAAGACTTCAATAAATTTTTGTTAACTACAATATGAAAACAAAAGGAATCTACATAAGTTCATGTCATCCTTGCGTAGAAAGGACCAATGCTAAGCGGCTTTGAGGAATTCTCTATTTTAGTATATGAAATATTATTAAAAAACGTAAATTTTTCAAAAAGGCTCTAATCTCCATGAATGTTGGAATTTTAAAAAATGGTCGAAGCGGGGGTTTAGAGCGGCAGCCCCCATCCTCTAAGGTATAAGACGAATTAAAATAATATTTCAAAAATTACTTATATTTAAAAACTTGTTTTTTGTGATTTTTTCGTTTTTTGGGATTGTTTTATTTTGGGTAACGATACCAACCCCATAATTCCCTTCACTTTGATACGGGCTCTCGACACAATCGGCCTTTCGACACATTTGGCCTTTTGACCCTTCGATATTCGGCCTTTTGACTTTTCGGCCTTTCGACCCATTCGGCCTTTCGGCCCTATTTATATACATACATATTTCGTTCTTTAGACATGTATCGTTATGCAGAATAAAATAATCCCGAAAAAACGAAAAATTCCCAAAAATCAGGTTTTTTTAAATACATATAACAAATTTTTGAAATATTATTTTAATTCGTTTTATACCTTAGAGGATGGGGCTACCGCCCCAAACCCCCGCTTTAATGATTTTTTAAATGCCAACATTCATGGAGATTGGACCCTTTGAAAAATTTACGTTTTATAATAATATTTCACATACTAAAATAGAGAACTCCCTACAGTCGTTAGCATTGGACGCTTTGTGCAAGGATTGCATGAAAACGTTAAAAAAATTCCAAAACTGTTTACATTTGAACAATACTTTCGTTTGTATTTCACATACTAAAATAAAAAACTCCCCAAAGCCGCTTAGCATTGGTCCTTTCCGCGCAAGGATGACATGCAATTATGTAGATTCCTTTTGTTTTCATGTTTTCGAAATTGATGTTACAACACCCCATCCCAGTATTCGTTTGAGATAAAATGTAAAATAACGTAGCACTGAAATATATGTATACCGTTTATATTCGAAACCACTTGAAGCGAGAAAAATAGGCTTTGCACCAAGCCACTGCTACATCCTTACACAGGGTGGGCAACTTGGGTCCCCTCGGCCAAAACCTTGTAGTAGCAATATTTAGGACACATATAAAGCTTTGTTTCGATCTATTGGTTTCCGTAAGTGTTCAAAAACAATTTGTTTTCAAAATGTTAGTTCCAATAACAACTTTGCTTTTCTGAATTATTTTCTTTTGAGAACTTAGAATAATTTTCTCTAATAACAAAAAGTCTTAAATAATCTGGAAAATCTGCAATTATCTCATTTACCGAACATCTAATCTTAAAATCTCACAAATCTTGAATGGTATTTAACAATAATTTCGATACCAAGCAGCCCTGGAAAATTTGAAATATCCCCAGAAAATGTCATCTATCTAACTCAACATTCTCCAAACTTATCAGTATGTAGCTCAATGCTATGAAAATTTTAAATTTCGAGGAATATCGAGAAACGCAGATAATCTCGAAATGGTCGGTCGAATAACCTTACAATTCTAGAATACCCTATAGCTCGATTTTCACAAAAAATTTCGAATTTTCTCAGAAAACTCTAATAAATTTAGAATCCTATAATAATCTTGAAAAATCGGGAAACCACTAAGAATCTCGGTTAATTTGAAAAATATCAGCAGATATCGGAAAACCTCGTATAATATCGAAAGTATTGAATAATCGTTCTAATTTTGAAGTTATTTAAATACGCTATTTAAATATTTGGAAATCTAGATAAATCCAAAAATCTGAATACAGAATATATTCTCTGTACGGTCATAAAATAGAATAGGCTTAATTCAACTCTAAGCTAACCTCGAATAATCGAAAAATAAAGACTTAAGTAATATCTACTACATACATTACATTCGGTGCCAAACAAACCTCCAATAAGGTTAAAAACCTTCTATAAGTCCTATAAAATATGATAAATCTCGAATATTTCGAAAATATCGAATAAAATTAGAATTCTAGAACAATCTTGAAAAATCAAAACATCAGTAACATTGAACATGTAAGAAATCCTATAAACAAATAAAAAGCATGAAGAACATATTTTTCGAAAAATAATTATGTTGATAATTTCGAATAACCAAGCTACTTAAGGTTAATCAAACCCGAAAATCTGTAGGTTAATTCGAAAATTTGTAATGTAAAGAATCTAATCCAATGCTACGCTTAAACAAATTTTGAATAAGCTTATAAACTTTGAAAATCACATAAAATATCAATATAGTCAGCAACATCTCAAATAATCCCTTTTAAGACAATTCCAATGTATAAAATTAAACGGTATTGAAAAAAATATAAAACCACGAAACCTGGATCTTGTAAGTATTTAACGAATTTCGACAATTTTTTCAAAATAGCTCTCCTAGCGCGTACATCCATAAATGCGTTTTCTTACAATTGCGTCTTTGTGAATTGAATTCTCGAAACTCTTAGCTCGAAAAACGAGAGATAAATAGTCGACATTCAGAGATTATCCGAGGAGGTGAAATTGAAATGTGGATGGATTACAATAACTGACAATTTGCTTGTTGGTTTTAATTCTTTTGAGAAATTATTTTTTTTTACTACATTTATAAATAATTCAAAATAAATGTTATTCTCGGTAAAAATTGGTTTATCTGATCGATTAACCGAAAAGTTTAAATTAACCGGTTGTAATTTTCGTAACTATGCCCGAATTGTGGTTCTTAGGTAAAAGCGAATGAGAAATGTCTGGATTATTATTTCCACTTTTATTTAGATACCAATAAAATGCCACTTACAAAGTCAAGTCATTTATGTAGGAATGTTTTCAGCCACTATGCGGCAGAGTCTAAGCAAGCTAATTAATTAATAAAATAATTAAAAAAATTAATTCGATTTAGTGCATGTGTGAAAATTTAAATCAGCAGCTGACAACAAAAAACAGGTTATTTTTGTTGTTCAATACAAATTCATGTAGGAATCGAAGATATAAAATAACATCATGAATTTTATCGTTCCAGAATCGAACCCAATGTGTACCTAATTTCATAATTAAAATTATTATTAATTTTAATTTGTATAACTATAGAAAATTTATCAAATTCGTAAGTCTTCGGTTATGGCGAAACGAAAAGTTGGCAAATTAAATTAATTGGTTTGTCTATGGAGTCATAAGATAGGTTCAACTTCAGGTCCGTCACTCTGCTCATCAGATTTCGATCAATGATTTGAAAAAAATTGGTCATATCGTTGTTGTTTTATACCACCAATTTCTTGACTTTATATACATAAAAAGAAAGAAATTGTTTTGTGTAAATTAACGAGTTTCTCTGAGTCTAAACTATATAAACAAAACAAAATATAAATCACATCTTAACCTCTTTGTGCATGTTATTTACACGAAAAAAATTATTCGTATTATCCAGAGTCAAGTGATTAAAACAAGCGACAGCTCAATTATAATTAATGAATTAAATCTTAGCTTTTTTAATCAATTTGACCTCTTATCTATATGCATATTGTCGTTGTTAGCCACGATAGCTTAGCAGTCAAGTGTCTTGACGAGAGTATTCCGGGAGAGAAAGGGGCACTTAAAATGACACCAATAAATGAAAACACTTTAATTAAATGCAACGCACATTAACTTTATTTTTAATTGATATGGATTATTATCTATACTTGCTATTATTTTACTGATGATTATAATTTCACTCGATTATTAGCGATGATGTTTTATTTTTGATTATTATTATTGTCGAAAATGGCCACTGATTTTAGATAGACACGCGTTTGTTCCTTTTGTCTTTTTACGAATGAATGATGATGATGAAGAACGAATCAAAACGTCGTGTATTTTGACGTTTTCGGTTTTTGGTGTTGCCTGACGAATTGTTTACTTTGTTGTGGTCGCCACCAGGCCCCGCACCAGTCGTGTATTCAGTGGTGGCGCCAACATTGCCGGCCGGCCTAAAGGAGTAATCCTTTAGTTGTCGATGTTGTCTGGGATCGGCAGTAGACACAATTTTACTACCGGTCTCGTGAGTGTAATGTCCTGACATTTTAGCGTGACTGTGCGGATGAGACGACGTTAGTTGACGATTGGAGGCTGAGCGATAACCAAAGCATGTCACGCAATGGCGAACATGCGCATGGACCAGCTTCTTGACATTGATTATCCAAGATCGGCTTCGAAGATGTGCCAACATTAATTGTTGACCACCGTGGAGTGTGGTTTGATGTGCCTGTGCGACGATTAACGTAGTGAGTTGACTGATTTTCGGTAGAATTATCGGGTGCTTGCTTTGGTATGGCAAGAATGAATGCTTTAATCGTCCACCGACTCGTAAGATTCCATCACTATCGATAAATGGGTTGAGTGAACGAAGTACACTTTTGTTCAACAGGTTTTCTCCTGACTGGCATCGACTGATATCGTCGAGGAAGTGGTCTCTCTGCACGAATCGGACCCAAAAATGAAATGACCGATTCATTTCAGGCACGGTGATGAAGCTGGGATTACGATCGGCTTTGCTATTACGAAGTTGTTGCACGAAACGTCTACAGTAGGCTGTGATTCGAAGTAGTTTTCCGAGAGTGGAACAGCGATTCAGAAGTTGTTCGATCCCATCAGAACTTGATGCTTCGTTTGACTGTGTGACGACCATGGAAGTGGTTCTACATTCTTCCAATGGGATAGAGTAATCATTGATTTTGTGTATTGACCAAGTGTCCGAGTGTTTCGACAGCCATTCAGGACCTCTCCACCAAATATGATGATCGTGAAGCAGCGAAGGGTCGATGCCGCGGGACGCGCAATCTGCGGGGTTGTGTCGAGTATCAACATACCGCCATTCATTGGGTTTTAGATGATCGAGAATTTGCGAAACGCGATTCGCCACGAATGTTTTCCATCGATTGGGAGGGCTGCGAAGCCATCCAAGGACCACTTGCGAATCGGTCCATGCGAACTGTTGTATGTCGTTGAGATTGAGTGACTGGACGATCTTGTGCATGAGGTTGGCTAGTAACACACTGGCGCATAGTTCCAAGCGCGGTAGACTGACGGTTTTGAGTGGGGCGACTTTGGTTTTCGCCGCTAAGATGGTGATTTTAACTGATCCATCTGATGACGTGGTGCGAGCATATACGACTGCGGCATATGCTTTCATTGAGGCGTCGCTGAAACCGTGTATCTGAAGTTTGTTGCGACATGGTTGATAATCCATCCAGCGAGTGATTTTGACTGTTTCCAAGAATCCCAGATTCTTCCGATAATTTGACCATCTTTCAGCGACTGATTTTGGTACTGCCTCGTCCCACGATAGTCCGAGTACCCATAGCTCTTGAAAGATGATTTTTGCGATGATGACACTAGGGGATAACCACCCGAGCGGGTCGAAGATCCGTGAAGCCTCTGAGAGGATGATTCGTTTGGTTATTACTGGCGATTCTGGAAAGTCTTCGACTTTAAATGCAAAATAATCTCCCGATGGTGCCCAATGTAGCCCAAGTGCCTTGATTGATTCTTCCCATTTCAATTCCCGTAATGGCCGATGTTCGTGGTATTCTGATGACACTTGATCGAGGAGAGATTGGCAATTTGACGACCATTTTCGAAGTTCAAAGCCGCCACATTGGAGTAATGCCACCATCTGTTGCTGGATTTCAAGCAATTCCTTGACTTCGTTTGTGCCCGTCATCAGGTCGTCTACGTAGAAATCTGCAATAGCGACCTTCGCAGCGATGGGAAATTGCTTAGATTCGTCGTGTGCCAACTGATTAAGCGTGCGTATTGCCAAATACGGAGCACAGCTGGTACCGTAGGTTACTGTGCGCAGACGATAATCTTGGATTGGGTCCTCAGGCGTTGTTCTCCAAACTATCCGTTGATAATCTTGGTGCTCAGGAGCCACCAATATCTGCCGATACATCTGTCGAATATCTGCGATGAATACGAATTTGTGTTGTCGAAATCGAATGAGAATCGTGAATAGATTCTGTTGGAGCTTAGGACCGATACGAAGGTTTTGATTGAGTGACACTCCGGAAGTCGTCTTGTATGAGGCGTCGAAAACCACACGTAATTTTGGCTTTGAACTAGACCCCTGCATCACGCCATGGTGTGGGAGGTAGCACGTTTGATTTGTGATTTTTCCATCATCGACTGGCACTGCTTCCATGTGATGTTGCTCGAGATAAGCTTGCATGAAGTCTCGGTATTCGATGCGTAACTGCGGATTCTTCAAAAATCGGCGTTCCATATGCTTCAGTCTGACGATTGCACCTTCTCGAGATGTTCCGAGTGGCAATGGCTGATCAACGAATGGGAGTTGCACGATATATCTTCCTTCTTTGTTTCTGGAATGCGTCGATTGAAAGTGCCTTTCACATTGACTTTCATCTTCCGTGAGTTCTTGGGCTGCTGGCACATTTTCGAGTTCCCAAAATGACTTCAAGGTGTTGTCAACGTTGGTGTAATTCTCGATGATTGCGGTCGCACTTAGGGAGTGTGTGATTGTGTTTCGATCGAATCTCCCGAACAAGATATGTCCCAGTTTGGTTTCTTGTGCGAATGGCGAACCGTTGACAGATTTTATGCATCCATCCATATGAAGCATTCCGAGGACATCTGCCCCAAGCAGCACGTCGATTTTGTGAGGACGATTAAAATGAGGATCGGCCAATTGTAACTCGTCTAGATGTTTCCACTGTTGCGATTCTATGTATTGCGATGGCAAGGTGCCAGTTATCCTTTCGACGACAACTGCTGTGATGGAAATCGAGAATCTTGAATTAACACGTGATTTAAGAACGAATTCGACGATCGATTGTGATTTGGCTGCTTCAATGGCACCAACTCCGTTAATTAAGATTGAGGCTGGTTTCCGTTTTAAGCCAATCCGAGTTATGGCGTTTTCGGAAATGAGATTTACTTGGGACCCTGAGTCAAGCAGGGCTCGAATGGTGAAATCTTGTTTCCCGTTTGCGACGATCCCAACTGCTGTTGCAAGTAATACATCTGTCAGTGGCGATGTGGAGTGATGCGAATTAGCCTTGTTCGAATTTTCGGCAGTTGGCGAGTTGTCATCCGATGTTTTACTTGTGTTGGTGACTGGAGTTCGAGATAACCCGTCCGGTATATGTAGCAGGGTGTGATGTCTGCGGTTGCAGACTTGACAGAAACTTGAACGACATTCTGCACTACGGTGTCCCTTTCGTAGACAGTTGAAACACAGATTATTTTCACGAATTTTGCTTGATTTTTGATCGAACGATAATGATTTAAATTTGCTGCACTGGAACGCACTATGTTCCTCGCTGCAGAATGGACAGCTCAGCGAATTGGTTGGAGTCGAAGTAGCGACGAACGAATGAGATGGTTGCGATGATGATTCGCGCTTCGAGCTCGAGCGAGATTACGATGGTTGAGCTGTTGATGGTGAACGACTTGTTGTTGGCTCGTTTCTCCGGCGCATTGACGATGATGTAATTGGTTGCGACGAATTTGACTTGGACATGGAAATCATTTCCAATGATTGCCATCGAGTTTCCAGGAAATCCATAAGTTCTTGATATGTGGGATACTTCGTTCGAGTGAGTGTCAATTCCCATTGACGGTGAGTTTCTGGGTCGAGTTTGTCGACGATGATGTTAACGAGAATGATATCCCAGGTGGCTACCGGAACGGCCAAAACCTTCAGACTTCGAACTGTGTCTGTAGAGGTATCGATGATGCCCCTTAATCCGATTGCGGATTCATGAAGGGCTGCGGGCATATTTCGGAATCGATGGAGGTGACTGTCGATGATGAAACGTCGATGTTTGTACCGATTGGTGAGGCTATTCCATGCTTCTGTGTAGTTGGCATCGCTGATCTGTATCGTTCTCAATAGGGTAGCAGCTTCACCAGTGAGATTTGCTTTCAGGTAATGGAGCTTCTGCGAATTTGTCAATCTGGGATTTTTGTCGATCAGATCAGTGAACAAACTTTCGAATTCCGTCCAATTTCCGTAATTGCCATCGAAGACAGGAACCTTGATGCGTGGTAACTGAATTTCGATTGATTGTTGTGGTGTGGAGGCATCGACTGGAATTGCTTTGACCTCATGTGTTGACGTCGCCGAGGTAAATTTTCTCAATAATGTTTTGAGATTTGAGCTTGCGGCGAAATAATACTCCTCGATTTGTTCTCGAACACCGAATTGTTGCTCTAGCTCATTCTCACCACACACTGCCTCGATCTTGTCTTGTGCATCACAAAATCCCATGTACTTTTGTTCCAGGTGATCAATCTGGACTTCGATTGTCTCTTTTGTGGCTTCGGTATCCTCACTTAACTCCTTACTGCGTTTGAGGGCTCGTTCCAGAGTCTTCTGAAGCGACGCCTGCTTTGCCCGAAGTGTCATATTCACTGGAATGGAGTACAGATTTCACTCACGCGTGTATTATAACCTCGAATTTAATGTGCAATATTAATGTGAGTAACTAGCACACGACTTCACTTCACGGCACTGAATTGATGAACACGTGACCTTTCTTCCTTTTTATAACGATGTGGAATACTCTCGAACACAATTATACGATATACGATTTAATTTTGTGATAATGTGTGTCACACGCGATGAGTAAACTTGATAAATCACACGTGAGATATTACGAAAATGTGTAAATATCGACGATCGAATGCAATAGAACACGTGTATGATTTCGATGATAATGTGGCACACATCCGGCTCGAAGGACCAATTTTGTTAGCCACGATAGCTTAGCAGTCAAGTGTCTTGACGAGAGTATTCCGGGAGAGAAAGGGGCACTTAAAATGACACCAATAAATGAAAACACTTTAATTAAATGCAACGCACATTAACTTTATTTTTAATTGATATGGATTATTATCTATACTTGCTATTATTTTACTGATGATTATAATTTCACTCGATTATTAGCGATGATGTTTTATTTTTGATTATTATTATTGTCGAAAATGGCCACTGATTTTAGATAGACACGCGTTTGTTCCTTTTGTCTTTTTACGAATGAATGATGATGATGAAGAACGAATCAAAACGTCGTGTATTTTGACGTTTTCGGTTTTTGGTGTTGCCTGACGAATTGTTTACTTTGTTGTGGTCGCCACCAGGCCCCGCACCAGTCGTGTATTCAGTGGTGGCGCCAACAGTCGTAATGTCTCATATTTTAATTTTTTTAGGTCTCATACTTATGCGTTTGATAATAAGAAGATTATAAGATAAACAACAATCACTTGCCATTATGGGACAACGTAGTAACTGACGATATACGACTCAAATAATCGATCGTTTACATCAAAGTATAAGCGGTTTATGGTTTGGCTTTATAACAATTAGCGTTTATGGCTCTCGTAAAATATAAAACACCAACGTTTTTTGGCTAAACCGAAAGGTTAAACTGTGAGATTTTGTGTTTTTGGAATTTAAATTTATTTATGGATTGTTTTGATTTTAAATTAATTAACTGGTTTTTACTAAAGAAAAGATGAAGGCGATGTTTTTAAGCCACGATTTGCGGATATGTAGAGGTAGGGTCAGTAAAGTAATGATACAGATTTTTAAACAGCCATGTATAGAACTCAAATCTCGACCAAAGCTTTACCGTTGAGGTTTTTTTTGTGTAGACAATTCTTTTATGAAAATACACTTCAGTAGAGTACTCTTCCGCTCTACATAGTATCTAAAATAATATCAAAACTGTTCTGTAATTGATTTTTCTTCGACTATAAAACCTTAAATAATAATAATAAATAATCTCTACTCGTCAAACCGAGGCTTTAAATCCGCATGTATTAAATATGGATGTTTTTTACAATTAGAAATTAGTTTACTCAGAAGTTGTGGTGTACTTTTAAAAGCTAAAAAAGTTTGGAGCAAGAAGTTGATGGTAAATGGATAAAAAATTCCGCTTGTAAACAGTTGAACTTGTAAACAGTTGTGTGCGCTGAAATATGTTGAGTCGTTCGTTATTGGCGCCGCAAAACCACAGCCGTTAGTAACTGAGAGCTGTTGTGCGGGTTTATGTTTACTGTACAGTAGAGCAGTCTCCCCTTGTAACTCGTATCGCGTATTATTTATGACACAAATAGTACTCGTGTTTGTAGGTATGTTTATTGTCTTAACAACCGGATTTTTGGTTTCGCTGGTTTTCTGTGCTGATTCCTTTTTTTTATATATAAAAACAAGTAAAATCATGTTTACAAATATAAGTTTCTTGTCTAAATTAGTGAATGTTCCCATACTTTTTTTATGATTAATAAAATTCAATATGTTGCGATTAATAATAAATATCAAATTTTAAAATTAATTTAGTCGGAATTAATAATTTAATGAAACATTCAAGACACATTTTGACTATATAAAACTGCATACGAAATATTTTAGCCGCCAGTCAGCAACCGTTGGAATTATATTTGGGAAAGTCACTAATTTTTATTTTTTCAGGAAATTTTATTAAAAATTATGGTACATAATAATAAATAAAACAAAATAAAATTCTGGTAACTGGTTTTAATCATATTGGGAATGTTCTTGTTAATCGCTTACAACCTGACAAAATGGCCTTTTTAGTGCGAAATTGTAGAGCTAACCTCAACTTTGCTTTATTCAGGATTCTAACCGTTACCAATCGATTCCACCCGAACCTAAATTAAAGTGGAAAAAAATCATAGCTTGAGTTCCGGTGGAATTTCTGAAATATTTTTCAATTCAAAAATTATTTTTAATTTCTCACTCTATTCTAAACCACTTTCGTTCACTGTTTTTTAAAGATTGTACGTCACTCTTTAAAATAAAATTTCGGCTGTAGTTTATTAATTTGGCCTCAATATTTTATTTGAAATATTCTAAAATTTTCCGAAATAAGTATTTGGAGATTTTTCAAGGTTTTTGCGAGTTTTCAAGTCAAAACCAATTTTTTGGTTTTATTTAATTACATAAGCCCATCGTTTCATAATATGTTAAGAATGGCCTAAAAATGAAAAGATGCATCAAAAACAAAACACAAAAGTATCCAGCACGATTACGTCATTTTCCTTTGTTCATAATTGGAAAGTAATACTGCAAGTGGAAAAATTAAGACAATTCCATACAAAATATATTATTTATTCGCAAATGTATCACTACATCATCATTTGAGAAAAATTTGTAATCAAATATTTAAATTCAATGTAATCACAATTTTTAATTATTGAACTCATTGTTTGGCTTTCACAATTGGCGAAGTTTTAGTCTCAGGTTAGTGCGAACTTTTAGCTCCTCTTAAATGAAATTTGTTCCAAATCTAATTATTATCCTTGATCTAATAAGTTAGGCCTTAGACCCTTGCGGTTCCACTTAGGTTTTAACGATTCCACTAGAGTTAATTATCTGGCACGTGCAATACATTTTTTATAAGTATGTATAGTAAATACTCTAGTAAACCTTCAGATTGTTTGTATTACTGGTAACCTGGTGGATTGTATGTTTTCTAGAAAAAAATGTGCTTAATCCAAATATTTTTTGTAATATTTTCAAACACAAGTTATTTGCATACGTTAAATAAATGCCACAAAATATATGAATAAATAAAAAGCCAATATATTCCAATTGAAAATGAGTTAATATAATAATTAAGTTTATTATATTCTTAAGGTTAATTACACAAATGTAATTTGTATTATTTTTTATCTTGCAATTTACAGGTATTACAGCTTTGAAGCAGCATCCGGCCATAAAAAATGTTACGCCTCAGCGCATGGTACTGCGATCACTAAAATATGTTCCAATCGAAAATGATCCTACCACAAAAGACGATGATGTAGATAATGAAAATGATGTTCATAATATTGAAGCGGAGGATGATTCAGAGGATCAATTTCTTCAGGAGTTTTTAGAAAAGTTATTTCAAGATGAAAATACTAGTGTAAATGATACGCGGCGAAATAGCCAACCAGTGGCGGCGGTGCATAACGATTCTGATTGCAATGGAGAAAATTGTATGTTCAAAAATTTTCGTCGTGGCCTATCAAATTCTAATGACGAGAATAATACTAATAATAATAATGTGGCTAAAGATGGTTACGATCCAAGACATTCCAATCGCCGACTATTACGAGCCGTACCACGACAAATAACTCAAATGCTTAAAGCTGATGTACTCTGGAAAATGGGTATCACCGGTAAAGGAATTAAAGTGGCTGTATTTGATACGGGCCTTTCAAAAAATCATCCACATTTTAAACGGGTAAAAGAGCGGACCAATTGGACTAATGAAAAATCATTAGATGACGGTGTAAGTCATGGCACTTTTGTCGCCGGGGTTATTTCATCGTCTAAAGAATGTCTGGGTTTTGCACCCGATGCTGAATTACATATCTATCGTGTATTTACAAATAATCAAGTGTCTTATACATCTTGGTTCTTAGATGCGTTTAATTATGCAATATTAAAGAAAATTAATGTGTTAAATTTAAGTATTGGCGGGCCCGATTTTCTGGATCATCCGTTCGTTGACAAAGTACTGGAACTTACAGCTAATAAAGTTGTTATGATTTCGGCGATTGGAAATGATGGGCCATTGTATGGTACATTAAATAATCCGGGTGATCAGAGTGACGTTATTGGAGTGGGCGGAATAAATTTTGAAGAAAACATTGCGAAATTCAGTTCGCGTGGTATGACAACATGGGAACTGCCTTACGGTTATGGCCGATTAAAACCTGACATAGTAACATATGGAAGTCAAGTAAAAGGAAGTAATGTACAAGGTGGATGCCGTTCGTTATCTGGTACATCGGTTGCATCACCGGTCGTAGCTGGTGCAGTTGCATTGATTGCAAGTGGGGTGCTGCATAAAATGTAAAATTAAACTCTATAAAATCATTCGTTTTTATTCAATCATTAATTTTTAATTATTTTAGAGATATTCTAAATCCATCTTCTATAAAGCAGGCTTTAATAGAAGGTGCCACCCGGCTACCCGACAATAATATGTTCGAACAGGGGCATGGAAAATTAAATATTTTAAAAAGTATGCAAATTTTATCAACGTATACGCCAAAGGTGACGCTAAGTCCAAGCTATTTAGATTTCACCGAAGACTATATGTGGCCATATAATACTCAATCGTTATTTTATACGAGCACTCCGGTAATCGCAAATGTAACGATTTTAAATGGAATGAGTGTGACCGGAAAAATTGTAAATTGGGATACCGTCAACAATTTATTTATCTCCTAATTTTTTTTTTTCAAATTAATTTCAGATCAATAAACCAACTTGGCATCCGTATACAACACATAACGGTAACTTACTGAATGTTTCAATAACCTATTCAGAAGAGTTGTGGCCATGGTCTGGATGGATGGGTATTCGGATTGCAGTAAATGAAGCTGGGCATAATTTTGAAGGTATAGCACAAGGTCATATAACACTTACGGTTCAATCGCCTGCGACACAAAATCAAACAGAGTCACGTAATGGAACGGTAAGTTTTCCGATAAAAGTGAAAATTATACCAAAACCGGCACGACATAAACGAATTTTGTGGGACCAGTTTCATAGTTTGAGATATCCACCTGGGTATTTACCGCGTGATAATCTCAAAATTAAAAATGATCCGCTTGATTGGCGGGCCGATCATATACACACGAATTTTAAAGATATGTATACACATTTAAGAAGTTCAGGTTATTATATAGAGGTTTTGGGTTCACCTTATACGTGTTTCAATGCGACCAATTACGGAACACTACTGATTGTTGATCCGGAAGAAGAATACTTTACGGACGAAATAACTAAATTAAAAAATGATATCTTAGATCATGAACTAAGTATCATTGTGTTTGCGGATTGGTATAATACCAGTGTTATGCGTAAAATACAATTTTATGATGATAATACACGACAGTGGTGGATCCCGGATACGGGGGGCTCAAATATTCCAGCACTCAATGAACTGTTGCACGAGTTTGACATTGCATTTGGTGATAATGTGATGGAAGGTTATTTTAAGCTAGGCGATCATGGTATGTATTATGCTAGTGGATCGTCGCTTATTAAATTTCCCCAAGGGAATAATTCAATTTTGATTGAACGCGAACTTCATGATCAAGGGAAAGAGGTAACTAGATACTTTGAAGGTTATGCTCCTTCAGTTTAAACACCATTTTTATAAATTCTAGTTCCTCAATCGTGAAGAGAATCCAAAAAATCGATATAAAGTACCTATATTAGGCCTACTTCAACTAGATAATAGATATAAGCGTGTTTTGTCACCGTTAGACACAAACATCAATCAATTCACGCCGAATGATTACATGGAAGTTCATCTGCGTGATTTAATTGAGGATGAACGTGATAAAAATCCAATTTTAAATAAAAGAATCCTGTTGAATGATGACAAAATAAATAGTTTAGATAGTAATAATGATAATATTATTGATGATGATCACGACGATAGCGATGATCTGGATAATATAAATTTGTTGAATGAGCTAAAAGATAAGAATACGATCAAGAAGATAAATTCAAGTAAGGCAATTAATAAAATTATAGGGGTGCAATGGGTTTGAACAAATTTTCATTCCAGAAGTGTCAAAAACCATATTTAATGATCAATTAAACGTTAATCGATCGGGACGCATTGCTGTTTACGGGGATTCGAATTGTTTGGATTCGACCCACTTGGAGAAACCATGTTTTTGGTTGTTAGACACTCTTTTAGAATATACAATGACATCACATGTTAGTGGACTCTTGAAAGAATTAAATAAATCGGGATCGGTGAATTTTGCGAAAGGTAAGCCGCCGGTCTAATTAAATCGAAGACTTGATTAATTCATTTGATATTTTCAGAAAAATTGATGCCATCACGTCCATCCACAAGCAATTTACATACGTACTCAAAAGTATTAGATGCAAAATATCCATATTTAAAACGACCGTTGCCCACGTGTCCCATTCTACAGTGGGACAATCCCATATTCCTGAATATAAGCCGATCGATAGATTCGCAAATTTATCAACAAAAGATATCAAATGACTTGGAAGTCGATAATAATCTTAGTATTTTAAGAAAATTAGAAAGTCAAAAAGGTGATGTACGTAGTATTTGATAAATTACTACTAAATAAATGCTAGACAGCTTCGTTCTCGAAGGTCCATATATTCATCTAATGGAAAAATGAAGCTGTCTAACTGTAAATCTAATTTCAAATTATTTTCTAAATTTTTAATTCTTCAATATTTTATTTTCTTCCATATATTTAGTTATTAACATAAATTTAGACGAAACGGACATGAGCGTTTCTAACTGGCGAAATAAAAAATCATCTAACGATGCAAAAATGTATCCAGACTCGTCGTCAAATTTAAATCATCAAGCATTTCTAATTGATCATGAGGAGCAATTTAATTTATCTAAATTTATTTTAATTTTATTGACCCTGCTAGTTTTAATTATATTTATAAATTGGTTTAGACGACGACGTTCAAATCGGGCACGGCATCGAAATATTTTAATAAGATTTTTAGGATTTTAAATTTAAATAAATACAAAAAAGGATTTAGGTAATTAAAAACAAGAAAAGAAGAGAAGCCAAAAATTTTTTTAATATTTTAAAAAATATAAGTTTTTGTTTTTTTTTTTATTTATAATTTTAAAGCAGAACTAAATTATATAACTAATTATTTAATTATTATTATTATTATATATTTAAAGTTAAATTTAAATAAATCGGCTGTATATATAACACAGAAATTATATTAAATGTGTCAATTTTCGGGATATATTATCTATTTTTATAAAATAAAATTAAAAATTAAAATAATTTTGTTTGTTTTCAAAGTATTAATTACATTAGGTTCACCATAAATTTAGATTTTCAAGTATTATCTTAACAACTGTAAGTATTTAAAACAAATCTGTGGTTTTTTGAGAAACTAGTTAACTGCATTTTTGTCGATTTTGAGTTATGAATGAAAATCATCCTAAAATTGTGAACATTTTCAGATAACTTTGTCAAATTTCCCTTAATTTCACGAAAAAAAAATTATTGAAAGTGAATAACTGCTTCAAAAAAATAAATATTTTTATTAAATAAAAAGATAAGTGAAGTTATTACATACAGTTATTAGTTAAATTTACATACATTTTTTTTGTCAATGAACTTTTTATAGTTGCTATAAAACAAAAAATGTTTTATTGAAACTCTTCCATTTTATTAAATATAAATAACTTCAATTACCGACATGAAATAGAAAAAACGCCTAAATGATTATAGCTTTTATAAATGTAGTTAATTCGCATCGGATCCGGATATCTCAATCGATCGGATGTCTTTATTGTCTTTATATTTGTCTACTTTTCTGTGTATTTATTGTTCGTATAATCATAATTAAAATAAACAGAATTTTATTCTTTAAACCGTAAGTTGCACATACATATTATATTAAAATTCTTGTGATATAAAAAAAATATCGTGATCTTCATAACCCCACTTCTAAATTTTATTTTATATTGTTAATAAAACATGTTTGTAATTTTGGTAAATGTAGCAACGTTAATAATATTATGGATACATAAGAATAATTATGTTTATCATTGTTCATCAACAAATTCTAAAATTTACACTATAATTTACGATTTTCATTCAAACTTTTTAATTTATGCAAAAATTTTGTTTTTTTAACCTTCTCTCTGTGTATTGGGGTCAAATTGACCCCAGTCGGTTTTAAAATGAAAAATCTGCGTATTTTATTATTTGAATGGCTCATGTCCTAAAAGAAAGCCTCAACTAATATCTTGTACACGCAATACAATGAAAAGCGGGTCCAAATTACTTGTAAATTTGGTAATTACGATAGTCTGAAATGAACCAAGCGCATTTCTGTGTACTGGGGTCAAAATGACCCCAAATTATTTCCATGTAGATACCTACTATTTTCTATATAAATCAAATAATGACTTAATTTTTATGTTTATGAATGTATTGTGAATTATGTCTGTGATGTTTCTTGCATTTTTTTGTTAATTAGTAAGTGAGGCTGTCAGATGAAGGGGAAATAGCGAACGATAATATTGAAGTGGATTTTTCAAAATGCGACGAGAGTTGTACATGCTGAGCCGATAAACGTCTGTGATTACGATAAGGATGAACATATTGAGCCGATAAATTTTGATAATGATGACAATTTTGAACTTTGCGCTGACGATTGAGAAAATGAACAGGGAAACGATGAAACTGCCACTTTTGAAGATGAAGAATCGGTTACTGGTATATGGTATTATGTCCAAAATAAAAAAATGTATCCGAAAGTGGAGCCTAAATATTGCAAATGTGACCAGAACATGCGACTTTCTACTACTGCGGGAAATGGAAGGCTTCACGGAGCAAACAGCAAAAAATCTATTAACTCAGTTACTAGCTTTCCAAAAAACCATCACAGAAATATTGGTGAATATTTTCGTGGCTGAGACCAATAGAAAAGCGCGGCAGTTTTATATAATGAATAATAAAATAACAGAAAAACACCGTGCTTTGTATGATACTAATTCGGTGGAAATGTTTGCATTGACTTGCATTGTAATTTACACTGGCGCTCTTAAGAACTGGGACGACCGTTCATTTTATCGAGCTATGATATCCGACAGGAGCCGCTAAAAACAGATAGATTGGTAGCATTCTGAACTGTATGGAAAATATTCTTGGCAAATATTCGAAAACCCTATAAACCGTCATCAAATTTAACTATTGATGAACAATTGATTCTAGCACGAGGGAGATGTTCTTCCCGACAATACGTACCATCAAAACCAGGGAAGTATGGAATTAAAATATTTTAGCTACGCGACGCAAAGATCTCTTACCCATTGAATGCAGAAGTGTATGTTGATGGGCAACCAAGGAGGCCTCATTCGATTAATTACGCCTTGAATTAAGTCCATCGGATATCCTTACTTCACGTCAACAAAAGAAGAACAATTACTATGAACAACTTTTTCACTATTTGTACTTTAGCCGAGCAAGTTTTGCAGAAAAAAACCGACACTAATTGGAACAATCCTACAAATCAAACCTGATTTGCCCAAAGAGCTTAGTACAAGTAAGGAATTAAAAAAAATCGAGAACTAAAATCTTCAAAATTTAGTTTTGATAACAACCTAATACTTGAAAGTTTTATCCTAAAGAAAATCGTTTCTAAAAGAATTGGTTATACAACTGATGCAAGCCAGCTTTTTAACCCTCGAAAGTTGAAAAAAATGTAAGGACAGCAATCGTTCTAATAGGTTATAGTGTTACTAACAAGACGGGAATCAACAGGCGAAAAAGTATCGGCTAAGACCCTTAGAAAACGACCAAGATTTTATTTCCGCCCTTTGATTATCTGATATGACATCCAGAACAAGATGTCATTTTTGTTATGAGCTATCTTGCCCAAACCATACCAAAATCCTATGCATAGAATGCATTAAAAAATAGGAAATGTTTTCAGATGAACATTAAGTGGTTTCAGATGACCTATCTGGTTAAAACATAAATTTGACTAATTAAAGTGATTTTTTGTGAATCTAATTACTTTTTCAATAAAAATATAAATTTGTAATAAGAAAATAAACAATTTTTATTTACTTTCTCTATGAAATATATGAAGTTATCCATGGGGTCAGATTGACCCCTATACACAGACAACGTTATAGTAAGCTGTACACAGAGTGAAGGTTAAAACTAAGTAGTTATCTTTACTTAAATATTTACAAAGTTCCTCTTGTGCCCAGATAGTATGTATCACGTACCGGTCGGCAATATTATCAGGTTCATTAAGAGCCTGAATATTGGCTGGACGGATAATTAATTAGGGCTTGATGCACAAAAGATCTTTTAGGTCGCAGTGCGAGGTGGCTTAACGCCCACATGGCCCTCATGTAATAATAATAATAATAAGTTCCTCTTGTTTGTTAATAGAACTAGCTATCTGCAGATATCGACTTTATATGAATTTAAATTCAGATAAATCAAAACAGGATATTTGATATACATATGTATTTCCATTTTACAGCATAACAAAACTGGTTTTACAAAATATGTTTATGTAAATTGATTTCTGTCATCTTGTTAATTTGATAATATGTACATACAAACAAAATAAATAAATTATTTGAATTATAGTCATTTTTGTTTCAAATGCAATTTCCCAAAAATGATATTTTTGCAGTTAACTAGTTTCTAAAAAAAAAACACAGAAATATACATTACATACATTTACGATGGAAAACCTATAAAAGAGGTAGTAAAACTGAAGTTGTACGACCGGCAAGCCATCGAAGAGGTCTACGTTGCAAACTCAGATTTAAATGTTTTTGGCAGCGATTTTATGGTGCTGTTTAAGCTTTTCGATGTGCCTTTATCAGCAGCCTGTAATAATATTCACTTCACGCTGAGGGTATAATATCTTTGGCAAAAGAGGTCGAAGCGAAGTTTCTATCTGTGATTGAAAGAGTCACTTTAATTGAAACCGGAGGCGAAGCTAACCTTCCGATTGATTATGCCGACTCAGCAGCGCCTATTGCTGTTGTCAGAAAGAAAAACGGACTACTCGACAGAGTTCAACGCCGCGCTTGAGCCGAACCAGTAACCACTGTCCACATCACCTGACATTTTTGCAAAATTCGAAGGTTATACTGTCTTCAGTAATATTGACCTCTCGGATGCCTTCCTCCAGTTGGAGTTCGATGAAAACGCCAAGGAGCTCATGGTGATCAATTCGAACGTCGGATTTTTCCATTCAATCGCTTGCAGCTCGGAGTGAAAACAGTACCCGCCAATTAGAAAATAGCTGATGGATACGATGCTAGGAGGAATTCATACAGTTGCTGAATATCTCGACGATATCATTGTGGCTAGGACGAGTGAGCAGGACCATTGAAAGAAGTCGTTCTCTGTCCTCGACTGCATCCAGGATCCTTTTAAGCTCACAAAATGTTTGTTCGGCCAGAAATTGGTCAGCTGCTTCGGCCATATCGGCGGAACCAACGGATATCTTAATGCGTCGTTCTTTTCTGGGAGCCGTAAGTTTCTATGACTAGTTTACCAAAGCAGTGAAGAACCTGCAAGAGCCATTGGACAAATTGTTGCGAGATAATGTTCCAAATAATGGACATCGGCCCACGTGGAATTATTCATCAAAGTTAAAGAAGTCCTGGCATCAGATTTCTCTCGTTCGAAACGCTCCATTATATACGCAGCATCCTCATTTAACAAGGCCGAAAATAACTATGCGCAGAACCAGCGAAAAGCCTTTGCACTAGTGTTCTCGCTTAAAAAATTTCATCGTTATATCTATGGCCGGCAGTTCGAGCTACGTACCGATCACCAGCCATTGCTGGTGATGTTTCGATCCAAAAAAGGTGTTCCTGTCTACTCTGCCAATCGTCTGCAACGCTATGCTATTATCGTACTCTCCTACGATTTTGATATCAAATACATCAGTACGAAGAATCTTGGGTACGCTGCTTTTATTTTAAGACTCATTAATACACAACCGAAGTGGCTGGATTCGATTCCTAAACCGGAAGAAGTCATCTGCAACAATTCGCATTGATTATGCCCATACAGATCGTTGTGCAAACGAATATGGGAAAGCACTGCCTATGAATTTCGCAACAATCCAGGCTGAAACTGCAATGGGTGGTGTTCTGGAAGAAGTTGCTGATCTCCAGCATTCCTCAAAACAAAACCGCATTATCCAAATCTTTCATTTTGATGTTGTTTGTCAAAAATATTTTGAGCCCATTTGTCTGATTGCTTCATTCTAAATTCTTTCAATTTGCTATCCAAATTCGCATTCCAGAAACTGCTGCAAACCGTAAATTGACTTCTTTAATTTACAAACCTTTTTTTCATCCTTTACGAACCCTTCAGGTTGTATCATTTACACTTATTCATTAACTCACTCGATGAATTTGTAAAACAAGTTTAACTGCCAGTGCTATCCACAACCGAGGGAGTAAGTTTCACAACAGTCAACACCGTATTTTTAGCACCACCTTTAGTTGATTTGTAGTTGTGGTTTTTTACCCGATGGCTTATCAAGTATGGATAAATCATTTTCTAATAATGAATCATAATCATACACACTTCCATGATTTCAGATCAGGACCTTCCAATGCTTTCTCAAAAGACAACAAATCACCAATACAATTTGATATTGTAACTCACCCATTTGCTTCGGTTGGGGTTTTCGCTGAATCCGATGAGCTAGTGACTAGATCGAGGAAGCGCCCCGAAATTAGTAAGAATCGGTTCTTATCTCAAATCGGGAATTAAGATGTAGATGTAAGATCCTGGTTCAATTAATACTTCCAATGCTTATTTTTTTATTATAAAACAGTAAGAATCTTTTTATTTTTTTTTGCAATATACATACTATAAATATAAAGTTAGACTTAAACAATTAATTAGTTTAGTACTCGCCATTGATTTTCTTAAGATTTTAATTTCAAATTTCTTTGGTACGAAACAAATAACTACGAATAAATAATTTCCTTTCTTTAACGAAATAAAATCTAAAATTTCTTATAATTTATGATTTAGTAAGGCACACTTATGGCATATTAATAATTTTGACTATAAATTTAAATTATGGCAGTTACATTACATGATAGGAGTATACAGGAATTCACAATTCCGTCTTAATCGCAGCATCTCCAACCGCGATATTTTCGTTGATGGTATTGAGTAGAATATTTTTGTCCAGTAGCTGTTCCTTTTCTCTATCCCCTTTTTTGTACGCGTTTTCATCAGCAATTTGATTTTGATCGAAATCAGCCACTTCAATGATAGTTGAATCTTCAGTATCTGATACATATCCTTCTTCGCCGGTATAATGAGTTGGATAGACGATTAGTGGTGATAAGCTGTATGCGACTAAATTACGATTTTTATATTCATTTTTCCACTCGGCATTTGGATGTTGGTCGAACATGATCGGTAGATATTCATCGACGGGAATTAATTTTTCCAATGGATTTTCATTGACCAATTTTTTGGCACCCTCCAAAGTCAATAAGTACGCTAGTGTCCAATATGAGTATCCTGCTTTAACAAAATACGAATCTGCATCGACGAACGGTTCATCAGATTCTTGTAATCGTTTGCGGCCAAAATACCTGTGGCGGAAAATGTTTTGGAGAATTTAAAATGATTATGAATAAAAATGATTTAGACTAAAAACCATTACATTAAATCCCAACCACCAAGTGAACGAGCCTCACCAATTAAATTGGTTGCCCGAAGTTTAAAATACGGCTCAAATTTTATATCGTCTTCTAATACAAGTACCTCATCTAATTTTTCTTCAATCATTTTGGTCCAAATGTTGTAGTGGCTCAAGAAACAACCCACCTCACCCATAGTCATCGGTCGCTTATGATACGGATCGGCATAATTTGTTAGGAGTTTGATACCCCGTTCCTCGAGTAGTTCAAGCGTTAGATTTCTGTAAATTACAATTAGATTAATAAAAAATACGATGAATCCTAAAATTAGAAGAACTTACTTTCCATCAACGGCAGGCATATACTCTACGCGTAGACCGAGCTCTTTAAAATTTAGTTCCATTTTCCTTCTGCGATCTGGTCTTCGCTCCAAATTAATCATAAAAATTTTCGACAGAGTTAGTTTATCCATTTCAGGGTATTTAATGAATTCCTCGAACTCTTTTGCGACTTGTAGTCCATTTTCATCGTAATTAATTAGTAGGGTTTTAATAAAGGCCATTTGTAAGAAATCTCTTTCTAAATCGTCGTCCTTGTCGAGCGGAGTCAAAAGATATCCAAACGCTAGACTATTTGAGATATACATTGGAAGATTGCTAAAATTGGCTGAGATCGCGAATATGATCATATCATCGACGGGGCCATAATAAACACGATTCAATTTATGGCTATTTAGTGTAGTTTTATCAAAGGTGAGATAATTCGATGATTTAACGTTGAGATTTATTAGCATTACAGTATGAACCATGGGGACAACAAATTCACCGATTTTGCTATACTCGAGAATTTCTTTATACTCTTCCGTACGTTTATAGTAGTAATCGTCTTCCATACCAGCCCAGAAATTCGAGTATAATCCATCCGATAACATCATAGGTGATACGATCGGAAGATTAAGGCTGACTAAATAGGATAAGGTGTCGGGATGCGTCAAAATCACATCAGCATCTAAAAACTAAATAAAATCGAGTTAAATAATATGGAAGGTTATTAATTATTTATGGTACTCACCAGAACATAATCGGCAAAAGATTGTCTCGCATAGCGGAAGCCCTCCTCTTTCATTTTAATCAAAGCATCAAACCGCTCATCTGGCCAATCTGTTGCGGTTGTTTCATTTTCACGCCGCTTTGGTAAATATGAAAAATCGAAATCCACACGGTTGTATAATGTGCCGCCATTTGGACTCTTGATCCATTTGTCGATCGTGTAGAGAGTGTTGTCTTCGTTATGGTCGGAACGTATCCTGGTGAAATTTTTTGCGATTATTGATTGACCAATAATAAATAAAAGGAAGGGCACCACTGCTCTATCTATTCATGATGCAAATCTATAAACGGATACTACATCATGGTGCGTAGGCGAGTTGAAATTGAAACAATACCAACATATACCCGAGAATATTTAATTACAGTTTGCGTTTAAAGCAAAAACCACATAAGAAAATATCCAAATCAAAAGAAAATGATTTATATTCTAGAACATTAAACATAATAAACATGCGGCTTGGTCTCTCAAGAAATGAGTTAAATATTATAAGACAACGAAAAATTCGTAAGTTCATGACCTTTTTAAGTGAGCGCGCTGAAGCTGATAAGAAAACTTAAAATCTTAATACAGATTGTCGTGTTCGTGTCGCATATTGCATCACTATCGCACTATAAAATATTAACATGAACATGATCTTGTTACTTACCACACCGAAATTCGATCTTTTGGATATTTCAAATTATCCAAGTATGTAAAAAAATAAGGCAGTGTATGTGCTTTATTCCGTATCAGTGTTACAATAACAATACTCGGTTCTTTCAATTCAACATTGGCACTATCACTACTACTACTACTGCTAACACACAAAACAAATGTTATTGATTGCACAAGGACGACCAATATCATTAATTTCCAATTCATTGTAAATTGGTGATTGATTTTAAATTTAAAACAAAAAAAAGTAAAACACAGTATTTAAGTATTTATCTAATAAATAAGACGAAATTAAAACAGCATCTCTCCTTGACAGATGCACCAATTATGACAAAAAACTGTTTATTGTTTTGCTTTTGTATACATTTTCGTGTGTGTTATTTCGATGGTTCTCAAACTTTTATATAGCGCGAGACAAAAGTATTCGAGGCTATTCCATTTAGAAGTTGAAATTATTCGAAATTCATTTTTTAAATGAATTTTGGTCAATTAATTATTTAAAAATTTGATTAATTCTTATTTTACATAATTTTAACACTTTTGATTACTATTTAGAACGTTTTATCCTATCGTTTTGTAAAGTGATTCCAAACAATTATGATTAAAAATTAAACTACGAACGAATTAAAATCCATTTCTGATTTGTGATGGGATGTTTTTGTCGAAAAATGTTTTTACATTTTTATGAGGGTTGTTAATGTAATTAAAATTTAATAACGCTATTTGTTACATCATATTCCCGCATTTTTCAGATAGTTTAAATTAAACTACCTATTGTGGAAACTATCCATTGGCGTGCAGATCAAACTGAGTTTTGAAAGTGAGTACTGAAAAATTGACAAACAAAAGAAATTTGCTTTATATGAGCAAGAAAGCTCTTAAAATACTTAAACTTAATCTAAAGTGTGAATATCTTTCATGTGGTGTATCCCTAAAGTTTTTCCAGCCGAATTTCGAGCTTTATACTCGAAATGGCTGATATAAATTTGGCTGATAATTTGACCGCAAATTTATTCGCCGCATCGCTTTGAGCGAAGGAACGAACGAACACCGAATGACCAGTAACAAGTTCCCGGTTGCGGCTGCGCAAATTATAATGTTTGGCCGACTTATTGTATACATGGTTAAAATGGTGTTTTATTTTCCGTACTTGGTACTCAGAACCATGGAATGCCACATGCTGCCCGAATGCTAGGTAATTGGTTGAAAATTTGGTAATATTATGTACGACGTTGCGGAGGGTAGCAGCTACTTTTTGAAGATGCAAATCCCACATGAGTCGTATCAGTTACATAAGGCCGAATAGCAGACAAAATTGTCCTGTTAAAGCTTTCAGACGCGTTACTCTGTATTGAGTAAATTTGAGTTGTAATGTGCCTTACTTCATTTGAACTATGAGGAATAGCCGGCCATGGTAACATATGTGAGGCAACAGGATCGTAAATTAGGGATTGCGATATTGAATTTATAATTCGCCCCGGAACAAATTTCTCCGCTTGATTTATGGGGGCCTGGATTACTATTATGATAGAGAATTGGGTTTATATTGGAGCTTGGTTCAAACGGTGTCAGAAGTGGGATTTTTTCCTGACAAACATCAACAAATATTTATCTATAATTAACAATTATCTACAATTCTACAATAATCTCCAGATTACTTAGAAAATCGAATCTCCAGATTACTACAACAATTTATCTTTCACCTGTATCTGTTCTTCAACCTTGGATTCGATGTGTCTCGCCACCGTTATTCGTATTAAGTTGCCACACGTACATATATAAATAACTCAGTGGCACCGCCACCATTCGCAATTTAAACAATATTTGTGTATGTATTACGCGTAGAATTTAGTGCTCGTAATTACCAACGCATCGTTCTTGTATTCAGATATTCATCGATTAAAGTGGCAGGTAGGCAAATAGTCAGCACTTAGAGTTACGATTAAGACTCCTCTCTAAGTACTTCGAAAATGTTTGTAACATTCAAGGTCAATTGGAAGTGGAACCAATAATTCCTGAAGAAGTTCAGTCAATTAGTCGTGCGGAAATGGAAACAATTTAATTTGATCTCAATCAACAAATTTCGGTGCTTATATTCAAGGCCTTCGGCCATCATCGTTGGATAATTTAACAGTCAATGTGGAACAATCTACAAAATTGAAATCCCAATTTTCAATGAGGATTATGCAAAATATTAACCATTTATGAGCTTGGTACATAATCAAGAAAATGTGGACAACCTCACTAAATTTCAGAACTTACGTACCTCGCTGGGTAAAGTTCCGTATCGCACTATTGAATCATTTTGGAACTAATTACGCCGTCGCTTTAAAGCTTCTGTCAGATAGGTATGAGAATAAAAAAATATTTTTACAAGGCACAATATAAATGCACCTCCTGCTCAATTAAGGGACACACGATATTCGGATGTACTAGGTTCCAATCCTGAAGCATCACACACTGTGCACCATCAGGGTACTATTTCTGCAAATAGAGTCGCACCATTAACTTCAACCATGGCCGCTTTAAACAAAAGGAGTTCGGGTTAACCCCTTTTGTTTAAAGCGGCCACGGGCACTTCAAGTGACCAAATCAACATTCCAACGTAACACTGCAACTCTTAACACTGCAGTCGATTACGAACAATCAACAAACAAGTTTCGTATCTTCAACGCGTTCTGCATCCTACATGTTTCGAGCTACAGCAGTTGTTAAAGTTTTGGATCATTCCAACGTATGGGTACCCTGCCGAGCGCTTTTTGATTCAGCTTCACAGCTAAACTTTATTGCCGACTCATTTGCTTCACGGTTGGGTTTAAAGAAATTACACATTCGCAGTCCATTTCCAACAAAAGGAATAGGAGACTCCACCGTCTTCAGTGCCTGGAAGACAATTGTAACACTCCAGTCGTGTTATTTTTCATATACCATAAGACTACGGATGCTCATGTTCTCCCAAACAATACTGGTATGTGGCCCGTGATTAGAATGAAAATCGTTGATTGGCCAATACCTGCGAATATCTCTCAACATTTCGCAAAAAATTGATTTGCTCATAGGAGCGGAACTATATTTACCTAGAACTACTGCCAGTTGCACAAATCAAATTTGAGGATCATCTACCATATCTCCAGAATACAGTGCTTGGGTGGATAGTATCCGGCAAATTTACTACAAATTTAAAACCGAAATTTTACTGTAACATGGTTGCAAACATTGAACTTGATATGAATTCAGAGCTGGATCGATTTTTTAAGCAAGAAGTTATTGGATCACATAAGATCAACTAAGACGACGCACGCCACAAGAAGAGTGTGAAGCACATTATCGTGATATATTTCAACGCATCGCAACTGGAAGATCTTGTGTAAGGCTACCATTCTTTTCACCAGTCAATTCATTAGGAGAATCAAAATTAATGCTCAGCTCTGTTTCTTGAACCTGGAAAAAACTCTTGACCGTGATTCCAGTTTTAAATTGCCGTATGCTGGGTTTATGGACCATTATAAATCACGTGAGCACATGACACTTGTCGCTAAAAATGAAATCTGGTCGTCAAATTATTTCATGCCATACCGCTGCGTTTTAAAACTGGACAGCTTCAACACGTCTGCGTGTATTCTTCGATACTTCGGCTCTCAGCTTTTTATCAAAAATTGCCAACTTACTGGTTGCTGTGAAGAACTCAGACAATATGACACGCACGCCAACTTCAAATTCAAACAGCGTTAAACTCCATTACAAGAGCAATCCAAGTGGATTCCTTGCCGATGATTTACAAATTGCAAACGCTGCACGCAAAGAACCAGACCACTTCTAAAAATAAAATCCGTTCCCTTAATCCCTTTATTGATAAGGCCCAAGTCCTTAGTGTCGGTGGTCGGCTCCAAGGTTCACAACTTCCTTTCACTTCAAAACATTCAATTCTTCTTCAAAAAAAAAACATTTTCACTTGAACTATGTTCCGATTTTTTTCAGTTTAGAAATTGCTCCCCAAGAACTGCTTGCGTCAGTCCGAGAGGAATTTTGGCCAATAAACGGGCGGCTGAAGCACGGAAAATTTGTAAGGACGAATATTGATTGGTCCACGAAATATGACCACTTCCATGCCACAACAATGGGTTGAAACTCAAGGACTTTTAAGGTTGGGAGATACCCTTCCTTGTGTCGTACGTTTCACAGCTTCTGTTTTGAGCACCTGTACAATTCGTATATATGTAAGTACCTCATGATCACGGTTTTCGACGAGATTTTTTCTGCTAGTTTACCAAAATATTATTTTTAGGTCAATAGTTAATCCAAATTGCCCACATTGGTATGGACGATGTGCGGCCCCACATTCAGGTATCCGATAGCAGCAGGTAGTCTTGATTTTTATATATTCCGAATGAACAGCATATTTTTCTTCAGCAGTTGTGTCTCCACTTTTGGGTGCAACTTGAAAACACGATGAGCCATGAATATGTTCGAATTTTCAGGTCTGCATTTACTTAACACTTCTATCTTAAACCCAGAAACTAAACGGGTCAGTTAGTCACCAATTTCGTAACTAAAAATTCAAGACAATCATTCAACTCAACCAACTAACGGTTTTCGTTGGGGTTACCTAAATTTGTCGCAAACTAGTCAGTATGGAAAGCCGATGTCCTTAAGTAATTTATCAAACTTCCGTTAGTAACTGAACAACTAAAAGTGAAAGGTTTTTAACTGACTTAGCTAGCCGAAGGATGAAATTCTATACTCTAAATCATTTCACAATGAAGCGGCAACGCAGTGAGCAGGCAGTTTCCATTTTAATTTCGGCCCACCTCGGATGCACTAAATTAGTATAGCTCTGAACAGTGCCGTGATAGCCTAGACTTTGATTTGTTGTTTAATTCGCTTAGCCGAGTTCTATCTAGATAAATTATTATGAAAAACTGTTATAGTGACTGAACAATAGTGAGAGTAACGAATATTTTTAGCAAATCCTTTCTAAAACCGTTATATCAAGAATCAATAAAGTGTTCTTCCCATCAGAACTAAAACCAGTTTTTTATTGACGTTTGTAAAAGTAGAATAAAAAGTGAAGACTGAGTGAATGGAACTGAGTATTCACTCATTAAGTCATTATCATTAATTGTTAGTTCAACATTCACTTATTATTCACTAATTAATCAGTCAGTAATTATCTTTAATTATTCACTAGTCACTCGCATTACTCATCATTCATCGTTCGATGAATAATTGACGAATTCATTACTCATCTGTGAATAATGTTTAGATAATCAGTGAATTCGTCGTTCATCAGTGTATAAAACGTAGGTAGTTAGTGAATAATGCGTGAACAATGAACGTGAAATCATACAAATATGGGTGAATTTTAAGTGAATAATCAGACGATACTGAGTAAACGATGTGCGAATTTATAATTCATCAGTGAGTAAAGAATGAAGAATGAATGAAAAGACGTCACTCGTGATTATCGTTAACGCGTGGAATTAACACAACAGCTGCGTTCTATTTAATGTTGCAAAGTACTCACAAATTCTACTCCTGCTAAATTGTATTAGTTAAGTTTAGAGAGGGGAGGGGAGGGGGGGGGGGAGAGTGCAGACCGGGTTTTGTATACCTACATCTACATACTATAATGACATCACAATACACAACGGATGTGTCAGCTTGTCGCTTTTTTTTTTGTTAAAGTTCAAGCAAAAACCTTGTATGTAAATTGATTTAGCGTCAAATATTTCATAAAATCATAATAAAATTTTTATTTATAAATAATATATTTATCTTATTTATAATATTTCATTTGTTAAAAATTTTAATTATATTATGTATAATGTATATGCATATCTCATCATTTTTGTAACTTTTTTTGTTATAAAATTTAAAAAAAATTTATCGCCATCTCCTGTCGGTCGTCATCTTATTAACACATTAAAACTGATTTAATCCATTCCGTCAGGTTTGTTTTGAGTACACCATCTTGATTCGTGTCTTTTGCTTTGAAAATTTCTGCAGAAAAATAAATGTTTAGTATAAATAAGAGAATAGCGCGAGTATAAAACTAAATATTACCAAAAGCAGCTGTAAGATGTAGTATGGCTGAGACAAAATCACCCAATCGCAATGTTCCATCACGTCGCATGTATTTCAGTATTAGTAATGATAGGATGTCGGTATTTAATTGGAAGCCAACATCGTAGAGAGCATCACGAAATCGTTCGGCACGTAAAATTCCAGTTTTTTCTTTTGTGTGCATTTTGAATACACCTTGCCACGCTTTTAGATTCACAATGAATGTCTTAAAATCAGTGAAATTTATTCGGCCTCTATTTGTTTTCTGCGTTTACAATAAATATTTTAATAGTTATAAATAGGTCACAGATTTATATGACGGGTTTACTTACATCCATAAGACAAACGACTTTTCGGCACACTTCCAGACTAGCACAACTTTTTATATAATCATTTGGAAGGCAGGCATCAAGTAATTCTTGTAGATCATAACAATTTATCGTTCTGAAATTACAAAATTATAAATTAATCCTATAGTTTGAGATTGATTTTTATATTTAGCCATACTTATGGTCATCAGCTAATTGTAGAAAAACAGGTTCATATTGTGCCGTCCCCGCCACACTATTCGCATCATTGTTTTTGTACGATGGATTAAGCATTGGGAATGGATCTAGCAACAGCATGGTTTGTGTCTCCAGTAGTGCTAATCGAATTGTGGTACCTAATACACGTACACTAAATGCTGACTCTTCCGTTGGTTCGAACGTGGTTGCAATAATTAAATAACGACCTGCATCTAAAGTACATCTTTGACTTATCTGCCTCGAATTTGTGTATTGTGAATTGAAAAGACTTTTATGACTTTTAAAGAATTGCTTCGGTAGACATTCGATTACTTTCGTTTGAACTGGAATGACAAAATTTTTTTTATAAAACTTAACGCGAATAAAGCGTGTGCTTGTAACTTACTGTCATTAAGGCTATAGACGGTGAAACCGATCACTTTTGGTTCCATTACACTATGTTGATTTAAACTAATTATGATATCTTCTTTCTCGTTTAAAAATAATTGTAGTTGAGGGTTTATGTGAAACGAGTCTGGATGGTTTCGGCATCCTCCTGCTGTGACACCACGTCGCCATGATCCTTGGTACATCCGCATCAGCCATTTTCTCGACTTATCGGACAATGATGGTTCGTCACGCGCTGTATCCGAATCTAAATGAACACATTCCAGATGGGTAAATGACTGTGTTAAATCTAAAAATGACATCCAAAATTCGCCTACATCGAGTTGACCGAGTAGCCTATCTCTTTCCTGTATCGATACTCGTTCCCAGGTTGTTGAATCGGCCGACCAATCACCACCAAACTCAAGTGTGGCGGTAAATGATGCCGCTGCCATTGGATCACGCAACCTAACTAATTGTACTGTATCACCCATTAATGTTTCTGCTTTGTCCAGGGAACACAACCGATAATTGATTCCTATGTGGAGTCCATTCGGTAGCCGATCACTTTGATTTCGGGTTTGTGTTATATATCTCGTACTTATCGTACACGTAACTATACTTGTTGTATCTAATAAAGCGTGCATTACAGCCGGTCGGATTGGTACGTTTTCCGCTTTAATTAAAATTGATTCGGTAATTCCACCCGTTAAATCTGCTAGTCCATCTAAAAGCGTTCCATACTTTAGTGCTTCATATGAGCCGTGTAATTTGGCGTACGCTTTCTCTAGTAAACCAGGCCAAAATGAATTCGAATTTTGTGCTTGCAAAAATGCTAATTTTCCATTTATTGTTGGTAATCGATCGTCAACTAATACTTCAAGCCATTCACCGCACCACCAAAGTCGAAACCGGAATACACCGTAATATGGACTTTCGAAACTTTGATCGGCGGGTACGACACGATAGAATAAACCTTTCGATAAATATAATACACCTAAACATGATACGAGCCATTGATCGCCCATTTTCCCAGGGATAATATCAAAATTGGCTGATGCATCATTTATAAATACTGGGCTACCGGTTATCTCCGATGGCCGCTTCCATTGGAATATAAAAGGTGGCGTTTGATGGTAGAATACAGTTGTTTGTATGGCCGGAAAATCTGGATCTTCCCATAGTACATTTTTCTTTTTACATTCAGATTTTATTCGTTCATAGCTAGACGTCATTGTTGTCTATGTTATTGCTCTAAATATCATGACAGTGGTAGTTGGAATAATTCGTTTTAACTAAATTTCTGCAATAGAAAAAGAAAAGAAAATAACGGTTAAATGTTATGTAAATTTATATGTGCATTGTATCTCTGTAGCAATATTCTTGTTTTATCTGTTATCTGTATTACCGCGTGCGTCTTGATTCTGTTTTCTTTCCAATTCGATTCGCAGTCTAATAAATTTCTAATGTCTTTATAAGAAACAGTGGTTTGTTAATTAACATAATAAGCCGGAAATTGATACACATAATCTTTGATTAATGTAATCTTAATGTATATCTTAGTGATTCTAATATGATTACCCGTACAAATTACCGGCTTTAATTTATAATGATGACCTTAGAGTGTACCATCAGTTACATAGAGTATATACAGTTTATGCCCAATAATTATAAAATCAGATGGAGTTAAGCTATAATCAAAAGTAGAATGAAAAGCATACAACCTAGAACAATTTTTTTTATTGAAGCTGTCCTCAAATTTATGTAGTCGTGTATAGTCAATATTTTAAAAATTGTAAAATTCCATATCGAAATTAAAAATTTTATGAATTACCAAATTGTTTTAGTTTGAACTACCAATTTTATTCAACTGAAAACATTTTCACAGTTGTAACAACCGATTACAAAATTTTAAATTAGCAGAAAACAAAAACACGTATAACTAGCAGACCCTTTGGATTGGAAAGTATTCTTAGTAAAAATATAGGTAGGCATTTTAAAACGGCAAACCTCATTATCATTTAGAGCAACAGATCCAGTTTCGGCGGAAATATTTCGCCTGAAAGACGATCTAAATCCATAAATGATATCTGATTTTTAACGGAAACCCGACAAGCTTATATGTAATCAATTAATGTAGGTAATATTTTCATTTAGAACACACATTGAACTGATTTTCATAAAAATATAAATTTCGACAATTTTCATTTGTAAAATGGTGTAAAGTGAAAACCAATCAATACCCTTAAATGACATTATGTCGAAGCAACCAAAACAAATTAAGCGTTCAATTTCCGAATTGAACAACAACAGATTTCAATTATTTCAGACATAAAATATTTAAATTGATTTTAGGCAAATCCAAGTCCAACCGCAACATTTTTTAATAGGGATGAATGTATCGAAACGGAACTCATAATCAGACACAAAATTTTTATTGGTTTCTAAAATTTTAGATTAGGATTCTGTATCGGAAATAGTTGAAATCTACTATTTTGTTGTTCAATTCGGAAATTATTGAATATGTGTCATGGATTATTCGATATAGGGAAAGGCTTAGACCATAGAATCGAATGGACCGCCAGCAATGGCTTTTAACTGTCTCACACATTTGCAACGCAAAGTAGCTTTGTGACCGATCCGATAACTAGAGTAAGCATAAGTTGCTATAGTTACTATAGTTATCGGACCGGTCACAAGGCTACTTTGCGCTGCAGATGTTGGAGACAGCTATTTTACAATTTTATATGGAAATGTCATTTCCCTTGCGGTCTATTCTATTTTATGGTCTAACGGGGAATGTATACAAATATTCTCCATCCGGTTTGCAAGTCAGAAGTTTTAATATGAAAAATAAATGATTTGTGACTCACATTTAGGCCCGAATTTATGACTGTAACTATTGCTATTATTATAGCAACGATTTTCGAAAACCGATTTTCGAATTTCGAATTTACTTTGTTATTTTATATATTTTGTAACAATGTTTATAGTGATTGATATTGATCACTATAAACGTTGTTACAGTATATAACAAAAGTTATAGTGCGGTTTATAGATAAAAAACTGTTACTGTAACATCAGTTATACTTATAGTAACGACTAAAAATTCAGACCTTAATCTTTAGTACTAATTGTGTTGAATTAATTACCGCAAGTCCTCGATTTGGCTACTGCGTAAGGTAGGCTGTTAAAAGCGAACAGCGAAAGAGTTGGGAATGCCTTGAGGCCCCAGGAAAGATTGCATAGAAATAATCACACAAACTTCTCCTCATAATGTTTTTACTACTTGCCGCAAAAGCAACTAACACTGTGTGCGTAATGTTGATTTTTTCGAATACATTTTTGACTAAACCAAATTCTTCTTGGTTTTGCTGGTGGCTCTGAAAACTAAGGTTTTCAGGAGACACGGCAGTTTTCATCAACAAAATTATTTTATGTAATATTTTTATTGCAAAATTACAAATTGTTATTAATAAACTCTTACTTTTGTAATTATTCACAAAATGGCTTGAACAAACAAAAAATTTTTCGTGATGGGTTTAGGTATCCGAATTGCATGATGCAATTGTTTTTTTAATCCAGCATCCTTCGGAAATTAAAATAGAGCAATTTTACTTAATTGGTCGCAATAATTATGACATCCAGGCACAGAACACATTCTTTACTATTAGGTTTAGCCATTCTCAAATAAATTTAAACAAAATTTGTAGGCTGAAAAATTTATAACGATGTCAGTACAACAAAACCTCAACTGTATTTTGATGAATTAATTAATTTTCTTAAATTAATTTCAATAAAATAATAATGTACATGTATATGGTATTGGTTCTTATACCACCAATACAACAGGTTTTGGATATTAAATTATTGTGAAATACAACTATATTTTATTAATTATACGCACAGGACACTATTTTTATATGCAGTTTGACACATAAATAAATTTTCACCGCCATTGCCTCTAGTTCGAATAAGGTATGTCAGCCACTTTGCGTTAAAAGGCGAATATTTACTGTAGAAGATCGTTGAATGTCAAAATCAGTCTTACATTTAAAATATTTAGCTTCCATCTTCGTTTGTTTACGCATGACACTTCTGGTATTAAATAATAACATGGACGCCATAATAACCAGTTAATTAAATTCAAAATTATAATTTATTAATTTATATTCCATTCCATTTTAAAAATTAATCCAAAATAGGAAATTTAATGTTTATTTGTATGTCTCATTGACGCAGAGTTGACATAAACAATTTAGTGGTGTATTCATTATTGTTATTAAATAACAGTTATTTGAATAGAAATTATTCTAATTATTGTTTTATGAACAAATTTATGGCCGTTAGTTACCTAGCAGGTGTAGTAAACTTTGTTTTATGACAATAATCGGCTAAAATCAACAGTTAGTTAATTAAACTTGGGTTATTACTATACCGATACTCGTATACCAAACTATGGTAATACATCGAACTATCGCGATACATTAAATAATAAGCAGCTGTTTCAATATCACCTTTTTCTACGCATATTGTCATTCGGCGCTAAAAAACTAAGAAATTTTCACAAAAAGCCAAACGACATGATGTAATTTTTTGAGTGAAAGAGGCAATAAATGTCTTATAATTTTATAATCAGTTTATCCTGCTGCTGCTAAACTATGTACGTAAACGTTATGTAAACCAAGAGAAATGGAATTTAACATTAATCCAGTTACTATTATTGAATGAAATATATTTGATCAAGGAGTCTAGTTAGTATGTATACTCCCGCTTTAAACTTCCAGCCATTTTTACTATAGCAAATGCAATATCGATATCAGTAAATAGAAAGTAAAAGTTCTGATGGTTAACTGAATATCTGCTTAGTAGTTTACTGTATTTACATTCGTATACTATGGGAAAATTGGTGCAAACCATGCAGAAAATATTTAATTGAATCCATTGGAACAGAACTAATAACCATTTAACTATGCTAATTTGGCTAGAAAAATAAAAGTAAATTTGAACATTATTATTTAGTATAGTACAATAGATTACATTTTTCAATACCACATTTATACTGGTAACTTCATTAATTTATGGTCTAGTCTGTATAATCTGATATCAAATCGGACAAAGAATTTTATTTGTACGTCAATTGTAATTTCTGAAGAAAAAAATCCAAATAAATTTTATAGTCTGGTATTATAATCAGGTGCAGCATTTTACAATAGAGGGTGTCACTCTTTTTATTTTCATTCAAGAAGAAAATAATGTTCCGAAGCATGATATGAACTTGTATTCAGTGCTCACTGCTTTTTTTGCACCAAACAAGTATTTTTAGTGGATCTTCAAGTATGGCCTCCATTCCATCTGAAGCATTTCGGGCCTGTTTTGCTAGGTATACTTCAAATTTACAACGTTTGCTTAAAAATTGAATTTATGGCACACTGCTTAGAGTATATTGAAACTTGTTTTCATATACGCTTATCTGTTGTCTCTAACGAATTAAATTAATAAATATGTCCAACAGAGTATTCCAAAATAATAGTTTGAGTTCCGAAGTATTGCTACTAGTAAACGCAGTATTGCTACTTAAACTAGTATAGCTTACATGATATAATTGACCTCGATAGAATTTAAAATTTTAGTTAAAATTAAATTATCGTCACAATATATAAAGATGTTAACTCTGTACTGAGTGGCTTTCGCTGTGTCTTTCTACAATCTGTTATCAAACTAATTAAATGAAATCATTTTTGATACCTATATGGCTTGGATTATGAGTTGATATGATCGCATATAGCTTACTAGTTTACACGGTCATACAATATTAATTTTTAGAAAATCAAAAGACTGTAAAGGCTTTGAGACCTGTTTTTAAAGGTAGTGGAAAGTGAGTGCTACTTTAATATTCAAGTATCGCTATAACTAAATTTCAAGTTTTACATAAACCATAAGCAGGAATACAGTTTAAACATTATGTGCGACAGCTTTGAAAATTCAAACATTTTGTTACTGGTATTTCTGGTATAATCAAAAATATTCAAAAAGTTTAGAAACGAAATAAAGAACTCAATAAAATCAATGTTAAGGCAAAAAACCGCATTAGCATTTCACAACATACTTATGTCACAAATTAAAATTTTACATAAAAAAATGGCAACTAATAGCCGATTTACATTTAACGACATTCGACGTCCGCAAAAAAAGTTGACACACAACATAGAAAAAACTATAAAGACCAAAAGAGAAAAATTAGTCATCTGTTTAAAAGTGTCAATTGAAACCGGAGAAGCAAATCCAAAAATCTGTTATCTGTTTTTTTTTAGATGTCAAATAACTAAGTTTACATATACAAAAAAACTAAACATTTGTAGTGTTTCATGATATTTTATGTTTAAATTTAGTTTTTGTGTATTACTATTAATCCTTTGAGTGTCAACATGATTTTTGGAGAATTACAATCGAAATTAGCTAAATATTTTGAAGATTTGCCACCAATTGATTAAGACAATATTAGCCAGGGGACATAATGCGGAACACGGCTGGACATCTGTGCGTGTATACATAATATACAGCATTATCAAAAGTCATGAATAATGCGTAATGATCTTCTTATAGATCATGATGCAATTGAACTTAAAGCAGTAACTCAACAAGTCAATACTAATAAACTATCACGTAACTTCGACCAACTTTCTCGAATAATCCAGAAACATGTAGCATCACGCGAGTAAACAAATCTTCTTCAAAATTCAACGAAGCCCCTTGCAAATTTCAAGGAATATCGAGAAACACAAGTAACCTTGGAAAGCTACATATATAATCTTAGAACTCTAGATTAATCTCAATATTTATTCACATAAAATTTCGAATATTCTGGAAAACTCACTCGTAATTCAACTCCAACCTTAGCTCGAATAATATCGAATATAAAATTTCCAATAATAAATTTAAAAGGCTCGGAATGGCAAAGAAAATATCGAAATATCACTATTCTGTAACTTCACACAACCCATGTCTATTAAATTTAGAGTAAAAGCGAGAAACTTCAATAGATCGAATAATCTTAGAGTTCTAGAATAATCTTGAAAAACATCAATGCGTATAGTCTCAAAAATGTTGAGTTATGTTGATAATTTCGAAAATGTCTTATTTAACCTTGTTCAAACCCAGAAATCTAGAGAGCTTGTCCTGAAATTTCGCCAATCAAAATGTCGAATTAGACAAAATATCGATCAAAAAACTTGTCTCGAATTTAAACTATAGAATTTTGATATATTGGGCGCTTTCACTTCCTCCAACATGTTGGCATTGAAAATTTACTGATGAAAAAAATGACCCGGTATCTCCCGATCCAATCAACCGCCGTAGATTTAACCACCAAACAGTGGTTAAAGCTGCGTAGTTTGGATCGGGAGGTCCCGGGTTCGAATCCCTATAGGGGCGTGATACAAAAGGGATTTTTCATCATCTGATTACGATCGGTGATGACGATGAACATATCTATGACCCCCTGTTGAAAGTGCGGAATCCATGGGCCGATCCACCTTTCATGTCAGTATACTATAGGCTGGCATGAAGCAATGCAATGTGCAGGTGGTTTAAAAAAAAGCGGGTTTATAGCCGTATGTCCTCGAGTTGGCTGGCAACGGCTTAAGGTAGGACGTTAAAAGGTAACTCGAAAGAGTTGGGAGTGCTTTGAGCCCCAGAAAAAAAATTCAGAGATAGAGACAAAAAAAAATGACATTCCGATCTATCACATTGCCATGAAATTTTCGATTGCATTCAGAAAACATCATGATTATTTTACTCAACATGTTGCCAACAGTTGGAGGACCTGAAAGCGCCCATTGTCTTCGGAAATATCGACCGCTAAAATCTCGAAACTTAAAAAGTTATTAATGAAAGGACAAAACCAACACAAAAGTCTTTATACAAGCCGTATTATTTCTGTGACTGACGCATACTATTAAATCCAAAACCTACTATTTATGTAAGTGTTAGTGATGTTTTATACTGTTTTTGATATAAAATACAATTTAAAATCGAAGTATGTAAAGTTTATACTGTATTAGGACACTAATACTTACAGAAATAGTAGGTTTTATTTTGTCTTTGTATCGCAATAGTACGGCTTGTATAAAGACATTTGTGTTGGTTTTGGAAAGGAATTCCAATTTAAAATTACGCAATTTTTCTAAATTTGAATTTCATAATCCTATAATTTAAAATGTTTCAAGCAATTTGAAATTTTCATTCAGTGATTCACTCACTGATTTATATAAACATAATTAGATTTTTTTTCCGGGAACTTTTTCAATTGCTAAACGCAAATTTCGCAAATTTTTATTTTAATAACGAAAATTGTTGATTTCGAATCCCGAATGCCATGCGGAAAATAATATTATTTTTTTAGGCCCGGAATTTTAAACGAGGATAGTGATATCTAAATCGGCGAATTTATCCTCTCTTTCGTATTTTTAAATGAAGATATATCCACTGAATCAAACCTGGATAAAAATTGTATCCTAGGATTTATACCTCGATATCGATGGCTAAAATAGTGGATACGGCTATTTTCGAATATTCGGAAATATAAAACGTCATTTTCGGATCTGTCAAATACAAAACTAAATATTATGTACATAATGAATTGCAAATTTTAGTCACAGAGTCTGGTGAATCAGATTACGGGATAATGTTGGCGATACGATCTAAACGTCCTAAAGTGTTTCACGATAGAATAGGCATGGAGTTTTACAATAAGGAATAGTTTCGGTGCCGATTCCAGTTTTCTATAGAAGGCGTTCGTTATTTATTTGGAGGCATATTATCGCTTATAATATCGCATGTTATGTGCATCACTCGCTTTCAATTTTATTTATTTCTTGTAAAGGAATGCCACAAATTACGATATTGACTAAAGAATAATCCCGAGATAGACTCAAACTAGCTAGTTGCGGATTCGAGGTTATGTAGTTATTTTTTCAGTCTACATCACAACACGATTTAAATACTTTTAGGATTCTTGCATTTCACAACATAATTTTTGTAATCTAGAGTTTGAAACTCGATGAATATGAAATACAAAAAAAGACAGAAAACTTAAGGGAGAAAGAATTATTTTGCGATAATGATTTTGTCCATCAACGATATAAAACAAACCATTTTGGGAGGAAACAAACAAAAAAATAATTAACAGATGTTCCAGCAAGGAGTCATTAATTCGAAAATTGATTTCGAAAATCGCCGGTTTTAGTTTCGTTCAAAATTACGACACAAAAAAATTCACGAATCTATCCACGCTTAAATATACCAAAAGTAACCTCGGCTAAATCAGTGGATTTTCGAAATTTGTGGATAAATCCGTCGATCTATCCGTGTTTAAAAATACGAGCCTTAATTTTAAGTATTTTGTCTTCAATTGACGATTGGACCGTGTGCTCTATCGGACAAAACAAAAGCTTTCGTACCCAGATTTGAAAAAATAATCACAGTTAGCTTTGATCATTCACTCAAATATTATATGAAATTGATTACTATATCAAGGCTATCTAGGTTTTTATAATGGGTACCAAGTTTTATTTTCGGGCGATAGGTATCGCATTTCCAACTTTTCCAATCGTCAATTGACACTAGGTAAAGTGATTTCAGTGCCATCTCTGATTATATTTTGGAAAGTGTTTTATAAGACAAAATGTGACAGCTAATTCTTCAGTACAATTGTCATCAAGTTTGAAGAAAATATTCTGTAATAAAAATATTTAAATATTCTTTAATTTTAAATAAGATTTGACAGCGATAAAAAATTGTGTCTTATAATAGACTTTCACCATAATTCTGATAGGTGGCAGGTTACCTATAGTGTCAATGGTGTTCTGTTAAATTTCTGTTAGTCCCAACTGCTTTACATTTCTGAATAATTGGTTGAACGAGAATTATTAAACCTTGTTTGGTTGCGTATTGCTAATATTGCTAAAATTCTGGTCATTTAAATAGAAACAGCACAATAAATTAAACTTCATTTTCTAAATTTAACGGAAAGAAAATTTTTAAATTTAATTATTGTTTTCGATAGTTCAGAGGTATTCTATTTAGTTAAAAGTATGGGCAAAAGCAAGAGCTTTATACCACAATTGAGAAATGGACAAGATATCGGCTGGTTGAACCTGGAGAGCCAATTGTTTCTAAACAAAGCTTAAAACAAAAGAAAAATTTCGCGAAACAATAGTTGCACAAATCATTGGCGTTTTGGAAAAAGTTCCTAGAACGATCGAAATATAATTTGCTTGAGTCGGACGGCATAGTTTACGGATATAGGAACGTTATGATTTGAGGAGCACTTTCCTGGCACGGCTTTCGACCAGTATTTAGGATTAATAAGTGGATGGACGGACCAACAAGTCTACAAATAGCAATATCATGAAAAATGTGATAGAGCCTTATTCCTTCGAAAATTTGCTAGTTTCATTTATCTTTCGATAGGACAAAAAACCAAAACCACTGCAAGGTTAGTGAAGTTTTAATTTATGGATCAAAAAATAGATGTTTTGGACTGGCCATCCCAAAGCCCTGACATTCAGCCAATCGAGAAAATTTATGGACAGAAATTAAGCAAGGATTAAAAAAGAAAAGTTTCAGACGATCTGTTCCAAAATATTGAGGAAATCTGAAAAACATTCCAGTAACGTAATGTCTCACATTAGTAGCCTGCCTTCCGAAAACGAAAAGATGGTTCTGATCAGATAATGAAAAAAATACAAGGTAACTAAAACACTAGCTGTATAAAAGAATACAGTTAGAACGAGACTATTTATTTTTCGTTTGATAATTTATCCAAAACCACATCAATGGACGATTGTACAGAAAACATGGACTGTAATTACAAATAAATTGTGACGCAGTAAACGTGCTATCAGCGAACCTTGCGGAAAATAGAAAACACTCTAAATACGTAAAAATCAAAATGATGAGAGAATACAATGCTCATTCATCAAAGATGACCCTAAAGCGTTCATAAATCATATAAGTGCCTTATACTATTTATGGTTCAATATCACGAGTTTTCGAATGATAGCAGAATGCCATTAAAGTTTAATGCTATACATTATGACAAAAAATAACTGTGCTTTAATTTTGTATTGGCTAGCTGTGTTCGATAATTTACCATGTTAATTTGTGTCACGAAATTTCTCCGGTAGGTATTTCGTATTCGAAGTTGTAAAATTGACTTATAATATTTATTGGCGGATCATTTAGCATTTCGTCAAGGTTTGAAAAATCTCTGGTACATAAAGTACACTATCAGAAGAATATTTTCTTTTGTTAAATTTGAACTTTTAGAAGGTTATTATATGTATGTGAAAGCGCCCACTGCACTGAAAATTTAGCAAAAATTCACAACAAATTAACACATTTCAACTATAATACAGTGCTAATTAATTAATGCATTGCCAAAGGCGATCTATCATTGGTTTTTGGAAAGTTATTTAGGCGATAAAAATCCGATCATTATTTTAGTCTTAAATCTCGCTATTAATTCACCGGTTTATGTATTTATTTATAACTTTCTTCAACTATCAATATAAACAATAAAAATGTAAATATTTATTTAAAGTATTTAAATGAAGTTCGAATATATAGGCGAGAGACGTCACACAATGTATAAGACGTTCACAAAGATTTCAAGTAATTTATTTAATTGTTTTTTATGAGAATGATTTATTAAATTTGCATTAAATTTGTTTTTGTTATTGAAAGTTGATTTGTCAAGGTTAGCACTTTGTATTATATAATAATAAAATTATTTAGAGTTAATATATTCAGACTTAACACTTTTATTTTCATGCAAACTATTTTTTTATTTTATTTTAAGAAACGTTGGTCTGGGAATGATCTTTATCCAGTTTAACAAGATACTAACCACTTGTTACGAGCTACAACAATTTTAGTTTTTGTAATTTAATATCTGAAATTAATATTAAGATCGTTTAGTGTGACCTCACGTATGCAGGTACATATATTCACATTCCGCATAATTTTGTATAAGGTGTATAACGTGATACGCATTTTATTCAATTACTGTATACTGTACTAAATTTTATTTTTTGTTATCGGTAAGGCATTAACGACCAATTTTTAAAATATTATTACATTAACCAACTTGGCTTTCTATTGTTCACAAAGGGCGCACGTGCTTTGTGATTATAACCATCACATATTGTGATTCTATTCAACACATTCTAGAATTACATGTTAATTGTTTTTTAACCATTATACAGTAGGTTTCCGTTACAAGTCCGCCAAAATAGTTCCGCGATGATTTCATTCCAAATTTCCTCACCAACACAATTAAGCTTAATGATCTCCAAAGAAAAGTATGTATGCCAAATAGATTAACTTTAAAAGTTTAACAGACCTTAATTTAATAAAAAGGTTCGCTTTCATTCATTAATAACTGACCTTCAAAAATTTTGTATTCAAATTGACCGGTGAATAAATTAAAAATGCAATTCCGGTCTATTGATGGAATGGTTATTATACATATATATAGGGAGAAATCGTTAAACTTATTTTATTTAAAAAATTTATTTCCTCATCTTATAACAATACAAATTAACACAACGATTCCTTGTGTACATATATGCATACATATTATAATTCGAAACGTCATTGAAATTTGATTACTCATAGATGTATTGCATTATGTGAATTTTCTTAAACATCTCTCATTAGTTTCTTATAATAAATAAAATCAACAAGGAAGAACTTAGTAATTTACATATTACAAATTTCGTAATAACAATTGAACTGAATGGAGGTGATCGAAACGTGTGGCTAAAAACATACAAATTTACCGGTAGTAAACGCAGTTTCGAATACCTGCCATCGTACATCGCCACAATTAATTAACGCTAAATTGCTTGTATGTTTGTACAAATTAATACTTTACGGTTTGTTAAAATCAAATAAAACGCATATATATATGCACATATTCATTTCTATAATACGACATGCATTATAAACATTTTTAATTCAATTTAAGAATTATTAACTTTCATTTCAAATATTTGTACACTGCAGACACAAAAGAAAAGTAAAATAGAAATTTTTATTTTTATAACAATTGAATATTTTATTTTAACATATTTTGGAAAAATAAAATTTTATTGTATAGGATAGAGGCTGGAGTAGCATGAGACTTTATAGATAAAGAATTAATGTTGACATAATTTTGTGTAAATAACAGCGTGGTGAAATGGTAACTCAAAGTTGCGATACATTGGATCCCAAATAAAATTGGATTGTTTGTCTGTTATTAGATATCTATATTAATCCTGAGTAACGTAGTACATAGACTATGTAACAATAAGATGAGTATTTAATGTAAAGAGAATTGCTTACTACTTTGTCTTCGCAATAGTAGAGGCAAAAGATTGGAGAAATTTAAGACTCTAAACAGGAAATTAGTGTGGCTGATGACCAAAAACCCATCCCCTAGGAAACCTGTACAGAAAGTATCAATGAATGTTCCTGAGTATATGAAATATTTATCCTCAGTGGAATTCACATAAGCGGAAGTAAATCTACTGAATAAAGGCTTGAATTTTTGTGTACAACTCAAGTTTACGCCGATGGAGGACATAGTAGCAAATTTAGAAGTAGCAGTGGAAAAAGTAAGCAGAGATGAAAAGTGCGTAGCCAGAGCAGTGTCCAAAGAAATAATCAAAAATTCACACATTACGAGAGTGACGTCATAAAACCGAGTCTATCATTCAATTGTAAAACCTCTGAGAGAAAAGGATATTTATTACATGAAAGCTGACAAAGGAAATGCTGTAGTAATTTTAAACAAAGCGGAATATGACGACAGGGTACAATTGATGATTGACGAAATTGTTAGTTCTAACTCTTTAAAAGAACTGGTCAAGAAAGCTAGGAAGGCCAGATCACGTATAGCAACAAAATTTGGCGCAACAAAGTTATATGCACTACCAAAGATATACAAGTCCGGTAACCAAATGAGACCTATCGTGTCTAATAATAATGCGAAATGGGAAAAGATTTCAAAATGGCTAGTCGAGCAATTTTCCAAACTAGGCCCTCTCCCAAGACGGAACATTAAAAATGCCTATGAGCTGACAGACAAATTACAAAAGGAACGAATGCAACAACATGAAATTATGGTATCATTCGATGTCACAGCTCTTTATCTGGGTATCCCGATTGACGAGACCTTATATTTATTTTATCGGAATGGCCGGATAATCAACAAATAGACCAAGAATCTGTAGAGTTATGTTGCGAGCTAACAAGATCATGTATGAAAGAAAGCTATTTTCAGTTCAGGGGGAAAACATACAAACAAACATTTGGAACATCAATGAGAAACTCCCTGTCTCCCCTTTATAACGAATTTTTTTATGGGTAACCTTGAGAAAAAAATGCAGATACATTATTACAACATTATTACAATTTTTCCAAGAATCTGGTCCAGAGATGATGTGTTGCTGTTATTGGAAAAAACCAAACACGTCGACTGCTCAAATTCCTCAACATGTCCATCGATAAAGTTTACGTCAGAAAGCGAAGACAACAATCAGCTACCATTCTTGAATATTATCATCAAAAAATAAAAAAATAAATTTTGCTTCAGCATATATTGCAAAAAAACCGCAACGTACAGATATATTACCAATGAGTCGTATCATCCGGTTCAACATAAGCGATCATCTTTCAACAGCATGATACACCGGCTGATCCATATTCCCCAAAACCTGGAAGATTATAAGGCTGAACTACAAAAAATAAAATAAATTGTCATAGTAATCGGCTACTCAACGAAAATTGTGGACCAAATAACTCGGTCCAGTTTGAGGAAAAAGACTTTAGCTGATGCAACAGCTATCATCAAAATTAAAGCATGAGTGGAAAAATTTCAATGTTGATCCAGTGGAAAGTAGCGAATCGAAATTAGGGCAACTATTAGGCTCTACAAAAGACAAAATCAAAAATGTAGATAAATCTGGAATTTACAACATAAAGTGCAATGATTGTAATAAAATTTAAATATTCAAAATATATTCTCCGAAAGATGCAAAGAGCATCTGGCCTGTATTAAATCAAACAACAGTGAAAAATCATCGGTGGGCAAACATATACTAGAATCCGGTCATAACATTGATTTGTCTAGCCTAAGTCTAATGAAAAAAATGAGAGGCAATAGGTTACTAGATCCATTAGAATGCTGGTATATCCGAAAAAGTAAAACAAGAATTATAAATTCGGATTTGGGCCCCAAAACGAGTTGTCTTTTTGAGTTGTAAATATGCACAATATCTACACAATACACATGAACAACAGTATCACCAGAAGTTTTTATCTACACAGGAAAATTCACAGCATTTCCACAATATGAAAAACAGATTTCTTTTCTTTTTGAAAATTTTCTTTGTCAATTTGTTAATTCAAAACTGTTTTCTAATGTAAACGTAAACATTGAATTTTATTAAATGGCAACCTGTCATTGGGTTACCTAATATATATTCTCATTGAGGCATATTTTTCATTGAAGTTTCCTAGTTCACTGTTTATTGTTATTGTGTTATTGTGGCATTTATTTATACATATATGTAATCATATGGCGTCGAACGTTTGTATGACGTGTGCTGTTCCTGGTGTGGCTGAGAACATGTTAGTGTGCAGTGGCTTACGTAAAAAAGTTGCTCACTATAAATGTGTCGGATTGAGAAAAAAACGTTTTCGATGTAATTTGCGGCTCCGACAGTATTTTATAGTTTTATAATAATTGTAAAGACATTTACAGTGAACAAGTGAAAATTTTAAGTGAAATGATGGGTTCTTTAAAAAAGTAGGAACCTCAATAAAAAAAATCAAGGATTAATAAACCAGCGCAATCTCACATGGTTCAGATTCGATTGTTATATGTCTGTTGCCGATCAAACTCGAACAGATTGTGCTAATATGGTGAATCAAGAAATCTGTATTAAATCTGGGGATAAATTAGTTGTATCTACTGCACCTTCGGTCTTACAAAATCATTCATCCAAGCAAAATCATTTGAGGTGACCTCATCCACAATATGTTTCAGTGTTGCTGTACCAGCAGTTGAAACGAAGCATACTCAGCAACTGGACAGAAAATCGTTTTGTGGTGCCAGACAGTTCACCAAAAATTTTGGGGTAAAGGTCATTGAACCGGCAGTATGGTTACACCTTTCCAAATTTGATCCTCATACCAGTGAAAATGATATATCAATTATGGCTAAAATATGCTTGGAGATTGAGGACTGCAAAATATTTAAGCTTACATATTTCCAAACAACGCAACATTGAATCGTTGGAGTTTGTTTGCTACAATTTGGGCATAAAAGCTGATTTACGGGTAAAGGCGCTTAATCCAAATACTTGGCCGACTGGGGTACACATTTGGGAATTTAGTAATAAACATTGTCGGACAACATTGCCTCCACGAATGAAGTTTCGGGCAACCGCTGCAGCCAACAGTACAACACGTTAAATTATAATTTATATTGTAGTAAATTTGTTCCGGGTGATAATCTGCCGGTAAATGTAAATTGTTCTATAAAATTTGGCCATTTAAATGTCCGTAGTTTAGTTAAACATTTTAATTTTTAATGAAATTACTATTATGTTAGAGTTAAACAAATTTGATGCTTGCTTTAACTGAAACTCTTCTTAACAGTAAGATTACAAACAAGTCGCTCCTAATCAATAATTATAAACTAATACGTAGGTTGAAGTTTTGGCATTTGAACTTGTCGGGCGATTTGGTAAAATTCTTATTTTAGTTATTCATAACCACCTCCTGCTTTAATTTACAAACAATTTTTTCAGAATATTTGTCACAGTATGAAAAAAATATTTGTTGTGGTGATTTTAACTTTAATATATTGATTAGCAATAAACTATTATTTGCCTTATCAACCGACTAGATTGGATAGCAGCCTATTGGATTTGATAATTTTGTATGAGGCTGATAAGCATAATATTATTTCTTTTGGGCAGCTTGCTGTTCCTGCTATTTCTGTTCATGACTCTAGAGATAAAATTTGTTATACTGTTGTTCCTGATTATAAAGCAATCAATCATGAGTATTTTATAAGTCGTTGTCTTTATTTTTATTCTGATGTGAATTTATTTACTTGAAGGATTCAATTTAAATTTCTTAGAATTAGATACTATTTGTGTGCCTCGGAAAACAAGTATAAATAAATATCCCAATGCTCCATAGTTAAATGCACATATTTTGAGTTTAATGGAAAGTAGAGATTTGGCTTACAAAAGATATAAAAGATTTGGATTAGTGCTCGATTTTGAATCATTTAAATATTTTAGAAATAAAATCAACAAATGCATCAATCAAGCTAAAAATATATTTTATTTTGGGAATTTGCACAATCCTAAAGGTATAAACAGAACAAGAGCAACGACGACAAGCGATGACGCCTGTCAAATTAAAATACACAGAAACCATACGATGCTAACAGAACCAATGTCGCTGCCGACGACGACAATATCGCCGAACTTTTTTTAGAATCTATTTCTAATTTTGTCGCCAGCGTTGTAATGTTACCAACTGATTTTTGGGTCATTACGTTGGTAGTTGCAAATTTTTGGTTGTCAATTTTTCATATCCTAAAAGTTTTCGCTCCCTTAATAACAAACAACGTAAATTCATTCGCCAAATTTAATTTAAATTATTATTTTTTAATTCATTAAACATAAAATCGTCTGAAAAAAAAATTAATTGAGCTAGTGAGATGATATTTAAGGTTATGTTGTTTATTATGTATTTAATTTTGTCGTCGGTCGCTGACGCTCTTGTTGTATTTACTATAGCGACATCGCCGGTCGCTTCTCGCTTGTAGTTATCGCTCTTGTTCTGTTTATACCTTTAGACAACGTGGAGTAATAAAAAACTAGTTATTGTATGTAAGTCTCCTTCATTGACTTTTCTGCTGTTGAAATTTTGGTAGGGATAAGTAAACTTAACGAATCCTTAGGTGTTTTGTCTTTACACCAAAAATTGACACCATCGGATCTCCGATCGGATGAGCCATTCTCTCGCTACACTGGTTCAAACATTTAAATCGGTCGAAATCAGAGGTTCGCGGCGCTGGTTCCTTTGCCGCCTGATGACGTCATTGCGATAATATTATGCGTGACACATAAAGCCAAAGGACCAATCTAAGCAATTATATCTTTAAATTAAAGATAATGCTTATAGTTGATGAGTAATTGCTTATGACCAAGGGCTAAACTTCGGCTCAATTTTCTAAACATGCGGTGTAAAACGATATCACGTCAAAAGGATTTGATTTCTAATATTGGTGATATTCGCCCGTTTAGTATTTTGCCTGTCCTATCCAAGGTCCTAGAAAAAATTATACAAATTCAAATTCTTGAGCACCTCAATAGCTTTGATTATATATGCGAATTCCAATCTGGATATAATTCATTTGCAATTTTAGTCCTATTAGACTTTTCTAAAGCGTTTGATTGTGTGAATCAAATCCTTTTGCTTCAAAAGTTAAATTTTGACAATTTTGAAATTAGTAATCAATTACGACTTAGCTGGTTATGGTTCATGATTCATCAAATGGTAGTAAGCTCAAAATCTAGGTATATGATATTTAATATTAGATTTAAGGATGATGTTAGTCTGAATGTCGTATACCATTCACCTCTTCACAATATAACTTACTGCTGTAATTGCATAACTATAGATAAAGTCTGCAGTTGTAAATGTTTTGGATTATTGTTTGATTTAAAAAATGAATTTTAAAGCAAATGCGTTGATTACGTAAAGCTAAAATTGTTTCGTGCCTTAAGAAAATTTTATTTAATTCATTGTATGTATGATTCTTCGTTCATGAAGTGTTTCTATTATTCTATGGTTGATTCGCACCCACTTACAATATTGAATTTCATATTGGGGTGATATCTATAGACGGAAATATATCTAAACTTGAAGCCCAAAAACAATTTATAAGAATTATGTGTTTCGCAGGCAAAACAGTACCTTCGTATCCTTTATTTGCTACAAATAAGAAACTTCCTTTAATTGTAAGGCACCTCGAACTTTTAAGGTACATCGATATTTTAATTTAGCAGTTAAGTATAATTTGCGTAAACGTAACAAAAATCATGTACCATCGCCAATTGTAATAATCACTAATGAATTGATTTTTCCCAGTAATAAGGTAGGTTCACCTTCGGGCTTTCCGGACTGGAATGTAATCTCCCTTTTAATTGTAGTATGAACGGGGTTCTCATAAACTACGATTATCAGCATACGATGGCTATAATATTTTTGGAATGTTTATTAACCCATTTGATCCCACACCAATAACAAATTATGTACAATATTTGTGCTTCAAATATTTTATAACACTCAAAATCCTTTCTCGAAATGGATTTTTTTTTTAAATATGATAACCACACTCAAAACCATATATAACGGTAAAATACAAATCGAAACTTGACATAAAATACCGCAGTAGTGGCGTCGTAAAGTTAGTAATTTTTCTGTACCCGTATAGGTACAATGGGATCAAATGGGTTAATATGAATTAGTCCATCCCCAAGTGACTTTAATAATTTTAAGTTTGTCCAAATCGTAGTAAAGGAAATTCGGAACAAATGAATGGACGACCGAAGGCAGCCATAAAAGCAGCGTTGCCTAGCGGAATCGAAAGTAGTGTCATTTAGGGGTATTGATTGAAATTAATTAATTTTCCTTCGTTTTAGGACTGAAAATTTCCGAAATTTATATTTGTGTGATAAGCACAAATTCGTTCAATGGCTTTACCAATTGAAAACTTTTTTTAGTTTCTGCTGAAAATCAGGTTTCATTCGTGTATTATTTACAGCCTTTCAGGCACATTTTGAAAAAGATTTTTTTTCCATTTTTTCGATTCCTTGACTAAGTAGCACAAATTCGGATCAAACTACGGTAGGAGTATAATTTCATTAATAGGAAGCATACAGAATTCGCTATATATATATGAATGACGAATTGTGCATCGTAGCCCATTATTAAACTCGAAAGTGTCACTGCTGCAGTTATATCCACGTTCGATAATTTTTGTTAGGATATATTAAAAAGCCATGGTACGTAGGCCAATATTGGAGTAACGAAAATCATCAAGTGAAATTATTTAAATTAGTTCCCTATAATATTGAAGCTACCCCGAATATTATTACAAACGATTAAAAACGCTGTACTAAGTAAAACTCCAACCAAATATTTTTTGCCAATTAGCTACAGAGTAAGTGGGAATCAGTATCAGCAGTAACCCTGATTTAATGAATATTTAAGTACAAATATTTACTATGAGAAAAAATTTAAATTTACATTTCAAATCATAGAATCAATAAATTTAACCACATTAATTATCAAGTGAATTCATTAAAAAAAAATATTTCATTGAACTGCATTGTATATGGTAAATAATAAAAAATTCTTTGGTGCCTACATTCGCACAGCCAATCCTACTGTAAAAATGGTTTCAAATTTACATTCAGATTGGTAGCATGCGCGCGTAGGTTTTATGTTAATATCTGTGCATTTAAACTATACAAAAATCTTTCAAATCAAATTTTGTGTGTGTTTAGTTTATCTATAAAATAGACAAATAGTTTACAACATACCGCAACCATCAAAATCATTCAACCAACTTTGTTTGTTAAATTTATATCGAGCAACGCCTGTTCCGGGTTGAATGAAGAATTTATGCATTTAACGATAACCATAAAATTGAATAAATTAAATTCTTTTATTTAACATTTTGCCAAAACAATTTCAAAAACCGTTCCAACTGTGTTATTTTGAAAGACGTGCTTTCAATAATTTTTTTTTTATACCGCCCGAGTTAGCTACTAGTTGTGTTAACCTACATATTTGTCAATTTATGTAATATAGATACGAGTTGTAATTTTTAAAATTATGTAAAGATTAAACAACGCTTATTTTACGAAACACAGTAAGTCATTCGAACTGTGATTGGGTTAGTAAAAGGATAGCCAACATTAATGGAACCAAAAAGGTATTTTAAAAACGTGGAAATCGATTATTAATCATCCCTTAGATCCTGTAATAATAAAACTCATCGAGCTTTTTAAAATATGTGATTATGAAAAATTGATTGTTGCAATATTAAAACCACACAATACGATCGATTACTGTACTTTTAAATGCCGTTCTTTAGTTTGTTTTTTTTGTTTAAATTCTTATGTTTATAGCTTTAAGAATTTTTTTCATGGTTTACGATTACAATGACAACAACAACAACAAAATATTTTGCCTTGTTTATGATTTTATAATGACATATAAATTATTTATAACAAACGGTTTTATGCCCCATAATGTTTCATCCTAAAAAACAACTTTACGAACAAGATGTTATGTTTTTTAATAGTTTTATTCGGTGATTAAAAATTTAAACCCGCACTGCAATTTAAATATTTCTATTAGTATTCAAGCTTTTGATTTTGTTTTAGAATTTAGTAATAGTAACCAATAAACATGTGTGTGTAAACTTTTGGGAAGCGAATGTTTGCCGCTTGCGTTAAAGTTTAAGAATCTTTAGTAAATCGGCACCAATTTCATATTTAGCTAATTAACCGAATTTCATCTTCTCTAACCTCAATTCATACTATTACCTGATATTGTAAATATATAGACTTACTCAAGCTAAGCTTAATACATATTTGAAAATAGAAAGTGTTAAATGTGTTCTTTAGAAGGTGTTCCCACGATCCGTGACTGTTCAAACAAAAATTTCTCGATTACATTATAAATGATGACTTATTGACATTTTGGTTCTCTCTTATATGATGGAAGTAAAAAAGCATCGAAATTCGAATGTTAGAGATAGGGAACGGATCTAACAACGATACACATAATACATACATGATGTCAATTCACAATTACGTATCTAAAAACGTTTAAAATTGGTCATATATAGTAGGACCAATGTCGATCAAAGCGACCAATAGTAAAACTAGATTGCGCGTAATAAGGTATTACTTTTGGTCATTTTCATCGACATCACATTGGTCATGTACGACCAATTTTATACGTTTTTAGATACGTAATTGTGAATTGACATAAACGATATGTAAACAAAACCAGGGGACGAAAACGGGCTTCAGTAATCGAGAATGTAACAGTCAGATAAAATAGTTTTAACCGACTGTTTGAACTGATATTGTTTTCATTTTAGATTGGAAGCTGTACAGTAAGAAAATTTAAAGATCGTTTAACATATTCTCATTTTGTTGTTTCTTGAAAATTAGGGGCGATAATTAAGATGGCTTTCATTGTTTTGGGAAAGTTGTGTAACGCAACGTTGTTTTCCCGGATATGTGCTTAATATCTAAAATGTATTGAGAGATTAAATCAAGAACAGGATTTTGTCTCAGTGAAGTCAAAGGTTTATATGATCCAGTAGTATACACTTGTAACCTTCTTTGTACAAAATTTGATGCAAGAATTGCTTCTTATTCATATGGCCGACTATATGGATCGGCCATCTGATAATTTCTATACCTAGTACATACTAAGGACATTCGAAAAAAAAACCACTTGACTTTGGAATTTTTGATTTTTGTTGAACAAATTTTGTCAATTCCCCCACATGTTTTACGAGACAAAACTCAGCTAAACGTCTACTATTCCCGTTTACTCAAACTACTACATTTTTTGTTATTAATACCAACAATTTTACTTTGGTGACAATCATATTTTCTAAAAATCGAAGCTTGACTTGTTTTGAGTTGAGTTGATGAATGCATTTAGTTTTTCGGGCCGCGTTAATTTGAGGAATAAGTTGGGCGTTTAGTTGAGCGATGAGTTATTGTCGAATAGAGTGATGGGTTCAGTTGAAATGTATTTAGGGATTGAATCGGGGATGAGAATTGTGAGATTAGATTAATTTGAATTCAAATACTCATGTAATTTTTGAACCGTGTCAATTTAGGGTTTGAGTTGAACATTGAGTTTGTAGTTGAGTAGAGAGTTGAGTTGGAGTGGGTTGTGTTACAGTTAAGTTTAGGGTTTGGTGGAGAGTTGAGTTAAGATCGAGTGAGGGATTAACAATGTTTGAGTTGGATTTAAGTGAGGGGTTCGGTTGGAGACTAATTTAGGGTCGACTCCTGTGTTTAATTGGACGTTAGATTGAGTTGATTAGAATTTAGTTCATATACGCATGTAATTCTTCGAGTTGATTTCGGCGTTGAGTTGGTCGTCGTTGGGGTAGGGTGAGAGGTTAGATTGGGAAATTATTTGGGAGTGGATTAAGTTAGGTGTTGAACTTAGGGTTAGTTTAGGGGTTGATTTAAAGTTGATTTGAGGTTGAACTAGGGTTTGAGTTGAGGGTTGGGTTGGTGGTGAAATTGATGGTTGGGTTGCGATGGAGGTTGAGTTGGAGGTTCAGCTGAAGATTGAGGTTTAGTTAGGTATTGATTTCGGAATTGAGTTAATTTTCAGGACCGAAACTCTGATCAGCCCTGTTTATTTTATTTTATTAAAATTACAAAAAATAATTAAGTCTTTTACAACAAATTTAGAGGAAACTCACTAAAGTGAGGAAATGAACGAAGTCTGAAACGGTTGAAATGAAAATGTTAAAAGGATTATTGGAAACTCCCGAAAACAATGTAAAAGCTGTTCGATTAGAAATAAAGCGAAGGTAAAGTGATGAGAACTTCAGTCTTCCAGTAATTTTAACTAAAGAGTCTTGTGACTTCCTATGTAGGCGTAGGCCAGTTGAATAAAAAGGCTTTCAGCAAAGCTTGTTTTTGGGTAATAACTATTTGGCAAACACTAGATTCGCGACTGAATCAAATTTCTGACATGTGATGTAAGGTACTTCCTTAATCTTATGTCTCATAAGATAGCATTTATTAGGGCATCCAAAACCGGTTAAGGTTAACCGATTAACCGGTTAAATTTTATAATCGGCGTTACGATTAATCGACTTACATACAACTAATCGGTTAACCGTGCAAAAAATTTAAAATTTATAAAAAAGAACATTGGAATACACAAACTAATTTTCATCCACTGCACTTTAATTTTACAAATATTCTGATTGGAATCCATCTCCATCTGACATTCTGACCTAAAACAAATTACAATTAACAGTAAAATTTTAAATATCGGGTGCGGCTTCCATTATTTTTTTCTGAAAATAATAAAAATTGAAGTTTTAGCTAGTGGAGAAAGATTTAAAAGTTAATAAGAAGAATATTCCATGCGCGGTGGATATTTAGTTTTCGACATTGTTTGCAAGTAGGGCTTCCAAAATTACCGTTTTTGTCAATACCGGTAATACCGAAATTATTTTCTCACGTTATCGGTATTACCGGTAATACCGGTATTACAGAAAAAAAAGGAATTAATACAGCTATTAACAACTTTTCGAATCTTATCGATTATTATATTGAAACTGGGATCAAATAAGTTGTAGTTCTGAAATGGAACTTCATTTATAATTTCGATACCATCATCATCAACGTTCCCAACGTTTGGATCAGACTGATCTGTATATAATATCGTTTCTTTTCGATAAAGAATCTTCAATACTGCCAATTGCATTCTATGAGCTAGGCATAGCTGATGAATAATAGGCAAATAGGAACCGAATTTTTCGCATAAACGATGCGCAATCTGTTGTAATGCCGACAAAGGCTTCACTGTATACATAAGTTAAACGTCGTTAGTATAGTTTATAAGAACGTCATTAGTTTAGTTTGTAAGACCTCCATACATTTTTCGGCTTCCAAAATTTCTTATTTGCATGACCGTTAATATTGCGGCACACCGCACACGTTTTTACGAATTTTGCAGAAAAAATGAATTTTACTATGTTTTCTATTTTAAATTATGGAAAATTAATTTTTATAGTAAAATTTTTTTAGTTTCATTTTGGATTTTATTTAATGTGAAAAATTTTGCTGTTGGAAAATATTTTTTTTTTTTTTGAAATTTCGGTAATACCGGTAGAACTTTAGTTCAATACCGGTAATCCCGAAATGAGATTTCACTGCCATTACCGGTGTTACCGGTAATACCGTTACCGGTATTGGAAGCCCTATTTGCAAGGTATTTATTACATTTAACCATATAAAATTTGTTTGTAATTTACATTAATTTTATTGGATTTTAGTACCATTAAATATGTCGACAAATTTATCTGATGTTTGGGAACACTTTACTAAACATTTAAAGGAAAAAGCAAAATGCAATAAATGTGGCAGCTTGATTGCATGCAAAGGATCCTCCACAAGTTCCATGATTTACCATTACGGACACTGTTGTTGAGAAACCTGAGTCTATTTCGAAAGGAAATTCCGGTAAATCAAATCTGTTGAATTATTTCAAGCGAGATTCATTAGATTATGTCCTGGCGAAATGTGCCGCGTTAGATGGATTGTCTGTCTGTCAAATGAAAGGGTATGAAATTCCAAAAAGGGTAAGCTCTATTCAAAAACACATCATGTCGTTCTACGAAACTAAGAAGGCGGAGCTTAAACAAAGTATGTATATACAAACAAGTTAAATCCGGACAAAAGTTTAGCATTAGTGTAGATGAATGGTGTGACTTTAAATTGATGAAATATTATTTAATGTGACGTTGCACAGTAACATTAACAACTACGAATTGGTGTTTGTGAAAATTAAGGGTTCCATCAATGCTGAAATATTAAAGAATTTAGTAGCGAGCAACATTAGAGAATTTGATTTAAGTTTTGTTAGTCGGGTTAACTCACGATGGAGCTGCTATAATGGTAAAATATGGGAATGATATTGGCTCTGAAAGTCAATTATGCCAAAATCATAGAATACACTTGGCAATAAAAGATTTATTCTATAAAAAATTAAATAAACAATCATAGTCAAATAATTGCGTTCTTGAGCTAGCAGCAGATGATAATTTGATAAATGATGTGACGAAAATATACATGAAGAAGAGTATCCGGAGAATAATAGAAATAGTTTTGTTGATCAGAAAAATGACAATTTTAATTTTGAAATAGACTCTGACTCTGATGAAGAGCTATCGTTTCATATTCATAACAGTAGATCGGTCTATCTTTAATCAAAAAATTTAAATATTCTTCCATAAAAAATGACATTCTGCAAAATTATGTGATCCTCCAAGAAAAAAGAAAATTGAAACTTTTTTTGGATTGTCCTACTCGGTGGAACTTACCCGTCCCGACGTTGGAACGATTTATCTTGCTAAAAGATTGCATAAAAAATCTCTGGCCGAAAACCAGCGCTAACTGAAGATAATTGGCAAGTTGCAGAAGAATTTACAAGTATTGAAGATTACGCGGTATAAACACTAGCTTGGCTTTGGAGCTGTTGGATAAATTGAAAATAGGCTGTACCAAAGGCGTAATAAGTTATTAATTACCTTCGCCATTTACTTTCAAATGGGAAAGCTCCCAAAATCGGATGAGAACTTCGAATTTGCAACAAAACAGCAAATCATCACATATGCTCAAAATTTAATTAGACGATTGAAAATTTCAAAAGAAGGCTCATTTAATAAGCAAATTTAGAGACAAAAATAAGATCTTGTTTAGCATTCAATACACTTAATGCATTGGTTTTCTTAAAATATTATTTTTTACAAAATAAATAAAGCTGATTTGATGCTTTATTATTATATATGTAAAATATGAAATTATTAAATAATTTAAAAAAACTTATTTACCTGAAATCTTAATTAAAAATGTGATGGTTTAATTTATTTGATGAACAAAAAATTAAAAAACTATCACATGGTCGCGAAAATAATGACGCCTGTTCGAACATAAATAAAACAGTTAATTATGATTTAAAAAAAAGCATATTTATCTCATTGTTTGTATACAGATTCAACTTTAAAAAAAAATACATTTTATAATTCTAATGTGAACTCCGGTAAAACTCCCGCACTTTTTTCGAAACTCTCCGCATTAAAGTCTGCACACAACTTTCAGTCATTTGTTTTTGGGTCGACATCCACATTTTGGAGAATTCTTCTATAGTTCTAGTCATTTTACCTTTCTTCCGTAAAAATCCTTTTATTTTGGCCCAATATGTTTCAATTGGGCGAAGTTGTGGACAATTTGGTGGGTTGTGACTTTTAGGTACGACTCGAATATTGTAACTTTCATAAAAGTACATCGCCTTACCAGAATAGTGTATTGTAGCCAAGTCTGGCCAAAACAGCACTGGTCCTTCGTGCTTTCGAATGAAAGGAAGAATTCTTACTTTCAGGCAATTTGCAGTGTAAGAATCCCCATTCATTGTACCCTGTGTAAAGTATGGCCGGGTCCTTTTTCCACAAGTACAGATTCCTTGCCAAACCATGACTTTCTTTGAGAATTTTTCGACGCCAATTGTACATTTTTTTCATCGATGCTCCGCCCTTTCATCTTAGTGTAATACTGAGGGCCAGAAATTTGTTTTGTATCAAGCTTCATATAGCTTTCATCATCCATTAATATGCATCCTTGAAAATTTGTTAGACACTCATTATATAACTTTCTGGCCCTTATTTTTGCTGTTTTTTGTTGTTTCTCGTCATGAAGAGGTATTTTTTTCTTCTTTCTGGTTTCTAGATTTCGATTTTTTTTTATTTTTATAACCGTACTTTTACAAACACCAACTTTTTTGCAACTTCATTGGCCGATAGTGACGGATTATTCGTATAAAGACGAACAACTTTATTGGCAGCCATTTTGTTCATCACACCACTCGGACGACCAGATCTCGGTTTTTGATTAACGGTGCCTTCCTTACGAAATCTTTTCAAGCATCTTTGGACTGTTCTTATACTTGTATCACAAATTTTTGCAAGTTTTTTTGTGCTCAATGTGGAATCACTAGCGAATTGTACTAAAATTTTTTTGCGCACATCTTCACTTGTCGGTGTCATTTTGCTATCTAATGAATAACTACGATGCAACTTATAATGCGTTTAAAACAATAAATACGAGTATAAAAAACAAAACACAAAAGGAAAAGGACTACTATATCAAAAGTTACGGCAATACGAAAAGGCGACATTATTTTCACGACCATGTGATAAGTCTAAATGACCAAATATACATTTTATATATTTTTTTATTTTTATTAATTTTAATTTTTTTATGCATATGTCATTATTCAGAAACAACAAACAACTATCTTAATTAACCGATTATGGTTAACCGGTTAATTTAAAAAAAAGTTAGTCGATTAATCGGTTAATGAAAAAGTCGATTAATTGGATGCCCTAGCATTTATTATTTGTTAATGCGGTAAAACATTAAACGTCCTGTACTTTCCCCTAAACCAAGAAAAGGTTAATTCCCATTCGGGATTTTATTTTTGATTATAAATTTTACTCTAGGATATTTCTACGTTTTCGCCTGGATAACCGGATTCCGATGATTCGCGTATGTCTACCGCCGCTACGTCAGTAGCGGTTGTTAAATTCCTAAAATTATTTATTATAAAAATAATTATTACAATATAAATGTGGGAAATTTAATAGAAAGGAAATTTTTAATTTCTGTGTGTTCTATGCCCACACAAATAATACAAAGAGAAGTTTGTCTGTGTATTAAAATCAATGAGATTCTTTCGGCTTTTTATAGACAAAATAAATTAACAATAATGGTAATGTTGTGAATACCATTATTGCTAATATATTTTGGTAAAAGCCAAAAGAATCTTATTGATTCTAATACACAGAAATACTTCTCTTTCTACTATTTGTGTGGGCATAAAACACACATCAATGAGGGTTTTCCTTGAGTTTTTGATTTAGTGAATATAATTCGCTAGGCCAGTATATTCTTGCCTCATACTTAATATACATATGAAGTAAGAATTGTATTTTAAATTATATGATAAAACCTAGGTTAAGAATCTTAGCTAAGAAATAAGTAAATGTTAATATTAAGTCTCTGGAAATTAATTTAAAAAAAATTTGTACTTTTGTAGTTTGGTCGTAGTTACTTGAAGAGTAGATCGAACTTTTGTCCGTGGAACTTTTCAGTACGAAACCAAACTACCAAATAAAGAACTCAAGGAAGGTTCTCATTTTTTCAGGGTGGATACACTTTGTATGACTCTTGGGTTAAAGAATGGAGAGGGGGGAAGAATATGAATGGATGATTGGCATCTTCATTTTTTCTGATTAAAAAGTCGAAAAATGTTGTGGATACTATTATTGTTAATATATTTTGTCTATAAAGATTTACTATTCAGTTACATGCAGTATCTGTATGTATATCGCTTTCTTACTTCAAGTTGTTACTGACCTGCTGGATTCCCCATAAATTTTAGTAAGTGGTGCGTCAACGATTTAAACTTTGTAGTAACGATATAATAAAAATATCGACTTTCATTTTTTAATTTTATAAATAAATTATAATTTAAATACTTTAATTATTAATTAACATTTTCAATTTTTTGAGCAACTTGTACTTACGCTAACTAATCTTGAACTTGAAACACTACAATGTCGAAAAATTCACTAATCGTGGTTAACTCATCCCTTGAGGATGTCAGTTGTGTACTGGTAGACTAGGGATTAGTGAAGCGTGATTAGTGAATTTTTGAGATTAGCTGCAGTGTGTCAAGTTATTAGCTAATCGCTTTTTATTTCAAGATTAGTGGCTAAGCGCGACTAGTGAACTTATCCCTAAGTATATTGAAGTTTAGTGAAAGTACAAGTGGCGACATTTTATGTTAATGTTAGAATAAATAGAAATTAAACGAATTAATTAATTAATTTAAAATAAATAAAAAAATTGGTGTTTGTTAAAGTAAAATTGTAAATAAAATTTGCACTATTTTAATACTATTAAAATCAATCATTGATATTTTAAAAATACAAAATATTTGTGGTATAAATAAAAAAATGGAAAATTTTAATTAATAATTCAAGTTTTTTAATTGTAATTTATTTGCTTAGTTCCTCGACTAAGAGTGATGGCATTTGTATTAAAAACGATACCACATACTCCATGCCCACTATAGCCAAATCGTCGTCAGTCTATCCCATTAGATAAGTGGTAGGATTAGCTAATCGAGCTTAGCTATCGCGCTTATCTAATCCCTGGTCTGTCAATGGTATAAGATAGTTCAATTTCAAACTGGCGTTGATCGTTTCCATGGAAATGAGTTATGATGAGTTGAAATTATAACAGCCAGGAATTTTATATTGCGTTCTCAATTTTTTGTTGTTGTATTTAATTATTGTAATATTTTTTTATGGCGTTAATAATAAAAATCTTTAATATACATTGGCCCCGCTATTTTGGATTTCAACTCTACTCAATTCCACTAGCTTCGTTAAGTTTAAAATGACTTAACGAAAACCTAACTCCAACGAAAACTAACTCCAACTCAAGTCGGTTTGAACTTTGGGATCCCCCCTCTATATATCGACTAAAATAAAGTCGATGGACAAAATGTCGATTTTTTTAATGAAAATTTGTTTTTGTCGACTAGCCAAAATGTCGATTTAGGAAATGTTGAATTTAAAAAGTCAGCAAAAATATCGACTTTCAACTATTTTGCTTAAATATTTGGTTAGTCCTAGGTTTATAAACAATAATGAATATTAAAACAGTAATTGGCAACAAAGAGGGTGTTATAAGCTTGTAGTTGATGGGTTTATTTATAAAAATGAGAAAATTTCATATGAAGTTTACCACTGCCGTTGTGAATAGGCTAACATTTATAAGGCACCTGTTAGTACTAAATTGGAAAATTCAGAACACAAAATATGGAAGGATCCAACGGAGCCTTTTGTTTTCAAATTTGAAAAATATAAAACAAATCATGCCATTGAAACTGTGGCTAAAACTTCATTAAATAAGCCATCTCAAATTATTAATGAACCCGTTGCCCTTTGCAAAAAAAATTGCAGGGCTTATTTACCGAAAGCCGAAGCCCAGAAAAAGAAAATTTCAAGTGTAAGATCTGCTGCTATAGAGAACAAGAACCGACCAACCTAAAAGGAATTTAATTTTCTAAATGAAATTGATGAGCCATTCAATCAAAAAACGACTGTGCATCTGTATGTCCTAGTTCAAGCATTCCAAAAAACTGGCCTTTGTAAATTAAAAGCCAACTTATAAAAGGAAATATCTGGAAATTAAAGCAACACATTTCTTGTAATTACCATCGGACGGAACTATTCATCTACTTATCCCACTGAAACTTTTTAAAAGTCTATGGTAAGGTTTATATAGGATCTATACGTAATGCAACAACCAATATTTTTTTAACTGTGTATAGTGGATTGGATTTTCTTGATGTCTGTGTAAGCAAATGAAAATAAATATTTTTTGTACTTGTAGTTTCATTACAACATTTCTCATTAAACGGAAATGCCAAAAAAATGATTATGCACGTACAAAACGATTCATGCAGCTACCAAGTAAACCGCATACATATACCATACGTACTGTGGTCAAACGTTTCTTGAAAGATGAATAAATATGGAAAGTGTCAAAAATTTAAAATTTCACTTTATCATTTATTATTGTGTGATAAATAAGAAAATAATTTCAATTTCATCTGACGAAATTTTATTTTTTGAACGAATAAAAAAATCTATTTTTAATAATTACTTACCACAAAATTAATTTCTGTTTTATTACGAGTACATACATAAGCACAAAGCTATACATGAACGAAAAATGTTTCGCCATTTGAAATTAATTTATAATAAAAGTCAAATGTCACGAAATAAAATCAAGATTTAAAAAAATAAAAAATAAAAATGGTTGACAAAATATGTTAGCCTGCCAAAACACCACGTAAATAATACATATTTACCTATGTAATTTACAAGACAACAAACTAAAACGTCAAAAAAAGAAAAACAAACAAAAACTAAAAAGAGAAAGTGTTCCGAATCTTAAATTTAAAATTACAACCACCGCAGTGTAATTGGAGCTGCTACACTGTAATTTCCGATACACACAAATTTTATTTTGTGATAGAATAGCGTGGTTAATCTCTTAATTTATGTTTTGACTTTGTAATGTTTTATATATACGATTGCAAATTATGATTGTACATTGTACCTAATTAGGTGTTCGACTTCGAAATATTTTTATGAGCCACACTAATCACTTTAATCAGTGTTTTTTGAACACTTTTACTTAAAAAAACTTTAATATTAAGTAGATGGACTAATTAATTTCATTTCTGTTCATTTTAATTCTCATTTTTATTCATGTGAAAATTATTAAATTAGTGTTGTTGTAATTAATTAATGAAAAAATATTTTTCCGTTTCTTTTTAGAAAATATAAGACGCGATTTGATGATACAAATAAGAAATAAGGTAATACATGCTTGCTTATACATACATACAAACTGTTAACTATAGGTATTACACTTTTTGCTGTTACTGCTTGCTATTGTGGTTACTACACATTTCGTTAGAAAAGAGAAATTTTGTGTATTCGTCTTTATTTGACTTAATTATAATTAAGGTTCACTTTTATTCGTGTTGTATTGTTGGTTCACTTTTTATTTACATTTTTTACAAAATCTTGCATCTAGAGAAATTGAGAGTTATTGTTGATTTTTTTTTGATTTGGTGTGTAAGGAAGTCATCATATTAATTGGTTAAAATTGTTTTCAATGACCAACTTACTATTTTCATTTTTTTAAAGTTCATCATAAATAAAATTTATGTTAAAATAACAACCATTAAGATCGATTTCTAACCAATTTTTTATGATGTACCTACTCGTATGTTCAAAGTTATTGTTACCAAGTTAACTATCATATTTTTACAATAGCAGGTCAAAAATTTAATTATATATTTCAAATTTAATTCAATATGTATTAGAAATTTTGTAATTTATGTATGGAATCACGTTCGTTGAACAAAATAGATAAAATTTAATTTCTACAGGTAGTGATGGGCTAAATGGCTCTTTTTTGTTAAAAAAGCATACGAGTTAATAAGAAAAACAAAACAAAAAAGTCTACTTAGCATCAGGTCACAGTCGAATGGAATAATGGACAAAAATAATATGTGTTCTTGATTTGCTTATTTTAGACGTATTAAAATCGGTTAGAGGATCGTGAATACAACATTTATTACAAAGGAATTAGTAGCGAAAAGCAAATCAATTTATTTTGTGCAAGTGTGACGCGTTGCGTCGTATCAGTTAAAATGCGCCGATAGAACAAGTGTATCGTTTATTTTGTTCATGTGAGAGAGCGAGGAAATTAAGTAAATTCTCGAAACGTTATCAGAAAACCAAAAACAATACTTAGTTATTGAGTAACCATAGTCAGGACTCATCGATGGAAAAAATCAAAAAATATTTCAGCCCAAAGCTGTCTGATCTTGAAATTACTTGCAAGGTCAAGGTAATTTTTATAATACCTTTGTATGTCTTTTAACGGCATCTAATTGTATACAAAACGCAAATAAGCTTTGTCTGAAACATTTTTTCACCAAATTAGTACATATTGGAATGTGAAGTTTGGAATGTTCTTTGAGTGATAAACTGATAATAAAAATGGTTTATCATTTAAAATACTGTAGTTTGGATTTTAAGGGTTGTATCGATTTGGGCAAAGTGGTTTGGTATATTTATTGAAAGTAGAAAAACCATCCCGATTTCCAAAATTTCGGAAAAATCTTTGAACGATAATAATTTTTCTAATCATTCAAAGAATTTTCTGACATTGTAGAAATCTCAGAGATTTTCGATCATTTATGTGGAACGGTTTTTTAATAATCAAAATCACTTCGATTTAATAAAAACCACTTCGACTAGTTGGTGCGGCCCGTAGGAACCATGATACATTATACAGCATTTAATATTAAATTCCACTCAAATGTTCTGCTAAATAATTTTGTATTTTAATTTTCTTTTTTTGGTCTATACTGCTTTGAGCCAGCTACAGGTTTAATTTACCAAAAAATCGTTGACCACCTGACTATGATTTTTAAGCTGAGGCATTCGATTTGATTTCATTAAATAAATATGGAGTGAAATATTCATGATCTGACTTTAAGTTTTCACATTATATTGTCAGCACGGAATTTGGCTAACTTTTTCACCAGGGGCAGAAACACAGTTCGAAATTTATGCCGCAAACTACTGAAGATAATTTTCGAATATGCGGCTTTAAGCCCATTACGGTCGACATTGGGCCTGTTTAAACGATGTACACACTATGCATAATGTGAGTTCCTCGTTTTTTACCTCTTTGCCTTTAAACTCTGATGGAGTGGGGTATTAAATGAGAGGTAAGAAATGAAGAAGATACATCATAAGCAGGCCGATTAGTTCTGAATGCAGCTTTCAAGCGGAAAATTGTTTGATATTCCAACTAATCACAAACAAATTATCTAAAAACGAAACAATATAGAATCATCAGAACAAAAATAAGAAAATGAGATCTCGGCTGAAAGGTAGTAAAAATTAATATTTTCATAAAAATTTTATTAAATTTTTGACATTGACATGGAATTAAGAAAATTAACTAATTCAATTTTTAATAGGGAAACTTTTTTAATTAATATGTCAACGAGAACAGTATTTTCTTATTGAGAAAATTAATTTTAAAACTTTTCCCTAATAAGAAATGAAAGAATTTTATTTCGTTTTGATGAATTGATTTCATTTTCTTTCGTTCAAACTTCCGACAAATATTTAGTTGAGTTGTTTATTGGGATTCGTTCAGTTACTAGTAATGCCATCTCATTCTCTACCTAAGATTCATGTTGTCTTCAAAATTTGATATCGATTTCCCTTATAGTTATTACAAGTAACCTGGAAACAACACCTGGAATAATTTCAAGCTCATAAATTGTATAACAAAAGCAAAACAAATTCACAAAATATTACAAAACTTATGAACATTGTAACTAAATAATATTTTTCGTATTTTTATGTAAACAAAGCTATAGCCATTTGAGGTGCACTAGTAAAACTAAATAATTTTAGCAAATACTTTTTCTGCGTAAGCCCAGTAGCAGTGCAAATTAAATGAAGTTTTCACTATTGATGATTGGAGACGTGATTTTAGACAGTGGGTACGACAGTTTGTTTTATTTCCGATAGATTTGTTTTCTATGTATTTCTTATGGACAAGGTACTGAGTGAGAAACTTTATTTTATTTCCGATAGGTATCGCATTTTATACTTTTCCAATCGCAAATTGACAACTGGAGCATTACGGATTCCACGTAGCAGAACATTTTTTAACTGAGGCGAATACAGATTTTTTCGGTTTGATTGTGTGGTTTTACTTGTTTTAGATTTGTTTCCTTATAGTTTAGGTTGGTTTTAGTAAAGAATCTGGTTAGCTCTTGCATAGTTTAGACGTTAATTCGATTTTTGTCACATTTTTTTAAAATTTATGTGTCCAGTTCAATTTAAATTTTTACCGCGAGAAGGGTTTTCCCGACTTTTACAATTGTCAATAGTCTACAAATGAAATAAGGGGTGCGATTATTGATTTCCAATCGCCAATGTAAGCATTACGAGTTTCGAATTTTTCGAAATGTAAAACTTTACTGGCTCTCATAATTGCGACTTGTTGTTGTTTAACTTACATATAATGCTTACATAATCGCACCCAAGATAAATACGGCGCGAAAAATAGTCGGTCCATTTTCGTAAAATTTTGGTTCAGGAAACTTTAAGTTGCAATTTTATATTTAAAAATTTTAAAAAGGAATAAGTCAAATGTGATGAAATGTCAAAATTTCATTAAAATTCATGTTTAGTAGTGAATAATTTTTGATTTCGCTTCTGTCATTTTCATATGTAAATTTTCATTTCAGCTTTACCTATCACGTGTATACGAATTTAAGTCATATTATGGCTATTTTGGAGGTATTTTAAACTTGTTTGTTTATATCTTTGTAATCTTTTCTGGGGCACAAGGTACTCACAACTCTGAAGTTCGCTTATAACCTACTACCTTGCGCAATAATTAGCCAAATCGAGGACGTACGGCTGGCTTAACCCGTTTTTGCATAGACCACATCCACCTCATCCATTGCATTGCTTTATACCAGCCTATATAGTACTGACATGAAAGGTGAGTCGGCCCATAGATTCCGCACTCTCAAACAGGGGGTCATAGATGTGTTCATCGTCATCACCGATCGTAATCAGATGATGAAAAATCCCTTTTGCAACCCGCCCCTCCCTATAGGGATTCGAACCCGGTAGCTCCCGATCCAACCACCGCAGCTTTAACCACTGCGCGGTTTTGTCGGTATATTTTAAACTTGAAGAACAAGAAAAAATTTATTTTTATTAAAAACTTGAATAAAATCATGTTTTATCTGACACGTTGTATGTATTATGATTCAATTATATGGTAACTAAAAATCAGAGCCCACTTTGATGTATTTTTCAAAATGAAAGTGCAAACGCCTTTATTTGATTCTAATATTTCAGCAATGAATAAGCTACCTATGGGAAAAAAGCTTCTTAAAATTTATGACGTACATATGATTTCTGCTGTATAACCTAGAAGGCTGTGGTATAACAGAAAAACTGAAATAGGTCGTTTTTATCTAATCCGGAAACAGAGTTATCCACCGCCATCAGTTTAGTGCACTCATTAACGTTAAAATCAAAATAATTTTTTTTTAAATAAAAAATTTGAAATGTTGTCAGTGATATTTGTGAATACACACAACTGCAGCTAAATGTTTATAAATTAACTCGATAGTTATTTATTTAAAGCGGCTTATAATTTGGACAAAAAAAATGTAATAAATTGGTGTACAAACAGTAAACAGACATTTGTTCGCGATTTACGTTACTTTGATAAGAAATATTAAAAAAAAATCCAAAAAATTTTATAAATATTTATAAGCATGGCAAACGTAATTTATATGCACAGCACAATACACGGTTCTCAAAAATCGGTGTTTAAGAGTCTCTGTCATCTTAAATCGTTGGGAAAATATTTTCATGTCAACGGTATTTCTTAAAAATATTTATTTTGAAAACTAATTGATATCACTATATCATCTTATATTTGAACAGATCTTAACACGTATCAAACCATATGTTTAGCTTTACTGCAAACAACGTAATGATACAGTGAAATATGATAGTTTTTACTAACGATGTCGATTCAACGATCATGATTTGATCAAAATATATACGTACTCATGGCGATATTAAAACAAAAAAAAAATTATTTGTGAAGAAAACGATCGGAAGCTGATTGAAGGTATGATTAATAAATAAGAAGAAATTTGTTTGTAATTATAAATTTCATTGTGCATTTCATGAAATTTATAAAAAATCCCCTGCTGTTAGAATATGTACATATATACGAATAAATTATTTATGTGAAATGTCAAAAACCTTTGCACAGCTAAATTTGGGCAACACAAATCTTATATACTAATACATAAATATATTTAAACAATTATAGAATTCAAACAAATGTGGTATAATACATAATATTCCACGTACGAACAAATAACAGTAAAATTAATTACGACACCAAGAAATCGGCACAGAACTACATATAACTGAGAAGAAGACGGGTGTAGAATATACAATGGATGGAATACAAATAAAAATAAAAACTAGAATGGAAAATCATAGTTAAACTATATATATATAGTATACACAGAGTTCATTTGAAAAAATGTTAATTTCTTATAATTTATCACACATAAAAATGTTGTTTGTGTGTTCCTCTCGCCGCGATAAACCGAATCAATAATGGCGCTTATATACAAAATTATTATTTAGTGATGTCATCATTCAGTTTTTATATAGTCTATTCACAGATCAATTCTAATATTTTTGGATTAAGATAATCAAATATATACCTACACTTTTAACACATCTAACATAATCCAGTACCACAACAATTTATGTGCACATAACTAAATTTTATTATGTATACATATATACTTGTATATATATACACATAAAACTATTTCACTATACACTTTTATAAAAATTTAGACGAAAACTCTAAAAGAGACAGTGAAACCGCGAAATCAAATATCCACTCCTTAAAAAAATCACAGCTAAATTATTTTTTTTTGTTTAAAACTTTTTATTTTTATAAAAACACAAATTCCACCAATTTCCATAAATATAAAATAAAATTAAAAAAAAAAAAAAATTATTATAGTTATACTCGTAAATGTATTACACTAAATTTTCTTATTATTTCTTATATTTATAACTTACAAGTTATAAAATAAAAAACTAAAATACTATTGAGTTCAATCACCGTAAAGAATATCGTATTATTAAGTATTTTTATTTTATTATAATTCCACAACCATTTTGTTAAAAACTTTTTTTTTTTTTTTTGTTGTAAGAAATCAACAAACTTAAAGCACTTTTATTTCGTATTTATTTATAAATATTTATATATTTTTATAGTTAAGCACATATACAGATGTACTATACAGCAGCCGAGAAAACGAGTTAAGAGAATCTTTCTTTAATTTTTTATTTATATGTACGATCTGAATTATATGAAAGACTTTAACGAACTAAAAGCAAGAAACTTTATTTCACTTTTCTTCGCTCTTGAAATTTGTACAATTTTTTCGTGTTTTTTTTTTATTTTTATAATTTTAATTTTAAAATCTGAACTTCTATCAAACGAAATATAAAATAAAATAAAATTAAATTAAAATAATGTTAGTACGTTGTAAACAAATAAAAATATATAGCGGAATCGCGAAATAAGTCGCGTGTGCGTGTATGAGATAATATTTGTTTAAATCAAAATACAAATTACAATGTATAATTGAATAAATTAGGATGTATACAGGACCAGCCAAATTTACCGGCGTGCAAAGACGGAAGGGGCGCGTCCTGCCCATCTGAATAATGTGTACTTACTAAACAGAGATGATTGCAATACACGACAATTAACTTCATGGATACAGATCTGAACCTTAAACCCAATAAACAATATTTTAGCCAGAGGAATGTACCCCTCTAAAAAAGTTGAACTGGGAGGAAAATTTTAATAGAAAAACTTAATTTTATAATTTTTTATACCTTATCACTAAGTTTAAATACAAGGCTAATTAAAGCTCGCACACAAATCCTATTTTTTCATTCTGCGTTATACCAGAGCCTTCTAGAGTATAGAGCCATAATCATTATGATGTATTTTTTTGAAGCTTTTTTAGTGGTATAACTTTTCACTAATTTCCATAGGAATCCATAGTAAAAATGGTGTTTTTTAGCTTCAAGTTTTTCATTGAAAAAAGCAAAAATGTTACAAACTTTTTATACAAAAGTCTTCTACATATCTTTACCAACAATATTCAGGAAGGGTTTATTGGTATTAAGTAAATATTAATTGCAGAAATATTAAAATTAAATTATTTCTAAAATATATTTTTCGAAGTTTCATTTTGAAAAATACATCAAAGTTGGCTCTGACGAATTAAAATAATACTTCTTACATTTACCTTTAGTTTTACTAGTGTACGTTAGATGTCTCAGATTTATACAGAAAAATACGAAAAAAATTGTTTAATCACAAAATTATGACACGTTCTTAATATTCTGAGAATTTGTTGTGCTTTTCCTACAATTTTTGAACTTAAATTTCCCCAATTGGCGATTTTTGGTACGGTTTTTCAAAATCTTTACTGCCCACTGCCATCTATGTATATTGGCTTAATGCACACGATTTCTAGTAAGCTTTTTTTTTAATTTGACCAGAATGCTGTTGTTATGAACTTTTTTTTATATTTTGGTTTAAATAAATCAATTATTACAAGAAAATGAAAACGATTTACCTAAACGAGATTTATATATGTTGAAATTCAAACATTTATGAAAATATTTCAGAAATCATAATTAAGAATTTGCAACGTTTTCATTTACAAATTTGTCTTCGGAAAAAAAGTGATTTCCCATATGTTTTATGTGTTTTACTATGAAAATTTTGGTTTTTTCCTCGTTTCTAATTCCTTTATAAAAGCTTCGTTTTTTAGATTATGGCTTGTATAATCAAGGTTGCTTTGGTTATACTCTTGACAGATTAGGGATTAGCTAAGCGTGATAAGTGAAACAAGATTAGCTAATCCGCCACAAACCCATTTGTGTTGACATACTAGGGATTAGTTTCCTAGGCAGAGAAGTAAAATTCTATGATGGTGATTTGCTTATAGCTAAAGTAAATCAGCTGGATTCATTGTTTAATCCAATATTTCTAAGATTTATAAATTAAAATACTAAATTTCCATTTTATATAACTTGTATCGTAAACTCACACCGCTTGCACTTTCAGTAATGTTGAAAGAATTATTTCGCATTGTAACGCCACTTTTACCATCGCTAACCCAATACAACGAGATAAACTTCAAAATTTTCAAAGATTAGTGCACTAATCTCGATTAGCCACTAATCCTCAAATAAAACGATTAGTTAATCTTCAACTTGAGACACAACACACTATACAGCTAATCTCGAAAAAATCACTAATCGCGCTTAGTTAATCCGTAGTCTGCCAGTGGTATTACGTGCGAGGACATATATTTTGATATGATTTTAAGCATCATATGTAATTACCTGAATTAATTAAACTCGGTGTCTTTCAATTTGATCTAGTAAAATATTTCCAACAAACGAACACTTTAAAAGCTCTCATCTATTTTCCAATGCTGTCACCTGATAGGATTTGCGTTTAATAAGATATGGTGGCAATCGCTTTAGGTTAACGTGGTACGGTAAATTTAGGTCATAATCCCATTCATTTTTCCACGTTATATATAGCGTATAAGCTTTTTTTGGATACTTTCAATATTTTGAATATGTTGATCGTAAAAAGGACACCAGACATTGACAGCATATTCAAGTTGAGATCTGACGTAGGCATAATACAGGATCTTAATTGTTTCGAGGTCGTAAATATCTCTCGTCCAACGCTTAAAAGCAAGCATGGAATTAGCTCTAGCGACGCATTGCTCAATGTGCTTAGTAAATCACGTGTTTTTAACGAAAGTAACCCCTAGGCCTTTAATCAGGAATAGTTTTAGTAAAAGTATGCCATTAATTTAATATTGTTGTTTAACAGGGTTAACTTTCCGATGGAACAATAAACACATACACTTGTTGATGTTGAGACTGAGAAAGTTACACCCACACCATTCCGCTAGATTGTCGATGTCTTCTTGTAGCTTATGGGTGTAGCCGATGTTTTCCACTGTTTTAAAGATTTTGAGATCATCTCCAAACATGAATACCTTAGAATGCTGTATTACTTCAGTAACGTCGTTGATGAAAATTATAAAGATCCAAGGACCAACATGAGAGTCTTGTGGTACCCCTGAGATAGCATGAATTAATTTTGATCCGTTTAGAAAAACCGATTCTGTATAACTGTTCCAACGTTTTACAATGACTGATTGAGTCAAAAGCTTTCGCAAAGTCAATATACACCACATCAACTTGCTTTTCAATTTCTTTAATGGTGTAGGTGGTAAATTCAATAAGATTTGTTGATGTTGATCATTTGGGTATAAAACCATATACCGATGCTATGAGATGAATCGAGGAACGAATGATCTGAAGGAGTTCCATACTACCAGTTCAAATAATTTGTGTATTGAAGATGGTGTAACAAAAAGACGATAAAAATAAAAAAACCGAAAATAAAATTAAAGCAAATATTCATTTATAGGTATTATCATTTACCATAAAATGAATTTTTAGAACATAACTAGATAAAAGCCTCGGATTCCACGACAATTCGCAGAAAAACGATTTGTAGAAAAACAATTCGCAGAAAAAAAAATTTACAGAAATCCTGGAAAATGGAGATTTTATCTTCCTTATCCAGAATTTTGTATTGAAATATTTTGGAAAATGGAGATTTCAATTCTAATTTTAATATTAAATCTACATTTTCCAGATATTTGCGCGATTTTCTGGGAAATACTATTATTTTTTCTGTAAATTTTCTGTGAATTGTTTTTCTGTGAATTTTTTTTTCTGTGAACTGACGGGATACCAAAAGCCTCGATATCTCCAATCGTGAGTAATCATTCTTTTAGGAGACGCGGAAATTCTCTACAATTATTTGCATTCATAATATGTGATGGCAGTTGACTAAACAACTTTGGAGCAGCACAGGAAAAAAATTCCTTAAAATTTTCTTTGTTAAGCTTTGGTATATTTATTCTAAATTTGTTGCGGAGCATCATAATAAAATAAACCTTAAGCACTTTGTAAACATAGAGGTACCTCAGAGGTAATATTTTATGTTTCAGAAATAATGGTAAGGACGGCGTGATCCTAGGTATGTAATTCATTATTTTTAACACTCCTTTTTGTAATGACATCAACGCTTTTATATTTGAATGATAAATGCCACCCCAACATGCTAATCCGTATTAAAGATGCGAGTCAATCAGAGCATAGTAAAGACATTACAAAAATTCTGGAGTACAAATCGAACACGGATAGTAAAATGATCTCAAACGTAAACTTTTGTATAGCTCCAAAAATTCAGTCAAATTGTTTCTAATATACACCCCCGTTCAAAAGTTTAAGACCACATTGCACAATTCACATTGCATTTGCAGACAATAAATGTAAAATCAATACTATTTTTTGTAATAGCTTGATAAATTAAAAATGCATGTTTTTGTCAACAATATAAAACCCAATTTTATAACAAGATTGTTGAACAGTTTAAATGGCATATTTTTGCAGTGGTCTTAAACTTTTGAACGGGGGTGTATATTTGACATAATTTGCTTTAATGTACACACGAATGAATAATACAAACGACTGAGCAAGATGCACATATACGACGCAATTTTGCATGCACAAACAAGAAAAAATCAAAAAAATGTATAATCACATATTCAGCATGTACAATCAATCAGTCAATACCATACACATGCATGATTGTGTCGTGTATAGGGCCCTTTAGTTAAAAATAACAAATTGATTTTTCGGCTTTATTATAGACAATAAGACAATATATTAGTAGTAATGACATTCGCAGTTTTGCGATTTGGTAAATCATAAAAATGCCAATCACTTCATCGTAAATTCGTAATACATCTACTGGAAAAAAGTAGAAATATCGATGAACAGACATTCTGTTTCCGAACTAAAGTTTAAAGGTAAAATTTCGTTCGTTCCTTCGTCATATGACCAGCTAATAGTTGGAAAATTAAAATCCCCCGTGATCAACATGATGTCAGATGGATTAGCAGCAATGTTGATTTCCATTATTGTGTGGCAGCAGGCCATATAAGATGAAATCGGTGAGCCAGGCGGAACATACGCAACATAATATGTTAAAATTGGATTTTTGTTGATTGCAATTTTAACACATAATTGCTCGATGGACATGACCGCTCGACCGCTATGAGTACTTCTCCGTCAGATTTTTTTAGTACTTCTTTGCGGTGAACGTTCACATCTATAAACCACAATATTGACTGGGAAAGAATACAGAACTCAGGATCCCATTGTTGAATGATGTTTCACAGTTGATATAAACCGGAAACAGCGTTTTTAATACAAAATAGTGAAATTGAGCGGCTTTCAAAGACATTCTATTAACATTTTGGTAATAAAATTTATGGTTTATTGTTTTTTTGGTTCGGGCATTGGTGTACAGTTCTCATTATGTAGGTTCTATTGGTTTGTAGTTAAGGTTAAAGTTGGGGTTTGGCCGGGCTCGAATTGCGAAAATTTGGGCGAGGTGGCCTCCACTCGAATTCTTTCACTAACAGTCCAGTTGGTCAAATTGCTGACTGTAAAGCAGTTGTAAATTGTTCAGCAGGTAAACTAACTCGAAATGACACGTAGTCGTAAAGGAGGCCGTTTACTTCTTTGGGTGAGATTTTGACGCACACTGTTTCATTTTACTATTAACAAAATTTTCAAATTGTTGTTTTGTGACCAATTTTGCAATTCTACTTACAGAAAGCCAGAAGTATCTATCTCAAAGGTATCCATTACTGGTGCTATTGTGGAGTGCGTGGTGGTTGTTGTCGAGCTCTCCAAATGTATCAGTTAGGGAGGCGAAACTACATTTCGCCTTAAACGATATCTTTAAAGGAAATAACTATACACGAATCATTTTTTGTATTACAAACATACTAAACGTATTTTTATTTTTGTTATTTTTATTCTGATTTGATTTTTACTACAATTATTTAAATGGAGTATATCTTCGATGAAAATACTCTAAGCGACTGAATAATATTTTTAACATTTTTCTTTATGTATAAGTTAATTGTTTTTTCCGTTTTTTTCCGGCTAGCGCGATGTTCTATCAGTTGAAATCACTTACATAAACAAGTGTCTGTTGATTATGAGTTAGGTATGCAGATAGCTTCGCTAATTTTGATGTATCAAATTTGGGTAGCGACTGTTTGATGTTGTGTTGGATTGCTATTGTCAGCGAAAAGCGACAACATCACAACAACCACGAAAATAAATTATTGACCAGGACAGAACAGGTAAACAAGGAAAAAGATGCGGTAAATTATATTGTTTGAATTTTATTATCTAAATTAATTTCTCTCTTTTGGCACCGCCACGCTATAACGGGTGCTGCTGGTTTTAACCAGAAGATAACTGTGGTACCGCTTGCTTAATAAGCTTAGAATCCTGACGGTATGCTGGCGTTTTTGCAGGTATCGCCGGTTGTGATGTAATAACTTCTGGTATGACATTAGAAGTTTTGATCTGAACGAACGTTACGCTGGTAGGTTGATCAGTTTGTGTTTTCGATGATGGAGTAGGTTGTGACGTATCCACTGAATGAATGGTTGCGAGAGCCCTGGCCTGAGCACGTGTTACGCGACATTCATCTGTATCAACAAGCGGCTTAATGGCGGGTATAACATTTTTCAAGGACTGTTCTATTAGGGCAATCCTTTTGAGTGAACTTTTGAGTAAACCTAATTCAACAATTTTTTTTCATAAAAACAGGTTCTATCTGCAACAATATAAATTGTTTTAAGTAAAATTAGAATAATGTTATTCCATTTTTCTTTGAAAAAGGTTCTATTTGTGTTATTAGAATCTTGTTGAATTATTTGATGTGCGCAATGATTTTAAATAGAACTTTTCTATTCTATTATCTCTGAAATTATTAGAGTAAATCAAATTTTAACGAAATTTTTTAATTCTGCAACCTCAAAAAAATGCAAAATCGATATTAACCTCAAAAAGTATAAAAATGTTAGATAGAACCTTTCCATTCTCAGACGGGGCACAGTGTCAAACTTGGCTATTAGTGGAGATACATTTTTGAAATGTTGAGGATATAATATAAAAGATAGAACACAGTTTAAGAGAAACAAAAAAAAATTGAAAACCAGGGGTCGAACACACTTTTTAAAGGAGTTGAAAATCTAATTAAAAGAAGAAATATTGTATATGATTTACATTATAATTTTTAATTTTTTTTAAATGGCATCACAAATATTAGTACATAAAACGTATTAAATAAGTTCTAATTCTATAAACGTACTAAATCATTATTTAATAATAACTGTAAAAAGTCTATCTTCATCTTCATAATCTCTTTTTTTCTATAATTCGTAATGATGAATATCACTGGGTCAGAAGATATTAATAGTATTGAAAATAAATCTTTGTTTTGATTTATCCTTGAATTTTATCTAGTATTTAAAATCTGAAATTTTCGATAGTAATTATTTCGAGATTCCTACGCTTTCTCGGACAACTCTCCTATTGATAAGATGTGATGCCGAATAATAGAAGATCCATGTCGCAGAGCTTTGGGCACAGTTGATAACATCGTTCTCCAGGATCCATAATTGTTTATATACATATATCTGCGGTGTCACTTGCGTATTTATGAAATTTTTCGGGATCAATTTCTCTTGTGGAAGATAATGCATTTAAGATTACTTTAAACCTCCTAATCAGCTCACAATCAACTTTAGTTATTTTTGCTGTAAGTAATGCATTCGCAAAAAATCTTTTGGCGGTGTTCCCATCATTAGTATTTTCAAACGCCTGCTTAGGTGTGTCAATAATCATGCCAGTTTCTCTTTTAAATTCTGTCTGAATTCGTACCTTTCCTCCAGATCGTTTAATTTTATTTTCAATATTGCCTCTAATATTACCTTTATGACAATATATTATAATTATAATTTCGATGTTTATTTAACTCATACCGCGTCATGAGAACATTTAATAAATGAATTTTATCAGAATTTTCAAATAATATTTCACAAACATCCAAATATTTCATAGATACAGCCGTTTTTCACTTTCGAGCTCAGTTTTTAAAATGCAACAGGTTAGAAAATATTCGCATTTATATATGCAACATCTATATTACAATAGACCTTTTTCCTTAATTGTCAAACATAGTGAATCAGCAGAAATATCTGTAGGTGTTGCATAATATTGGAATCTTGTTTTCAGTGTTTTAACTAAATAAATTAAATTTTACATTAAATTTAACTTTAGAAACGCTTTTGTGGAATTGTGAAGTTGTTTCCCGAAATATAATTCATTAATTATATTTCTACAACATTAATTTTTAGTTCGGACCACCTACGGATCGTCGATCTTACTTGTCAAATTTTTTTAAGGAAAAAGGTCAATATAATCCATTAAAAGCAGGTAAATTATAAGATTTTGGTTACATAGTACCATAAACCCAAAGACCATAAATTTGCTTAGTAGGAACAATGCAACAGTTAAAATATTGTAACTTTTTTTTATGCACTTTTACGCACCTACATTTATTACATGCGAAAAGATATTATAACTCTTTCATTTGCCAAAAGTCCCATGGTACAAACATGGAGACAACATGGAGCAAAAAAGGTAAGCTTACCTAAACACAGAAAATAGTTCAAAAAATGTGGATTTTTTTACACCTTAATAAAATAAATTACATTCAAAAAATGAAAAAGGTTGACTTTGCTCAATTTCACAATAGACCCAACTTTCAAAAAATAACCTTTTATTATATCACTTATTTCAGTCCTTTGGTGTTCAAGTAATTTAGTTAAATGACAAAAAAAATAAAAAGAATTATTTTCAAAAATGTGTCACATCTTTAGCGTGCTATAAAATCTAAATAAAAAACAATAATATTTTTTTCACTTTTGCTGAATGCATTGGACATTATACTAACTAAAAATCACAAAAAAAATTAATTTTGAAACAAAAAAAAAATTACAAAATCAGTACTTTTGGCCACTTTTTCAGCAAAATCTAACACTCGGCGCGGCGTTACTATTAATATCAATCAAGAGTTTTTGTAATGCGCCTAAATGTATGCAACGATAATATCAACGCACAATTGTTTCGCAAATATGTTTTTAAACAGTCCTTATTCTTATTTTTGAAACCTTCCTGCAAGACAGACCTAAATAATTGTGGTCATTTTTCTCCTCCAAGGTTTCTCGAAATATGAGGAGATTAGTATATATATTATAATCGATGTATGGCTTACTAGTAGTATATGGTGATTTAGAATATATTCTGAACTATTTTGTCGACATTATCAAGCATTAGAAATTAGCAAAAAGGCCATTTAAAACTTGAAATTTTCGCCATCAATGAGAATAAAATTTAAATAAAACATAAAAACCACAAAGAATCAAACAAAAAAGAAAAGCAATGTTTAAATAAGCGGCGATTTAAACCTTAAGAGACTTTACCGGAGCGCTACTCGTGTATCTGATTAAATAAATTTTACACTTATTAAAAATTTGGGATTTTTTCAAATTGGGAAAATTATTCCGAATTCCGATCCCTAAGGTAGTGTGGTATATATCAAAATCTGATATAAAAAAATGCTCATGACATTTTAATCAGGGTGTAATGTTATTAAAGTTTGTTTTAATAAGAGAGAAACTATTCATAATAAATGTAAGAAAGTACAATGTAAATGTTTATACGAGCGGAAAGAGAAAAACCGCACATTGAGCAATTTACGTTGGCAATGTAATAAAAATAATAACTATCGTTAGTAGTTGAAATCATAAAACTGTGGTAAGCGGATGATAAAATAATTTCGATATATGGGCCTGCAAATTTTATCTGGATTTTCAATTAAGAATTAACCATGACTAAAAAATAACAAACAAAAATTCATTATGTAGGAAACAAGCTCTAATTTTATTTGTTAAAAATGCTGGCAAAATTATCACCGAGTGCGGCCCTCAAATCTCAAACCGATTTTTAATTTGGTTAATGATTATCGTAGTCATCTTCATTTCCAGTTTTATATATTTAACCATTCAATAATGTTCGCACTCCGTTAATTAAAACCAATAAAATTGACATAAATTATTTATGTTGTAGATTTAATCTATAAAGTTGTGCTTGTGTTTATTTATTCGCATTCCCATAGAGTTAGAATTGTATACATTATGTATAATGGTTGATATACAAAAGTACCGCAACAGTCGGCAGGTCTTAAAATTTCATTAAAAGTTTCTTAATTCATTAACTAAACATAGTAAGCCCGCGTTCAATGCTAGTTCAGAACAACAACGATCAAACGTATGTAACGGTAAATGATTTTATGACATTTATATTGTACACACCAAAGAAGAATATTCTTTTCGTTCTATAAATACTATCGAAACAGAAAACACTTCTTTGCAATAAATTTTATGATGATTCTTATGCGGTACAAGTATAACAGTGGACGTGCGCAAAGCGTATAAGGGGGAGGGGGACTCAAAACCAACAGAACTTGCTTCAATACTTGGGTGTATCGTGTATAACGACAACACAAAAAAAAAAAAAAAATAGAAACGGTTAAAAATATACAAAACAGGAAAAACGATCGGAAAGTGATCAATTATACATAGTTTTCAAAATGCGGAAAAGTTATGATCGTCGTAATATTAATTTATTTCTAAGTAAGTTAATGTGTTTTAGATATCCGGTTTTATAAGATCTATGCTGCTGTGAAAGATAATTCAAATTGATAATCGATACTACACAGAATAACAATGATAATATGTGTCTTTATATATCTATGGTTTAGAGATAAAGTTATTAATTTATTTTTTTTTGCTATGTACACATATGTATTGGTTTGTTATAATTTATGCGTCTTACGATTACCTACCAGTTTTTAATTTTTCGTTAACGTCGATAAGATAAATCGACGTCTGTTGAATGAAAAATAAAGAAGTAACTTTAGAACGGTGTTTTAAATGAAACGCTATGAGATTAGAGAGATATTTTTTAATTAGCAGAAGTAATGGTCGGATTTTTACGTATACTACTGGCAGAATCATATTGGCAAATGCAAAAGGGGTGTTACGTTGTCTCTGAAACACCGTTACACAACGTAGATTATGATAAATCCAGTAACATGAAAAATGGTTCGGCCCATAAATTCTACACTGAGAGAAATGATTCGTTGGCATGAGGTCGCGAGAAAATACTACATTGCGATGAACGAAATGTAGTTGCTAAAACATAATTTCGATAGCTCCAATTGATATGAGATTGGTACAAACAAGCTACGGTAGACACTATGCACAGATAGTTGCAACAACTTCATTTCCAAATCTTCAACTCCGTTGATGCTAATTTCCTATACGTTCGTTGTCAGAACCGAATGAGCCTAATCGTTTTTAAAGTATCAACCTCGTTTTAATTGCCACAAACGAAATTTTGTTACACCAATTAAATGTGGCTTTTGTGTCAATTGCGAACAAAACAAACTGATTAATGCTGTTGCGAGAACAATATTGTAGTCCAATTTAATCATATCATTCTGTCGTTGTACCAAAATATCAAAGTTGATTAATTTATTTTGAAATTCCGTTGGTACAACTAAAATAAGCGGTTCAGTTTCATTAACTCCTACTCGTTTATTGTGATTGAAAATTTACTGCCTAAAATATTTAATATGTTTTTGGAATATTCGTAAAGCTCTGTACAGCCGTAGTGTTAAAACTGAGCTAATAAAAACTCAAAGAAGACAACCTATATTGAAATACTGAAACGATAATTGTCGCGATTTTACGAGTCTATTAAAGAAAATTAAAAAAAAAATTAATGCCGAAACCCGGGATTGAACCGGGGACCTTTAGATCTTCAGTCTAACGCTCTCCCAACTGAGCTATTTCGGCTGATGTTGTGTAAAAATCTAAATGTAGAGAACAAACAATTTCTGCGATAATAAAAAATTAAAATTGCCACAGTAAAGTTGATATTCAACTTTATGCAACTAATTTCCTTTATTCATGACTCTCATGAGTATAAACGAATGAGCTGCTCTCATTAAACTTAATTATAATTTTGATAGACCCAAATGTTACTTTTACGTAACGAAAAAGGTATATGACGCCCAATTGGAGTTTAACCAATAAAGTCCTGCAATAAAATGGTGGAATGGAATTACCACTCGCACGCCTTCTTATTTTGTTTTTATAGAAATTAAGGTCTACTTCTTTAAAATGGTCATCAATGCGTTTTTGTTGTGGGTTTTAATTTCGATTAGGAAAAGCAATAAAGTCTGCAGTATTAATAAAAGTAGATATAAATAATTAATTGGCGTGCGACACAGTTTGGCCTGTGACACAGATCCAAATTATGTTTTATACCTTAAGATGAAAAAAATCATCGCCCCCAAATCCCTGCTTTTATAATTTGTAGAAATTCGGACATTCTTAATTAGTGATCTATTAAAATCGGGAGCTCTACCCCTCTCCTTATGATTTGTAGATTATTTTATTGTTTCAACACGATCGATTCGATTTAGTATCCATTGCAAAACAAAAATCTACAAAAATAATTTTATGAAAAGCTAACCTTTTTGAGTACGTAAGAAACAGACAGCATTTATGCCTTTCATCCTAAATCAACTCATTCATTGCAACTGAAGCTTAAAAATAAATAAATTTTTGAGAACTAAAATGCTAAAATTTTGCTTTCTTTAAATCCTTTACAATGACAAGTTTCACGGTTACGGTTATATTCGAAACAAATTATTATTCCATTGTGGGGAATTTTTGATTTTTTTATATGGAAACATGAACGTCTTTCAAACAGTACCAGTGCCAAACCTTAACGACTTCTTAAAGTAACCAAACAATAAATCCGCCGATACGATATAAAGGGCTGAAACCTCAAGAGATGATCAGAACTTCGGTCGTGAAAATTAATTCAACTCCCAAATAATCCCAAACTGAACCTATTAACTCAACCTTCACTCTTCAGCTCAACGTTCAACTCAATTTACATCTCAACCTCCATCTCAATCGCAATGCAAACCGCCAACCCAACCCTAAACTCAATCACCAAATCAACCACAAATCGACTTTTAAATCAACCCTTAAATTAATCCCAAATAATTCCCCAATCGCTCGAACCAAATGTCATCCCTCCACTCAACCCTCACACTTACCGGCCAACCCGGCCAAAATCAACTCGATACGAAAGCCACATGCGTGTATGAACTCAACTAAAATCTATTCAATCTAACCTGCTACTAAATCCTAAACTCTTTCCCAAATTAAACCCTAAAACCGAACCACTCACTAAAATCCAACTCAAACCCTATTCAATCCTAACTCGACCTCAACTCAACCCAACCTTAAACTTAACCATAACTCAACCTGAACTCAACATTCAACTCAACCCCAATTTAACCCTAAACTCAACCCAAACTCAACGTTCAACTGAAACCCTAAATCAACACGGTTCGAAAACTACAAGCGTACATGAACTTAACAATCTAATCTCCACCGCAACGCAACCCCTACATAAATCCCCAAATGCACCCCAACTCAACACAATCCTTAACACCCAACTCAATCCTCAAATCAACACGGTCCGAAAAACCGTCGCACAGTCATACCATTAAACTATCATACCATTATTTCATCATACGATCAAGCCTCTGTACTAGCCACACTGTAGTACCGTTGAACAATCGTACCATCATATCATCATACCATCGTACCATCATACCACCGTACCATCATACCATCGTACCATCATACCACCGTACCATCATACTATCATTTAATGATACCATCGTACTATCATCATACCATTATGCATCATACCATCGTACCATCGTGCCATCATTATATCATCACACCATCATAAAATCAGACCATCACATTATCATACCAACATACCATCATACCTTATACCATTACATCATCATACTATCACACCCCTACACCATTACACCGTTACACCATCACAATAACATCACTACATCAAAACCATTATACCATCTTGCCATCATACCATCACCATTACCAACACCATCACCACCGCGTGTGGATTTGTTTCCTCAACTGTTCACTAAACCCTAATCCAATCCCAACTCAACTCCAACTCGGCCTCAATTCAATCTGCAAGTGGAACCTAACTCAACCCTCAACTCAATCGCACACTCAACGCCCAATTCAATCATCAGCATATATAAAAAATTTGTTGAACTGCTCATTATATCCTATTCCAACCCAAACTCAACTTCAAATCTACCCTCAATTGACCCCTAACTTACCTTCAATCCGGCCCCAAATTCAGTATCCAACTCAATATTCAAACCAGCATATGTATATAAAAAATGGTAAATATTTATATAACCACGTGGTTTTGGGCTAATTTGTATGGCAGGTACCCGACCCTCTTGATGTACAGGTTCCAAAATCTTGTCGATTCTTCGCCTGTACCATAGAAACAGATTGCTATCGTGGGTGCCCCTTGGTGAATATTAATTAGAGTGGCAAAACGAAGATGTTCACAACTGTACCACTTACCACATCTGCAAGTAACCAAATATTATATCTATCAATGGTGCCATAATGGTAGAAGTGGTAGAACTGATGTGGTAGAACTGGATAATTGTTGCATTCTTCAAGACCTTTAAAGCACGACACGAGATATTTAACTCAGCGTGGTGAATTTCTATATGGATGGTAAGTAATGTTTAAACCTTTCTCGCTCCTGTAGAACATGCCTTTCTCATTACACCTCTTTCAAGTCTCTGCAATAACTGCATAAGGGACAAACATACATTTCGTCCATTATCAACTTGTTACATTTTTCAAAATCTTTACAATCGCATTCAGCTGAGGCATATGCTGGCAAAATGTTGGCAACAAATTAACGCGTTGAGACCTGATCACACATGCGGTACATTCTAAATTCCAAAGCAATGTGATAGTTTATGTCATTTTTCATCATGATGGGAGACATGAACTTGCTTCTGTGCGAATCTAGAAGGGTCTAAACATTTGTATAGGTAGTCGGGACTTTGTTTATTGCTTGTATCTTTATATAATAGGGAACTCTCCAAAGCCGCTTAGCATTGGATGTTTCAAATTATTTTTTCGTTGTTGCTTTCTTTTACGTTAATAACATAAATTTTAGTAATCATTTTTCGGGAATTTATCTATTTTCGGGTCTAATCTGTATGAAACTTCATGTGTAAGATTTTTTTTTCATAAATTGGGAGGTCCCAGCGAATTTTAGTGAAAATCCACCAACCGATAGTAGCAGCTTCAGCGGACCAGAAAATTGATTTTGTAAATATCCCAACCTGTAAAGTACAAAATGTTTCAGTTTAAATTAATATGAAATCTGCCTAATAAATTTCTCAAAATTCCCCATTCGTAAAGGAAAGTTGTGTGTTGGCTACACCTCATTTTTTTATTTGTTGGAGCGCATTATGAATTTGATTCTGAAAAATTGAAACTTTATATTAAAATTATATGAATTACCACATAATATGAGCTTTAATGCCTATACGAAAAGATAGTAACGACCGTGGGCTTTATTTCTTTTCTAAATAAAGCCGGTAAGCGTTAATTGGGCAATAAAATGTGTTAATTAAAATTTAGAAAAAGATATGCTGAAACCCGGGATTGAACCAGGGACTTTTACATCTTCGGTCTAACGCTCTTCCAACTGAACAAAAGAACAAACTGAAACAAAGAACAAAATCGAAAATTAAAATATTTTCTTTATCCTAAGAGTTGTCTCATTTTTTGGCCATTTATGGTTAAAATAACAATTAACAGTTAAAAATCCCCGACACAATCTTATCTCATAAACAGGATATCTCAGAACGGTAGAAATTTTTTAAATAGATATAATACCCGTAATATGAAAGTTTTAGATAACAACAAATTCTTTTGCATTTCATTAGATTACATATCATACAAGTAATTGAGTGATCGGAAATCCATTAAATTTTAGGCGATAGTTCCGCAAATATATCCAATTTCCCGTTTCCTCTCAACCGGAATCCAATTACATTTTTACTAATTAAATTGTACATTTTAAAACCACTTTAATCTATTAACACATTCAGAAGATATATTTTCCCTGTGTCTGTGGTTTTATAGATAAAATGGATAGCCAAGTGTCTAGAGTGGGACAAACCGGTACGAAGAAAAAAAATATCTTCCAACAAGATGTTTGTATGGTGCGCATAGTACCTACATATTGTTTATAATGTATGTATATCTCTCTGTAAACTGTAATACACAAAAATGAACTAGTTTTTGCTTTTTTTTTCATCACATTTATGCATTTATCTTATTTTGATCAGCTTACAACAAAAGAAACTAAAACTGACTTTCTCGTTTAAAAATTTAACAAAATATGAAAACAAGAAAAAATCAAAGAAAACGCAGAAGAATCAATACAAATCGTGGATTTGTTTGTTATGCTCTGGGTATGAATTTTGTGTCATTTTTATCGATTTTTGTTTTTGCATTTTTGTGTCGTAAATTTACTTCCTGAATTACAAAAAAAAAAAAAATTCTTCGAATTTATCGATATCACTGCGTGCAATCAATAGTGTGTGCATTGTGATGTGGTATTTATTTTGACTACTGTGTACTGTCGACAGGCAATTTCATGTAGAAGAAACTAATTATTTTATTTACAGCGGCATTCAATTTTTTTTTTTTTTACTTTTTGTTGTCTTTTTTTGTTATAAAATACTTTAAAAATATTCCTAAGAAATTTTTATTGAATTTATGACCAACAATATTTTTTATGTATTACTCATAAATTAAATGTTTGCAAGGAATGTTAGTTAAATTATAATGTCGGAAACATATTTTTGAGTGCCGTGTACTTAGAGACCGCTTTGCACGTACCCATTACTTAATTGGCCCATTCGTCATGTTGTTGGTACTAAAAAATTATTACACAAGATTAACATCTAATTTAGGAGGCTATACATAATTTTGGCCAAACTGGGATATTTTATTTTATAATAAATTAATAATGAAGAATATAAATTGCAATCATTATTATTAATATTATCTAATTAGTATTTCGATTGTGTTCAATTAATGCAAAAGGCAAAAATATCGCGTATCGCGAGTTTCTCCGCTTCATCATATAACTAAGTAAATAAAAACAATTCAGTTCAAGAATGATTTATATTATTTGTATGGCATTGAATGTGTACAATAATTGTCTATACTGCGTTATCATTTGATCACGGTTATGATTTGATTATATGCGGTATTGCAACCGCCACCTACGCCCTTTGGTCACATATTTTCTTAATTAGTTACTACAGTTTTAGGTGTATAATTGTTAATTTAATGCAATTACGATAGAGAAGATTTTATTGTTGGGTAATTGATTAAGGCGAATTTATTTAAATTATGCGTAATTCAATGATTTGTTTGCAGCAAACGTTACATGCTAAATAATTAGCTAAGCAGGTCTCTCTCTCAAATTGAATTAGAAAATAACAATTTCATAAAAAAAAAATTTTTGGGTTTTGATTTTTTTGATGTTCCAACTTCCAACTAGGATTAACAAATCTAAAAGCAACTTGCTTGTCACCGGAAAAAAGTACTTTGAAATTTATTTGTGATTAATCTAGTAATCCAAATATTTCTTTGCAGCAAAACAAAATTTTGTTTGTCAAATATTGAATTAGCTTACTGTTTTGTGTTTTGTACATAATTCTACAGTACATTTCGCTATGACGTGTTAGCAGAGGTCTACTCGTATTGAAAATCAAAAGGATATGAACATTTTTATCAGTCACCCGCAGTGTATTTCTATAAATTGGTAAATTACTACGAAAAAATTTTGTTCAAAAATGTTTGACGATTCTTTTATCATTAGTCGTCCGTCTTCCAATGGGAAAAATTTGCTAGTTGGAAGTACATACTTGTGAGCGACATACCCAATGGAACGAGAAATTGAGTGACACAAGTAAAATATCGCCTTCAGTTTAGTTGTTTTTTCTTGTCTTTTGTAAAGTTGTTGATTATAGTAAAGGCGATAAATAAAATTAAATTGAAAATTTCTTGCTAAAATAGCAAGCCTGTTAAGTCAGTCTATTTTGAGTCACGTGTACGAAATAAACCAATCAAAATAACATTACACTGATAATTTCCCTAGGGATATTATCAGTGTAATGTTATTTTGATTGGTTTATTTTGTACACGTGACTCGAAATTGACCGATTTAATAGACTTGCTATTTTAGAAAAACATACTCTGGCTACTAGATGAAAAGAATTTATAGTTTTATTTTACAATAAATACTGTTTCAAAATGATTCTTTCATAGAACAATTTACAATCTAGCAGCCTTACTACTAGAATAAAATAAAATTGCAAAAAATTTTCTCGTCGAATACCCCTCGAGCATTGATAAATACCTCATAATTTTATTATATTTTCCTCAAGCACGTTGCTTTTAGGTAACAGCCCTCAGCCTACGGCTTCGGGCTGTTACCAAGCAACGTGCTTTCGAAAAATATAATAAAATTATTTCGGGAAATTATCAATGCTCTTGGGATATTACTGCTGAAAATATGACATACGATTGGACATGTAATGAAGGGAAGCATTGATATTTACCGCATTGATATTTAAATCCATTTTTCTTAAAAATGTAACATCAACAATAAAATAATTATGTATTAAATTTGACATTTTACATTACCAAATAATAAAAAAAACTCGAACATAATAAAACATTCTCGAAAAATATCGAAAAGTTCTAAAAGCCATCTATTGGAATTTTCGCAACTAAAATCCACCTAGCGCAAATTTTATGGATTGAATCCAAAGCAGATGTAAGAATTATTCAATTAATAGCGAGTTATACAGTTCTTCTGTATGGTTCACCGTATTTTGCACAAATTTTATTTCAACTTTCTGGAAATCTAATGATTTTTCTTGGTTGACGTTCAATTTTCAATTCGGAGGAATATTTCCCACATAAATACGTTGTTCACAGAAAAGATCGACATGATTTTTATACCAGCCTGAAGGAAGGAGGTGTGTTGATTTGCTCGTTTCAATATCTACACTCTCGCTGTTTGCGCCGCCGTCGTTTGCTACATATTGATCCTGTTTCTACAAATTTTGCACTTTCTGAACCAGTTTTGAGAATGTCGGGATTTTCTAATTCGGTTTATGATGTTTTCGATTTTAATATAACAAGAAATTCGTTTTTAAATGAGTTGTTTAAATTTTTGCCTATAACAGACACAAAGTAGCTAATCGAGAATTCTAGATTATGCAGTTATTATTTTCAGTTTGTCACAACACGATGTTGAAGCTTTTGGGACTACCGCGCTTCGTAACTTGATTATCATAATCTAGTTGTACAAACTCGATTATTATGAAATACAAAAAAGAGGCAGAAAGCATGAGTGAGATAGAATTATTTTGGATTTGATGTCATTATTAAAATGAAATTGAAATCGTGATCTGAGATTATTGCGATAATCTTTGTGTCTGTCAATGGTATAAAGGAAATTATCTTTTATTAATTAAAACAAATTATTTTTTGGTTTTAACCTTAAAATTGCATTTTTATTTATGCTAACATTTCGATGGTTTGGTAATTATAATTAATTATAGTTCTAAAAATTAATTTTATGATCATAATTTGGAGTTTTCGTCTTGACGGTACAAGTAAACTACTAGCCTCGCTCCTTTGCTTTTAATTTCCTTTGGAGTCCTATCACAACTGTAAAGCCGCATCTCATTCATAATTTAACTAACAGGCCAATTCTGAAGTTAAGACTCTTAAGACTGTCTTAAGCCTCGTTCTCATTAGTCAAGTTACTTGATTTCAGGTTTACGTTCTTATATAATCAAGTTTATTTAGTCAAGTAGATATTTAAAATGTCGTCGAATGTTTGACAAAACTTTATAGAATTGATGAATTTTCAAGATAATTATGATTACTGCACTACTCCAATTCATTTTTGTAGATGGCAAAACTTCTACCTTTACTATTTTTATAAAGTACTTACCACACTACTAAATTTTATAATATGGTTCCTCTGAGATGACTCGACTTGAATATAAAAGTTCGTTCAAAGGTCGTCTACTTTACTTGAAACTTGAAGTCAAGTAAAATTAACTTAAATTCAAGCATAATAACACGTTCATATTGGTCAAGTAGGTTCAAGTTACTTGAAATCAAGTAACTTGACTAATGAGAACGAGGCTTTAGCTAAGACCCATTTTGTAAATTATTTTTTTTTAAGACGAAAGTCTAAATCGGTGTTCTGGCGGTAGTAGTGTTAAAGTTATGTACTAAAAACTCTCCCAAGTTTGTGTAGACTCCATCAAATGGTATTTTTATCTTTTTTCTCAAATTTTCTGAAATTTTTGAGAATTATAAGTGTTTTCTTTTGCTTTTCTTTACTTAAATCCGTTTTTAATTTATTTAATTACAATCAATTCTGTATTATTATAAAAAACCGTTTTCCAATGGGCAAAACTGGCTACTTGGAAGTACTTGCGAGTAGATACCCAATGAAACGAGAAGTTGAGTGATACAAGTAAAACACAGCCTTCTGTTTAGTTGTTTTTTTGTTTTTTGTAAAATTGTATTAATGGCGATATTTAAAATTAGATTGAACTATGACAAAAAAAATTGACGTGTAATGAAAGGAAAGCATTGATATCCGCATTGATATTTAAATCCATTTTTCTTAAAAATGTAATATCAACAACAAAATAATTTTGTATTAATTTTAACATTTTACATCACCAAAAAATAAAAAAACTCGAACGTAATAAGAAACTCTCGAAAAATATCGAAAAAGGTCTAAAAGCCATCTATTGGAATTTTCGTAACTAAAATCCACCTAGCGCAAATTTTATAAGTAACTACTTCTGTTTCTTACACCATCGTATGAGCAAGGGTAGTTGTGAGTAGATGCCAGTACTTGCGAGTAGTTTGCTTTCGCCAATGGAAAACGCTTAATGTCATTTTTATTTTTTGTACTCAACGGCCAACTCAATCAAAAAATCAACTCAATTAGACAGCTACATGCGTGTACTAAACTCAAGTCAATACAATCTAATCTCCCAAGAAACACTCAACTCGATACTAAATTAATGCCCAACCGAACCTCTCACTCAAATTCAACTCAACTTCAACTAAAACCCTGTTCAACACTAACTCGGCGTCAACTCAACCCTAAATTCAACAAAAATAACAACAAAAATAACGTGCATACATGAACTTAACGTAATCTAATCATCACCTCAACCCCCAAATAAACCCTAAAATAAACTATAACACGGTCCGATAAGCTACGTGACATGAACTCAACTCAGAACAATTCAAGCTAACTTCCAACTCAAATCTCAACGCAAACCCCCAACTGAACGGTTAAATAAATTCCACTTCAGCCCCAATCAAACCCTATGCTACCCCAACTCGGCCACAAATTTAGCCCGCAACTCAACCTCAAACTCAACGCCCTACTCAATCAAGCTAACTTTAAACACAACCCGCGCATGGAGCATAAATCATGGAATTATCAGTGTTTATGCGGTAGCTCTTAATATATGTATGTTTTCTGATTAAATTATGTATAAATTACTTGATTAGAAATAAAATGTTGCCTATTTTCCATTTTTCTATATTTTGATAAGCATATGCTCTTAAACACTTTTGTTCAAATATTCTAATTTTTTCTATTAAGGCGGATGAAATGTTATACCAGATGGATGCTGCAAATATAAGGATCGGTTAATTTATTTAACGCTGCAAATGTAACTGGTATCAATATGGTTCCTTGTTGTAAATCATTGAACAGTTCAAACTCGGTATCTGATACTCTAATTCCATCGCTTACTACAAATTTTCTAACTATCAAGCAACATGTATATTGAATTTGAGTTAAATCGCATATGTAGTTTGTATATAGAAAATCATTACATGGTGATCATAAAATCATTACATGGTGATGTGTCGTTCCACACAGTATACAAACTCATTTATAATTCGAATTAGGAAAATAATCAATACCCTGTGATTCGTTACTTAAAAGAAAAGTAAACAAAGCGGCATAATTTTAGCTATGTTTTTTTATAGATCTGTATTGATGTTTTATCCAGATTATGTCGAAATTAGTTTACCTAAGCAAACTTAATTAAAATGTTTAAAAGACAGCCAGGCAGATCTTGAACGGTGTTACATATTATAACAAAAATAAGCGCAAAATATTTGTCAAACTTTTATAAGGACTCTGAATCTGGATAATCTCTCCAATTGGAGGGTTCCAGGGCGCTCAGGTGCCTTAAAAATTACCTACGAAACACATTGAAAATTACCTACGAACATGATTGACATTATTAAATATCCACAGAGATGTGGCTGTGTATCAATAGACGGTGTCCTCGATGTATTGGTCTTAACGTCACACACAGAATTGGTTCACAAAACTTTCTGAATTTAACACGAATTTCTCACAAAATTATTCTAAATTTTTCAAATTACCCATCACTATCGATCCAGTTGTGAATGTAATGTATCTTGTTAATCTTATTTATGAATTTTTGGAATCTCAAAAACCTTAGGAATCTTATGAATCTCATGAATATTACCAATCTTGTGAATCTTATAAATCTTATGAATCCTATGAACCTTGTGGCTCAACTAAATCTTGTGACTGTGAGCATACTAGTTTTATAAATTTGATTAATTTTATGAGTCTTATGAATTCTATGAATCCCATGAATATTATGAATCTTACAAATCTTATGAAGCTTACGAATCTTATGAGCCTTATATGAATCTTATGAATTTTGTGAATCTTATAAATCTTATGAATCTTACGTATCTTATGAATCTTAAGAATCTTATGAGTCTTATGAATCTTATGAATCTTCTGTATCTTATGAATCTTATGAGTCTTATGAATCTTATGAGTCTTATGAATCTTATGAGTCTTATTAATCTTAAAAATCTCGTGAATCTTATTAATCTTAAGAATCCTATGAACCTCGTGGATCAACTGAATCTTACGAACTCTCAAGAATATTTGAATATTATGAATTTTTGAATTCTATGAACTTAAATAAATCTGATGCATCATAGGAATCTTAATACATAATTGTATTAATTTTAAGAATCTTATGGATCTTATGGATCTTATGAATCTTGTGCGTCTTACGAATCTTATGATTTTAGTGCATTTTACGAATCATATAAATGTTATGAGTTTTATGAATCCTACGAATCTTTTGAATCTTATGAATCTTAAGAATTTTTTGAATCTTTTGAATCTAATGGGGTACCAGGTAGCAATACAATACTGAGACTGTTTATAAATTATTATTTTTGTATCATCTAAAATTCTTTCTCAATTTTTTGTTTCTTATGTATACGAGTACATTAAAATAAAGTCTTTTCATTAAACAAAGTCACTTTTTGAGATAACTATGATGCCCAAAAACACTCGTCTCACTCTCAAAGATTGAACTGTACGAATCATAAAATTCGACAACCTAAGTGAAGTTAATTAAAATGTCTAAAAGAGGGTCAGTTAGATCTCGAACGCTTCTACCTATAATAACAAAATTAGCACAAAATATTTGTCAGACTTTCAGAAGCACTCTTAACCTAGATAATTTCTCCAATACAGAGTTAGTTGCTTTCATACAGTTAGAATTGTAAAAATTTCGTTAGATTTTAGAAAAATTAAAAAAACACTTTGTTTATTTTCAATTTTGAATCAATGCCCGTTTTCAGTTAATAATTTAAAATAATAGGTAAAAAAGAATTAGTTTTTGGCCGCCTTTTGGAATTGGCCGCCTGTGTTAAAATCTAAAATATGTATACATATTATTACCTAAATATCTTCAAAATATAGAATACCAATCTAGAATATGTGCTCGTACAGTTAAAAGCCCTTTAGCTAAATTATATTTAAATGATAAATACCTATCCGGATATTATTTGATTTCTTTAAACACGTTCCTTTATTTGTTTTCTATAATACAAAAATGCAAATAAGAAAACCAACTTACGGCGTTTTGTTATAGTATTCTTGAAATATATTTTGCAAAAATAAACGTTCTTCACAAACAAGTATTAACGTCTCATATGTGACGGAAAAAACCATTTTAACAAAAATATCAACAAAAAAAAAATCTGCTGCGTGTTGAACATTCTAACGGTTCTACAGCTGATTCTCATTCATTTTTTTGCATTCATGGCTGTCTTATGAAATAAATCGGCGAGCGCGACACAACATGACGGAGTTAAAAGGTTTCGTGATCTCGAAGCCGAGTACATTTCATAGTTTTTGCAGAAATAAGTTTTTGGGCCTTTATGTTGATAATTATTTGTTCCTACGCATTGACAACTGCGTGGAAACTAATAATTATCAACATAAAAGGCTAAAAACTTATTCTTTCAAAAACGAAAAATAAGAAAAGTTGTACTCCTACTAGATTTCGAAATCACGAATTTTTAACTCCGTCATGTTGTGTCGCGCTCGCCGATTTATTTCATGAGACAGCCATCAATCATCATATTTCAAAAGGAGAGAAACACGTAGAATAGTGCAAATACATTTTAAGTGAGAAGGACATACTCCAAATTTCAAAATGTCGATACGGTTTTATTAATTTGGTTGCAGCATGGTGCAACTTTTACGAAAAAAGATGAACAAGGAAAATTGTTTTCTAAATTTGTCCACATTTCCACAAACAAAGTTGATTGTTGCTGTAAATAGTATTGAATAACACTTTTTGAGTAGGCCTTCTCATTTTAATACAAGCAAATCATATAAAAATACATTTTTTGTCTTATGGAATAGAGCAATAGTCCGAATCCTATATAGGCGTTGCTTCAGTTTCGGAGTAAATATATCTCTCCGATCTAGTTCGACAGATTTTTCATAAGCCTTTATGGCCCAACCAGCGAATCAGTAAAAACTTAACGTAATAATGCGATTTACAGAAAGTACATGTTACTGGCCAGCGAATCTTTTAGAACTTTTCGTTCAGTTCAGCTGTCACTTAACAGAGCGAAAATTAACGCGCAAACTGAAGGAAATGTCAGAATACATCAAAATTTCCAAAGCATACTTTTCTTAAAAATAATAATTTGGCTATTCACATTACAATTTTAATACTGTATTTGTCAGTTATTACGGATTCGGTAGTTGATATGTCAAATATTCTGTAAGGAAATAATTTCGTCAAATTCTGTAAGGATTCTTACTGATTCGCTGGTTAGCCCATAAATTAGTCAATATTGTGTTGGTTGTTCACTGGAAACATTTTTTTGGTGTTATTTTAAATTTGTTTGCCTCTTTCTTGATCGTTGCTAAACAAGGAAGATGTCCGTTTGGCCGAAATACCACTATATATTTAAATAAGCCCTTGATGATGACAACAAAAAAAACGAGGTTACGAAACATAATGTCGAAGGTTACTATAATCCGGGGCTGGTTTGAAATAACAGATTTCATATCATTTGGGGACAGGTCATTTTTGGTTGGTGGGAAAGCCTTAATAAATAATTCTTAATTAAGCTTATTAGAATTAGCAACATTAATCTCTATCTGTAATAAATTGTCATGAATTTATTAATAATGTAAAGTGCACTAAAGGGCGTTTATCCACTTGAGTTAAGTATCTTTGAAAAAACACTATTATATGTAGTTTTAATTGTTTATATAATATAGTAAATAATAAGTACAAGTTAGTTTACTTATTCTCGTTTTGTTTATAGTTTTTATTATAACTAATATACGTTTTATGATAAATATCGTAAGAATTTGACCTTCACATTCCTTTTGTGTATTTTTTTTTTTTGGTCGATGGAGATAATAATTATGCATTCAGCTATCATTCGCTCGTTTTGTCTCCATTATATGCGCGCTGCGTAGTTTTTTTTAACTAAATCAAGTGTTATAGATGTAGATTTCAATTAACTATGTCGTCAGCATTTAAATGAATAATTGTTTATATCCAAAAAACTAAAAGTATTGATAAGAGATGAGTAACTATTTTATCAATTTTGAATGCCTCGCTTATATTGTATTTATAGTACATATGAATTCTGGTAAGCCTCTAGTATAATAGTTATTATGATATGAGTTATGTTGAAAATCATCTTAACTGCCAGGAATGTGTTTTTTTATTTTATTTTTTTTTTCATTTAATTAATTAATTTTTCTAAGAGAATTGGACAAAAACAAAAAGACTACGTACAAGAAATTAACTTACTATACAAGAACAAGAAGAACAACTAAAACAGTTTGAAATGTAGAAAGATTCAAAAGTGGCACACAATACAAATCATGTATCAAATTACATGGCCTGTATTGTATTACTTATACAAACTATATTATCGTCTTGTACATAAACTTACTTCTCTCTAGCAGCATATAAGAAGATAAAATGATTGATATAAATACAACAAAACCGATTTTTTATTATTACTTGAAACATTTGCTAGCGTGTTGCTATCACACAGTGTATTTATCACACAGTTTCTCATAATGGATTTCGTTATTTCGCTACACGATGCGCGATGATCCAATATGTTGAAAATTCGAATTCAATTCAAAATCACTTGTTGATTCAGTTTTATGCGTGCGCATATTTGGTGGGACCACCCAAGGTTTAAATGAAACTTCCTTAAACGTATAATATTACCATATAAATGAACTAATTACTCCGTATAATTCATACAATGCAATTGACATCTCATAATTAAAAAAATTAGGGTTGGAAACGACAAAATATAATAAACATTAGTACCTCGCAGGCCCTACATTAAAAAGGGTTAAACATTTATTTTCAATCTCTGCTGTATGCTGTATCATATTATAAAAAACCGTATTTTTTGTACTAAAAATACAGTTTAAACTATAAACCTTGAGTTTAACCAGATGTTTTAGAAGGAAATATTTAATCGTAATCTTAAACATGATTTAAGATAAAAACAAAATTAATTTCCAGAATAAGTACTTGCTTTGTTGATAATATGGATAAAACCGTTAATAATTAAGATGAAGATTGACGAAATTGATAAGAATATTATGCACATATACAGAGCTTAGACCTATATAATTTTACACATTTAAATCATATTTATTTATAATCGCGAGTTAAAGACTAATGTTTAGAAATTAATCTTCCAGAATCGAAACAAAAAAAACTTTAATTTATGTATATAGTTTATACTTAGCAACAATAATAGTAAATTCCGAAACCATACTAAAAACTCCCGCGTATTTATAAATAATGTTACTTCTGATCTTCTAAGATGTACGAAACTAAAACAAAATTTTTTAAATGTAAACATATAACATTTTTTTTTATGTTTAAATATGGGTGTGCTCTCGAAGAAAAGTTTTTATAATTTAAGAACTATACAAAATTATGTATTCTAAACAATTAAATAGTATCTAAATTACATAACTCGAAAACTATTTAACAAGTTTATAATATAGTTGTAAAGTGGAAGTTTTTGACTTGTAGAAGCATTTGAATAATTTAGTCGTATTTAAAGCAAACGAGTTCAAAATCACCTGTCATTTATTTACTTCATTTAAATATTATTCCACTTTTACTTTAAAGAATTTCAAACTAATACAGCAGTGGCGGTAACGAAGATCTTCAAAGGTTTATACTCAAATTGTTTTCGTGTGCTTAAGTAATTTGAAGTTGAAGTCCTGATGAATGATCTAACTGTCAATAAGGGGCACATCTACATACAAATTGCTAATTGGTACCTATCATATGCAATACATTTTCATTAAATTATGTCTGTAGTCTAAATTAAATCAATTATTTTATAAAAAACAAAAAATTCCAGAAAAAATTGTTACACTGCACGCTAGATGCTAATAAAAGCCATGCCCGCGGCGCAGTTTAATATTGTTGTATGGGAAACTCCGTTCAAATAAATTTGCTTAAAAGAGACAGCCTTTAATTTTATATATTTTACTCAGATTAAAATATCAAAAAACGAAATAAAACAAAATATTAATAAAAACTAAAAGTAAAATATAAAGGGCTGAAACCTTACGAGATGATCAGAACTTCGGTCTTTGGTATCTTCAATGGGGATAGCATTCACCTGTGTCATAAAGTTGGTGTGCCAGTTTTGACAGTATTGATTTCTATTTCAACCAACATATATTTACTTATACACCAACAGCCAAACAGGTCAAAAGCTTCAGTAACATGGGTAAAGGCATCCAATTTAACACGAAAAATTGTATTCTAGAACTTTATACCGGAAGTAGTAATTTCTAACCGTGTAACTGACCATATTCCAGAGCTTTATCCAAACATTATTTTAGAATTCAATTCCCAACACACATATCAATATGACGATGCCCGGTTAATCCAAAACTCATTTTAGAATCCCATTTCCATTACACTTGTCGAATTTCATCATAACCGGTTCAGAAAAAGCCAAGTTCCATCATACTTGGCCATATTCCAGAACGTGATCCAAACAACATTTTAGATTCCCATTTCCGACACACATGTCAAATTTCATAATAATCGGTGAATAAATAGGCAAGTTCCATCATATAAAAAATTTGTTAACTACTCACTACATCCTAATCCAACCCTAACTCAACTCCAACTCACCTTCAACTCAACCCGCAAATTGACGTCTAACTTAACCTTCAAATCAATTCCAAATTCAATGCCCAATTCAATAGTCAAACCAGCATATATAAAAAAATCGTAAATATTTATAAAACCAGGTATTTTGGGTCAATCCGTATGGCAGGTACCCCACCCTCTTGACGTACAGTCTCCAAAAGCTTTTCAAATCTCCGCCTTAACCATAGAAACAGATTGGCGAAAAAAAAAATCAAAATCGGACAAGTTTGCTTTTTCAGACTCAGGGACTGTCAAAACGTTGAGAAAAGTGGTTTTGGACCAACCAAATTTTTCGTCATTTATGACAGAATTTCAATATTTTGGCCTTTTTAGACCAAAGTAATATCCCCATGAATAAACTGTACAGGCTGCCTCACTGTTCTCGATACGTCTAAAGTATAACGTGAAAACTCAAGTATCCACTTATTGAACGACATGTTTTATAAAGTCAGCGCTATGATTCATTAAAAGTCAATTTTTGAATACATTTAAAGAGTTATAACCAATGATTGGAATCCTGGACCTTTTTATCAATCCAGGGATTACGGGATAGAGAAACAAAGAGCATATACTGAGTTGTTCCCTATCCTTGCTCGTAATTTGGAAATTTCGAGCATCCTACCTGCCGCCGATAATGCCCTCTCTGATTCTGCGCTTGTTGGAGGAATTGCAAGTAAATTTTTATAAACTCGCTGCAATAATGTGGCCCTCGAAATCCGCTTCCCTCAAACATTTACAGCTCCCTAAAAACAACTGCGGTTACAAGATTTAAATTGTTTGAAATACTATCATTAAACTATGTGTAATACTGCGCTGCAATTCGCCAGCCAGATTTTCTTGTGTATCTACCTCCTGAAATATAGCTTCTTCTGAATCAGATATTTCAATATCATTAAAAGTTATAAAAGACGTCGATGCAATTGTTGAAAGTTCCGAAACCATTTCAATTTCTACACCTCATTCACTCTTCTAGATAGTTTTAAATAATCGACAATAAACTTTTTGATGCATGAATCTATTGGGACCAGAAATATATTTGTATCAGCTTCAGCTACTGATTGTCTGCCATTATGAAGAATAAGATACTGCAAGACTCCATAAATGTTGTAGTTCTTCTTTCTTCAATTCTTATCTCTGGGAGCTAACGAATTGTCTTGATTTTGCAACTAATGCCTGTACTCCATGAGAAAAATTGACTGACAGTCAAAAAAATCGAAAAGAGAAAAATAATCTGATACTCCATATAAGAGACAAAGACAATGTTTTTTTTGTTTTTTATTTTAAAATAAAAAACAAAAACAAAATATTGTCTTTGTCTCTTATATAGGGCATCAGATTATTTTTCTCTTTTCGTTTTTTTCGACTGTGAGTCAATTTTTCTCATGGAATACAGGCATTATTTAACATAAATTTCGGTAAAGGTTACTTTGATGGACGCAAAATTGAAAGTAAAGTTGACGCTTGCTGAAACTAACAGCTTGTTCAGACTAGGGATTAGTAATCCAGTTTTGCCTAAACAAGTTTACTTTTAATCTGGATTAGCTTTTTTGGCGTTCAGACTGTAAGAGAAAATCGCGATTTAAAATGGCACTGCACATTGTGACTATACCGTAAACTATTCAAAATCCAATACATTATTAGGGCATTCTGCATAAAATAGTCACATAACATCTATTACTTCAAAAGTTTTATTAGTAGATATTAAATAGATCTGCCAATATTAACTAAATACATTAAATACATTTATATCGCAATATTTTAAACGCTGTAATAACATAATCGAGATTACAGACAAAATCCAACAATTCTTTGACGATTACTTTAATCTATAATTGAAACATAATTAACTTAATCTCCGTCGTTTCACACTATAAGGAAAACTAGATTTGCTAGTTAATCAAGATTACTAATCCCTACTCTGAACATAGCTTTCTTCTGGATCAATTATGTCGTCTGCTACTTTACTTTTGTAAAGTACTTTCTATCAAATCATTTGAATGCCATGAGTAAAACATACCTGGTGGTAGGTAGAAACAAATGAACCAGCCTTAACCATTATGCTGGAGCTGGCACCATCTGTGGTTGTGCACACGACATCTTTTTCCAAAGAACGACCAAACTCCTGCCTCCATTTTGTTTTGAGAATTGCTATACATTTTTCTGCCGACATGCTTCCTCAAATCCTGACTAGTTTCATTTTCAGAATAATGAACAATAATATTCATGTAGCATCGGTTACGCCTCGATGTCTATTCTTCAAAAGTAAGGCATACTGAACGAGAACCACAGAACGCGCAGTCTTTGGTGATTTGCGAATTGTGTTGAAATTCTCTTGCTTCAAGGGATTCCCTTAAATCGTACAAAGTGCAAAACACTATGAAGGGAATACCATCAACAGAGGTTATTAGCTCAAAAACAGCAGGTAATGTGTTGTCAAATTTAAGTTCCACAGTTTTCAGCTGTTTTTTAGTACTTATTTGTTCTGGTTACGAAGTTCTTATTCGGCATTTAGTTTGGTGTGTGGTGTTTAAGTGCTTATGTAATTCTTTGATGGATCCCCCGCTGTTTTTAAAATAAGTTAGGTTCCACAAAATTAGTAAGTAATTGGAAAAGGGCCTAAAACAGCCTAAACTAAAGTACTTTTCATACCAGACACCTCGCCTCAAAATTTTTAGTTACCACAAATGTGACGGTGAGGCCCTTTCATACTGGTGGCGTCGGCTTTGAGCATTCGATTGGTATTAATATTTTCAATTATAGCAAGAACTGTTATATTGTAAATTTGTAACTTATACATGAACTAGATTTTTCGGTAAATAAAAAACAGTTGTGCCAAAAATGTGGTTTGTAGACTATGTCGACTTCGATTTGTATTTGTACTACTATAATGCAGTCGAGTGTGGAACGCATTGCCCTGGCTTTATAGATAACTTCATTGCAATATATTTTGATTTTTTTTAAATTATCACTTAAAAATATTGCTTTTCAACAAATAGAAATTATTTTATAAAATTAAATGATATCAACCAAATGAAACTAATTTCCATAATTCAAAAATGAAATAAAGAATTTTTATTTTTAAAGCTCAAAAACGAGGCGCCTGGTATAAAAAGTGCTTAACCAATGCCTTCTAGAATATACAAGCCATCCTACCCAAGTATCACTACTTCAAATAAATGATTCATTTTTATGGAACTGAGTACAAATTTGAGTTCCATCATATTATAAGATTTCCTATGAAAAGTGAAACAAAAATACTAAACCGATGGAACTTGATATATGTGGGTTACGTAAGTTCCATCGATAATTTTGATAGATGGAAAAAAATTTGGAACTTATGAATGAGTTCAATTTTTCTTATACTTGGGTACTGCAAGCAAAAATTTTTTTTTTTTGATTACATCGACATAGAACAGATGGCGATGTACGTTCGAAAAATGAAAGAGTAGAGACAAATAGAGAATAAAATATTTGAAAATAAAATAATAATTTAGTATTATCTCATGCGTACGAAAGGATGGTTGTACAATGTACATATTTTTATTTCCGGCAAGTTTCTGCAAATTTCAAAACTAATAAAACTTTTAATAAAATAATAATTTAAATATAAATAAATACAATTAGCTAAAAATGGAAAATAAGTTAAAAAAATATATCTAAACTATAATCCCATTAATAACTTCAAATTATGAAAAAACACACGACGTACATCCCCCCTTTCTTGCGCTTGGTTTAATACTAATTTATTTCCTATTCGCGATTTCCAACAAAGTAGCTGACATCTGGTGAAAACAATATGAATAAAATTTAACCATAGAACAAGGGTGACCAGAATTGTCAAACAGTTGAATTTGACAATACTCGTCCCCTTTACTTACATAGAAACCAACGCTAACTACATTTGATGAAAATCGCCAATATTTATACTTTTCACACAGGGTACGTTAACTATAAGAGGTGTGATGGATAGCGATTTATATTTCGTAGTCACTCTACGTTGGTGACAACAGCAATGTTGCCATGACAATAAAACCGAAAACATACACATACATATGTAAATATTTCATATCAAGAAATAATATATGGCAACATTGCTTTTGCACCAGCATGGAATGAAAATAATAAATCGCTTAAATGATCGACATTTGAATTAATTGTATCATTCCCGTGAGCCTTATAATGCCAAAAACCATTCCAATGCGTCCAGACTCCAGATCCAGATTTCATCAAATGCAAATAGTAAAAAAACGTTTTATTTTGATTAGTGCGATATTTTGTGTTCCATTTTTTTATAATTTTGTTTATTGGAATGTTCTACACCCGACACCAGGTTAATAATTATAAATATTTCAGTTTTTAATTCATTATTTAAATAAATAAAATCGCATTTTGTCACCAGCTTACGTCATTTTTAACGAAAGAGAAAACGATAGAAATTTAAATCGCTTCCATCATACCTTTTCTAGTTGAAATATCGTGCTTTTCACATGACCCTCTTCGTTTTCATGTTTTATTCTCTTTCATTTTTCTAACATTAATTCCATCTGCAGAAGAATAGTGGAACTGGCGACATAAATTGAGTGACGTAGCCAGAAGTATGGCTTGTATATTCTAGAAGGCATTGGCTTAACTCAACTAAATAGTATCTTGAGCTTCAGTTATTGTCTTATAAGTACCAACCTAAAAGTAAATTAGCGATGTCACTTTTCAATGGCTTTTCATGATTGTGAATTACTTTTGTTCGACGTTAAAAAATATTTAAAAGCCCTTAAAATTGTATTGGTGAACGAAAGATACAGTTGATACCGCACCGCAGTATCAATTATGCAACTAACAATTTTGAAGGTTTGTGTATTTTTTGTAGTTTTTGGAACATATAAAGTTTATTAACTAATCGTAATTTAATTTAGTTATTCAGTTTAGCCGATTTAGGCACACGGTATAAATAGCACTTTTCATAACGGTATTTGTTCTATTACATTTTTAGTGTTAGATTGATACACCATGTTGACAATAGTGACATCTTTGAATTGGATACATCACAATACTGTTATTATTTATTTATTTTTTATTTTTTTTTATTTTTTTTTTAATTGGGTGCAGAGCGGACTTATTAACGGTCCTAGCTCCTTGTAACTGTCAGAGCTTCTGCACCCAATGCGCGATCCTGCAAGTAAAGATTAATAGCTATAGCTACCTTAAATTTATTCATTTTATATTCCTTCGGAAATTTGAAGTGTATTAGCGAATTTCACTTTTTTGATGTTCGGTATATAAATTCGCGCTTGATTTCTTCAGTTCGGGGTTTCAGGAGCTTTACCGTAAACCTATGTGAATTGGTTGTTCCTCTTGTTACTCTTGTTGTTGTAACGAATTGTGGTATTTTCTCCGATAGTTCTGCAGAACATTTACCGTGTAAGCATCTGTAGCCAAACAACTAGCGGGAACTGGAAACTATTTCACCACATTGTTAGATTAAGCAGATATTCTTTCTCGGAAAATCATATGGGATAAAAAAAAATTATCTGAAGCTCCTTTCGGTCCGCTTTTAATTTGAATTTGAGACTATTGGTCTTACTAATTAATTTTCAATGTGTTTAGTACTTTTAAAAACCTCGTTCAATCAGTGTGGCTGATTGGTTTCTAAGTCATTCCTCTTCAATAATAAAATTCATTCAAATTCAATTTTCACCGATATTCCAACATCGGCAAGCAGCCAGCCATTATTATATTGAGCAATTTGATAACACACATACACAGATATACTGTGTAAATATGCGAGTGCATACATAACTGTTTTGTAACAGTTTTCTATTTCACCAATTAATAATTTTTTATATAAAATATTATCAACCATAAATTTATGTTGAATAGTTAGTTAAAGAATTTGTAGTCCGAAAATGTGTATTTAATAGTAAAATACCGATTATGTCTGCATGTCTACTAAATAAAATTGAATAAGCGCGCGCCAAAAACTAATTAATATTATAATTAATTAAATTAACGAAACAAAAAAAAAACTTTAGTTTACTTTATATGAGGTGCTTCACAAATGGTAAAACTATTTAACAATACGGTTACAATACTAGAATATTAAATTATTGTGTTAAAACTTTCAATGGTTCGGGTTCGGTTATGTACGAGTACGCAATATATAAATTATTTAGTGGAATCGCGGTATTAGACGAAATCTGGAACCTTCAAATATTTTCGATCTGCTTAAAAAAAAAACAAATAATCATTATTCAATGTTAATGTTAAGTACTTACGCTTTTTTAAGTTTATAAATAGGAATTGGACTAAAAGAATGTTTCATTTTTAATTTTTATTTTTGAGTTCTACGTACAGTCATATATAGTGATTAACGTGGAGCGATTACGTTAATGATGAGATCTGTATATAGATTTTTGGCAGTTGGCTACATTTCGGATTGTTTATTATAGTTTATTCGATAAAACAATATACATACATCAGAATTCTAATCTGTATATACATAGCATACGTACAATCATCATGGGAGTTTGTATTTAAGGTCAATTTATGTTTTTGAAGTGTGGGTGAAAAATCATATCATTATGGTTTAACATTAAACAATTCAGTAAGTGAAATCGAGCTTTGCGGGTAGCCTTGTGGCAAATTTCCAAAAAAAAGAAAAAAATTAACCATTTAGTAAGTGTGAGTCATCCAAATAAATAAGTGATGTATCAAACGATCTCTAATCCAAGTACCATTACAATCTAAATGACTTTATGGCTGAATTTGATTAAAAATTAATATTTGGTTTTTGTTGAAAAACCTGGAATCTTTGGTTTCCAAAATCCTGGTTTTTACAATAAACGTTTCAAGATCCTGTTTACAATCTTGCTTATAAGTCTTGACTTTGACTTTTCTAATTCATGGCTAAACAACAGTTTTTTGCTTCTTTATTATTTAATTCAACCTAGTTATGTATTCCTGCTTCATCAAGGTTTAAATTCATTTTTGCAGCGAAAGGTAGATCCAATATAACCTACCTCTATAAACCCCCGAGCCTGTTGAGGTCTAATTTCCTATCAAAATTAATCAATTTTGAAAACTAAAATTTTGATCACCAAAATGTTGAAATCCTGGTGTTAATCCAGAATTTTAAAACCATGGTTTGGAAACCAGGATTTTAAAATCCTGTATTTTGTACCCAACTTCAAATTGCCTAGGCAACTTTAGGATTTCGCGCTCTAAAAATATGTTATATCTTTTTTATTGACAAGAACTTGTTGCAAAGAACGAAACAATTGGTATTCCAGGTCAGGCGGATTTGATGGATCCTTTTGATGGACTCTTAGTTCGTCATATGCCCATCCGAATTAATAGTTTGGTTTCTTAGACAACTTAAACTACGCAATTTCTTTGAAATCTATTCTTCGTTGACATCGTTGCAGATGTAGACGATTCATTTTTCAGTGTCTGTCGTTACCACACATTTCAAAATTGGATCATTCTCCTTTGCCAACAGATCAATTGGTGGTAGTCTTCGCTACTTCATATACTGCATCATCTGATACCGAGCGAAATACACGGATCACTATTAGTGCACACCGTCGGTATACTGCGTCCATATTTCTCATATTTTAGAATTAACCTATTGTCATCCAAATGGTTTCTCGCCTTTTCCTATATCGGCTCCATCTAATGGTCGGCTGACAGCAGTCCTATCTAAGATAACCACTGGCGCATAATGGCTACGGCCTCATTACAGATATTTTCTGCTTCGCTCTTAAATTTAGCCACCAAAATAACGCCCCCCCCCCCCCCCTCGCTTTTGCTTCCTCATGTATGCCAAGTTTAAGGACATCATCGTAAATATTATTACATAACAATGGACCCAGCACAGCACCGAAGATTAATTATTTACGTTATCTGAGTAGACAATTGATGGATAAGTTAATGATAAAAATTATGTTTAAAAAAACAGAATTTTGTAAAACAGAATTTTATAAAATTGAATTTTTCAAAACGGAATTTTTCAAAGCAGAATTTTTCGAGAAACTAAAATTTCGAAAAAACAGAATTTTGTAAAAACAGAATTTTTTCAAATAGAATTACGTACCGATCCCCTTTGTTGGATCACAAGGTCTCATTATACTTCTTAACAATTCAACAAATTATTTCTCAGAAGTTCGCTTCGATTATTTAGGTAAAGTTTCATTATGCGCTCTAAAAGATACTCCAATGAAACTTGATTGTAGAATAAATTTGGAAAACTTTCTTCAGACCGGTAAACTGTAAATAGTTTCGTGAAAACTAGTCTATATTTTTCGATGATTGGCAAATATGCCATAATCTAGCAAATCGCAATTCGTAAGTCGAGAAATATAACTACTTGATCAAATTTACCAGGCAAATCTTAATTCCAATTTAATCAGTGAAAATCCCGAATGCCGGAAATCCTAAAAGACGGAATCTTTCCAAAGCCGGAACGAAATGCTCCGTACACCAATTGTATATGAAATGTAACTCCTTTATGCCGGAAACCCCTAAGACGTCATCACATTTCAATGCAGAACTTTCCAATGTAAAATTGTTTTTTCTCCCACCGAACACAACTTCTAAATTGGACCCTATATACAATGGAATTATTGCCGTATTTAAAGTGCAATATCGAAATCTCATGCTGCAACATTTATTGATCGAGATGAAAAATTGTAGCAGTGTGACAGAGCTGACGAAAAAATATTATCTCTATTAGACGCCATTGAATTATTAAAATCTGCCATAAAAAAAATCAAATCATCAACGGTAACTGCGCAACACTATTTTTGGAGTTTGATAAGGAATTCGAAACGGAATTTTCTGATTTGGATGAAATTTTGAATATTAAGGCTGCAACTAAGAAAGATGGTGATATTCAGACTAGAGCTAATTCAGCTGGTGATGATCCTGCGATAGTTGTGAACTCTGATGATGATGATACGGACGATAAAAGAGAAATTAAACCGCAAGACGTTTTAGTAAGCTCAAACAATTTAGCTCGATTTTCAACTCAGTTGGGAAATTCCGACTTTTTCGAAAAAGTAAGCGCGTTGAAGATGGACTATGCTGAACTAGTGCAACATAGGAAAACAAAACAAACCTCAATTTTGGATTTTTTTTAAAAATAATTTCGGATTGGGTACCTGTACATAAACATAATTTTAATAATTTTGAAATTAAAAATTCCTTCTCATTTTAAGTTTACAAATTTGTACTGTTTTGAAATTAAAAATTAAACTATTTTCTTTTGAATAAAGAAATACATATTACTTACGTATTTTATTGAAAATTGTTGGCGCAATTCTTAAGGAAAAAATTAAAACAAGCAAAACCTATCTTTAATTACTCGTGTAGTATTAAAAGACAAAAATTCTAAGGGCCGGAAAAATACCCAAAGCCGGAAATAAGTGCCGCTCCCGTGGCATTCCGGCTTTCGGGGGTGTATTCCCAAAATTGCTTGCGTGCTAGACGATATTTTAACACTAACACTCACCAATGATTAAGGGCATTGAGGCAAAAATAAAATTCTGCTTGACATTTTGCAGAATGAATGTATACGACAAATAATGCAGCATTTTTTTTTTTTTTTTTTTTTTTTTTTTATAATTTATTTAATTGGGTGCAGAGCGGACTTATTAACGGTCCTAGCTCCTTGTAACTGTCAGAGCTTCTGCACCCAATGCGCGATCCTGCAAGTAAAGATTAATAGCTACCTTAAATTTATTCATTTTGAATTCCTTCGGAAATTTGAAGTGTATTAGCGAATTCCACTTTTTTGATGTTCGGTATATAAATTCGCGCTTGATTTCTTCAGTTCGAGGTTTCGGGAGCTTCACCGTAAACCTATGTGCATTAGTTGTTCCTCTTGTTACTCTTGTTGTTGTAACGAATGGTGGTATTTTCTCCGATAGTTCTGCAGAACATTTACCATGTAAGCATCTGTAGAAGACGCAGAGTTCTGCAACATCTCTGCGATGCTGTAAGCTGTCTAGTTCTTGAGTAAGTCTGGGATTCCGAATTATTCTGATAGCGCGGCGTTGAACCCTGTCCAATAAGTGGAGGGTGGTACCAGACGCACATTGGTTCATGATATAAATATTACAAGGTATGCTTGACAGCTGAAAGCACGTGGAGCGTGACGTCACTCAGAGTCAATTTGGATATTTTTTTTTTGTGAATTGGTTTAGGTTTATAAGAATATTTTTAGGTTTTGGAAATAGAAATAAGTTTCAAGGATTGTACACGATAGTAAAAACAAAAATCTCAATCAAATGGAGTCAACGTTACGAAATATATAACTCAAAGAGACGTCACTAAAAGGAAAAATGGCGATATGCCGATTGGCTAGAACATATCTTCTATATTTTATTATAGGCCTTGGTTAACGCAAGAAGGTTAAGTCAAATCGCCACAACAATTAAGACACAAATTGTAATCGAAGTTAATTTTGATATAGATATACATGAATTGGGTGCATTTACGCGATTTTTATCGAGGAGACCACGATGAGCATATCGCGGGGTGACTTATTGTAGGCTTTAAAATAAGTTAGCCTACAAAATAAATATGGGTCATTTTAACCCATCGTTGCTAACGGAATGTGAAATCTCATGCGCTAAATGAGAGTGCGACTCTTTAGTTGTTTACTCTTTATTATAAGAAATGTGCAAGCTTGTATTTCAGGAATATCTACGTTCGATTTTCGAGAATTTAAAACCCTGGCACCAAACATGCCAAAGCTATTTTCGAGTTCATCCCAGATGGTTCCCACATCGCCGACGTAACCTAATTTCAGAGTAGTAAATTTGACCCACGTCGTAAAATTCCAAATTCCATCATTTAATAACTCTCAAAAAATGATGACGCCAAATCTACTAAATCAACATTAATTGCATTTTAATTGAAATCATTAAGAAGAACAATAAAAAAAATGTTGCGTTTGGAATAGATAAATAAATTAGTTTGTATCAAGCATATTAATTAACGGGAACAATAAAATGTATTCGCGAATTTTTTATGTTTCTCTTTTCAATCACAACAATACCGAAAATTCCAAAATAAAAATAATGGTTAAGAGCTTTACAGTAACAAATTCGTAATAATATGTTAACCTTTTGACATAATCTTCTTCAACAGCAACTTTGTGTACCTTTTCTTTTACACAATCCATACACGAGACGAGATCAAAAAGCTAAATAATTTCTAAAACATAAAAAACGGATTTATACATAACAAAATATTCATCAGACTACATAAACCTAGTGACACTCATTTTAGATGTAATAATGTTCTAACGGAAAATAAATTCATGTTGCAAATCTTAAATCTTATCAATGTGTTTTTTGGTGGTTATTTGATTGTGTGAATGAATATGAAGTGAGAAATGAGAATGCGCGCATATGTTTATTTGTGTAAATGAGAAAGTACAAAGAAAATGAGAAATTATGTTTTATATACTTGTTTTTTAATACTCGACAGGGCCGCACCCTCGTTGCTAAGCAACAATTTATTTTTCCAAAATTTAAGCTTAAATTGAATTAAACTATTGTAAAACATTGGATTAATTGTATTTTGGATTAATTTAAGTCGTATTTATTGCAAACCGATATAAGTAAAATATGCTGTTTCATTTATAAATTAATCAACAAAACTTTGTATGATAAAGACGATTGAGAATGCATAGAGAAGAGTAGCTCAAAAAAAAACGTAGACAAAGAATGAGCATAATTTAACATATTTATATTTTTATACAAATGTAGTTTTGGTATTTTGTATATAGATACGAACACGATTTCAATTTTTCTCTCTCGCATTTGTGTTTTTGTTTTTTATTTTTATTTTCGATGTACATAAAATAAAGCAGCCATATTTAATTTTGTGTTGGTAAAAGGACGCCATCGGTTTCGCGTCTGATACAAAGAGTGGTAATTTTCAGTAAGTTTTTAACATTCAAAGTGTATTGTTTGAGTTTGGATTTGTTTTAAATAATATAAAGAAATAAAGTTAAAAAAAAAAATAAAAGTTTTTATTTTGTTTGTTTTAAAAATCAAATAAAATAAATTATAAAAACGTTATTGTGTCGTAAAGTGTGATAAAACGGTTTTAAATTAATTGATTAACAGTTATTAAAACAAATTTAAAATCAAAATGGCAACCGAAGTTTCAAATCAACAAAATCCTGTTACCGAAGAAAAAGTTGAAAAAGAAAAGGTTGAGACGGTTGAAACAAAGGCTGAAGTGAAAAAAGATGATGACGCCGCAACAAAAGAGGAAAATGCTACAGAAAAACCATCAAAACCTGAGCCTCCGGTCAAATATAATGTTCATAAATTAAATTTTGATAAAGACATAATTTATTTGTATCAATTTTCACGAACACCGTTATTACCATCATTATCCCCATATTGTCTTAAAGTTGAGACATGGCTTCGCCTTGCTGGATTAAAATATGAGGTATGGTATGCATAAAAATTAAGATTTTCCTCTGGGGGGAGGGAAAATTAATATACAAAAATAAAAATCAATTTTTGGATGAACTGGGAATAGTTGAGAAAAAAAGCCTAATAATTTCCCCTTTTTTATTCATTCGAATTTGCGTAAAATAAAAATTCATTGATTTCTCATCTCGTAAAAATACTGTTTGATAAATAGAAATTTCTCTAGTGTGTATACAGTGAACGAGATAAAAACACAAAATAAACCATAAATCCTTTTGGCCTAATTCGTTTTTTTTTTTTTTCTTAATATCCATATTGGAACAATTGGCCAAATATAATTCATTTTACTGTCTGTTCATTTTCCTACACACCACAAATCAAAATCCAGGGAAAAAATTATGTGCGTGAAATGAATTTTATATTTAACACATGCGTCGTGCAATGTACATTTTACTTTTCTTATATAAAATTTTTTAAATTTCTTTTTTTTTATTCTCTAATTAAACGAATTGATATGAAAAGATATTAAAATAATTAGGAATTTTATTTTTTTAAATAAATTAATTAGTTTCGTTTTCTTTTTCATTTTTTTTTTTTTTCTTAAATAAATCAAATTTTTTTATTATTCATGTAAGAAAACAATGTCTTTCCGTTTTGATGAAAATTGCAACTTAAGTGATTTAAATTAAATGACACAGATTAAATGAATTTGATTGTAGCAGCGAATTCACAAGAAATTATATTTTTTGTTAAGATGAATCTGGTGGCTAAATGTCTGTACATAAAAAATATTCTTACACACACACATACACAAGAAAAGGGAGTGGTAAAACAGTTTTCCTAGGTAGTTTTTGTTGTTGCTGTTGTCTTAAAAAGGTGTAGGAGTTTTCATATTTTTTATCCGTTTTGTATTTTATTTTTATTAGTTTAAATCTTCTAAATACGCAAATAATATTCTTCTGAAAATGGTTCTTCACATTGAATTTTGCTAGCCGGTTATATTTATAAAGCCATAATATACCGGAAAATCTCTTTGTACACCACAAATAAAAACTTTGATTGGGTGTGGCATTACAAAGAATTCGATTAGACATCGTAAGTAAAAAAATGTCCATTAATTTGCATTTCCAGATGTTGGTGGCTTTTCTCTAATCAACAAAAAAAAAATTTCATTAAAAAGATGTCAACATATTTTAACAACCACACCCCTATATAAATAAATGTCTTGATTAATTTGTCAAATATAAGATGATATAAAGCACATTTAAGTCTAGGGGAAATGTTGGATTTAATTTAAGTAAGCATTAATCATTTTTGGTATGCTACTATCTGACACCGATCCCAAATTGTTGCTTCAGGAGTAACTAGTCTGTCTATTCATACATATACATAATCTAATTACGAAATTGAACAATGCCCTGTATAAAACACACCCTAATGAAATAAAATGACCCTTTTAATATGTAAAACATTAATGTTTTATACATTCATAAATCTCACGGTATCAAAATTGAATTTATTTCATCCAAATTAATTAAAGTTATTAATGAAAATCAATCAATTGTTCAAATGCGGGTTTATAATGAAACCAATGAAATGAAGTAGCTACTAACCATTCTTCGATATTCGAACAGTTTAGTCTGATAAATTATATGGGTAGAATCGAGAATTAACATATTTCCTGGCTTAATGGCCTTGAAGTACAAAGTAATTTTTTTTTCGATTTTATCTTAATTCTAGTTTTTAGAATTAAGTCCTTATAAATATGTTGATATGTATTATTGTCCATGGTCACCACAATATATCCATTTGGTTTTATGTTTTACAGAATCTTCTTTATTTGTACAATGGTTAATTGGTTTTCTTTTTTAAATTATTAAGAATTGTCCCATTTAAGGTAAAATTGGATCTGTTTTATTAAAGTTGTACAGTTTAACATGACTCATCTTTTACGAATTTTTAATTCTCTTCAATCTTCAGACCTAAAATTTTACGCCCAGTTCCAGTGTTTAATAAGGGTTAAACAAATAAGACAAATTGCTTTTCTAATTAAAAATTATTTTGGAAATTATACTCAAGAGATTCATTACACATGACGCTTGATGAATATTTAATTAGCAAAACTTTTTTTATAGTTTGCAATTTTGATTTACAACACGTATATTTACTAGTATGTAATTCTGGATTACACTCTTTGTTGTAAACTTATAAATAATAAATGTTTTGTTTTTTTTTTTGTCGATAAATCGTTTTCTCTATTTTTTATTAATAGTTTGTATGGTACGTCCGTTCGTACATGCATAATATGTTGAATGGAAAATTTACATACATATTTTCATGTTTCCAATTCTTTTTTTAGAAAAATACTTCACTTAGCTATGTTTAATAGAAATTTTGCGCAATCCATTTAAGTAGAAAACGTAGGAATTTGTTTATTCGATTATTTAGGTTTGGAATAGATTTTGCAATCGACCAAAGCGCATTCGGTCTATCTCTTGTATGAATATATGTACATACATTATTATGTATGTGGTCTATGTGTCCGGTCAATGACCTATTTTGATTCAATTGTATTTCAATAACTAGTGTTTTTGTTTGTTTAATTTCATTTCCGTCAAAATGTTAGAAATTTCTTCATTAGATTTTAAATATTGTAATTATGCATGTTTTTTAGGAATTAGATAAAAAAAAATGTATATTTATACTATTATGGAGAAATTTGCAGCGGATACAATACCCATTTTCAATAATGTGCTAAAGATATCTAACTGCAAACATGTTGAGGAAGTAAAATCCGTCCAGAAATTCTGGTGGGCAAAAGAAAGTTATTATTTTAGAATTGCATAAATTATTTTTCTCCCACGCGAATAACAACATTCTTGTGTTCTAATTTATTTACTGCTGCTGTACGACTGTTAAGTACAATATACACAGTGTACTTAAAGGCAACATAAATATCTTTATTTTATCATTTTTATGATTCTAAATGTAATAAGAAAACTAAAATGAGTTGACTTTTTTTTATTTTATTTTCTGTAGGATGCGTTTTGTAAATTAACGTTAATAATGGTTAATTTTATTATTATTCATTGCTTTATCTCTTTTGTATGTATGTATGTGTATGTGTGTGTGTGTGTGCATCGTTAAGCAACACAAAATGAATTATAAGAGCACCACACATGATAATGAAAATTGTGTGAAATGTTTGTCCACAACATAATGACGGAAATTAATTAATTCTTTGGATTTAATTTCAGAATGTTGATCATAAAATGAAACATCGCTCGAAAAAAGGCCAACTACCATTTATCGAATTGAATGGCGAAGAAATAGCTGATTCAGCCATTATAATCAAGGAACTAACCACCAAATTTGAGAAAGATTTGGATTCGAGTTTAACACAGGAACAACGTAATATTTCGCATGCAATTATTTCAATGATTGAGAATCATTTAATTTGGGTTATATTTTGGTGGCGTTCGAAATATCCTGATCTATTGCTCAAGGGTTACAAAGTTAATTTACAACATGCATTTGGAACATGGATACCAAATGGAATATTAAATTTCTTATTTAAATTCACATTTGGACGTAAGGTTTGTATTTGATTTTATGCTTTTCTTATTTTTGTTTTGTTAACAAACTGTTTTGTAGTTGTTTGTCGTAATTTTTGTGTAGTGTGAAAGGCTATTAACACTCATTTGGAATAAACTACCAGATGTTGAGTAAACATGTGCGTTACATTTCGAGTGCTAATAGTTTTGTGTTTTAAAATACAAAGTCGTTTGGTTTTTATCCTAGTCCCGTAAATATTCTTTCCTAATTCGTTTTTTAATTTTAATTTGCTTGCATTTTATTCAAATCTCCTCTGGTTTATTTTTTCTCCACGTTTTTTGTTTGTTTTTTATGACTGTCTCAATATTCAGTGGTTCCAGGGTTCCAAAAAATTAAAAGCCCAAGGCATGGGTGTACACAAGCCAGAAGAAATTGAAGAATTTGGTCGCCACGACCTGAAAGTACTATCGGACATGTTAGCTGATAAACCATTCTATTTTGGTGATGAACCAACAACATTGGACGTTGTATCATTTGCAGTATTATCGCAGCTTCATTTTATTTCAAAAGAAATAAATTTGCCACTAAGAGATTATATTACAGAGTCGTGTCCGAATTTGGTGGGACATGTGTCTCGAATGAAGGAACGTTGTTTCTCCGATTGGGATGAAATATGCACAAAGTTGGATTTGAATACTCATTTACCGAAACCAGAGTAAGTATTTTTTTGTCCCTTTAAAAAATATTTACTCAATGTTTTATATTTTTTTATTCTAATTCACCAGACCTGAAGCCAAAGAAGGTAAAGAAAAAGAAACCGAAAAAACAGCTGAACAAGATAACAACGAGGCAGAAAATAAAGAAGAGAAAGAATTAGAAAAAGATAAGGTAGGATAAATTCTTTGTAAATAATTTAAAAAAAATTGCAAGAAAGTTCATTAACCCATTTTCCTTTACCTTTACACGCAATTAAATACTTTTTTTTTTACCTTGACCTTGTACTTCACTAGTGAGGAAGAAATAAAATAATGACACTGAATTTTTTTTAGAGTTCAAGCGTTTTCATGAAAACTAAATTCAAGGCTAGATAATTTCCTGAAGGTACGGGGGTCGATAAATATTTAGCGGAAGTTATAGTGAACGAGAAGCTAATTAGAAATGTCCGGTCTCTTTATAAATTTAAGGTGTGTCCATTGAATGAACCCATATGTCGGTCAATGTAGGAATTACGAAATTGCCTCACTCTTTATGGTACAAACGATGATTCACCTTATGAAACTAGAATTCCCCATTGGCAATAATGTTCATCCTTTTATTATGAATCACACAGTTTGATTTAAAGCATGCGCTCTTGTTCCCCTAACTTTTAATGCACACATTTTAATATTTTTTGTTATCCATTTTATTTCCAGGCTGATGAAAAAACGGAGGAAAACAAGGAAAAGGAAGAAAAAACTAATTAAAACAGTTTTTAATTTGTTTTTTTATTATTTTTTTTTAAATAATTTTAATTTTTTATTTTAAAATTATATATAAATAAATTTTAACAAAAACAAGAAACAAATCTATATGTTTTCTCATTATTAATTAATTAACTAAACGAAAAATACAATTTTCTTTTTTTAATAAATTACGAAAATGTAAATTTTTAGTTAAATTTTTATTTTTTGTGGAATAAAAAATTTAAAAAAATATTGAATCTGTAAATATTATAAAAATTAATTTCTCATTTTTTATTTTTTATTTTAAATATGCATAATGTTGTAATTTTTCATATTAATTTTAGTTTAAACAAAAAAAAATATTAAATTTATATAGATACATGCAGATTCTAATTAATTAATTAAATATTACAAGAAAATTATTACAAAACAAACAAATTATAAGTCTGATATTTCAAAATCTTTTTAAAAATAAATAAAGGTAAATAAATAAAAAAAAATTGCAATTTATTATTATTATAAATATATATATATTTTTATTATTTTATATTATTTTTAATGATCGTAGTTAGTTGATTTTTTATTACATATAATTTTTTTGTATACCAACTTAAAAATATCAGCACTTTTACACTATTTCAATTTTTTATTATTTCATTTTTTAGTAGATTTTTTATTTAATTTTATGTTTAGGTTTTTATAATAATATAATAGAAAAACAAAACTTTTTATATAAATGTATATTTAAATAAAATCTACACTTTTGATATAAAAATTTAATAAGTAAATATAATTTTTTTTTACAGAAATAGTTTCTAATTTTTCCTGATTTGATTTTTAAAGTACATACATACAAAATAATGTTTGAATGATGAAAGTCAAGATCACCAAATGCGTTGTGCTCATTTTTTGACACACACAAATAATTTTATTATGTTACATTTTAAAAATGTACAAACGCATATGGCGTGCTATATCTTTTAATTAAGATGGGATGATGTGTGCCAATTTACATTCAAAATTTTGGATTTAAAATTAATTTTCACTGTCCGTCAGGCAGCAATAATTGGGAGTTTTATAATTTCGTGTCTTGGTAGTTTATTTTTTTATATTATTTTTATTTTATTTACCCAACAAAATATATATGAAAAATCATAAGACTGACCCAAAAACTATGTAAGAGTAGCGCTTTTCTATTCAGTAAAAAAAAAATACGCAAACATCAAAATCCAGTCAGTCAGCGAATCATCTGAAAATTCATGAAACTTGTTCATAATCAAAAAAAAACTTTTGAATATTACTCAAATTTTTTATATAAATAAAATACTCATTTAAATTAATTACAGAATTTTTTAATTTTTTATTTAATTTTAGATGTCACAAATACATATAAAAATAAATAAGGATTATTAAATTTTAGATGTAGTTAAATAAAATAAAAAATTTTATCGTTTTTTTTTTTGTCTTAAACACACAAGGATATAAAATAAAATAATTTTAATACCTAAGGAAAAAATTATAAGAAAAAAAATCCCTCCGAGAATTTTTTTTTTAACGTAATAATAAATATTTAACTACTGCAAAATTAAAACAACGTGACTAAAAATTAAAATACAGAATAATACACAAAATAAAAAAATTAATTAATTATTTTAAATAATTAAATTAATTTTTTTTTACATTACATTAAATCTAATAAAATAAATTTTTAAATAAATAATAAATAAATTAAAAAATTATATTGTAGACGTAAATTTAAACTAAATAAAAAAAAACAAACTAAAATTAATATAAAAATAAAAAATTTTGAAAAAAATTAAAAACAAGTAAATACAAAAAATTTTTTTATTATGTAACTCCAAAAATAATAAAAGATTGTAATAAGTCATTTAGAGGCAACAAAAAAAAAACAAAACATTTGATAATGGTGTTAAAAAATTAAATTAAATAAAAAATTATGGTTATTAATTATATTATTATATTATATTAATTATAAATAAAATTATATTATTAAAAATAAAAACAGATTATATATAAAAGCAAATAAAAAATTAAAAAAGAAATAATAAAATTCAGAATAATATTTAAAAAATACAAAAGAGATAAAACATAGGTTAAGTGTGAGCTTGATAAAGAAACTATGTAATCTGTAAAAATACATGGATAAATATTGTCAATAAAAGTATATACATACATATATATATATTAAATACATGTATACATAATATACCGATAAAATTAGAATGTTGGTGGTTTTTATTTGCTGGTTTAATCTGGAGCAAGAAAATGAAGTCTATAGATACCAATATGGGTTAAGCAAAAATATTGTATGACAGTTTAGATATCCGATCCGCCGCGGATATTTCTATTACGGAAACAGTGTAGTCTAAGCCTAATCCTTCGACAGATGTTAACAAAGGGTATGCGTTTTTACATATAGAGGTATGTACCTACAAATTATAATAATTAAGGCCCGAATTTATAGTCGTATCTATTGCTATAGCAACGATTTTCGAAAATCATTTTAAAATCATGTATAAAATTCGATACGAATTTCGAATTTACTTTCTTGTCTTGGATATATGTAGCAACGTTTATAGTGATGGATTTGGATCACTATAACCATTGTTACATTACAAATAAATCTTATAGTGAGGTTTATAAATACGAAAACTGTTACTATAACAAACTTTAAATTATTTTTTGGTATATTCCAAATTGATAAATATTTATAAGAAGAGGAGAAATTGTTAAGAGTGAATTGCAAACTCTTAACAATTTCTCCTCTTCTTATAAATGTTACTATAACAGTAGTTATAGTTGTAGCAATGACTATAAATTCGGGCCTAAAAGTTTTATTGTGTTCCAACGCGTCGTCAATACAAATGCGCTTAGTACACCAAAGCATCAACAGTGTTCACCCCTTGGCAAATTACTTCTTGAATTCGCCACTAAGAAATGATGAGGCACTTTGTGTGTCTAAAACACGGTTGAGATAGCATGAGCAAAAAACGCAATTATAAAGTTTTAATAAGTTTCTTTGTAAATACCTAATTAAATTAAATAAAATATTAAACACAGTGTTTTCGTGTTAATTAATACAGTGATCGAAATACGACGGTGTGAAATTATTGAATATTCTGATCGTCATACGTATGGGCGATACATATTGTGGTTAGGTGTTCCAGCCAGGCCAAGACATTTGTTTGTTGAATAGTTGAATTTTTAACCACACATGAACTAGTTACTATGATTGAAAGATTTCTCTATAATAAAGAGTTTCTTGTGGCCACTTTTGATAGATTTCTTTTGTGATTATTAAAACCTGTACCAATTTTGGTATTGATTGCACCATTGTTAAATATGTAGATCGATTTTATGCTTAAGTCTCGCTTTGTTGAGGCGGAGCTGAATGGCCCTCAGTCTCCGTTAAGATTGTCAAAGGTTGTCCACAAGGTGGAGTGCTTTCTCTTCTGCCTTGGCTTTTGGTCATTGACGAGTTAATCCCTGTACGCTACTGAAGTGAAATGAAATTTCTCATATAAAAATGACACAAGCGAAAACGAAAATGAAAATTTCACTGCTGAATTTCACTTTTCGTATTAGAATACAGCACCCTGATTCTCTAAAAATTAAGATGATGGGTAAACGTGTAAACTCGTGAAAAGCAAAGGTTTCTTTTATTAGTTTGCAATTTTTCGATTTTATTTGAAGTAGTAATCAAATCGAAAAATTGTGAATTCATTAAAGTAGGCTTAGCTTTTTGCAAATTTACACGTTTACCCACTATCTTATTTTTTAGAGAATCAGGGTGCTGATGTCTTTATTTTATTTCTACACATTATTTAAACTTCATTTTTATCTTCCCGGACGAATCTTCCTACTTTTGGAGACCGAAAATTTAATTTCACTTGAATGCTGAACAGCGTTTAATTAGGCTTTACTTGTTAAACTGTAGCATTCTGGCGTCATTTTCCAAAACTCTGATGATCTTGTTACAATTTCAGGTAAATGCCTGAGTGTTTTATCCGACTTAATGCAACAGGACCTACATACTTATAGTGGAATCATCATGGAGTATTGAGAAGGGGTTACACGTCAACCCGTTTAAGACTGATCTGATTTTTTACTAATTGTAGAAATATTGAATCTTTCTCACTATCTGTTCCTTCTCTTTTTGGAAAAGCAATTATTAGATCAGACCAGGTAAAGCATCTTGACATCTAGATTAGTGCATCAAATGTGGAACATGATTGAGCCCGCCCTCTTCTATTGATGCTCTAAGGAAGCTACAGCTTGTTTTGCTTAAAGCTTAATGGTTAATTCAGAACTCGCTTCAAGTCCCAGTTTTCTACAGCTAGAGCGCCGTTTTGTTGTATCGTGGCCACTTTTTCGTGGTTTGATGGATTTTTTTGCAGAATTCCTTCGGTTTAATTTGAGAAACCATCATTAAAATGGCGCCAATTTTAACAAAATGTTTGGTAGAAATGTGTACGTCAGCTCAGTAGAACCATGTGTCGCGTTCCAGTTAAATTAAAATTTATGTAAATGATTTTATTTAATGATCTGACTTTACATTACATCAAATCTCGCCTTCGCCTTGAAGCTCTCGCGGTTTATAAATTTCACCGGTTGATTTCAGTCGCATTTTTGAAGTTCACAGAACTTCAAATTATGATTTGGAAATTAGATTTGGACTCCATACCATCTTCATCAGTTTCTGGGCAGAATGCATCATTGTATTATTATTATTATTATTACTTGAGGGCCATGTGGGGGCTCAAGCCACCCCGCACTGCGACTTAAAAGATCTTTTGTGCATTAAGCCCTACTTAATTATCCGTCCAGTCAATATTCAAGCTCTTAATGAACCTGATAATACTGCCTAACGGTACGTGATACATACTATCTGGGCTCATTGCTCTCCCTCCTAGATGTTTTAATTATCCGTCCAGCCAATATTCAGGCCCTTAAAGAACCTGATAATACTGCCGACCGGTGTGTGATACATACTATCTGGGCTCATTGCTCTCCCTCCTAGATGTAATAACATTTACTTCTGCTAGAAGAGCGGTAGCATTGGGACTCAAGGACATCGAGAGGGCAGACCCACTCCCGTGTATTCCTTCCCGTGCCTCGTCTACCGTTTTGATTTAACTCTTGCGAGTTGCTGGGAATAAAAAGTCGCCTGTAGGTCACCCAGGTTTACTACAGGAAGGCTAAATAAAACTGGAGGGTGCCTGGTATCCAGAGTCAGCATATATAGACTGATTAACCTATCAGCCATTCATCCATCGGCATATGCTGGTTCCACCTTAGATTAGGGATTTTTTGTCAAGGTTTTCTCCTTTAGCGTCGTACTTTAGCCTGTCACCAAAGGCCACATTCAGCCTAATGGTTACAGTTACCGGTGGTTGCCACGAGGAGGCAGTACGTACACCTGCGCCTACTGGAAGTTTACGGAGCCCCTTCCAATAGACGCCAAACCACCATGCATCACTGTAATATACAATACAGAATTATTTAAAATTAATATGCTCACTTCGAAAATATTACGAGGACAGTCTGAGCGACCGTATCGTATGTAGTAAGCTGAGACATACCCGGCTGTCAATTATTTATATTGTAAACCGTCAGAAGGATTTTCACCACGACAACTTACACACCAAATCTAAAATAAAAGTATACTGTTAGTAATCCTTGGTGTATCATTTATCATAAGTACCATCGCGAGGATCACAACAGTGGCGATGAGGATAAAGCGAATTTCATGGCATCATGGAAGAACTCATCAAACGGTTGATGGAAGCTCAGGCTGAAACCCAACAATGGTTGATGGAAGCTCAGGCTGAAATCCAACGACAACTGGCAGCATTCAGGCAGCAAATGGTTCAGCAGCGAAACGCTGCACCAGCAGATCCAGCCAATCCAGCGGATGCAGTTCACCGACCAGCAGTGGCAGAAATACATAAGCACTTGTCCGATCGAAAGGACAAATTCGGGTACTGCCCGGAGGACGGTGAAACGTTCGACCGCTGGTACGCTCGCTACGAGCTCATCTTTACAGAAGAAGCACAGACATTGACGGGTCGCCAGCGGGTGAGTTTGCTCACTGAGAAGTTGTCAACCTCGGAGTACCGACGTTTCGCTGACCGCATCCTGCCGGAAACCGTACAAACCGTCTCGAGAGCAGTCGAGGAGCTAAAGAAAATTTTCGGACGAAAAGAATCGGTCTTCACACTCCGCTACAAGTGTTTAAGCATAGCTTAAGGATAAAGTTGGGAGGATTCCGCAAGCCAAGTGAACATGAAGTGTGGAAAATCTGAGATTGCCACGTGCACTGCCGACGATTTTAAGGTCGTCATGTTCGTCAAAGCGCTCACCGGAGCTGAAGACTCGCTCGTTCTTGAAAAGCTCCTCATTATTAAGCTCGAGGAAGTCGAAATAACTCGTGCAGCAGCAGCCAATCCAGACACAGTGCCCACGATTGTCGTGTTTCAAGGACGAAAAATTGATGGTCCAACACTCCAATTCAGCACCGAAAAGCGAAGTGATGCAGATATTCAGAAATAAAGAGGGACAGCAACAGCAAGATCGGCAGAAATCCACACACAAATCAACGGAAAAATTGGACACGCCTCCTAACAACTGTTACTTCTGCGGTGACTGCCATTGGCATAAGGACTGCCCGTATAAGGACAAAATCTGCGATACTTGCAAGGTAAAGGATCACAAAGCCGACCATTGTACCTCGGCGAACGAATTCCTGCGCAGATTCCGATCAAGACCAAGCAGATTCAGCCGCAGATCAGACCGCCATCAAAGTCTAGCAGTCACAACAGCATCGATCTTCGCTCGCAAGTTTGTTGAACCAGCCATCGATGATCACAAGCTTCGCCTGCACCTGGATTCTGGCCCGACTAAACAATCATATCCGAGACAAATTAGCAAAAGATAGGGGAGCCACCGTTGATGCCATGCGAAGAGCAAGCAATCAGCGCTTCAGGCGATCAGTTGTCGATGTTCGGAAAATTCACCGCACGTTTGAAGCTGCACGGACGAGAAGAAATCGGTCCATGCTATGTCGCAAATTCAAGCTTGAACTCCTCGGCAGCGACTGGATGGAAGCTCTCGACCTATGGAACGTTCCCATCGCCAGCGTCTGCAACAACATCCGACTCGACGATTCACAGAAATTTCCAAGTGAGTTGAGGATCAAATTTCCAGCTCTTTTCAGCGATGTGCTCGGCCCTTGCACCCAAAAGGCATCGCTGACGCTCAAACCAGGCGCAACACCAATTTTCCGCAACAGCCGTCCAGTTTCGTTTGCCGCTATTAAGCCTATCGAAAACGAAATCAAACGGTTGCAGCTCTTGAAAGTGATTTGACTTCGAGATCAAATACATCGATACGAAAAGCTTCGCATACGTGGACTTCATCTCTCGACTCATTAGTCAACACGAGAAGCCAGACGAAGAACTCGTCATTGCAAATATCATTGCAGAAGGCTCAGTAGGTTGCTTCGCCATCGACACCGCCCAGAAGCTGCCAGTAACCTTCGAAGCTATTCAGTACGAAACAAGTCAAGACGAGATGTTGAAGGAAATCAGAAGGTTCATTCAGAAGGGTTGGCCACGCAAACGAGAGCAAATTCCTGACGCTGAGGCTGCAGAATACTTCCCAAGACGACATTCGCTCACAGTCATCAACGGTTGCATTTTTTTTTTTTCGGAAATCGCATCATCATTCCCACAGCGAAATCCTTAGAGAACTGCATCAAGGTGATCCTGGCACTGAGCGCATGAAGCTATTAGCTCGACAGAAAGTCCACTGGCCATCGCTCGACAACGACATCGAGAACACAGTTCGAAACTGTGTGAGTTGCGCAATGAATGTGTTTACACCGATCAAAGCTACACTCCAGTCGTGGCCGATTCCAGAAGCGCCATAGTCGCGATTGCACGTCGACTTCGCTGGTCCAGTCAACGGCTTCTGGTATTTGGTCATCATCGACGCCTTTTCAAAATGTCCAGAAGTCTACAAGATGCAGAGCACGACATCCCAGCAGACAACAGATAGACTCGAAGAAGCCTTCGCAAGACACGACGATTGCAAAACAGTTGGTTCCGACAACGGACCGCAATTCACATCGGAACAATTCAAACAATTCTGCACAGAAAGAGAAATCGAACATATCACCACAACGCCTTATCATCCGCCATCAAACAGTCAGGCAGAACGGTTCGTGCAGACGCTGAAACAGGAACTCAAGAAGCTTGGGAAGGAAGGAAACGCTAATGAAGTATTGCGAAAGTTTCTTAAGCACTACCGCTTCACGCCGTCAAACAACCTTGGATCGAAATCCCGCATGAGCTGATGACTGAACGACAAGCAAGATCGAAGCTCGATTTGCTTATGCCGACTACGAAATCTACATCGGAACGAAACCACAAGATGGAACAGCAGTTCAACACTCACCACGGTGCTAAAGAAAAGACGTTTAAGATCGGCGACAAAGTTTTCGTTAAAACCTACTTAAGCAACAACCAGGGCGCTGGGTTTCAGGAAAAATCGTGTGCAAAATGGGAACTGTCAATTACAAGGTGCAAACCGATATACGAGAGATCGTTGCTCATGCGAATCAGCTAATAAAACGCTACACGTATCTCGACGATGGCCACAACGTTCTTCTGGACAGTTTTGACATCCAGGTCCCAGAACAGCAAGAGATTGAGCCCAAAATCGTCCCAGAACCCGAGGAAGAGGAAGTACAAGATGACGCATTGCAAGACTCACTGGGCGATCAACAAGAAGACTTGCCAGCGCTCCAAGAGCAAGTTCCACGAAGAACTCAGAGAGCTACAGCTGGAGTTCCACCCGCCTATCTCGGAGACTAAGTTTTCCCATTTCCATTTATTTTCATTCACATTTCCCATTTTCATTTTCATTCATACCCAATTGTAACAATTCATATCGCAATCATCCATATAAGAATTTCAGCTGTTTGTAAACAGCATCTTAAAATGGGGAGAACTATTAAGTACTTTTCATACCGGCTGCGTTGACTTTGGACTTTAAAAATTTTACGTTTTATTTTTAATAATTATCAGTTATCACTTAAAAATAATTTATTTTATAACAGTTTCAAAATATTTCTATAAAAAGTGACACTGTTAATTAAATAAAACTAAATTACAAAACTTTAAAGTTACAAAACAACTTTACATTTTTAAAGTCCAAAGTCAACGCAGTCGGTATGAAAGACACTTTACGAGGACAGTCTGAACGACCGAATCGTAGACGTAGTAAGCTGAGACATATCCGGTTGTCAATTATTTTATATTGTAAACCGTCAGAAGGATTTTCACCACGACAACTTACACAGCAAATCTAAAATAAAAGTTTACTGTTAGTAATCTTTGGTGTATCATTTATCATAATACATAGCATCATAGCGAGGATCACAACAGCACTTAGCACAACAGAAAACAAACTGTTTGATTATCAAACGGTTTTTTAAACCGAAAAATTTATAAATTTGACATAGAAATCTACTTTAACTACTCCACACTAGATGGCAGCCAAAAATTTCCCATCGTCTTGTCACGAAAAACCGTAGGTACAAAAAAATTTCCTACATTACAAAACATGGCTGACAATTAAAAAAAAAAAAAAAAACAAAAATAAAGTAAATTCTTTATGCGATCATTGTGTCAATTCTAAAAAGTGAGGTGGTGTCAAATTTAACATATAAGAATTTTTTTTAAGTTTTTTATTTTTATTTTTTAATGTTCAACTATTCTATTATAAATTATAATAAGTATTCTATATTATTATTTCAAGTGATTCGTTCTTAATAATATAATAATGAAATAAAAAGTGTGTGTGATTCAAATATACAAAAAAAGTTTTTCAAATATGATAAAAAAAAATTATTGAAATACAAAAAAAAAAAAAAAATACCAAAGTTTATTAAAATATTAATAATTAAAGTTACAAAAAAAATAAAAAAGAGTCGATTAGTTTATACATAAAATATACAAAATAATGTCTGATTTAATTGATTTCGAAAGTCTCCCTGAAGATATACGAGAAAAATTAGCGGAATTGGATTTAGAGCTATCTGAAGGTAAGCCAACTTTTGTGCAAAAAAGTAAAAAAAAGAAAAATTTGTTACACCAATAACGCCTTTCTATGAGCGTAGACGGATCGATAATTTTGTTTTCTTTCTCATTCAGTTTTTTTTTGGGGTAACAAAAGTGTGTGTCGTTTTCCACATTCTGGGAAAATGGATTTTTCATGGAAATAAAAAATTCCGAATCTTAAATTGCACAATATTTATATGTTGCATGTAAATGAATTACATCATAGCCAACTAGCTATGTAGCTACAATTTATAATATATTCGGTTAATAAAAATTAATGAGTCAGTTAAAAATAATTTCATTAGAATTAATTGATGTTTAACAGGTTATTGGCATCTCAACACAATATATATAAAGTACGATATTTATGGTTTGTGTAATAAACATTTTGTATTAAGTAAATGAACTAGAATTTTTTTTAATGTATGTATAATAAATAATATTGCACAGACACACTCACACACACACATAAAATACACGAAAAGACGACGACATAAATTTGCAAAGATTTTGCAAGTGTTTCTATTTATCGTCGTCTAATGCAATCCATCTAGATAGCGGTTTATGTGTGATATTATTCATGTCTCTATCTCCTCATAAATTTAATTTACCACGGTTTATACCGGTGAATGGTTTTTCTTTATGTATGTAGTATGTTTGATACGCGAACGCGATATACATGACGGCATCAGAACTTCATAGTAAACAACAAATGCATTAAATAAACAATTTAATCTCTTCGTCGTCGTTACTCAACTACTCAGTAAGAAATTTGTTATCAAGCAAACCAAGAAAACGAAATTTTTTTAGAACATAATTTTGCTTGTGAAGTCTTCAATGATCATATAAAAAAAAAAATTGGAGTTGTGCGTTGTTTAGGTAAAAGCCGGGAGAAATCAGTGAAAATATCGATTTAGTTCAGAGATTTTCCAATGCACCAATTTTTTTATTTTTGATACATTTTTTAATTGGATGCAGAGCGGACTTATTAACGGTCCTAGCTCCTTGTAATTGTCAGGGTATCTGCACCCAATGCGCGATCCTGCAAGTAAAGATTAATAGCTACCTTAAATTTATTCATTTTGTATTCCTTCGGAAATTTGAAGTATATTAGCGAATTCCATTTTTTTGATGTTCTGTATAAAAATTCGCGCTTGATTTCTTCAGTTCGAGGTATCGGGAGCTTCATCGTAAACCTATGTTCATTGGTTGGTGGTATTTTCTCCAATAGTTCTGCAGAACATTTACCATGTAAGTATCTGTAGAATACGCAGAGTTCTGCAACATCTCTGCGATGCTGTAAGCTGTCTAGTTCTTGAGTAAGTCTGGGATTCTGTATTTCCGAGGGTGGTTCCAGACGCACCTCCCCAAACTTGACAGCAATACTCTATCGGTCGTGGATCGGCTTTCACGAAAGCCGTATTGTCTATCCGAAATTAGTTTGCTAATTAACTACTTATATGTTGACTGACGCATTTCTCAAAGACTTTAGCGACGGCTGATACAATTGATATTGGTTCGGGTAGTCACCTTGCTTATATGAAAGTAGGAAAATTTTAGATAATATTGAAGCCAATTCACTGGCAAACTCCTTCAATATTCGAACTGGAATTCCATCAGATCCGGTGGCCTTGTTTGCATTCATTGACTTTAGATTAGTAAAGACAATTTCCTCCGAGATGGCGACGGGGCTCATTTTAGAACCGCAGTATGGATTTAATGGAGGTCCAATTCCATCTGGGACGCTCGCCAATAAGTCGGCTTGTAAATTTGGATCCACCACCAAGGAGCCGTCAGTACGTTTCAATTCTGAAACAGATGTTTTCGAAATATTTGCAACCGATGCAACCATGTGGTAAAAATTGCGATCGGAGATTTTCAACTCGGAAGCCACATTGGCTTTCCTGCTGTCGGCTCTTTTTGCTTCTCTACCACAGGTTTGTTTGCAGGTGTTCCGTATCGTTTAGTATTAGAAGAACAAACTCTTTTTCATTTTATTTAACTGTTACTCTTGGTTTATTATTTCTTGTAGTACATCTTTGAGAACCTCTTACCTGGTACTGGCAAGTGTCTTGCAAATATTTGGTGGGATCGATCACTTAAAATTTTTTATCATTTTTTTACTATCAGTTCTGATCAACATGGAATTTATCCAAAATGGAGTCTTTGATTTCTTGGTGCTATTGACTACTTGAACCTTTAATAAACTTAGAAAAATACCGTTAGTTATGTTTAAATTTTCTTATGTATACGTTACTTATGTTTCTAATAGATTTTCTGCCTCCTCAGCCTTAACTTTATTTGTAGCTTTTGATGTAACTAATAACAACAATACTGTCTACCTATACTAATCAATATGACTCTATCGATGGATGGCCGGTAATCTATTCAGGGTCGTATTGAGACAAACTCCTTATCGGCCTAAACTTTTATTTTCATCTACCCGCAGCCATGGTCTAACACAACCTCATTTTCGCTGATATGGCAACCACTCTTTGCCAGTCCCCCTCCCGCCTTCGCAATTACTTGAAAATAGTCCACCACTCAGAGTTTTTTCAAATTCGGAAATAAGAAGTAATTGAGATAGAGGCTATACAGAGAATCTTCAATAATTCTGGCGTTTTGTACTGGACCGTTATCGGGAAAAGCAATATTTTGTTTATAGTTTTACGGATCCCTTTTGTCCTGACGGCATTTTTCAATTTTCTTAAAACCCTGCTTAGTGTCACTCTTATTTTGTCCCGAACATCCTGTGATTGTGGTTTTTGGAAGCATACAATCAATTCAAAACTCAATCTTGAATCTCAATGATGAGTCTAAGTTTTCATCCTCCATTAAAAAAAATTAAAGTTGGTGGAATCTTCCTGCACCCAATGCCATTATTGTGTCCTTAGTGCTTACGCAGAATGCGCCGAACCATTGGAAATCGAACCTGGGACCGTCAAATGTGAAAGCTTTAGTTAGACTAGGGAATACAATCCCGGTATTGTATATAAGGCAATACCGGGATCCCGTATTTCAGTATTGACAAAAAACAGGGATTTGGGGATTTTGGGATTGACAAAAAGACCGGGATCCCTGGATTTGACAAAAAGACTGGGATCCCAAGATCTCAACAGGATCCCGGGATTAACAAAAAAAACGGGATCAATTGATTTGACAAAAATCCTGGATTCCGGGGATTGTACTCCCTAATTTAGACTCAGCTAAAATTGGGGTAAAAGTGTTAACAGGAAAGTTAGTCCGTCTGGTAAGAAAGATGCTAAACGATTAATTTGGAAACAGCCAATCTTCAGACTTGCCAGAAAACTGTTTATAAGACCTCATCTTTTAGGTATCGTCCAATTGGTTTGTGTCGGTTTTATCCAGTGGAATCTAAACTGACCTGTAATACAAACCTATTTGGCTTATTGTTGTATGCACAGCGTCGAAAAATGCCCTACCGCCTACTTATTCTCATTCCCAACAAAGTAATAAACTAATAAAGCAGTATCGCAAGGTTTATGCGTTCGACGCCTTTGTGTTATCGACAATCAGCATCCTCATTATCCAAAAATTAAGATAACTTGTAAACCTTACTTTAATGAGTTTGTATTTTTTCAACATTATTTCAGTAGTAGCCAAATCAAAAAATTATAAACTCTTGAAAGTAAACTGTGCTTTAGACAAGTCTTCACGTTTACCCATTACTTATCTTATTTTTTAGAGAATCAATGTGCAGATAAATTCATTATTTTGCTTCCATTGAGTTTCTTAACCAAAAGTATATTTGACAAATATTCGATAAAATCATCCAACCGAATATCAAATAAGAATATCCGGATATCCGGAAGAAATACCATTTTTTAAGGATTCGGTTACCAAATTAAGGTTAATGTTAGATAAATGTCCAATTCTTTGTTATTTTAAGAAAGCGAATATATATGAGGAAATTAAACGTAATTAAGTATTGAATTTTATTAAATGTTTGAAACAATTAAGAAACATTCCAAAGATTTTGAACGAATAAATCAAGAATGTGTGGCCCCATTTCTTAGTTTCAAAGAACGCACAGTTTTGACCTGGCCTACCACGTTTGACATCTTCCTCAAAAACATATCCCAAGTCTTAAATCATCTGAAATTGTATGCAACCCAACCAAAAATATCAAGGCCTCGAAAGCCTTGAAAAATGTAACATTCAGAATTCTAAACAACTCGAAAAATATCATAAACTGAAAATAATTTGAAAAGCTTCAATATTTTTGAAATAATCGCAAGCATGTAGAATTATCCGTAAGTTTGTATAATCCTGGATAATATCGATAGCCTAGTAGAGAATATCGAACAAATATGAAATATCGAAAGTCTGCATAAGATCCCGCAACTAGAAGCTAAGCGTTAAATATTACATTGTCATGTAAAATTCGAATAAATTCGAAAGTCTCAAATAATCTCGAAAATGTCGAAATCTTGGGACATCCCAGAAAAAAATCGAATTTTCAGAAAAATCTGGATATTGATGAATAATTTTGAATTTCGAATAATTTCGCTCGCAACCAAAATTTAGAAAACATGGAAATTTGCAGGAATTGGGAAGTCATTAACGTTAAGTACGATCTCTATTCAGGGAATGAAATCAGGACGTGGCAAAGCTCGAAATCAGGAGAACCCCGCACTCACATTTTCCTTACACCTGGTTTTCCAAAATACATTTTGTCTTTATTTACCGTTTACCAGTAATCATAAAAATCCTGTAAATGAGGAACTGAAGTTTTGTATTAGAAGGTTCAGAGAAATCTTTATAATACAAAACGATAACTGTCGAATTGCATATTGCATATTTAGCCCCTGATTTTCTCGAAAATATTTCTGACTTGAGCGTAAAATTTGAAGTTATGACGTTCAAATCAAAAGTTTAGGGCAGTTTTGTGAAGCGGTGTTGGATGCTTCGAGTGTATTAATTTAGGATACTGTTTGGCAAAGTGAAAAACGGATACAACTGACACATAGCATAGAGAGTTTGGTATAAAAAAATAGTATGGAAGTAACGAACCATTGGAGTCTTATCTCGGCTACTAGGTAAGTAATATATGTAATCGGTTGTTAGCATCTAAGTTTTCATAATTTGTTCTTCGTGAACTCAAATCCGAATTTGAATTGAGACTCGTGGGATCGAGAAAGATTTGAAATATTACTGATCATTTTTAGCTTTCATTTAAATTGCAATTTCTTTGAGACCAATTAAGCCTGTTCAAAATTCAGTTCGGGCTTTCAGAGCTATTTAAAATATAGCGGACCATATTTAGAAGCATTGATTTCTGAAGGCAAAGCACCTGAAATGAGTTCTAGTCGGTGAGTTATTGCGGTTTAACCATTTCGTTTTTTAGATCTTTTCTCACTTAAACGCAATAACCTCGTTAAAACACATAAGCTATGCACACTTTAAAGTGGATAAAATTCTCTACAAATTGATTACATATTTTGAAATTTTTACTTGAAGCCAATAAATTTCTCGTTTTTATTGTTTGAACGTAAAACAGTCATAAAATCATAATTTATTGAAAAACAAACATCAACTTCAGAAAATAGAAATAACATTTTCTTTAATTTTCGCTGGTGGTAGGTATGTTACAAAATGTTAAGATTTCAGCAAGTTACAAACTCTTGGGAAACATTTTTTGGTGTTGCTTTAATTTTTAGCCAAAGACGTTTATTTTTATTTATTTATGGTTAAAAATTTACAATTAATAAAATTATTTATTTATCTATTTAATTACCAGGTATAATTTTATCAGGTTACTGCTAATTTAAACGCAAAATATTGGATAAAACATTTTTTTATTTTCGAAAGCACATGTTTGAAATGGAAATTTTTGTTCAATTTCGTTCGAACGTTAAATCTTAAGAATTACAATTATATTCACTTACTTATTCTAAATATTTGTTTTTGTTTTTTAAATGCGTTCAAACGATATGCTTATCACATACATCGCGGTATTTAGGAAACTAATTATGGCTAATTCCTTTCCTCTAAAACGGTAAAATGATCAAAATCGTATAATTAATCCTTATGGTTAATTCATTAAGTAAGTCAGATTTTTATTGTAGGCTATTTTTTCCGAACTTCTAATCAAACAAATGACATTTTTTTGATTATTTTAGGGATTGATTGTAAAGAGCAGCACGGAAATAAATACCTTGGGTAAAAAACCGCCTCGTGAATCCTCCATTACTTCTACTATAGCGAGATAAATTTTCTTTCATTTTTTGTTAGTCTTATTTCCGTTCATATCTGTTATTTCCGAAGCAATTTTATTTACTTTGCGGTTTAAGAAATTTTGGTGTTTGAAAAAAAAAAATAAAATCAATAATAAAACCACATTTACATTTGTTTCTTATCTCTCTCTCTCTCTAATTTTTAATTTGTATCCTCCTATCCAAGGTATACAGAAAAAAGAGGTAGGATATTCCCGTGTTTCATTTTCGTCTTTCTTTGCGCATTACGTCACGTGAAGACAAAAAATCAGATATTTATATGAAGTTTGGCGGTTTTTTGATTATTTTTTTAAATAACTCAAGAATAATCGTATTTTTTTTAACAAACCGTATTTACAATTGATAATGATAGTTTACCGAGACCCTTTTTATGCTTTATATTTTTTTTATGGTCCAAATATTTGAGAAATAATTCCTTCGAGTATATAATGTCTAATGTAAATGGAAAAAAGGATAGACAAAATTATGAATACATAACATAAAACAATTTAATTATTAAATGTTGTGGTCATTTACGTACCAATTATTAATTTTATTTTTTTTACGTTATTTACTCAAATTTTTGCCATCTATTTTCGTTTGGTTTCAAATTATTGGTATCCACGTACCTATTCAAATATTATGTCCATATTCAACGTTAAATATAAATGGAAAAATATATTAAATAAAAATTCAGTTCACAAATTATTAAACGCCCAGTTAATAGAAAATATAAATTTGAAAAAAAGGAAATTAAATAAAACTATAAATTAAAATTAAATCTCTGGCTTATTTCATTTATTGTCTTATGGTTTTCGCTACACATAAATCAAAACACCTATTCGCTGTTAGTGTTCTATATGTATTCTTATCAGAAGTACAATTGATAGTTTTGTTGCAATAGGAATTATTCAAATTTAGTATATTTAAAATCGAACACTGCCAAATTTTTGAATTAAATAATTAAAATCTAAACGTCATCTGCATTTAACAACAAAATTATACTCATAAATTCCAAAACTTGTTATGCAATGTGCTCAAACAGTATACTCTAGGTACGAATATTAAAACATGCCTCTTTTCGCGATTTAATTCCGAAAGTATTGCAGTATGTAACTAAAATCAAAATTGAAATGTGTAATTTTAACATAAAGTCGAAAAATAATTAATGGCAAAAATAAAAAAAAAATCATTTATTTTCCATTTATTTAAAAAATTAATAAAAATATCACGAAACTCCATATAAATACCAGCATTTTTGTCTTCAGGTGACGTCAAATTGTGAAAAAAGGATAGCAACAACATGCGCAATATTATACCTTATTTTCTGTATATCTTGCCTCCTATCCAAGTCACAGGCCGTATTAAATATAATTTTACAATTTTACTATACTTTGTTCTGTATATGTCGGGAATTATTAAAATTGGTTGGAACCATCCGAGGTTCCGTACTCAATGCCACGATGGGTCCATGGTAAATAAATGTCGGGAAACTACTTAACCGAATTTTAACCAACTAATCAACCACAATTTATTTTATTATAAAAGTTTTTCAAAAAAAAAAAAATATTGGGCCCCCTCCCGCTCTAACACTAAATTAATTATAATCAATCGATTTATTTTGAAACTCAACTTCAAAAATATTCAAAAATCTCGAACAATTTTAACTTCTTGTCTTCGAATATTATAATAATCTGTAATAAGAGCATGCGATCTTTTAAAATTCCAACAATCTGGAATTACCTCGAAAATATTGAATTATCTCGACACCATATCAACTCAACATGGATTAAGCCAAAATAATTTCAAAGATCTCAGAAGATTCAAAAATCTCGAAAATCACATACATTGTCGATATTCCCGAAAAACTTGAATATGCTTATGTAAGTAGTTAGAATTTTAGAATAATCTTGAAAAATTAAGGAATCACTAGGAATATCAAATAATTTGTAAATTATGTGGACTTCGCAATAACGCGTTTAAAAAATCGAAATTGTAGTATCTTATCTCCGGAGTCTAAAATCGCATTAAACATCGAAAATCTCCAAATATCACTAATTCTGTAACAAAATGTCGAATACTATCGAAAGTGAATCTCTGTAACAACTAACAACCTACCTTGTAAACAAGGTTTATTTTGGAAAAACCATAGGAACTCTATTAAAAATTATCCGTGACCATTTATTTAAGAGTTTCAATATTATTCGACTTTTGCATGGTTTTTTGTTGTGCCTAGCAATAATTTACTTAATGCTACAGATTTCTACTTCACAAATAATTCGATAATTTCATGTTTTTTCAGAATTTTTAGAAATGGGGTATCTAGATTTTTCTAGACATTGTTCGAGTTCCATAAAAAAATTATTCGCTGGATTAATGGAGTTAAATTTCCTAGATTTTCATCATTTCCTAAATTTTTCGTAATTTTCGAGTTTCTTCGTGCAGAATTGTGAATTTAGTAGGTTTTGAAGTTTTTCCGAGGTTATTCGAAAATATTCGATAATATCGAAAGGGAATTTTCTAGAATTTTCATATTGTATACGAAGTTTATGATATTTTTCGAGATGTTTAGAAATTTTTAAAGCGATTAGTTGTTTGCATGATATTAGAAATTCTATTCGAAGTTTTCGAGGCTTTTGATTGGATTTCTTGAAGTTTGATCTGATCGGAAACATATCATCCCAAGTAGCAATTTTTGGTTTAAAATAGGTTTTGGAATCGATCCGAAACTTTGGGTTCAAAACCAAAAAGTTTCAAAAATTGTTTCAGATACGGTTCGGACACGGTACAGAACCGTTGCAGACCCCAGTTTTGGCCGCGTTTATTGAAACTTTTACGTTTTTTTTATACTACCTGGAAACTTATTTTAGTTAGTTTCGAAAAATCCAAAATTGTTGTTATAGTTTAAAACCTTTGTATGTTTTGGTGTAAAAATGCCAATCAGTTCTTTTGCAACTGTGTAAGAGCTAATTTATTTTAGTTTCAATAACACGGAAACTAAAAAACCGAAAAAAACTTATTTTTAACCGGTTTTGCAAAAACTAAAAAGTACCAATAATACAACAAAAAATCCATTTTTAACCGGTTTGCAAGGAACTATAAAGTACCAAAAATACTGCATAAATTCGACCACCACTTTTTTAATTAATAAAACACACCGGACTCTACTTTAGTTCAATATACATACATACATAAGTAGATTTATTTAGTAATACGTTCCACTATAAGCATAATTTATAATGTACTACTACTAAAACAAAGCACACGAAAATAACATACATATTATTTAATTCTTATAATATTCATATTAATTGAGTCAAGAATTTAAAAAATTGTCCATTAATCAAATTGATTTTTCGGCTTTATTATAGCTAATATAATATTAGTGGTAATGACATTCACAGTATTGTCGATTTGACAAATCAGAAAAATATCAAGCCTTAAGTATCAAGCAGAACGCATCGACTTAGCGAATTACACATATATTTACTAAAAACTTCCTTTCCTTTTTTTTTATTTTCATAATTTTTGTAATAATAATGGTTTTCAGGAACCTTTTCGGACTCGTTTTAGATACATTTTACAAAAACTAACTAGTTAACATTTGGTTACATAAAAACGAATTAGAACACGTTCCAAATAATCTAAATTAAATTCATAAAGAACAAAGAATTCGTTTCTGACTGGTTTTAGATATCTTGTACAAAATCTAATTAGTTATAATTTGGATGCAGAAAGACCTCTATTACTGATTTCCAATAATCCAAATTTAAAACATTTAGATACCGTGTTAAAATAACTAGTTACAATAAAACCAATATGAACCCAATTTTATCGTTTTTTTAAAACGATGGTATCAGATTGCTACTTGGGATGTTTCATGAAACGAGAAGCTGCCAACTAACTACACGGATGAAAATGTTGGTCCAAAAACAAAAATTGATTTAAATAATCGGGATCGCTGTGGATTGCAAAAAACTTCATACGAAGCTATGATTTTCAAAATTGAGATTTCTGGAGATTTTTTTGATTATCTGAGCTGTTTTAGAATATTAAAATTTTATATGGTTTTATTCCAATTCGAAAAAATCTCATGTTATTTCGTCTTAGGGTTGAGCTAAAGTAAAAGTTTTAGTTTAATTTGCTATAACATAATCATCAAAATAACTTAAGTAAACATTTTTATTTACGTTACTTAAACATTGGTTTTTCAAATAAAGCATAATGAGGTTTAGCGTAACTCTGGGAAATGTGCAAATTGATCTGTCGCGTAACATTTGCGCATTCATTTTTTCAAAAACAAATTTCAACAAAATGTTGACTAATTTTAATTTACGGAAAAAATTAACTGGAAACCTCGATTAACACCGAAAATATGAAATAACATTGATAATTTCGAATTACTTCGTTGCGCCAAACAGAGTAATTTTAATTGCATAACACTAAGCGTCAAACAATTTTTGTATAAGCTCAAAAACTTCGAAAAATCTCAAAAAAAAAAACCGTATACATATCTCCATATCTCTAGTCTAATCACGAACCCTTGATTATCATCGAAAAATCATATTCCACTTCTGCATATTGAACCCATATTGCTTACTGTGATATCATTGGATTTGACAAATGCTTCATTCAAGGATTCAACGCATAGCCTGCCTCGGTATTACAGGTTCAATGACTCCGTTGCACGGCCGATATATACGGCATTGACCGATAAACCAGATAATATGGTGGGTCATCTGAAAATCCTTAAGGAATTTCAGTTATACCATACTACAGAGATGCCTTCCGACTGTATGCCAACTAAACTGGACTTCCAAGGACCTTTCCGCATCGTTATGCCAGATAGGGTCCAATGTTTGGTTAACAGACGGGTCTAAAATTGAAGACAGAGCTGGAATAGGAATATATGGGGAGAGAACTGCTCTTTCGAAATTATTGAGTTCTTATGCTACTAGCTTCCAAGCTGAAATGCACGCTATAGAGCTTTGCGCCATGTTAGGCATAGCTACAAGCCTAAGATACGCGTAGATTTATATGCCAAGCGGCTTTAAAGGCTCCTAAGTCAAGACTGGTATGGCACTAGCTCAACAATTGGCAGCTACAAATAAGGTAACACTTATGAGGGTACTAGAGCAACCGGAATCGCGGGAAATGCGGTTAGGTTATGTTCCCTTAAAATATCATCTTAAGAACATGGGTTTAAGTGCGACAGATGGATGCTTCTTCCGCCAATGACTACAGCACTTAGCACGGCAGCTACATCAATTCGTCTGGGCTCAATATTCTCCTAAGGGAGAAAATTGAGCCCAGGCGGGCTCAAGAGCTTAAGTAGGGTTTAACGCCGGCATGGCCCAGCCATAATAATAATATTGAAAAATCGGTGACTTTCGGCACTTTAAATCAGAAGTGGGGCTGCTATTGTTATATTTCAGAAGCAAACAGTACGATCGAAATTTATGAAGCTTCAGGAGCGTTCGAGAGAAATTGGTTGATTACTTAACTTAATTTTAAAAAATTGCAGGTTTCATTTGTTTTTCGTAATCAAATGTATACGGCAAGAAGAAAATATATAAAAACTCGATTTAGCTAAAGCAAAACAATAAAAATCACGTAAAACAAAACTAATTTTAAGTACATCAAGTAAATACAATTCATCATTAGAATTTGAGCAAAAACAGATTCCGGTAACGTGCGACATTATCATTCTCATCTTATTCGACGGTAACAAGACTGGTAATATAACCAGAGATATTAGATCGCAAAATCTGCTGTACGGGGCCAAAAATACCTGGCTAAAATATATTTGGTTAAAATCATGGCGTATGAGAGTTAACAGATTCGAATCACAACAGGGTCAAATTATTCAATGTGAAGAAGAACGCTTGTGGTCTATTGTGGTTTAGATAAATGGCGAAAGATTGAGAAGAGGTCAAAACACAGAACAAATTGCACAAACAAATTTTCAAATCATTCAAAAAAATTCTGATCAACTATTTGGATTGAAATTTCAATTACACTACCCTGCAAAATTTTGCCCCTAGACAATGAATAGTTGTTTCCGAAGTAATTTTTCACGCTGAATCCGAATCTGGGCTCAGAATTGCTCTATCACGTCAGGTTTATGAGATATTCTAACCTAAAAGTGCTAAAAACACTGTTTTATGACATATTTGAGGTTATCTAGCACCGCGATTTTTTTTCCTTCAAAAATCCATGTATAGGATCTTATAGTACAAGTCTTCTTCTTTCAAATGCCGTTGAGTTTGCTCAAATATCTTTTTTTTTCGCCGAGATATCGCATTTTCGAATTTGCTTGTTCGTGAATTTTTCGGTATACGAAATTTTATACCATAGGTATAAAAGGTAGTGTTATTATACCGTAATGAAATACCAGGCATAGTGAAAACTAAAGCCACTTCATGATGCTTTGGCAGGAAGTAAGCATCAATAATACCCGATGCAGTATAGTACTAGTTCCGCCATCTCTTGAAAATCGCTTAAAATTATTGCACACCCTTAATATTTTCCATCTGCCCCTAATATTTTTATATTTGAAATTGCACAGATCGACCAGATTATGCTGATTTGTAGCATCAATCAACGTGGAACCTTTCTATTACTATTTCAGTATGTGATATAACAAATTTGAGGGATAAAGAATGATAGAGAGAGTAGAAATCACAGTAGAAAAAGAGATACAGTAACAAGAAACTTGGACTCTAGCGAACATTGAAATTGTGATGTTACAGCTCATTTGTCTGTTCGATGTTTACTTAAGCAGAGGTAGTTTTAAACGTAGGTTGAAGCATCATTATGCCCCGACAAAAAGTCTACAAATTTGACTTGAGTTCATTAATCTCAAGTAAATTTTTCTCTTGTAAATTGTGGAAACCTTAAGCCAGCTTCCATTCCATTTGAATTTCTAAAATGGATTTTATTAATTTAATTAGGCAAGTTTTTTATTTATTTCTAAAATATATGATCATACGTTTGCCTTAATTTTTGTATACTTAGTGCTTTCTGACCACAATGAAAATATTTCAATTAGCTTCAAAATATTTTGTATCTAAAATTAGAGAAAGCTGAAAAATAAACTAAACTTATACTTTTTCATAAAATTATGACATTTAAATATATTTCACCTTCAAATTTATTAACATAAAACATAAGCAAACGTTGATGATTTACGGAGCCATTGAAAAATTCCGCCGAGACAGAAGCAACTAAAAAGTATCCACTGAATGGAAACGACCTCACTAACTTAATTTAGCATTGTGCTATCTTATGATGTCTAAATATTGAATGTTGGCTTTTGTGAGTCAAATATTTAAAAATATTTTGCAAAATGTCAATCCCTTTGTATCTATATATGATGCCAAACGTTGTAAAAACGAAACTTAATTAGTGTTTTATTAAACTACTGTAAGGTTATTGACAATAAAACTAAAAAACTAAAATACAGTTGCAAAATGAGATTCATTCTTCTATATTGGCAACATTATTACAAAAAATATCATATAACTAAATCTGTGAATTTTATTGATTATATTTATCGCATTTTTATAGATTCGTCTGCTCCAAATGAAATTCGTCTAGACCAGATACAATTTCTCATCTTTTGTTACTTTAAATCGGGTTTCTGGTAACAATATATAAATTATATCTGGTTTAATAAAAAGATGCGAATTGTTTATTCTAAGGTCAAGATGAATGTCATGCTGCTTACGTACGTATTAATCGATCTATGAGCTAAACACTCCAAATTTTAAAACGGAATGCTCACAGTTAAAACAAATATTTTTATGATTTTTATGTAAATAAACTTTTAGTTTTTTTTTACCAATCGTTTATTTAAAATGTATAATAATCCATTGTTTGTAAACATTAGAAATCGCGCCGAATTCTATTTTTAAATCAACAAATTTATCGATTTTCTTCAGTAATTTTGATTACACACACTGGTTGCTCGCATACCCGTTTTTAAGAAAGACATTAATTGTATTGCAAAATTTCTTCGGTATATTCTTGGGCGGCGATAAGACCGCGAATTATTTCCTTTATATTTATTGATAAAGAAATTATTATGTATTATTATTGTGCACATGGACAGCTGCAAAAATAATAGTGTTGAAATCACCTGTATTATGTCAATCCATCAATATTGAGTTTATTTTATATACGTGCGCTCTTTGCTATCTACCGAGTATGCCGAGTATTTCCTTTACGATTTTCTTTTATTGAAGCAAAGTATAATGTTTAGTTATTCATGTTGAAAGAAAGAAATATAACTGTTTTTTTATATATAAAGCATATTTCTGGTAGTAGCTGTTTTTATGTGTTTCTGAAGAATATAATCCGATTACACATTTTTAGTTATGAAATCTCGATTAAAACTTGGACGACAGACAAATTCGTTAATCATTATCATTATTGAATTGAGTTTTGGATGAGATAAAATTCGGAATGTCCACGTTATTTTGCCTTATTTTGATGATTGTGTGTTTGTGTAAGTCGTTTTTTTTGTTTTTAAATATTTTCAGATTGTTGACCATATAAAACGACGAACATAATCGATTCTTGGAATGAGTGATTCATGGCTGTTATATTTTGATGGGTTCCATTTGAGGAGGGTTGTTTTGTAGTCATCATGATAAAATATAATGTTGCAACACATCATACGTGATTCAATTATTGATCACATTAAATCTTGACCGATAAAATACATCATAAAATGTGTAAAGGTCAAAGCATTACATTTTGAACGACTTAAAGACAAATTATTCTGAAGGTCAAAAATTAAAACTTCCAATTATGTATAGCGTGATGTAAAATTAGGGCTCATATATGTACACATTCCATCGCCTATAAATTAAAACTAGATCACCACATACTATCAACACATTCGTAATAGCGATCCGCGTAATTTCGAAAGCAAAAAATTTAATTCTTAATGTTTATAAATCGTAATGTTCACTGCATTTGCCGGTTTATTAAACTTGTGTTGATATTTTTATAATCTATCGACCGATTATTTCCTAAACCAAAAAAATTTCTAATTTTTTTTCTTCTTTCTATTTTAAGATGACACATATAGCATATCTATACAACTTGTTTTATTAGATTAATTGATATATTTTTATGTTCTTTTTGTATGTCTTATTGTTTTTTTTTATAGTGTTACGGTTTTAACTAGCTCAAAACCAACTATGCAGTATAAATGTGTAATATATGTAATATAATATGTATGTATTTATGATCTTCATGCGTTAACAAGTGAGAATGAACGTAATTAGGACATAGAAAATATGTTCTTAATTGCTTTATTTTTAGATAAGACTACTTACTACCTACTTAAGACAACAAATTTATTAGTCGCCATAGTTATATTATTTTGGATTATTTGTGATTGACAAAATTACGCACTCGACAAGTGATTAATGCATTAAACGTTGTTGATACTAAGGTAATATAAAAAAACGTTTTTTTATATATTCACGATAATCCGGAAGATAGCCGTTGCGTTTATATTATACAATTACATATACAGAAACAGACAAGACACATATGAGTACATATTTTGTATATATTTTCGATATGTGTTTAGAAATAAATTAAATTTTAATTTCTATACAAGTTTAGAATATACAACAACAACCAAAAAAAAAAACGACAAAGAAACGTTTGAAAAAATAACAATCGTTTCAATAAAATTGTTGTTATTGTGTGATTTGAAAGATAAATACTAATTACAAATTCGGTAAATAGATGAACACCGAAAGGCTTAATACATCCATAAAGCTTTTTATATTTTTGATTATCAACTAGTGTGCACTACTGTGTTAGTTTAAATTAGTACTATATCCCTTCGATAGAAATTATACGTTCGACTAAGTTGTGATTGATCAGTGCGCTAGTTGAGCACCACGAAATATTTTGTTGTATTAAGAAAGAATCACCCGTAGACCTTTTTTAATCCGAAATCTGAATTGTTGAAAATTTATAGGTACAACGATGTAAAATTAAGTTTCTCAGTTCAAATTGATCCAAGTTTAAAAAAAAAAACCGGAAACATGATTTAGAAATGTAAACGTTTAGATTAGACTTATTTTGGTGTAAATGGATCTAAATCTGTGCATTAATGTAAAAGTCGCCTAGGTGACTTTAAACGGTTTTTTTGAGTTTTGCATAAATAATTAGATTTGCCACTATCTAGATTTTATCAAACTTTGGTGAAAATCGGTTACAAAATGAAGAAGTTCTGGGATAATTAATTTTCGCTTAAATGACTTCCACATATTATTTTTGTTTGCACAATCACTATGTTCGACACAAAATTGTTGTGTCTTTGTTCATGCGAGACAAGGAGAGTTTGAGTTAGTTAAGTGTGAGCGATCGAGAAAGACTAAAATGTAATAAATGGCGCCGTTAATAAATAGCATGTAAGGTATTTAGTGATCCACTCGACTTTTTCGACATCGCGTGTTTATTCTGTATTCATTTCGCTGTAATTGTGAATCGGTGTTAAAACGACGACACCTGGCTATTTGATTGGACTATTCGTTTTGCTTACTGATTTGGAATTTGTTTGTTTGGTAATTTCACGATCATTTGGATTTATCTGGGCGGCAAAATGCCACGTATTCAGGGGCCCTATTATGAAATGGATCGCATTTCGCATTTTTTGCGATTTTGCGGATGCGTTTCGCCTCGTATGTCTGTATTATGAAAAGCGACATCGCATATCGCATTTCTTATAAGAAATTTTATTTCGGAAAATAAAAAAAAATTATTTTGACAAATAAAAATTATTTTTTATTATTTTTAACAAAATAAATTAAATATTTCTTAATAAAAGGCATTTTAATTGTATATTAAACATAAACAGAAAAAAATTATTTATTAACACAATCATTTCGAAATCCGACTGCTATAGACTAGTCGCATTTGTATATTTCAATTTCGTAAAAATGCGCTATCGCATTTTATAATAAGCCACCAAGAGCGCATTTTTGCGAAAATGTCAAATGCGATATCGCATGAAAATGCAAAATCGCATTTTTTTCATAATAGGGCCTCAGTACACGTCACAGGAATACGCAAATATGCATTTTATTTATGGGGAGTGCAGAGGCAATGAAAATAAAGTTACAGCCTTTTATAGGGAAAGATATCCTAGCATGCGTCACTCGGATTACCGCGTATCCATCAGAGTCCACGGGTGTTATTCGGAAGGAAGAATACCTTGCAGCGGTGTTGGTGGTATTAGCACTGGAAGACCCTCTATTACTGACAATGAAGACATGGTGCTCGAGGAAATTGAGTGAGATCCATCTACCTCTACAAGAGCAATAGCACGTTGCACTGGGATCGCAAAATCGAGCGTATACCGTGTATTGAAACAAAATAAGTTCCTCCCCTACCATATTACACGTGTGCAAACTCTACTTTTGAGAGACTACCACAGTACCACGCAAGATTGGTTTTCTGCCGACAAATGCTTACGAAAATAAAACAAGATCCACTAGTTTTTAATAATGTTCTGTGGAGCGATGAATCAACGCTGAAGAGAGATGAATACTTCAATATGCACAATCTGCGCAGCTGGCAACTTTCGAATTCGCATCTCATGCTAGAAGACAGAACCCAGTACCAGTTCAAAATAAATTATTGGACTGGCATATGGGAACTTATCTGGTCAAAGCTATTTGACTTTCTTCGAAATGATCTGCCAAATTTATTGGAAGAGGTGTCCGAGGAAGTGAGAGAATCCCATTGGTTCCAGAATAATGGGTGTCCTGCGCACTCTGAAGTAAACGTCCGTGCGTCCTTGAATGACACATACCCAGATAGATGGATTGACCGTCTGGAGTCCATATTGTGGCCTCCACGTTCCCCGGACCTAAATCCGTTGGATTTTTTTTATTGGGGTTGACTAAAAGAAGAGGTCTACTCCAAGCCAGTTACAAATTTACAAGAGCTTCGTAGCCGTGTTCAGGAAGTCGTTTCAAAAAATTACTCAACGACGTTATGCGCGACTTCTCAAAAGAGCTTTCATTCGGAGATGTCGTGCGTGTATCAGAGTCGGTGGGAGACAGTTTTAGCATTTGTTAAATAAAGTTTTATCATTGTATTACGTTGGTTTTTATAAAGCCCTTATCATCAGGTACAGCTTAAGGCAAGAAATGATTGAATTTTTAAAATTTTTTTATTTAGTAGCAATAACCTAGTATTTACATTAGATAAAAGGATTAATCTGTAGTCACAAATCAAATGGGGCACAACTCGAAAATTCGCATTTTTTCAGGAAATCGTTTTTAAAACTAAGAAACACTGAAAATCGTATTCATTTTTTGAATTTTAGTGTTTTTAAGCAGTAATTTCGGCTATTTATAGATGCCGGAATATTACAGAAAATTGATACTATATGAAATCGAATATAGAGAATTCGAATTTTAACCCTTTGTACTCGAACGGCGCCTCTCAGGCGCCATCCTATATTAGTAAAACTAATTTTTTAAGTTACGAAACACTGTACGATAAATTGGTTCAATTACTTGTATAGGATTTGCAATACAAACTGCAGTGTAGTAAATTGTAGCGTCTGTGGCCCATTTTAATTTCAAAAATTTTTGCCGGAAAATCCGAATTTTAGTCTTGTGCGATTATGACTTGTGGCCACAGAAATATTGTAATGAGCATTAATAAGTTTAAAAAAGCTACTTTAGCTTAGTTAGCTCTATGATATGTTTTTAATTATAGTAATTCATCACCTAAAGGATTTTTGTTGTCATCTTATACATAAATAATATGTAAAACAATCCGTTTTACCCGTGCAATCGCGCCCGCTAGTTTTGATTTTTTCCTGGATGGCTGTATTATTGATAATGTTGATACGTTTGTGGATCTAGGTATAACATTTACGTCGAACTTATCGTTCAATAAGCACATTGACATTTGCATTTCTAAAGCGAATTCCATGCTTGGGTTTATTAAAAGGTTTTCAAGGGATTTTCAAGATCCTTATTCTATTAAAATATTATATATTTCGTTTGTGCGTTCGTTGTTGGAATATGGTGCAGCAATTTGGAATCCGTTTTATGGTAACTGTTCAGACCGAATTGAAAGTGTTCAAAAGCGCTTTTTAAGGTTTGCTCTGAGAAGGTTGCGCAGAGATGAGAACCTACCCGCTTTTATACTTCCACCGTATCGTGGTAGATGTAAATTAATAAAATTGAGCCGCTCTTTATCCGCAGAATCGAAATTGGCGCGTTATTGGTTAGAGACTTGTTAATGTCTAAAATTGACTGTCCTGAGATTTTGGTATTGTTCGATATATATACTCCGTTACGGACCTTTCGCGTTAGAGACTTCCAAATTAAGCTGCCTTACATTAGGCATAACAGTAGTGTAAAAGCGTATGTCCTGGAACAGCCGAAATCGATTCCAGCCGAAAAAATTTTTACATGTAAATTACAACAACATAAACGATTACGTATGTTTTTACTATGGGCATACTACAGTGTAACCCCGGTAACTAAATCTCTATATAAAATGTAAACGTAAGTATATAATTTTATTAAAAATCCGTGGTTCAACTGTACATTAACTGTACAATATTTTTTTAAGACATTTTGTTAGATGGCAGCACAGTCATAAACTTTAAGCTTTGAACTTTTTAATATTAATTAATTTTTCGATAGATGGTGCACATTTCTTACAGTTTAATTATCAACCACGATAACTAAAACTCTATATAAATGTATCTAAAATCAGGTATTCAACTGTAAATTATTATTATTTTCCAACTTTATCTGTAGGTGTCACTTTAAAAGCTTATTTTATGTACATGGTTTGTAACTTGGTTCAATATACAGTTTTATTATCAACCACGATAACTAAAACTCTATATGAATTTATTCAAAATCATGTATTCAACTGTATATTGTTATTTTTTAAAACATTATCTATAGATGTCACATTTCAAAGTTTATGTATATTCTGTAAACATGGTTTGTAACTTAAACGAATAATATTTATTTTTTAATTGAAATTGGATACTACAAAGTTATAATAATATTTATAATTTAACCTTGGCATTGAAAAAAAAAAAACTAGTTCATCGTACATTAAATAAAAACTGTAAAATGATATTTGTTTACAAATTTTTTTTAAAGGTAATGACAAAAAAAAAAAAAAAATCATTTACATACATATATAACAAAAATCAATGTGAATAAACTGTAAACGTAATGAAAATTTATTGCAATAAATGTATTCACGATTAAATTGCGATCATCATTTTTTTTTTTTTTGTTTTTTTTTTTTGAAAGGTAATGAAAAAGTATAATAACTTATACAACGTATTGTCGTGTGGTGTAAAACATCTACTTATAATTTTTGAGTTACCTATTATTTTAAAAGTGTTGTGATCATAATAAAAGTGAAAAAATTCATATTTTTGAATTAATCTATTATTTTAAAATTAAAAAAGTGAAGTGATCATAATAAAAGTCAAAGAGAACATTTATATTAACAAGATACATTGGTTTTTATATCTAATCTTGTGAGATAGTAAAGAAAATTTGAAGTGTGAAACAAACTGTTAAGAGTGAAATTTTATAATTTACCTAATTAACAAAATAAATAAAATTTCAACATATTTAAATACTTAGTCGAAAAAAATTTTAAAGTAAGTTACAATCATACATTTATTTAAATGATATAAAATGTTTTAACATATTATTTCTTTAATATTTTCAGTTAAATAATGAATAACTGCGAAGAATGCAACAAAATGTTTTCATCAAAAGACATTTTAGTTCGCCATGTAAAGGAGCAGCACTCCCAAGATAACATGCTATGTGAAGTATGTGGAATCGTTTTCGGTAATAAACGAAAACTTGAGTACCATCATAAGAGGGTACATATTGGACCGGCCATCAACACACCTTCATCTTTTGATATTCCATCAAATTCAAGGACATCTGTAACCGCTAAGAGAAGGAAAACGGATGATGCACCCGCTGAGGCTGCTAACGTTTTATGTGGTGATTGTAATGTAAGTGTTCCAAAAAAAAATCTGTTTAATCATTATAGATCATTATTACATAAAAATAATTGTTTACAAAACTATAATGAGAATGATGATGAAAACATTCGAATCATTAGCAATGCATTTAAATCCAGAATAATTAGTTATAGGGTTTCAGATGTACCTAATAACTATATTAGTATAAATGATTTTATGTGTTCTATAAAACATAAAATAATCAAATTAATACAGCTTCAAACAGAATCATTTAAAGCTGTTAAAACAAATTTTGAATTGTTTGGTTTATTCACCAAATATGATTTGAAAAATGAATCAAATGTTAGTTCAATAAAATCATTTAATACTAAAAATGCAATTTTAACGGAAGCTACTGATTTGAATGAGATATTTTCTCAGATTGTTTGCACCCTCAATACTCTGAGTGAGGAGTTTCAGGAGAAAGAGTCTGGATGGGCTATGGACAAAGTATTGTTCATTGAAGTGAATTTTAATAAATATAGTCCTATGAGAGGGTCCTCTTACATACCTCTCCCAAAATTTTTTAAAGATAAAAAGGCTATAATCAATGTCCAAAATTCAGATCAAGCCTGCTTCGCCTGGTCGATCATGGCTAGCAAATATCTTAATGTAGCAAATCCTCAACGGTGTAATTCTTATCCTCATTATAGTTCTATCTTAAATTTAAGTAATCTTAGTTTCCCCATGCCATTAAAAGACATCCCACAATTTGAAAATCAGAATAATATAAGTGTAAATGTGTATGGGATAGAAGGTAATCAAATTGTGGGACCTTTATATTATACAAATTCGAAAAAATCACACCACGTTAATTTGTTGTATATAGACGATGGTGTAAATAGTCATTATTGTTTTATAAAAAAATTAAATACGTTAGTGCACAAACAATTATCAAAAAGAACAAATAAAAAATTCATTTGTGATGGATGTTTAATTTTTTTTCATACTGAAGAAAAATTAAATATTCATCTACAACATGGATGTAACAAAATTAAATGTGTGCTCCCTAATAAAGATAATGATATTTTAGAATTTAGAAATTATAATCATAAATTACAAGTCCCATACGTGATATATTGCGACTTCGAAGCAATATTAAAACCAATTGATTCGTGTACTCTAAATCCTATAACATCATTTACTGAAAATATTTTAAAACATGAACCCAGTAGTTTTGGATATTACATTAAATGTTCATATAATGATAGTAAATCTAAATTTGTTACATACAGAGGTAGTGATTGTGGAAAAATTTTCATTGATAAAATAAAAGAGGATTTAGAAATTATATACAATGACCTACACATAAATCGAAAAATGAAAAAACTTTCCTGCACGGAGCAATTAAATTACAATTTATCAAATCAATGTCATATTTGTAACGGTGATTTTAATGATGATGAAAACTATAAAGTTATGGACCATTGCCATTTAACAGGAAAATTTAGAGGTGCTGCGCATACTAAATGCAATTTAAATTATAAGATAGCAGATTTCATACCAATATTTTTTCACAATTTAAGTGGTTATGATTCGCACTTTATCATAAAAGAATTAGGTTTTGATACGGAACAAATAGATTTAATTGCTCAGAATAAGGAGCGATATATTTCATTTACAAAAATGTTCAAAATTAATGAGATTAAAAAAATTAAATTGAGGTTTGTAGATTCATTTAAATTTATGGCAGCTAGTCTTGATAAACTAGCTAACAATCTTAATGACTCTCAATTCGATGAAGTTAGAAAGAGTTTTTCTAATCAAAATGAATTTAATCTTATAAAGAAAAAAGGTGTTTTCCCATACGATTATGTAGATAGTTTTAAAAAATATGATGAAACTGAATTACCATCCAGAAATCATTTTTTTAACAAATTACAAAATACTGATATATCTGATGAGCAATATAATCATGCTCTAAATGTATGGAAAACATTTAAATGTAAAAATTTAGGTGATTATTCCGACTTATATTTAAAATCAGATGTACTTATTTTAGCCGACATATTTGAAAATTTCCGGAAAGTTTGTATGCAAACATACGATCTAGACCCGGCCCATTATTTCACAGCCCCAGGTTTAAGTTGGGATGCCATGCTTAAATTCACCAAAATCAAATTAGAATTATTAAAAGACATTGATATGATAAATTTTATTAAAAAAGGTATTCGTGGCGGATTAACACAGTGCTCCAAACGATATGCTAAAGCAAATAACAAATACATGAAAAATTATAATAATGATATAGATTCTAATTTTCTTGTTTATTTAGATGCTAATAATCTATATGGCTGGGCTATGAGCCAATCACTCCCTTATGCTGATTTCAGATTTCTTGATTCAGCAGAACTTGATAAATTTAATTTCGATCATTTAACAGATAATGAATCAGAATCAGGTTATATTCTAGAAGTTGATTTAGAATATCCTGATCAATTACACCAAAAGCATAATGATTTACCATTTTGTATGGAAAATATACAGCCACCATACGAAAGTTCAAAACAAAATAAATTAATTGCTAACCTAGAACCTAAAAAAGCATACGTCATTCATCAAACAAATTTAAAGAAATGTATTAAAAATGGACTAATATTATCTAAAATACATAGAGTTTTAAAGTTTAGTCAAAAACCATGGCTCAAATCATATATAGATTTGAATACCGATCTTAGGACTAAAGCTCTAAATGCGTTTGATAAAGATTTGTATAAATTAAAAAATAATAGTGTTTTTGGTAAAACAATTGAAAATGTTGACAAGAGAACAGATGTAAGATTAGTATCACATTGGGAAAATATTGGAAACAGATTTGGAGCAAATACTTTGATCAGCAAACCTAATTTTCATTCTTCAGCAATATTTGACGAAAATTTGGTAGCTATTCAAATGAATAGATTATCGGTTACGTATAATAAACCCATTTATGTGGGTTTCTGTGTTTTAGAATTATCGAAAACTCTAATGTATGATTTTCATTATGATTATATTAAGACGAAGTATGATGATAATGCTTCACTTTTATATACTGATACGGATTCATTAATATATGATATTCAAACTATGGATTTTTATGAAGATATCAAGCCTGATTTAAATGAGAAGTTTGATACTTCTGATTATCCATCCAATAACATATATAATCTTCCATTAGTTAATAAAAAAGTTTTAGGAATGTTTAAAGATGAATGTTGTGGTAAAATTTTGACAGAATTTATTGGGATTAGAGCAAAATCATACTGTATAAGCTTAGAAGATGATAATGAAATAATTAAGAAAATAAAAGGTGTAAAAAAAAATGTAGTTTCAGATTCGATATCATTAAATGATTTTAAAAATTGTTTAAATAAAAATGATAATATAATTAGATCACAATTAAATTTTAGAAGTATTAGACACAACCTATATACTCAATTGTTAAACAAAGTAGCGTTATCAAATTTTGATGATAAAAGATTTGTAATTCCAAATTCATACAAAACTTTGGCATGGGGTAATAAAGAAATTGATAATTTTTATTTTAATTAGTTTAATAATACATTTTATATTTCTTAAATATAATATATATATATAATACATTTAATGTCTTTTAGTTTTAAATTAAAATATTAAACCAAAATTATATATTAAGTAGTTTTAATAATTAAGAAAATTTTAATAGGTAATAAAAAAAAAAAAAATAAAAAAATAAAGTTTAAATTAAATCTGTTTTATTTATCCACGAGTTATGTGATGATTCAAAACCTAACCACTTAACATAAACTTGATTACCTTTCTTCTTCAAAACTTTCTCTACGAGGTAAGTGTCAGGATGATTTGTCTTTTGCAGCTCTTTTTCATAAAACCGGCCTGATATTAGCTGTCCCTTATAATCCTCAAGTAAATACGTTACAGGAAATTTGTTGTTAATACTAACAACTTTAAATATTTCAGTAGTCCAATTTGGAGTATAACCTTTTTCGAAAACGGTTTTAAATTTGCTAACTCGAACGAAATCCCCAACTTTAAATTTATTTTTTTGCATTAACTTAGGATATGTATACACTTGTTTTAAAATTTGTTTTTCATTTGCCATAGTAACTTCTACAGGTGCTAATTTAATTGTCCTATGTTTTTTATTGTTGTAATCATTCACTAATTTTTTTAAAATATTCAGCCACTTGTAAGATCCTTGAAGACTAAATTTCCTCCACATCTTTTCCTTAAGAGTTCGATTAAATCTTTCTACTATACATGCTTTTATTGGACTAAATGTTGAATAGTGGTTAATATTTTTCTGTTTCACAAGCTGTTTGAAATCTTTATTATAGAATTCAGTTCCCATATCCGTTTGTAGATTCTTTGGTACTCTTTTACTCTCATTGAAAATTTTTGTTAAAGCACCAACAATCATCTGTGATGTTTTTTTCTTTATAGGTTCAACCCAAGCAAATTTAGAAAAAGCATCGATTACAGTTAGAAGATATTTAAAACCAGCATTTTCTCTTGAATAGGGAATCATTTCCACGAGATCTGCTTGCCATAAGTCATCAATACCCTTAATTTTAACATGTCTGCGTATAAAATTTTTACGTGCTGGCTTATGCAATTCATTCACTATTTGAATCCGACTCATTTTATGTAAGTTGACGAATTAATAATGAAAGCATATGAATTTTGGATATATATATATATATATATATATATATATATATATATATATATATATATATATATATATATATATATATATATATATATATATAATTTTTTTTTTTTTTTCTCATAATGTTTAGAATTTATTTAAAACGAGAGATATCTTGGATTATGATCACTATAACATTCATCAAAATGAATGATTTTTAACATAATAAATGTTAGCTAATTTACCCATAGTGTTGAAAACAGAGAAGTAGCGGAGTCGAAAACCATAATAAGATTGTTTTGAAATTAAATACTTTTTCTAAATAATTTTATATATAATATTGTTTTATTTATTTATTTACACAAAATGAACATTATATCTATCAGATTTTACCATAATTAAGTGTTCTTTACACAAATGGTTTAAATTTTGTATTTCTCGATCATTAAAAACGTTGAATCGCTCCGGCATAAATATGATATTCTCATCAGTCTCTATTAGGATTTTCACGCCATATCTCGTGTTGACTGATTTGACTTCTTGTACCACATAGTTTCTGTTCACATCCAGATCTTCAAATTTGGTTATTTTTTTCTCAGCAAACCTTGGCACATTGTTGAGTTTTTCTAAAAGTTGTTGACGAATATCCATGGTTGGTTGGTTGGTTGGTTGTTAACAATCTTATGCTTACTATCAAACTGATAATTTTCAAAGAAGCTCACTATAATTTATACTTATTATGGTTTAAGTTGACTTTTAAACACGCGCAGTTTTTTCCAATCTTACCACATCAGCATAAATATTACGAAGTATCGATTAAATACAAACCTTTGTCATCATATCAAGTTACGTTCAATGATTTCAACATCCATATTCGTAAAATAAGGTCAATAAACATGTTTAATCATGGTTAATCAAACAAGTCAACATGTATATGTACATCACGTGGCCCCTCTGAAAACATCATTTTCAAATATACGAGAGTTTATCTAGATCTAGTATAGATTTGTACATTGTTCGAGTCACACGCGAAAAGTAAAAAACCTCATTTAAATGGATTCACCAGTACATCGAGAGGAACAAGGAGATACATGCGGTTTATACGGGTTAGAAGGTGGAATGAATAAGGTGCAGAGTCGGCTAAAATCATTCGAGAAGTTATGGAACAAATGGTTCATCGATCCATTAGAACTATCTCGAGCTGGATTTTACTACACAGGCGTGGACGACTGCATCAAGTGTTTCAGCTGCAAAGGAGTTCTCGAGGATTGGAATATCACCAATGAAATATGGACGGAACATGCATTTTGGTTTCCCGCATGCCGACACGTTAAAAACATTAGAGGTGAAGAGTTTATCGATAATATTCAAACCAAATGGATTCAAGACGGTGTAATTCATTGTAAAAATAATATTTAAGAAATAAAAAATTGATTTGAAAAAAGTATAAATTGTTTTTATTCATTAATTTCTTAGTGTACGAGTACAAAGTTCATTTATTAATTTTTCCTTACATAAAACTGGTATTTCATTAAACAATCTTGAATAATTAAAATAGTTATATCCTGTTACTGGCGGTATAAAAAAATCCTGTATTTGTAGAGAATATGTTAGCTGATCGAAACATTTTTCTTTGTATAAATAGAAATAATTAGCAACATCAGTCCGTACTGTTTCGCTCCAGATAATGATTGATTGCAAAAATGATGATAAAGATGAGCAGCGTTCCCATTCTTTGGAATTTAAAACGATTTTCTTCCCTCCACTCGTAAATATAATACGTCTCTCATTATTTCTGCTGGTTAGCTTTACATCACAATTTCCATTCGTTTTTGGTAATTCAGCAAAGGAAATGTTACCATTGAAGTGGTTGTTTATTGTTGGTAAATTATTGAAAATTGTAGTCGTCCACATTTCAGCACTTAGTGTATGAAATATTGTATTTTTGAACAAGATTATAGTAGTTTCAAAAGTGTTAATATCATAACCAACATTTAGATAACTTGTATGTTGATCATTTAAAAAATATGTATGAGACAACAATAAATTAGGTATGGTTGCCATCTTTTTTTTAGTTAAATTATTAACGCTTTTTACTTTAAGCATATTGTTTGTGTTTCAAGGTAAATGTAAACTAGTTTTTCATAAAAATAACTTCCGTATTTATACTCTTCAAGAGTGGTACTATCCCTTTCATACATGTTAATAAAATCATATTTTATTCTTCTTATCGATGAACTTAAATAACCTTTCTACAAAATTCCTAAAACGTGATGAATCATGTTTGTTTTTGTTCTTGTAGTTAAAACCTTAGGAAATTCTTTTTTAAAAAGTTTCTTTATTTTTACATCATTTTCAATATGGTTTTTAACATTAAATAATTTTATAAATTTTTTCATTGAGTTACGTTTACATCTATTTAACAAATATACACAACAATATTGGCCACAAACTCCGGTGAATAAACTTTGTAATTGTTTATTATTGTATGTAATGCATTTACTGTTATATTTTAGAAATCTATTAATCTCAGGATATTTCGTTGGTGATCTTCCGTAAGAATCAAAAAATTCTCCACATCCATTTGATGGAAAATAAACAGCTAACCAATGTTGCCCTGGTTGATTTGATTTGTCCGTATTAATAACATATAAAGCAGGTTTTGATTTAACCCTCTTTGGGATTGTGTTTATTGCAAAAACACCTTGAAAATACTTCTTAGTAAATTTATGTGTTTTCAATGCTTGTTGAATATCTAAAGTAGTTGTTGTATTGGCAATCATCATGTGTATTAGTATAAACTAACTTTTTATTTAGGATATAAGAGGTATTTATATTATTAATAATTCGTTACAATATTACGATTTTTATCTATTTCTAGAGTTGTATCATATTCCAAGTACACTAAACATGTTTTAGTTGTCTTAAGAGCTTCCCCAAATCGTGCCTCGAGTCTTAAACTTCCTTGATTCATTAGAGAGTTGCATGATAAAGTACTTGACATGTCCGAAGTTAGATCAAAAGCTAACAGGAAATAGCCATTCTTGAACATTTCTTTGGTAATCAAATTTCCTTGAGGTGTGTGTAAAATTCCACTCGATGTAAATATTGTTGAATACGCTCTAGCGTAACTGGACCCATCTGCAAAATTCATTTCAATCGGTGCACTAGGAACTTGAACCCCATTTATATAAATTGCGAACGATGTTATTTTATTATTTTTAAAATTATATGGATTCTTAGATCTTTTCCCAGAATATGCATCATTATCTACCATTGTAAATATTAGATTTGTTGGGAGCTGTCCTAGAACAATATTATCTAGTGAAATTGAGTTTCCTCCGGCAGGAATTGTAAATGATTTAATTTCGTTACGCTTATAGTGATATTTTGCTGTTGTATTTTCAAGCATTTTATGGTGTGCAATTAAAATATTTGGATTTACATGAGCATGTCTCAAGTAAAGTGTAGCTTCTGTAATTTTGACAATCGAAGTATCTGTATCAGCACCGAGTAAATAAAATTCCGGTTTATTCAATGTTAACGAAATTCGTAAATCTACATTGTTTAATAATAGCAAAGGTTGATTGAGCATGTCAGCATGCAATTTTCCATATACTTCTACAATTCCACTGTTTTTAGTTAATGCTGTTCTTAATTTTAATCCATCGTTTTCAGCAAGATTATCAAGATTTTTTGTCTCCAAACTCCATCCTGATAATTGCAAATGTGTTTTGTATGCATCATCACCATAATTTAATAATTGTTCTAAATATGCTCGATAACTGTAATTCCCATCTGTTGAATTTATATTCTTTCCGTTTAAAGAAATATTGACTTGATGAAACAGGGAATGCAGCATATTGTTAACTAAACTAGGCTGATCTTTGTCGGCCTCTACATATAATTTGCCATCATTTTTAGTTACTTGAAATTTCAGACATAAATTTATTGATGATAAATCTAAATATGAATCACCATGACTGTAACAAGCAAATTCAATAACCGACTGATTTTCTAAACTGGTTATAGGTTTGTATGCTACTTCTTCATTTTTTAAAATACTTGTTTGAATTGAAGGTGGTTGAAATAAATCTAGCTCCGATTTCATGCATTCTGTAAACGCCATTATGTAAAAATATCAATAATCCGTTTCTTGTTTGTTTTATTTTTTAATATATTTTTTCTCTTTTTCACGCTGTCACGAACAACTCTCAACTGTTTACAACGGCTTTTCAAGCAGCCTTTTATTGATTTTTTAGCTCCTGTACCAGACATTTGTTTAATTTTGTCTGCTGCTTTATCTCGTAATTTATCAACCACTTGTATTGATCTATCACGAAGTATTTCATTAATCGGCTTTTGTGTCTGAAGAATGTCTGAACCAACTTGAAGTGCTTCACTTGTTAAGCCATGAAGGGCTGATGTTAATATTGGTTTTAAGTAACGGAATATTCCGCCGAAAAATCCTCCTAATCCTCTTCCCTTTTGATATACTCTTTGAGATCGTAATAGTGGACCAAAATCTTCATTGTTATAGCCACCACCGCCGGATTGGTTAGCGTAGTACTTTGCGTAATAGTTATCCATTTGTAATTAATGAAATCCGTAAGATACCTCTTTATATACCTTTGCGAAAGTGAAGTACTAGGTAGGTCATAAAAAGTCCATCTTTAAAATTAATTTGTTCACCAGTTTCATCAGTTATTAAAATACTGATCTCTGATATATTATACTTTTCAATGGGGCAATATTGAACATTATCTATTTGATATGATCGAGATATGCTTCTATCAACGTCTGTTCCTAGGGGATGCATATACAAGCATGATACAGATGCATCCCCAATAGTTCTCGGTTTGATTATATTACAATAAAAACACATGTAAAATGGAAATGGATTGATCTTAGTCTTCACATCAATATAATTATCTTTAATATTTTTTATTTTAGCTTCATTCTCTTTGGTTGCTTTGAAATTTTTAATTTCCATTTGTAAAGATTCTATAAACTCTGGCCATCTCGTTATTTTAATCTGAGAAAATATTACATCAAAAAATTCCTCAAGTGTGTACTCTTGATGACATTTTATTAAAGGGTTAACACCTTTCAACGCTGGTAGCTGAATATATGGTTCTTCTTTGTTATAATTGATTCTAACTAATTCAGTTGATGAGTTATACCGATCAAAGAAATTAGCTTCTTCGATTGGTTGATAAAATTTAGGGGTAGTTGCATATAAAAATATTATTAATTCAACGTTTAAAGGAAGTATGTATTTTGATGGCGTTTTAATTGTAATTTTTGTTTGTTCACTTATGGAAGTATGAGCAACGTTAGTTAGACCAACATACCATTTCTCATTAGGATCCAAATTTATAGTGTTAGGAAGTTTAACCGTGAACCTCGATAATGAATTGTTTGGGTAATATTTTAAAGAACTGTTACTTAAAAGAGTTACGTGTGTGAAATTATCCATCACTGTTCTCATTAATAACTAATAAATTAATAAATAAAAACACCGATTTTATCCTTTATATAACTTTTTATTTTTATAATTTTTATTTCATTCTTGTCCAAGGATGTTTTCGTAAGCGTTCTTGTTCACTACGTTTTATTGTTTGAACTGTTAACGTACGTTCACTTTTCCTCTTAGGTGGGTCCTGAGATGATTGCATTGATCCTGGTTTTGGAGGCTGAAGATCTTTCCGGTTTTTAAAAATATATTTTTTTGTTGGAACAGAGATTGTTGCACCGTCTTTCATTTCAAATGTTCTGTACATGTTAGAGTCTGAAGAAGCTCTTTCCCGCAAAATTTCTTTTGGATCAATATACTCCTCAGAAACAATCCTATCATCATCATCACCATCATCATCATCATCACCATCATCATCATCATCACCATCAAATACACCGTCATTATTTTCAAATATTTCTTCTGTGTCTAATTGTGTAAAATCTGGTTTAGTTTTTTCATCAACATTGGTGTACACCTCTTCAACTTTAGGTATATCAGTTTGTGTACCAATATCAAAGCCTTCTGATGATGAATCTGTATTTGCTTCTTGGTCTGTATAAAAAATTCTTTTAGTTTGAACTCCCACTCCTTGAACATGACGTATTGCTGGTTGATGCCAATTAAACTTATTCTTATACGCATTTTTTCTCTTCATTGATGAATATGTCAATAAGTTCTGCCTATATAGATGCCACTTATTCAAATCAGATAGTTTGTTGTTATGTAGAATTGATTTCATATTTTTATCTAATTCCGATAGTTTACTATCATCAATTAAATATTTTTTAATTTTTTCGAAAATTTCTGGTTGTATAACAATCATCCGTTGTAAATTACTCATGATGACTGATTAATTATTTGGCCTATCAATCCTGATAAAATAGTACCGATTAAAACGGGTAAGAATCCACCTTTTTGTACAAGAATTTTACGCTTTGAAGAGAGACCCAGTTTTGGACAAGCCAAGCTGCGAAGTTCTCTTTTATACTTTTTTAATTTTGTTTTACACTGTTTAGAAATTCTATTGTTTCCATTTAATGTGTTCAGTGATATTTCACATAAAGTTTTTATAACTTCCGGGGGACAGACCTTAAGTAGCGCTTTTCTCGTTTGTGGGTTACACTTTTTTAGCACATGTAGAATATGTTTGTTTGCCTTCAATCGTTTCATTTTTTATACACACGTTTTTATTTTCAAATAAAATAGTTGGACAATAACATGTAAAATAATCTTTTTTTAAGATATCTGTACGGAAACGAAATAAATCATTGGCTGACTGTGTTAAATCAAATAGTAAATAACCGTGAGCTCTCGAAGTAGCCTCGTTATATACCCTCATAAGTTCTGCTGTGTTTTCAGGGTATATTTGTCTTGCTAGAGAACAAATCTGAGATCTATCTCTGGGATTTTTAAAAACTACCAGATATTTACAATTTAAAGAAATATCTCGACAATATTTTGCTTGGTGAAACACATTCTGAGTTACTAAAATAACAGACAAATTATTATGATGTGAACCTTTGGTAAAAAGTTCGCAAATATTTTTATTATAAGCTTCTGTCATTAGATCATCCAATATTATGATACTTCCGTCTTCACAATTTTCGAAGGTGTCTGGGATATTTTTTATAATTTCTATTTGATTTGTTTCGTAGATATCTTGTGGTATCGCTTTTGAGTTTCCATTACACCATACAATTTTATTTACTTTTCTACCATCATTCAAATGTTTTAATAAATTTATAACGAAAGTAGTTTTTCCACACCCTGATGGTCCCGCAACCATCATTGTAAACGGTCTAACAATATACATTATTCTAATGTACCATACAATAAATGCGTACCCTTTTATAACTTCTTAATAGAAAATAATTTTATTTTCGTTAAATGTATAGTTTAAAAAGATGATATACAGATAAAGTTGGTAAAATAAAAAAATTATGATCAAGATTTCAATGCCAAGGTTAAATTATAAAATATTAATACATATAACGTACTATCCAATTTCAATTATGCAATTTTTTTCTTATCTTCTTTTCTTACTTTATGCTGATTACATTTTACAATTTTTATTTATTGTACGATGAACTAGTTTTTTTTTTTTTTCAATGCCAAGGTTAAATTATAAATATTATTATAACTTTGTAGTATCCAATTTCAATTAAAAAATAAATATTATTCGTTTAAGTTACAAACCATGTTTACAGAATATACATAAACTTTGAAATGTGACATCTATAGATAATGTTTTAAAAAATAACAATATACAGTTGAATACATGATTTTGGATAAATTCATATAGAGTTTTAGTTATCGTGGTTGATAATAAAACTGTATATTGAACCAAGTTACAAACCATGTACACAAAATAAGCTTTTAAAGTGACACCTACAGATAAAGTTGGAAAATAATAATAATTTACAGTTGAATACCTGATTTTAGATACATTTATATAGGGTTTTAGTTATCGTGGTTGATAATTAAACTGTAAGAAATGTGCACCATCTATCGAAAAATTAATTAATATTAAAAAGTTCAAAGCTTAAAGTTTATGACTGTGCTGCCATCTAACAAAATGTCTTAAAAAAATATTGTACAGTTAATGTACAGTTGAACAACGGATTTTTAATAAAATTATATACTTACGTTTACATTTTATATAGAGATTTAGTTACCGGGGTTACACTGTAGTATGCCCATAGTAAAAACATACGTAATCGTTTATGTTGTTGTAATTTACATGTAAAAATTTTTTCGGCTGGAATCGATTTCGGCTGTTCCAGGACATACGCTTTTACACTACTCATAACTACGGTAAATGTGAGCCTATTTATCAATCTGCTGTTTCTTTTAATAAAGTTCGATCGGCTTTCGATTTTAATCTGTCAAGGGAGGCATTTAAGAATTTGATGTCTAATGTTCTTTTAACTTATTGGTAATTTTTCATGTTTGTTTTACTTTGCTTTTAGTATATATTATTGTATTATTGAAAAATTTGTAACCAGATTGTATATAATTATAAAGTTGGTAAATAAATAAATAAATAAAAAAAAAAAAAAAAAAATAGAGATTAGGATTTTCAGTGAATAGGCGACAGTTCATGCAAATATTCCATAAAATGGTAATCAATTATTGCGAGCTATTTCTGAATATAGCAGAAATTTTTATTAAATATACAGTTATTATTAAAAATAATCTATGGCTTAGTTTAGTTGCCACAGAAATTCACTGTCAAAATTCCAGATGATATTTGGAAGATTAAAATCACCAAGTATTAGAAGTAAATCGGATGAAGTTGATGTATTAATGACTCGTTCAATCGGATCGCCGCATGCTGCATAATAATGATTGTTTGAATGAGGTGCAATGTACGATGTATAGATAAATATTGTTAATTTTAATCTTCACACAAATTTGCTCAACTCTTGATGGGACTAATGTTACTGGAGCACTAACTAGTTTAGAATGCACGTCTTTTACATCCTTAAACAACATAGTCATGCCCAAAATATTCAGAACTGTTAATTCCCGGATTGAAGTTACTTTCGCTGATTTCATATGTAGATCAGTTAATTTGTTTGAAGAACAAAACGGTAAAATTTGAATGCCTTGTTGAATCCATTTTATTAACGTTCTGATAATATATGAGCCGTTTATTTTGAAAGTGGCTTAAGTCCATATTTTGTTGAAACGAGATAATGAAAGAATAGAAAAACAATAAATGAAAAAACATATGGGATTTTGAATTTTCTTATTTTTTGAACAGGTGTTAGAGATTAATTTTTTTTTGTTTTGACAATAAATTATTTACCGTTAGAAAGATTATACTGTTATTTATCTATTGTTATCATTAACTTGATTTTTTTGAAAAATGGACTTAGGCCACTTTCAAAATAAACGGCTCATATGGAATACAACCCTCTAATTCGTTTACTTCCTTATTTTTCCGATGGTTTGGTTTTAGTTGTAGGCAATAAAGGTGCAACATTAGTACAGCGAGTATAGCAAATCATCTTCAACAGTCGCGAAATATTTAAATGAACCCGTGCGTCTCGATATCGCAACGATTTCATGTGGTAAACTAGTATAAATATTTCATTCGTATGTTCTTTTGTTCTTACACATATAACATTTGGTAACGTTAGTCCTTGCGTCTCATGTATCATTAAGACTTTAGTTGATCGTGGTAAGATAAGCTGGGTAGATAATATGTATTATCTAGAATTGGTAGTGTTGCGATATTTAGTGGTAATTTGAAGTTAATAGGACCATCTGTAACATTTAATTGTTTGTTAAAAATTTATTAGCATCATAAAATTGGATATTAACATGATGTAATCTGTCAATATATGAAATTTGATGTTTATCCGCAAGAAGATACATTTTTGAACATTTACTGAGCAAGACGACAATATCAATATAACTGGCATGTATCATCATCAATAAATACCGTACTATAATTTTAGATTTCATTAGTTAGATAGGAAGCAATCGTTTTATGGATTATTACGATTTTAATGAAGTCAGTCTTCTCCTTAAAACAACGAGCAGTAATTTTAGATTTGAGATCAGCTATTCGTTCCTTCGTATGGGCACATAATTCGAGGTCAATAGCTAATTTATGAGGGTTGATGATCCACGTAGATTTTCCGCAGCCTGGAACACCTTGAATGGAAATAACTGTAGGCTGTTTGATGTTGCCCTTAGAAAAAACTGTATTTAAATGGTTTTACATTTCGAGATCTAGCATAACTTCAGTGCGTCCAACACATAAATTAAATCTGTTCAGCTTGCTTTATCTTGTTGAGATATACCAATAAACGGTTTACTTCAGAAGACATTTGTACAGTTTGGCTTGCACAGCAACGCAAATCATGAGAGATGAAGCTGGTAAATAATTCCCATTTATCTAAGAAGAGATTTAAGATTCAGCATAACGAAATGGTTGAGAATAAAAGAAGAAATCAGCTTGACATAGTCATACTCATTTGTAAAATCCTTCGATGAATCAATTTCGTCCTCAGTCTGAGTTTCAACATGATTTGTTTCATTATTGATTTTCACTGTTTGCATCCTTTGATAAGAAGTGATGCTCTTTTACATACATAGATGTTAAAGAATTAATTTCTACCTGGTGAGCATTTATTGAACAGCTATGTTGTCAAAATGTGTGAAGGTATTTTTCGGTACGATTACGTGATTTGACTGGTCCACTTTCAAAATAAACGGCTCATATGTATGATTGAAAATAAATTTAACTGTTTAAAACCAATTAAATAATTAAAAAATGGAATCATAAGGGTAAAACATGACGTTTGATTATTTATTTTCTAAACAAAATTACCATCAGTCGAGTGTTACTTCTGGCATAAAATGCGATAACGAAATTTATGAATTGATTTAAATAAATCCAAAATTTTCTTGGATTTATTTAAACAATTTGTGAAATTATTTAGTGCAATTGTTGATGTAAATTTTTCATTCAAATATGAATATTATTTAGTAGAAACTAGCGAAAGGACGCTGCTAATATTTGGTTTTCTATGTTTTGGATCTCCGCGGCCACAATAAAATATCTTGCGACCCTATTTGGAGTCGCGACCCTTAGTTTAAGTACCACTTCTTTAGAGTACATTATAAGCTAATTATAGTGGTTTTTATTTATAACGGCCTCCAAAGGATAGCTGTATTCAGCCGTTGAATCCAAAATAGTCGTTATATCGTAGCTGTTGGATGTTTAGAATTATACCAAAACATAATTTCCCAATTACAAAACACTTGACCTCATTTCAATGACACCGTGTGACGTATTTTACTAGAAAAAGACCGATGAGTTTTTTCGAGTGAATGTTTGTCAGCGATAAGTTTTCCATATTTGACTCAATTATATTTCCCGCAAAGCAAAGTATACTAATTTTCCGCTATCAAAATTGAGCAGCGATGCATTAAATCGATGCGATCGAGATTTTACTTACAGCGAAATGGCGTAAAGTATAGCAAAAATTGCACCATGCCGTACAATTTTGGAAAACAGCGATTTAAAACTCATCGCTACATTACATTAATCTCTACGCTATATCATACTTTCTCCAACTGTGACAATATTCTGTACTTAAAAAATTGTGCCAGATTATTAAACTTGCTTCAAAGTGAATTTTAAGTTATCAGCACGACCATCATCAATATACGAAACAAAATTAGAATAATTTTAAAAATAAATTATAGGTCCCGTAGTAATTCAAAGTGGGGTTAATTGAACCGAACACATTTTTTTTTGTATTTTCAATTTCAAATCTAATGAGTCAACACAAATTATAAATCTATACACTAGCAATCTATGTATAGTATATATATACTATTTATTAAGTATATAAATAAGTACCTATACTGTAATAGAGATATCGTTTATGGGTAGCGCGACGATACATAATATTAATTGAACTTTATTAGAATAACAAATACATTTATTTAAATTTAGATCGTATTCGTATATGAATAAAATAACAGAGACACAAAACTAAAATTTTCTATAGCATATTAGCACATAGGATAGTATATCAAATGGTAGTAGTCACAATTAGCATACTCTAATTTGTAAATTAACGAGAGTGCAATGAATTTACTCTCTATATTTAACGACTAAAATAAAACACTATGTAGTTGTAGCTACTAGTAGACAGGGACACTTATTCATCCAATATACGTGATACATAAAGTGAAATAATAATATTTGAGTAAACTTTTTAATAATTTTATTTGATTAAATAAATAAAAACTAAAAAAAATTGCAAATAATAAAAAATGATAACAAAAAATTTAATTTACGATTCATTTTTGTTCTGTGCATAAAGAATAGCAATAGAACATAAAACCAACAGAAAACGATGTATATGTTGCGAAGTTATGTCATAATGTATATTGAATTGAAGTGTAGTCTAATATTTACTGATTGCGTTTAATGTTTTACTTCCTATATGTATTTTTAGTATAGCTACCATAGTTGCATATTAATAATCCGAAAATTGTTGACACTCTCTCTCTCCTCACCTCCACAAAAAACTATTAATTGACCTATTTAAAATTGTAGAGAATGGACCCATCGCAACAAGAGGAATAAATTAGATAAATTTTTAGATAAACATTTCACACTAAAACTTATTTATGTGTAATGTATATGACAGACGACACTCCACACCTTTTTCGTGTTTCACAAAAAGGTATGTAGCTATATTTATGATGATGCAATTTTTTACGCTTTAATTTGGTTTTTACATAAAAATTCGTAACCATAATAATATTCGTATAGCGCTTATACATATACATAAAATGTGAGCCTAACCTGTGTATCCATCCACCAATAAAGTAAGCAAAAAATAATCTATTAATTTATGCTAAAAAATTCGATCCATATACATAAAGTGATACATTTACAAACAAAGCATAAACTAGCCTAGATGTTATAACGATCTTCTCTCTATATAGCCGATTTTGATGTTATTTTAAAACGCAATGTATTCGGTTTGATTTTCAAAAATTTTCCTAATTGACGACACGACGAGACTGAATATGGTGGTATCGTATTAAGTAATAATATCATAATTTTTTATGTTTCTCTGTTTATGCTATTAATTTGTGGTGATTTTTATTTTTTATTGTGAGGTGGCTATTTCGAGATTTATGACTTCTGAATAGCAGTTGATGGTGTGTAGATAAATTTATTTATTGATATTCCCTAACCCACCACTCCTGTGATAAATTTTCCGTCATAACATTATTTATCGTATGACACAGTACAGAAAGATGACATAATTTTTTTTTTTAGGGGATATCAAAAATATATTATGCAAGTGATTACAAAATTTGATTAGATTGCACAAGTTTAAATCGAGCCAGATTAATTTTGTACTTAAATTTTGTGAAGCATGTTTATAAGCAAAATTAATATTTTTTTCTTCTATTAACTAAGAAAGTAATAATGTACAATTTGCGTTAAGTTGTAATGAAAGATTTAGAGGCTTATTTCTTAATAATTTTGAGTGTAATTTACTCATCTTTATATTAAGGGCTAATTTGGTATTACCAATAGTGTTGAAAACTAGTATATGGAATAGTTCCACAAATTATTTTTTTCGCCAATAAACACACTAGCTAAACCTGTTTCAATGTTGAAACAAGTTTAGCTAGTTTATATCAAAATAAAAGTCTCTTAACCCCTAAATCTTTCGTTAAATTGCCGTCGAGCCTGATATCGTGAAAATACAGAACAAAACCTTTAAGTATGCCATCTTCGCATGTTATGCCATTCCCGCAAAACCCTTTTTTCAAATGTCAGCTTATCGGTGTTCGCAAGCTATTTTGACTTTAGCAGTGAACCATTTTGAGAGCTCAGAAATGGGTGCTTGAGAACCGATTATCTTTCCATTTTTGCTTGGAAGATGCAGAACGCTGCGTATATTTGTGTTCGTAATTTGACCCATGAAATGGGTTATGATGGTAATATGATGTAACAAATGTAGAGACTTGAACTCTGAGCCAATTGCATCTCTATGTGTTGCATGTTTTTTGTCCTAAGTGCTGGTTCGTTTTTGGTGGTCAGATCGTTTTGGATGGTGAAGCCGGTTTTGTATAGAGCATGGTACGCGAGTGAAATACTGAATGAAATTGAAGAATAAAATGCAATTGTTTAAACTGCTCACTTTCAGGTTCAGGTGGTCTTTAAACTGAGATGAAGGCATGTTAAATTAAAGGTCAAACTATTTAGAACCTTAATAACAGTACATTAGGTAAGCAGTCCGTGTTGTTTTTTTGTTTTTTGTCTGTGGGTTTGTCTCATCGCAACATACTAGCAGCTCTTGCAAGAAGCTCCATTTACGTTCGGTGAACAAGGAGTTCATCCTTCGACTGCCATCTAGCCGTCAAATGTGCTTCTGTCTCCTAGCAGGTAAATGGATGTTTTTTTTCTGGTTAACACATTTGGCGACACTTGTTTAAGTTGAATTGAGCTGCAACGAGCCATATCGTGTTATAGATGGCGCCCAAACAATTAGGGTATTCCACCCAAACAATTAAGATGTACAAATAAGTTTTTTTTGTTATTATTATTGAATGTTCAGATTGAGACAATCCAGTAGATAACATCAAACCATTGGTTATTTGATGCGAAATATGTGGCCAGGACTACAGGACCATTTTGCTGGACTATCTTTCTTTGATCTAGCCGCCTTTACAGATGCATAATGGTAGAGGACGATTGGAATCGAATCATAGTTCAGTCGAAACTATCCCGAGATGTTTATGGCTTCAAAGAAACGCGTCAATGAAATTAATATTCCAGTTATATGCGAAGATATGTGGAAAAATATTTGGATGCAAATTCTTATTCTAATTACCACGTTCAGGCAATTACTAATCATCTGAATTGCCCAACTAATATAAAGCCTTCATTTAGTCCGAATTATACCCAAAAGTCATCGCATGTGTGTTGGAATTGTAAAAATCCGGGCCACATATTTCCTGACTGCCCATCTAAGGAAAGGAATCTCTTTCCTTGTGGTTGTGGAGCTCCTGTGATACTTAAACCCGAATGGCCATATTGTCATCCTTAGGGAATCCGGAATTGGGAATCTAGGAAATCTGGGTATCTGAATTCCGAAACAATAGCCACGAAACCCAGAGCCCAACTGGAAGTGCGACGAACACCGACCCGTCAATTCTACCAAATACTGACGAGCGCGCAACAAACCTCTTCATAATTAACGGCATTCCTTGTCGAGGTCACCTCGATAGTGGAGCCAATATTTCAGTTTTGGGCAAAGGATCCGAAGCTTTACGGAATGTGGGAGATTCTCTATGGTCCAGAATCTTTTGATTTGGTCGCTTAAAGTATTCGGATCATCGATGTCCAAATAACAAAATTGTTCAGAATCTGGCTGTGGTGAGACTTTTCCAACAACGATCCAACCCAATACGGTATTCTGAAGTGTAGGTAATTGATCAGCCAATTTAATTTAACCAACAGAGAGTAAATCATGATAAATCTCTGCGCCAAGTAGCAAATCAATATTCTGTGATTTGAAAAATTCAGGATCGACAAGTTGAATATTTGACGGAATTTTCCACGTTTTGATATCGTTAATTGTAGCAGTGGGCTGGTAACTCGTTATCTTTTTAAGCACTTGCACGTCCAACGTCGTTTTGCAGTTGGTAATGTTTGAACTCAATGTAATTGTTGAACTAGCTAAAGGTGAAACCGTCGGTTTGAGCCGATTTCTTGAATTTTAGTGACACTTACATCTTGGAATTTTTAGGCGTGTTGAAAATGATTCGGTCATGAAATTCAACTGCGAACCGGAGTCTAGCAGGGCTCTTCCAACGATAGAATGTCCAAAGTTATCAAGAAATTTGAACAATGCAGTAGCCAAATATACGAAGGACGCTGTGCTCTTCTGGGGTTTGGATGCAGCAAGTGACGATTCTGTTGTTAAGGCACTAGTAGTAGTAATCTGTTTGCACTTAATAGGATTCAACGAACTTCCAGCTTTCGAATCTGTTGGCGATGGCTCAGTTTTCGAAAGTTTCGGATGGGTTTCATCTGCTGCTTTATGAAGAAGAGCATGGTGTGCTGAATTACAATATCGGCAGCGGATTGTGACTGAACAGGTAGCAACAGTGTGATTTGAACGAAGGCAGTTGAAACATAACTTGGCTTATGTGGCGAATTTGTGACGTTGGTCTATTGGCAAATGCAGAAATCTATGACAACGAGCAATTGAATGCCCATTTAATTTTCAATGTACACAGAAATTGGTTGATGATTTCGTTGTAGTGAGTGAGTTCGTGATCGGGCGATTGTAGCGGGGAACGGACTTTGATTGTTTTGGCTGATTGGATGCGAGTGTAGTATTTTTTGGTTGACTTTCCAAGCGATGAGCACGAGAACTGAGGAAATGGCACAGATCATATAACGTTGGAAGATGAGTCGATGGAGCGGAGTCATTCCATTTGGCCTTTGTTTCCGTATCTAATTTTGAAACCATTGTGTGCACCATTAGATCGTTCCAATGATTCACAGGTCTCTTGAGAGCTTCGAGTGAACGGAGATGCGATCGAAAGTTGTCATGTAATTCCAACAATCTGTTTGGGTCAGACCGATCGAGCGATTTGAAAGCAAATAGCTCATGGATATGCTGCTCACAAATAAAGTTCGGTTTGTCGAATCGATCCTGGAGAATTTTTCTGACGATTTTGTAGTTCTCATCGGATAATTCCACTGCAGCTATAGCACTAGCAGCGACACCATTCAGTGATAATTTCATGAATGAGGCCATCAAACGTATCAATAAAACTATTCCACTTTAAGTAATCGCCCCTAAACATCGGAAGCTCCACGATGGGAAGCTTTACACTAACAGTAGGCTGAATTACCTTTGCATGACCTGGCTTTTCATCTCCTATCGGATACGATGAAAAAATATGAATTTTCTATGGCTGAGCGAAAATGCTCGGTCAGCAATTCAGTATCGATAATTTCATATGGGGGTAGTATTCGTTTGTAGACCATCCAAGCTTCACCCAAATCAGTCAATCGCTGTTGAATAAATTTGGCTTTTGCCGTTGCAAGACTGTCCGCCACGTACTTCCCATATCGCTCCAATAATTTTTCTTGGAAATTTTCGACGAACTGTTTAGAGCGACGAGGATCTATAGCTGGAGGCATCGCGCAAAAAATATAATATAAATGGTTAACTTACGTAATTATGGTGCAAATAAAACCCACTTGAAGATCCGCTTATGGTGCTTAGAGCACAAGCTTTTTTGTGCTAACTTCAGTGAACGCTTGAGTACAAGCTATCGGCAAGCTATTCTCGCAGCCCAAGCAGAAATCCAATGACCAAAATGGTCGACGTTATCTCCATTTTAAAGCAATTTTAAGGGTCTCCAATTTTAGGGCATCTGGTTTGTTATTCTGGTTCTCTTTTATTGATTCAATACACAAACATGTTATTCGGTTTTACTTTACGATGATTTGAAATTACAAATATAATGGTAAAATCTGTGGAATCTGGGAAAAAATTCACACCCGTATAATTTCACAGTTAAATAGACATGCGCTCAACGTGCCTAAATTGCAATAAGACATTTTCAGTTTTGTACAATACTGAATTCCTGACCTTGACACGTTCAAAATTGCAGCTCATCCTAGTATGAATAAAACAAAACTTACCGGGTTTGTGACCTCGCATAACAATTTAACAAATTTAGTTTATTTTACAGGCTATGTATCAAAAGCTTGATTCATGAAATTATTTCAATATTTACAGCTACATGAGTATCCAAAATGTGGTATTATTGCGTGCTTTATTGTAATAAAAGTTGACATTTATTCATCCAACCAAAACAAATTTTTGGATGTCATGGACTTTTTAACAAATTTTTATAGTAAAGTACACACATGGATGGTTTGCTAATTAATTATGATTTGGGGAAAATATAGCTCAAGTTAAATATATAAATAACCTCGATTAATAAAATTGAAAAAGACTTGAGCAATTTTTTTAAAATTAATTTCAAATAACATTATAACACAAAATCGTAACTATCACGAAACTATAGTTATAGTATCGTGATACTATCACCGCGTCGATAATGCAAATTTCGTTATAAAATTATCGTTCTTCGTTTTGTTGTTTGCTTGTTTCTCAATCGGTAAGTTTTTAACACTATTATTCATATATAACATTATTATTCATTTAGATGTTCCGCATGGATTAGAATCACAATTATTGTACGTGTGTAATTAATAATTATTGCATAATGTGGAAGAACGATGTAATATAAGTACATATAGACAATAGAAATTCATTTAGCATATATAGATTTATGTAGTTATACGTATAAAAACCGCGTTTAGTAGTTTATTCGTACGTTAGAGCATTCATATTTAATTAATTTAGCGTGCGTTTTTTAATTGAACTAATTCAAATCAATTTAGCTAAATAAAGATTTACTTAAGCATACACACAATTCTTGTTGTTATCGTTATATTTTTTATTTATTTCTTCAACCTACATACACGGTTAAATCAAAATTGTGTCAGTTACTTGATAAGATCGTTGGACTTGGTTTATCCTACCTAACAAAAAAAACAACGTGTCCCTCACCCTTAGACATAATAATACCTAAGACACAAACATGGAACTAAAAATTTTCATGTTTTGGTATACATACTTCTTACATTAATCAATCAATTTGTTGGTTACGTATTTTTATAGTTTACGGTCTTAACTTTAAATATTCAAGGTTACACAAAATGTAATAAATGAGTTTCGTCAATAAATAATTATTATAGAAAGACGGAGTTATTAAGAAAAATAAAACTAGTGGACTTATAAGAATTATAATAGTATATAGTAGTTAGATTGTGTGACTGTACTTATTGTCGTACTTTGTTATTATACATAAATAATAATTTTGTGGTGTGAAATTTGAAATGTGGCTAAACACTTGGATTTATTTAATTTAGTTTTTAAATTGGTCCGTGACAATTTTTAATAATAATATTATTTACTTGTTTGTTTTTGTTTTTAATCTTGATTTGTTTTCTTTTTGATTATCGCACGCTATTTATCTTTGTGCTATAAAAATATATATGTATGTATATTAATTTCTTTAAGATCAGCATCTATGATTAATGTGGTTCGTGCCAGACAATAGAACATAGCACGTAATAGAATCATTAATCAGTAATGTACTTCTCTAAATTCCTAAGTTAAGCTGATGTGAGTCATAAAGGTGTATTAGCTAATAGTATTGGTTCTCTCTCTCTCTCTGTTAAAGTTGCATTGAATTGTTAATTATTCTGAACAATTTGGCTTAAATATAAACTGTCTGTAAATTGTAAATAGGTAAGACGAGGATTAATCGTTGAACGGGTTTTATAAATTACCATTAGACAAGCATTAGCGAACGGAATAATGAATCAAGACAATACTAATTTAAATTAATTATCTTATGTTAAAAATCAATTTGACGCACCCAATCATTATGTAAGAAAAACGGTACTAGCAATCCATTGAACATCGTTAAATCGAATCATTTATATACATACATAACAGCTGTGATGTGTGATAACAGCATATATTTAGAATATTTTTCGAGTTTTCTGATTCTGATTATATATTATTATAAGTTGAACAACCTGAAGATGAAGATGATGATGCATATACACACCGATATATATATATATATATATATATATTATTACAAATCTTTGAGACATTCACTCATATACGTAATAATAAGAATATATTAAGAAGAACGAACAAAAAAAAAATAAAAATAAATTATTTTTATCGCACACTTTTTCTAATCGTGCAAACAAAAATTTCTTTAACTTATATAAATTATATTTAAACGTTTCATATTTATAATTTTTAAGACTTACGAACATACGTCTATTTCTTTATATAAGTAATTGAAAGTAATTTTTTTTCGTGTGTTTGTATTACTGCAGAATAAAATAAAATAAAAACTAAAATATTATTATTTATTTATTTTCTATGGTCCAGCATAAAAATCAGGTTCTAAAGTTAAAAAATATATATAAGAAGAAAAAAAAATGTCTTATAAAATTCAAACCGGTTCCTTTATTTAGCTTTATAACGTCTTACATATGTATAACCAAAGCCACGTAACATTTCATCTTTATGTTTGTATTATTGTCTTATTTTATGTTTTTATTTTTATTTTTTTATAAATAATAATAAAAATAAAATTTCTTGTTGGGGGTATGGTTTGGTATTCAATGGATTTATAATAAACAAAACTTAAAATTACAAAAAAACTTCTTTAACAATTTTTATGGTATTTCTTATTTCGCTTAGTTCTTTTCTCGTGCCCGATTAATATACGAGATTTTCTTAAATAATAGCAAGCTTTTATAATATATGTATTTTCATACGTCCTTGAATGAATTTAGATTGACACTTTTTTGCTTGCTTGCTTTTCATAAAATATTGTTCTGTATACATAATATTATAATGGTTATTGATAAGATATTATTTAAGAAGTTCTTTGACTTGGTGCGGATAAACAAAAACAACAATACCGCATCGTATTCTGGTTTTTTGCACAAAAGTTTGTTTAAATCGTGTTTTTTTCTCTCGGCTTGGAGCTGGTATTTGTGCGCATTTAATAATCCATTTATTGTTTTTTGTGTTTGTATATTGTTTAGCATGTTATTTTTAAAGATGTTTTCTGAACAGTGAACTAAGCCGGTGAAATACATAATAAAGTGGATTATAAATGATTGTTTTGAATGGAGACTGGTTTTCATGCAAAAAAAGTAACAACTAGTATATCCTATATCATTTGTAAGCTTGGGGAAAACTGCAAGATCTGAACTAATTAGGCTCAATAATTTAATGTTTGCACAAAAGTAAAATTGCAAAGTTCCAATTCTCAGAAAAACAAATGGTCTACTATTTCAATTTTATGGAGAAAACTCAAATTATCCAATTCTAATTTATAATTACATCAAATATTACGTGTCTTCACTAAAGTATAAAATGTTTGGAATTTTATTAAAAAACTGTTTCGTGATTTCCTTGTATCAGCTAATAATATCATACATAAATGCAACATGCAATACAAATTGTGTACACAGTAATTTTAAATAGGTTAGTAATGTCTCAATGTAGAGGCTTTTTGTTAAATATGTATAATTATGAACTGTTGAAAAGAGTACCAAGAAAATTAATTAATTAACTTAATTAGTTTTTTATTTTAATTATGTTAATACATTTTTTGAAACATATTTTCCCTTTTAGTGTCGCTTAATAATAAAATAAATCTTATGTGAAGACTGACAAAATGTGTAAAATTCTCGCGGACAAACTATTCCATATGCAGATTTTTGGTGATTTTAACTTTGTGATTTTGTGGTTTTATCTTTCAATGTTCGAAATAGATCGGTAGAATCTATTTGTGGTATGAATCGAAGAATTTCTTTAAATGCAACAAGAGCTTGGGCTCAACTTGACTGTGATCAAAATCATTCGTGATTTCCTTGAATTAATTTTTCTGCACCATCATAAAAATAATTGTAACTCTTTGTCTTTAAAATGCTCATTTAGCTTAACTGGATCACAGGATCAACAACTCTGTGAAACGATGAAGCCATTTTTTTAATACTTAGCTTGACGCCCACTTGTCGTTAAAGCGTCATAATGGTCTTCCACCGTGGTCAGCACTAATAAAATCACAAATCATCTTAAGGTCGTTAAAATTAGCAAATCTCTGGAACAAATCCAAAATTATTTTGAGTATATCGTCCTAGCAATCCACTTCATTCCTCAGATCACTCGCTTCTGTTGCACCAATATATATCTTCTTCGGTAGCAGCGCTGATAGAAGAATCTAGGTTGTCGACCATCTAGCATTTCCGCAGACGATTTTCTCATTCTTCTATTTGGCGTAGTTCTGTATGTTCATAAAAAATTCATCATAGTAGTTTCTTTATTATGTCCCGCCAAATTGATGTATTCATAGCACACTGTCACTAACAAATCTGGAAGTCCTTCTGCTCTGTTCGTATTTCCTGACGTTATAGTCGACATGCTTACGTCGAACGGATATCGTGAATACGAACCGACACAAACTAAACAACAGCAATTCCAATAAGGTCCAGCAAATTTCAAGCGAACTCTTTGCCAAGGTCCATCAGGCTCTGGCCAGCTTAAAAAATGGTCTTGATGGGCTGCTTACTGTCAATCCCCGGAAACCAACAATATTTCATTGCCATCTGCTTAATTCTCACTGTACCCTAATGTCCCTGAGTTTATTCCCAACACCTGTAATTTTAAAATATCGGACCCCACTACTCGTGTGTATCTTTTCTCGTACTATGGTTTCATCTTATTTCTTAACATCTTATTTGGCTACCCGTTACTAATATATCCTGCAACAACTCTTAAAATGTCATCGATTTTAGTATACTTCTAAATGGGACTGCTGTAATCTAGTAAAAACCATCTCCAAATTACGTAAGCGGTCTGCTGTTGTTTCACTGTTCCAAAAATATTTGAAAGATTACAGCTGAACTTGAAATACCATAAGATAATCTTTGATATTGGAAAAGACCGAATTGAGTATTTACTACTACAAATTCCTATGGGGCGTCGTTCAACTCCAACTTCAAATAACATCTGATAAATCTATCTTTGAAAAAATTGTCCCATTTCTTAACTTATCAATCGATTATTTCGGCTTTTAATAGATGAAATATATTAATATTAATGGCATTCACAACATTTTTCAGCTTGTTAATCAAAAAAAATGAAGAGGCCAATCATTTATAATATATCTACCAAAAAAGTAGAAACATCAAAATCCCCCATACAAAGTGTATCGACTCTAAAAAATAAAAAGTTTTCCTTGAGTTTTCTCTGTGGTAGTTTGGACCTTTGGTTTCGTACAGACAAGCTCACACGATCAAAAAGTTCGGTTTACTCATCAGATAGCTACGAGACGACCAAACTACAAAAATAAAATTCTAACTTCATACATTAAGTATGAGGAAAGAATGTACATATTAACTTAGCGAATTATATTCACTAAATCAAAAATCATGATAAATGATTGGCCTCTTCATTTTATCTGATTAACAAGTCGAAAAATGTTGTGAATACCATTATTATTAATATATTTTGTCTATAAAAAGCCGAAAGGATCGATTGATTTTAATACAGACAAACTTCTCTTTCATTTCTTAACTTATGAAATAGCTCTTCAGCTCTTGGACTATGAAAAGTTGCAATATTTAGTTGGGGATTTAGTGTATTTTTAAAGTCACCACATATTCTTACTGACCCATTCACTTTTGGATCTACAACAATCGCTGAAACTCAATTAGAGCTTCGAATGGGTTTCCATATACCCTCTGCAACCAGCCGATCTGCTTCCGGTTTTATCTTTTCCACCTGCGTAAACGTTAGAATTCACGACTTACAAAATTTTGAACAAGCTTCAGTCTTCAAATATAAACTAGTTTTAAATTGATTGCAACATCTAAATTTGGTTTAAAAAAATTAAAATCTGAACAAGATTTCCGATTTCCACAAGCACTATTTTGTCTACTAGGACCTTGTACCATGCTCATTAACTTACATGTACTTTCATACGTTTTTTGTAAAGCTGTTGTTCTAATAGTTTCATGCTGAGTATTTAAAACAACCACATCCCTAATCATATCATCTGTGTAGCTACTAGCTAGTACCATAACCAGGCTTATCTCGCAATTTCGCTACCAAATCACATTACTTTTGATTATCACTTAAAGTCGAACGACCAAACTGTACTATGAGTCCCATGTGATGTCCCATCCATTACACACACATTTAAAAAGCCGAAAGTTTCGTTTTTTATTGTTTATGCTTTTGTTTCATGTTTTCAATGTGCCATCTCAAACAGAATTTCTCGATTACTCACTCTTAGCATATAGTACAACAGAGAACAGACAACTGAATGGTGCATGTTGGTTTTTTCTTTCGTTTTCTTTTAATTCTGTTTCATTTTCGGCTATAAATGGGCAATTGGGATATTAAGTTCGAAAATAAGCAAAGATGGAATATCGAATTTGCCATGTGGTTATTTTGTGTGTCACGCTTTTATTAACTAAGGTTGGGTAAAAATATTGAGATTTTATTTAAATGGAATGGACATTATAGTGTATTGACATTGTTCTATTTTGATTGAAAAACAGTAGTATCGTAGGACTCTGAACTATCACTATTATGATATGTGGAATCAGAAGTTTTATTCCGTATCTCCATTTTTCAACCTTCAATAAAATATTTCATGCCGAGCAGAGACAATATTTCATGCCAAAATTTATTGTTAAAAGTTTACGAACGCACTGAGGTGTTAAAAGTGATTAAAACCCGGTATGTTGGTCCATGAATTGCAAATATTGGTGGTGCCGTGTGCAGATAGATTAGTTTTCAATTTTCGTTCCATTGGCATATAGGGAATCTCCCAGATCACTCATAGAAGGAAACCAATCTCGTTGGTATTTTCATGTTTCCTCTTCACTCTCTCTAGCGCGTCTTTATCCATTAACTAGCTGATTTATTTGATTTAATTGATTAGTCGGAGTTTTGCTTAGAGGAGTGTTTTTGCGGATAAATTATTTTAAATACTTTAACACAGCTTAATTCAATAACTTCCGTTTTATATGTACAATATCTACTAAAATCTTTTCTTATACCGAGTGACTTTTTAACCTGAGACTTTCAACTATTTCAAAAAATAAGCACTCTACGGAGAAAATGTCCATAATCAAAATTGAATCATTCCGCGAGGGAAATACATCGCATATTAAAGTTTCAATTTTATTTGTTAAACATTTTTCAATATCCAAATCCACTGTAATATTCGATCGGTGAATTTTATTTAAGAAAGGAGTTAAATGAAATCGACTGAGTTTTGCTATTTCCAAAGTGAAGCACTGCAGAAAAGTAATCTTTCTCAGTTTGTGCAGTTTTACGTTTAAGGTTTTCTGAATTTCGGAAAAGGAAAAGAGGAGTAAAATATGGACAAACACTAAAAAAAAATGTTTTTTCGTAATTTATTTAAAACTTTAATTCATGGATCGAATTTACAGAACAATTTGAGACCCCTATCGATTGTCTTTTCTGATCCTTTCTGGCACTTTTTTCATTGCTGCCTCTGTTCCTGATGTATCGATCTTCTTTAATTCTCTTTTTATCTTTCTAATTAAACAATCAACATGTTTAGCCCGATATCCGTTGCTGTATACCATTCTCTTCAAATTAGCCCAAAACGTTTCAATTGGCCTATAGTTGTGGAGCTTTGGTGGGTTATTGTCTTTAGGGATAAATTCCATTCTGCATTGACATTAACATTTGCATAAACATTTGTTTGTGTATGTTTGCGCATTAACCGCCAAACTACTTTTACAACATTACTTTACCTGTAAACTTGGTGTTATGAATAAACTTCTCCTTTCCGGTACTTTGTGATCGGGAGACTGATAGTAGTATTTTAGCTGCCATTCGTTACCTTCAACAGTGAAATAAGTTTTCATCATTTATCACACGTTTATAAGCTGAAATAGCGGTGAAATATGTTTGGGGAGGCATTCTTAATCTAGACTTGATTATAGCTAATTGTTAGGATGTAGTTGCTGGTGCTGACTTTTTGGGTTTGCTTCATACCTTGTAAATATTTCTTGACAGTTTTTGGGTCAACCAAACGGAATAGGTACGAAAGGCCGAATGTCGAAAGGCCGAATGTGTCGAAAGGCCGAATGTCGAAAAACCGAATGGGTTGAAAAGCCGAATGTGTCGAATGGCCGAAAGGCCGATTGTGTCGAAAGGCCGAATGTGTCGAAAGGCCGTTTAGGTCGAAATTGATTTTAATTTTTCACCTTTTTATGAATGAAAATTTTCAAAATTTATATTTTTATACAAAAAAAAATTTATATGTTTACAAAATTTTTGTATAAAAATGCTTAATAGTAAATCGCCTTAAATATTAGAATCTTTTTACGTTTTTTTTGTCATATAAAAATTAATTAGTTCTAATAAAAAAAGAAAAATAAATAATTTTTTGTTTCCGGCAAAATTTAATCATATTAATATGCTACATACACAGGATTTATTAGCACGTATTTTCAATTAATTTAAATCATTTTACATTAAGAATAAATCCAATGGTTTTAAATATTTATTTCAATGGGTAGCCAACCTTATCTAGAAAAAATAATACAGAAACTGGAAATCCCGAAAAAATAATCCACAAACAAAAAAACTCGGGAAAAAAATCCAGAAAACTAAAATCCAGAAATGCAATTATCAAAGTGCGGACCAAATTAAAATTTATAAAATGTCTTTAGAATTTTACTTTTTCCGTGAAATTCTTAATATTTACGATAATGGAAATTGCTTCGTCAACCTTTCAGACACAGATTAAAGGAATTATATTGCTCGTATCGCTTCTACTGATAGATGTACCACAAATGTTTCAAGTGATGCCAGAAGTTTAAAAATGACAATAAAATTGATTCTTTTTTCATTTATTTTAAACAAAATATTTTTTCTGGATTACTTCTCTGGTAATTTATAGATTTTTGTCGAGATTTTATTTTTCTGGATTTTTACTTTTTAACTATTTTGGGTTTTCAAATTGTTGGATTTTTTTTTTTCTAGCAAATGTAGTGATCCCCATTTCAATAAATTAAGTGAACGAAAATTTCATGAAAAGTCGGTCTTTCGAAATTCGGCCTTTCGACACATTCGGCCTTTCGACATTCGGCCTTTCGACACATTCGGCCTTTCGACCCATTCGGCTTTTCAACATTCGGCCTTTCGACACATATGTCGGCCTTTTGACATTCGGTCTTCTGACCCATTCGGCCTTTCGGCGTTCGGCCTTCCGACATTCGGCCTTTCAACATCGAACGAACCAAACAGAATCCAAGATCCTAAAAGTATTGAAAAATCTCGTTCTTTGTTTTTTTTGTGCGGATTTTCCTGACACAATTTACAAATTAATTTACGATGATCTTCTAACAACGATATTCTTAAAACTAATTTTAAAATGAAGCAGTTGTTATGTATATTTTGATGAATTATAAGGGAATCACTCAAATGGTCTACTATTTCAATTTTATGGAGAAAACTCAAATTATCCAATTCTAATTTATAATTACATCAAATATTACGTGTCTTCACTAAAGTATAAAATGTTTGGAATTTTATTAAAAAACTGTTTCGTGATTTCCTTGTATCAGCTAATAATATCATACATAAATGCAACATGCAATACAAATTGTGTACACAGTAATTTTAAATAGGTTAGTAATGTCTCAATGTAGAGGCTTTTTGTTAAATATGTATAATTATGAACTGTTGAAAAGAGTACCAAGAAAATTAATTAATTAACTTAATTAGTTTTTTATTTTAATTATGTTAATACATTTTTTGAAACATATTTTCCCTTTTAGTGTCGCTTAATAATAAAATAAATCTTATGTGAAGACTGACAAAATGTGTAAAATTCTCGCGGACAAACTATTCCATATGCAGATTTTTGGTGATTTTAACTTTGTGATTTTGTGGTTTTATCTTTCAATGTTCGAAATAGATCGGTAGAATCTATTTGTGGTATGAATCGAAGAATTTCTTTAAATGCAACAAGAGCTTGGGCTCAACTTGACTGTGATCAAAATCATTCGTGATTTCCTTGAATTAATTTTTCTGCACCATCATAAAAATAATTGTAACTCTTTGTCTTTAAAATGCTCATTTAGCTTAACTGGATCACAGGATCAACAACTCTGTGAAACGATGAAGCCATTTTTTTAATACTTAGCTTGACGCCCACTTGTCGTTAAAGCGTCATAATGGTCTTCCACCGTGGTCAGCACTAATAAAATCACAAATCATCTTAAGGTCGTTAAAATTAGCAAATCTCTGGAACAAATCCAAAATTATTTTGAGTATATCGTCCTAGCAATCCACTTCATTCCTCAGATCACTCGCTTCTGTTGCACCAATATATATCTTCTTCGGTAGCAGCGCTGATAGAAGAATCTAGGTTGTCGACCATCTAGCATTTCCGCAGACGATTTTCTCATTCTTCTATTTGGCGTAGTTCTGTATGTTCATAAAAAATTCATCATAGTAGTTTCTTTATTATGTCCCGCCAAATTGATGTATTCATAGCACACTGTCACTAACAAATCTGGAAGTCCTTCTGCTCTGTTCGTATTTCCTGACGTTATAGTCGACATGCTTACGTCGAACGGATATCGTGAATACGAACCGACACAAACTAAACAACAGCAATTCCAATAAGGTCCAGCAAATTTCAAGCGAACTCTTTGCCAAGGTCCATCAGGCTCTGGCCAGCTTAAAAAATGGTCTTGATGGGCTGCTTACTGTCAATCCCCGGAAACCAACAATATTTCATTGCCATCTGCTTAATTCTCACTGTACCCTAATGTCCCTGAGTTTATTCCCAACACCTGTAATTTTAAAATATCGGACCCCACTACTCGTGTGTATCTTTTCTCGTACTATGGTTTCATCTTATTTCTTAACATCTTATTTGGCTACCCGTTACTAATATATCCTGCAACAACTCTTAAAATGTCATCGATTTTAGTATACTTCTAAATGGGACTGCTGTAATCTAGTAAAAACCATCTCCAAATTACGTAAGCGGTCTGCTGTTGTTTCACTGTTCCAAAAATATTTGAAAGATTACAGCTGAACTTGAAATACCATAAGATAATCTTTGATATTGGAAAAGACCGAATTGAGTATTTACTACTACAAATTCCTATGGGGCGTCGTTCAACTCCAACTTCAAATAACATCTGATAAATCTATCTTTGAAAAAATTGTCCCATTTCTTAACTTATCAATCGATTATTTCGGCTTTTAATAGATGAAATATATTAATATTAATGGCATTCACAACATTTTTCAGCTTGTTAATCAAAAAAAATGAAGAGGCCAATCATTTATAATATATCTACCAAAAAAGTAGAAACATCAAAATCCCCCATACAAAGTGTATCGACTCTAAAAAATAAAAAGTTTTCCTTGAGTTTTCTCTGTGGTAGTTTGGACCTTTGGTTTCGTACAGACAAGCTCACACGATCAAAAAGTTCGGTTTACTCATCAGATAGCTACGAGACGACCAAACTACAAAAATAAAATTCTAACTTCATACATTAAGTATGAGGAAAGAATGTACATATTAACTTAGCGAATTATATTCACTAAATCAAAAATCATGATAAATGATTGGCCTCTTCATTTTATCTGATTAACAAGTCGAAAAATGTTGTGAATACCATTATTATTAATATATTTTGTCTATAAAAAGCCGAAAGGATCGATTGATTTTAATACAGACAAACTTCTCTTTCATTTCTTAACTTATGAAATAGCTCTTCAGCTCTTGGACTATGAAAAGTTGCAATATTTAGTTGGGGATTTAGTGTATTTTTAAAGTCACCACATATTCTTACTGACCCATTCACTTTTGGATCTACAACAATCGCTGAAACTCAATTAGAGCTTCGAATGGGTTTCCATATACCCTCTGCAACCAGCCGATCTGCTTCCGGTTTTATCTTTTCCACCTGCGTAAACGTTAGAATTCACGACTTACAAAATTTTGAACAAGCTTCAGTCTTCAAATATAAACTAGTTTTAAATTGATTGCAACATCTAAATTTGGTTTAAAAAAATTAAAATCTGAACAAGATTTCCGATTTCCACAAGCACTATTTTGTCTACTAGGACCTTGTACCATGCTCATTAACTTACATGTACTTTCATACGTTTTTTGTAAAGCTGTTGTTCTAATAGTTTCATGCTGAGTATTTAAAACAACCACATCCCTAATCATATCATCTGTGTAGCTACTAGCTAGTACCATAACCAGGCTTATCTCGCAATTTCGCTACCAAATCACATTACTTTTGATTATCACTTAAAGTCGAACGACCAAACTGTACTATGAGTCCCATGTGATGTCCCATCCATTACACACACATTTAAAAAGCCGAAAGTTTCGTTTTTTATTGTTTATGCTTTTGTTTCATGTTTTCAATGTGCCATCTCAAACAGAATTTCTCGATTACTCACTCTTAGCATATAGTACAACAGAGAACAGACAACTGAATGGTGCATGTTGGTTTTTTCTTTCGTTTTCTTTTAATTCTGTTTCATTTTCGGCTATAAATGGGCAATTGGGATATTAAGTTCGAAAATAAGCAAAGATGGAATATCGAATTTGCCATGTGGTTATTTTGTGTGTCACGCTTTTATTAACTAAGGTTGGGTAAAAATATTGAGATTTTATTTAAATGGAATGGACATTATAGTGTATTGACATTGTTCTATTTTGATTGGAAAACAGTAGTATCGTAGGACTCTGAACTATCACTATTATGATATGTGGAATCAGAAGTTTTATTCCGTATCTCCATTTTTCAACCTTCAATAAAATATTTCATGCCGAGCAGAGACAATATTTCATGCCAAAATTTATTGTTAAAAGTTTACGAACGCACTGAGGTGTTAAAAGTGATTAAAACCCGGTATGTTGGTCCATGAATTGCAAATATTGGTGGTGCCGTGTGCAGATAGATTAGTTTTCAATTTTCGTTCCATTGGCATATAGGGAATCTCCCAGATCACTCATAGAAGGAAACCAATCTCGTTGGTATTTTCATGTTTCCTCTTCACTCTCTCTAGCGCGTCTTTATCCATTAACTAGCTGATTTATTTGATTTAATTGATTAGTCGGAGTTTTGCTTAGAGGAGTGTTTTTGCGGATAAATTATTTTAAATACTTTAACACAGCTTAATTCAATAACTTCCGTTTTATATGTACAATATCTACTAAAATCTTTTCTTATACCGAGTGACTTTTTAACCTGAGACTTTCAACTATTTCAAAAAATAAGCACTCTACGGAGAAAATGTCCATAATCAAAATTGAATCATTCCGCGAGGGAAATACATCGCATATTAAAGTTTCAATTTTATTTGTTAAACATTTTTCAATATCCAAATCCACTGTAATATTCGATCGGTGAATTTTATTTAAGAAAGGAGTTAAATGAAATCGACTGAGTTTTGCTATTTCCAAAGTGAAGCACTGCAGAAAAGTAATCTTTCTCAGTTTGTGCAGTTTTACGTTTAAGGTTTTCTGAATTTCGGAAAAGGAAAAGAGGAGTAAAATATGGACAAACACTAAAAAAAAATGTTTTTTCGTAATTTATTTAAAACTTTAATTCATGGATCGAATTTACAGAACAATTTGAGACCCCTATCGATTGTCTTTTCTGATCCTTTCTGGCACTTTTTTCATTGCTGCCTCTGTTCCTGATGTATCGATCTTCTTTAATTCTCTTTTTATCTTTCTAATTAAACAATCAACATGTTTAGCCCGATATCCGTTGCTGTATACCATTCTCTTCAAATTAGCCCAAAACGTTTCAATTGGCCTATAGTTGTGGAGCTTTGGTGGGTTATTGTCTTTAGGGATAAATTCCATTCTGCATTGACATTAACATTTGCATAAACATTTGTTTGTGTATGTTTGCGCATTAACCGCCAAACTACTTTTACAACATTACTTTACCTGTAAACTTGGTGTTATGAATAAACTTCTCCTTTCCGGTACTTTGTGATCGGGAGACTGATAGTAGTATTTTAGCTGCCATTCGTTACCTTCAACAGTGAAATAAGTTTTCATCATTTATCACACGTTTATAAGCTGAAATAGCGGTGAAATATGTTTGGGGAGGCATTCTTAATCTAGACTTGATTATAGCTAATTGTTAGGATGTAGTTGCTGGTGCTGACTTTTTGGGTTTGCTTCATACCTTGTAAATATTTCTTGACAGTTTTTGGGTCAACCAAACGGAATAGGTACGAAAGGCCGAATGTCGAAAGGCCGAATGTGTCGAAAGGCCGAATGTCGAAAAACCGAATGGGTTGAAAAGCCGAATGTGTCGAATGGCCGAAAGGCCGATTGTGTCGAAAGGCCGAATGTGTCGAAAGGCCGTTTAGGTCGAAATTGATTTTAATTTTTCACCTTTTTATGAATGAAAATTTTCAAAATTTATATTTTTATACAAAAAAAAATTTATATGTTTACAAAATTTTTGTATAAAAATGCTTAATAGTAAATCGCCTTAAATATTAGAATCTTTTTACGTTTTTTTTGTCATATAAAAATTAATTAGTTCTAATAAAAAAAGAAAAATAAATAATTTTTTGTTTCCGGCAAAATTTAATCATATTAATATGCTACATACACAGGATTTATTAGCACGTATTTTCAATTAATTTAAATCATTTTACATTAAGAATAAATCCAATGGTTTTAAATATTTATTTCAATGGGTAGCCAACCTTATCTAGAAAAAATAATACAGAAACTGGAAATCCCGAAAAAATAATCCACAAACAAAAAAACTCGGGAAAAAAATCCAGAAAACTAAAATCCAGAAATGCAATTATCAAAGTGCGGACCAAATTAAAATTTATAAAATGTCTTTAGAATTTTACTTTTTCCGTGAAATTCTTAATATTTACGATAATGGAAATTGCTTCGTCAACCTTTCAGACACAGATTAAAGGAATTATATTGCTCGTATCGCTTCTACTGATAGATGTACCACAAATGTTTCAAGTGATGCCAGAAGTTTAAAAATGACAATAAAATTGATTCTTTTTTCATTTATTTTAAACAAAATATTTTTTCTGGATTACTTCTCTGGTAATTTATAGATTTTTGTCGAGATTTTATTTTTCTGGATTTTTACTTTTTAACTATTTTGGGTTTTCAAATTGTTGGATTTTTTTTTTTCTAGCAAATGTAGTGATCCCCATTTCAATAAATTAAGTGAACGAAAATTTCATGAAAAGTCGGTCTTTCGAAATTCGGCCTTTCGACACATTCGGCCTTTCGACATTCGGCCTTTCGACACATTCGGCCTTTCGACCCATTCGGCTTTTCAACATTCGGCCTTTCGACACATATGTCGGCCTTTTGACATTCGGTCTTCTGACCCATTCGGCCTTTCGGCGTTCGGCCTTCCGACATTCGGCCTTTCAACATCGAACGAACCAAACAGAATCCAAGATCCTAAAAGTATTGAAAAATCTCGTTCTTTGTTTTTTTTGTGCGGATTTTCCTGACACAATTTACAAATTAATTTACGATGATCTTCTAACAACGATATTCTTAAAACTAATTTTAAAATGAAGCAGTTGTTATGTATATTTTGATGAATTATAAGGGAATCACTTTATTTAAAAACAAAGAAAAATTGGCTGATGCGAATTTTATGAAAAATCAAAAAATTGAGGTATGTCCAACACACGACTTTGTTTTACGAACTGGAATTTTATACTTTTGTGGGCCAGAAAATTTATTTTGAAAATATCTCAAACATATAAGTTGTTAATTTTTCGGACTCGGAGGACCCGAAAACGAATAAATCTCTAAATATATCATGGTCGAAAATGTTCGTGATTTGATTACTAAACTTTATTTGACTAAAATAAAAAAAAACGAAACGAAAAAGACAAAATAAACCGAATGAAAATATCGTCCCTGTAAAGTGATATGTCAATATTTTCAATATTATTATTATTTATTTGGCCATAAATATTGAACATCTGAGGTTCTGATTTTCGTATTGGCTCTAGTTTCACCGGAAACCACTGTGAAATATTTCATCCCAATTTAGGCGTTTAAGCCGAGATTCTACAGTAAAATGATTTTGTGAAATTAAAATTTTATCGAATAAAAACAGTGATTAGCGCTGAATAAGGTTGAGATTCGGATTAATTAAGAAAGCAAAAAACAACTTACAAATAAATTAAAAGTTAACAATTTCTTGTCTTTTTTTAAAAATTCCTTGTTTCCAATTACGGTGGCTCACTGATTGATTTCAGATTATGCTTTCGGTCCGCTTTAAATTTGAGTTTGATAAGATCGAGACCACTGGTGTAAGAGGCCAAAAATATGTGTAACAATAAATTAAATTTATTTTATTTTAGTGGTCATGGAAGGTTACGCTGTAAACTCAAGATAATTAAAATTGTATTTCCTACTAATTTAAAAATAAAATTTTCACTCAAATTTACAATTTAAAATTTTTTGTTTTCGAAACGTAACTTTTTTGTAGGGAAACTTAAATCCCAGGTAACAAAACAATAACTGATCTAAGATGATATATAAATGGTTTTTCTCATTTAAAGTCGATTTATATAATCAAATATACAGATCAAACACCATTTCAACCGGATCCCATCTCTCACCTTTAGTACCCCGTTGACGCCCACCTAAAAATTTCTATTTTGAGTTATTTCTGTTACCAAGATATGGAATGCAAATAGTTTTTTGTATTGTAAACATAAAAAAAAACGAAAAGGTCCGATTACTATCTTATTTAAATAAATCGTATATTTTTTAAAATGGTGCGGCGGGCGCGGGCATGCTGAAGTCTTAGCATTCACATTTCTTAATAATAACAATGATTAAGTAAAATATTGCACACACAAATTAGCCTCTGTACACAAATAAAATTACACCCGCAGATCAAATTTTCTCGTTTAAAATTCAATTCACGTCTTAACAGAAAATTGTCTTACCTAATTTTATTTATATGTTTTTTTGAATTTCTTTAAGATTTAACATTTTTTTTTTTTTTTGCCATTGTAAATGTAATAACATTTTATTTTTTATCCAATTTCTTGTTTTCGTTTCTCAAATAAGTATTATTATTATTTTGTTTCTTTTCTTTTCTTATGTTCATTTTTTTTTTTTTTTTTTTAAAGAAACTTAGTTAATAATGAATTCCCGATCACCGAGTAACTACAATATACAAAACACAAACATAACAAAACTATAAAAAGTATCTTCGGTGGTTGAGACGGAATGTTTCTTAATATACAAGAAGGAAAAAAAACGTAAAATAATTTTTGTTTAAGTCGATCTTGTTTAGTGCATTAAAATCGTTTGAGTGTTGCGCGCGCAAGACGTGAATTTGGTGGTTTAACAAAATACAATTTAATTCAACTAAATTCGCGTTACATACTTAAGAGAAAATAGTTTTAATTAATTTTAATAAAATCCGTTTAGTTTGTATTGTTTGTGTTGTGTGATTTTATATAACTAACGTGTTTGGGACAAAACACTTAAAAGATTTGAATATATAATTACGTGTAGGTTCTTAAGAAGAAATTCTTTAGTGGAAAAAAAATCTATAAAAGAAAACAGTTACAATTTGTTTTTTATTATATACTTCATCTTAAGAACTTGTTTTGAGAAGAATTTTTTTTTTTTTTGGTGGTGTTTTAGTTGTGAGTCTGTGATGTCGTTTTAAAGATTTTCAACTCTCGTTACTATTGACAATAATCGTGTGCAATTAAAGAATTGAAAAATAGTTTTATTTTATAGTGTAGAATCGTGAACTTTGATATTTAATGTAAGAAGACTGAAATCGATTTAAAAAAAAAAAATAAAAAATGGAAAATCTTAGAAGGTGGTTTGTGTGGTGGTGTGCTTAACGTAACAAAAAAAATTATGAAAGCGTAATGTTTTGTTTGTTTCATAAAATTATTGGCTTTCGATGATGGTGGAAAATATGCGTGCTAAATTCATCCAACCAAATTATTGTTATTATTATTATTGTGCAGTGTTGTTGCTATTATTCGCGTGATAATGATTATTTTTCTAATAATAACGAAACTAATCAAGTGGACAAAACTTGTGTGTGAAGAATCAATAAATACCTAGAACATACAATAAACTAAAACATAAAAAATGAAACCGATCACGCTGGATTCAATTCGAAATTTACTTCGATCGCGTAAAAAAAATAAAGACACCAATGGCGATTCTAGTTTTAAGCGGAGCGATTCATTTAAACGAATTAGTATTAGGAAAAGTTATATGGATCGTGGTCGAAAACGACATCTCCGAAAGTCGCAACAAAATCCGGGCGAATCATCCAGCAAAATTATAAATCCGGCCATTAGTAGTGCAACTGAAAATCCGATTCCACTGTCGGCCAATAAAAATCCGGACATTAAATCATCATTGCAAGAGATTAATGAGTTGCTGTATCCCGAAAAAAAGAAAGAGGTGTACGAGAGTAAAATCGAAGTTGTAATTGAAAGCCATCAATATAATAAAGAGGTGCTGGTTAGAGAGAAATCTCCTGAACCATGTCATACTCCTTCAAATCAAGTCACACAAATCAACATTGTTCCAGAGAAGTCAACAGCTAATTACTATTTCGATGATACCATCTCAATATCATTTGAAAATGTGCTTAAGCCAGAAGTGCCGGTGTTCAAAACATACCTTAAACCGGATCCAGAATTTTTGGAAACCAATTTCGATAGTATCGACGTAATAACCACCTCATCAACACCAAATTTAACACTAAACTCGATGAAATCGAATATATCGCGAACCAGTTTAAAATATGAGCCTAATTCGTTGCTGTACATAGACACCAGCACATTTAAGCTACACAAAAAAGATAAACAGGAAGGTATCGTAATAAAAATTCCCGATATTGATGAGATGACATCGATCGAGCGAAATAATAAAATTAAATTATCGCAACAATTAAGTCGAGATTCTGTTCTAACTGAGGATGAGGACGGCATTCGAAGCGATAATTTGGATGAGGAGCCAACGTATAACGCGAAACGTACTTTTGCAATATACAAAGAAATAATTACGAATAATGAGTCGTGCAAAACTGATGACGAAACGTTAATCAAATCTGTTGAGACTGGGAAAAATAATGACGACATTGGTGGGTTCCTCCGGTTAAAAGAGAATCCGTTCACCCATCAAAAAGAGCCATATTCAATAACATCAGGTCGAATATGGAAACAATTGAACATCGGCCAAGAGGATGATTACAATAATTTTCTCCAACCAAACGCAAGTAAAACCCACAAAAAAAATGAATCGTTCAAATCAATGTCATCTCGAGATTCGGGATTTAGTGTCACGCTCACGAAAAAACCATCGAAAAATATATTCCGTAAAAAATCAAAAAAATCATATAAATTAAATCGTAAACCAAATTTGTTGGTTGGTAGCATATCGGGTAGTGGTGGTACACCACCTTCGATAAGTCGTGGCAATTACGTTAAAAAAGTGAGCGTCCAACGGAACGTATCTCAACGACGAAAACAAAAAAAATTACCATCAAATAATAAGGAATGTACTCATCATCATACAAATAATCGGACGTACAAAGCAAACGAAAATTTTGCGGGTACATACGAACGGTGGAAAAATTCATTAAAACTAAATACACTCGATATGAATCTGTACGAATTTGAATCGTTTTGTAATCAGCGTAATAAAGAAAATATCGAATTTTTGAATAAACAGAATATGCATTTTCTAAACGATTTGAATAGTTTGGAAATTTTTTACGAAAAGCATATGGAAAATTTAAAAAATTTATTTAATGAAAATGATAATTTGAGATTACTAAGCTTACTCAAGTGTTTGGGTAATAAAAATGGTGGTGGTACTAGTAACCAGAATGATAATTGCACTACTAGTCTTGATAATTATATATTCCCGCATCCGGATAAACGAGTAAATACGGTGGCTAAGAAAAAAAAGCATTCACCATCAAATCCGGATATTTATTTTCATGAAATTCGAACTTTTAACTATTGTGATGCACCACCACCGGTGTACGGCGAGGAGGATACAAATATGGGGCCAGAAAGTTATCAATACGACAATAATTATTATTTTGCTTGTAAAGATTTTTTAAATTTTCCTTATTCAAAATTGACGCAAAACCATAATGGAAATCGGCGAAAGAAAAAAATTCGCAAAAAATCAATTTACACGAATAGCGAATTTTTGGTGAACGAAGATAACGATGATGATCAAATTGTTACCGATGATTATGATGAAGTGAATCACTGGGATCGTCCGAAAATTTACCTCGCCAATATATTCCCATCTATACATGAACATAGTTTAACCGTAAATACTAACACTAGCAATATGAGTGATATTAATAATGAGGTGGTGTTCGATGATGTCGATGACGATGATGATGCGTATACCGATACGGAAAGTGATTTTAGTGAAAGTGAATTTATAGCGAATGTTTTAAGTGATACCAATTTTTGTGATAATTGTGATGAATTGGTTGAGGTGTGTAAATGTAACAAAAAAATAAGTAAAACCAGTAATTGTAAATGTGATATTGTGAACGTGAAAAAATCGGTTAATCGTGGTAGAAAACCACGGCGAAAAGTTAAAAAGTGTTATTCGACTTTAGGCAAGGGATACCCATGTTTTAGTAAGTAATTTATTATTTTTATGTATATATGTATGTGTGTGTGTGTGTGTGTAGCCCGGAAATTTGTAAAAATTCCAAAAAACTATAAAGGTTTTATTTTTATCTTTTTGGTCAATCTTAACTAAGAGTATAATAACCGGTTACCAATAACTTCTGAAAATCTAACCATTCTTGTATAACTATAACTAAAAAAAATATTTAAATAAATCTCCATTATCAACGTATACAAAAAAATCCAAAGCAGCTTTACACCTCAATAAAATCGTGATCATTCAATAACTGTATAAAAAATTATTTTTCCCTCTTGATTAGAAATTATCTGTTTCATATAATAGAAAACTATTCTGCTGAATCATTCTGAAGTATATATTTTCAAATCTTACATAAAAGAAATGTTTATAGGATGTTCATCTTAACCACCATATCCAATGCACAGGCAGACGTTTTGGTTTAAATTGGTGGATCGATTTTAACTCGTCCCAATATTATTACGAGTGGATTTAACCAACACGCTAGACAAACTGGTTTTATGTGCGATACAATAATTGCTTCATTTTCATTATTACTATTATTGAATTATAAGAAAAATGAAGAAATTGAAAAAAATAGTCGACATTTTATATAGATTGAGTTCAATGAAAATAAAGATCTCTTTATAATAATTATGAAATATTATGTATGTTTATGAATTGAGTAGTCTATGCGGCCTCGATTATGTTTATATACAAATAGTGTATTATCCGCGTGGTTGCTTTTTGTTTATTGTGTGTTTATCTGGTTAATCAGTAATGGATAATCGTTTTCCGCCTTATTCCGTAGGAATATAGTTTCGAAATTTAAGATCAGGTTAATTAATTCGAACCTCTTGAATAATACAATATGTAAATTATAATCTTATTATAATCTAAACCCTTAAACTCGAAAATCTCAAATAATCTAGAAAATTAAGATTTGAAAATTTCAAATAGTTTATCGGGGTTCTTTAAAATACAAAAAGATTGATTTCTAAACGTTTATGCAGCCTCAACAACCCAGATATTTTAAAACTTTCATCAAACAATGTCTTCTCTGTCATTCTACATAAAACCTAGCAGATTAGTTTACGATAACTATTTTAACAGTCAATTGCGAGATGGCAAATGTTTTAATACCATATTAAGGATATTTTCTTTGTTAAATCATATGCTTTTGAAAACTACGAACATTTATGTGAGCGGAAATAAACATCAGAATGAGTAAGGTGCGACTTACATTGGAAATTGTATGTTTATCTAGTCAAGCAAGACTAACTTGTCGGAAAAATCACAATCTGCGATTTTTCCAATCATTATATAGACTATCCAGTAAGACTGTACTGACTTTTTGGCGAATATAATAATTCGCTAAATCAGTACAGTCTTACTTATATATAACGTATAAAGTTCGATTAGTATTTTGTAGTTTGGTCGTAGCTACCTGATGAGTAGATCAAACTTTTCAGTACGAAACCAAACTACCAAAGAAAAAACTTAAGGGAAGTTCTTGTTTTTTTTAAAGAGATGATATTTTTACTTTTCTGTTAGAGTAGATATGTTATGAATAGTAGATGGCTTCTTTATTTCACTCGCCCACCAAGTCGTAAATATTGGAATGCTTTTAAAAGTAATATATTTGTCTATAAACAAAGCCGACAAAATCATAAATGTAAGCTTAACCTAAATAAAAAAAATGTTTATGAATTAATTTTAAACGGCTCAATTCTGAAGTTTCTGCGGCTTCCTAAAATGACATTGCCACATTTTGCATTTGAGGGAATCGTTACCGATAATCTCACATCGTTATACGGATTAATTTGATTTAAAAGTTTGGTTGAGATGTGGCCTAAATTTACAGTCCCAAAGCCACATTTAAAATTATTTTCAACACCAATAAATAACAAATAATTGGTAAACCCGATAAATCGGGTTAATAAAGAAAGACCAATTTCTTCATGAATCCATGTGGGTGGGGTACATTAATGCAGAGCCGTCTTCATAAGTTTCATACATTTGTACATTCAACTTTTGTTGCTTTTATTATTTATTTATTTATTATTTATTTAAACCTACAGTAAAGTATTAATAATACAATAATGGTACAAAAAATATTAATTATCAATAGAAAGAAATTTAAATAACTCATTTCTAAACGAATTTCTTGACATATTAAAATGAAAAAATTCAAAAACAGAGTTAAAAATTTGCGACATTCTCAAGACTTGTTCAGAAAGTGCGTAGTTTATAGTAACAGAATCATTCATTGTGTAAGAAACCGTCTCGTCGCTGCAAACAATGCGTAGGAGCGTAAAAATTGAAACGCGTAAGTATTTCATCACAATCAATTCGTGAGGTCAAAACATCGCGCACAAAGATATCTGATGGCTATGTCTCTTCGGTGATTTGATCGTTGTAATTTTAATAAATTACAGCGATCTTTATAAGGCAGAAGAACCTAGTTATTCACTCTATCAGAAGGTAGACCACGAAGAGCATACAGTACAATTTGCTTCTGAACGCTATCGATCAATAACGGTTTGTCGTTTTTGTTGAAACAAGAATATTGGTGGTTGACTTATCTAACAAGTGAGCAAGAAAATTCGTATTTTTTCGTAATTTCGTCCTTATAGGAGTAAACAATTAGACTACTTAACGCAAAATCATGGTCTAATCATATATTTAGTCCGATAGAATTGTAATATATTTTTACTTTGGCCGTACTTTAGAAGCACATAAGGCCAGAAAAATAATTAAGGCCTTATGACTTTTTTGTACTTTCCTTTTCATTATATTTTTATTACACTTTTGGTCACAGAATTTGACATACATTTTTCTGGAAAACCGGAATTTAATTCTGTGGTAACAAGGCAAATTCTCGGCCACCTTGGTGGTCAAAGGAGATTCAACAAATACGTCAACGGTGCAAGAGACTCTTCAAAACAGCAAGGAAAACAAAAGCCGCTGTAGACTGGGACTCCTATAAGGAAGTCCTCAAAATTTACAAATATCAGCTAAGAAGCGCAAAGAACAGATCTTGGAGACTATACTGTGGTAAAATTCAGGAGTCTTCAGAGATGTCCAGGCTTCGCAAAGTACTATCTACTAGTCCATCCATCCCAAGCTTCCTTCAAAGGCCGGATGGAGCATGGACCACAAATTGTATGGAATCGCTGGAACTACTATTGGAGACTCACTTTCCTGGTTGTTCCGAATCTGCACCTACTTTTTCAGTAGGTAAAAGGGCAAGCAGCCTCGTAGGTCAAATTATTAGCAGAAGAAAGATTCTGTGGGCTATAAGCAGTTTTAAACCATACAAGTCACCAGGGCCTGATGGTATTATCCCTGCGGATATACAAAAAACTACGGATCTAACCATTCCCTGGTTAGAGGTAATTTTTAGAGGCAGCCTAGAACTATGTCACATTCCCAGTAAATGGACGGAAGTGAAGGTTGTCTTCATACCTAAGGCGGGAAAACGCTCACATTGCAGTCCCAAAGACCTTAGACCAATCAGCTTGTCTTCTTTCCTGTTTAAAATACTGGAAAGACAAATAGAAGCTCATATTAGAGGCACGATTGTGCCGGAAAAGCTGTCCAAATCTCAACATGCCTATTGCAAGGGGAGATCTGTAGAAACTGCTCTTCATTCTCTCACATATTTCATTGAAAAATCTTTCGAATATGGAGACTACGCGATGGTAACCTTTTTGGACATTGAGGGAGCCTTTAACAACGTGCTAACAGGGGCTATAACTCGGGCACTTTCGAATCTAGGAGTGGAGGATTCTCTTAAGGACTGGATAGATCAGATGCTAAGAGGCAGAATCATAAATGCCAGTCTGGGGAAATCCTCCGCCAGAAGATTTGCAAGCAGAGGCACGCCGCAGGGTGGCGTACTGTCCCCCCTTCTCTGGAACTTGGTCATAAATGATCTGTTGCTGAGGCTGGAGGATACTGGCTTCAAGGTGGTTGCCTATGCGGATGATGTCGCTATTGGCGTTCGGGGAAAATATCCCGGGACACTTAGCGAGCTTATTCAAAATGCTCTGGGCATTCTTTCATTATGGACCAATGGTTGTGGGCTAAGTGTGAACCCACAGAAAACCGAATTGGTTCTCTTCTCTAGGAAATATAAAATTCCTCATGTCGATCCTCCTACTTTAAATGGTTTCAACTTGGCTTTTACAGGTGAAGCAAAGTTCTTGGGTCTCGTCTTAGACAGTAAATTAAACTGGAAACCGAATATTACGGAAAGGGTAAAGAAAGCTACGGTAGCGCTATACTCCTGCAAAAATGCAATTGGGAAAGGTTGGGGGCTGGATCCCCACATGGTCCTTTGGCTATACACAGCAGTAGTTAGACCCATTCTTCTGTATGGGGTAACAGTTTGGTGGCCTGCTCTGGACAAAACTGTCAACCTAAAGTTGTTGACAAAAGTTCAGAGAACAATCTCTCTGTGGATCAGTGGTGCAATGAGGAGCACATCCACTCAGGCACTGGAGACTCTGCTATTTCTAACTCCTCTAGATATCATGGGAAAACAGTGGACAGCTAGCACTGCCATACGACTGAAATCCACCTTAATGTGGACCTGTAATAACACAGGGCACTCATCTATACTTTGTAACAAAGGGCTTCCCAAGACCACCGACTATACTGTCCCGTCACTATCTTTTGATAGAAAGTTCCGGACTATTATACCATCTAGAGAGGACTGGATGATGGATACAGTTTTGGAACCAGGAGTTTTGAACTTCTTCACTGATGGTTCAAAACGGGATAGAGGAGTAGGGGCTGGGGTGTTCTGCGAGGAACTCATGTTAAACCTCTCCTTTCGTCTCCCTGACTACTGCAGCATTTTTCAAGCTGAGGTAACTGCGATAAAGGAAGTCGCGGACTGGTTGAGGTATAATGTAATATCGACTAGTGATATTCGCATATATACGGACAGTCAGGCAGCCATTAAAGCGCTTCAATCACACCTTCTCACGTCGAAAGTAGTCCAGAGCTGTCTCTCATCTCTTAACGAGATGACAGATCAGTTCAACATCCATATTATATGGGTGCCAGGACATTTCGTTAGTACGGGGAACATGAAAGCCGATGAACTGGCTCGACGTGGTACAACGGACCACATTTCAAACAGCAAAAAGGATATTGAAATTCCTCTTGCGGTATGTAAACTGCTGCTTCAGGAGGAAGCCAGTAAGTTGACGAATGACAGATGGTCAAATAGTACCTCATGCGTAATAACTCGGCAAATCTGGCCAAAGTTGAACTTGGCGAGATCCAAACAGCTGATCTCACTTCAGCGGAGTCAGATCAGTGTGGTTGTTGGAGTGATTACGGGGCACTGTCTCATAGGCAGACATGCAAGTAGACTTGGTTTCTTCTCACATGACTACTGTCGTAGTTGCGAAGACGAAGAGGAGGAAGAGACAGTACTTCATCTTCTTTGCACCTGTCCTCGTCTGGCACAAAACAGACTGAATTTTCTAGGGGCACACCTTTTCAACGACCTGGCGGAGCTCAGCGAGAAGGACGTCAGGAGTATCCAGCGCTTCATAGCAAGCTCAAAGTGGTTTCAATGAGTTGGAGGAAAAATTTTTAATTTGTGGTATGGCTACGGACCTTTTTGTGTCTATGCCTGGTCCTGGTGGACCGCCACCCAAACCTAACCTAACCTAACAAGGCAAATCGTAATAACTCGAGTTATTCCATATTACGTTTTATTTCAAATTTGAAATCTCCATATTTGAATTCATATCATATCAATTTTTTGTGATAATACAGCAACTACAAAAAACCATAATAATCATTCAAAAAGCAGGAATTCAAAAAACTCATACGATTTTGAGTATCTCTTAATTTTAGAAACGTTTTCCTGAAAAAATCAGAATAACGAGTTATTACGTTTTGCCATGTTACTACAGAATTATTAAGGCTTTCTAATATTCCTGGCAATAACGTTCTTTGGGTAGCCATTCAAAATCATTACGTTCGTTAAAGTTTTGTACTTATCAGAATGAAATTCCACATCCGATAATCTCCAAAGTTTTTCCGCCAATAAGAACATCGTACTGTTTTTGTTTGAAGATAGAAGCCACAATTCATAATTTAGGTATCGACGATTCCATCGTTACGTATTATTAAAACATCAACAAAAGCCAAACGACCTTCATTTCAATTTCAGATTAAATTTGATTCGCGGAGTAAACCTATTAAATAATTCGAGAAAATAATCAACATCTGAATTTGGAATAGCCGTAAAAATAGCATCCATGTACCTAAAGAGGAAAATAGGTTTAACGGAAATGTTTTCAACATTTCAGTCTCAAATTCCACTAACAAGTAATAAGAAAGTAACAATTTGAGATATCTCGAAAATTTTATTATTGGATCAAAGTACAATCAAAACATTTATGTATGGAATTCGACATCGTTCATATGTCCACCACGGGAACATTTACATGTGTCGATCCGTTGAACCCAATTTTTGATGACTCGGCCACACATTTCGACGGAAACGGCCGCTATCTCTCGTTTAATATTGGCTCTGAGCTCCGCTAACGACGCCGGCTTGTTGGCATAGACCAATGATTAAACGTAGCCCATAAAAAAAAGTCTAGAGGTGTTAAATCACACGATCTAGGCAGCCAATCGACAGAACCATTTCATGGACCAGTTCATTGAATTTAGATTTCGATAAGTCGATTGTTAGACTCGCTGTGTGGCATGTCGCACCGTCTTGTTGAAACCACATATCATTAATGTCTAGCTCATGCAATTGACCAAAGAAATAACGTTGCAACATGTCTCTGTAGCGATCTCCATTGACTGTAACGTGACGGTCATTGTCATCAACGAAAAAAAAACGGTCCAATGACACCACCAGCATGAAAACCACACCATACAGTTAGTGAATGAAGTGGTATTTCTTGATGCACATGAGGGTTTTCACCTGACCAATAATGCATATTCTGTGTGTTGACGGAGCCATTTAGCCCAAAATACGCTTCATTAAAATTGGAATTAACGCTCTTGACGTTGCAGTCACCCACCATGATGAAAATGTTGTCTTTACTGAATGTTTTGACACTGACAGTTTGGTTATTGGTTTAAGAGTGCGTTCACAGTGAAAGTTCAAATTTGTCAAGTCCTAAATGGATAACCCGATATAGGCACATTGGTACATTTCGAGATTTTGAGGTCATAAGTTTTAAACCTTTTACCAATTAATTTGTAATTTTAAAATGATTTCAGTTATGTTAAAAAAATGGTGGTAATATTTATAATTTTTTAGATACTTAGGTTTAAAATCACAGATAGAAATTTGAAGCTCAACGATCAGACGAAATAAACAAGAGTAATAAGGTTCTAAGTCCCAAATAGGACTTTGTAGTTCTATATGATTTTTTTTAATCTCTTAAAACCTTGTTACATGCTTTTAAATTAAAATCAGCTTATCGAATTTCGTTTTTTATTGGAAATATTATTTAAAAACAATAAAAATTATAAATCTAAGAAAGCTATAATTTCTAAACTAAAGGACTATTGGCAGTATCACCAATCGAAAGAGCATAGTTGATTTATTAAGATACGATGCTTAATTCATTTTCATAAAAAATGTTAGTTAGAACCCTGTTGTTCTAAGGTCGCGCGCTTGGACTGACAGGTGAGAGCCAAAAACTTGTTTAAACCATTGTCCGCAACAAAAATAACGTAATACAGATTTATATAATAATAATTGTTTCGCCAATCTCGCAGACACAAATTTAAAAGTTTTTATCGCTTCACATAGATAGCACTACAAATGTCAAAAAATAATTTTTAAGATACACAGCAAATTTATTAAATATCAATGTGATTTTAATTCCTTTTATACCTTACCTTAGAGCAATTGTGTCCAAGCCAAATGAGTATTTTTGACAAATTTTTCAAATAAATATATAAATAAAATTTCGATAAAAAAAGTCAACTAGACAACGCGGTAATTATTTATATATTCCAGGCCCACAGGATTTATCGCTCTGGGTCTCGAAAGAGCTTGAGGGCCACCGCAATAGTTATTCCATCTTGCTTGCTCATTTGGTTCGAACACCGCTGCCTTAGGAGATGGAGTTGAACCCCTCTTTTCCAGAATTTACACAATTCTTCCTTCTGCTAAAATAGACTCCACAAAGCGGCATAGAACTGGGATCTCTTTTGCAACCATAAGATGAAAATTTCAAAAAATTGTAAATTTTAATTTTCCCGGAAAATGTGGTAACTATTCCGGAAAATTTAGCTTGAATCTTCTAGAAACTTTAGATTCACCCTCTTAACATACATCAAAATCTATGAGAGAATTGGAAATTTCAAAATTTTCGTGGAAAATGCGGCAATTTTTCCGAAATTTGTTTTACACGCTCGAAGTTTCCACCTCAAAACCTTTACCAAAATAACATTGGTTAAACGGAAAATAGAAAATATCAATTAGAAAAAAATAGCCAAGAAATTTAATCTATTAATTATCATAAAGTTACCAGTAATAAACAATAACAACACCCGAGGAATAACATCACAACAATCAATCAAAATAAAATCAAGAACCTATTGCTTTTCTCAACCAATTATTATTTTAACAACTCGGGTTGAGTGAGAAAACAAAACAACAAAAAAAAAAGTACTTAGACAACAAATTATAAAATAATAATATGAGCACGGTTATACTCCGTGTAGTATTCATCAAATATTATGGTCTTTACTTTACTGTTCATTGCAGCATCAAAAGTGAAATTTAGCAGATGGTACTGATCTCACGAGCTATTGGATCGGTTCGTTACCAGAAAGTTAGACGATCTAACTAAATAATTCTCGATTTTTGTATTGTACATATATTAAAACACATATTCGTATTTGAAGAACTTTGGAAATGGAGAGCTCAACATTATATAACGTTTTTGTGGGTCAGTCTAGGTAAATTAAAAACAGCCGTTTACTATCCGTTAGCGCAACCATAAATACATGTGAGAAAGCACATGAGCTTGATAAATTGTAATCTTAGTTTTATATCTCTGCATGAAGGCTCCAAAATCAAATTTTTAAATGCAAACGGAATCAAACATTATTTTCAGAGTATACCGGGATATAGTGAACAAGTAGTAGCAGCATGGTAAGGCCCCTGAACATGGCACCCCTAATCGGGTTTCAGTTATCAAGAATCCTATTTTTAATATATAGGTTGAATTTCTGTGTGTTCAATGGTCCACCCCAATCCACAAACGCGTACTCCGAATAAAGAAAGAATTTTGTTGCTTGTTTCAGTTTCTCTTACGTCTGTTTGATTTACGTCAGAAAATTCTGCTATAATTTTCATTAATTTTCTGATATTTTTCCAAGTCAATTCTAACTTAAATTCCTAATTATGGCCGTTTTCTAATTATTTTTCAGAAGCCGTTATTTTTCAGTTTTCACTTTTTCTTCGTTGACCTCAGGCCGTCCTTACTATGAATTCCATGACTTCAGAATTGGAAATTTTATTCGATCACTTCTCATTTTGATGCCATATAGTTCCATTTGTTTTACAATCTCCAACATTGTTTTCGATTGTATTTATTTTCGTACCAGAAAAATTTAAAATTAGTTTTCGAGACATCATAACGATAGCGAAGTCCAAATACTCCATTTTCGGCGAATGCATTTATGAATGTCGAGATGTTATGCAACTCAAAAATCAACACTTCTAAAGTTAGGACATTTTGGATTTACTAGGTGTTGTATCATATGCAAATGTGAACCTCCTATTTTTGGTTATGCTGGTACAAGGGATTCATGAGGCTTTATACAAATGTTTTTAAAAGTGACGTGATAAATTATGTCTTGCGCCTATTGATTAGAAGTACCTACATAGGAAGTACAAGTAAATTTTCTTCAGTTCCAGAGGCGCAACCCTTTCCATTAAAATTACAAAATGATTGGGCTGTCGAGAAGAAAAAAAAATGTTAAAATAACCTTTTTTGGACTAAATACAGGAGTTTGTTAAAGTTTATTCATTCTTAGTTGTGGCGACTGTGCCATTGCGAAGTGGTCGGACTCAATGAGATAATTTAATTTTTTGATTTAATTGATTAATTTTTTTAAATACTCCAGTGTGTCAACATTTCTGTTTAAATTTGAAATTGATCGAACCTCGGTTCGACGTACGCCAAACAAACTTTTTAAAAATGGCGGGAAAATAATTTTCTACATCATTTTTTTCCTAACTGTAGCCTAAATATGATATACCGGGTGATTTTTTTAACCTGACACACTCAAATATCTCGGAAAATAAGCACTCTACGAAAAAAATGGTAAAAATCAAAATTTAATTATTTCGCGGGGGAAATACATTAGTGTTAAAATTAGTACCCCTTGCCCCCCCCCCCCTCCTCCTTGTAGGTGGGACGGGGGTAACTTTGAAACTAAAATAGGAACCCCTATTTTTTATTGCAGATTCGGATTCTACGGCTAAAAATACGTGGGATTTGACTGAAACATTTTTCTCGATTCATGATAGATGGCCCTGTAATTGACGATTTTCAATTTTTTCGATTTCTCTTACCGAGCTTGATTTACCTGAGTCCCCTCGCCTCATCATCTTTCAATTAAATTAAGTGCTCAAAATGATGGCCTTCGACTTAAATGCACTTATAAATCCGCATTTCAAATGACTGTACACAACTGAGAAGTGTGTCTGCTTCAATTTCAGCACAACCATTTCTGATTTGCTCAATCATATTCTCACGTGTTGTTGGTTTTTGTTTGTAAACTTTGGTCTTTGAGATAGCCCCACAAAAAGAAATCTGGCGAAGTAAGATCTGTTGATCTGGCAGGCCAATTTACCCGACCAGCTCTCCCGATCCAGCGACCATTGAAATCACGATCAAGTACTACACGTGCTACCAACGAATGGTGTTCGGGACAACCATCATGTTGAAACCACATATTCTGTCGCTTCAAATAATGTTGGCAGTTCATTTTCCAAAATATCTCAGTACATTTGACAATTCAAGTTGCATTATACATCATTATTGAAATGTGGGGCCGATGAGTTTGTTGCCAATTATTCCACACCACACATTGAAAGTCCAAGGACGCTGATGTTCAACTTGGCGAGGCCAGTGCGGATTTTCAACACTCCAGTAATGCATGTTGTGGCGATTAACCGTTCCATGGAGAACAATACGTAACGAAAAAAATTTGGGTTTTGCTGTATTTGTTCACGTGTCCACTGACAAAAAGTTACCCGATTTTGAAATTCAACGCCATGAAGATCTTGGTGTAAATACCCATGATACGAATGATACTTATGACGTTTTAAAATTTTCCAAACACTGACCTGGAACAATTCGGAATCGCTACCTATTTCTCGTGTACTAATATGAGGATTATGAGCTACTGCAGGCCTATACATCAATTTCATTAATTTCTTCGGTGGCTGTTGCTAGCCGAGTCCTTTTTTTCGGTTGAACACTTCCATCAGTAATAAATTGTTTTACAGTACTCTGAAATGGCGCACGTGACCGTATCCTATCCGGAAAACGCAAAGCGTAGAGAGTGACAGTATTATCAGCAGTTTAAGACTAGCTTCGTGTATTTACAACGAAACCATGGTATCTTTATTGCAGACGTATTGCAGAATCGTTTGCGTAGGTTCTCAGTAGGAGAAATCGAAAAAAATTGAATATCGTCAATTACAGCGCCATCTATCATGAATCGAAAAAATGTTTCAGTCAAATCCTACGTATTTTTAGCCGTAGAATCCGAATCTGCAATAAAAAAATAGGGTTTCCTATTGTAGTTTCAAAGTTACCCCCCGCCCCACCTACAAGGAGGGAGGAGGGGGTACTAATTTTAACACTAATGAATGTATTTGTGAGTATGTATGAGTGCTTATTTTCCGAGATATTTGAGTTTATCAGGTTAAAAAAATTACCCGGTACCTATACTGGACTTTTTTAACCGATCAATGTTGTTCCTCTTCGCTGACTTTGAAGTTGAACCCTTTTGTAGTAATTTAATATATGGTGGAGCTTTTGTGGTTTTATATTGTGATAAACGAACGAAGACCTTAAGTAAATGTCGTTAAGTTTTAGAAATCTTTTAACAAGGTCTCAATGCGTTTCTATCTGGTCTTGAAATCAAAAAACAATTTATTTTCATTGTCTTGTAAAATTGAGTGAGTTTATTTGTATATAAAGTATTGAAAACAATTTCCCAACATATTTTAATAGCTGAGGATATATTGCTCCAATTATTTTATTTTATTGGTATAAGGTGTGGCGATTTCACTTAATTTTAAGTTGACTAAAGCTTCTAAAAGTTTTCAGTGTGGTAACAAATTTTTAAAAATAACTTGCACACGCTTTTTCGTGGGCAGGGCACGTGAATCGTTGTGATAATGGAATTACATTTTTATTATATAACTAAATTATTCCACTCTATACTATAAGTGATGTCTGATGACATATCAATGATTAATGTGTGTCGTGCTTTGTATCTATTTGTGTGACACGACGTAATGTGGTTTAAACGAGTTTAAAAGATTTTTTAAGCTATGCTATATACATATGTATGTGGGCCGAAATGTTACATAGTACATAATTGTTAACTTGCACCCATGAGGTATATTTTTAGTTCATTATTTACTCTTACCGTTAAAATAAAAACTCTATAAAATATGTACCGATAAACCCCGCTCTAATTTCCTGCCTAAATTTTCATAAAAAAATTTTATTCAATAAATCTTAACAGTAAACATTAATTTTGTTTGTACAAAAAATTCTTTAATTCCTATACATTATGGTTTTATTATTCCATTTAATTATACCTATATATGTATGTAAGTTAAGAAAAATTTATTTTCTTGTTTCTTTTACTTTGTACATTGTACCTAGGCCACCTCAGACATTGTATCTTCTTATTAGCAACTAAATTATGGGAGAGATGAATTATAGATAATTACTATTTTATAATAATAATAATTTTAATCGAATAATAAAAAGATGATTAATTTGTACTTTTTATACGTACCACCAAAAAGTAAATAAATTAATAACATTACATACATCAGTTGTTCAGAACAATTAAGAAATTGAACGGAACTTTATAAATTCATGATTCTTGTGATTTGTTTGGTTATATGAATATAATGACCATAGAGAATTGGTTTGTTTTGAATGACCACGCAGAGCAACGTATTACATACAAACCACGTCAGATTAATCTTCACATTCATCATGTTGGTTAACAATTAATCATCATTAAATATTCAGCACCGAATTTGTATGTACAAATACAATACAGACACACGCCTAGATCAATGTTCTACAAAGTAGGTTTTATATGTAAGATAAATTTATATTTCTGTTTTTTGGTTAAGATATTTTACTTTGTATATTTACATAGGTAGGTACTTCAATGTTTTTGACTTCTTGAAAATGCAAAAAAGACAAAACGAGAAAAAATTGTTATAAATCAAATATCGAAATCGAGTGTAGGTTTTCATGTAGAAATACTTCTATTATTATAAATAAATATATAAATTTATTATGGATATCCTTGTAAGATTATTATACCTTTAAATTAATAAGTCGAGACATTTTATATTTGTTCGGGTAGAAACTAGAATTTACATAAGTAAAAAATTTGGCAAAACACTTTTCGTTTTTAAAATTCCAAATTTAGACCAAAAAATTGAATTCGTTTTTATTCTTAATATGACGGAATATATATTGTAAGTCCAAATGTTGACCATTAGACCAACCATTTATAAAAAATATAATATGTTGAAACTATTTGACCTTCGTGGAGACGTAGACAATAGGTAATTCAAATAAAATTTTATGTGGGTTAACATTACGATGCTGTATGCGTGCTTAGTTCTGTTGACAATAGTTTTTTAATCGTCATGCGCTATTATGGAACACAATAATCTCTATATATTTCCAATTATCAGCGATTATCAAATTATACGAACCTTGAACCTAAATCTATGTACATATGTATATTATGAGCTGGTTGCTAAACGAGGTGTAACACGAAATGATGAGATATCACAGCTTCCTTCTTTAAAATTTATTTATAATTTGACTGTCAATCAATCGAAATTTTAATTATTTATGTTTTCCAAAATTTATTTAGTCGTTTCGATGTAAGATTTTCTATTGTCAACCTTTTTATTGTTGTAACAAAATCATCATTATGTTTACGTTTGAATAATTTTGCTCGATTTTTAAAAATGTTCAGTTCTCACACAAAAGTGTTAATACATAGTGATTGAAACTCGTCAATATTGTGAATTGTGTTATCTGTCAAAACAATGTGATTAATTTTCTAACGGTAATAGAGCTCATCAACATTGCGTGCCGATTTAGAATTACAAGCATTATATACAATTTTAAGATTTAATTTCGGTACATGATGTTGTAAGTTCAAACCCATTAGTATAAATCAAACCATATGTACATACCTATAATCTACTCTTTTCACTTTCATTTTCCGTTCATCTAAAAAAAAAAATTTGTCCATTAAACATGGAAATATATAAAACCGAATGTTTTTGGCTAAACATCTGTCTTCACTTTCTGTTTACACGCACTACACTACAGAGAGAGCATATAGGTTTCTAATAAATCGATTAATTTATTTAATTAAATAAATTACATTTTTAATTTCAATGTTAATACTCACGTTATTTGGGAGTTTTGTTAAACAAAAAAAAATCGCGATCTTATAAAAAGCGCGAGGAGTTTATTTACACTTGAGAGAATATAATCAATACTTAATGTATTCTCTTTTCACCATAAGTAATTAAAATTTAATTGTATTTTCTCGGCTAAGTTAATAAATTGGTTTTCGCGCGCGTATAAGTGAAAAATTTTCAATGGAATTACAAAAAAAAACGCTTTGTTTATTTATTTTTATTTTATGAAAATTCTTGTGGTAATTCAACTCTAAAACGAATTTGGAATTTTTGATACGTCTGCGTTTTCGATTAAGAAAAAATAAAAGTGGATTTATTTCGTCTTTCGTCGATTAAGTTTTTTTTTCTTTATACATTAAAATACGCACAGCATTGATTTCTAGGTAATTTTCAACAATCAAGTTTAAGTTTAACGTTCAAATTGTATCTTGTCTCTTATATGGAGAAGTAACAAAAATGAATGTGATTTTGATGAAACTATACTATTCGCGCACGATTACAAAATTCATAAATATTCACGCAAAATCATATAAACTCACCGAAGCATAAAATCAATGTTTATTAAAATTAAAAAGATTATGTTCGAATTATTTATTTTGAATTGGAAAGAAGCAGCAGCATATTGTAAAGATATCTCGTTTGGATTAGGGAATTTCTGTTCACGAAATTTAACTTCAACACCCGTAGTGTAATCTAAATATTACAATCAACTTTCCATAAAAAAACAAAAAAATATCGTTGCACTTTATTATTATTTTATTAAACTAGCTATATAAAATTATAGTTTTGATTTTACGTTTGGTTAATTTTTAATAATAATTTTCAATAGAATTAGATTCTATGCTTAATACAAAAAGCGTAATAATCGTAAAAAAAAAATTTCACTTAAAACTTTCATAGTACATAATTCTTCTGTGTTTTGTGAAAATTCGAGAGAAAAAGTTTTGTAAAATCTATAACTTTAAAAACTTTGTTTTGTTAAATTTGTTTAAGTGGTAAAAAGGGTAGGCACAACCACATTTTAAGTTTATGAATTATAAGTGACGTTTTTTTTTTTGTATTAAAAACTTGAAAGAAAATCAATTCTAATTAATGTCATGATTTTATGAATGATCGAGCATTGTCTCAGTATATTTGCTGGAAACTGTGCATCAACGCATTTAAGTTTTTCGTTCAAAAAAGGTTTTCAAATATGCGTCTTTCGTTTGCCTGATATTAAGGTAGAGACTTCAGTAGAGTAAAACTCATCATCGTCCATCAAGTCAGAAAATTATTTTGGGTAGAGAAATAAGTTACTAATCTTTAAATTCTAGCGTATACAGAAATAGTACTTTGGCATGTGAAATTGATATCTGGTAGGTATCCATTCGCCATGGCCTGATCAGGTTGATTGATTTTTCATTATCAAAGGCTTATCAGCGCGGTTACTCATTTCGTAAAATAAATTAATTTTTGGTGATCTATCAGTCATGTTATTTATATATTTAGAATATCCTAATCCATAATCAGTCAGAATCTGCACAAACATCTACGAGTTTCAGTTCAATATTTTTTGCGAAACGTGTAAATTTTTGTGGCAGAAAATGTTTGGATTGTAACCAGCAGTAGAAAACTTGTGCCTATTTTAATTGTGTCTTTAGGAATAATGCCTTAAGCGGCAGAACAGAGTAGCAACAGTAAAATTACATATTTTCTGCCTTGAATACTACTATTATGCTGATGAAACTGAATGCCCAGCAAAACTTGAATAGTTTTTGAAAATCTTAAATAATGTGCAATCCAAGGAATCATATCAAAACTCCCCAAATTCTCGAATAAAATGTATACCATGCAAAAAACTCAACGCCACGAAAACTATAATTTCGAAATAATTTCAAATATACTAGAAAATATCAAATAATTCCAAATATCAAAAACTTCAAATAATTTCGAAAAATTCTGAAAATGCCGAAAATTCGAAAAATTTGAAACAATTTCAGTAATATACGAAAATCTGCAAAATTTTGATATATGTAATACATACATGTTCTTAAAAGTTTAAAACAAAAATCTAGAAAATCCACCTGTAAATTCGATAAATGACGAGTAGCGAATTTAAATCCGAATTTTGAAATTCCGAAATTTGTACGAGTTTTTGAAACTCCAAAATTTGGATTTTAAAAGGTAAATATTTTCCCAGTTTTCTTCACATTAAAATGTCACACTCACATTTGTAAAATTCTTGTAAAAGAAAATCAATCAGTTGTTTCAGAATCGTACTGGAAGCTGGAATAAAATTTTGTGATGAAGGTGATGGCTATCGGGGACCGCAGTTTGAAAATTTCTATAATAATTTATTGCACATTCTCTAATGAGTGTTGAACGTTTTGTACCGCTTGCATATTTTCAACCAGACATTGAAAAACTCATGAGTGAATTGCTCATTTGTACCATTATTTGAGAATGAGTAAATTCAACACACACATAAAAAATAAATTACGAATATCAAGAGTTTTTTGTTTCGCATTAGAGTAGTTTTTGTTTTTTCTTGAATATCCAAATTCTCTTTTCTGTTTTTTGTTTCAACTCATATTGAAAAAACTCAAATGAATTTTTTTTAGCTTGTGCAATGAAACTCTTTTGGTAGAAGCATTCATTTTTGAATGTGCATTAAAACACATGAGTTTTAAAACTCAACACAATAAAGAACGAAATGTGTGAAGTGAATAGGGATATTCATCAAATTTCAGTTTTCTTTATTCTTCTTTCGTTGAATTGACAAGCATTTATGGTGGATTCATGGTGGATTCAGCGAGAAAAATTTGCTAGCTCGTGATCACGAATTATTGAAATTTCGTCAACTTTTTTACCCCCTCCAATTTTTTGTTTACTTTTTTAAAAGAGCAACCATAAGAAAAAGTAAACAAAAAATTGGAGGGGGTAAAAAAGTTGACGAAATTTCAATAATTCGTGATCACGAGCTAGCAAATTTTTCTCGCTGAATTCACCATTAGTCTAAAAATGTGTGAAACGAAAATTCCTTTTGTTCTTTATGACGATGAGTTTTAAAAATATGTTTTTAATGAACACACAAATGAATGAATTTCGATGTATTCGTATTAAAAATGAATTGAATTTTTATTATTTTTTTTTTGTTGTGCATGAGCAAGATCATTAGAAAAAACGTAAATTAATCCTTGTATTTATATCCAAAAAAGTATACTCTAGTCTAATATATACTCGACGGCTATAATAAACCACGAAGACACAACATCTGATTAGATGCGCGGCACGACTGGGCGAATCTCTCAAGGGTATGATTATCATCTGATCCGAAGTGACATAGGAATGAAAGTCGTGTGATGTATGTAAAAGATCGGTACTCGTGGAACATACCAACTCAGCGATAAAGTGGTCTACGTGCAATTAGTTTATAATTGCTTGCTTAAATTTGAATTATGTATTTATTATTTTCAAAGCAAACTTTTATAAAGTAAACCTCATATTTTGTACTTTCCACCCGGTCAAGGGTAACAAAATGTTTTGGCGAATAATTTGGTCAAAAAATAATTAGTAATTGAATTTTCTGTAAAAATTGGTAAAATACATCCAAATCTAGGATGTCAAGGGTTTTGAAACACCTAATACCAGATTTACTTAACCTCGAACATTTAAAATCGAAAAGGCCACCCGGGTGGCCGGGTATACACACAAGGGCTAAAAAATGAATTTCACAATTTTTTAGGATCTTGATTTTAAATTCTCACGAATTTAGATTTTCATGGGAGTAAAATAAAGGTGGTGACTGATGAACAACAAATTTAATTATAAATCAGGTACATTTTGTTTTGACGTGATAACGTTTGACACCGCATGTTCAGAAAATTGACCCGAAATTTAGCCCTTGGTCGTAAGCAATTACACATCAACTATAAGCATTACATTTAATTTAAAGATATGATTACTTAGATTGGCCCTTCGGCTTTATGTGTCACGCATAATATTATCGCAATGACGATATCGGCGAACCTCTGATTTCAATCGATTTAAATGCTTGAACCAGTGTATCGAGAGAATGGCTAATCCAATCGGAGATCGATCCGATGGTGTCAATTTTTGATTCTTGAGTTTGTATCGTAATTGGCATACTGTTTGAAATTTTTGGTTGCACAAGGGGAAACGCTTACACGAAAGAGGGGGTGGGGGGGGGGGGGGAGCCTTAAGTGCAAGAAATGAACGGGCAACTTATCGAGCAAAATTTTATTTCTATGTATCTTAACCGATTTTGATAAAATGCAGCATGCACGATGGAAACCGGATTCTAAAATGATTTTCAGATAAAGTTTTGGAATATGGCCAATTAAGAAGGAAATTATGGTAATTTCTTATCCGATTTTGATGAAATTCAGCATATACGATGGAAATGAGATTCTAAAATGATTTTTAGATAGTGTTCTGTTCAGTTTAAATTTTATTTACTTAGTGAATTTCGGTAATTCTTAGGACATTTTTTATAAATTTGAAATTTGACATAAAAAAATCAAATAAATAAATAACACTGCGACTAAAGAAGTTTCACTACTACCACGAGCTTGTGTGGGTGAGGCTCACGATTTTTTTTTATAAATTACTTAAATTACATCAAATTATTTAATTTATGAAATGTTCCCTAAAACATTTTTTGATTTACCAAAGCAATACAAGCAATTTATACAATAATTTTAAAATTAAATTGTACACCCAACCATAGACGTAGACTAACATAATACTAATTCCCTATAATACTTTATAGTTAAAGTAGAATAATACGGCGTAACTTCCCCGAATTGATTGCTTCGTGAAATTATTTACTTCATTTTGTAAATGATGTCGCTAAATCGAATATTTAAAACTGAACTATATCCGCTGCAAAATTATTAATTTCATATTAAACCCAACAAACTTCTTAAATACATTTTGGCGAGGGTTATGCATTTTAATTTCATTTTCACCAAATTCATTTTGCATTTATCGACGGGGTTAATTTTTTTAGAAAATGGATTGTTAGAAAATGGATTAAATAAAATGGTTTACGTTTAAAAATGATTGAAAATTAATTAATTTCCCTACACACATTTTTCGGCGGAATTGATTCAGGCCTGTAGTATAAAATGAAAAGTAAGAAAACTCAGTTTAATTTTAGTGTACATATTATTTAATGAAACAATTTTAGCTTAATGTTTTGACAAGCTTTTTTAATTTTTTAATAACAACCCGCTGTTTCGGCGGTATTTTCCGTCATTCTCAAGGGCACAGTTTATTCAATAATTTAAAAGACGAATTTTTTCTTAACGTAACTAGGGAAGAATTTTAAAATTAAAAAATACTCATACCACATTTACATTAGTAGAATAAAAGTATGTAGCAAAAAAGTATCGTAATGTAAACCCAAATTTAAATATCTATTTAAATATTTTATCGCATGCGATAATTTATCGTATGCGAATTCTTTAACCGAAATAATTAAAGTTATATAATTACAAACTGAGGTAATTTAAATCGAAAAAACAAAAAGTTATTTTTTAAAGAACATTACCAATATGTTATCGGAATAATTTAACAACAATTTGGAAACTTCCTGTTCCTGGACATTTAATAAATTTTGAGATAGATTTTAATGTTTCTTAATATAAATGCTTTTTAAAATTAATCTTTTGTTGATATTTTGCTCCTTATCCAGTATTTTAGCATGCACTACAGAACGTAGCAATTCGGGAAATATTTTTGAAAGTACGCGCTAAAATAATGTCTAACGTTTGCTTTATTTTTAATATTTTTAACCTGGATTTATTAAATTTGGTTTATTATGTTTATTTTTGTGAAATAGATAAAAATAAATAATATTTGACTTAAATTTTCCGTAAATAATCAGAATCACCATTATATTATTTGATACAAATAACCTAAAAAGACCCAATCAGCCGGGCAGTGTCATAAAACAAAATACAAACAACAATTTTTTTAGTAAATTGGAAATAAAATCAATTTTTAATGAACTATCCACTTTGGAAGGTTTGTTTAGGAATTTGTTAAAAAACTGTAAAATTTTGGGCGGAATATTTTATTTATAAACGAGGACGAGGTATTGAAATTTTTTTATTATTTTTTTTGTTTGATTTACTTATAGACTAAATAAAATAAAAATTATTGAAATTAAATAATTTTGAAAATAAAAAAAAACTCGTTTTTCTATTAAATTTGTAGAATTTTATATAGTACAGATCATTGAAAATCCGTTCTAAGTCATATTCATTCACCTTCGTAACTAATTGTAATAACTTTGTCGGAATCGTTTTCTAACAAAATCATGTCACTATCATTGCTAACAGAATCTTATCGGCTATAAAACCATGCTTCACCCACAGTAAGAGACTTATCAATGCTGGAAGCTTTAATTAATTGTTTAAGTGGTAATATGTCTGGAATTAGCAATTTAAATATCGTTACAATTTTCGGTCTCCTATAAATATCATCATCAAGCAAGATACACAGAAAATAGAGGTAATTCCCTTGTCTCATTTTCGTCTATCTTTGCGCATCACGTCACGTGTAGACTAAAAAGCAGATATTTATATTAAGTTTGGCGGTTTTTTGATTAATTTTTTAAATAAATCAAGAATAATCGTAATTTTTTTTTAACAAACCGTATTTACAATTGATAATGATAGGGGTGGGGTACCCAATAATAAAAGGCTGAATTAAAAAAGTCTTCATTAATGAAATAAAAAAAGCGAATATTGTATGAAAAAGGAATACTTTTTTTATTTCAGAAAAAAAATAAATTAAAAAAGGTACCTAACAGGTGTTCATACAAATTCATACAAAAATCATCATTTTTAATTCCTTTTTTAATTCAGCCTTTTTTAATTCATGTAGCCATAATGATAGTTTCCCGAGGCCCTTTATATGCTTTATATTTTTTTATGGTCCAAATATTTGAGAAATAATTCCTTCGAGTATCTAAGATAAATGGAAAAAAGGGTAGACAAAATTATGAGTACATAACATAAAACAATTAAATTATTAAATGTTTTTGGTCATTTACGTACCAATTATTAAAATTTTTATTTTTTTACGTTATGTTCGTTTGGCTTGAAATTACTGGTATCAACGTACCACTATTCAAATATTACAGATATGTCCATATTCAACGTTAAATATAAATGTAAAAATATATTAAATAAAAATCCAGTACACTTGTGTCACAGTCATTTGTGTTCTTATCAGAAGTATAATTGATAATTTTGTTGCAATAGGAATTATTCTAATTTAGTATATTTAAAATCGAACACTCCCAAATTTTTGAATTAAATAATTAAAATCTAAACGTTCTCTGCATTTAACAAAAAAATTATACTCATATATTCCGAAACTTGTTATGTAATGTGCTCAAACAGTCTGCTCTAGACACGAATATTAAAACATGCCTCATTGCCTGAAACTCCATATAAATATCAGCATTTTTGACCACACGTGACGTCAAATTGCGAAAAAACGATAGCAACAGCATGCGCAATATTATACCTTTATTTTCTGTATATCTTCATCATCAAGTATATTTGGTACAAGGAATAAAAGACAAAATTCGCCCATAAATTTCACTTTATTACTACTTGTTGAAGCCCTGAACGACAACGTGTTGCTTAAACAATCTCCATAACGGCATAACCCCTCCTAAAATAAAATTATGAACGGCTTGAATATCACTACATTTTATAAAGTACAAAATACATAATACATAATGGAATAAAAACAAAAGATTCCTTTTTTGGAAAATGTTTTTAACCATACAATACGTTCATCTTCAGCCTACCCCTCCTTTCGGTAAAATTGGGCCATGGTTTTCAGATAAGCCTATCTAAGAAACCCGATTCACATACATTTGTTTTTGTAGAAGGTACATATTTAATGTGTACAAAATATTTTTCGAACAATAAAGGAAGCGTAAATTAAAAAAAATGTGGATTCACAGAACCACACATTCAAAGAAAATACGGAAATTCGTGAATGAATTTTTGTATTCTTCACTTGAAGTTTTAAAAAATTTGTGTGTTTTATAACTCTTCTACCAAAAAAGTTTCATTGTGCTAGCTAAAAAAATTCATTTGAGTTTTGCAGATATCCAAAATCATTCATTTTTGAGTGTGCATTAAAACACATGAATTTGAAAACTCAATAAAATGAAGAACACAAAGAACTCTCTTCACAAACACATTTAGACTGAATGTGTGTTACGTGAGAAGAATAAAGAAAACTGAAATTTAGTGAATATTCACATTCACAAATTCAGCAAAATATTTGTAGAGTGAATTTTTTGTGTTCTTCATTTTATTGAGTTTTCAAATTCATGTGTTTTAATGCACACTCAAAAATGAATGATTTTCAATGTCTGTTTTCAACCAAAATTAGTGTGTAAGACTCAATGTTTCACTTTGTGCTTGTCGAGAAGCTATTTTAAGAAGGAAACTCCTGATTTTACGTAGTTCTGAAAATCCGGAATTCATTTTTTGGCGGAAAAATGAATTTATTAACCCTTAGCGGCCACAAGGGGTGAATATGTACCGCAGGCCAAATCACCTTAATTTAAGTTATCAAAAACTACGAAAATCATACTTGTCGCGCCATAAATAGGTTGTCGAGGAAAGTAGGTTGCTTGCATGGTACATAGAAGGAAGAAAAAAGTATTAGTAGCGCTATAAACGATGAATTTCGGAAGGAGTAATGATTTGTTTTTCTGAAAAACATCATTTTTCCTGACTTTGCGCATATATAATTTTTTTTGTCAAATTATCTTGATATTGGCTCTTGTAACCCATATTAGAAATTGAAAAACATGCTTCAGAATATCCATGAATTTTTTGGAGTATCAATATTTTAAATTTGTCTTTCTAGACCGATTTTTTGACTGGGGTGAAAAATCAATCCAGTGTGGCCGCTAAGTGTTAATTACGAGATAAAACAAAAATTTCGAAAAATCATGGAATTATTGAATTACAGATTGGCTGAAAAGTGTTGAAATCAAAAATGAAAGAATGTGAATTTTTTAATGAAATTACTTTTTATATTCAATACAATCTCCCTCAACTTATACACTTATACACTTATTCCAATGATCCTCCAATAATTTTATACCATCTCTGTAATGATTTTCCGGAAGCTCTGCAAAATACTGTTCCACGGCTGCAATGCCTTCTTCATTCGACGAAAAACGCTTTCCACGAAGGAATTGTTTCAGGTTTCTAAAAAGATAGTAATCGCTGGGAGCCAAATTTGGTGAATACGATGGGTGTTCAAGCAATTCGTACTTTAATTTGTTCAATTTAGCCATCATCAAAAGACTCGTGTGAACACGTGCATTGTCTTGATGAACAATTTCTTTTTCTTCTGTAAAGCGGGTCTTTTTCACAAATTTTTTTATCCAACTGGTCCAAAAGATTGCAATAATATTCAGAAATAACTGTTTTACCTTTTTTAAGATAATCAATCAACAAAATCCCTTTTGCATCCCAAAAAACTGATGTCATGACCTTTTTTGCCGATCGTTCTGACTTCACCTGTTTTGGAGCTGAACAAAAAGCTTCAGTCCACTGTAAACGTTCTTGTTTCAGTTTAGGATCATCCGATCATGGTGGTAGATCCAAGTCTCATCCATAGTTATAAATCTACGCACAAAATCAATTTTATTCTGCTTAAAAAGCTTCAAATTACGCTGAAAAGTTTGTTTTCGATTCAGTTTTTGTTGAATTTTAACGAATGCGGTACCAGTTTTCCAAGCAGCTTTTTCATACGTAATTCTTCATGTAAAATATGGAGTACTCGTTCGTCCGAGATGCCTATGGTATCAGCAATTTCACGCTTAGTCAAACTTGGATCTTCACAAACAATATTATACACTTGCTCAATGATTTCTGGTGTTGTTACATTTTTTGGACGTCCACTACCTTGTTCGTCTTCAACGTTTGAACGACCACGTTTAAACTCTAAAACCCACCGATGCACAGTTGGAAATGAAGGAGCAGATTCCTTTAACACTTCCAGCGGCGATTGAATACTGTCATACATTACTGGATAATAAATTTTGAAGATTACTGAAAAACATCGATATTGTGGCGTATAGTCGACAATTTAGCAATTCGCAAATTGAATTGGCGGAGTATGGCAAATTTGCTTACAACAAATTTGCTTGTGTAAAACTCCATTTTCTAACCTCTGTGAAAAATCTAACGTTTTTTTTATTAGTTTTGTTACAAATTAATTAAATTTCGTCCAAAATATAAAATAAAATTGAGTCAAGCGTATAATAATAAAGATTAAATAGTAATTGCGGATTCCTTCCAAGACAAAAATTTCGAGTATACCACTTTTGCATTTCATGTTTAAATCTGCTAACTAAAAATATTGAGTATACCATTTCTCGCAATTTTATAAAAAATGTTTAATTACTGATCTGCTTGCAAGAGCATCGAGAATGTGGCCCGTTGCGCTCCATACGAAAAAATGCTGATTTACATAGTCTGGATAGAGATGGCATAGAGAATTGCTCGAGGTTGATTCGTAGTTTATTAGTGAGTTGCTCTTTTATGTGTTTACCAAGTATAAAGCTGATCGATCATTCTCCTCTTCTTTCTCCCTTCAAAATAAACCAAAAAGGCAAAGTGGTTGTTGGAACCAAAATTTAAATAAAATTGCTGCAAACACAAATTAGAGATATACAGTCCATTATTATTAAATGGTTCACCGTTTTCTAAAACAATTTTATAAATTATCAGGCTCCTACTGTTGAATTCGATGGCCTTCGTTATTTAATGCCATTAGTCGAACGCCCATCTAAAATATTTCTACTATTGCTTTCGACCAAAATATTGTACTTGCTAGATTATTGTTTTTTTTAATAATAAAATATAAAATAACGGATGCGAAATACATAATATAATAATGGCGAAATTTAAGATGCATAAATATTCAAAATAAAATTCAATTTAGCATAACGTGACGATGACAGTCAAAAATGAAGGATGAAAGTATTAGTTGTTAATTATATTGAACACAGTCGAAAAGTAATAATCACCACCTCGAAAGTAACAGTTACTTGTATTATATCTAACTATTATAATAAAATTTCCACAAAATGACGAAGGTCGATTTCAATATAGCAATACAATACTTTCGGCTTTAAAATGCCGCAAGAGGTGCCACGATTGACACTAGAAAAAGGTGATCAACATTTATTTGTAAACTTTTTATGTGCAAAAGTAGATTTGTTTCAACCAAAATCAATAAGAAAAATGTCAAATTATGTATTTGTTTACACCTTTCGATCCGGAATTCAGCATTTTATTCTTTTATGATATATTGGATTTTTATGTTCAAAATAAATAAAAAAACACAAAATGAAATTTGTATGTAGCTCAGTAGCATCTGAGTGGCTGGGCAAATATGTCTTATACCGGAATATTACTTGGAACTTATATGTCCCGTTGGAAAAAAACTAACATTTCATTTATTTATTATTTCAATAACATATTTCAAAAGATAATTATTTTAAACTTATTTATTTCACAATTTGCGAGTCGCTGTCTCGCATTGCGTTGCGAAAAATGACCATAGTTTTTTGCCCTTCGGTTATTAAGTCTTCTTCCAAAACTGTTAAAAATTCAATTAATGCGGACTGTTTGCGACGTAATTCGCAATAAACTATCCATGAATTAACAACAGACATAATTAGCAGCCGATAAACATTTTTTTTTCACCATTTTTGGACTTTCCATCTATCTCGTAAAGTCCCGTCATTTGATCAGCCACATCTACTCCACCCATAATATTCCTATAAAATTTTACCATTTCTGGACACGCTACCTGAACAACTGATCCATCGCTGTATTTTTTTTTCTACGATTGCCATTGCGGTGTTGTGACAGTTGCTTACTACGACAAATTCTTTAGCATCATACCATTTTGTATACATAAGGCCCGAAGTGCTGATCAATTATATGCATTCCTCTATTGCCAATTTTTGTGTTACCTTCGGTAAATTTATCCTATTTCCAATGCATGTTCTCAATGTAGAATATTTCAAGGTTTCCAAAATGCCAACGCTGGTAAAAAATCGGTCAAAGCACAATATGACTTGCGGGTGCTTTTTTGTACTTGCTAAAGCATTCACAACTCGCTCATCTAAAGTCCCAACTACAATACTTTCCTCGCACGGTTCTCTTCCGCTATATATGTTAAAGTCGTAGATAAAACCTGTTCGGGCATTACATCGTGGCCAAATTTGTATGCCACACTTGGTCGGTTTTAGCGGCATATATTGTTTTAGTGATAATCGGCCTTTGAATTTCGTCATCGATTCGTCAATGCTTTGGTAAGCACTGTCTTCACATGCTTTTTGTGAACCCGCGATTTAAGACATTCTACTATATCGACAACGTATAGTAAGTTAATTTCATCAGGTGATGACCAAATTGTTAGATTCTCAGTCGCTTGTTGTTGGTTGCTGTCGTTTTCTGATGAAGCTAGCTCAGATTCAGTTGAAGAATTATCATCTGACTCGTTACTAGGTTCGTTGATTCATCATTGTCGCTGTTAACTACTTGCATTTGGGCACCGGTACCGCAATTCGGTCGATTTATCGTAGTCCGTTCATCTGCTACCTCAAATAGTGGTCCAAAATGCAATAAGTATAGTTGATAGTTATCGTCACTACCAGACGAAAAATAATAAGAATTATCAGATTCAACAGGCTTTAATTTTTTTGACATAATTAAATCGCTAGAATATATTTAAAAATAACAGGCACACAAAAAAAGTCGTGACCCAGAGGGAGAATCCACTATTCCTACGTTTTCGAGGTCGCTGAAACCGAATATGACCATAAAAAATGATTCCAACTGCCCATTTTCCCATTAGTAGCCCCCTAGAGGTCGAAATTTTAATTTCCATGCAAAATTGAGATGGATGTACATTTCTATGTTTTTTGGGGCGCTGGAATTGAAAATGCCATTAAAAAGTAAATTAGATCCCTTCATCACCTCTTTACTAATTCCTGGAGGGTAAATTCCAACCCCTTTTTGGGGGTAGTACGGGGTGCTAGGGGGTGACCACAAACAATATAAAAAAACCTAATACACTTTTAATAAATTACTTATAATGCACTTACCGTTATTCAAATTTCGTACGATAATGAACAACTTAAACTCTTGGGGATTCCCTTAAAATATTAAAATATAAAATAATAATTCACACGTGCGAATACAATCACATTCGAAAGAATACTAAGTGTTCAAAACCACATATATATCATATAGTGGTGTTTTTTACCGTTAATTACACAACAAAATATGATTTGTTGGGACCTATATATCCCAATAGATCATGTTTAAAAGTCAAATTTTCTTAAACCGCAAGAGCTACCATCTTTCAGAAAACTCCGAAAGCATAAGCAACTTTCACATAATGCCACTATAGATATCACTAAATATGTGCTATCAGAAATTGTATGACATTTTTATGTGTGTACCCGTCAAACAAGGTGTTACGTTTACGTAACACTAGCGAACAATTTTATTCATACAATACTTCGTAAACGTAACACTTTGGTGTTGCAATAACGAAGCAGTTATGTTGTTCCCGTCCTATGATAATTAACCTTTTTGCGAGGAGTTGTCAATGTGTTAGTAGTTCGTAAACAGTTCGCTTGAGGTGGTGCATTTACGTCACGTGATTAGTGAAATAATAACGTAACATTTTAATCCATATGGATTTAATACATTTGCAATTTTTGAATTGCAATTTTCCTTTTCTAGAAAACTTACAGTTTTTTAAGTATTTTTGTTTTTATTCTAAAAGAAATATTAGGCCACAAATTATATTTTTCTAAATCAAATTGGGACATTAATTATTTGCTTAGTTATTTATTTATTAAAATAAAATTGATGAACAGAAAAAATACGTAATGGCGATCGAAAACTCAAAACTAAATGGTTATCGTTTCTTTATATTATTCCATTAATTTTCATAAAAGACGTACACGTTACGTTTAGTTGTAGCAAAAACGAAACACTTATGTCGTTTCTATGTCATGATAATTAAATTTGTTTGCGATGTATTTTTGTACTACATATATTTTATTTAAGTTTGAGAATGTATTTGTGCAAAGTAAAAAAGTGATACGTTAATAGTACGCTTATGCGACGTATTTTTCGAATTCGCTTAAATTGTTTAGCGGGCATTTTGTAGACATAACCAAAAATATTTTCCTGTTATACAAGAGATTATTATTACTACGTGGTAGATTTTGGCTGTTCCCTTTTGAAAAACGTCAAAATATTTTTTTTGATTGTGTAGTGACATCTAGCGGCAAACGCTATGTATTTTTTCTTTGATCGTGCTGCCTCTTTCGGTAAAAGCTCTGTACTTTCTCTTTGATCTTGATCGTGCTGCCTCTTTCAGAAAACATGATCTATTGCAATGCTAAGTTTTAATTTTAGAGCTATAAAAAGTTAATCACTCTTTTTTCTTGTTTCTAATTTTAATATTAAACACCAGATGTCAGCCAACTTGTGCTAAAAGGCGAATGTTCAATGTAGTCAAAAATGTACAATTCAATGTTTGTTCAACTGACATTTATTTTGTTTAGATTTTAGCCTGTTAGGGCTGGGGCTTTAAAACTTATTACTTATTGAGGTAATGAAGCCTAAATGGTTTAGTAAGATCAAATAAGTCTTGATTTGAATTATGTTTATAAATTAGTGACTAATTAAAAAGTTTGTGAAAAGTTCCACTTTTGTCTTAAAAATAATAATGTTTGTAAATTAAAATGTTCTTTGTTTTTATTCTATTTTTAGGTGATATAACTCAAAAAGGTTTCGAGAAAAAAAGGGCTCGACTGTTACAACCGTTTCTAGCAAAATCGACACAAGGTAAGAAAAATTCGTATATACATATATCATATTAAATTTTTATCGAACTAACTCTGATTAAAATAAAAAAAATGGTTGAATGAAATTAGTATATAATATAAACATAGAGAAATAATTAGTATATAATAATAAATAAAGTATGTAAATATATATTAACTAATTAGCTAAAATTTATATCTTAACGCCTGCCCTATTTATATAAATATAATATTTCGTGATTATATTTGGATTTGTTTATAATTCGAATACTAAAAAAAAAAGGTGATGGTTATTATAATGCACAAAGTCAAACGAGTGGTATTGTTGGACTACCGGGCGGAAGTAGTGGTGGTGGTGGTGCTATAATAGGAAGCGACGGTTATAGCTATGTATCTGATGTACCGTCATTTCAAAGTTCACATTCACAAGCCACTAAATCATCATCGAGTTCAAAACATTATCAAATGCCACCACATCAAAATCGTACACGGCGTACACAACGTCGTGTAACACATAATGAAAAACGATATCATTCAGGTTAGATAAAAATGGAAAAACTTTTATACTAAATATAAAAATATTCTTCTTGTGTTGGAATTTTTCTTCTTTATTATTTATTTTCCTTTTTTTTTTTGAAATATTTTCTTTTTGGTTAACTTACACTTGCTTTAAGCATGAGATTTATATTAAATATGTATGTATGTTGTTGTTATTGCTTTAGTTTTATTTATAAATGGTTAGTGGCAGCATGTAATCATTATTAACCAAGTGATATTTAGAATTAGTTATTAGCTTTCTTTATTACAATATATATAAAACTAGATATGTGTACATAATATAAATATGCATTAGGAAAATAGACGAAAGAAATAACATTCAATTTTCCGTAGCGGTAAATTCATGATGATTTAATAATAGAAATTTCATGTTATCTAACAATTAACTCTAACATAACGATATATTTACTAACATAATTCTATTTATGGTTTTTTTGAAAATTAATTACATTTTATTAACTATTTCAAGTAATTTGTTTTTAAATTAAATATTATTTAGACACTTCAAATTATTTTACTTTACACATAAATTTACATGCCGTAAATATTCCGGTGAAAATGTCTCATTTTATTGTTTGATTGAACAAATTCGACTTGGTGAAGATTGATTTACTCAGAAGTTTAAATTTGACCATCGAATTATTTATATGAGTGTTTCTTCAACGTAATTTTAAGATCATATAGACAGAACGAAGCCTATTTTTTTTAAAGCTTCGGTAAGCTTAAGAATACAAATTTATTAAGTTTATTGAAAATGATTTTCTAATGTTGCCCAGAGAATTTTAGATTAGAATAGCTGACCAACCTCTTATTTAAGGTTATTAAACTAGAAGTTTTCGCGGCAAGGTCGAAATTTTTTTATATTCCAAGTACAAAGCTCATTTTTTTTAAACAATTTGAGGGTTTGTATACTTTAAATAAAAGTCTAATTAATGTTTACGAAAATTCCTGTTTGGAGTCAGCTTCTATTTAAAGTCTTATTTTATTTGGACTCTAGGTATGGGCTCAATCTCAAACTAATGGTTTGAATCCTTATAAGAGGTCCGGATAAACGTTAATTATTGAGTCGTTGTAATTTGTAATTTAATATTAAATATTGAGTTTAATTATATTCTAATTGAAGCTTAGCTCTAACAATACTTCGATAATATTAGAAATTCAAGAAATTAAAAAAACATTTTCGATTCAGTGTACTAATTCAAGTTTAGTAAGTAGAATCACATTTTTTCAATTCAGTAATTTCATTTTTTCCTATTAGTGTTGATTTATATATTTTTAGCGTACGTACGTGTAATTAAAAGTGGAAATTGACATATGGAGTGAAGTTCGAAGAAAACTATAAAAAGAATTGTTTTTCTCCTTTTCGGCATAAAACAATTATTTTCCTACATATCACTCGGTTGATTATTTCGATTTTATTGATAAAGTCGATAAGCTGATAAGATTATGTAAACAGTAATCAATCTTCTTTGATGTATATTTGGTTGCTTTACCAATTCTCTACTGGAGCAACTAATTTGATAAAATCAGCAGAAGCTAATCATTTAATTGGTAAGACGCTTGAAGCATGTAGATACAATTACAATATACAAACAATAGGCCTGAATCGACTCAGATGTTCAACATGATTATCTAGAAGCTCAAGTTGCATGATTGCACATTTATTTCAAACTCAGATATTATAAAATTAAAGCGCTTTAGACAGAACAAAATTAATTGAAATTTTGAATACTTTTAAATGTTTTGACTAACAAATCCCTAGCTCAAACGGTTCACTATTAATTTGCTTAGGATTTTCGAATTGTTAAATTGTTGGATTTTTTCAGCTCATTTATTTTTATTTGAGGTTTTTGGCCATATAAAAAAATTGTTCAGTGAATTTATTAAAATTTCTTCAAAATTAGTCGCTCTAATAATCACGCGTTTTGGTTCATTTTAAAATTGATTCAAACACTCTGTGGAGTCGAAATTCAATACTAACTACTAGGCACAAGATCTAAACTATATTATTGGCCAAGGTTGCAAACAAATTGCAATAAAATTGTCAGTAAAGCTTTTGAAACTCATTGGAATTTAAAGTTATTTATGAAAGGTTTCAAAATATTAAATATCTAAACAGGCAATTTTCGACCAAAATATGCAGCATCGCCTCAGTTTGGCGCTTCTAGGATGGCTCTTTTTAATTTTTGCAGCAAGCAATTAAAATAAAACGGCAAGAATTAATCAATAAAAAGGGTGTCATGACCCGGTAAAAATTGAGAGAGTTTGGCATGGAAGCTTTGATACATTCACCGTATAGTTCGGACTTTGCACGTTCTGACTATCATTTATTTCGATCTCTGTAAAGCTCGCTTGATGGTCTAAAGTTGGCTTCAAAAAACGACCTGTGAAAATTACTTGGCCAATGTTTTCGCTGATAAAGCACAAAAGTTCTATTCCGATGGAATTATGAGACTACCCGAAAAATGGCAAAAGGTCGTAAATAAAAATGGCCAATAAAATTAATTTTGAACAAAAGAAAAATTTAACCAAAAAGTGACAAAAAATCTTTCAATAGTATTTCCCCAACCTAATATTTAGAAATTCTAACCAATTAAGAACTAGGTAGTCTTGGAGATTAGTTTTTACATAATGAATTTTCTTTCTAACTTAATTTCTTGCTGGAATGTGTCGAACAATTTAGCAGAAATGCCAATCCAAAGTTGTTAGAAATGCGGACTATATTGTTTCATTTGCACAAAGATGTTTTTGGGCGATTGGAAGGGAAAAATCAACAAAAGATAATATCTGCAGTCTTTACGGTTTTATCTCCACTTTTCGCAATCCTTTAACCTCATAAGAATAAAAACAATCTAGATACTTTGAATTTTAAGGAGTAAAATACCTTGAAATCGATAATCTTGGTCCTCCTGAATAAAAAAAGTAACTGCAAGACAAAATCTGCAATCATTTCCATACCAGACTATGTTAGCCTGGGAGTCTTTGTACGTGTCCGAAGTTTGTGATAATTATTTCAACTGTAATAATTGTGACTGAATTTTGTATGCAACCAAATTATTACAGCGACTACATGCTCGAGGTTAAAAAGTTTAAATCTAAAGGAAACACAAGTGTTTTTTTGTCATTTCAAGTTTTGTGTTCATACGTGTTAATATCAAAGTTTATTCTTTAGGACGAATCCGATTTCTTTGATAAATATTTCTGCAATAATAATTTTGACATTATTTTGTATGCAACCAACATAATTACAGCAACTGCGTGTAATAATTTGGCGTTTCTGAAATACTTTTGTTGATATTAGTAAAAAGGTTTTTGCATTGATGAAATTAAATGTACGACCAATAAATTTATAATAAAACTTCGCTCAAAATGTTTACGCTTCGTTATTATGAAATGTCAAAATTATATCAGTATTCGGATGCAAATGAAGTTATTACGCAAAATATGGTAGGGAAAATTATTTTGCTCACGTCAAAATTATAGATCATGTTTAAATGTCAAATTCTCTTAAACCGCAAGAGCCACCATTTTTCAGAAAACTCCGAAAACATAAGCAACTTTCACATAATGCCATTAGGTGTCACTAAATATTTGCTGTCAAAAATTGTATGACATTTTTATGTGTGCATTTTGTAAACATAAACAAAAATATTTTCGTCTTATAAACGTGATTATTATTAATACGTGATAATTAAATTGATTTTGGCTGTCCCCTTTTGAAAAACGTCAATATTTTTTTGATTGTGTAGTGACATCTAGTGGCAAACGCTCTGTACTTTTTCTTTGATCGTGCTGCCTCTTTCGGAAAACATGATCTATTACAAGTACTTTCTTTTCTCTTCTCCAGTGGAAAACGGAAAGGTGAATTTATGGCGGAATCTCAATTATTTTAACAGATTTGTCAATTCAAGCATATCTGGCTAATACTATACTCGTAGATTGAAACCTCCGAAATATAAAAAAAATTCTACAATTCAAAATCCAGCCAGCCATAAACCTGCCAGCAAGGCTATAAAAATTATATCGCAATCATACTTTTATATTCACGAGGTCTTAATCTAAAGTTTTAGCCAGATAAATGCTTTAACAATATTGATTTTCTCGTACCATCCCGATATGGCTGCGTCGACACCACAAAATCTAAACTACCAGAGTTTTGTGTTGTTTGGCTTCTCTGTCAAAATGACAGAGATTTTTCGAGAATTATCAGATTTTTTCGAGATATTCTTAAGGTTGCTCAAGATTAGTTGCAGAGCTTTGAGAGTAGTTTGGCGCACTGACTATTCGTGATTATTCAAAAATTTTTACGTTATTTCAAATATTCGATGCTTTCAAAATTATACTTTAAGATTTTTGAGAAGTTTTCGAGAATTAATTTTGAGTTAATTCAAGATTTTCAAAATGTTTTGAGTTTTGCTTAGAGCCACAAATTCCGCAATTCGCGAGTTTTTCGCGATTATACAAGTTTGTCTGGTGGTAAGCTGAGCTTACCGTTAGGTTGCTTAGCATTGACTTGCATACGACGTGTCCTTGGCTTCTTTACTAGAATTTATCGGATTATTCGAGATGTTTGAATTTTGAGATTACTTGAAATAATCGAGATTTTTTGTCATAATTCGGTGAAAAATTTCCAAAAATTTTCGGAATTTACTAAATTTTTCAAGCATATTTCAAATTTCGATGATTATTTTCCTATTTTAATTGGCCAGTTGACAACACTACTGTCGTAAACCAGCAAAACAGATTAGCTGAGGTCAGCATAGGTAATTTCGGGAGCTAAGAATTTTAGAGATTGGAATCAAGAATTTGAGTCATGAGGAGCATAGTGTAGATGAGAGGACTCTTCATTTTGGTAAAGCTGTGTTTGTCTTTGTTCCTCCATTGTTTGATGTTGATTTTCAATGAAATAAGTACAAAATGTTGAGCATTTATTGAGTAAAGAAATAAATTCTTAAATTAAGAAATTCAAGTATTTCCCAGACAAATAAATGAATCCCGAATTTTTATTTTTATTTGCATATACATACTACAAAACGATATATTTTGGAAAAGAAAGATTTAATTTTAAAATTAGAATATAAATTCGCCTTTTCCAGTATATTTTAAAATTAAATCTTTCATTTTTGGAATTTATAAAAATATTTGTATTAGTTTAGGTTAGGCGCACGCTGCCAACATTTTGTTAAATTCCGCTTACATAAAAAAAAAAATTGACGAAATACCCTTTATTGATTTTGGCACATGATTATTAAAAAAGGCTTTGGTTCTTATTATAGATTTTGGCCCATATAGGTCGCTAGTTGTACTAATAACAAATCAAAATAATTTTTCTGATTTTCGGAATACTTAACTAATGGAAATAAATTCCTAAATTAAAAAATAGTCCAGCTGATATCTTACCACAAGGGTTTCTCAAACGGGATCCCAGTTTCAAAAGTATGACCGGGAAATCCCGGGATTTCCCAATTTTCGATTTATTTAGTTTATGCGGTTAGCTCAAAACCGCATCCGCAATTTGAGGATTTTCAAAGAGAATTGTGTGATTCCGACAAGGTATTAGGCGACGAGCGACAGAGGATTGCTGTTCGGTCTTAATAAATTGTATTGTACTATTTAATAGAAATGGAAACCGATTTTGAATCGACCCCGAAAACCTTTTGTCAATAACACAGGCACACAAAAAATAAAAATTTTCACATCATAACAAAAATTCAAAATAAATATCTCATTCTACGTTTTTCGGTGAGCTAAGAATGATTCTGAGGTTATGATTTACCCATCACCCTTAGATTTCGCTCTAGCACCCCTCAAATGATCAAAATTTTACTTTATATAAAAATTCAAAATAAATAACTCATTCTACTTAATCTTTAGTTGATGATTTTGCCTCTAGGGAGAATAAAACTACAATCTATAAGCCGAATCTGTATATTAGTTATCGAGCCACAGATATATTGTGCTTTTATATACATATGTATGTAAAGAACATAATTTAATTGATTTTAGAACGATTCAAAAATCATAAATCACTTATGTCTTTGGTACAGGATCCTTTTCTATTTTTTACGATGATAACGAGTTTTTTTTTTCCTCAAATGACCTGTGAAGTTGGTTTCGACAGTAATTTTCATCTTCTGTTGTACTTTCTCGTTTTAGCATCCAACAATAGTCTGCTAACATATTTACGTCCCATCTACCCTGGTATCTCCTCTCCATCTCCTTTAAATTTTGGTGAAAACGTTCACTTTGCTCTTCACTGTAATCACCTAAGTTTTCAGGAAAATAATCCAGATGTGAATCTAGGAAATGAAGCTTCAAGTTCATTAGGCATCCCATTTTTTCGAAATTTTCTACCATTTTTTTCACAAGATTTACATAATGAGGGTATTTTATTTTATCTAAAACATACTTTATTGTTTCGTATTCCTCTTTTAATTTAGTAGAATGGGCTATAGGGACACTGGTATAGGTGTTGCCATTATGTAGAAGCACTGATTTTAAACTTCGAATAGAAGAGTCTATAAAGAGTTTCCATTTTGGTTTATTTTTACTTTTTTTATACCGGCTCATCATAGTGAGACAAGGGCAGCAAATCATTTTAGGAACCCATGGTTTATCTTCGTCAAAATTACCACATACGTAACAGAAAACATCGTATGCTGAACACAAACCTGAGTTTTTCTTGTAGCCCTTAACTCTTCAGATGCCAAGTAACCAGCCGCCGATAGTGGGGTATCCCTCCCCTACATCGTAAACTTCTTTTAACCTACCTTTGCCATGAAGGCATTGATTGTCCCTCACCTGGGAACTTAGCCGGAAGGACGCGTTGCTCGCCTTCACCACGGGTAGGTGTCCCAGTTACAAAAGTAGATAAAAAAAAATGATAAAAAGTATTAAATTTGTGACTTTGAGGTTAAGCGATCTAAGTGAATGACCTCATCAGTAAAGTTCACCAAGAATTCTTTAGACACATCTCTAAACTCCTTAGACTCAGTTATATAAGTATATGTAAAAATTCATTTCACTTGCGAAAAACAAATTTCATACACACTTACTCCGAGTCTCAGGTTCATTAATCGCTTCTAATATGAAACATCATAAGAGTTTCCAGCAGTGTGAATTTTGCTTTACTAATCTCTTGATCGCAAACTATGCAAACAATCTTTCCAAGGATCTGCCCTTCAGGACAGAGTTAGAGCCTGATATACAAAGTATTGAGGATCTAATTTTGTCGTAGACTAGCAATCCAGATACCTGAAATATTTCCAAAATCATAAAAATTTTATTTTTTTAAATTAATATGGATGAAATTTTCAGTTAATAGAAGAATTTCGAGTTCAAAGAAGCGCAAATAGCAAAGCCGTACATTTTCCCAAGTCTGTACAGGCGAAATTCGTGGATGTGAAGAGGATTATCAAAAACCAAGGATTTTTCATGTATCATACAAACGGCGTTCACTCAGCCAGCATATCCGTAAGATCAATTCACACTGCTGGGAACTCTTCTAGACGGACGAAATTTATCAGTAGCCATAGCAAGGCAAATAATATAATTTCATTATGATGCTTCACATAAGCCAAATTTAGGCCAATTGTAACATTTGAGTGTTTTGCCGAAAATTCAAGGATGATGGGTTAATTAAAAAAAAATTTCACCGTATTCAATTTTAACACAGGTGCCTTAGGTGATGATAGTTTTGAGGCCTGTGGTAGTTTTTTTTTCTTTTAATGCAGGTGCCAAAATACAGTGAGATATTAATACAGTGAAATTTTAAAACCGCGGGGGTTTAAGGGGTTGGCCGCGGTGCCGGGAGAGATAGGAAAATTAAAATTACTTTTTATTTACCATAGTCGGTTTCAGTACTCCAAAAAAGTAAAATGAGTTATTTATTTGGAATTTTTATATAAAGTAAAATTTTGTCTGGCGAAATCTAAGGGTGATGGCCATGGGTAAATCAGGACCTCAGAATCGTTCTTAGCACACCGAAAAACGTAGAATGAGATATTTATTTTGAATTTTTATATGATGTGAAAATTTGACCATTTGGAGGAGAGGGGGGCTTCACCCGGTGGCACAGTTGTTAGCATGCTTGCTTTAAGCTCCGGAGGTCCCCGTTTCGATTCCCGGCGGGTGATGAAAAAATCACGGCTGGTTAATGCAAGGATCAATGAATTAATCACTCATTATCCGTTAAAAAAAATGATTATGAAACTTCACAATGAAGCGGCCAAATCCCTCTATGGGATGTAGCGCCAGCGAAAAAAAAAAAACAGGGGGGTGCTCGGGTGTGCTGAGGCGAAATCTAAGGGTGATGAGTCAGTTCTGACCTGAGATTCGTTTTTAGCACACCGAAAAACGTACCAGAAGGTACTTCACCACTTTTCTGCATCAGGACTTTTTTTTGTGTACCTCTGTAATTTTTGAACCACGTCATTTATTTAAATGAAAACCGGAATCACGCGCCAAAATTGTTTGGTCTACAATATGTATGCTGCCCCGGTGCCACAGTGGTTAGCATGCTATCCCAGAACAATAATATACTTTACACCACGAAACGTCGAAACTGGATAACTCGCTAAAAATTACAGACCCATTTCCAATTACAAAAAACTAGTACATATATTTCAAATGCTTCATAGCTTATGTCATTCTATATACACTAAAATGTCGCGCCGTGACTTTACAGCTAAATCATATCGGTAATTTAATAACCAACATTAAATTATATTATAGATACACCAGAAAGCATATATACACTTATAAACTATTGACACTTAACCTTAATAATTCACACTCGCATTAATAATAGTTACTTGGGCTAAGAGGCATTTGACTCATTCAACGTTATGTTTTTGATGAATGTATGTACACATATATATGTTTTTGTATTACATACAGTCTTTGTTTGTTTATTAATTAATTAACGCAATGAATCGTTATTAAAGATAAACATACTATAGCGAAACAAAATTTATTGCTTCATTCTGTTCGTATGTGTGTAATTTGTTATACTAAAGGCATTTATAGAATTATATCACTATTAATCCGTTACTAGATATGTAACGAAACTGTATGTAGATGTATTATTTATCCATAGTATTGATTAGAATTTTGTTAGCTGTTTCTGTAATATGCTTATGAATATTCATTTTGAATGGGTTCTCTGTAAATCACCAATTTTAATGTTCCACTTATTCAAATTAGATTAGAAATACATAGCTGATTCTAGTCCAGAAATCATGACAAAAAAAATTTTGAATTATTCAATATTCATTTAACAAAGTAATGGGGTTTGATTATGATATCAGAGTCATTAAAATAAACGAAAATTTGATCCCTCCATTTGACCTCAACTTTCGATTATACCAAAAATGAATATGATTATGGGTTTTAATAATAAATTCTTATTATTATTATTATTCGAGTAACACAGACACACAGAGGTTGGTAAACGAATAATTGATTCAACTTTCCCAATTCTGTCAGGGCTAATAATAATCAGGACGAATTTCACAATAAAATGAAACTATATCGGCTCTATACATTCAATTTGTTATGACTTTTTGATATTTTTGTAGTTGACAAGATCACACCTCTCTTATCTATCGCACATATTGAAACGAGTACGTAATCAATAAATAAATATTTAAAAATTAAATAAAGGTGATATATATTCCATTCATTAGAATGGGTTTGTGTGTATAGTAAAATAATTTGAATTTATTTATATAAAAAAATACAAAAAAAAAATTAAATAAACATATGAAAAATATTATTAATTTTGAAAATGCTCAAAAACCTTAAGGTGGAATACAAATAAATTTTGGTGATAAACAGCCACAGGCGGCGGCGGCGGTGCAACTACCACCACAACCACCGACATCGATACAAGGTATCAGTGCACTAATTCAGGATCGTATTGCAACAAAATTACCCGTGACAACGGATCATCGCCAACATCAACAAAGTAGTCGTATCCAAACAACATGTGTGCCATCACAAAACAACATTATCGTCAATAATATTAACGCTAATATAATAAATGGTAATAGTGATAATATTAGAGTTATGAATCAGCCACAACCAACACCACCTCCTCCTGTTGTTGCATCATCGACAACAGCAACGACCACCGTCACAACATCAAATAACAGTAATAGTAATAATAGTAATAGTAATAATACGAAAAATAATCAATCATCGAGAAATAACCGACGAATTGGAAGGCATGAAAGTCGTTATACAAGCGGTAAATTGAATGTTTACCAAACAAAATCTTTTAATTTTTTTTTTCTAATCTTTCTAATCATAAAATTCTGTTCTTTATTTTTTTTTATTCTCTCATCATATTAATAACATAAATAAAACTTAGCTTCTTTTGCATACTAACGTTTAATTAATTTATTTACAGTTTGTGTGCGCAAAATGTATTTTACAAATGTGTTGCACTATAAACCTCTTGATAAATGTTATAGTTCGACGAACTGTTTAGGAATAAAAAGTAGAACAAAACTATTAAATTGTTGATCAATATTATGGGTACCCCAAATAGAATTTTGATTGTAAAATTGGAATTGAGGAAGGAGAGCTTCATTTACATATAAGATTCTTACCTACCTACGTATAAGACGAATAATATTCAATTTTATTGTTTTCGTTTGTTGGCTCGTTCTAATTTTTTTAACGGATATTGCACAATTTATACGCAAATGAAACTCTCATTTCTCAATTCATATTTTACGACCAAAATTCGGTTACTGTAGTTTAATTCACGTATGGGTTAGGTCAATCAACAGATCTAGTGTAGCAATCAAAGGCTTTTTTCAAAACATGTGCCTCGGGTCAAATTTAAGGAAATTTTAATTCCATGCAGAGAAAATATTAAAAACTAAACAAACGGTGTTCATTCCCAAAATTAATTGTAGAAAAATTGATTGAGATTGGACCGGATTTTAGTAAACTAATTGTTTCTTGATAGTTCCATTGAACAAAATATGGATTTATAGTAAATAAACTCTAAGAGGTCAAACCTCAGTCCCTGTATATCAACGCTTCAATCTCAAAGTTGTCTCCCTGAAATAGCATGTGGTACCCGACTTCTTAACCCTTAGACAATTTAAAACACAAGCCTCATTAACTTTCACCTAATTGGTATTTGTCCAGGTAAATATGAGAGATGTGAGTTTTAGCCAGATTTTAAAATCACTGCCATGTCTCATCCCAGCCGAAACCGCATTCGAATGCTAATTTTCTGAAAAAACAGGAAAATTTAATCACTGAGTAGGGGTGGTTTTAAAATTGGGCTGAATATTAGCAAAGTAAAACTCATAATCTTTATCTGGGTAAATACCGACAAAGTGAAGGCTTAAAATTACGGGGCTTAAGGATGAAAATTAGCCGCAACTGAAAATGTGAAAATAAAACACGGCCTTTTTCGAAATTTCTCAGAGGTGCCGCCTTGAAATGACATATTAGATTTCTTAAACCTTATAGGCAATATAAAAGCCCAGCCTCATTAAGAAATGACGGAGCTTAAGGGTAAAATTTAGCCACAGCGCTGGACCTGGAATTCTGCGCCAATAGGAGGACTTTTGCACATCCTCGGGGATGGGAAGGGTTCCGGTCCAATGAATGGAGAAGCAGAACCCTCGCGGGCGAGGCCATCAGCTGCCTCATTTCCCACAATTCCAGTATGACCTGGCACCCAAATAAGTGTTACCTTATTTGAGCTTGCCAAATGCTTAATAACCTTCATACAGTCCCATACCAGCCTTGACTCAACTGTAAAAGACCTAAGAGCCTTTAAGGCCGATTGGCTGTCTGATACAATATATACCTTTGCATGGTTTAGGCCTTTTACAATGCCTATCCTAGCGCAAAGTTCTATAGCATGTACTTCTGCTTGAAAGACGGTAACGTTGTTACCCAAGAACTTCGAGAGGGAAATCCCGCTCTCGTATATTCCTACCCTCTCCCCGTCTTCCGTTGTTGATCCATCTGCAAACCATACCATTGACCCTCGCTCAAAGGATGGTCCCCTCGTTCTACGCAAATCCCGGTTAGGTAACCTAACACAAAATGGTTTGTGAAAGTCCAGGGTTTGATATTTCCCTTCGCCTTCTTTTTAACCTAGGAAAGCCTCCATTGCTGCGGTTGGACATGATTTCATTGAGCCCGTAACCCCAATGCAGGCTATACGCTGAACCTTATTCAATAAAGTTTGCACTGTCCTCTGTTCAGTTTTAGGCCACCACACTACCGATGCGTAGATTACCATAGGCCTAATGATTGTTATAATTTATAAATGACCAATAGATCATTTTTGGTTGTAGTCCCCAAGTACGTCCTTAGAGTCTCTAACATGCCCAAAAAGCCTTAGTGGCTCTATTTTGAACTTTAAGTAAATGTTGTTTCCAGTTCAGTCTTTGATCTAGGATGAACCCTAGATATTTAACCTCTTTGGAAAAACGAACAGTAGTACAATTTAACGAGTGAGCTATAAGCGAGAGCTTTTTCCTCCTCGTAAAAGGGACAATAACAGTTATGTTTGGGTTGACACTGAGACCTTCCTGGTCACACCACTGCCATATTAAATCGAGTGCATTTTGCATGAGATCAGAGATGACCCCATCAAACTTGCCTTTAATTATGGTAGCGACATCATCCGCATAGCCCTGGACATCAAACCCATGGTTACTCAGAAGGACAAGTATTCTGTCAATAACCAATGACCATAAAAGAGGAGACAGCCCTTTACGGCCCTGATGGTTACTGACTCGCCACCTAATCTGGCTGTAATTTCGCGATGTTCCAGCATGGAGCGTATCCAACTAATTGTAGAAGGCGGAATCCCATTCTCCATTGCTGCCCTCTCTATCGATCCATAGGAGGTGGTATCAAAAGCCTCCTCAATGTCCACAAAGGGTAATTTCCTTATATGCCACCGCTCTTTCAATCTTTGTGACTAGACCACTAAGAGCCATCACAGTGGATTTACCAGTTTGATAAGCAAACTGGTCCCGATGCAGCGGGTTATTAACGAGGAATTCACCTCTTATTTGATGATCCAAGATTTTTTTCATCGTCTTCAATAGAAACGATGTGAGGCTAATTGGCCGATAAGCCTTGGGCTGGGGGTCCAAACGACCCTCTCCCTTTGGTATAAAGACCACATTTACTTTCCTCCATAGTTTCGGAATATAGTTAAAAGCATAACTTGCCCGAAACATCTGGATGAAGCTGGGGAGTATTTCCTCAATACCTTTTTGGAGTAAAGCTGGAAAAATACCATCCCCTCCAGCGTATTTAAAAGGTTTGAAAGAGCCAATAGCCTATCTCACCTTTCTGGGTGTGAACATTTTCCCAGAGAGACTCCAGATCCTACTGTGAGGTGCATAGGCTATCTCACTTGAAGGGTCAGTTGGGTCTTCTTGGGCTGCTACCACTACTGAATCCGGAAAGTGGGTATCTAATAGTAGCTCCAATGTTTCCTTCCGGTTTTCAGTGTAACTTCCGTTTTGCTTCTGAAGAAGCCCTAAACTATTTGAGTGATTCCTGGAAAGGACTTTCTGGAGACGAGCTGCAGAGGGCAATTCATTGATTCCCTCACAGAAGTTTCTCCAGATAGCCATTTTGGACCTCCTTAATTCGAGATTATATTCCGTTAAGGCCATCCTGTACTCCCTCCATTCACCGGTGCGTTTAGCCTAATTGAATAACCTTCTCAATTTTTTCCTCAGCTTACCCAGTGTCCCGTTCCACCAAGGGACCAACTTAGTGGAGTCCCTTCGCTTAATCGAGCAGCTGTTCTCGTAAGCCAAGTGTATAGAATTATGCAGCTGGTTTGAACAGAATTACAAGCCCTCTGGAGGCTCTATGTTCCCCATAACCGACGGCATTCCTGATTCAAGTCAAACTCTATAAGAGTCCCAGTCGGTCAGTTCGGAATTCTAATCTCCTGCCGCTGCATGGTCTCGGCGGCCAAATCGAATCTAATGTGCAAGTGATCCGATAAGGAGGCCTGTTCAGACACATGCCAGTTTTTAACTAAATGGCTAAAATGCGGGCTAACAAGGGTCAAATCTATAACCTCCTGCCTAGTCGCATTTATAAAAGTAGGTTTCCTTCCCCTATTGACAATATCTACATTATTTGTTATTAAATAATCAAGAAGGTACTGACCCCTATTATTGATGTCCGTGCTGCCCCTCATGAGCTATAAGCCGCCTAACTTCGATTGGAGGTATCATCTCTGAGTCTCCAGGAAAGTAGTAGGTAATTTCCGTTTTTTCTATTTTTGTTTGCCATGTCTTAATATGAAACTTGAGCTTGACTATTAAATACCATGATTTTATGGCATTTGATGAAGGATTTTTGGCTTTTTAAAAAAGCGTAAAAATAGGTATTTGTTTGCAGATTCCAAATATGTATACCCAAATGTGACTTTTTTTTCTTAGCACGGCAGTAATGCCTTCAATAGAATTCATTCATTCTTCATATTTTGATGTTTCATTCGAAGTTTGGGTACGAAAGTATTATTTGTTCCAACGGGATGAAATTTACAAAATGAAATTTCCCAAAATAAAACCGGGAGATCAGCGCAGAAAATTTTGAAAATGGCCAATTTTAAGTATAATGTGTAAAACGTTGTAATTAATTTTCGTCCTTTAAACGGCGTGATTTCTAAATGAAGGTCTGGTTTTAGTAAATTGTCTAAGGGTTAAGAAATCGGATACCGTATACCATTTCAGTGTGTATAAATACATATATGCAACGGTACTATGCAATGAAATCTCAATCCTTTTTTCTACAAATATATTTGGGATGATAAATACCGTTTTGTTTAGTGTTTTGAAAATTTTTTTCCCGACGGAATTAAAATTGCCTTAAATTTTAGCCAAGACACATATTTGTGAAAACCAACTTTTCCGGATGAACTTGCGGTCTAACTTTTCTTACGTGGAAAACCGGCAAACCAAATTATGCTAATTTTTCAAGACATTTTACCCTTGTTTAGAATACAAAATTCAACATTCTTATAGAGTTAAGTTACTACTTAATAAAAACAATATTCAGTATTTGCAGGCCGTTGTTGGCCCGTATCGTATCAAAAATCTATCTCCATCGGTTTCGATCTCGAGCCAGAGCCCTTATTAAGGTCCTAGATGACCAGAAGAGGTGAAAACATGCAACATATCAGCAATTCCCGTCAAATTCCTGAGATGATTCCTCACCTGTACAAAAACTGCAATCGTAGCTTATCATTTAAAAATGTACACGTGGTCAAATTAGTTTCGGAGGTCTTGCGTTGCTCCTAGATGTTGATTATCAGTTCGACCACAGGGGTCAAACAATACAAACATATGTATAGACATTTGTAGGATTGGATTTTGTTTTATTAATGAATTTAGCAGAGACCATTCGGTGATTTTAAATTGAAAACTATGTACGGCCTTTGCAAAGGATGATTCAATGGTATGAATTTATATAGTGGACAAACAAACAAGCTTCTTTTATTTTACACATATAATAGATAAGTGTTAGGAATGCTATTCGACCTAATGTATAGCTATTGCTTTATAGATACGAAATTGTTTTGACACCATGATTCCACCTGCTGCTTCTACAATGCTACGCCATATAAACATTAAATAAATTACATAAATGGGACGAAGCAGGAACAACAATAACAACCATCAGAAGCACAAATTGTAAAAACATACATAAATTTGCTTAATACATTGTACATTGCTCTATGTATGCTGACATGCAATGTCATTTAATACTTTACATAAATATTATCAACAATTTTATAGATATAAAGGTTGATTCTGTTGATATAATACTGCCATTCATTATCAAAGTTATTAAACCTTGTTCATATGTATATAAATGTAATTTAGTCACGGAGAGAGATATTTCGGTAAGATGTGCAAAATAGCTTCAATTACATTGTAGTATACACGTCATTCTTTTATAGACTTCTAATTTTCATGCAGCATCTATGTATTACGTTAATTAAAATAATAAATTTTTCAATTAAACCAGTTCCAATGGCGTTAACACTAAGCGAGATGCAGTTTTCTTTGTGCAATACATAATTTGAGTGTAATTAGGTTCAACATTTCAGCTCTAAAAGGGTTATAAAATAAAAAAATACAAAAAATAAAGCAAACAAACGTTGTTCAAATAAATATGTTGAGTATGCACACAAGAAACATAATATTTATGTTGTGTATGTTACATACATTTACGAGTATGTATATAAAAAAAGTCAAGTCTCGAGTACAATTCAAGTTCATTTCTAATAATAATAATCATAATACATAATAATAATAAGGTAATTTACTTATGTATAGTTTTTCTATTATTTTATGTTTATTTTTATTTATTTTTTAATTTAGTTACAGTTAAGTAAATTAAAATAAAGTTTAATGTTTTTTATGTATTCGGTTCTTGTTAAAAATGGAAAACTTTATTGACCTCTCCCTGTCTTATGTATATGGTATACAAGCTTGATTATTTATTACATATATTAAACGAGAAACATTGTAACATACTCGTTCGTTTGCGCGGTATTTAGCTTGAAGATGTTTAAAAATATGTATTGAACTAATGAGTAGTGACACATTAATGTCAAGTGTGTAACACTATGTTTATTGCAAAATAAAACTAAAAATTAGGAACTCCTAGAGCAGTGATATACTGTAGCATCACGATTGATGGTACATAGTGTCGTGATATCCTTAAAGCCGTTACCTTTAGATTTGGCTAACAATGTTTGATGAATGGCTTTTATGGTATGTTAAGTAATAAAATTTAAGAAAATGTGATGAATCAGACAAAATCATACGAGTTAGAATCTTCTTGATTTTCCATTATTTCATCAATTTTAGCCGCAAGGCCTTTTGTTTAAACTGTGAACCATCATTTGCATGCAGCTTAGACAAATCTACTGATGGAAAAAATTACAATGAAATGTTTAATGTATTATGCGCGTTCAAGTCTCAACTCGTTGATTTTAGAGTTCGCAGAGCTGAATGCTAATAATCAAACTAAAGATTTACTGATGGTTAACATAATCTCAAAAAAAATATTCACATATGTATATTCACCAAACAACCATGAAATAAAATCATGCTACTTGTGCGTCATAAACTTGATTTTGTTTTACAATCCCAATCGAACTCGACATTAATAAATAACTTGATGTTGCGACTTTATATCAGGCATGACACTAAAGAAGGTGAAGCACATTCTCCAGCCCGTTTCAAATTCACCCGAAGTCGGAATGGTTTTAAACTTTATAAATTTTCAATGGAATAAGCATTCGAAACATTTAATTCCACCCAAAAGCCTTCTGGAAAATGGAGATTTAATTTTAAAATATTCTTTAAACGAGAGATTTCCATTCTAGGGAGATTTCCATTTTCCAGAAGAAGTTGATAACAATATAATGAGGAAATAGAGCTTGTCGGAGAAAATCATTGAATTGATGTAAATTATAGAAGATCCGGAAAAAGGTCAAATACCTGAGGAACCAATGCATTTAATGAGTGTGGTACCAAAAAAAATATCGAATGCTATCTCTTGAGTTTCACCATATTGATGAATACTTCTTCACGGTGGTGGCTGGAGGTTAAGTGGAAGTCCTCATGAGAACTGTTGAAACACTAGCTATTTTCCAAATTGAGGGGAAGTGGCTCAGTGTCGCGGACCAGTGAAAGAAGAAAATATTATCGCCATGTTTCAAGGTTAGTTTAGTAGATCTTTTGAAATTTTCCTCGTTTTCTCTTTCTGGTTTAGTCAATGAATTGTCCATTTTTTTGTTTAAAGCTATTGCCGGCTTACACAACGATTGCGCGCGTGTTCTTTGTTTTTATCAGACTCGGCCGAAAGAACAATAGAGTGCTGGGTTTAGATTGGGATGAAAAACGCGATGTTTAAACTATCATGTAGCCATGAAATTTTTAATGTAGCATATTCGTTCAGATCTCAACACATTGATTTTACCAAAGTTTAAATTTTTCGCTCTTTATAAAAAGTTTCGCTCTTGCTCCCAGTAATATATTTTTTCACTTTGCGTGTACGCTCTTAAGGCGGGTTTTGAGTTGCAGTCATTCGTTCGTTCTGAAACTTTTTTTATTCCAATCAAAGGAACACGAACGAAAAATAACGTCATTTTCAAGGAATACGATTGATTAAAAAAAATTCAGAACAAACGAATGCAACTCAAAACCCGCCTTAACTCTTTAATGACAAACACAAAAACAAAATTATTTCGCTCTTTCAAAGTGATTTAAATTTTTATTTTTAATATTGCCCTAGAAACAGGGAGCGTAAAAGTTAAAAATATCGCTCCCAATGAAAAATACAGAGCGATTGAAGAAAATACATTAGGGAGCGACATTTTTGTAACAGACGAATTGCTCGTTCAATTTCATTAAATAAAGAAAATTCAATAAATGGTATTTAGATAAAGTTCGGGAGTATGACCAACTAGGATGGAACTTGGCTTTTCCTTAAACGATTTTAGTGAAATTTGACATGTGCGATGGAAATGGGATTCTAAAATTATTTTTGGATAAAGTTCCGGAATATAGCCAATTATGCTGCAACTTGGTTATTTCTTAACTGATTTTAGTGAAATTTGTTTTGTTCGTTGAAACTGGGATAATTTCGATTTGTTTTCCATTAAGCATCTCGTACATGCGTCTACCAAGAGTAATTGAATTAAAATTATCGATGTTGAAGACTTGTTCGTTTAGCTGGTTCTCATAGCCGTCAATATTGTCCATACCGAATCGTTCCACCCAGAAGCGAAAATTTCTACCTTCTGTTGCTTCTGTGTTTAGTTTGTATGCAATGATCATGCTGTTTATTTGATTATTATTTAATATGACTCTGATTTATGTATCATTTAGTAGTCTTGATACTTTTTGATTTTGGAATGTATTAAAATCTTTAGAAATAACTCAAAGAAACACAAAAGTGTTCAACCACATTAAACTTTTAGAGCGGAGCTCGGTGGCCAGGGACTATTCTTTAAAAGAGAGATTTTCATTTTAATTTTAAAATTAAATTTCCATTTTCCAGAAGCTACTTTTCAATGTTCCGTTGTCATCCGGTCTTTTTTAGACTTTCGACTTTTTGTTTGCCTCGATCTTGCTGGGTGACACCGAAATATTTAGCTGCACGTGTCGCTTTTTGAAACTTTTTCATAGCTGCTATTTCAGGAAGAAGTTGATAACAACATAATAAGGAAATAGTATCAGAGAAAATCATTGAATTGATGTAACTTATAAAAGAGGCGGAGAAAGGTCATATACTTGAGGAACCAATGCATTTAATGAGTGAGGTACCAAAAAAAATATCGAATCTTTTGAATTTCACCATATTGATGAATACTTCTGTTACCTTATCCAGTATTTCGGCTTACGAAAACCACGCTGGTGACTGAAGGTTAAGTGGAAGTCCTCATGGGAACTGTTGGAACATTAGGTATTTTCCAAATTGAGGGGAAATGGCTCAGGGTCGCGGACCGGTAAAAGAAGTTAGCAAGAGGTATCGGGAGAGAATTGCTACAATGGGATAGTAGTTAGGCAATAATGAACATAGTGTCGCCATGTTTTAAGGTTAGTTTAGTAGATCTTCTACAGTTCATGAAATTTTTCTCGTTCTCCTTTTCTGATTTAGTCAATGGATTGTCCATTTTTTGCGCGCCAAGGATTGCGCGTGTTCTTTGTTTCTATCAGACTCGATCGAATGAACAATAGAGTGCTGGGTTTACATTGGGATGAAAAACGTGATGTTTAAACTATCATGTTGCCATGAAATTGCTAACATGTTGCCAGCAGTTGGCGGAGCTGAATGCACCCTTTGTCAATAGTAACCAAAATTCAGGCTTCCTTTACGAATAGAGACTAAATGAGAAAGGAAGGCGAGAAAAATCTGATTTTATTTTTAAAATTTGTTTACGGTTTAATAAACATTATCGTTACCTCAATGCAGGGGTGCCACCACCAAGTTAGAAATTTTGTGTTAAACCAAATTATTCATCAAGACTCCTATTTAGTTGCAAATGCAAGTTAACGTTCGAATCAGGTTCGTTTTTGGAGAAAACGGTCAACAGAATTCATTACGATTATTTTAGGAAGATAATCGACTAACTGACAATTCCTGGAATAGTGGTGGAGCCAAAAATTTCAAGAACTTAATTGAAGAATCGTTTCCAAATTAATTTAAATTTGAAATTTTTGTAATTGATTTTTTCGCCAAAATCTAATCTATTATGATATGATTTCGAGGAATAGTAGTTAACATGAAATTTACGACAAATCATAAAATATTTATGGGTGTGTATTAATAAAAATGTAATACTATGTACAAGAAAAGAAATATTTGTATGTGAATACAAATCGATTAACTATGTGTCATACAAAGGCAAACTAAATCAGAATTATTCTACAGTTAGCAGTGTTTATTCGGTATATTTGGCTCGTAAATTAGTCGTGGGTCCGACATCAAAATTGCACTTGATAAAAGATTAACTGATATACTGGATACTGGTGAGCCATTATAAAACCGTAAAATCATAGCGTTCGATTGAAGGGACATTATTTTAATTGTAATTTTGTAAAATCATGAAATCAGCAATTAGCACGCACAGTTAGGGAGCCATTTATAAGTTCTATGCTAAAGGCTATCAAATTGCTGCTTACACTTATTTATGAAACTTTGAATAATCAAATTAAGTTGGGTGATAATAACATAACGCTACAAATGTTTCCCTATGTGTCAATTCAACCATTGAATTTTTATCTCTATTTGCAAAGTACTTATTAGAATTGTCTATGCCGATTTTGTTTATGTTGAATTTTACGTAAATTGGTTAATAATAAATAGCCAGTTAATAGCTTAGTTCCATCCTAATTGGCTATATTTCCGAACTTCATCTAAAAATCATTTTATTCCCCCTTTTCCAAAGTAAAATTAAAAATTAATTAGGATCTCATTTGATACCCATCAACTTACTATATAAAATTACTATATGAAATTTTGAAAATTTTGAAGCCAAATTTGGCTCTTCGGCATTTTAAATGTAAAGTTCGGGTTAATTCTCAATTACAAAACTTTAGCATACTTAATTATTGAAAATTTTTGTATAACAATCATCCCTATTATGAATGTCGAGTCGATCGACAATCGACACGACTCTGTGTTGCCTTTTCCTTTTTCGTAATGTTTTTATCAAATGAAAAAATGAAAACGCAATACAGAGTCGCGTCGATTGTCGATCGATTCGACAATGACTATAGGGGGGAATGTCTTGATATAATACTGTAGGTATACTTTGTCAATCAATTTAGAATTTACTGTAAGAAGGATATGTCAAATTAATCTTAATTTGGAACTGTGAAATGGCAAAATGCATGATTCCGTAATAAGTAGTAAGTAATTCTTGGTCGAAGGTGAAATTCTTCATTTTCTACGTTTTTTCACGTAAAGGAGCTAATTTTTCGGCCAGATGAGAAACCGACGATAATAATTGACACCGTTCCTCGAAATTTAAGGAGAATTAGAGAGACAACAGATATATTAAGAAGATTATTATTGAACTATCGAAACTTAAATTTTTAAATTCGCAGAGGCCGAAAGGAACCATGAAGTGGTTGCCATCTAGGTAATATAATATCCTCTTCATTTTTATAGTATATGCAGCAAATGGCAAAGCTTTACAATTTTAGAAAAAATGGTTAATTAGATTTGATTGTTATAAAAATATTCAGCAACGACTAGTGGCCCTGCTGAGACTAACAATGGTTGAACGCCTTAATTTCCACACTTCCACAAATTCGCAATAACTAAACGAATTTCTTGATTATTACGTATTTCAGACTTTTGAACTGGAATACCTTTACGTAGGTTTGCTTTTTTGACTGACGTTCCTTTTTTAAAGGAATTTTAGTCATAAAAGCTGCTGTTTTTCGCTTAGACACATCGAGAGTAACAATTGAGAGGTTGCTACGTAGCATTAACATCCCATTATGTACTTCAACTCTGATTTCTGTATCGCATTTTAAGAAATATGCAAAATTTCAATTAATGGAAGGCTTCTAGAGAATTTGGGAGAATTAGTGCAATTAATTCGATTCCGTGAATTATTTTTAGATTATTAGTAAACGTTCCAAGTTTTAGCTCCTTTGAGATTTTGCCAGAGGCAAGTCAATTTCATCAGAAACCACCAAACGCCTAATCATTGAGGCCGTAAGTACAAGTGCTTCCGCATTTTTCTTCCCTCACACCGCTAGCTACCCTGACAAATACACCATTCCGAAACTCCGAGCAAATATATAGAGCCTAACAGCCGACTAATATTAGTGACTGGACTGGAATGAATTATTATCACAGGAATGGAGCAGTTTATTCCATCCAATCTCTCTCAACCCCACAAGTCATGCAATCCTTGACACTACGAGTACAAAATGGTTTGGTATCGTTATCCGTAATAAAAAAATCCCATAAAAACAAGTTTTTGAATATAAGAAATTTTTGAAATATTATTTTAATTCGTTTTATACCTTAGATGATGGGGCTACCGCCCCCAAACCCCTGCTTTGACGATTTTTTGAAATTCTAACATTCATAGAAATCGGAACATTTCTAAAAAATTCTCACATACCAAAATAGAGGACAATAAGACATCAGAAAAATTTCAAAAATATTTACATTTGTAAACATATTTACGTTTGAATTTCACATACTAAAATAAAAAAACTCCCCAAAGCCGCTCTTGGTCCTTTTCTTTCCGCGCAAGAATGCCTTGAAATTAGGTAGATTCCTTTTGTTTTCTAATTGTAGTTAACGAATATTTAATGGGGTCCTCCTTTTCGATGGGGCACTTTATTTTGTATTTTTATTGGGATTTTTTATATACAAAATAGTGACTGAGGTGTCAAAAAAGCAGCTCTTCAGAATTATTTGAATGACCCAACACATTCGAAAACTTGAGAGTGTCAAAGCAGCTAAAAATCGTGCGATTGCAACCATAGCGATAGCTAAAAAAGAATACATGAGGAAGATTAAAGGCGAAATGCAATAATTATATCAACAAATCAACTGGTCTTGATAGTTCGTAAAAATTATTGCCAAACTTTAGATAAACCCTTACTTATTCTGTTTCAGTGATTTGGGGATATTGTCATTTTTCTTTCATCTGGAAAATAATTAATGTTCATCTTTTTCTCAAGAAGGATAGCAAATCTGATCGAATTAGCCCCTTATTAAGGGCTAACAACAATAATCAATTTTCATCTGACGAAATACGGCAGAAATAATAGCCGGTCGACCGGTGATTTAATTAATCTCGTCGGTGAGCAATAAAACTGATGCTTAGTCTGAATCTAATTATGCTAATCTTTTTCTTTTCCTACATCTATTTCATCGCTAAACAACATTCTCGCAAAGAGATTTGCTGTAATAGCTCGACTTGAGTCTAATCTATTTGCAATTCTCAAAAGGAGTGGGGCAAGCAGGGTCGAATTCAATTCGAATAAATTTCAGCCGGTATTTTGAATGAAGTCGAGTAGGAAATCTTTCCTCCCCGATAAAAAGGAAAAGTTAAATCTGCAATTCTGACCTTAAAATAAAAATAAAACAACTTTTGCGAGGGCATAAAAAAAATTTTAGAGATCTCCTATCGAAAATCTGATGATTTCATTAATTCTGAAAATCTTAAAATTGAAAAAAGTTTGATGGAATTTGAATGGGGTATTAAAATTATAAAAGTGGACTTTCAATGTCCAACTTAAATTAAGATTTGGTGAAAATCTGAGAATATTAAAAAAATTTATCATTATACGTTTCACAAGAAATTTAATTTAATAAATGAAAATTCAAAATAGTAATATTTGAAAATATGGCAAAAAAATTGTTTTTGTCCCGCTCAAAATAAATAAGCAAATATAATTACCATCAATCATCATCAATGCAGGGACAATTCATTCTTACCTACCACTTTTATCTAATTGCTCCCACTAAATTCCTACGCACTAACCCTGATACCTACCACACATGTTTTTGTATGGTTAACTAAGATACTAAGCCCACGAGCACACGACTTAATGGGATTAATTAGCAAGTAGCTAAATTAAATATGCACAAGACTTGTTTGATCACTTTCAAATTTTGAAAGCACACTCAAATATTAATTTACACATTTCGCGACCTCTTCTTAACATCCCCCCGCCCGACCATTTTTATCTAATTACGAAACCAATAATTATTAATAATGTAAATATTATCTTTTGCCATAATCGACAAATATTACCCTGATGAGGCGCTAACGATCGTAAATCTAGACTAAGGTGATAATTTGATTAAATTGCGCATGTTTTCTATTTGAAGGCATCACACTTTAAGCGACACAGATTTTCTTGCGAGTTTAGGAAGAAAATGTTCATGCAAATTATATATATTTTGTGGGCACATACTTTAAAGGCAAATTAATTAAAACTACAAATAAATTTCTAATTTAATTTTTTTTTTTCTAGTCAGTGGTCTGTATACAAAGTAAAAATAGTTTTCACTATTTTTTTATTGTAATTTCTGCTGTTTTTTTTTTTTTTTTAATTATTTAATCATTTATTTCAGTTTTGTTTTATAATAATAATTAATTTATTATGATTATTGTATGAGTAGTGTAATTCTATAGTTTTTAATTTTCTTTACATTGTTGTTATATTTTTATGTGTACAAAATAATAATAGTAATCATAAAAAATTAACCTAAATGTTCCAGATTGTAAGTTTTGTTTTAACACTGCGCTTGTCAGTGCGTGTATCCAACTAAACTTTCAACTTGGGACTATTATGTGTACCGAATGAAATTTGTGATTTGTACATGAAGAATTAAAACTAAACGGCAATATATAATCATTATTTTTCTGTACTTGTTCTATTGCACATATTGTGCAGTTTTTAAATAATCGTATTCATTCAAACTTTTTGTTCATTTTACGGCGAACATTCACCTTTTCATAATCCCATTTATTATGTATGGATGTGATCTTAAGCCGCATTGGCAAACTGCTTGCCAAACCATATGTTTTTTTGCCAAATTTTTCAACAGCTATGGTAGTAATTGCTCCGTCCAGTTCTTTACCTTTCTTTTTGAAGTAATATTGGGGACCTGGAAGTGTCAAGAAATCCATTTTGACGTAGGTCTCGTCGTTCATTACGAAACAAGAATCTTTTCTTTCGTTCAACCATTTGTTGTGTTTCTTTGCTCGATCGATCCCTCTATTAAATAGTTCAACACTTCTTTTGGGGATTTTTGACTTCTTGTATGTCCGTAGATTATTTCTGGTTTTAGCTCGTTCCACAATCGATTTGGTTGTTTTGGTTTTTCTGGCCAAATCTCGCTCAGACATCGAGGGATGTTTCGAAATGACTCTTACAATTTTCTGATCCAACATTTTATTTGGAGCACCTGATTTTTCTCCGGATCTGGGCTTGCGTGATACAGAAAGATTGATTTGACATTTTTTTTTACATTTGTTACCGTATTATTGGAAACACCGGCCAATTTACCAATTTTTTTATTGGTATACTCGGGATGATCATTGCACAATCTAATTATTAAATCACATTTTTCTCCTTATGATGCGTCCATTTCGAAACAAATAAAACAAATGCCCAATTTGACGTTTATTCGTTTTTTTAAATTGTTTTTCTACAAAATAACGGTACCAGTTTTTTTCTTTTGCGTAGTAACCTATGAGATAATATAAATTTGGGAATCACAAATTTCATTCGGTACACATAATATTATTATAACCTATTTAGCTTCCTGATTATAGTTTTGCATTTTAGGGATATTTTCGTAGTTTTATTGGTCTTTTACATTTTAAACGCTCTCACTAAAGTTTAATTTCAGTTCATAAACCTTTCAATTAACATTTTACCTTTTTCATTTATGTTTTGTTCATCCATTGATCATACAACCAATTGTTTTTTGCATTAAATTTTTAACAGAAGTACGTCAAGAAGCTGTACAACAAGCTTTAGCCGCATTAAAAAATCGACCAAAGCCAAGTTTACCAATGCCATCGAAACGTAGTTCGGTATTGAATCGAAGTCCGGATCGTGATAGAGAAGATTCAGGTAAACACAAAATCCTTATTGATGTAATTTTAAATTTTTTTTTGGATATTTTTTTTTGAATCTGTTACGCGGGAAAAAATAATCGATCGCGAAATTAAAATGAATCGTCTGCAACCGGCAAAACAAACATAAGGATGTTCTGATATATTCATTGTACAAAAACAAAAACCATTTTAAATCATTAAAATATTCTGTTACACACTTCCATTCATGTTAGTTATTAATAATCTAAGCTTAGAATATTCGACGTAAGTATGTAGCACTTGTTAGTCGGCTAAATATTTGCTTTTGTGGTATGTTTGTGACGCTAAATAAAAGAGTAAGTAATCGCGGTAAGTTGAAATGTGTGATCTACACGATTAGATGGATGTCTAGAAGTCTTCTTCTTTGAATCAGTTTAATGTTAAAATGCTTCAATAATTTTTTTATAGAACCTGCTTATTATATCTGCGTTAAATTCTAAAACCGTCAAATAAATATTTAGTTTTGCACCATTTTAAATCAACAGAACAAATTTTCTCAAATCAGAACAGCCGTTCGAATTACAATTCAGCTCAGGAAACTGTAATGTTTGGGACGCACAAATTTTCCGATACTAACTTATTGTTTTGTTGTCATTTTAGATACAAGTTCTGAAGATGGATCCATTCCCGAAGATAGAATAGCAACACCAGATCGTGATCAATATAATTTAGCGCGTGATCATATTTCGTCACGCGATCAAACCAAATTTTATGGACGAGATCATTCGAATGTACTACAAAAAAATATAGTCGAACGACGGCCACAAAATTTTCCATCCCAACCACTATCGGATACATCGAGTGCTGGTTCATCACCACCTGCCGTTCATAGAAATATCAAAAATAGTTATGATTTAACGGATATTACCGATATACAAAATACCCGCCCATATGTAGCTCCCGATGTTACACAATTTAGTCAAAATACACGGCGAGGAGCTGATCGTGTGACACGTTATGTTAATCTAACCGGTTCGGAGCCAGGTGATACGGGGACGGCGGGCCGATGGAAAGTTTCGGCTAAAATACAACAACTTTTGAATACACTGAAACGACCTAAGAGACGACCACTTCCTGAATTTTACGAAGATAATGATATCGAATTAGAAATAGCTGCCAATCCAAAAGATCCAAATGCACCAAAACCTGAAGGGAATACAATGACGCCGGTAATTGGTGAACAATTAAAATTATCGTCCGGATTGTCTCGCTCTTTGGAAGCGTCAGTACAAAAATATGGCAGCAGTTCGCTTAAACTTCCTATGGCAACTGTACTAGATCCAAATGGTAAAATGACAACAACTCTGACATACGCAAAACTTCTCTCACGTGCCACAAAAATTGCATACGCTTTATCCACCAAATTATTTAGTAAGGGGCCGGAACAAGTGTCTCTCAAGCCAGGCGATAAAGTTGCGCTTGTCTATCCAAATAGTGATCCGCTCAATTTTATAACCGCATGGTATGCCTGCATGTTTCGCGGACTAGTACCCCTTCCAATTGAACTCCCGCTATCCAGTTCAGATTCGCCACCCCAACAAATCGGATTTTTATTAAGTTCATGTGGTATACAGGTGGCTCTAACATCGGAAGCTTGTTTGAAAGGTTTGCCCAAATCGTCGACCGGTGAAATTGCCAAACTAAAAGGATGGCCACGATTACATTGGTTTGTAACGGAACATTTACCAAAACCACCGAAAGATTTTACGCTGCACAATCATCGCGTACAGGAAGATGGTCAAGCATATATCGAATATACCAGTGATAAAGAGGGTAGTGTTATGGGTGTAACAGTTACCCGTCAAGCAATGATGAACCATTGTCGAGCACTTACAATGGCTTGTCACTATACAGAGGGGGAGATAATTGTGTGCGTACTAGATTTTAAACGAGAAGTTGGACTATGGCATTCAGTATTGACGTCGGTGTTAAATGGGATGCATGTTTTATTTATTCCATATGCACTTATGAAGCTACGACCATCATCGTGGATGCAGCTAATTACAAAATATCGAGCCTCATGTTGTTTGGTGAAGAGTCGTGATTTGCATTGGGGTTTACTCGCGACCAAAGATCATAAGGATATATCATTAGCATCGCTTCGTATGTTATTGGTTGCGGACGGTGCAAATCCATGGTCGCTATCAAGTTGTGACCAATTTTTAAGTGTATTTCAATCGAAAGGGTTACGACCTGATGCAATATGCCCGTGTGCAAATAGTTCTGAAGCGTTTACGGTATCGTTACGCCGACCAGGACGGAGTACAACTGGATATAGCCAAGCGGCTACCGGCCGTGGTGTATTATCAATGGCGGCACTTTCACACGGTGTAGTACGGGTGGACAGTGAAGATTCTCTAACTTCGTTAACACTTCAAGATTGTGGACAAGTTATGCCAGCTACAACGATGATTGTTGTACGATCTGAGGGTGCACCAATTTTATGTAAAACTGATCAAGTCGGTGAAATTTGTGTTACGGTCGGATCAACTGGCAATAATTATTATGGGCTCGATGGTCTCAGTAATACAACGTTTAAGGTGCAACCGTATGAGGATGAACCAAAAGATGGCCAGGTACCTAAACCGATAAACGATCAAAATTATGTACGTAGTGGTCTTCTAGGATTTTTAGGACCTGGTGGTCTAGTATTTGTGTGTGGTTCGCGAGAAGGTTTAATGACCGTAACCGGGCGAAAACATAATGCTGACGACATAATCGCAACTGTTCTTGCCGTTGAACCTATGCGATTTATATATCGAGGTCGAATCGCTGTTTTTAGTATTAAAGTGTTACGTGATGAACGTGTTTGTGTGATCGCTGAACAGCGACCAGATTGTTCTGAAGAGGAATCATTTCAATGGATGTCACGTGTATTACAAGCTGTTGATTCAATTCATCAGGTTGGCATATATTGTTTGGCGCTCGTTCCACCGAATCATCTTCCTAAAACTCCGCTAGGTAAGTGTGAATCTGTTGTAATGGTGTATTAATTTGATTTATTTCGCAATGCTATTTATAATTTAGGAGGAATAAATTTATGCGAAGCAAGACGGAGATTTTTAGAAGGTTCACTGCATCCAGCCAATGTTCTTATGTGTCCGCATACTTGTGTCACAAATTTACCAAAGCCAAGGGAAATTCATCAAGGTAAGAAACATTTTTAAGATATCAATTGACTTAATCGCCATAAAGATATTTCAGAATTATATAAAAAACAATAAATATATAATTTTAAGTTGTTGAAGCCGACATTTTTAATTAGAATATAATTTTAACACTAAAAATGATAAAAACTATTTTTTATCAGAAAAATTGGCTATTTATTATGTTTTTTAGTTTATGTTTATCGTTTTCCATGCTTTTTGTTTAGTTTTTTTATTGGTTTGTTTTCAACTCTTTGATTTTAGTTTTTTTTTCCAACTATTATTTATTTTGATTTGATTTGTTGTGATTGAGTGATTTGATTTTTTTAGTTTTTAGTTTTCTATATATCATCACTAACACATAATTATCTCATATTCTATGTTTAATACACAAACTTTTTTTTTATGTAACTTCTTAACTAAAGCTAAATTTTATATTTTTTCGGTTGGTTTTTTGTTGTATTTGCTTTGTTAGTATTTCTATCAAACTTTTGGTAAAATGTGCTTTCTTAGTTGTCTGTTTGTTAATTAAGTGTGCTCAGTAATTCCACTTCATCCATTTTGTTGAGCAGAGCTGGAGAACTACAAAATGTATATTTATTTACATTTATAGATTCGATTTGTTCGTTACCGCGTGTTTGACCAACATAAAGTTTTCTTGCTTAATTTACAATGGTTTATGTCTTCTGTATTCAGAAAAAATCCCTCTACTTTTATGGTCTATACACATGAATCGTACGAGTAAAAATGATTTACCGATTTCTCTTCAATTACAGGGTAAAATATTTACTAGTCATTTAAAAAATAGTAAGTAAACAATTCCGAATGTAATATGATTGACAATTTTTTTAGCAAACGCGCATTTCCTAATAAAACTGCAAAAAATGTTTAAATCGCCGCCATATTGGAAAGTTCGCGCGAGAAAACACTATTTTGCAATTATTATTAGGAAATGCGCGTTTGCTAAAAAAATTGTTAATGATATTACATTCGAAATCGTTTACTTACTATTTTTCAAGTGACTAGTAAATATTTTACCCTGTAATTGAAGAGAAATCGGTGAATCATTTTTACTCGTACGAGAAAAATCGCGATTCATGTGAAAAGGCTTTTAATTTTCCATTAAGATCAATTAGCAAATTACGCAAGAATCTCAATGAAAATTAATTTTATATTAGTAATTTGAGAATTTTAATTTAAATTCTAAGAATTATTCACTTCTATCGAAACTTTTATAATCGAACTAACATTAAAAGTAAAATGTACCGGTTAGCTGCTAGATGATGCTGGCTGGTTTATGCCGGTGTACGCCGTATTGTCTTCTCTCAGTAGGTACTAAGCTCTGTTAAACGACTTAGAACCCTAGGTTAGGTTAGGTTAGGTTTGAGTGGCTGCTATCGCACACTTAGGCCAGCAGTGGCCCATTGTGATACCACAGGATCCTATCTCCCGTTGAAACCATCCAAAGTTACTTATGTAGCGTAAAATATCTCGCACTCCACAGTCCGCGAGTTTCGAAAGGCTGTCCATACCGTACGCACCTAAGTACTTATCCCTTCTGTATGATAGCGCCGGACATGAGCATAGGAAGTGATCCAAAGTCTCCTCCTCTTCGTCCATGCAACTTCTACAAAAGTCATTCGTCTGTAAACCCAGCCTTCTCGCATGTTCCCCAAAAAGGCAGTGACCTGTCAGTATTCCTACGACCCATCCTAACTCTCGTCTTCCTACGAATACTAATATCTTGGAGCGCCGCAAGTTCAGTTTTGGCCAAACCTGTTTTGCTACCCTGCACGTGGGAGTGTTGATCCACCTCTTATTTATCAAGGCGATTGCCTTTTTACTAAGCGCCAATTTTAGCACTGCTATAGGCCTCCCCAGACCTACCCTTTCCGGCTGCATCTGGAGAGTCGTACCGTACCTAGCTAGTTCGTCCGCCCTGCAGTTCCACGTGACGTCCGAGTGACCCGGGGGACCCAGATTATCTGGATGCTGAAATACTCTCTCATCTTGTTAAGAGATGATCGGCAATCCAGCGCCACCCGTGACTTCAAACAAACCGCCTCTAGTGACTTGACCGCCGCCTGACTGTCCACATAAATTGCGATATCCCTCACGGATACCACATTATGCTTCAAACATGTCATGACTTTCCCGATCGCCACCACTTCAGCCTGGTACACGCTGCAGTAGTCAGGGAGACGAACAGAAATATTAACATTAAATTTTTCACAGAAGACTCCGGCTCCTACCTTATCGTCAAGCCTCGCGCCTATCCACACCTCACCTACTTCGGCTATTGCCTTTTTATACAGATCCACTGATCTCAGATCCGAGCACGCAGTTAACTTTACGCGCCCCTGGTGCCATCCCGCATCTCTACAGGACGGAGGGGGTCCTGGATTTTCTCTCAGGACCTTCATGAATATCGAGTTTAGTGCATTGTACACCGCGCTCCACTTCTCGAACGTGATGCTCCCATCTTCTTGATTTCTGTCAATGAAGGCTAGCACCAATACGTGCTAATTTACGATCGCACTGAATAATTTAGGTTTTTGATCCTTGGGATCTCCCGACCCCGCCCCTGTGCCTGTCCCTGTGAATGGCTCGTTTGTTGCCGCCCACTTCGTGCTCATCCTGGGACCTCTGTCTTTTAGGCACAAGGACTCTGTCCGAGCTGTCGCGGCCGACAATCTCCCTCGCCCATACCACGATTCCTTCTGTACGTACTACTGTAAGCTGCCCCTCAGGGGTTACAGCCAGTCTGTCCAGAATTTTAAGCGCCCACCGTCTCTTCCTGTATCGTCGCTTTGCAGGAGCGATCCTTCCCGATTCCTCGATTTCTTGCTTAGAATTGGTACCGCTGACTTCTGGCTTTGGTGCCATGGTACTGCTTACCCCTGCCACTGAGGAGGTAGCTTCACCTTTAAGGTAAGAGCCACTTTCTTCTTTAGATTTTGGGGGCGGCTTATTTAATTCACCGCTAACCTACCTATCGATAGGCCGTCCACTATCCACCACCTGTGACCCCCCAGATAGCTGCAGCATGCCCCGGGACTTAGAACCCTAATATGCTGTTAATATTGTCCGTAATAATTTTTCGTTGGCATTTTGAATTTTGTATCATTTTTATTGGTCTTTGTCATCTAATTGCATCGCATTTGGTTCTTGTTGTTACTCATCTCTGGTTTTCAAAAGGTCTGCTTTAGTTTCATCGTACGCTTTTTTTAATTGAGCGTAAAATTACTCTACGATGTACGGAAGTTCGAATAAAGTTTGCTGACATGTTTTCTTCCAAAAGTCGGAAACTCAGTTCGAGTGTTGTTAATTCACCTTATCGAATAGTTGATGTAATCTTATTGTTGTCTTTGGTGGTGTACAATAAATGTCTTCTAGTTATCGATGGAATTTTGAATACTTTTCCTCATTTCACTATTTGGTACTTTTCCTCATTTCACCATTTCCACATATCTTTGTGAAGTATGTGCTCTGGAATAGCATAAAGATTTTGTTTAGTTTACGTTTGCGTTTTCCTTTCAGGTGGGCCCTGATAATGGTGTTGATTGCATTTTAAGGAATTTTGTTAGTTTTCTCTTCTTTCTCTGAAGATCTTCCTAAATGGGGCGACAATTTGTAACTAAAAAATGGTTTTAGCCTACATATTCTGTAAGATATAAACCTAATAATTTGGAATTGCATATCTTTTGCAAATTATTTGCGGTTTAGTATTTCTTGCTCTAATAATTGAGTTTTTTTTTAGTACAATTTGATGAGGCAATTTGCATGATCAAATTCAGTTTATTTGCTTACAGCCACAAACCCCGCGTGCTTAACGTTTTTCTTAGGACAGCAAAAATATGCAAATGCTTAACCGTGTTTTTCCTCTTTAAATATCACATTGTAACATACATTTTGTAGCTTAAGTCGTTGTACGCTTTTAATCAAACTAACAGTGTTGCATGCACAGATAACATAACACACAACATTATTTTAAAAGTATCACTATTTTTTAACCACAATGAAACTACTTATTAACACATACACGCCCATCATCCTTTATTTTTCGTTTTAACACAACTAATAAATACTAAAAAAAAACTATCACTTCATCATAACATCCGCTATTATTTTTTGGTTTTAAAAAAAAAAACATAACAACTAAAAAAAAAATTAGGCGTTCTTCAACAACAACCGCAAGTATCGGGAACTTCATCTGGATCAATTACAGAAACGTCGGTTGGCCCGGCGTCCGTCATGGTTGGGAATCTGGTACAAGGGAATCGTTTAGCAATTGCACAAGGACGTGATATTGGTTTATCCGATGATAACGAAAAGAAAGTGAGCGTCTCATCACCATATTTCTTCAAAGCACTTGAAATTTAACCCATTTCCTACATTTTTTTAGCATCAACTTATCACCGGAGTTTTACGTTGGAGAGCAAACACATCACCAGATCACGTTCTTTATACAATGCTGAATTCAAAGGGTGCTGTATCAAAGACGTTAACATGTTCGGAATTACATAAAAGGGCTGAAAAAATTGCGGCACTACTACAAGAAAGGGGAAAAATTAATCCTGGTGATCATGTTGGTTAGTAAACTCTCGTCGTATATCAAAATTTTATTGGTTTGTTTCTATTGATAAATGAAAAATTTCAGCTCTTATATTTCCACCCGGGGTTGATCTAATATGCGCATTTTACGGTTGCCTATATCTCGGTGCTGTACCCGTCACAATAAGGCCGCCCCATCCACAAAATTTAATAACTACATTGCCAACCGTTCGCATGATTGTAGACGTATCAAAAAGTGGAATTGTTTTGTCAATACAAAGTATCATAAAATTGTTGAAGACACGCGAAGCTGCTGCCTCAATTGATCCTAAAAGTTGGCCTATTATATTAGATATTGATGATAATCCCAAACGTAAATTAGCGGCGGTTGCAAATAGCACATTAGATTCGACAGCATATTTAGATTTTAGTGTATCAACATGTGGTAGATTAAGTGGAGTAATTATAACGCACAGGTGAGTAGAGAGCATAAAAATTATTTATTTATGGTTTAGATCTTTATTTGATTTTTTTTTTCTTTAATTTCAGATCTTTATCTAGTCTTTGTGCTAGTTTAAAATTAGCATGTGAATTATATCCAAGTCGTCACGTTGCGCTTTGTTTAGATCCATATTGTGGACTCGGTTTTGCCATGTGGACTCTAATTAGTGTATACAGTGGCCATCATTCAATATTAATAGCACCGTATGAAGTTGAAACGAATCCTAGTCTTTGGTTAAGTACACTGTCTCAATATCGGGTACGTGATACATTCTGTTCGTACGGTGTTATAGAATTGTGCACAAAAGCGTTGAGTAATTCAATACAAGTTCTCAAGCAGCGTAATATAAATTTAGCATGTGTAAGAACGTGTGTCGTGGTGGCAGAGGAAAGACCACGCGTTCAACTTACCCAACAATTTTGTAAATTATTCCAAGCCCTAGGATTAAATACACGATGTGTATCCACATCGTTTGGTTGTCGTGTCAATCCAGCGATTTGTGTTCAAGGTGCTAGCTCAGCTGAAAGCGCACAAGTTTATGTTGATTTAAGAGCGTTGCGTAATAATCGGGTGGCGCTTGTTGAACGTGGTGCACCAAATTCATTGTGTTTAATCGAATCGGGTAAATTATTGCCCGGTGTTAAAGTGATTATTGCAAATCCGGAAACAAAAGGTCATTGCAGTGATTCTCATTTAGGCGAGATTTGGGTAAGCAATGCGTTAAATAAATTTGTTGTTATTTTATTAACGATTTTAATTTGGCGCAGGTTCAATCACCTCATAATGCTAATGGGTATTTCACAATTTACGGGGACGAGACTGATTACAATGATCATTTTAATGCCAAATTAGTAACTGGGGCCACAAATGAGGTGTGGGCACGTACCGGTTATTTAGGATTTTTAAGACGAACCGAATGTTCACAATCCGGTTCGATACTAGATGAGACAACACCAAGTATTGCTAGTCGTGATAGTGATACAGAGTCATTACATTCCCAAGGACCGATAACTAATATAACGCCAGCGGAACAAGAATTGCATGATGCTGTGTACGTGGTTGGGGCATTAGATGAGGTTAGCACATTGCGCGGTATGAATTATCATCCGATTGATATTGAAAATTCAGTATTACGATGCCATAAGAAAATTGCGGAATGGTAAGTTTGGAAATTTTTAAAATCTGACTGTAGCTATAGTTTACCTTCACGACAGCCTATAGTATAAAGTCTTTATATTTGGTTTGCGACTTTACTAACTTAATTGAAAACATAAACAGTAAGCGAAGTAGCAATAAAATGAATTTTTATTTTTAGTGCTGTATTTACATGGACAAATTTATTAGTTGTAGTGGTAGAATTGGATGGAAATGAAAGTGAGGCTTTGGATTTGGTACCCTTGGTTACAAATACTGTAAGTTTTATTGGACGAAAGTAATTATGTATGCGAATTCTAAAATATTTTTTTTTAATAGGTTTTAGAAGAACATCAATTAATTGTAGGCGTCGTTGTTGTTGTCGATCCCGGTGTTGTACCAATAAACAGCCGTGGTGAAAAGCAACGAATGCATTTACGTGATGGATTTTTAGCCGACCAATTAGATCCAATTTATGTAGCATACAATATGTAAATTGATGAAACGGTGAAAATCTACAAATCCATGACAACAAACAACATCACATCACACGCAATGAAACCACACTTTAAATTATATATTCATCATCAGTTAATTTTCATTTAATATTTTTTTTACGAATTAACGTTAAATACAATACATATAAAATATTTGTAGTAGAAGAAATCACACAAAACAATTAATTAATTAAAAATTCATCAACTATTATTTCCTTACTTTGTTTTTGTAAAATTAGAATAGAATATTAAAAAAAAAATATTAATAATATTTATTAGCCTGTTGCACAATATCTTTTTAATAAAAAAAAAATTAATTATAAGATGAAAAAACTTCATATAGGGGACTCTTAACAATTTTTTTTTTTTTTTTAAACAAAATTATTTTATATATACTTTAGAGATGAATCACGCTTTAAGGGGGGAAAAATGGGATGAGGTCTAAACATTATACACAGCCATACTTAAGTACACGTACGCTTTATTTCTATCTTCCCGAGTTCAAAATTCATCGATAACCTTTTTAACTTTAGTTGAATTATTATTTTAAAATTTCGAATCTAATGTTATGATATGACAAGTAGTTGTTTAAATACACAAAACACATCTTATAAATACCCGATGCATATATACAAAACTTTAAAATAAAATTATTTCACAAACAACTGTCTTCTCTCTAAAATACCGTATAAAAAAATCCAACCTATATAATCGCTTTTAAACTACAAAGAAATAATTTTTAACAAGAAACACAAAAATTTTTTTTATTTCTCTTCCAAATTATTTTTATTAATAAATACTAAAACACAAATTTGATAAGGAATTAATTCTAGTCTTGGTAATTCTATATATTATATAATCTTATAATTATTATTTTCCAATTTTATAAATACATCTAGAACATAGTAAATATAAAATTAATATTTTTTAAAATATTAAATCGAATAAAAATAATTTTGTTTTTTAGTCAAAATTAATTAAAATATTTTTGTTTTTATTTACATACATATTATTATATTATATACAAGTACTCTACTAAGTTTAATTATTAAATTATTTTATAAATAAAAATATATATAAATAAATATTACTATAAATAAATAAAAAATTATATATATATATAAATATACATATTAATTAATTAATTATAATTATATAAATTCAAATTTAAAATAAAATGAAAAAAAACTAAAAATATAAAAAAAAAAGAATTTGTTGACTGTAATCAATTTTTTTTTTTTTTTTTTTTGTTTGGATATAAGTATAATTGGTATTATAATTATTATTATTATATATTTAAAATAAAATCATTTAAAAGTAAAAAAATGAAAAAAGAAACATTTAAATGATAAATAAAAATGCGGTAGAAATTTTTAATTATTAGAATTTTTGTAAAATTATTTTTGGACTGAATGTTGGGAAAGTTAATATGTACAAGTAAACGGTGAGTAATAAAAGTGTGTACCTAAATAGATTTTATGGGTTGGGTACAGTTGCCCGGCTGACAAAATACCGTCTACAAAATCCCATATACATAATACCGTATTACAAAATCACGTATTACAAAATCCCGTATCCCAAAATCCCGTATGCCAAAATCCCGTATTATATCATGATACATCGGCTTAGGTTAGGCTAGAAATCGCGCGATTTTTAACCTAACCTAAGCCGATGTATCATGATAGAATACGAGATATGTGGTCGTGAATGTGTTTGTGTGTGGATTTGTGTATGGGCCATAAAAATCAAAAAATTACAAGGGATAGGAACTTGGAACAGAAAAAATCAGAAAGTTTACTCCAATAAAAAATAAAATCGATCTTTATAAAAGAACTAGCTGGAGTACTCGGCTTTGCCCGGGATAAAAAAATATGTTTTATTTTATTTTAGCAAAGTAATAAACTTCAAATGTTTCATCTGTACCTATTAAAGCAAATAAATTTAAATAATTGTAGTTTCAAAGTATAAAGAAATCGAAGTTCTTGATGTAAATAAACGATAACAACATTTTAGTAATAAAATATATTAAATAAATAAATAAATAAGATTAAATAATGGTACCTATTAATAGTGCCTTTCGCGTTTTACCATCTTTGACATAGATAAATAGTTATTTTGAATTGCCGACTTGAGAGCAAACCACATATAGGTAATTAACTACGAGAGAAGCATTTAGACTCTAAATTTATTCCAGCTGTCTTCAAAGATTGTCCTTGCACCTTATTGATGGTGATAGCAAGCGCAATTCGAACAGCATGTAGTCGTTTGAACTTAATTGGAGTGTTCGAGGGCATCTAGATCCAGGGGCCCGATCTTTCGAAAATACCACGAAAATCTGCTCATATGTAAAAGATGGTAATAAAATGTCAAAAAAATGTAACACCCTCGAAATTTTACAAACATTTTGTTTGGGGGCCGGGGCACCCAGAAGCCGGACCTCTTCGAAAATACTACGAAAACCTCCTCATTTTGGTATAAAACCCTTATGCAAAAACTCAATTTGATTAGATGATCCATGTGGAAACGTATAAAATACATACATACTGATTTTCATTTTTATTAATATACATAGATCACGAATAATTTAGTTTTAAATTAAATAATATTAAATATTTTTAAAACTATTTATTAAAAAAAATTACTTAAAACCAAAAATTGTTTTTTAATTTGAATAATCCCGTAAAAAATTCATACTACGGGATTTTGTAATACGGTTTTTTTGTGATCTACGGGATTTTGTTCATTCTGGATTTTGTAATACGGGCATTAGTACCGATCCCAGATTTTATTTATTTGTGGCACTAAATATTTCAATTCCAAATTTGGCTGTCCAAAATGTACTGTGGGGAGTGTATATAGTGGTGTTCAATTAAATAGCACACTCTAAGATTTTTTTTGCAAATTCTTCATTAACTAAAAAACTATATATCAATTTTCAATTATTATTTTTTTTATTTACATAGTATAAATATAAACTTACAATTAAATATAAAAAATCATATTTAATTAATTAAAGGAATATTAAAAAAAATAATTAAACATTTTATATTATAAATAGGCTGTTCAAAATGATTCCACGACAATTCGCAGAAAAACATTTCTCCGAAAACTAATTCGCAAAGAAACAATTCACTGAACTCAATTACGTTCATCGCTTTATATTTGGCGACAATTCGATATTATTATTTGTTCTTGAAGTTTCCTCTTCTGTAGCTTGGTAAACATTCCATGCTTTAATATCAAATCTAGGACCCCGCCTTCCTGTTATATTTTTGCAGCGAACGTCTAATCGCTCGATATAATTGTCTTCGAATTAATCTACAATTTCGTTGAGTTCTTCGGAAAATACCTATGTCACTTTCTTTTAAAGCCTGAAATGCTTCTACTATCTCCATACGATACAAATACAAGTGCTAATAGCATGTGAATTTTATGAGAAAACTCTACATCATCTTGGTCGTAATTAGTTTTAAATCCGAAAAAGTACTAGAATAGTCAGTGTGTGAAGTCGTGTTTTTCATTCGCTCCTTAATTTTTATCAATTTTCTCCTGTTTTTGCTTTAATTTAATTTTAAAAAGTTGATATTTGTTGCATTGTTGGATTTTGTACCCGTTGCAGTAAAAATTTCAACGTGAGGTTAATTGTTCCGATTTCTTTTGGCAATTTTAATTTTTTGTTTGTTTTCTAACCTAAAAAATTACACGAGAGAATTGAAAGTAAAGGAAAAAATGATAGATTTTTGTGTTTTTATTTTTAATTTGACTGATCGAAAATGTAGTGGTATAAAGTGTTATGGCCGAATTTAAAAAAAATCTCAGTGTGAAGTGTTTTAATTAAAATTAAATATGGAAAAATGTAATCCACCGGGATGCATTTATCAGGCAATATCTTTCTTGAATATCTTAAATTTGTAGTGGGGGAAGTCAAATTTAATACACACATTTTTAAAAATTTTTAAAAACACTTGTTAAATATTTCGCAAAATTACAAAAGGTTTAAAAAATCACTCGATCGATTTCGGCTTATTAGGCCATCATCAGGAGTATCTACTAAACTCTGAAGTCAAATTTCTTGATTTCTCACAAATATTGCATGATTTTAGGTTTGTGTGGTTGTGCATAAGGTTTTAAAATACAAAACATCCCATATTTAATTTAAATTGATATTGAATTGAGTCATTTTGACATGCGCAGATTTTTTTCTGTTCACACATGGTTTTAATTTTTATTTTTTACCCATACTCGAATGTTTTGTATTTTAGTTTTATGTATAATCGACACAAGTGCCTTTATTGTAAGTAGTCTTACACAGCATTCATAATGAAAAACTTTTTACTTTTGCCTTCCAGGTTTGTATGAATTTCCAACTTGACGAATAAAAATTTTTGCTCGTTATGTTGGAAATTCATACAAACCTGTAAGTCAAAAGTAAAAAGTTTTTGCATTGTGAATGCTGTGTTACTTTGGCAATTTTACAACAACAATGCCATGTATTTTCATTCCGGAATGAAGAGTTTCATTCCGCTGAGAAGAAGGAATAGCAAAATTCTCTTATTCACCTAGTGGTATTAAATTACAATTATCAATTTTTCGATAAATCAGAATTTTAAATTTTGTTGATTATCATTTGGAATTATTATACTTTATTCAATAATTTGTTATCACTATTTAATGTTTGTTAAAATTTTAAATAATAAATTATATTCTAGAGCTTGGTACCAACTGTTGAAAGTAAAAAAAATTATTCTGAAGAAGAATTGCTCTTACTTTGGCAAAATTTCATTCCTATCCGGATAGGAATAACTTTTACCAAAGTAAGACGGCAGTAGTTTGGTGTGTGATTTTAATATAGTAATAGACAAACGTCAGGTGTAAGAAGTTCGGTGCGAGGGAAAGAGACAATAAAATAGTTTGGTGCCGTATTTTGAATTTTGTTCAGTGCATTGGAATGGAGTGTGTAGCTTAAAATAAAACAATTATAGTTTGGAAATGTTTTTGTTTTGGTTGCAAAGGCACGGATGTTTATTATTTGGTTCAATATTTTGGTAAAGTTGATTTTGTTATTAGGGATAACTTTTCTAAGGACCCGTCATTGCTTTGCACTTTTGGTGCGGACTTGGTAAAAATAGTGCCGGGTAAATTTTCCGTTCTGTTTGGAGTGGTTTCAAGTTCAACCAAGCTTTGTTGGTGTAGACATTTTTGGAGATTTTTTGATGTTTTGATTAACTTTTGATTTGTTTTGTACAAGTTGCTATTTTGGTTGCCAAAGCGAAACTATCTATTTTTTTTTTGGTTTTTCAAATATTGATAAGTTAAGTTCAACTCGTTTTGGTTTTTTCTTTTCTTTTTTGCTTTTATATTTTTCCTTTACGAATATTTATATTTATAAATACCCCTATTATGATTCTCACATCACCGACGAGTCGCCGTGATTTGAAAAATCGTGTGAGTTCAATTTTGGTATTATGGTTCTCACTTTTATTTTGGCGAGAGTTGTGCGCGGCTAATGTGTTTGGTTTTGTTAATTATGACAATTTCCATTCGTTTTGAAGTTTGCCAGCACAAAAATTTTACATTTTTTGACATATGTCTAATTGTCTAACAGTTTTTTTGTACACATTTACATTTATTGTGATTAATTTTGTTATTTTATGACCATTAATTAGATATTTTATCGGTTAAAATTATTAATAAATAGTGCAAACCGGCAAATGCAATGTGGATTTCTTTATCTGTGACGAATGAAGCTGGAGAGACCAAAAATGTTTGAAAACTTGCATACGCATTTTATTGTTAAATGTAGAATAAAAATATTTTAAAATACGATTTTGTTTAAAAAAAATACAAAATTGATTTTTATTCAATATTTAATTAGGAAATATTAATTAAAATATTTTGCCTGTAAAAAAAAAAGTTGTAGTGTTGTTATTTCCATTATTTCTTGTATTCCTTATAAAAAATCGCACTAGTCACCGAGAAATATTAGGCGAGCAATTTTGACATTACTCTCACTCACTTTGCACTCACGGCGAGAACCATAATACCAAAATTTGATTACGGCGAGTTTGACTCACCAAGCGACGCAAATGTGAAAACCATGATAGGGGTAAAAATCTCTCCAGTTGAACTGTTGAACGGAACATTGAAAAAAAGACCGGATATTTATCTGGTGATTTTTTTTCTGAATAAAATTTTGCTGAATAAAATGGAGGATTTGTTTTTGGAGGTGGTGTGGGGGTCCATAACTTGATGAAACAAGGAAATGAAGGAATTGAGAATTGAAAATCAATAAATGAGATATATGGGACTTTGAATTTTCTTGTTATTGCATAAATTAAAATTAGGGATAAGTTGTTTACCGGTATATCTCTATTGATATCATTGTCAAAGATTTTCTTTTTTTGATGGTTGACTTGCACCACTTTTCGAAGTGAACCGTATAGAGATAGGTTGCATGTTGTTTGAATGTTATTTTTTTCAAAAGTAATAACAGATAAACTTAATGATAAATAAATCCTAGTTAGACTGAATGAATGATAAGGATAACTCTAAGGACTCTACTGTGAACTCTTACTTAACTGACTTAAACAACCATTAGGTCATCAATATGTGCAAACGATTATGCTGTCGAGTCTTAACGGACAAATACACCCACCGCGAGAATTGGTGATGGTGGGAGATAGGGACACATCTTTATATACAGCACGAGAAGAGAAGACCCCTGGATATTAAGTATTGAGTAGGTACACATATTGATGAAACATATAACAACACCTATACCTATTCACTACTAACATATGGTATACTAACAATTAACAAAATCCAAATCTATAGTGTGAGAATGGTTTTATTTAACAAATTTTTTCCAATAAATTAACTATGTAGATAGAAAATAACATTGCTGCGATTACTGCCCTAGTTATATCTGTGACTAACATCCCAAATCCTTACAAACCTTTTGTGTTGAGGATGCAGGCAGGGCCTGGGCCCGCATAATTCTGGAATATGGTGCTCCCAGGTATCTTTTCTTGATAATGGGTTAGGCATACTCCAGGAATGTGCTATACATACCTAGGATCACCATTATGGTTGGCCTGTAGATCTATATCATATCATATATCATAGTTCCATTTTTGGCTTCTGTAATTGGTTCATACTGAAGATAGCAGTGATCATAAAAGGAATGGTCATCAGACACTCTCCAATTCACCATACTATTCTTAATAAAATCTGAGACAAGAGTGATACCTAGCACCTCTTGTTGATTCCTACTTATAAAAGTGGGCTTACATCCAAAATTACATATTTCAAGGTTAGTACTAAGAATAAAATCAAGGAGTAACTCGCCTCTGTCTCGTTTGTACCCGTATTTCCTCATATTGTATGGTGTGAGTTCACATCACTGCCAGGATGATGACTCCAACTTTTTCCTTTTGAGCATCCATTAAAGCCTCTAAGAATTACAGGTGGTATGTCATCAATCACCTTCATGTGGTAGATAAGCTGAACTAAGCCAGAAATTTAAACTACTAACCTCAATGCCAGTCTGGCGACTACATCTGAGTTACTGTAGTTAAATAGCACAAACAAGTTTAGATTAGTTTTAGTGAGAATGCACGAACGAATCTTACTTTCTTGGAAAACATCACTTTATAGTTTGGTACCCTGAGTCCCATAACCCGGTCTCCAAAGACCCACGACTCCTGCATCAGGACAACGCGAACTCCATCAGCTTCAATTTTGAACAGCAGAGACTGCTTTGCAATGGTGTAAATTGATCTGCAACAACCTCAGCATCAATTTACACCGTCGCCTCCACCACCCTCGTGTCGGGCTCTCCCGCCCGAAGGCGGTCTGACACCAAGTACTCCTGAAGTTCACATAATGGCCCCAAGGATCTGGACATCTCGGAATTTGGTACTCCGGGACCAGTTTTGTTAGAACTTTGGCCCTTTCCCAAAGAGTTAGAGTTATAAAAGTGGGCAGAACCAGACCTATCGGTCAACGCTCCTTCTCCCCCAGCAGTTCCTGTAATAGAGGAACCAGCAATATTTTTGCTTATGTCCCGTTTCATATCTTGGCGGCTTTCAAGACGAGGCTTAGGAACCGATGTTCCTCCAGCCGTAGTTTCCGGGTTTTTAAAAGTTCCGGCCTCTATATTTTTGTGTAGATCTTTCATAAGAATCCCACGAGTAATGAAGAAAAAACATCAGAGATCCGCGATGCACAAATAAGGCTATATAATTCGGAGAGCGTCTGACATGTTTGGTAAAACAATATATATTTCTTGGGCCGCTTAAATGAATAAGGCACGGCTGGTTCTACTATAAGTGTTGGTTATTTTTACTGGCCATAAAAATAAACTGTGGAGTTTACAAAAATACTGAGCTATTCAACCGTTCATTTTGATATCTGTTAGTAAGAATAACTCAAAAATATCGAAAACCTGAAACGAATAAAAATTACCGTAATATTGAAAAGTGTGTGTGTGTGTTCATTCGCGGGCGATCGGTCGGTACTTTGTACATACGATTGAACTTGATATCTCTTTTATTTGGTCGTACACAAACAACACATGTACTCTACTTTCTCTTCGTTTCCCCATCCACACTTGAAATACTTCTTCTTTGCCCACTCTCTGTGTTATACCTCTGCTCAACCTGAATTATTACCATCCATTCCTGCAACTGCTATCAACAACATCGTGCACCAGTGAAGATATTGATTCTGCACTGTACAAACAATGCAATATGTTGGTCATGACCGTCACATTATCCTCACCTTAATTCACAAGTCAATCTGTCGAGGAGAACTAACTTCATTTTAGCATTGAACTCTGCAGAATTCTACATACAACGCCGTTAATCTGCTTGATAGCTCTTCTTAATTTTGTTGTAGCTTCGGAGATTTGTCATTTCTTCTTTTGTGAGTGTGAAGCCGAACCAAATCTCCCCTCCACAAATCCTATACTATTTACTAACTTCGGCTCGCCTAATTTATATAAAAAATCGCTATATCTGTTGGAGAGCACAAGAAGAGGCCCTGGATATTCTAACCTCCCGCTAAGCGCCTATCCGCGCAATCATCAGGTGCAATAGTTGACTAAAATCTAGAGCCTATAAGTTTTAAAGAGCATAAGTTCAGATATTTGATGCTTCATTCACGGCACCAAGAAACGCTCCAGTTTCTGTCGATCTTTGCTGTTACATTGACATAGGTGTTGCTTCTCTGTAGCTTGTGGTTGGCTTTCCATTATTTATTGGAACCATATTCTGGGGCTTTCAACATCTCTGTTTGTTGCAAAATTCAACTTCTGACACCAAATCAATTACGTTGGTCATAATCTACACAGTATGATATTTTACTTTAAAATCATAAACATCTTGAGCGCCACCTCTGCGCTAAAATTGTTGAAATACCGACAACTGGGTTGTATCTAGGCTGCAACTTACATGCTGAATTATTGTTTACGACCAAAATCAAATAATATAAGTTTTTGAGCGTTTGTTTCCCTTTGCCTTATCACTATGTTTACAAATCCAATTAAAACAACATACAAGTAATTTAGTTATTAATTTTCCACAAAATTAATGCTTTATTCCGTTCATATTCAAAATACTGTGCAAAATCTAATGGTACCGATGCTAATTTTAAATTTTTATTGTCACGAATAAATTCCAATTTCTTCAAAAAATACTCGTAGCACGGTGCACACGTGTCCATGTCAGCAATTGTAAACACATAACGTTTCTCTAGTGCAATGTAAATCTCAATTTTACGCTCACCAACCAATTCAAATAATTTCTTAACCGTTGCAATAAATGCATCTGTTAGTTCATCATCATATACTACATCGGCGGCTATAAATATATTTGTGTTTTGAATCGCTTGCACCAATTTACTCGACCAATTTACATTTTTACAAAAATCCAATTCTAGTACCTCAATATTTTTCGTCGTAATCAAATTTTTATTACGCCTCACATTTGATTCGATCAAATCTAAAATGCCACCAATATTAAGATCACTGAATACAACCGTTTTAGCATAAAATCCAGCAACGATTCCAGTTAGGCCAACTCCCGATGCCAATTCTAGTACGTTTTTATTTTTGAATTTTTCATTTTGGCTGATTATAAAATCGGCAAGCAAAAATGCGCCACGCCAAATTTGCAAACCGACCAATTTTAAAACGGTTGAGCGAGAATGTTCTATAAATAAAAAATTGTACATATTTATAAAACGTGTACATATTTTAAAGGTATGAATACTAAATTTTATTATCTTACCTATTTCTACGACACTTCGTTGTATTCGAGATACAATTAAATCACCTTCGTTATCGGCCTTCATGCCCTTCACCTCCGGAATGCATTTGAAATGGAATTTTGAAATATTTTCTGAAAATAAATGTTGTATTTGTAAGTAAGAAAGCTTTTTAAAATTTAATGTTTGCGTGTTGCGCATGCATACTTCCGTTTTGTGACTCAACCGTGTCAAAATCTGTTTCGGAATATATTTCCGAGGTGATCTCAAATGTTGACATTTTCTTTATAAATTAGAACCAACAAAAAATTATTCAAATTTATGTTATATACAAAACAATATTCACAACACAACCTTTACCCAATAATTTTTTTACGAATTAAATCCGGGTAGACTCTAGAGGTGCCGTTTATTAGTGTGTTCGCCAATATTTTTTTTTTTTAATTTGTACAGTTAGTAATGAATAACAGTTAAATTTAATTTATTTCAAATGCGGAACATAATTAGGTTCAGTACACATAGTACAAATAATTACCCACCCGGTTAAATTTACCATTATTTGTACCAACACCAAGGTACAAACTCGACCAAGTCTTTCGCCAGGTTTTACTGTAGGTACTGTAAGTACAAAAATTAACAAAACTTTTTAACGTTTATTGTATTATTTGGCAGCTGCCTAAAACATCACGTTTTTAGCTAGATATTCATATTATGTACATATTATAAAATAGGAACTGATGTACACAGACGGAATTTCTATTTTAAAATAATTTTGGCACAAAATTTATATCAAAAATTATTAAAAAAAAAAATTGTGAACACAACAAAAGATATCAACATATGTACATACAATAGTAAAATATGTTTGCTATTTTTATAAAATATTTTTATTGTTCGAAATATTTTTTATATTGTATTGTATGTAGTATAATTTGCGGTGGATTTGTGCGAGACAGTAATGTGACAAAGTGTCCAAATTTGTTAAACGAATTTTTAAAGAATTCTGAATGCAACTGCTAATTATTTAAATTTTAATGGATTTGTTTTACTTTTTTGTATTTATATATAAACTAAATTAACTCTTCAAAACCGTTTAAATATTTGGTAAACATAATTCACTATGGTTTGAGTTTGTGACACATCAAACTTCAAACTTAAACTAAACATAATTTTGTTGCATTTTTGGCGACATTTATTACTATAGCTATACAGGTATCGTTATAGTTATCGTTATGATTCGTTACCTCGCTAACAAAATAATGGAACAAAAGTTCACTTGTGAGACATCACATACTACGAATTTTATTTTAGAATATACAGTGCTGGGAAAAAAAATTGGGCAAACATATTTTATTACAAATTGGAGTCTTTTTTTGCTAAAATTACAAAACTTTTGAAAGCAATTGACTTAATGTTTTATTTTAAATACATTTATGACTCAATTTAAAAAAAAATAAAAAATACTTACAATTTAGGGGGCAAAATCGATAAATTGCTAAAAAAATATTCAAAATATCCCATTTGGCACTTATACTATAGATACACACAAACTAGATAATCGCATATTCTACATTATCTAGTTAATTTTCTCAATCTATCAATGCACGATTTTGCAAATCAGGATTGATAACTCGATTTCAAAATCTAGTTGTAGAAACAAGATAATCATGAAATATGTACAAAAAAGAAACAATGAAAGTGTAAATGGGATAACAATATAATTGTATACATGTCATTTTTAGTAACTTGTATAAACTTATTGTCATTATCTTGTAAAATGAAACTTTGACACGATACAAATATCGTTTATAACTAAACATTTTTTAATCGGACTTTTGTGTGTCACCATAATTTGCAAATCGCGATCATGAAAACGTCATTCGAAATCGTGATCGAAGATTATCGCGATAATTTTTGTGTGTATCTATGGTATTAAGGGCGTGGAAGTAATGGAATAAAATAAACACTTTTTTTTGTATTTTATTGATTTGTGGAAATTCTATCTTCAATATTAATATTTTGTTGAACCGTCTTTTGCCTCTATTACGGCGGTACAACCTCGCAACTGATGTGCAAACATATTGGTCAAACAATTAGTTAGTGAGCAGTGTAAAAGCAATATGTTGATTTTGGGGTGAAAAAATTTAACCACGCGTGAAATAGTAGAAAGATTAAACATTCCTAAAAGTACTGTCGCGTGGTATATTAAAAAAATGCGAAAGATGGGCAGTACACAAAGAAAGAAAGGCTCTGGAAAGCCCAGAAAGACAACGCCAGTAGAAGATCATTTTTTAATATTACAATGTCGTCGGAACCGTTTTAAAACTTCATCGGACATAAGAGGGGATCTTGAGCGAGCAACGGGAAAACAAATTTCAGCCAGCTTAGTGAAAAAAATACTTGTTAAAGCTGGTTTCAGGGCACTAAAACCAGTCCAGAAGCCTGAGTTTACTTTACGAGTGAAAAAAAAAACGTTTGCTATGGGCCCAGGAGCATGTTTCTTGGACTCAAGAGATGTGGAATGATGTGATTTTCTCCGATGAATCAAAATTCAAGCTGCATGTTGGAGATGGAAGAATTCTCGTAAGCAGAGAATCTCGCGAGAGGCTTAGCAACGAATGTCTTTTAAGACTACCACCGAAAAATGAACGAGTTATGGTCTGGGGATGCTTTTCTGAAAATGAAACCGGTCCGGATTGTGCTTCCTTAGTTCCAAAATTACGGCAGCTGTGTATCTGCAGGTCCTACATAACGAATTTGAGCCTTCTATGTTCTGTGTAAAAGCTTTTTGGCGAGACTTGCAGATTTATTTTGCAACAGGACAACGCTTCGTGCCATACCGCCAAAGTTGTGAGTTATTAATTTTGAATTGTAGATAGAAAAATTGGCTTTCAGATTAACATAAATAATTTGTTAAAAACTTGCTTTTTTTTCTTATCTCTTCATTTAAAGGTAAAAAAGTACTTCGCAGAGAAAAATATCGATGTGTTGAGCTGGCCCCCGTACGGTCCAGACTTAAATCTCATAGAAAATATTTGGTCTATAATGAAGCTAGAAGTAGCAAGGAAGCGCCCAGAATCAATTCAAGCTTTAAAAAGTTTGTTGATGACGATTTGGGAATCCATACCTTCTACGACTTTGAAAAATTTATCAAATTCAATGAATCAGAGGTGTATCGCTGTAATAAAAGCAAATGGCGGTCCAAGAAAATATTAATATTAAAGATAGAATTTCTATAAATCAGTAAAAAACAAAAAAAAATTAAAAAATAAGTGTTTGTTTAATTTATTCCATTACTTCAATTCCAATCAACGTATTTTGAATATTTTAGCATTTTTCAGGGTTTTCCCCTAAATTGCAGGTAATTTTTTTTTTTTTTTTCAAAAAATTAGGTTAGACATGTATTTAAAATGAAATAATAAGCCAATTGCTTTCAAAAGTTTTGTAATTTTAGCAAAAAAAACCCCAATTTGTAATAAAATATGTTTGCCCAATTTTTTTTCCCAGCACGGTACTTAGCGTAACCTAAGAACAATTCAGACAAGCATTACTGCAGCTTTTAGATAATACTGAATATGATGAACCACAAAAGATTTGATTTATTATTTATTCCCGAAAATATCAGTTTCGAATTGCAACAAGGCCCCGATACCTAGAAATGCCAGACGCTCTGGATTCTCCGGGCATGTTCTGTTTTATTGGATATTTAAGGCTTGTTCCAGTTTTTCAGTTTAGTAAAATTAAGTAAAAATTGTTTCTAAAAAAATGGAAATTGATCGATTGAATCATGTTTGGAAAGAATTTGAGAAGTATAAGCTATTTATAGAGTTTAAAAACGTGTTAGAATGGGTTGATATTGAAAAGTCGTTGAAATATAAGTAACATTGAAAAACGTCATAATCTAAATCATTTGATTAATTCTTAAATTTAAAGAAATACATTTAAAAAAGAAGTTGTTAGATAACGAGTAAGGTTTAACTTTAGCACACGACAAGTAGGCAAGCAAAGTTTTGCAGATACTTTCTGGAGTCGACAGTTTTGAAATCTTCTTGCTCCGAAATGATTAAAACAATTAATGGAATTAAAAATTAGGACAAACAAATTAGTTTATAATTTACTATAAACGTTCTACTTCTGTGTGGTTCTATCTCTGACTGAATTTATATTAAAGTAGGAAAATATAATTGGTAATTTATTCTCCACAATTCGCGAAATAAAACCAAACTCGGATTCTCTAGCTGCTAAAACAACCCTAGACTATCCTGATTTAGTCTATTTATTGAACTCCTGCAATACAAGAATATTTAATAATTATGATAACAAACAACCGCTCACTATGCTTTGTTCTGATTGGTGCTAGTGTTTTGGTCTGATTCGTCTACACTATCATCTTCAGAAACACCATCGTAATACGCCTTCATGTATCTCTGAATGCCCAAATTTTTGTACATCGTAAGGATCTATCTTCTTCACTTGAACAATTTGATATGGACCTATGAACTTTCTTAAGAGCTTCATTGCACAAAATTGCGTCATTTTGATTAGCACCGTGCTATTTTTTTCTCTTGTTGTGGTTTCTCTTATTTTCTTCCTGGACTTCTAATATCTTTCGTATTGCCGCTTCTTTGAAATTCTGCCGATCTTTATTATGAATTAGCGCTGTTTCCTGATCAATTTTTTCTTTTAAGCTTGATGTTTTCTGGGTAACGTTTGTCAATGAGCCAGGTGCTCGAAACTATAGTCCTTAAGAGATTTTAAAAATAATTATCACTACAAGAAAATAATATTCGTGTTTGTTTGTATGTATTTTCTTTTTAATAATACATACTTATTACCTCTTTTGATATTGTAGACTTGCTTGAATACAGCCACACAAATTTAAAAAATGCGTCTATTACACAAAGTACTGCTTTTTCGTTGCCGTTAAATAACCCAGAGGGTCGATATTGTATGTTAGCAGTGGTGTTTCACCCTTCGGAATTGAGTTCAAAAGACCATCCTGTTTCCCTTTCTTTCGTCCTTATTACATCTGTTTCATCACCTCTGGTATCACTAACACCAAAGCACCTTTAACTGATTTAAAAGGAACACCATTATTAGATACGTATTCATCATACTGATCTGATTTCAGTAACTTGAAAATAGGCTTTAACCTATCGTCGTCCATTTAAGCTGCTTTAACTTTATTTGACACATCTTCTTCGATAGTAGGTATAACTAGGCTGCGACTTAAAGCATCAACGTGATGCAAACTATGGAAGAAACGATGTTCAAGTATGTAACTGAACTCCTGAAGTTGATGCGCCCATCCTGCAATTCTTGATGTCAGCTCTTTTTGCTCCGTCGTTGCTTTAAACGCAGCGCAATCGGTTACAATTTAAAAATGTAGCCCTAGTAGATACACCCTGAATTTCTTTAAAGCTGATACAGTCGCTGACATCTCTAATTTGTAGCTATTGTATTTCTCTTCACAGGGTAATATTTTTTTGCAGAATATGGGATACAAATTTTTATCTTCTACACCCTTTTGCAATAAGATTGCATCCAGACCAATTTGCATGCATCAATGTGCAGTTCCGTTCCTGCATGGGGAAGATAAATACTGAGAACTGGTTAGACTGTTTTTAGTTGTTCGAATGCCTCTTTTTGTATAGCCCCAGAAATAAATCTGGAATGTTTTTCTTAAATGAAATAGGTACAAAGAAGAAACCATTACGTAGAGCTAAAGTTGAGCAAATCTTTGCTCCTTTGAAGTAAGTCGATCTGATCTTCAATATAAGTGGTAACAGATACCTTTTACTACAGCCTCATTTAGCTTCCTAAAATCAACATATAACGTCTCCGATCTATTCCTTTTGTTAGCTAGTATTATAATGGGACTAGCATATTCCGATTTACTTGGCCGTATGATGCCTTCCGTGATCCATTCGTTCATGCTTCAGAATAATTTGCATCCTTGTATCTAAATCTTGGCGTCTAGTTTTAGGGTTGAAATTAAGAATCATGTTCTTTATGGTTGCATCCTGTTTCTTATCAGTAATGTTGAACATCTCGGAGAAGTCATTTCAAGTTCGACGACAGAGTAATTTTCCAATATAAATTTCTCCATTTTTATACTGTAAGGTGATAAGGTTGTTATCATTTGATTTATAACTTTTTCCCCAAAATTAAATCCACTGGAAAAATTTTGTCTTAAAGATGTGGAAAAGTGTATGAAATTGGTCACCGTCTATGATAAGCTCTGTAAAAAATCTTCCCATTGTAAACAATCCAACTGAACCAGCTCCTTTGAACGAGGTAGTTTGACGAATAAAGTCCGGTGCATCAATCGCCAGATATTTTCATTACCCAACATCGCATACAAATCCATGCCCCTAATTTCCACTTATTTTTTAAACCTCTGGTATGGACCTTAGTTTCATCTTGAATAGTCGCACAAATTACGCTTCGAGCTGCACGACGGCACCGCAAACAAACACTCCCAAGACAAAAGCAAGAACCATATTACCAAAGTAAGACTCCTACAACTTGGTACGGAGAGGTCAGTATGAGAACCGTAATATGCGGGCATAGACATTCATACTACATAGATTTCTCATTTCATTATACTAAAGAAAAAAAAAAACTTTGATATTTCCAATGTTATCGTTGGATTGATGTATTTTATAAATGGAAAATTTTTATAATTTTTTTGTGTTTTTAGTAAAATGAGAAATCTATTATGATTCTTTATGATGCGAGTATTAAAATGTGGAGGAGAAAAAGAATGTCATAACAAAAATTCCACCCTGAATCCAAAATTGAATTTATATCTGTAATTTTTTATTTTAGTAAAATCATAGACATTCATAATAGATTTCTCATTTGACTAAAACACGAAAAAACAATAAAAATTTTCCATTCAAATATTATTGGTGTATTGCATATACCTACGTATTATATTTACAACGCATTACCTTATTGACGATTGTAAAAGTAGGGAAAGCGCCTGTCGAGGAATAAAATTAAGATGATGCACCTGATAAAATAACATTTGTCACAAATGCGACGAAAGAAAATTTAGCAATACGGTAGTTAAAAATTGTTTTTATAGTCCAAAATTGGAACTATTTACAATTATTAGCAATCCGGTAAGTAAAAATTGTGTTTACAGTTCAAAATTGGAATTGTTTACAATAATTTCAAACGTCAAATTATCAGGTAGCTCAGTTTAAAATTTTTCCACTAGGTGGAATCCGTGATGCTCCAATCGTCAATAAAATACACAACACAACGATAATATTGAAATTATCAGAAGTTTTGATTTTTTCCTTTAGTTATAATGAAATGAGAATCTAGTATGAATATCTATGGTAAAATATTTATAAAATATAATTCAAAAAGAACTAATCTTTAAAGGAAGAAACACAGCAAGAGCAGCGCGACATGTCCCAAAAAATCCACACTGTCGGCTGCTTGTATCCGTTCACACCGAGCAGCGCAGCAGATTTTTGTTTTTTACTTTTATCAAAATTGTTTTTTGTATTATACGATAATTAAATGTTATATTTTGTGAAGAACGTTTATTTTTCAAAATATTTTATTTCAAAACAAATAGGTTCACACGAAAATAATAGAAACTAAACAGCACGTCAGATTTATTGAGGTTATGTTTAGCAGCAAAGAGCATTTTTTTTTGCTGCTAGGTGTGGAACCTGTTGACGCGACAGTAGAACCAACTTCATTTAATACATTTTTTTTAATTGGAAATTTTCTATTAAAAATTTAAAATAATTGAATGTTTTCTTCAAAAATGCTTATATTTATGTTCAAACTACGATTTGAATTTGTTAAATATGTAGTTAAATTAGCTAATATTTAAATCTGCTGCTCGGTGTGTTTCATGCTTAAGTTGCTCATAGTCAAAACCTATAATTATGTCACGAAACTATCAGGACAGAAACTATAAGAAATTAAATTACTTTGTAAAACTGGCCTCATGAATGTCAAAATTTTAAGCCATGGAGGAAGAGGACGTTCTCAGACGTTTCGGAACCCCATTAAAAGAGCTAGAAGAAGGTAAAAATAATAATTAAATCATTTTACGATTACAAACTAATCAAACCTAATCTTTTACAGATGAAATCCCATCAAAAAAACCTATTAACGTTGATGATCAGATAGTTACCGATGCCAATGGAAAACGGCGTTTTCATGGTGCCTTCACGGGAGGATTCTCAGCCGGATTTTGGAATACAGTGGGCTCACTGGAAGGTTGGAAACCACAAGAATTTAAAAGTTCGCGCGCTGAAAAAGCAGAAAAGAAAATGCAGCGACCTGAAGATTTTATGGACGATGAAGATTTGGGTGAATTCGGAATAGCTCCACAAACGATCCAGACTACGGAAAATTTTACGAATGATAAATCTGGAAAACGTAAATTTGAAAAATTTAGTGATGGGCCAATTCCAGGTGTTCCAGTTTTAAAACAATTGTTACAACCAGCCAAAGAGACCATTGCAATAAAATTGTTAAAACAAATGGGTTGGAAAGAGGGACAAGGTGTTGGTGCACGAATTACTCGCAAAGAGAAAGAGTTCGTAAGAAAACACAATCAGAAAGAGCTCTATTTAATGGAAAAATATGGTTGCGATATTGAACAACATGTCCCAAAATCAGATGATGATGATGATGCTGAAGGCAGTGGCAATGAATATTCCGACTCTGAGATACTCTTTGCTCCCGATGATTATGACGTAGTAATTAAAAGCATCAAAGACAATTACTTTGGACTAGGTTATTCTGGATTAAGTCGCGAAGGTGTTTTAGGGAATCAATTTACTTTATTCGATCAGTTTGAAGTGGTCAGCAGAAATAACAAAAAATTCTCGATTTCTGGACAGGCTTTTGGTGTTGGCGCACTCGAAGAAGAGGATGAGGATATTTATGCTAAGGATGATCTGACCAGATACGATTTTACCTTAGAAAATAAAAAAGCCGCTACTGCTAAGGCAATAAAAGCTACAGAAAAAGGTATTCTGGAAGACTTCACAAAAGCCAGCAAAAATAAATTTCATACGAAAGAAATATTTAAGATAGAAATTCCGATTGGATTTAAGCCGAGAAACTGGGCTCACCGTAAATCGCGGTTTGAACCATTAGATCCCACGATAGCTCAAACGTTACAAACAAATACCATTCAAAAAACTAAAAATCTCGGACGGCATGATTTAAAGCCGACCGATCGGGGTGAAATGCTCAACGATAATCACAAAGTGGTTGGAACATTGCAATTTATTAAATCTGAATTGCTAAATACGAATCAAGCACAGGAAATAGTTGAAACCCAGAAGAAAGCTTTAAAAATCACGGAAAATATTTTACCATCGACTGGAGTATTTCAGCCGTTTCAATTGGATTCGGCCAAACAAAGTAGATACGAGAAATTTTTGGAATTTAAAGAAACTCCCGATTTTCTGTTGAATGATTTCTTGAAAACTATTCAACCCGATACGTTCAACAATTGGGATCGTGAAATGGAACGAAAAGAATTTATCCATGCGAAAAAATTATATAAACCGTTAAAGGGTTTAATGCTGGATCGGTTTATTACTGAGGCCGAAGCGATCAAACAGACTGAAACTGAGCATAGCGTAAAATTAGAAGATCATGGAAAGGAGGTTACTGTGAAAAGGTCTAAATCTATTTGGAAGCCTTGTGCACTTCTTTGTAAACGATTCAACATAAATAATCCGTATGGAGAGTACGTCGAAAAGGAAGACACCAAAAAGAAGTCTAATTTTTCTATATTCAATTATATAGAGGCGAATTTGAATGACAAGAAAAATTTTGTGGCCCCAATTATAATTCCTAAGAAGGAAGTTGAATCTGATTCGATCGATGCATCTGTTAAAGCGATATCACAACCATTACCAGTAATTGCTCCAATTATTCAACAAAACGAAATAAACCTGGAAACTCCACTCGCAATTAATCCACCACCACTGAGAACTAAGCCAAGTTTACCATCCACGTCGAAGTCGTTTCCCAAAAGTACTGACACCAAGATTAACAGTTTGATAACGCGAGTTAAGGAATCAACCAATGTTCATCCAAGCAATAAAAAAGATTTATTTAAGTGTATTTTTGAGAGCAGCGATGAAGAAGATAGCAATGAAATTGAAGATAATATTAAAACGAATCTCTTAATTCCGAAGCTGAACATTACAGACATTATGCAAACTTCGGCCAACGAGATAAATAAATTGCGAAATAATTCACCACCGCGAGGGATCTTTGCTAATTTATTTACTCACAATAAAAATATTTTAAAGGAAAAGGAACCAACCGAAACAGTTATTTCTCAACCAAATCCAGCTCCAATTGAAATTCAGAAACCAAAATCCCCTGTAGTAGTTGTTCCAGCAAAATCGGTAGAGGGTACAAAAATAAAATTTCGATCTCGTGAAGAACGACAAGGTGAAGAGGTCGAATCATCGAATGTTGAAATTAATATGTTCGGACCGAAATTACCAGATCATTTAATCGCAAAACCAAGAGCAACAAGTTCATCTAACACTTCAAACTCCAATGCACATTTACTACAAACAGTGAAAGTAGCACCTTCTGTGTCGGTACTTGAGGATTGGATCGAAAAGGATAAAGTTAGGCACAAAAAGAAAAATAAGGATAAAGACAAAGAGAAGCACAAGAAGAAAAAAAATAAAAAGGATAAGAAAAAGAAAAAATAAAATATTTTAACTAAATTATCTTTGCATTTTAAATTCCTTAGCCTAATGAACCAAGGGTTAAAATTAAAACTATAGCAAGACATTCGTGTATCTATCACGACATAATTTTGACAACACCACTACAAAACATTATTTTGACATGTAATTCAACTTTGTTTTAATAATTTAACAAAAATTATGAATTTAGATAAATTCATAGAAAATTTTTATAAAACTTTTGTAATTTATAATGATTTAATAATTGGTGTACTTACATCTGTGACTGTTGTGATTATTTCATTGTATTTTATAATGAAATACAATACAACGGTATTGGAACGAAAGCAGATAAAATATTTTAAGAATTTTCAATATTTTCATGTATTTTTAGTTATCGATGAAATTATTTAATGTTTGGAAACCAGCAGAAGATAAAATAGACTTAAATTCATTGAATGGTGATACCCCAGAAGACAATGAAGAGTTCTTTAATGAGCAAAGTATTCTCGACAATAATACGAATATTTCAGAGATTTTAAGCCATATAAAGACGGCGAAATTTAAGGCGGTTGAAAAAACACTTAGCGACGATCAAATTCAGACTGAAAGAGAGTAATTCACTAGGTAATCTAAATATTGGATATAAATTGCTTTAATTTTTTCTATTTAAGAATCGAGCGGCAACAGCTAGCGAATATTTACGAACTTCTTAAGAAGCAGGAGCAAGAGTACAATTTGTCACAAATGAAAGAGGAGGAGTTTCACGCTCAGTTACATTTATACAGATAGAAATGAAGCCTCGAAACCAAACCCTTTAAAGAAACGTGATATTCCCGAGTAATAATAACATTTATAGATACATATATAATTTGATTCAATAAACTAATTTAATTAACAAGTTTTATTGTATTTTATACATGAGCTATTAGATAATTCCAATAGCACTACTTAGAAACATGAATCGTTCTTTAACACTTAAACCTTCGGCTTTTTAATTTGCTGCCAAACATAAACCACTGGCATTTTTTTTGTGAAATTCTTCAAGGAAAAACCAATCTAACTTTTTTATTCATTATTTTTAGGTAAGGGGGCTACGATGCACAATTCATCACTCACTCGACTGTGAAACCTTTTCTTGCATATAGCAGAAATTTGAATAACGAGGAAAAAGTAATTTCGCCCATTTCCAAAATATTTTTTTATACAATTTACCCTTTCCCAGAATATGTTCTCCTTTTCAAGAATTTATCCATAAATATTCGCTGTTTTATAAGTTAGTTTTAGCATAATTTCAAACCGTTTTTTAGCAGCCAAGACTAATGAGGGGTAAATTGTGCATCGCTTCCCTTCTGTACAGATTGGGTATTAGTAGTAAATATTTAATATTTACAATGTTTTTGATGGCACAAACTAAACAAAACAATAAAAAATAAAATAAATCTCTTTAATATTATGATTACTTAGGCCCGAATTTATAGTCGTTACTACCTCACTATAAGATTTGATTGTAATGTAACGTTTATAGTGATCAAAATCCATTACTATAAACATTAGTTGCTTTCCAATCGAGCACCGCAAGTACTTAAATTTGTGTCTGGTTAAATTAACTACTCGTAACTGCTCTTGCATTCTTGCAACGAGTACATAGTTAAATAATTTAAGCAAAGACACAAACCTAAGTACTTAGGTATAAGTATTAGCTTTGAGTATATACATAATATACTCAAAGGTAAATAAGTAATAAGTATTAACTTGAGGTGGTCGACTGGAAAGGAACTATTAGTTGTTGGAATAGATGGAAAGCAACTAATAATGTAGCTACAAAATATCCAAAACAAGAAAGTAAATTCGAAATCCGTATCGAATTTTAGACATGATTTTGAAATGAGTTACGACTATAAATTCGGGCCGTAGACTTTTTATGGTCCAAAGCTTTCAAGAGATAGCTTAAGTTAACAAAGAAATCAACTTACAACTCAATTATATCGTATTACAGATTACAGAAATGCAATGCCAGCGGTTTAGCGATAGCTCGGAAATGTTGCATAAATGCAATGCCGGCAGTTTAAAGTTGAATTTTGGGGGTAAAAAAAGTTTGAAGGTAAAAAAAACTAATCTAAATAAAAAACGGAACTCTCCATAGTAGAAAATTATTTAGATCAGTCAGATTAGTTTTTTGACCTTCAGATTACTTTTTTCACCTCCAAAGAATTAAACATTAGTGTTAATTTAGTATCCGCTAGTAATTGGCTTACTTTTTTGATTCGTTTATAATGAATTGCGTTAACGTGCGTAACGGACGTCCACTCATCTTTGCGCTTATATACGGTTGATCAGATGTCTCACACATTACACCAGCAATATCAATATGCATCCACGGTGTTTCTTTTGGAACAAACTCTCTTAAAAATGCAGCCGCGGTACAAGATCCGCCCCCTTTACCTTTACCAACGTTATTTAAATCGTAACCCTCGTGGTCACACATTTGCGAGGTGTAATGTTTGAAAAGTGGCATTCTCCATACACGATCGCCTGTTTCACATCCAGCCTCATGTATTGAATTCCACAGGGCATTATTATTTGTGAAAACACCAGAGAGACAATCACCCAATGCAACCTTAATAGCTCCAGTTAAAGTTGCAATGTCGACAATGAATTTAGGTTTAAATGTAGCCGAATAGCATAAAGCATCTGCTAAAATTAAGCGACCCTCAGCATCGGTATTATCAACACAAATTGTTTTTCCATTCATCGCGGTTACAACATCGCCCGGTTTTGTAGCCGTTCCACTCGGCATATTTTCACAAAGTGGTATTAAACCTTTTACATTACATTGAACTCCCAATTCGGAAAGCGCTAAGATAGTGCCAACGACATTTGCAGCCCCACCCATATCACCTCGCATTTGATCCATTTTTCCGCTTGGTTTAATACTAATACCGCCTGAATCGAATGTTACTCCTTTGCCAACCAAACAAAACGGTTGATCATTTTGATTGCCACCATTGTAAGTTATTTCAAGAAACACTGGAGGCTCAACACTTCCATTAGTTACCGATAGAAATGAACCCATTTTTTGTTTTTCAGCCCATTTACGATCATGCCCAACGACTGTTATATTCTCAGAATTACCTAATTTAGCTTTGACATTCTCATAGAATATCGTAGGTGTTAATAAATTGGCGGGCGTTTCCATTAGAATGCGTGCCCAATTTTGTGCATTTGCCAATACCTCACCCTTCTTCCAACATTCAGATTCTGATTCACAGCCCGAGGCTAGAACTATCGTTGCAGTTGGTGTACGTTTTTCTTTACATTTTAGCTCTTGATATTTGTATGCGCCTAAAATTGCTCCTTCTGCCGCACTTTGAGCTTGGCCAAAATCTTCAACATTAATCGAAAGAATTTTATTTGAGATCAAAGATTTAGTGGCGGCAGATGCTGCAATACGGATATTCTCATTTATTCCGTTAATCTCATCATTGGGATCCCACGTTGATGCATCACCTAAACCAGATACGGCGATCGCTCCATAATCACCAAGTGACCAAAACATTCGGGTTTGGCCTTCTTTTATCGGCCCGGCTCTAGAATTACAAGGAAAATAAATAGAACAATTATTGTTTTTTTAGTTAGTTTAGACGAGATAATTAGGTTAGGCTACTGTTTTTGGATTGGAAGATATTTTCAAGAGATGAAGAAAATCGATTCTTACTTAATAAATAACAAATTTCTTTATACACACTTCGCATAGTACATAGGTAATAATTTTATTAAGAATTTTTGCAATAGTCCCTAATAATAATTACAAATAAACAAAAATATATTTTTTATGTTTTATAAAGATTTTGTTTTGTATACATAATGTAGTAGGAATAAAAACTGAATTTAATCAACAACATTATTAGCATTTATTAAAAAATAAATAAAAAATATTCTATTTTACTTTTAAATATTTTACACACTAAATTTGTAATAAATTTTGTAATTCACATCGAATTTTCCTAATTAACTTTACATTGCAATATAGTTATTTATAGATTTTAACATGTGCAGGCCTTCTAAATTAACAGACATCGTATTAATTATTAAAATTAAAATGGGTAGTTAGTTATATTGGCGTTTTACATCTTCTTTGTTGTTTGCCTTATCTACTTATACTAGAATAATTGTCTTAAACAACTAAAAATTTAGTTTTAATAAAGTTCCAAAACTTTAATGACACCACGGCTATTTGCAGCAACAATAACATTTGAATTTTCACGAAAGCATACTGCAGAAACAAATTCATTTAAATCTGCACTATTACTGCTATTCCTATCGACGTCGTATTGACCATCGAATTTTATACTGAAAAGCGGTTGTGGCAATCGTTTGTAATAAACATACAGAGAATTGTCTTCACTGCCACACGTTATGTAGTCACCGTCGGTTGCTAATCCAACAAAATTCTTTTCATTTATATGGCCTTCAAATGAGCGTAAGGAATGTGGTGGCGAACCAATGTCCCACAGTTTTAATTGACTATCAGTACTGGCCGATATAATTTCATTTTTATTCAAAAATTTTACATACGACACTGCTTTCTTATGTCCCTTGAACAGACACAGTGGCTCTTTCGTATTACGTAGATCATAGTAGTGTACACAATGATCGGCTGAACCAAACGCCACATGGCAAGAGGATTTTGGATTAAATTTAACACAACAGACATTTGCCTTGACCTCGAGAGTAGCCAAAGATCGATCTACGTTCAGAGCCCATAATTTCACTTTTGTATCGTCTGACCCAGACGCTATTAATCTCGTATCTACATAATTAAAATCAACACTCCAACATCTTTTATCATGTTCTTGGAATAATTTTGTTTTCTTTCCAGTTTCAGCATCCCAAATTGTTACCGCACCTTCATAATCACTAGAGGCCAATACATTTTTGTGATAGGAATTCCAAATAACACAAGATATTTTACTATCCGAAACCATTTCAACGCACGGATAATGAATATCTACCGCATCATGAATTACTTCCGAGTAATCAAAAACTTTTATGCGTTTTGTGACGCCAGCGATTGCGAAAAACTCATTGTCCTTATCGAATTCTATAGATGACACAATTGTTGACGAATTCTGAATGTCACTGGCGTAATTTAGAGTAGCCAGCGGCCTAAGCGATGTATACCTAGAGAATTTAATTAAACTTTCTCGAAACACATCAAGCCCCTTCTCTGTATTCGGTAATTTCAATACGTTGCTGTCCATTGGCTGGTCATCGATCAAATTGAAATATAAATCATCGTTACGTGAATCGAAATAACATTTCACAAAATCATCGAAATACGCATGAATTCGTCTCTTACGATTTTGGTACATAACATGGGTAATATCAGTAGGGCATATATTGAAACCAGCTTCATCATCATTATCGCCTCCGATGGCACCACGATTCTCGGTCGGAACTTCGACATCATTATTGACGTTACACTCGATCGTATCGATTAAATCGATTATTTCCCTTTTCACCGATATAACACTTTCATTTTGATCGGTTTGTATACTATTCTCGATCTCTTCCACCTTAGGACATTTACTCTGCACATCTTTTAAAATTCGTTCAACTTCTCCCAAATCATTCTTGATCAAATGAATCTCCCTATTGATTTGAAGTTTATCATTTTCTTTCTTTTTTAGTAAATTCAACAGAAACTCTAATAACATTTTATTCTGTGAAACAAACGATTCTGTCTCCAATAATTGTTTGCGTTGCTGTAATATTTCCAGCATTAAATTAACATCCGATAATGTGAGATTTTTTGTTTCAGAAGAGATCAATTTTCGTAAATCATCCAAATCATTTGATTTTTTACTATTCAGTTTTAATTTATTCTTGTACTTTAAAATTAGTTCGTTGAGCAAATAATTGGGGAATATAGTGTCATGTGTCGCAAGAATTGTTCCACAATTTGGACACCGGTGTAATGTGTCAATTGATTTTATAATACATTGATAACAAAACGTGTGGCCACACTTTGTGATGTGCGCCTCTTTGATGAGGTCAAAACAAATTGGACATAAAAAATCAATGCTCATCTCTTCAAAGGTAGTTGAAATTCCGTTGAGTGCGACACGTTTACGTGAATGGGCGGATGCTGTTGACGACGATGACGGGACTGTTGATTGATTTATATTGGTTGATGTTGATGATTGTGGCACATTTTCATTGGACTGATTTTCTCGCATCATCGATGATGATGCTTGATTTAAATAGACATTAGATAATCGACGTGATCCCATGTTTCTTTTTTGTGTTTTAAATTTTTAATAAATTTTCTTAATCCTATATAGATTTGTTTTTTGTACACTTTTAAAAAATTCAATCAAATCTGAAACGAAAAAAATGCCGAATTTTATTATTTTTATACAAAACAACATTACAGAAATTAAAACAAACGGTAAAATAAAATTAGGCAAGTTTTCAGTTTCAGTTGAATGATTTATATAGGTAAAAAGTTTAAGCGAGACTCCTTGAACAGGAGGAACAGCGTATGTGATAAAAGGGAGGAAAGTCTACGATAATTGGTAAGTACAACCTGAAAATTTGTCCTGTCATTTGAAAGACATTTCAGAAAACCTAACCTCTTTAATGCTAGAGAATTCGATTTGTTAAAAAATAAAGATGTAAATCCAAAATATACAATGGTTTACTATAGATTCCCAGGGACCCCCAATTTTTTGTACCATGTTGAAACGTGAAATAATAAACAAATTTATAAAAGTTAATTTATATAATACTTACATATTGATTTGTTCTAATAATTTTCCATCAACACTTGAATTAAATTTCTCAGCAAATTTAGTGAATTTAATAACATTTTTTTCTTTGCCGTTTGTTGAATAAGCGCCTAATATTAGTCCTCGCTAAATTAAATAAATACACAAAAAAAAAATAATTTGTTGGAGAATTGTTCATCTTCGGCCCATCATCCAACTTACCTTATCACTCATTGAACATAGCAATCGTATTCTAATGCTGTTCTGTTTTAAATGCTTGATTAAATATGAACTACTTTGAAATAATGCCATCATTTGTCATAAACCATTGCTTTAATAATTTTAAATTAATTTATCTGTATTATTTTTACTATAAATACGTAATGCAGCGATGATGGATAAAATGTGGCAATAAAATTAATTGGTCGATTTGCAGTTCGGCTAAAATCACGTCGGTTTTCGTTTCTTTTTTTTTTAATAGGCTAAGTGACATACGTGACGTTAGGTCATGTATTCCGAGGGATACACTGCCGTGCTAAACATGTTTTACTGATCTACATTTTTGGCCAAATTGAGTTATTGATGCCAATTGAAAGGTATTAATATCCTTTATATTTTACATAAATAAATATAATTAAATCGACTTTAATAAATGCGTTATTAACCAAAATAAATTTCGTTCTAATCGAAAAAAAACAGCAAATTTGAAGTAACACTGACTTAACTACTTGATATTAAACATGAACGCCTTATCTATGGCACAAATAAGGTACTTTTATTTCAAATACTTAAGTTACTTTTGCTTATTTTCATAATTGAAATTGCATTTATGGCAATTTAAGAATTTTCATTTCAAAATTTGTTTAGGCTGTTTCCGAAACTGATACTTATTTTGTGGAACCTAACTTATTTCATAAGAAATTACATTGAAGTATAGTAGTATTCAAATCTCGCTGGAATTCTGACAGTTCTCGCGCAGAAAAAATATGGCGGATACACAGTGATGTACTATTTCGGCTTAATTGTTTACATTTTTCTGTTGTATTTGTACTTCAGTTTTTAGGTTAGGTTTTTATTTATTTCATTTTATTTTATTATTTATACGTTATAAAAGGTTTTGAATCACAAAATGTTTTTATAATTTTATTTTAAAAGAATCACTTATACTTTTGAAATCGGTAATCTAAGAATTAATCAATTTAACAATTTTTTTATGTTGTTGTGGTTTTGATCTTTATGACTGGCATTTGGTTATTTATTTTCCTTAGTCCGTCCGAAAATTAAATGTTGACGTTGTTTCCATAGGCGTGCAATATTTTTTTACACCTATTAATTTTCACATGAAATATGATAAAATCATAAATATTTTGAATGTTTTGTGTATTAAAACTGAAATATAATACAGTTGAATGATTATTTATTATTTTATTTAGGTTTACTATCTAATGTAAATGCGAGCCATCAAAATTTTTATAAATTTTTTTTCTACATCACTGGAAGCTGCGCAGAGCAATTTAAATTTTTTTTTTTTTAAGATCTGAATAGGACTATACTTTTCATACCAGGCGCCTCGCCTCGAAATTTTTAGTTACCACACATACAAAGCTGAGACCCTTTCATACCGGTGGCGTCGGCTTTGAACATTCGGTTGATATCAAATATTTTATTTAGGTCCATTTTACACGTGAATTATAGCAAGAAACGAGATATTATGAATTTGTAAGCTACATATGAGCTAGATTTTTCGGTAAATATAAAACAGTTGTGACAAAAATGTGATTTGTAGGTTATGTTGACAAAGCTCTCCGCTTTGTACTACTTTAAAATGTCGCAGTCGAGTGTGGAACGCATTGCCTTGGCCTCGTAGATAACTTCATTGCAATATATATAATTTTTTTATTAAATTATCACTTAAAAATAAATTATTTTTCAACAAAATGAATTTATTACTATAAAATTAAACATTATCAATCAAATGAAACTAATTTTCATAATTCAAAATTAAAATAAAGAATTTTCATTTTCGAAGCTCAAAGCCGAGGCGCTTGGTATGAAAAGTACTTGAATAAGTTAGGTTCCACAAAATAAGTATCAGTTTCGGAAACAGCCTTATTTGAAATTTTCTATACGCGAATTATATTAAGTATATTTTAATAAAAACATGAAAAATAATTTATTCCTTTAACTAAAAAAAAACAATTACTCCATAATCAAAAACAATAAAAAATCAAATCTCTCAAAAAATTAATTTGTTTGTAGGATGACAAATCTCAACTAAAAAGCAAGATAGAAGTATTAAAAACAAGAAGAGAAACGAACATAAGCACCAAAAAATTCAACCGATTTCGCCCGATTTAATTATTTTTGATGCTTACTGACCTAAAAAACGCACAAATACAACAAACAAAAATAATACAACACAACCATAAAAGTGTATACTATACATCGTGTACGAATACAAAATTCTCAATTCTCGTGTCTCGGCTTGCGAACAAAATTTACTTACTGGTGAATAAAAGTTAGCGACACAGTTAAATTTGGCAATTCTCGTCCCCACCTAAGTTGACGGAAATCGATAATAGGAGTGGAGGACGAAGATTGGTATTAAGGGTCAATCCCACTAGGAATTCACATAGAACGTGCTGAGACTGAACAAAAAACCGTGCATCTGGGATTGATTGCATTAATTCGGAACCGGGTTTCGATCTATTCATTTAGTACGAAGCGAAATAATGCCTAAAGAATGGAACGTATGCCTTATCTCTAAGAAGGGAGATCACACGAAGTGTTAAAACTATAGCGATCTCTCCTACAGTATATAAATTACCGTCAAACGTTCTATTGGAAAGAATCACTCCGCGAAGTATATTTTAGTTTACCGTGACCACATATAAAGAATGGTTTGTTTTTAACTCACATTTTCGTTGAAACTTTCTGAACGAACGATTTGCGATGAACATTCGGTTGCAAAACTCATTACACATCAGTGGGAACCAAAGATAACTTATAAAACCTTATAAACTTAAATTAATATAAATTAAGAATCCCGTAACTAGTATTTATGAGTATTTGCCCATGGAAAACTTATTCAACGAAGCTTCGTCAAATTATATGTCCCTAAACAACATGAAAACGAAATTTTCCGTACAATAACTTACAAAAATTAAAGTACTTTTCATACCAAGCGCCTCGGCTTTGAGCTTCGAAAATGAAAATTCTTTATTTCAATTTTGAATTATGAAAATTAGTTTCATTTGATTGATAATGTTTAATTTTATAGTAATAAATTCATTTTGTTGAAAAATAATTTAAAGTGATAATTTAATAAAAAAATAAAATATATTGCAATGAAGTTATCTACGAGGCCAAGGCAATGCGTTCCACACTCGACTGCGACATTTTAAAGTAGTACAAATGCGAAGAGCTTTATCAACATAACCTACAAATCACATTTTTGTCACAACTGTTTTATATTTACCGAAAAATCTAGCTCATATGTAGCTTACAAATTCATAATATCTCGTTTCTTGCTATAATTCACGTGTAAAATGGACCTAAGGCTGTTTTCCAAACGATACTTATTTGATACTTATTGACTTATTTGGCCGCCATTTTAAATAAGTAAGTAAAGTCATTCCAATTGATTTAGCTTACTTATTTTGACAGCTGCATCAAAAGAATAAAAATGCGCAAAATTTACTGCACAGCGATTTTTTTTTTTTTAAATTTATTATTATTAAATTTATTATTCTTGGGATAATTTTATTTTAATTATCTGTATTTTAAATTTATGTTATTTGTGTTTGTGGTTTTTATATATACATTATATTTGTATTAATTAAAATATAAACATAAACCAACACCTTAACCCTTTCACTCGTACTGTACACAATTGCGTACATCACTTTAAACCTAATTTTTGGGATTCAATGCACTGATAATGGATTTTTAAGTGTTATTATGTTGGCTCTTAGTCTTAAGCTACCTAAAAAGGATATTTAGCGCGAAAAATATTATAAAATTTCAGAAATACTCATTTAAGCAAAATAACAGGCGCTTTAAAATAAATGATGAATCAAAGGGTTAAAGTATTTTTTTGACATTACAAATTAGATTTTTTGGTAAGAAAGAGATAGAAAATAAGTTACCTCGTCAAGTTACTTATTTGAATTAGACAGGTTCCACAAATAAGTATCCGTTTGGAATACAGCCTAAATAAAATATTTGATATCAACCGAATGTTCAAAGCCGACGCCACCGGTATGAAAGGGTTTCAGCTTTGTATGTGTGGTAACCAAATAAATTATAATACCCTATAAAGGACATTATGACACTTTTCCATAGTAAACTTGCGGTCAATGATATTGGCAGATTTACCGATAATGCAGTATTATTTAATACGGGAAAACATAGTACGGGATAACTTCTAAAGATGTCAGCTTTAACAATTTTTAATTTTTGGTTAATAAATCAAAAATAAAATTAATTTTTTTTATAATTCATGTCTAGTTGTAAGTTTTATTCGTGTTTTTTGCTTTTGTTTATATTTTTGTTTCGATACAACAAAAAAAAAATTTAAAAAAACTACTAGTGCCATCTTAAGATTTAATCTATCTATCGCCGTTTTTTGACCGTTAATGTCCTTTATAGGGTATTATAATTTATTTGGTGGTAACTAAAAATTTCGAGGCGAGGCGCCTGGTATGAAAAGTACTTAAAACAAGATGGTTGGCTCTTAATTTGTAAACAAATAAACACCGTCTAAACGCGGCTTTAATCTGCATTACCGTACACATAGAACGACCAATTCACCACTGTTTCCTTCATTCATTGTTTATATTTCTCAGTTGACGTTTTGATAACATTAGGATTGTTTAAATACAAATAATTGAGATTACATTCAAAAAATAAGTTTAATCACGAAATTTAAACGTTATAATGTCTGATGGTGAGCAGAGTTTATATCAAACATTTATTTACCATAATCAGTACATACAAAACTAACATATTTACAGAGGAGGTTATAAAAAGACGATTACTAATTGATGGCGATGGTACTGGAGATGACCGGAGATTAAATGTGCTACTAAAATCTTACATAAAATGGTGTAATTCACAGGAAACCCCGGAAAATAATCAATCAATGCATGATCGTATGTTAGCACAGTTAGCACAATGTGAATTTGCTATGACTAAATCTGATTCGTCCTCGAAAATGATGAAACAAGAATTAAAGAATTATGAAACTATATCCAAAGCTATTGAGTCTGGCATTGAACATGCCAAAAAGCAAATTGAATTGAATAAACAAAATTTAGTATTGGCCAAAAAAATCCGTAAAAATCGAATGGAATATGATGTACTGGCGAAAATAATCAATCAACAGCCAGATCGGAAAAAGACAACCGAACAACTTGAAAAACTTAAAAATGAGCTAAAACAGTTGGAAGATAACCGTAAAATGTTACAACGTAAATTTGAAGTGCGCAAGAAAGATTTTACAGTTTTAATGCGAGCCATTAATGAATTGCAAATTAAATTATCTGATGATTTTGAAGAAGGGGGCATTGATGATACCTCGTTTATGGAGACAGATGTTGAATTATTGTCACCAACGGCATACACTTTAGCATCGCCGGACAGTCCAAATTTTTCACTTAATTGAGCCGAGCGCCAAACGTTAATAAAATGTACTTTGAAATGAACTTTATTCGTTTTTTATTTTTGTTTCTTCACCAACCAAAAAAAAAAAAAAAAAATTGTATACAAATACAATGCTGTCCCTTCGGAGAAGAAGGAACTGGAAGATAAAAGTGGAACATATCAAGTAGGTCATATGGCTGACATCACAGCTGACCACAACAAATGAAAAACAAACAAACAAACAATACAATGCTGTCAAATGTCAAAATGACAACTACCAATTATTGTTTAAAAATTGTATATTTTCTCTAATCTCAAAAAAAAAAAATATAAAATAAATAGTCGGTCTTAAATTTATGAGTTGTTTATTTAAATAAAATTAATAAATTTGAACACAAATTATTAATAATATTACTATCGAACACAGAGTGAATTGTGTAATCAGGAAATGTGAAAGTAAATAATTTACAAGAACGCAATGTTTATTTATATCTAATGGGTTTTTGTGAATTTTTTTATGAAAATGTGGTGCAAATTTTGAGCCGTTTTATTTTAATTCGCAATTTTGAAAGATATACGTAAATATTTTATAGGTATCAGATATGAAACTTTAAGATATTCCACGGAAAAGTTAATTACATTTAGCGGATTAATATAAAATTATGAGTTATAATATTGTCCTCCCTTTTTTGTTACACATAACACATTCTCATAAGAAATGACATCAATCTTTGATATCGTGTATTAAATTGAACATTAATTTAAATTTTTTTTTATTTTTTAGATAAGAAGGAAGATGACCATCAATAATACAATAACAATGAATGAAAATGAATTGATAAATCGAGCGAATGAGGAAAGGGATAGTATTTTTGAACGTTACGATTTAGGGCGCAAAAATGGTGCCAAAATTGATCAGTGGGAAGAATCCCAATTCACGGTGTACCAGAATACGGATAAATATGGTTTTATACATAATGCTAACGATTCGAATAAAAAATCAAATAGTGGCAATACCCAAGAAGAACGAATTATGATACGAATTCAACATGAAAGGGAAAAGAAATGGCAAAAAATGGTGACTAAATGGGAAAAGCATTTAGATGAAGCAAAGCTACGAAAACGAATTTATAAAGGCATCCCAGATGCGTATCGATCATCAGTTTGGCAGAAATTATTAAATATCAAACATATAATAGCAAATAATGTAGGGATTTATGAGTCATGTTTAAAATTAGCTAGAAAAAATGGAACGGAAGCTAAACAAATCGATTCGGATGTGAATCGACAATTTCGGGATCATATAATTTATCACGAACGATATAGCATTAAGCAAGTTAGTTTATTTAAGGTGCTAGTTGCCTATAGTATGTACAATATGGAAGTTGGATATTGTCAAGGAATGGCGGGCCTTGCCGGCGTTTTGCTAATGTACATGGACGAAGAAGAAGCATTCTGGAGTCTGAACGAACTTCTAACCAACGAAAAATATGGTATGCACGGATTTTTTGTGATCGGATTCCCAAAATTAATTCGTTTCACAAAACACCATGATACAATAGTTAAACAATTTCTACCTAAATTAAAAAAACATCTGGACGCGAATGGGGTCGACTCAATCCTTTACTCGTTAAAATGGTTCTTTGTCATTTTTGTGGAACGAATACCTTTCGATTTATGTCTACGCATTTGGGATGTATTCCTCTACGAAGGTGAAAAAGTGCTTCTCGGTATGTCGTACACTATCTTAAAAATACATAAAAATAAAATTCTGAAATTAAAAGAAATGGATACAATCACTACATTCCTACAATCAACGTTATATTATGATTTTGGTTATGAAAATGATTACGTGATCAGGGTGCTAGAACAAAGTATTGATGAATTGAAAAAGTACAAATTAAATTTACCGCCGACTAGTCCTAACAATGAATTGTCCGGCATCAAAACTAGATTAGGAATATTTATGGAACCAAATTCAGAAACAAAAAGTGGTCTGAGGAAATCTATATTCACCGATACGGAAAAAATTGCAACCGAAAAAGTTTTAGAGAGGTAAGTCATACATGAATTAAAAAATTAAAAGTTCGTAAGCTCTAAGATAAGAATCTATACATTCTACACGATATTATGACGTTGTGGTTGGAAAGATTACTATTTTTTAAATATAATTTATTTCTGATAACAAGCTGGCTACTACTGATAATTAATTTTATCAGTATTAACAAATTATGAGTTTTAGTTATGTACTTACTTCTAGGAGATGAATTGTTAGGTCAAATAATAGAATTAATTAAGTACTAGAATATAACCTTGAAACTGCATTTAATTTTAGCGTATTTTGTTCAATTAGACTATCGGTTAATACCTGTTTGATTTTATCTCCAGGGGCAAACAATTATTTTTTTTTTTTGTTACAATGCCGTTTACTTTAGTTAAAAACCAGAACGTAAAAAATATCTCAAATAAGCTAATTTGGCTTACACATTGGCTTGACTTGTATCCAGAGCAAACTGTTGGCAGCCTTGCTTTACCTGTTAACCATACCAAAATTGGTCGTCTTGCCGGACCAAGTGGTTGGGTGCAATGAACTAAAAATGTATAAATGAAAAATTCACAACGTGAATCTTTATATAGCAACGCCAAATATACCTAACTTCGAGTTTGATCAAGAACGGAAATCTTTTAGAAATTTATAGAAAATATTCTTTTCTTTCCAGACAAGAAAGTAATCAAACCGAACTACAGATTGATGAAACCAATTCCATTTACGAGATTGGTGATGATAATAGCAGCCATACAACAGGTAACCCATATTTTTCATTTTCTGTATAATTTAATCGAATTTTTATTTTTTTATCCAATTTTTTAAATTTATAATTTAAATTTACGGAAAAAAACTTATTTAAAAGGTGAAAGTAGACATAAAATGAAATATTATCGCAGTACGCATAGCATTACTACATCGGTTGCCACAAGTTTTGATTCTGATATCGATGATGAGTTACTGGATGATGGCCAAATTTCGATCAAATATGATAAAATAAATACAAACAATGAAAATTTATTAAACAAGGAAGATGAAATTACCAGATTATAAATATAATTTAGTTAATGTATCATAGTTAATCATGGGCGATGAAAATTTCTTTCCTGTATATTATGTTCTCAGTACGCGCTCGACAAATTATTATTATTACCACGATATTATATTTACTTATATTACTCGTATTTTTTTTTTTTTTTTATAAATCAATTATTAAAAATATTATACATAATTCTAACACATTCTACTTATGTTTAATTTTTAACAGTTTTATTAGAAATCTTGCCAAAATCACCATTCCATTTTAAAAATAGTCATTTTGATCAAGAAATATTGTAGCAGCATTTATTCCGAATTTGTTGAATAGAATTAAATTACAATAATGTTTATATTTTTAGTTAACTTTAAACTATTTTTTTACTGTATAATAATTATTAGTGAAATATTAATTAAAACAAAACAAATTATATATTTTATGATTTTTACTCGTACCTATAAATTATGTACTACTATTTAAAAATCCCATCTTTATTCAATGCAAACATACGAATTTACAAAAGGAATTACAAGCGCATCATACATTGGAGGTAGTTCTTTAACAGAAACTTCAAATACATCAACAATTGGTGATCTTAGTGTATTTTCGGGAAATACAGGCAACAATAATAAAATTGATTGTGATTTAAGTTCAGGTCAAATTTCAATTGGGAATTATAATTTTCTAAGATCTACGCCGACAAATGAATGCCAATTGGATTATACAGCAAATATATTGGTGCCTATGGATTCATCAGATGCATTTCGGCTTTTTATCGGTGCCATTGAGACAGATAATTTTTGAATATTGTATCTAGATTAAATTTAAAATTTATAAATAAAAATATTACTCCGGCCTAACTGAATATATATATGACTGTGTGTGTATGATTATGAATATGAAAAAATTATTTTTTTTTATAGAGATGAAATAAAAAATCATATTTTTGAAAATTATTATTAATTTGTATTATTAAATTGGTTCAATTATTAATTGGCTTACATCGAAAAAGCCTAAAGTAATGAATTCTTCACAAACTCGCCCCTGTCCACTTCATTGGTCGCTTGAATAATTGGGCCTTGCCTTCTGAATCTGAATGATCATTTAAACTAATTTTAGGTGGGTGATTATGAAATTCAATAAAAACATAAAATGTTGGACAAAATTAAAAATTGAGTAACACTCTCAGTTTATTAAAAAAAAAAACATTTAAATTTAAAATAAAACAGCTTTGATAAATCATCCGCTAATTAAATATCTAATTTAATTACTATCCGCGTATAAATTATCAATATCATTATTTCCATTATTATTTGGCTTGTGAAACATTTGCCATATTTGGTTCCAAAAAAATCCCAATTTAGTTGTTATTCCGGATACTTGATTTTGAGTTCCAGACAATGGTAAACATAATTTTGAACGGTTTAAATCATAAATACTTTTTTTTAAATACCTAATGACAAGATCATTTTCATAGCCAAAATCATGACGTATCGTTTGATGCAGGAATGTTGTAATTGAGCCGACATCTTTAAATTTTAAAAGTTTATTTTGGTGCATTTTGAGAATTGTGTAAGACATAGCAAGTAGAATGTTTTCACCTTCATACAGAAATATATCCCAAATTTGTAAAAATAATTTCCATGGAATTTGTTCAACGAAAGCGACCGTGAACCACTGTTGACAATATAAAATTGAATCGACACCAACCACATCCAAATGCCTTTTTAATTTTGGTAGAAATTTTTCTATTACATTATCATGATGTTTTGAATACTGAACGACTTTGGCGTATCCTCTACCATAAAAACCTTGCATTCCATACTTTTGATTAGTTAGAATTTCGTTGAGACTCCAAAATGCTTCTTCCTCGTTCATGTACATTAGTAGGACCCCAACAATTCCCGCCATTTCTCGAAAATATCCAACTTCTTTGTTATACATACTGTAGGCGACGAGCACCTTGAATAAACTCACTTGTTTGATGCTGTATCGTTCGTGAAACATAATATGATTCCGAAATTGTCGGATCACATCCAAATCAATTTGTTTTGTTGCCGTGCAAAATTTTCGAGCCATTTCTAAATATGACTCATATATTCCACGATTATTTTCAATATGTTTTTCAATATTTAAAAATGTTTGCCAAACTTTTCCTCGGTATGTGTCAGGAATCCCTTTGTAAACTAAATCGTCTAGTTCATTCGAATTAAACTTATTGAGTTCCCAACGGGGTAAAATTTTATGCCATTTATGTTCGCAAATGAGTTGTGCTCGATTGAATAAGTTTTCTCCAGCTGAATCAGCGGTGTTGTTTGCCTTAATAAAGCCATATTTGTCTACAATTGGACATTTTCTGACTTGTGGTACTTGGTTTTGCGTTTTGGTACTATTTTCTCCATCAACGTTATACCGTTCGAATATACAGGAACGCTCCTCATTAGCCTGCCATATCAACTGGTTTTCATTCATTGTTACGATAAATCTTAAAAAAAAAAAAAAAATTTGTTCAGCGTATTGGTAAAACTAAAACATGTTGTCTTACGAAATTATCACGCTTCCAAAATTGTTTAATTTTTATTTTTTTATTCTACCTAAGGTCTACGAGTAAATAAAGAGATCGTCACTTCACAATTTATAAAAATATGAACATTTTCTGTAATATTTTACTGCTTGAATGAAAATTTCTAACTAATTGGCTCGATACCGAAATTATAACTTGTGCACAATCAACAGTAACGGAATAATAAATCTGTTTAACTAGATTTATGACGTCATTAATCAGCATAATTGGGAATTTAAAAAAAAAAATTTAAATAAAAATCAGGTGCGCACAACGCTTCAGAATTCGTTAAAAAAACTTTGAATGCTTTAATTAATTTTTTATTTCACTCGGCAATATTTCTAAAATGAAATAATTAGTTTGAGAGCTGTGCCCCTTATTGTTAAACGAATATTAAAAGTTTCCGTTTAGGTTTAGTTAAATATTTAAATTTGGTCTATTTGCTAGCTATGTATTATCAGTACATGTAAGACAGTTTAGCTATGACTAAGAGATTTAATAAGAGCTTTGTTTTAATATGTTTGTATTATTAATTTTATGTGTTTGCTTACATTATCTATTTAGGGAAAATTGTGAAAGATTAAAGAAAAAGATGCGTAAAAGTACTTTAGTCAAAAATCATTTTTATTTGCAGAAGACACAAACTGTACATTAATGTATCAACTCTGGATTATAATTATTGCAAACTCTCGGTTGGGTGACTGGGTAAAAGTAAACTAGTGGCAAGCAAAGCCGTAATTTCAAAACCAAATCATTCGGAATCTGTCAAATGTCATTCTTTTAATCCAACTTCAAACGATGGTCAGGAATCAATGAACACATTTTTGCAAATGATGGAGACTAATAAGCGTCGCAACCTCTAAAACATGAATCCCAAGAGTCATCTCAATGTACTCTCTTTACGTTTTACGATACTACGCATCTTGGCGAAATACCACTTGGGGGAACTGCTATCGTCCGAAGCATTCAATTCAAAAGACATCAATTTACCAATCACTTCGAAATTCAGGGGAGAAAGTTCCTTGGCACAGGTGACTTAACGCCAAATATGTCCAATGTGGTTCAAAATTAATATCTTCTAAAGGGAAACAACAGTGGGAATGTATTAGTATGAAAAACTAGATCACATTTCCACTATGGACACAAAACCTACCTGCCAATTTATAGGCTGATAATTCCCGATTTACCAGCCTTTTTGGTATTAAAGCAGTAAAGAGTGTATAGCTAAGTTATAATGCTACCGTCATCATGCCAGACAAATTACCATATTAGTTGGGCTCAATTTAAATCTTAAGTAACCAGAGAATATTTGTTTAACGTCCATCTAAAAACAAAACAGCGTCCTAACGGTTGTATTAAACAAGTTTTAACGGATGCTGCACCCAACAGCCAAGGCTGGGCACATTACATTACACTGAGTAATTAAAATACTTTTACGTTTGCCCGTATGTCATTTCAAGTTCTCATCCAGTCGCCCGACACTCGCACTTCTCTTCGCACAACCCGGCACTTCTCAACCAATATCTGCCCCACATGATCCTCGTTGGTATCCTCCGCAATTATTCCCAACTTTGATGACAGCTCTTTTTGAGAGCTAACTGTTACTCGCCTTACTCTGGCATATGCACCGTTGAATTCTAGTGGCTGCTTCGTGCTATCGCTATTCAATATTCCTCACCCAAAATCCAACACGAATCCATTCACCCTCATGAACGAAGTCCATTCCCAAAATGATTTCGTCCTTAATTCCTGCGACCAGAACTTCGTGTGGGAAAAGAGTTTCACCGATCCATATTTTCACGAATTTTTTCCTTTTTATCACCGCACTATCTCCATTTGCCATTCTTAGTTCTAACTCATCAGCTAGCTGCACAGTTCCGCCGATCAAGTCTTTCCGGACAATTGTATGAGTTGCTCAGTAGTGTAAAAGCGTATGTCCTGGAACAGCCGAAATCGATTCCAGCCGAAAAAAATTTTACATGTAAATTACAACAACATAAACGATTACGTATGTTTTTACTATGGGCATACTACAGTGTAACCCCGGTAACTAAATCTCTATATAAAATGTAAACGTAAGTATATAATTTTATTAAAAATCCGTTGTTCAACTGTACATTAACTGTACAATATTTTTTTAAGACATTTTGTTAGATGGCAGCACAGTCATAAACTTTAAGCTTTGAACTTTTTAATATTAATTAATTTTTCGATAGATGGTGCACATTTCTTACAGTTTAATTATCAACCACGATAACTAAAACTCTATATAAATGTATCTAAAATCAGGTATTCAACTGTAAATTATTATTATTTTATTAACAACCACAATAACTAAAACTCTATATAAATGTATCTAAAATCAGGTATTCAACTGTAAATTATTATTATTTTCCAACTTTATCTGTAGATGTCACTTTAAAAGCTTATTTTATGTACATGGTTTGTAACTTGGTTCAATATACAGTTTTATTATCAACCACGATAACTAAAACTCTATATAAATGTATCTAAAATCAGATATTCAACTGTAAATTATTGTTATTTTCCAACTTTATCTGTAGATGTCACTTTTAAAAGCTTATTTTATGTACATGGTTGTAGATGTCACTTTAAAAGCTTATTTTATGTACATGGTTTGTAACTTAGTTCAATATACAGTTTTATTATCAACCACGATAACTAAAATTCTATATGAATTTATCCAAAATCATGTATTCAACTGTATATTGTTATTTTTTAAAACTTTATCTGTAGATGTCACATTTCAAAGTTTATGTATATTCTGTAAATATGGTTTGTAACTTAAACGAATAATATTTATTTTTTAATTGAAATTGGATACTATAAAGTTATAATAATATTTTATAATTTAACCTTGGCATTGAAAAAAAAACTAGTTCAACGTACAATAAATAAAAACTGTAAAATGTAATCAGCATAAAGTAAGAAAAGAAGATAAGAAAAAAAATTGCATCAAAATCATGTATTCAACTGTCTTTGAAAGTTTATTTTTTAGGCACTCAACTGTAATAAAGTAAAAAATATTGATTATGATTAATTTCTGTATATGTAAGAGAAAAATATTCGAATTGAAGTGTATGCTACCTTTCAAAATTTGTATTATGTATATGGTTTATAACTTGGACGAATAATTTTTATCACATAATTGAAATCGGATAGTACAAAGTTATAATAATATTTTATAATTTAACCTTGGCATTTAAAAAGAAAACTAGTTCAATATACGTATATATAAAAACCGTAATATGTAATCAGCATAAAGTAAGAAAAGAAGATAAGAAAAAAAATTACATAATTGAAATCGGATAGGACGTTATATGTATTAATATTTTATAATTTATCCTTGGCATTGAAATCTTGATCATAATTTTTTTTTTTTTTATTTTACCAACTTTATCTGTATATCATCTTTTAAACTACATTTGGCGAAAATAAAATGCTTCAATTAGAAATTTTTAAAGCTGCGAAAATAAACTTTGAATTGTTTGCACTTCATACAAAATTTAATTTAGAAGATGATTCCAACGTTAGTAAATTAACATCGTTTAATACTACGAATTATATAATAACTGAAGCTAGCGATTTTAATGCAATATTTTCCGAAATTGTTAATAATTTAAACATTAAAAGTGAAGATTTTCAAGAAAAAGAATCTGGCTGGGCTCTCGAAAAGATCATGTTTCTTGAACTTAATATCAACAAATATACTCCATTGCGAGGTTCTTCATATATTGATCTACCAGAAACTATTAAAAGAAAAAGAGCTATAATTAATATTCAAAATTCTGATCAGGCATGCTTTGCCTGGTCAATTATGGCATCTAGATATCCTAACGTAAAAAAACCTTATAGACATACATCATATCCACACTATTCTTCGGAATTGACTTTAGATGATATTAATTTGCCTATGCATCTAAAAGATATTTCAAAGTTTGAACAATTAAATAATATTAGTGTAAATGTATATGGTTTAGATGGTAATGAAATTGTGGGGCCATTATATTACACAAAATCTAAAAAACAGGAACATGTTAATTTGCTATTTTTAGAAGATGATGTAAATACTCACTATTGTTTGATCAAAAATTTTAGTGCGCTAGTGGGAAACCAGTTATCCAAAAGAGCAAATAAAAAATGGATTTGTGATGGATGTTTAACTTTTTTTAGAAATGAGGAAGGTTTAAATAATCATTTGCAATATGGTTGTAATAAAATTAAATGTATTCTTCCTAATGAAGAAAATTGTATACTAAAGTTTAAAAACATCCAAAACAAAGAGCGAGTACCATTTATTATCTATTGCGATTTTGAAGCTGTACTAGCACCAATTTTTACATGTTTACCAAACGATAAAACCTCATTTACAGAAAACATTACAAAACATGAACCATGCAGCTTCGCATATTACATTAAGTGTTCATACGACGATAAACTTTCTAAGTTTGAATTGTATAGGGGTAAAGATTGTTGTCAAATTTTTATTGAAAAATTAAAAATCGATTTACAAGTAATTTATGATAAATTACATACAAACATAAAAATGATAACACTAACAAACGAAGAAAAAGAACAATATGACAATTCATCTACTTGTTATATATGTAAAGAAAGTTTTATTGACTGTTTGAATTATAAAGTAAGAGACCATTGCCATCTTACTGGAAAGTTCCGCGGAGCCGCTCATAACAATTGTAATTTAAATTATGGTTTACCTGACTTTGTACCAATTGTTTGTCATAATTTGAGTGGATATGATTCTCACTTTATTATCAAAGAACTTGGATTTGATACAGAAACAATTAATTTAATCGCTCAAAATAAGGAGAGATATGTATCTTTTACAAAACATTTTAAACTTTTAGATAATAAAACAATTAAATTAAGATTCATAGATACATTCAAATTTATGTCTTCAAGTATTGATAATTTAAGTAAAAATCTTGAAGAAAATCAATTTAATGAAATACATAAATATTTTCCAAAGCAAAATGAATTTAATTTGGTTAGGAAGAAAGGTGTATTTCCATATGATTTTATTGATAATCATGAAAAGTTTAATCATACATGTTTACCCCCTCAATCTAGTTTCTATAATAAATTGAATGATTCCAATATTACCGAAGATCAGTATAATCATGCAACTAAAGTGTGGAATGAGTTTAAATGTAAGAATTTGGGGGATTATTCCGATTTATATTTAAAAACGGACGTTCTTCTCTTAGCTGACATTTTTGAAAATTTTAGAAATGTCTGTTTAGCCACTTACGATTTAGATCCAGCACACTATTACACTTCCCCAGGTTTAAGTTGGGATGCCATGTTGAAATTTACAAAAATCGAAATGGAATTGCTCACAGATATTAACATGATCAATTTCATTAACAAAGGGGTTCGTGGTGGATTAGCACAATGTTCGAAAAGATATAGTAAGGCGAATAATAAGTATATGAAAAATTATAAAGAAGATAAGGATTCTTCATATCTTATTTATTTAGACGCTAATAATTTATACGGATATGCTATGAGTCAATATCTTCCATATGCGAACTTTAAATGGCTAAATGAAAGCGAAATTGATAAGTTTAATATACATTCAACAAGTGATGAGGCGGACCTTGGATATATTTTAGAAGTTGATTTGGAGTACCCAGAAAATCTTCACAAAACACATAATGATTTACCATTTTGTGTGGAAAATGCTAAACCTGGTTATGCATCATCCAAACAAAATAAGCTGTTGGCTAACCTTAATCATAAGTTTAATTATGTCATTGATCAAAAAAATTTAAAACAATGTCTAAGCGAAGGTTTGATTTTAAAGAAAATACACAGAGTATTAGAATTCAGTCAAAAACCTTGGCTTAAGACATATATTGATCTGAATACGAGGCTTCGGACCTTAGCTAAAAATTGTTTGATTCATAATTTAAAGGAGTTAGAAATAGTTAAAATGTTAAAGTTTATTAAAATTTAAAGTTAAGACAAAAATAAATTTCTGATCACGACAACATTGATAAACCAATTAACAATCTTAATGATTCATAATTTAAAGGAGTTAGAAATAGTTAAAATGTTAAAGTTCAAAAGTTTATTAAAATTTAAAGTTAAGACAAAAAATAAATTTCTGATCATGACAACATTGATAAACCAACAAAAAAAAAAAATTAGAATGCAAAAACAAATTAAAATTCACACACGAATTTTGTTACCATTTTGTTACCATTTCGCTACCATTTATTTGCGCAAAGTTAAAGGTTTATTAAAAGATAATGCGGAACAAATAAACAATGAACAATTAAAATTTAAAAAATTGCGGGCCTTTCGCGGGCTTCTGTAGATGTCACATTTAAAAGCTTATTTTATGTACATGGTTTGTAACTTGGGTCAATATACAATAAACAATTAAAATTTACAACTAACAATCTTAATGATTCATAATTTAAAGGAGTTAGAAATAGTTAAAATGTTAAAGTTCAAAAGTTCATTAAAATTTAAAGTTAAGACAAAAAATAAATTTCTGTACATGACAACATCGATAAACTAACTAACAATCTTAATGATTCATAAACATAATTTAGCATATGATATTGAGATCGCTGACCTTGCGCGAGCATATGATCTAAAAGATACAATTTTTAAAAACAAATAAATTGTTCAGGTTAATTAAAATGTAGGATGATTTAACATCAGTATAATATAGTCAACTCTAAACATAAAAAATCTGAAACAAAACATAAAACTAAATATGAAAATATCTAATTGTTAATACGAACAATATCGTTAATATTTTTCCCCTGTTGCGACAATTTACATAAGATTTCATGAGAAAGCGATATTAAGTATGAGATTGATGAATGAATATGAAATAAATTAATAACATACAGTAGTAAACTCTCTCTCTCTCTCTCTCTCTCTCTCCATATTATCTTATAGAAAGAATAAGAATTAAGTTTACTGACCTTGCATACATATGCCATATGATGTTACAAATTTAATTATTTAGAATATTAAAATGTATGACAATTCAATTTGATGATGCAACAATTTTATTCATGACGAAATAATAGTTTTTCTTTATTGCTGTCAATTATATTCAATTTACATAAGAACATATGCACGGTCATTTGATTATAAAATGAGATTAGCTAAATGAAAACAAAATAGAATACTATAACACAGCTGTAAATTTTTTCTCTATATTATCTTATAGAAATATATAGAATAAGAATTAAGTTTACTGACCTTGAATTCATACGTTTGTAATATATAAAATAAAATTTATTAAAAACAAATCAATTACTTAGGCTAATTAAAATACAGGATGATGTAATATTTAGAACCTATCAAAATTATTATGATGGTATATGAAATTTATATTTTTAGATGGTCCTTTCAGTATGAAAGTCGTTTTATTTGTAGTTGCTTGATAAAGAATAAATCTATATAAATCTATCACAGATTATTATGTGAAGAATAAAAATATAGTTTAGTGTGGTCAAAATTAAATGTAAAATGAAAAGATCGTTATACATAAGTAATAAAACTCAATAATTCAAACTCTCTATAGATAAACAATCCAAATTCAATGTTCATATCATATTCAAGATATTATTAATCGAGTATATAAATTAATTGGATTTATATTTCGTATTTGTACTGACTTTACCAATCACGACTCATTGATTTCATTATTTAATTCTTTGATTCGTAGTATATTGGAGTATCGTTCGTCTATATGGAATCCTCAATATAAAGTGTACATCGACTCAATTGAAAGGATACAACAAAAATTTACGCGATTTTTATCTTATAAATTAAAAATTCCTTACGATAATTATAATAACAGGTTGATAATGTTTAAATTAATATCGCTTAAAAAGTTCAAAAGTTTATTAAAATTTAAAATTAAGACATTGAATTTTTCCTTAACCGACAATGCCATCTTCACAAAGTAATAATTAGATTTTTTTTGTTTGACGAAATTAAAATTCACTAGAACTTGAACTACATGTCTCTAAGTATATATACAAATTTATTTAACCATATTTCACCGGTTGACTGTACGTAAAAACTAGAACTAACACAAAGCAAGTACGATAAGGTGGACACAATTTCAGACAGGGACTTTGATCAGTTTGGAGAAATACAATGCAAAAAGAGTAATGATTCATAATTTAAAGGAGTTAGAAATAGTTAAAATGTTAAAGTTTAAAAGTTTATTAAAGTCAAAGTTAAAACAAAAAAAAATAACGTTTATGCTGTTGTAATTTCCTTCGCCTGTGAAAAACAAAAATAATTCGCGGACCCCCGCGGGCTTTGCCCGCGTTTACAGAAACGTTTATGTATGGCAAAATTTCTAGTTTTAATGAAAATGAGTCGCGTTCAAATTTTAATTTTTGTTTTTGCGTTCTTCTAAAAAGGCCTACAATTGTTTAAATTTTAATTGTTTATTGTATATTGAACCAAGTTACAAACCATGTACATAAAATAAGCTTTTAAAAGTGACATCTACAGAAGCCCGCGAAAGGCCCGCAATTTTTTAAATTGGGGTCCGCGAATTATTTTTGTTTTTCACATGCGAAGGAAATTACAACAGCATAAACGTTTATGGCCCCGGCCCGCGAATTATTTTTGTTTTTCACATGCGAAGGAAATTACAACAGCATAAACGTTATTTTTTTTTGTTTTAACTTTGACTTTAATAAACTTTTAAACTTTAACATTTTAACTATTTCTAACTCCTTTAAATTATGAATCATTACTCTTTTTGCATTGTATTTCTCCAAACTGATCAAAGTCCCTGTCTGAAATTGTGTCCACCTTATCGTACTTGCTTTGTGTTAGTTCTAGTTTTTACGTACAGTCAACCGGTGAAATATGGTTAAATAAATTTGTATATATACTTAGAGACATGTAGTTCAAGTTCTAGTGAATTTTAATTTCGTCAAACAAAAAAAATCTAATTATTACTTTGTGAAGATGGCATTGTCGGTTAAGGAAAAATTCAATGTCTTAATTTTAAATTTTAATAAACTTTTGAACTTTTTAAGCGATATTAATTTAAACATTATCAACCTGTTATTATAATTATCGTAAGGAATTTTTAATTTATAAGATAAAAATCGCGTAAATTTTTGTTGTATCCTTTCAATTGAGTCGATGTACACTTTATATTGAGGATTCCATATAGACGAACGATACTCCAATATACTACGAATCAAAGAATTAAATAATGAAATCAATGAGTCGTGATTGGTAAAGTCAGTACAAATACGAAATATAAATCCAATTAATTTATATACTCGATTAATAATATCTTGAATATGATATGAACATTGAATTTGGATTGTTTATCTATAGAGAGTTTGAATTATTGAGTTTTATTACTTATGTATAACGATCTTTTCATTTTACATTTAATTTTGACCACACTAAACTATATTTTTATTCTTCACATAATAATCTGTGATAGATTTATATAGATTTATTCTTTATCAAGCAACTACAAATAAAACGACTTTCATACTGAAAGGACCATCTAAAAATATAAATTTCATATACCATCATAATAATTTTGATAGGTTCTAAATATTACATCATCCTGTATTTTAATTAGCCTAAGTAATTGATTTGTTTTTAATAAATTTTATTTTATATATTACAAACGTATGAATTCAAGGTCAGTAAACTTAATTCTTATTCTATATATTTCTATAAGATAATATAGAGAAAAAATTTACAGCTGTGTTATAGTATTCTATTTTGTTTTCATTTAGCTAATCTCATTTTATAATCAAATGACCGTGCATATGTTCTTATGTAAATTGAATATAATTGACAGCAATAAAGAAAAACTATTATTTCGTCATGAATAAAATTGTTGCATCATCAAATTGAATTGTCATACATTTTAATATTCTAAATAATTAAATTTGTAACATCATATGGCATATGTATGCAAGGTCAGTAAACTTAATTCTTATTCTTTCTATAAGATAATATGGAGAGAGAGAGAGAGAGAGAGAGTTTACTACTGTATGTTATTAATTTATTTCATATTCATTCATCAATCTCATACTTAATATCGCTTTCTCATGAAATCTTATGTAAATTGTCGCAACAGGGGAAAAATATTAACGATATTGTTCGTATTAACAATTAGATATTTTCATATTTAGTTTTATGTTTTGTTTCAGATTTTTTATGTTTAGAGTTGACTATATTATACTGATGTTAAATCATCCTACATTTTAATTAACCTGAACAATTTATTTGTTTTTAAAAATTGTATCTTTTAGATCATATGCTCGCGCAAGGTCAGCGATCTCAATATCATATGCTAAATTATGTTTATGAATCATTAAGATTGTTAGTTAGTTTATCGATGTTGTCATGTACAGAAATTTATTTTTTGTCTTAACTTTAAATTTTAATGAACTTTTGAACTTTAACATTTTAACTATTTCTAACTCCTTTAAATTATGAATCATTAAGATTGTTAGTTGTAAATTTTAATTGTTTATTGTATATTGACCCAAGTTACAAACCATGTACATAAAATAAGCTTTTAAATGTGACATCTACAGAAGCCCGCGAAAGGCCCGCAATTTTTTAAATTTTAATTGTTCATTGTTTATTTGTTCCGCATTATCTTTTAATAAACCTTTAACTTTGCGCAAATAAATGGTAGCGAAATGGTAACAAAATGGTAACAAAATTCGTGTGTGAATTTTAATTTGTTTTTGCATTCTAATTTTTTTTTTTTGTTGGTTTATCAATGTTGTCATGATCAGAAATTTATTTTTTGTCTTAACTTTAAATTTTAATAAACTTTAACATTTTAACTATTTCTAACTCCTTTAAATTATGAATCATTAAGATTGTTAGTTGTAAATTTTAATTGTTTATTGTATATTGACCCAAGTTACAAACCATGTACATAAAATAAGCTTTTAAATGTGACATCTACAGAAGCCCGCGAAAGGCCCGCAATTTTTTAAATTTTAATTGTTCATTGTTTATTTGTTCCGCATTATCTTTTAATAAACCTTTAACTTTGCGCAAATAAATGGTAGCGAAATGGTAACAAAATGGTAACAAAATTCGTGTGTGAATTTTAATTTGTTTTTGCATTCTAATTTTTTTTTTTTGTTGGTTTATCAATGTTGTCATGATCAGAAATTTATTTTTTGTCTTAACTTTAAATTTTAATAAACTTTTGAACTTTAACATTTTAACTATTTCTAACTCCTTTAAATTATGAATCATTAAGATTGTTAATTGGTTTATCAATGTTGTCGTGATCAGAAATTTATTTTTGTCTTAACTTTAAATTTTAATAAACTTTAACATTTTAACTATTTCTAACTCCTTTAAATTATGAATCAAACAATTTTTAGCTAAGGTCCGAAGCCTCGTATTCAGATCAATATATGTCTTAAGCCAAGGTTTTTGACTGAATTCTAATACTCTGTGTATTTTCTTTAAAATCAAACCTTCGCTTAGACATTGTTTTAAATTTTTTTGATCAATGACATAATTAAACTTATGATTAAGGTTAGCCAACAGCTTATTTTGTTTGGATGATGCATAACCAGGTTTAGCATTTTCCACACAAAATGGTAAATCATTATGTGTTTTGTGAAGATTTTCTGGGTACTCCAAATCAACTTCTAAAATATATCCAAGGTCCGCCTCATCACTTGTTGAATGTATATTAAACTTATCAATTTCGCTTTCATTTATCCATTTAAAGTTCGCATATGGAAGATATTGACTCATAGCATATCCGTATAAATTATTAGCGTCTAAATAAATAAGATATGAAGAATCCTTATCTTCTTTATAATTTTTCATATACTTATTATTCGCCTTACTATATCTTTTCGAACATTGTGCTAATCCACCACGAACCCCTTTGTTAATGAAATTGATCATGTTAATATCTGTGAGCAATTCCATTTCGATTTTTGTAAATTTCAACATGGCATCCCAACTTAAACCTGGGGAAGTGTAATAGTGTGCTGGATCTAAATCGTAAGTGGCTAAACAGACATTTCTAAAATTTTCAAAAATGTCAGCTAAGAGAAGAACGTCCGTTTTTAAATATAAATCGGAATAATCCCCCAAATTCTTACATTTAAACTCATTCCACACTTTAGTTGCATGATTATACTGATCTTCGGTAATATTGGAATCATTCAATTTATTATAGAAACTAGATTGAGGGGGTAAACATGTATGATTAAACTTTTCATGATTATCAATAAAATCATATGGAAATACACCTTTCTTCCTAACCAAATTAAATTCATTTTGCTTTGGAAAATATTTATGTATTTCATTAAATTGATTTTCTTCAAGATTTTTACTTAAATTATCAATACTTGAAGACATAAATTTGAATGTATCTATGAATCTTAATTTAATTGTTTTATTATCTAAAAGTTTAAAATGTTTTGTAAAAGATACATATCTCTCCTTATTTTGAGCGATTAAATTAATTGTTTCTGTATCAAATCCAAGTTCTTTGATAATAAAGTGAGAATCATATCCACTCAAATTATGACAAACAATTGGTACAAAGTCAGGTAAACCATAATTTAAATTACAATTGTTATGAGCGGCTCCGCGGAACTTTCCAGTAAGATGGCAATGGTCTCTTACTTTATAATTCAAACAGTCAATAAAACTTTCTTTACATATATAACAAGTAGATGAATTGTCATATTGTTCTTTTTCTTCGTTTGTTAGTGTTATCATTTTTATGTTTGTATGTAATTTATCATAAATTACTTGTAAATCGATTTTTAATTTTTCAATAAAAATTTGACAACAATCTTTACCCCTATACAATTCAAACTTAGAAAGTTTATCGTCGTATGAACACTTAATGTAATATGCGAAGCTGCATGGTTCATGTTTTGTAATGTTTTCTGTAAATGAGGTTTTATCGTTTGGTAAACATGTAAAAATTGGTGCTAGTACAGCTTCAAAATCGCAATAGATAATAAATGGTACTCGCTCTTTGTTTTGGATGTTTTTAAACTTTAGTATACAATTTTCTTCATTAGGAAGAATACATTTAATTTTATTACAACCATATTGCAAATGATTATTTAAACCTTCCTCATTTCTAAAAAAAGTTAAACATCCATCACAAATCCATTTTTTATTTGCTCTTTTGGATAACTGGTTTCCCACTAGCGCACTAAAATTTTTGATCAAACAATAGTGAGTATTTACATCATCTTCTAAAAATAGCAAATTAACATGTTCCTGTTTTTTAGATTTTGTGTAATATAATGGCCCCACAATTTCATTACCATCTAAACCATATACATTTACACTAATATTATTTAATTGTTCAAACTTTGAAATATCTTTTAGATGCATAGGCAAATTAATATCATCTAAAGTCAATTCCGAAGAATAGTGTGGATATGATGTATGTCTATAAGGTTTTTTTACGTTAGGATATCTAGATGCCATAATTGACCAGGCAAAGCATGCCTGATCAGAATTTTGAATATTAATTATAGCTCTTTTTCTTTTAATAGTTTCTGGTAGATCAATATATGAAGAACCTCGCAATGGAGTATATTTGTTGATATTAAGTTCAAGAAACATGATCTTTTCGAGAGCCCAGCCAGATTCTTTTTCTTGAAAATCTTCACTTTTAATGTTTAAATTATTAACAATTTCGGAAAATATTGCATTAAAATCGCTAGCTTCAGTTATTATATAATTCGTAGTATTAAACGATGTTAATTTACTAACGTTGGAATCATCTTCTAAATTAAATTTTGTATGAAGTGCAAACAATTCAAAGTTTATTTTCGCAGCTTTAAAAATTTCTAATTGAAGCATTTTATTTTCGCCAAATGTAGTTTAAAAGATGATATACAGATAAAGTTGGTAAAATAAAAAAAAAAAAAATTATGATCAAGATTTCAATGCCAAGGATAAATTATAAAATATTAATACATATAACGTCCTATCCGATTTCAATTATGTAATTTTTTTTCTTATCTTCTTTTCTTACTTTATGCTGATTACATATTACGGTTTTTATATATACGTATATTGAACTAGTTTTCTTTTTAAATGCCAAGGTTAAATTATAAAATATTATTATAACTTTGTACTATCCGATTTCAATTATGTGATAAAAATTATTCGTCCAAGTTATAAACCATATACATAATACAAATTTTGAAAGGTAGCATACACTTCAATTCGAATATTTTTCTCTTACATATACAGAAATTAATCATAATCAATATTTTTTACTTTATTACAGTTGAGTGCCTAAAAAATAAACTTTCAAAGACAGTTGAATACATGATTTTGATGCAATTTTTTTTCTTATCTTCTTTTCTTACTTTATGCTGATTACATTTTACAGTTTTTATTTATTGTACGTTGAACTAGTTTTTTTTTTCAATGCCAAGGTTAAATTATAAAATATTATTATAACTTTATAGTATCCAATTTCAATTAAAAAATAAATATTATTCGTTTAAGTTACAAACCATATTTACAGAATATACATAAACTTTGAAATGTGACATCTACAGATAAAGTTTTAAAAAATAACAATATACAGTTGAATACATGATTTTGGATAAATTCATATAGAATTTTAGTTATCGTGGTTGATAATAAAACTGTATATTGAACTAAGTTACAAACCATGTACATAAAATAAGCTTTTAAAGTGACATCTACAACCATGTACATAAAATAAGCTTTTAAAAGTGACATCTACAGATAAAGTTGGAAAATAACAATAATTTACAGTTGAATATCTGATTTTAGATACATTTATATAGAGTTTTAGTTATCGTGGTTGATAATAAAACTGTATATTGAACCAAGTTACAAACCATGTACATAAAATAAGCTTTTAAAGTGACATCTACAGATAAAGTTGGAAAATAATAATAATTTACAGTTGAATACCTGATTTTAGATACATTTATATAGAGTTTTAGTTATTGTGGTTGTTAATAAAATAATAATAATTTACAGTTGAATACCTGATTTTAGATACATTTATATAGAGTTTTAGTTATCGTGGTTGATAATTAAACTGTAAGAAATGTGCACCATCTATCGAAAAATTAATTAATATTAAAAAGTTCAAAGCTTAAAGTTTATGACTGTGCTGCCATCTAACAAAATGTCTTAAAAAAATATTGTACAGTTAATGTACAGTTGAACAACGGATTTTTAATAAAATTATATACTTACGTTTACATTTTATATAGAGATTTAGTTACCGGGGTTACACTGTAGTATGCCCATAGTAAAAACATACGTAATCGTTTATGTTGTTGTAATTTACATGTAAAAATTTTTTCGGCTGGAATCGATTTCGGCTGTTCCAGGACATACGCTTTTACACTACTTTGCTCAAGTATCCATCCCTTGATTGTTACGTTGCTACCACCTCGTGCTACACTCGTGACAGGGATGTAAGTTATGGGGCAACAAAAACTGACTTGTAATCTTTCCACCTTCCCGACTGTTGCAATTTGTTCATCCGATTCTCTTCTGGGTGCTCTTTCCACAGAAGTTGGCGATCCTTGCCTTTTCTCTCTTGCTTTCCAACAATCTCGTGATATGTGGCCAAACTTATTACATACCCAACATCTTAGCTCGGTGCCTCTAGGCCTCTGTCTCAACCGTTCGACGTTCGCCCGCATAAAAAGTGGCGATCTTCTCCCTCCTCGTATTATTTTCCGACAGTCTATAGAGAAGTGACCCAACTTGTCATATTCCCAACACCTAGGCCTGCCTGTTCCGATTATTTGTACCAGCCACTCGTTGTTCCCGTTGTTATCTGAATTCATTTGGAGCCTAAGTTACGACGGTCTGGAAATAGTCTGCACAGCCTCGTTCATCATTGCACAAGCTATGGTTTCCGCGAAAGTCGCATTAATTCGCCGTCAATTTTAAGCCTTTCCATACAATCGGCCGACGTACTTGAATGTGCTAGATACACTAGTCGCTCGATTGCAGATGAAAATTCCTGAAACGATTCTCCTCCCTGTTGGTAGCGGCTTTTCAATTCCATACGATATATTTCCCGCTTGTGGTCACTGCCGCATTTCCGATCCAGCGCCTTTATAATTTCGAGATAACTGTTGCTATGTTTTTTCGGAATGGTTTGTAAGCCCTCCGCTGCTTCATCTTTAAGGGCCACTATTAGAGCTGCAACAAGATGTTCTTCGTTACAACGGGTTTGATTGGCTGCTGTTTCAAATTGAAATTTGAAAATGCCAAAAGATATTGTTCCGTCGAATGTTGGTGGCCTTAACTTGATCGCGTGAACGGTTGACCCACTTGCGTCGTTTTTCCACTTGCATTGACATCGGTTAATTCTTTCTCGAGACGTTGAAATTTTTCTTCAACCTGTTAACTTTCGTCTCTAATGTTTGTTCAATCCTGCTGCATCTTCGTCTTAAATTTCATTTGTAGTTTCTCTATTTCGCCGTGTAAATTTGTAGATAATTCGAAGAACTTCTCGTCCATTCTCTTTTCACCATCTGCAATATCTTGGCTTGGTTGTTTAATTTCGTCCATTTGTTGTTTCATTGTTTGGTTTGACTGCTCTCCTTGGTGCGCCATCTAATTTTTAATTTTTCCAAGCTGTTGCATCATCATTTGGTTCAGAGCAGCCATTAACTGCGACACATCGAAATTTTCAGAAGGTACTTGTTCTGTTTCGACCAATGTTTTTGTTTCATCTCCTGTCTTCTGCACGGTTGCCACATCCGTTATTTCCACACCAAAATCATGATTATCAGCGTTTAGCACTTCTTTCTCCATGGCCTGACGTAGTCGCACTTGTCAAGCTGCTTGAACACCATTAATGGACAAACCCCGTCTCTCTACTTCCTTCTTTAGCTCTGGAACTTTTAATTCGTTAATTCGGAGAGAATAATTTTCATTGTTTTATTATTCACAATCCCACCATTATCAACAATTGTTACGTTTTTGCATTGTTAATCAAGGTTCGAATCACTGAATTGTGAATAAAAACAAACCACTTCACCGACGAATTTATTTATTAACAACAAAAACATTAATTCGACACAATTTATTTACAAAACTTCACAACAACTATAATTTTTACACAATTTTACTGTTCACTTATAATCTTTAACCCTCAATCCATAAAGGTATTTTAGGCACCTTAATTCCATGAACCAGCGCTGTTTTCGTCTTTGCGCTTTAAAATCAACAATTCTATGGTTTTTTGAAAACTAGTTAGCTAACTGGAAAAAGTAAATTTTTGAGAAAACGCATTTTAAATTAAAAGTCACAATATTTTTGAATTTGATTAAATTTATTTTTGAAACTTTAGCCAATTGTCGAGTTATTTTCTTTCATAACTGAAAATCGACAAAAATACAGTTAACTAGTTTCTAAAAAAAACACATAATTATCAATAAAAAATCTTAAATATTTCATGGATTATCTTAAGGCATCCTTATTCAAGAAACAATAGTTTTTTTGCAATCACTTTTTTAATTATTCTTCATGTTCCAATTCGAATTCGTTCGCCCCTTATATACTCAAACCAAAACCTCTTGAAATCTCATGATTGTTTCGGTAAGAAAAGTTTAGAAACATTTAGAACAGTTTTATCATGGAAAATTCCATAGTTGAACTTTCCGCTATCAAATAACTTATTCTATTCTATCCTAGGTGTCACCGTAACAATATTGTTACGGTGACACCTATGTTAGAGTAGAATAAGTTAATTGATAGCGGAAAGTTCAACTATGGAAATTTACATGATAAAACTGTTCTAAATTTTTCTAAACTGTTTTTACCGGAACAATGATGAAATTTCGAGAAGGTTTGGTTTGAGTATATAAAGAGTGAACGAATTCGAATTAGAACATAAATACTAAAGATACATGTTAAACCGAAAGTGATCTGACTGAAAACGTCTGAGTTAAATTCAACATGTAAACGGCGACTTGGCTGAAAGTTATCTGAAAGTAGTCTGAGTTCGGTCAGCTTAAATTTGGTTGGTTGAGTCAGTTTGTATATTGAGTTAAACATGTAAACTATAATTTAGTTGAACTGACAGATTTTTTCATACAGGCAAAAGGTTTCATACATATTTGAAGGGATTTTTAAATTATTTTAAATAAATTTCTAATAATTTAAATATAATTTTATAATAAAGTGACATTTAAAATGTCAATTCAGATCAAATAAAAAAATCCCATGTAACCACCAACCCAAAGTTTCAGTCAGATCACTTTCAGTCATAACTCAGTCAATCACTTTTGGGTTTAACATGTATCTTTAGTAAAAGTTTTTGGTAAGCGATAAGTGAAGATTAAAAAGGAAATTAAAAAGTGATTTAAAAATTGTTTTAGTGTGAAATAAAAGTTTTAAGTGAACAGTGGAAATTGTGCAAAAAGTATAATAAGTGAATTTGTGAATTTTTGTTAATAAATTGGTTGGAATAATTTTTATAATCAAGAAATAAAATCGTTTGTGATAAATTGAAGTGTTGTGTTTTTTTTCACAATCCAGTGATACGAACCTTGATTGACAAGACAAAAACGTAAACAATATTAATATATTATTGCTGTTACGGTGACACCTAGGGAAGAGTAGAATAAGTTCTTAATAGCACAAAGTTTACTGTACTAAAATGGAAATTTCCATGAAAAACTGTTCATTATAATGTTTTAACCTTTTAACGGGAAGCAATAACAAATCAAGATTAATTCATTCTCACACTAATGTTCAGTTACAATCCTATGAATTGCCTACGGATCTATAGGCATATGTAGTCCCAGCATCGATTATAGTGAATTACAATCATTTTCAACTGAGGAAGTTACGGTTCAGTTATGCAGTCCAGTTCCAGTAACAGGAGTTTCTGGTTCAATAGAAGAGACAATTTTTAGTACATCGCGAGAGCAGCCTGATACTCTATTAAATCAACGAGATGCTTTGGAAGACCTATTCGTCGTCCAGCGTACTATAAAGACAACGCTACCTCCTAAAAAAGAGGTGTTGGCAAAGCTGAAGTGATATGAATCTTGGTTTCAACAATATAGCGTTGCTAACTTCACTTCATAGAAATTACAGCAGAATAGAAGAAAAGACAAATAGAAAATTTACACTGAATCGGGCCCATTGTGAATTTATAGCACAGCAGAATGTTAAAAACAACGTTAAAGTTATCGTCCTTCTTCCTTTAAATTTAGTTTTATTAAACGAAATTCGATACAAAATTGAAAAACTTTGCGTAAAAAGATTGTTTATTGGATCAATTTTATAAAATTATTTTAACATTCTGTCAGAATGTTTGAATCAATGCTTCTTAACCAATCAAATCACTCTTGGTTGGTTGATTGATTCACGGTTTTTCACCAATCAATCACTAAAATAACCAAAAAAAAATGTGATGTGATTTAGGGTAAAAAAAATCGACTTCATAGTTAATAATTTTACCTTAGAACAAAATTGCAACCCTATTTTACTTTGATGCCTAGCTTTTACAATACATTTTGAAATATTCATATTTTTGTTATTAAACATAAATATCCCATACATTTAATATTTCCCCTCCGAATGAGAAATATGAACAACAAACTGGTTCATCGCCAATTAATGATAGTTCATTCTGATTAAATATAAATGAATACATACATACAAGGAAAACTGGAAAGATTATTCCCCAGCATCTTTTTTTTTTTTTCATCTCTTTTCGAATTCTTTTACATAGTGGAAAATGTTGAAAATGGCGTTGTGTGAAAATTGTTATTGAGTTTTATAAAATTTTCAAAAAGAGTGTGAATTCAGTGTGAAAATTAAGTTATTTAATAAAATGAAAATTTATATCATAAACGTGATCGTATTGCTTTTAAATCAAAATCCAATTGAATGTGGTAAGTGGATATTATGCACCAAGTAGAATATTTTTAATTTTATCCTAACTACTGTAAATAAATGGGATGAGTATGAATTTTTTTTTTCTTCATTGCAAAATTCCAGATGAATTCCTTTTGAATAATAATACAACAATATCATCACAGGACATCAATAATTTAAATAATTTTATATTGAATAATCAAAATTTTAATAATCCAAATAATAATTTAACGGAGGCCTATATAATTGAGCCCATTTATTATGATTACGAGCTGGAGAAATCACAAGAGGAAGTCAATAGTGAAAATGATTTACAAAAAGTAAAAATTAAGGTCGTCACATCAACGACGGCAGCATCTACTAGTGTTGTATCCAAATTGAAATTATCACCAACCGTTGCAGAAGCTCGAACCAATCAAACCGATTTAATAGCATTACAATCGATTAACACTTCTCCAGATATTTACCCAGATCCAGATATTTTAAACAAATTTAAAACTGAGCTCCAGCTTAAGAACGATATCAAAAACCAGTACAATAATAACAATAAGGTAAACCATCAAGAAGTAAACAATGAGTTGCACGACGAGTTGATAAATGAAAATTTTGATAAGGATCTCAAGGGACATGATTTGATTGATAACATTATGTATATTTATTATGGGAGTAATACCGTTATAATTCGGAAAGGGTTGGGTGGCAATATTATTGTAATCGGTTCAGTATTTGGATTGGCTGCACAAATTTTAACGATTGCCCTATCGTATTTACGAAACAGACGTTTGCGACGTATTAATAATGCTCTATTTCCGATTGCTATCAATTTATTGTTGATGCTGTGCACGTCTAATTTTATATTCATTATTGGAGTACAATCGGCGAAAAATCCGCTTAAATGTGAAATTATTGCTGTGCTCCTGCATTATTTACATTTGAGCACGTCACTGTGGGGTTTAATTTATGTGATTACGATTTATCAGTTTATATCGAATGAGGGCATAACCAATTTGAAGAAAAATTATTTGTTTGCGTATCTGGGACCGGGAGCCTATGTTATGGTAAGTTATTTTAATTACCTAATAATTTAAATTGTAAATATATGTAACACCAAGTTTGATGAATATTTTTACGGGCGAGTTATATTCTTTTGTATTGAAGAACTGCTTTAGGTCTGTTATGTATTCCGATCCGAAAATTCAATTTGATATTGAAATACATTCTACAGAATTGTTACTAAAATTACAATACGATTTACTAAAATTGCCCCAACATTTCATGAAGAAAATAAAAAAGACAACCATAAGGCATTATTGATTTGGCGAAAGCGTTGAACAATCGTAGCTTTGTATTTCCACCTTTGTATGTCGTTATCAATACTGCCTGTTTTTGCTACACTGCAACCAACGTAATGAATTTCTCAACATCTAGCCATAGATTCTTTCTTTATTTTAATTGGTAGGCTGATTGTTGTGTTAAGTGGTATGACTTTAGTATTATTTTATGACCGCTTTTTTTTTGTGCAAGGCCTGATCATTTTGTGCTTCGTGCGGCATGTGATTCAGATAACTAAGGCGTCTTATTGATCCCACTGGACCGTTGAGTGTTGTGTTGTCTAACTTGAGCATGACAGAGTCCAGTACTATGAAGAACAAGAATGGAAATCGTACATATACTTACCGTATCTCCTGTGTTGTAGTACATGTCACTATGCTTTCCATTATGCTGAACTCTATGTCCAGTATCCCGGTACATTCCAATTGTGTTAATTGCAACATCCAGCTTGTTCCTGCTCTAAACCCACCTTGCTCACCGCCAGTTGCCGCATTCTCTTAGATCACCTTTCTTTCATTCTTTGAGATTGTGGTTCGAAGTACCTAATTTTTATCAATTTTCGAGGAATAATTTCGATTTAAATTAATTCCAGATTTCATACGCATTTTCTAACGAAACCTATGAAACACAAAAATATTGTTGGATGTCCATACAACGTGGCATGATCGTGAATTTTATGATACCTGCCTCAATACTAATTATCACATCAACAATATTGGGTAAGTTAATAAAATATCGAAATAATAGAGTAAAATATTGATTTAATCATTTCAGGGACTATTTGTTTACGTAAAATCATTGCAAAGCAAAGAGAAATAATCGGCGAAAGCATTGAAAGCTTTATTGATTCGGTGGCCACCAAATATGAAATACCAACCAATAATAGTGTCGTAACCAATTCTATGGAAAATACATGCGCTCAATACGGTTGCATGGAAAACCAAACGGAATGCAATGAAAAAGAGGAACAAATTTCAGACCAATTGAACGAGGATTGTAATCATAATAATGAGCAACAACATAACGATAGTAATTGTAATCTAGATTCAAGTTATCCAAATTTGGATAACGGAATTATAAAATCAAAATTAGACTTATATGATTCGAAATTTAATTTAACCGCTCTATCGTTGGCGGATTTGTCATTACAAAGTATTTCAGACATACAAGATTATGCTGATTTTAAAAAGGCTATACGTATTTCATTATTTTTTGAGCCTACATTTAGTGTTTGCTGGTTTCTTGGTGTTATTGCACTAGAGAATAGCCAAGTATCATGCGTAATGCCGGTAATATTTTTTATTTTCTATAACATAATGAATTGGTCATTGCTTACCAAAATTTCAATAATTTATCCGATGATTAATATTAAAAAACCTTCTGCATCCATGTCAACCACAACATCGACCTCATTCCATTCGGGTTTGAATAATTTTAATAATAATAATCAAATAAATAATTGTAATAATTCGAATAATTTTTTATATAATAACAACAAGCAATCATCCAAATTAATAACGAACAAACCAAATTTGCTGTTATTAAATGAGCGCACCCAATTAAATGATTCATCAATCAATATAAATAATGCAAAAAATGCGAATGGATTAAATCCAGCCAAGTGTTCAGATACTATACCATTGCTTTGTTCTACTTCATCGGGATTGAATAATATCATAAATATTAATAAAAATAAAGAAATTAATCAACATTATAACTGGGAATCGGCAAATGTGGAAAATACCAATAAAACGATATCGACAAATTTGGATTGTATTAGCACAATTAGTACGTGAATCTATCCATATATACCTATGTATATAAATAATATAAATAGTTAAATTCACATTTGTTATTGTACCTTTTAACAGTTTTAATAATATATTTTGTTTTGTTTAAACAACGATCTAATTTAAGATTTTAACTGAAATTTAACGTTTTTAGAGATACGTATTTGTTGTACATTTGTTGCTTTCAATTGAAAATGTACTTTAACCGGAAACACCTTTTATTGAAATGAGACTACCAAGATTGGCCTGTAAAATGAACATAAGGGAGAAGTTCACGAATTCAGTCTATTCTCTTCAGTGATATGGTATCCTGGATATGCTCGAATATGTAGGGGTAGACGTAACTTACTATCAATCTAAAACAAACCATCAGTTGTTTTAACAAGGTAACTTATCTTCACTCTGTTTCAATTAAAAAAATCGTCTCAATTTTATCCGTTTCCAAATGAACGGTACTCAATTGAAAGTCTAGTTTAACTCACCACAAGATGGTGAAGGACCCTACTACAGGTATTTTGGTAGTCTCCTTAAAATATATGATTATTTGGATAATAAAAGGATAAATGGTGTAGGCAAATTATAAAACAAAAAAATGCTCAACATATTTTCTCCGTCATGATTCAAATCAAAATTTCAACAAAATGTGTTCAATAAACTACACTACTCCAAAAAATTAAAGGAACACTAATTTTTTTCAATTTTTTTAGTGTTTTTTGAAGAGCTGTATCTTAGTAAAATACGGTCGTACAGAGATGAAAAGAAAAGCATTTTAAAGCTTCAAATCTCTAGTTTTGAGACTTTTGAACGGAAAATTTTTGTGAGATACCGTTATCACGCAATCATAAGAAAGAGCGCGAAGAAAAAAAATTCGAATTTTTTTTTTTTTTGTAAGGTGCCATGGGCGCGGGAAATTTTTTTTAAGTTAAACCAATGCATAGGTCGGTTAGCCTGTTAATTAGGCGTAAATTTAATTTCATTCTGGTCTCTCTATGTCAACTTTTTGCTGAGATATCTGACTTTGAATCAAAAAAGATCCTTTTGCCTTTGATCATCGATATCTCAGCAACCAATGACTGCACAGTAAACTTTAGGGCAGCCTTAAAAACTTCAGTAAATTTTCTACAAGACCCTTTAATGATTAGTGGAGAACAAATTTTTTTTTCACTCTCAATACTGATTTGAAAAAAGTACAAAAAAACGACTTTTTAGGTTGTCTTAATAAATCTACCGTTACTTTACCGTTATTGATGAAAAGACTAATGTTGCCAGGTCATTTTACAGTTTAATGTACTCCTAATAGCCTTGTATTATTTTCAAATTGATCCATCCAACCGTTTTTTCGGACAGATTGATCAAAGTTTTACAAAACAATTAAAGGAACAAGTATTCATCAAAATAAAAAAACGACTTTTTCACATTTTGCGTTAGTTACTTGTTAACCCTTAACGATCGAACGATTTTTTTTGTAATACTCGCCGATAAGAGACGATAGAAAATTAAATAAAGTTCTGCAATATGAGCAATAATTATGGAACTTGGCCATTTCTTATCCGATTTTGATGAAATTCAGCATGTACGATGGAAATGGGATTCTAAAGTGATTTTTGGATAAAGTTCTGGAATATGGCCAACTAGGATGGAACTTGGCCATTTCTTAACCGATTTTGATGAAATTTGGTATGGGCGATGGAAATGGGATTCTAAACTGATTTTTGGATAAAGTTCCGGAATATGGCCAACTAGGATGGAACTTGGCCATTTCTTAACCGATTTTGATGAAATTTGGTATATACCTGGAAATGGGATTCTAAACTGATTTTTGGATGAAGTTCTGGAATATGGCCAACTAGGATGGAACTTGGCCATTTCTTAACCGATTTTGATGAAATTTGGTATATACCTGGAAATGGGATTCTAAACTGATTTTTGGATGAAGTTCTGGAATATGGCCAACTAGGATGGAACTTGGCCATTGCTTAACCGATTTTGATGGAATTTGGTATGCACGATGGAAATGGGATTCTAAAATTATTTTTGGATAAAGTTCTGGAATCTGGCCAACTGGAATGGAACTTGGCTATTTTGTAACCGATTTTGATGTAATTTGGTATGCACGATGGAAATGGGATTCTAAACTGATTTTTGGATAAAGTTCTTGAATATGGCCAACTGGGATGGAACTTGGCTATTTCTTATCCGATTTTGATGAAATTTAGCATGTTCGATGGAAATGGGATTCTAAAATGATTTGTGGATGAAGTTCTGGTATATGGTCAACTAGGAAGGAAATTGGCCATTTCTTATCCGATATTGATGAAATTCGGCACGTGCCTTAGAAATGGGATTCTAAACTGATTTTTGGATAAAGTTCCAGAATTTGGCCAATTGTCATGTCACTTGGAAGTTTTGTATCCTATTTTTATGAATTTCAGCATTCACGATGAAAATGAGATTCTTAAATTATTGATAAAATAAATCATTAAATACATGGAATAACGATTTTAGATTTCACTTTTAAAGCACATGTCGAATTTCTTTTATTCGTTTAAGGAATAGGCAAGCGCCCTCCAACTTTAACATATAACTTTAACCAAAAATAATTTTAGAGTTTTATTTCTATAGTATATGCTGAATTTGTTTAAAATCGGATAAAAAATGGCCAAGTTCCATCCTAATACGGCTTATTCCAGAATTTCATCTAAACATAATTTTAAAACCCAATTTTAATTACAAATGCTGAATTTCAGCAAAATCTTATAAGAAATGGCTAAGTTCCTACCTAATTGGACATATTCCAGAACTTTAGCTAAAATTCATTATAGAATCCCATTTCCATCGCGAACACCAAATTTCATCGAAATCGGTTAAGAAATAGCCAAGTTCCATCCCAGTTGGCCATATTCAAGAACTTTATCCAAAAATCAGTTTAGAATCCCATTTCCATCGTGCATACCAAATTACATCAAAATCGGTTAAGAAATAGCCAAGTTCCATTCCAGTTGGCCATATTCCAGAACTTTATCCAAAAATAATTTTAGAATCCCATTTCCATCGTGCATACCAAATTCCATCAAAATCGGTTAAGAAATGGCCAAGTTCCATCCTAGTTGGCCATATTCCAGAACTTCATCCAAAAATCAGTTTAGAATCCCATTTCCAGGTATATACCAAATTTCATCAAAATCGGTTAAGAAATGGCCAAGTTCCATCCTAGTTGGCCATATTCCGGAACTTTATCCAAAAATCAGTTTAGAATCCCATTTCCATCGTACATGCTAACTTTCATCAAAATCGTATAAGAAATGGCCAAGTTCCATCCTAGTTGGCCATATTCCAGAACTTTATCGAAAAACCAGTTTAGAATCCCATTTCCATCGCCCATACCAAATTTCATAAAAATCGGTTAAGAAATAGCCAAGTTCCATCCTAGTTGGCCATATTCCAGAACTTTATCCAAAAATCACTTTAGAATCCCATTTCCATCGTGCATACCAAATTTCACTAAAATCGGATGAGAAATGGCCAAGTTCCATAATTATTGCTCATATTGCAGAACTTTATTTAATTTTCTATCGTCTCTTATCGGCGAGTATTACAAAAAAAATCGTACGATCGTTAAGGGTTAACAAGTAACTAACGCAAAATGTGAAAAAAGTCGTTTTTTTATTTTGATGAATACTTGTTCCTTTAATTGTTTTGTAAAACTTTGATCAATCTGTCCGAAAAAACGGTTGGATGGATCAATTTGAAAATAATACAAGGCTATTAGGAGTACATTAAACTGTAAAATGACCTGGCAACATTAGTCTTTTCATCAATAACGGTAAAGTAACGGTAGATTTATTAAGACAACCTAAAAAGTCGTTTTTTTGTACTTTTTTCAAATCAGTATTGAGGGTGAAAAAAAAATTTGTTCTCCACTAATCATTAAAGGGTCTTGTAGGAAATTTACTGAAGTTTTTAAGGCTGCCCTAAAGTTTACTGTGCAGTCATTGGTTGCTGAGATATCGATGATCAAAGGCAAAAGGATCTTTTTTGATTCAAAGTCAGATATCTCAGCAAAAAGTTGACATAGAGAGACCAGAATGAAATTAAATTTACGCCTAATTAACAGGCTAACCGACCTATGCATTGGTTTAACTTAAAAAAAATTTCCCGCGCCCATGGCACCTTACAAAAAAAAAAAAAAATTCGAATTTTTTTTCTTCGCGCTCTTTCTTATGATTGCGTGATAACAGTATCTCACAAAAATTTTCCGTTCAAAAGTCTCAAAACTAGAGATTTGAAGCTTTAAAATGCTTTTCTTTTCATCTCTGTACGACCGTATTTTACTAAGATACAGCTCTTCAAAAAACACTAAAAAAATTGAAAAAAATTAGTGTTCCTTTAATTTTTTGGAGTAGTGTATAATTTGAGAATTTTAAAATAAATTAAATTTCCTAAATCTATCCCTCCTATTTGTTATTTAATTTTACTTGTTAATATTGTATTTATATGATAAAATAATAGTTTCTTAACAAAATACATTTTAGAAATCAAACAACTATTATAATCTCTTATTAAATTAATTGAAAATTAAAATCAAATAAAATTGGAAAATGGTGTGTAATTAATTATTTTATTAAAATTCATAAAATTGTTAATAACGTTTTGATTATTAATTATAACTAAAAAAAAAAAATAATTTGAATTATAAATAAAAATTTGGGCGTTTTAGCGACTGATTAACAGGATAATTTACGAGAAAGATTCCTTAATTATCTAGGTATAGGTAAGTAGATAAAATTAAATAAAAGCGAAGTTGAAAATGGAAAATAAAATTGAAACGCTTTTATTATTAATTAAAAAAATATTTTATTGAGCTAAATTAAAAATAAATATAAAAACAAATTTTTTAACAAATTGGTAACATTAATGTCTGGCTATAATAATATTATCCTTATTTAAATTTTATGACTACAAAAAAACACGTTTTTTTACAATTTTCTTACAGCCCTCTCCCTATTAACTTATAATCGTAAATTATTTTATCTGCGATATCACCAATAACGCAAATGATGAAATTAAAAATAGTGACGCTGGTATCGAAGCCAATAAACTGTAACGTTCGTCGGTCATCAACGAGCTCTTTTTACTTACTGCCCATCCTAAACTCCGTTGCACAGCCATTTTCCATTTTTTGTAGCGTGCATTCCGTTCCTCCACTATTGTGGTTGGTAAAAAAGTGTCACTCAAAATTTTTTCTCGATTCTCAGGCCGTAAATTATACACATTTATTCCATCAGCCATACTGGCGGTCATTGCCGCCCCGAGGGCTGAGGTGTTATCAGTTTGTGATCGAACTAAATTTAATAATCCATTATGATTTACATATAAAGAAACATTATAACATATTTGAGGAACTTACGAACTGGTATACCGCTTAAATCAGCTTGTAACTGCATTAAAAGATTATTTCGACTCAGCGAGCCATCTACATGCAATTTACTCAACGAGAATCCACAATCTTTACTCATCGCTTCTAAAATATCCCGGGTTTGGAAGCAAATCGATTCCAGAGCCGCACGAATTAAATGGCTTTTGGTAGTGAAACTTGTTAGGCCACAAATAACGCTGGAATTACATAAAACATTGGTTTTGTAGTTTACTTAAAGTAGGTAATTATTAGGTACTTACCCTCGAGCATCTTTCCGCCAATAAGGAGCATACAATCCAGTAAATGCTGGCACAAAATAAACATCACCCGTAGACAAAACACTTCCACCTAACTCCTCTGTGTCTTTGGATATATCTTGAATAATTCCAATATTATTTTTAAGCCATTTCAACGCTGATCCACCAACCGCCACAGACCCTTCTAGTGCATAAACTGGCTTGGCGTATTTACCAAATTGATAGGCAATCGTTGTTACCAAACCGTGTGTAGATATTACTTTCTGTAAATGTTATAATATAAATGTAACGAGTATTCTATAAAAAAAATGTAATTTACTTGCATTTGTCCCCGTATTGCACAGTAAGAAACATCCACTACGATATGTATTTTTAGCTTGACCTTGTTTCATGCACATTTGACCAACCAGTGACGCTTGTTGATTTCCTAATATTCCACTTATTGGTATTCCAGACAAGACACTCCCGTCTTTAATCGTTCCTATAATTTCACTAGAGCTTCTAATTTCAGGCAACATATTTGGATGCATCGAAAACGTTTTCAGCAGTAGCGGATCCCAGTGAAGTGTTTCAATATTCATTAACAAAGTTCTGGATGCATTTGTTACATCAGTTACGTGCAATCCATTATTTACACCGCCGGTTAGGTTCCAAATAAGCCATGTATCTATAGTACCGGCCAAACATCGATCTTCTCTACACGCTTTTCGTACACCAGCAACATTATCTTTTAGCCAACGAAGTTTTAGTGCTGAAAAATACGGTGAAATTGGCAATCCGGATAGAGAACGGAAGTAGTTTTTATTTTGTTCTGGAATCCTGTCTAATACTCGGTCGACTGTGGAATCGGCTCGAATATCATTCCAAACCAATGCATTGTATAGCGGTTCACCGGTAATTTTATCCCATACTACAGTAGTTTCACGTTGATTTGTGATCCCAATCGTAATGACATCTTTTATGGAATATCCAATCAATTGGAGTTTAGCACATGCTTCGGTCGCCGATAATAAAACCGCTTCTAAAATTTCAGTGGGATTTTGCTCAAACCAACCTTCTTGCGGGCATATTTGGTTTATTTCCACTTCATGTGAACAAATCTCCTCGAAATGTGGCAACTTGAAGATAACAAATCGGGCTGTATTGGTTCCTTCATCAATAACGCCAACCAATTTATTTCTATCCCCTTCTCCGTTCATTATACAGTTTTTTGGGTGTTTTTATCTAAGTGCGTACAATAAAATAATTATGAAACGTGTAACATAACTTTCTAATTTTAAAATACAATAACAAAACAAGCGACATTAACATGAGACAAGCCTCTAAAATTGCAACCAATCACATTATTGATCTTAAACTTGGTATTTTTAGCTACAAAAGCAAAGAAAGAATTTAATTTAGAAGATTATGTGGATTGTTGACGTAACAATTTACTAATTAAATAATTGAACTTTGAGTACGATTTCAAAGATCAATTATCGACATTTATAGATAAGGAATTTATTCGACCTATGTCGAACATTAGAGGCATGTCCGCCCGTATAAATTTAAATAATATTTAGGTAAATGTAAACAAATTTACTATATTTACTTGGATTAAATTTTCAGTATAATAAATACTAATTAGTTTTGCCTTTTTAACTAGATACTACACAATTAAGTAAATTATAATTTTAAATGAATAAAATCACTCTCGCTTATCTCACAATTGACTCAAAACTAAAAATATTGCAAACGTGAACGTCAAATATTTTTTTTATCAATATTCGTTTTCGTGCTTATTATTACACTGTTAATATGAACCAATAAAATTATGTGACGTCACAGTTTCTTGTTGGATTTACACTAGATAAATAAATGCCGTGTAGGTTAGGTGGTTTTCAAGCATGTTGGAATTTTAATCTGCTACACTAGATACAAATAATATTTTTAGAAGTTGCAATTGTAAAAATGTTGATTGTAAACTGGGACATGTTAAGGTTAATTAGGGGCTATGGTTTATTTTTGACATTAAGCTGTAGCAATATTTCCGAAAAAGAATCGCGCAATCCGAGTGATGACTATACATATTACAAAAATGTCAAACGTGTTTTTCAATTTATATTAATTTGGCGCTGTTCTCAGTAAAATGTAATGAAATGAGAAAACAAACAAATATTCGCACCGCATACGTCAGCGGTTCTGTTTGTCGTTTTTGTACATAAATATTGAAATATCAACTGTCACTAAAGTCATGTGTTATTTACAATAAATAACAAAACATTCTTTGTGAAAAAATGGAAAATTATAATGAAAATTCAAAAGAGAATGTTAGTATAATAAGCAATTTAGTTACTCAAAGTATTATTAAACCAATTAAAAATAAATTTAATAAAAATGTATGGTTAAAGGTGGGCCTTAAATTCAAAGCAAGTTATGTATTACGAATCGACCAGTAATTTTTGATATTTTTTTTGAAAATTTCAGGACATTTATACTCAAGTAATTCATATATTTGGCATAATTAACAAAAATTTCATAAATGGAAATAATTCTGACGAGAAATCTGGGATATTTACTCAAAAACAAGTAACGGAAAATTGTTTACTTTATGGTGATCAAATTCTAAAATGTCTCAAACAATTAAAGAACATTTTTGCTTATGAGCGTAAATATAATATTACTTTGAAGGTAGGCAATGCATTGCATAATATTAAGTATCCATTTAATGTTGAATATATTACAATTCCAGACTTCAACGCAATTCTTGGCAGACCGCTTGCTTCTGTGTCTAGAGAAGATCAATTCATTGGCGGCCTTATCTACCAAAAATTCAAGAAACATTGATAAATTACTAGATAATTTGGATTCAGTATTTAGTTTTATGAAATTGTTACAAACTAATGAACGCTCTTTAAACGAATTGGATAAATTCAATAAAATGATTGCGGATCTAATAAGTCAATCTTGGGAATTTGCTTGTTTCCTAGATGACGCCGATAATATGGTTATAAAACAAATATGTAACAAAATGTTTACTAATCACAAGGCATTAATGGATGATTTTAATAAGTCAACTGAATCGGATAAAGAAGATGGTCTAATGGGAAGCGCAAAATTTAACTTAGATTTGTTATATAATTCTGTAATAAGTTTAGAAGTGAATTTAAATGATTGTTTTCTGCGTTTGATATACATAACCTTTAGCTATCTTGAAACGAAGCCACTTAATGCCATAATGAAGACAAAAACTCAAGCAGAGATAGATCGGTTTGACTTGGCCAATGAACGTTTGTTCCAAATAGCTGTTTATGCAGCATACCACACTAATGATTTAAAAAGTAATTTTTTAGATATTTAATTTGTTATTGTATTTTAAAAGCTTTAATATTTCAGTTAAATCCAAAATACTGAGTGGTTTAGAAACAATGGAATCATTAGACACTTACCTCGTACCAACCATTATGTCTGACTCGGATGAATTCTGCAATTTGCTAAAAAAAATTTGGGAATCAACTGTAAAATCGTTACAATATCACATTCATAGTGTAATCGATACGGTTCCATTCTTACACGGTATCGGAAGTATTTTAATGAAATTTTTAGAACTTCCTAGACAAACAATATGTTCAGACCAAGTCGAGAGCATAATTTTGAAATTAAAAATTATTTCAAATCATTTTTATATAAATATTTACGATTTTGAAGATGATGAGATTAAACAGCATATCGATAATTTTAAGTTGATGGTAAGAGAGCTCGAAGCGATAAATGAATGTTTCGAAAAAGTAGATAGAATGAAAATCATTAAACGGATCAAAATAGTTAAATCAATATTAAAGAAAATGAGCGCAGCCATTGAGGTTTGTAGAAATGATGATGTGAATAGTAGCCTGCTAGAAAATACAAATACTGTAAGCAATGCTGAGGTCGGTCGAATTATGGGTAATACCAAACATTTGGATGCTACATTTGTTAAGAAAACTGACCATTCCGTGTTTGATATAGAAATATCTAATATTTTAAATGAATTTTTGATGTTATCTAATGAGTTTTCGTCACACTGAAAGTTTTATAATAAATATAATTTTTGTGTGGAATTCGTAAAGGTTCCACATGGACACATGATAAAAGGTATTTTATTGGGTTCCGAGGAATAAAGTCAATTTACTTTATTTCTTTTTGAAATCGAAATAAAATCGGTTGACGTTATTTCGATTTCTGTTTAGAGTTTATAATTCAGTTATACCGGTTTCTCACCGTAGGTAGTATAATAGCAAAATAGTATAATACTATTTTACTATCTACCATAGTCGATTTCACACCGCATAAAATATTAATAAAATAACGAAAATTAGAAACAAACAATGATTAAATATAACGCAATATACAAAAATGTTCCTACCTAGTCTAATTTATTAAAGATACACTGTCATAAATTTTCCTTCTACAATAAAAAATATATAGTATAATAGCTATTAAAATTTGATAGCTATCAAATCGAAATATTTTATTTTATTTTTGCTATTATACTATCAAAACATCGGTTTCACACCGGATATCAAAATAGTATTATACTATTTTGCTATTATACTATCTACGGTGTGAAATCGGTATTAGTCTTTAAATATATGTACGTAGTCAATTTTATAATAAAATTGATTCCATGTTATAAAGTAATTGGAAGTAAAGTTAATTGGCCTTCCATTTACTATGAAAATAAACTCAATTACCTTAACTACTTTTAAAAGAAGAGGAGAAATTCTACAAAAGCGAGAGGTTCAGCGGCAGCCCCATTCTATAAGGTATACATTTGAGAAACTTGCTGTTTTTAACATTTGTGGTGCTAACAAAAGAAGCGATAAGAGCGGTAAAATATTTTAAAATTAAATCTTCCTTTTCCAGAATTTCTTCTTTCTGTTAAAAGACGATGCGATTGTGGTCAACGGCTGCAATTAATTTGAAACAAATACTGAACGATTCACTTTAAATTGGAAATAGAGCCAAGTGGCTTTGCTTTCAATTATTTTATTATACGGCACCAATCGACAAAGGGTACATTGCGGTGTTTGTTTGCATGTTAACCAAGGCCATACATGTGGAAGTAGTCAGCGGATTAACAAAAGAAACATTTATAGCAGCCTACCGCAGATTCACTTCACGCAGGGGTTTTTGTACCGCTGTACCACATTTTGATGGAATATGGAAGGCAGGGTAAAGTCACTGAAGACTCACATGAAGAAGGTCATAGAGGAGACCGCATGGCCCAAAGTCCATGTTAAAACTCTTGACCATTGACGATCCTGTACGATGATCTGGAAAACTTGGAGTTTTTAACAACTGGACATTTTCTAATAGGCAGATCGAACCATAGGCTATTCATGTCCAAATGATAAGATGTGTAGCCACATAATGATAAATATGATTGCTCGTTGGTTGTGCTTCTTTCTTTCTTTATCAGATTAGAGATTTGCTTTTCTAAAGCTCATGTGTCTGGAGTAGTTATTAGCTTATTTTCTTCGAAATTCCTTTTTGATATGTCAATTGCTAAATCCTTTAAGTATGGTGCAATTCCGAAGTTCTCTATGGTAGGTACTTTCGAATTTATCAGTATGCTTACGTGGCCGTTCCTTAAGAGACATTCCGAAGCTAACTGAGTATTCCTGATCCGAATAATTGCTGTTGGTAAGTAGCTGATTCACACACAATTGCAAGGCTGCTTATTAGGCGGTCTGCTTGACTTGTTTCTGCCCAATATGTAGGTATTCACATTATATCGCACAACCAAAGTCCATCTCATTGCAACAAGTTCCATCTTACTGATTTCCTCAAGAGAGATACCAGTGGTATGTTTGAAATTTTCAATCTGCATCGGTTCTTTGGCGCTGTCAATGGGACAGCAGACACCCATCAAGGTCAATAATGCCAGATGAATCTTGATAAAAGGGCGAAAGACATCCAATTGGATTATTCGTATTTGGAACGCGATAGTGTAAAGATTAAAACGAGTGATTTATAAATCGCTCATTTGCTGCAAGAGTGACATAACTCATAATTGAAATTATCGAGTTGTGTTTAGATTATACCACACACATGCGTTATCAGAGGTACTATAATGCTGTGTTTCTAACAACATATTCCCCATTACATCTCTGAAATATACCGCTAAGCCATTTTAAAATTATTCCCGAGTAACCACATGTCACAAAAAAGCGACAAAAATTTCACATAAAATGGTGATTGGTGGAAAAAAATGTGACAACAAATTGTCACACAGAATACATTCTTACTGTTGGCATCCCCTGCAATGTAAACGAAAGTAACTTCACACGAATAAAAAATAAAGTCATGCTCAGTGGGCGTTATTCTTGGAATGGACGTGTTATTCAGTCTTGTGTAAACTTTTTTATTTAAATATAATTATAAATTTAGTAATATTATATGTTGTGTATCATTCATATTACTTACCCACCTCGAAAACACAACATATTGTGGCGACGAGGAAAAAGAGAAACAGTTTAGACCAGGGGCGTCCAAGCCAAATGAGTATTTTTGAGAAATATTCAAAATAACTAGAGCATTAAAACTGCGATTAGAAAAAAAAACCAACTGGACAATGCGGTAATTATTTATGTATCCAGGGCCAAAGAATTTATCACTCCGAAACAGATGTGAAGATCACCGCAATAGTTGTTACATGTTTCAGCATGCGGCCCGCGGGCCGCATGCCTCACAATGAAATAAAAATTGCGGTGGTCTTCACACTCACCCCAGAGTAAAAAATTATGTGGCTATAGATACATAAATAGTTACCGCGTTGTCCAGTTGGCTTTTTTTTTTAATCGCAGTTTTATTGCTCTAGTTATTTCGAAAATTTGCCAAAAATACTCATTTGGCTTGGACGCCCCTGGTTTAGACAAACAAAAACAAAATTTTTTTTTTCACACAAGACGCTGCGCCATTTTGAAGGAAAACAGTTGTATTGTTCTCTCATCAACGTTTACAAAATGGGTGAAGACTTAATAGCAGCCATACAGGCAATGACTAAGATGATTCAAAGTCAGGATTTACTCATCAAAACGATGATGGAAAGCGGGGATAAAAACATAACCTCAAAGTCCGCGGTATACAACTCCATATCGAATCAGATGTCCGAATTTTGTTTTGATCCGGACGCAAGTGTATACTTTGAAGCATATTACAACAGGTACAGCGAGCTCATTAAACAAGACGGTAAAACATTAGATGATGCGGCGAATGTGAGGCTTCTTCTACAAAAGTTACACACTGCTAATTTCGACAAATTCTTCGAAGAATCCGTGAACAATTTAAAGAAATTTTTTGGATCACAAAAGTCTCTTTTTCGAACGAGATTCGATTGCTTTCTAATGGAAAAGGCTACAACAGAAGTTTTTTTGTCCTATGCTACTAGGATAAATAAACAGTGTGAATAATCACAACTGTCCAAATTGACATTGGAACAGTTCAAATGTTTATTTTTTATATCTGGTTTGCGCTCATCCCGTGATTCCGACATTCGCACAAGATTGTTATCTTGAATCGAGACAGATGACAACGTTACATTGTCGGCCCTTGCAGATGAATGCGAGATGGCTATCAATTTAAAAAATTATACCATCATGATCGAGAAACCCAATTCACCCTCGGTTAATGCAATTACGCAATCACAGTCCACATCAAAGACATCATCTTGTCCGTCAAATCATCAGAAGTCCAACAATAAAGCGCACCACAACCAGCAACAGGGTTCTTCACAGAAAGCACAACCGCATTTATCAAATAAACCAAGAAACCCGTGCTGGCAGTGCGGTGGAATGCATTACTCAGCTGATTGTCCATTCAAAAATCATAAATGTCAGCTGTGCGGCAAAACCGGTCACAAGGAAGGTTATAAAAACTGTTCGGCTCAACATCATACATCAAAAGAGCAGATAAGTTCTTCTAACGGCAATAAACGATTCTCTAAAGGAATTTTTTCCGTAACCAGCATTGATGTGGGTGCCAAACACAAATTCGTATACGTCAGCATTAATGAAGTTTCTATAAAACTGCAAATAGACACTGCTTCAGACATCACGATTGTTTTACAGGATACATGGAGTATGATAGGTGAACCTGTTTTATCTCCAACTGTACATATAGACCACACAGCCTCTCAGGTCCAACCAACCGAACTTCTAGGCCAATTCCGCTGCGAGATGACATTCCAAAACGATGTTAAAATAGGGGATTGCTACGTATCAAATTGCCCTTAAACATCTTGGGTATAGACTGGATTGAAAAGTACAACTTGTGGAACATACCAATCAACAGTATATGTATGCAAGTTCAGTCAACTACTTCCAGCATTTACGAACTTAAGTTACATTTTCCGGGTATGTTCAGCAATACATTGGGATGTTGCAAGAAAACTCAAATCATTCTGCACAGAAAACCCAATTCCATTCCACTGTTTAAGGCGAAGCGACCAGTTGCTTTTTCTGCTTTAGCAAAGATCGACAATGAATTACACAGACTTCAAGAGTTAGGAATCATAACTCCAGTCGATTTTTCCGAATGGGCAGCACCCATTGTTGTCGTGAAGAAAAGTAGCGGCGATATAAGGATATGCACAGATGACAATTATCTGAGGACATTTTCGAAAAATGTTTAGTCAATTGGATTTATCCGACGCATTTTTACATGGATGGAAGCAGCTTCATTATTTTTTTTTTTTGATTTTTCTTTTGTTCCGTTTACTCTGTTTCCATCTGTGCTTTTCCTTTTAATACTAACTTATTGTTAAAGTACAATAAATAAAAATAAAGTACAATAAAACAATAAATAAACAATACAAGTCGAAGTAGCTCCAGTATCTCGAGAACTCCGCACAATCAACACACATAGAGGATTATTTCGTTTTAATGGGTTATCACCCGGTATTAAATCAGCTCCAGGTGTTTTTCAACAAATAATGAGTACTATGGTCGATGACAGCATATCTGGACGATATTATCGTTTCAGGAAAAACTATTGTCGAACATAAGCGAAACTTGTATAAGGTTTTAGAATGAGTACAAGAGTTCGAATTCATCTCAAAATCAAGAAAAGCAGTTTTTACATAACATCAATAAAGTACCTAGGACACAGCATAGATAAAGACGGGTTGCGGCCAGATCCAACAAAAATTCATGCAATTTTCAATATGCCTGCGCTCAAAGATGTACCAACTCTACAATCATACTTAGGCGCCATCAATTACTACGGAAAATTCATAAAGCATAGGCATGAGTTACGGAACCATTGGGCGCATTACTTGTCCAAGGCACTTCATTCAATTGGAGTCGAGAATGCCAAAACTCATTCGACTCATTGAAAGATATCCTTAAATCAGATTTAATGCTCACACATTACAATCCCAAATTGGATATAATCATTGCTTCAGATGCATGTAATACTGGCATCGGCGCATGTATTCTTCACAAATTTCCTGACGGAACAGTGGAAGCCGTCAGTCACGCTTCACGCAAATTGAGGCATTGGGTTTAATCTTCGCAGTAACTAGGTTCCATCGCATGATTTTTGGTCGGCATTTCACGTTGCAGACTGACCATAAGCCATTACTTGCAATTTTTGGTTCCAAAAAAGGAATACCGGTATACCCAGCCAACCGATTACAGAGATGGGCATTGCCCTTGTTGCTGTACGATTTCGATATCAATTATATCCCTACTACTAAATTTGGACATGCGGATATACGATTGATCGATTCACACGACAAGCCAGACGAAGACTACATTATTGCATCCATCCAAATTGAAGAAGAGTTATACCATGATCTCGCCGAGTCCATTGAAAAGGTACCACTGACATTTCCGATGATTCAACGCGAAACTGCAAAATGTAGAACTCTACAGAAAATTATAAAATTTGTTTAGCACGGATGGCCCAATACTGTGAAAGAAATCAACAGCGATAAGGTTAGAGCATTTTATGCAAGACAACAGAGTCTGTCAGTCGTGAACAATTGTATCATGTTCAGTGAAAGAATAGTTGAACCCCAAATTTTTCATAAAAAAATCTTACGTCAGCTTCATCAGAGTCATCAAGGAATGGTGAGAATGAAATCCATTGCTAGAAGCTACGTATACTGGCCAAACATTGATAGTGACATCAAAAAACTTATTTTAGAATGTAGTGCATGTATGAGTGTGGCAAAATCACCAATCAAGTCCGAACTTGAATCCGCCAGATGTCTACCGGACAAAGTCAACAACCGCTTCCAGTAGGGTCGACTTGATTAACAAGTCATGCGCCCAATTTGGATTGCCGAAAATCCAAAGAGTTTGTTTCCAGCTTATTTCAAGAATTTTGCTCGTCAAACGGTATTCAACATGTTCGATCTGCTTCTTATCATCTGCAGTCGAACGGGTAGGCAGAACGTTTCGTCGATACACTGAAAAGATCATTGAAAAAGTCTGCGTAGGGAGAAAACATAGAAGTCGCATTACAAAGGTTCCTTCAGAGTTATCATGTAATAGTAAACCGTTGCGCATCAGAAGGTAAGTCCCCAGCTGAAGTCATGTTCGGGAAGAAGATGAGGATACATATGGACTTAATGAGATAGTCATTCACGTCATCACCACCATTGAATATGATTGTTCAAAAGGAAAAACAAAGTGAACACTTTAATAAAAAACATTCTACACGTTCACGAAGCTTTGATTCCAGAGACTGTATATGGTAAAGTAATGTATAAGGTTCTTCTAAACGATATAAGCGGGTGAATCGAGCACATATAAACCAGCTCAAACCGCGATCGTCGGAACAAGGGGAATTGTCACAGGATATCCTAATCGATGCTTTTAGTTTGAAACCAGCATCAAATCCAGATATTGGAAGTTCTTTAGCACACGAAACAGCTGATAATACAATGGTTGCCAAATCAGAGGTATCATCAACAACTACAACAGCACCAGACCGAGAATCAAGTTACACTGAAGTCATTCCGGCTCAATCAACTAATAATGCCGCCAGAGATTCAAGAAAGCGAATAGCCCCTTGTCGATTTAAGGACTACCAACTCTACTAAATAGGGAGGTGTTGGCATCCCCTGCAATGCAAACGAATGCAACTTCACACGAATAAAAAATAAAGTCATGCTCAGTGGGCGTTGTTATTGAAATGGACGAGTTATTTATACTGGCTTTACACCGTAGATAGTATAATAGCAAAATAGTATAATACTATTTTACTATCTACCGTAGTCTGTTTTACACCGCATAAAATATTCATGAAAAACAGGAAATTATAACAAAATAATGAAAAAGAATAATTTCAAAATACACAAAAACATTTCTAGACTAATTTATCTATAATCCACTGTCAAAATTTTCCTTCTACAATAAAATAAAATAAAATATAATAGGTATTAAAATTTGATAGCTATCAAATCTAAATATTATATTTTATTTTTGCTATTATACTATCAAAACATCGGTTTTACACCGGATAGCAAAATAGTATTATACTATTTTGCTATTATACTATCTACGGTGTAAAGCCAGTATTAGTCTTGTGTAAACTTTTGTATTTAAATATAATTATAAATTTAATAATATTATATGTTGTGTATCATTCATATTACTTACCCACCTCGAAAACACAACACTTACAAACAATTCTGAGGTGAAAATTCAACACACTTGAATTGTGTCACCAAGCGACACATTTTCATTCCCCATCGAGGGCTAACCTATCAATTCATGTAACTACTGGACCGAGAAATCTATTAGCAAATAGCACCGCTTAGCAATTTACATAACAAATCCTGCTGCCACATAGAATCAAATAACTTCGAAATATCGAGCGCAATAACTTGGAATTCACCATAGTGATGAATGCACCGGTTCCATTATTCCTGAATAAGTACCACCTTAATGTTAATATTAACTACCTACTTGTTCCTTAAAACTGTTTTAACCAAAAAGATATTATTCATAATAATAATTAACATTTTAATGAAAGAAGATTTTCAAAATTTTGTGGAAAAAGTCTTTTCAACTGCCATCTATAGTTTAATAGTTGAAATTTCCGATTATTTTAGTTTAGCCAATTTTACGTGAAGCGTGGAATAGTATTTGGCGGAATGGAGTGTATGGTTTTGTGTTTTTGAAAAACCATCTCGTGAACGGTGAATGTGCAAGGGTGGGCAGTAATTAATTACATGTAATTTAATTACGTAATTAAATTACATTTTTTTTATTTTGTAATTTGTAATTGTTATTTAAATTACTTTATTTCATTGTAATGGTATTTGTTATTTCAATTACTTTTTTTCCCGGAATTTTGTAAGGTATTTCAATTACATATAAGCAAAATTATTTTAATTAACAATTACATATTGTGTAAAAAATTTCTAAATTTTATTCTTTCATAATTTTTCCTTGTAAAATCCATACGAACGTGCTTATTGATTTTTTTTACCAATGTGTTTATTGGATTCTTTATGTCATTGCAAAATATTGGTTGCCGGGACATGTTATTGAAATTAATCATGCATTCCGTTACCAGCTTACAACCATTATTTAAATTGAGTTGGCTTCCAGAAAATTTACCAGAAATAGACGACATAAAAAGTAAAATACAAAAATTATACCATATAAAAATGCAGACTCTAAATAATGAACAATTAAGTACTTTTCATACCAGGCGCCTCGCCTCGAAATTTTTAGTTACCACACATACGAAGCTGAGACCCTTTCATACCGGTGGCGTCGGCTTTGAACATTCGGTTGATATCAAATATTTTATTTAGGTCCATTTTACACGTGAATTATAGCAAGAAACGAGATATTATGAATTTGTAAGCTACATATGAGCTAGATTTTTCGGTAAATATAAAACAGTTGTGACAAAAATGTGATTTGTAGGTTATGTTGACAAAGCTCTTCGCTTTGTACCACTTTAAAATGTCGCAGTCGAGTGTGGAACGCATTGCCTTGGCCTCGTAGATAACTTCATTGCAATATATTTTATTTTTTTATTAAATTATCACTTAAAAATAAATTATTTTTCAACAAAATGAATTTATTACTATAATATTAAACATTATCAATCAAATGAAACTAATTTTCATAATTCAAAATTGAAATAAAGAATTTTCATTTTCGAAGCTCAAAGCCGAGGCGCTTGGTATGAAAAGTACTTTAAGCTCGGGAGCAAATGAATCTAGTGGTGCCGATGATGGAGAGAATTCGTACATTCTAAGTTCAAATTTAGGCTCTTCTAAGAGTCAACCGAAATCGGAATCAGAACTTCAATTAATACAAATTTTGGCTGATAAAAACAAACAACTATCCATCTTAAATGGGTATGTTTTGGTTAAGAAGACTTTCATTAAATTCAACTCAAGTTCTTGCTCATCGGGCCCAGTTGAAAAGCTATTTTCATTGGCGAGGTTTAGTATTTCTCCCACAAAAGGAACATTGTCTGATGACAATTTTGAAAAATTAATGTTTTTAAAGGGAAATGAGAGTTTTTTGCTTAATTAACACATTGACTCGTACTGTACACAATTGCGTACATGCACTTTAAACCTAGTTTTTTGAATTCAATGCACCAATAATGGATTTTTTAAGTGATATTATGTTGGCTCTTAGTCTTCAGCTACCAAAAAAAGATATTTAGTGCAAAAAATATTAAAAAATTTCAGAATTACTCAGATAGTTAAGCAAAATAACAGGCGTTTTAAAATAAATGACGAGTCAAAGGGTTAATGTATATGTATACTAGCTATTTCTATATAAGCAACTTTGAATTTGAATTTTGAGCACCTGTACAGTGAAATTTTTGATTTGTAAACATTTTTTAATGGCTACGGACCTTTTTGTGTCTATGCATGGTACTAGTGGACCACCACCTAAACCTAAACATTTTTTATAAATACAATAAATAACCCTAAAAACACATCAAAAAGTTGTTAAAAATTTTGAAATTTGAATAAAATGTATTTTAATTTGTAATTATTGTGGTAATTAAATTACAATTTTTTAGTTTTATAAAGTAATTTATATTTTGTATTTTAATTACTGAAATGCAATGTAATTGTACTTTGTAATTGAATTACTTGAAGCAGATGTAATTTGTAATTGGTAATTGAATTACTAATATCAATGTAATTTGCCCAGCCTTGTGAATGTGTATCCGCTCAAAATGTGTGTGGAGTGTCCTAGTGATTAAACCAATTTATTTATAAAAATACGATTTTAAAACCTTTGTTGGAAATGATAAATGTCAAATTACTTCGGTGACGTGTTATATTAACCAATTTTAATAATTTATTACTTTCTTCAAGATACTATTTCTACAATTTGGCGTGTTTTTTATTACATAGGAGAGACCAGGAGAGATATAGAAAAAACCTTTTGCATTTTTTTATTTTCTCGGATCGATCCGATAATTTTTTTAGCGTTTTTTTATTAAATCCGAAAAATCACAGATTACTGTTTCTCGATCTGAAATTTATTTCAGATAGTACAGATAATTACATAGTTTGACGTTCAAAATGGTGAACACTATAGACTGAGATAACAACAATGAAAAATTAATTTTTTAAAGTCTATTGTAAATCATTTTAACGGTTTCTTGTTCATTAATTGGCCTGTTTTTTTATTACATCGGAGAGACCAGAGAGATCAGAGAGATAAATTATCTGAAATATCCGATAATTGTTAATCTGAAAAGACCTTTTTCAGATTTTAACACGCTAAACTATTTAAATTGGCTAACCACTGTTTTGTAATAAACTATGATAAAGAAAATCATTTACCTACGCATAATTAATCCACGTCAAACTATGTATTTCTCTGTAATATCTGACGCCAAATGTTTAATTTTATTTTTATGTATTAACGATGCGTAGGAAAACAATTTTCTTGGTCATAAAATGTGTTACCAAACAGTGGTTAACCAATTTAAATAGTTAAGCGTTTAAAATTCGAAAAAGGTCTTTTCAGATTAAGCATTATCGGATATTTCAGATAATTTATCTGTCTGATCTCTCTGGTCTCTCCGATTTAATAAAAAAACTCGCCAAATGGTTAATTTTGAGCGATACTACCTTTGTGAATGGCTAGGGAGGAACTTTGAGGAGAAGTAAGCTTCGGAGGGTATGCTTTTGTTTTTCAGATGGTTAAAATTAATGTAAAGAACTAAATACCAAATTATTTGATATAGAATTAACTGAATTAGTATTCATTGAACGGCAAGATTTACATAAATGTCCAAAATTTCAACATGTTTTGGTCTAGTACACTTTCCGCGCTCGTCTAAAGACTTTAAATATCAATTTTGACAAACGTTTATTCGAATATTCCACTTTTTGTTGCATTATACTAGTTACCAAATGAAAAAATTATCTCATTAAAAAAAACGAAACGCAAATTTTGATTGTTATGTTGTTTTAAAATGCATTTAATTGCTATATTATTTTGTAACAATATAAAACATTAAATCATGTTAAATTTATAATTTATTACTATTATATTATGTGTTTTATAATTTGTGTAAATAAAATATCTTTTTGTTTTGTTTAATGATTTTTTTTTTTTTTTTTTGATTTTTAATTATTTTATATTAAAATTCGAATACAGTTTATAGCAACTAAATACCTACTTGGAATATTTTCAGAGATGAGAGTGTAGTGTAGTGTAGTGTATCCATTTAATGGTAAATACTATATTACATACTTATGTTTTATAATAATTTTAAAGGCGAAAACTACATAATATTCACGGTGTGTATTTTAATAATAAATAGAGATATATTGTATGTATTTATATAATTAATATTAGTTTATAAATATAACACGGTAACTTAAAAATAAAATATCATATCAATTTATTATTAGGTAAGTTATATTAATAATTATTATTGTATTTGGTATTTGATTTAAAAGTTTTTTTTTTGTTTGTTTAAAATAGCACTGTATATTATGTATAAGTGCGCGAAGAAATTGAAATAATTGTAGGTACAGATTACAATTTTTGTGTTATTTATAATTAACTGCTAAGACGTTTAAAATATAATTTAATATGTTCTTTTTATTTATGTATTACAATATACATAAGTATGTTTTCGCAAAATAAATTATAATTGTCCATAAATAAATTTTATAAGTCTGGAAGTCCTTTGATTGAATGACGAAGGCAAGCTAATGTTTGATTTTTTGCACAATCTATATTATGATACGATGGTTCACATAATCTGGGCTCTGACGTTGATATATGTAGTGATTGTGTAAGGCCCATTTGACTCATGCTTTGTTGACCATATGTACGTTGCAATGCATGTAAACTTCCTGAACTAACGGTGCGCTCCAAAATCTCACCCCAATACTTTTCTGATAGTCCGTCTATATCGGTTTTTGGTGGACGTGACAATGGTGGTTCTGGTGGTAATGGTAAAGAATTTATTGGATCACATTCTGAGCTTATACTGCAACATCGTGAATTTTGACTGGATGTATCGTCCGCTGAGCACCACTTAATTGAAAAAAAAAAAAACATTCTGTCTAATTTAAATATGCAGTTATATTTTTCTCATACCTTTGAAGAGAGCCACTCATTTCCAATCCGACGAAAGTGTGCATTTAGTAGCCAATAGAGAAATGGATTCCAAAAACTGTTACTTATTGCTGCCCAAGTAACTAAAAAATCGAGTAACGCTGGAACCTTTGAACCGATACATGCTGCTACCACCTCTTGGATTGTCCACGGTGTTACCATCACTATAAAACTTAGCGACATAGCGGCCATAGTGCGAGACGTAGAACCGCTAATTTTTTTCTCCAGGGCAATCATCTGAAAATAAAACTGAATGATTTTTATCGGTTAATTCAATTTAATATTCATATGCAACTTTTTCTCTTGAAACTATTCCAGGCTCATGGGTGGAAGTAGATTTATTTGCATTTGTTGCATTTTGTTGTTGTTGCTGTTGCTGTTGTTGTTGTTGCTGCATCACAGCTGCCGTAAATCTAAATCGACTTGCATGAAAACTGGATCCATAGCAGTACATAAGTATCATTGTTGTCGGAAAATATAATGAGCATGTGGATAAAATACGATATGATGCCTTACTGTAAAATGGTTCACAAGCTTGAAGACCTGTCGAATTGAAGTAGTAGCCTGTAATATAGATTCATAATTTTTAATGGTATACATAATAAGAATAGAGTTTTGTTTACCTTTTGGAAGAACAAGAATTCCGAAAATTGTTAGACAAAATATCCATGTCACGCTTAATACTATGACACAGCCCTGTAGCGTTAATAAAAGTTTACATGCATAAGTATTTGTGAAATACATATTTATTTGTTTACCTTTTTGCTAGAGTGTTGATAATATCTTCGGGGATGTAATGCACAAATGTATCGATCAACTGCCATGCAAATAAGAATTACAGCACTTTGTTGCGAAAGTGCACCTCTAAGTAATGCCTGTATACATTTGTATATAAATGATATAATATTTTTTACAGTATTTTGCTCCCATCAAATTGTATAGGAAATTAAATTACTAAGAAAACAGGTAGCTAATTTGGATTTTTTTTTTGCTTCGTCATTTGACCTGTTTTAAGTTTTACGAAAGAAATACATTGTAAGGAGGGAGTGATAACTTTAAAATTCAATAGATGTGATCGATTATAATTTAACAATTAAGTGTAATGAATCATGCTACCGAAAATATTTATTCGTATTTCGTTTACGCGCGCGGTAAGTAAGAGGAAAATATTGTATACAATAACGATTTTTCGATATAAAAATTCTAACAGGTCATGATGAGTCAATAAATCATGAATATTATATCTAACATATACATAATATAAACAAATTAATCTGTTTAAACATAAAAATCCATAAAATTTTGTAAATAATTTTGACTTTTATTATGTACATACCTGAATTTGACAAAATATTTCACCATACGGCCAACAATGTAACAGCGCTGGTAATAAACCAAATGGTGTTATTAATAAACCAATAGCTAAATCATTTAGGGCTAGCGATGTTAACAAGTATCGTGGCTGCGGATGTAAATAATTTGTGTACTTCCGATTATTTATTATTAATATAACTAAAATGTTTGATCCCACGATCCCAATTGTTATTATAAATATTAGAATTGCTTGTAAAATTTCTATCGTACTAATATTACTTAACATTTGCCCATTGTAACGGGAGTGTGAACAACTAAAATTTCGTACCGATGGTGCAACTAATAGGGCACCCACTTTTGCATCCATTAATATAATCTGGAAAAAAAGATTTTAAGATTAAATTCAATTTACTAATAAAGGTTTACGATAAAATTTCGATTTTTTTTTTGCTTAATCAAAGTTTTTTTTTTTTTTTTATCAGACTATAAATGATTATATGTAATTTATACGCGATTAATCTAGATTAAGGTACTCATTTAACAACAAAGATAATAATCATAATAGAATAAGATTTAAATTATTTAGTATTTAATGACTGTATTATAGAATGGTGAAAATTAAGCAGCACGTACGCTCTTATGCTGTTACTGTGTATACGTTTATCAATTAAGTACATGTTCAACTGAATTTGGAAAGAAAATCGTACAATTTGTGAGTTCAAATCTAATATCCTACACACAATGTTCAAAACCTATAATCTCGTTATGGATATATGTATACAAGCAGAGAAGAGGGGTGAAGAATTTTTACATGCAGAAAGTCAAGTAAATATTATGACAAACATATACTATAGATGGTAATATGGTATTGACGACTCAACAAAAAAACATCCTAACATTTTCTGTATTCTTGCGTATAAATTTTCTATCTATACAAATATTATTAAAATATGTTTTGATTTGAATTTGTGTATATGTAATTATTATATTTGTACAGACAGAATGAAAATAAAGATGAATTTTGCTGACTCGACACCCTCAATTCACATATGGGAAAATTGTTTGAGTGAAACCGCACAGAACAAAACAGAATTAGGAAATACAAAAACTAAAAAGGTTGTGGATTTTATTATTATGTATGAAGGATACCTACTCGTACTGTGTAATATGTGTGTAACATCATTGAAATCGTAAACGTGAGTTTGCTGTATATGGTATGATCTAATTGTGAATATAAGAGTACATTCTACAGTTTATTTGTGGGTATTATCAAGTTGATGTTTAAGTATGTATTATGTACAATTAAATAGTAATCTCGGAATCGTAAATCAAATTCTTATACATGTCAACTATTTAAATGTGCCCGAGGGGCCCAATTATATATATTATTAGTTATGGATTAGACACCAATTTTAAACAAATTTCAAATTTTCATCCTTAAATACATACCTAGTTGATTAGTAGCATTCCTTTAGAATATTTCTATAACTTAAAAGTAATATTCGGTTGGAATATTCGGAGTGATAGTGTTTTCACTCCACATGTTAGCTGTGGTATCTTGATAATTCCATCAGTGTTAGGTGATCGAGTTCGAAGATGAATAACGGATTTTGTTAACGATTAACATTACCGGTATCTCGGTTTTCTAATTTACTCAAAGAACTAATGATGACCATATGTATCAACTAATCAAATTTTGTTCAATTTACTAAGAAGGATCTTGGCACAAAAATTATTGAATAAAGAAAGTAAGAATTTACAAAAAATCTAAGGAAACTTTTAGAACAACAATGAAAATCCTTATTCGAAAACATAATACTGATTCTTTTCTGCCTATATTACGCCTAAGACAAGTTGCCGCTACATTCAGTAACAAATTTATCGTTTAAAATAATAATTACAGTCAAAAATACTGTGTTCATATCAACAATTAGCCGCCTTCTCTCAAACAAAAAGAGCAAAAAAAGACAAAAACAGAGAGAACCCAAACTTGAGATAGGCGTTTAAAATGCCGCAAACCAAACCATAATGTGTGGAATGGTGATTTCCACTGAGATTAGTAAAAGAAAAAATCGAAATAACGCACGACGAAAGAATAAGGCGGCAGTAAAACCAAATGTAAACTATCAAATTAATCCTTGTCCTGGTATTTCTCATAAAACAAAATATAAACTAGAAGACTGATACCCACCCGGTTTTGTATTTGATGCCCGGTTTTATATTTCAATTCAATCATTTTAATCGGATAAAAAAATGAAATGAAATAAGATAAATTATGCAAATATTTGTAAGAATGAGAGTTTACGGTGACACCTAGGAATGAGTAGAATAAGTTAGTTGATAGCGGAAAGTTCTACTACTATGGAACTTTCCATGATAAAAACTGTTCTAAATGTTTCTAAACTATTCTTACCAGAACAATCATAAAATTTCGAGAAGTTATGGTTTGAGTATATAAGGAGTGAACGAATTCGAATTAAACTTAGTTTTTGGTAAGCGATAAAGAAGAAGATTAAAAAGGAAATTAAAAAGTGTTTTAGTGTGAAATAAAAGTTATAAGTGAATAGTAGAATTGTGCAAAAAATAATAAAAATTGATTTTGTGAATTATCGTTAATAAATTGTGTTGGAATAATTTTTATAATCATGAAATAAAATCTTTCGTGATAAATTGAAGCGTTGTGTTTTATTCACAATCCAGTGATACGAACCTTAAACGTAACAATTAGTGACAGCGGTGGGATTGTGAATAATAAAACAGAATTAAAGAAGGAACTAGAGAAACGGGGTTTGTCGACTGATGGTGTTAAAGCAGCTTTATAAGTGAAACTACGCGAGGCCATGGAGAGAGAAGGGTTAAACGCTGACAATCATGATTTTGGCGTGGAAATAACGAATGCGGCACCCGTAGAAAATACAGCAGATAAGCAACCATCGGCCGAAACAACACAACCTGGAAGTTTCGATTTGTTGCAGTTAATGGCTGCTATGAAGCAAATGATGGTGCAACAAGGAGAGCAGTGAAACGAAATAAAACAACAAATGGAGCAGTCAAACCAAGAAATGAAACACCAGATGGAACACCAAAATGAGTGACAAAACGAGCAACGGTTGTAGAAAATAAACCAGTCAAACCAGAAAATTAAACACCAAATTACAGATGGTTAAAAGAGAATGGAGGAGAAACTTCTCGAATTATCTACTAACATACATGATGAAGTAGAGAAACTGTAAAAGGAAGTTCAATCTGTCAAAACGGAGATTCAACAGGTTGAAGAAAAGATTCAACGTCTCGAGAAAGAACTAACTGAAATCAAGACAAGTGGAACAACGATGCAAGTGATTCTGACCGTTCACTCAATCAAATTAAAGCCGCCAACATTCGACGGAACAAAATCTTTCATCAATTTCAAATTTCAATTTAAAACGGCGGTCAATCGAAATGATTGGAATGATGAACATCGTGTGGCGGCGTTAATAGTAGCCCTTAAAGGTGAAGCAGCGGAAGCTTTACAAACCCTTGGTGGAAAATAGCTTCAGGAATTTTCATCAGTAATTGAGTGACTAGTGCATTTAGCATATACAAGTACGTCAGCCGATTACATGGAAAAGCTTAAAATTGCGCGCCTATAGGGTGGTAATGTTGTCACCTAAAGCAACTTTTTCAGAAGCCATCGCTTGTACGTTGACGAATGAGACTGCACAAGCCATCACCAAACCGTCAATGAAAATACGCCGAGTGAAAATCGACAGCAACATAAATACCGAGACGGAAGCTGCAAAATTAGATGTTGGGCATGTGATAAGGTCGGTCACATCTCACGGCACTGCTGGGAAATAAGAAGGAAACGTGGAAGATCACCATCTCCTATATGCAGCGACGACTAAGTGGAGAGCAGACAGTGGCCAAGCAAGTAGGCGGCCAAATGATGACGGAGCTGATAAACTAAAAAGAGTCAGCTTAAAGGGCAGAAGCTGGTAAAAGAACTCATGCAGAAAGATCTTACTGTGGCACAGAAAAAAGCTGTACATCAACTACTCGAACGGTACATGTCCATATTCTACAGTACATCGGTTAATAACGGGAGGACCTCAATGGTAAAGCACCGAATTGATACAGGAACAGAGATGCTGATTCGTCAACCACCCAGGAGGTTGCCATTATCAAAACAAAAAGAAATCAACCGGATGGTAACAGATATGCAGGTGGCAGGTGGCATCGAGCCATTTAACAGCCTATGGAGCTCACCAGTAATGTTGGTCGAAAAGAAGGACGGTAGTATGAGATTCTGCGTGGATTACCGAAAACTCAATATTGTGACTAAAAAAGATAGCTACCCACTGCCAAGGATCGATGACACGTTAGACACGTTATCAGGTGCTCGAATATTTTCAACATCTATACAAAGCGGCGATTGGTAGGTGGAAGCCCACGAAGAAGATCGCGAGAAAACGGCGTTCAGTTTGGATAACGGGTTTTGGCAATTTAATGTTATGCCGTTTGGATTATGTAATGCCCCTGCAACTTTTGAACGATTAATGGAACGGGTGCTAAAGGGATTGCATTGGAAGCCAGCCGTACCTAATATATTTGGACGACATCATCATTATGGGCAAGGATTTCGACGAGCATCTAAGTAACTTGGCAGAGGTTTTCGCTCGGATACAGACTGCCGGATTAAACTTAAGCCCAAAGAAGTGTAACCTATTCAGAACGGAAGTAAAATATTTGGGTCATCCGGTAACGAGTAACGACCAATGGAATTCACACCGGCGAAGAAAAGATCGCAGCGGTAAAGAATTGGTCAAGACCTACAAATTTACACGAATTACGAAGCTTTATTAGGGAGACGATTATGTGTCGCACCAATCCTCGCATACCCTATGCCGAACGTGAAATTTATTTTGGATACCGATGCAAGTAATGACGGTATAGGAGGAGTGTTATCACAGGAAACTAATGGCCAAGAACGAGTTATTGCGTACTACTTCAAAACATTTTCAAAACCGGAGCATAATTATTGTGAGACTCGGAAAGAATTATTGGCTATAGTGGAATGCGTTAAGCATTTTCATAAGTACCTTTATGGCCAAAAAATCCATTTACGGACGGATCACGGCGCTTTACGGTAGCTGTTGCAATTCAAGAATCCAAAGAAACAGGTAGCCAAAAATGTGCACAATGTGCGGTGGTGAAGGGACCCGCATGTAAAAGTCGTGGAACCATGAAACAATATAACATCGGAGCACCATTCGAGAGAATTGCAATGGATGTAGCAGGACGAGGACCATTTCCCACCACCGAGAGTGGCAATAAATACGTGCTAATGGTAATAGATTATTTCAGTAAAAGGCCAGAGGTGTACCTCATTCTCAATCAGAAGACGACAACAATAGCTGATGCCGTGGTCAACAACTGGATTGACTGGTGTCAGTGTAATTATGTTTTTATTTCATCAAATGTTGTGCATATTTCGAGTCGATGTTTAATTTTCCGATTTCTTTTTTATGTTCTGTAAATCTGACTTCAAAACCTCTACCAGTTAGTCCGATCTAAAATTTACTCTTACAGATTCCGGTGTGGTTTGTTTTAAATCGAAATTTACCAATGTGAATTAGTTATTTACATAGGGAATCATATGCACCAGAAATGCATAGAACTTACAAATTATGAAAGAATTTCAATTATTTATTGAATTGTTAATAAAATACTGAATAGCGCTAATAAAACAATCTATATGTTTATACGTATTCTATTTTAGGTCACAAACTCAAAGAAAAGTGGAGCTTGTTTTATACGATGGACTTTCAAATTAATTTTTTGATGTGAAAACATCTTTAGCGGCAGGAGTAAGTAAAAATTTGTATAGAAATCGGGTTACGGAAATAAAAGTTCCGAACAAATAATATTGCTGGTATGTGTGAATATCGACAAGAACAAAACATAAATAAAACGAAAAATCAATGCAAAATCTACGTATATACACATGCAATATACAACATCATCCGGCATTTCAAAAGCATCGGGAGCCGAATACAAAAAAAATCCAAAAAAACCGCCTACTTTAATTTATTTTGTTGTGAAAATATGTGTAATATATGGCCGCAGCAGCAAGTGTTTTTGAAAATGAAATTTACATACGAGCAAAACGACCACAAATTATGCTTGTGTAGTGTGACTCAAAAACCTTAAATGGAAATAGCGAGCTGTGAAAATTGCACATATATGTAGGTACATTGATACATAATAAAATAATAATTTTGAATTGTTTAATCGGTATGCTTTCTTATTATTATTGCTCATTCTGTTGGTGAATTTGGTTATAGGGGTTTCGCGCTACTGTCTTTCCAATTGCAATTATTTTACGGTCAACATTGGCCCAAATAGAACCGCTCTATTTAATTTATTTTAAACTGATCAGTGATAAAGCGATGCGATTTTGCTTTGTTCAGCGAGTTTGCCGTGACCATTTACTACTATGGAATCTTGATCAAGATTGCTGTGTATGAGTAATGGTATATTTTAAAGCGTACATGGCAGGTTTAGATAATTAAATTAACAGAACTGTACTTTGCTCATGCCCAATTAATGTCAGTGGTTCGTCCTCCAAATTCAAAATAAAACCTACTGACTTTTTGAACCAAAAATGTAACTTGGTTTAAATACTGAGCGAACAACATCCGTCTTTATGGAGACGTTTAGAGCCTTATCGAAATGTCTTGAAATGATTCAAATTACATTTATACAAAACGTTTTCACATAAATCTTTTGCGAGTTGAGGGTAAACTCGCTCATTGTTTTTTTATCATACATTTTTATATTATTTGTTGAATTAAAGAAACAATATTAACCAAAAGTGTTTTTATTCAGTTTCAGTGTGCCTATCCCTTACACACAACTAGTGTTAATCGGTCAAATTAATTAAATATCGTCCTATTTATTACTGGTGAGAGAATCTGATGAGAAAAGAAGCGAACAATTAAAAAAGGTGTAACAAAAATTAATTTAAATTATGTTGTATAGCAAAATTGATTTTTTGAGCAGGATGCCAATTGTTATAATTTCCTCATTTTGCATGTTTATCAATTCAATTTTTATTTTATAATATTTGAACAATAAAATAAAATTTTATGAAAAAATAAAAAAAAATTAAATTTTACTTTAGGAAATCCCGTAATTTTAAATGCGATTATAATTAATATTTAATTCTCTCTACAATGTATGGATGCTCAAGTTGAGTACTACCGTGCTAAGCATGTTTTACATAAATACATTTTTGGCCAAATTGAGTTATTGATTCCAATCGATAGCTATTAACATTTCATTTTTGGTGCAAAATACACTAATTTCAAAACTTTAACATCAATTTTCGCAAAATGCATTTTCTGTACTTATGAAAGTAAAACGGGAACCGTTCATAATGCCGCGTTTTAAAATGTAGCGTTTTAAAATACCGCGTTTCAAAATGCCGCGTGGTACAAAATGTCGCGTTTTAAAATGTCGCGTTTCAAAATGCCGCGAGGTACAAAATGTCGCGTGGTACAAAATGTCGCGTTTTAAAATGTCGCGTTTCAAAATGCAGCGAGGTAAAAAATGTCGCGTGGTACAAAATGTCGCGTTTTAAAATGTCGCGTTTCAAAATGCCGCGTGGTACATAATGTCGCGTGGTACAAAATGTCGCGTTTCATAAAACCGCGTGGTTGAAAAAGCCGCGTGGTACAAAATGACGCGTTTAAAAATGATGCGTTTTAAAATGACGCGTTTTGAAAAATCCCTTATAAATCAACACAATATGATGTGAAATAATAAATAATTTAATAAAAATTATTTGAAACAAGCAAATTGTGTTTAAACATATAGTAAAATTTTCCTTCACTGAATGGAAATTATTTATAAATGTAATTTTATGTAATTATAAAGTGGGTCTAAGAAAAAGAACGCAAATGTTGAAATTTATTAGAATATTCCTTCACTAAAATGTTAAAGTTAAGTCCTTATATATCGGAAGTTGATATCAGATACACAATTTAAACCAAATTGAACATTTTGTACGTCGCGGCATTGTGAAACGCGACATTTTAAAACGCGTCTTTCTGTACCACGCGAAATTTTGTACCTCGCGGCATTTTGAAACGCGACATTTTAAGACGCGACATTTTGTCCCACGCGAAATTTTGTACCTCGCGGCATTTTGAAACGCGACATTTTAAGACGCGACATTTTGTACCACGCGACATTTTGTACCTCGCGGCATTTTGAAACGCGACATTTTAAGACGCGACATTTTGTACCACGCGACATTTTGTACCTCGCGGCATTTTGAAACGCGACATTTTAAGACGCGATATTTTAAAACGCGACATTTTAAAACGCGGCATTTTGACCCGGACCCAAGTAAAACATGTTTAGTAAGGCAGTATAATTTTTATGGATCGTTTCTGTAGAATGTGTAATCGGTTCATGAGATAATATGAAGCCCGCTCCATATCCGGATAAGGTTAATTGAAGAACATTCATTTGTATACTTTGTAACTTTTTTTTTTTAGAAATACTATAGAATGCATTCTGCTTCCGATTAATTAAAAAAAATGATTTAAGGCGGATTCAGTGTTGCGTTCTTTCGTTCCTTCATTCGTTCTGATTATTTTTTTATCCAATCAAAGGAACCAGAATGGAAAATGAAATTGGTTTAAAGACATTTCAGAAGGAAGGAAGGAACCAAAGGACGCAACACTGAATCCATCTTTATGGCTTTGTAAATTTAATAAAAAAAAAAAAAAAAATCCTAATGGCACAATGATAATAAAATTTTAAAAATGTAGGAAAACCATGCACACTTTCGAATACAGCTTAATTAAGGCTTACATTTAATCCAGATAACTGAAATTTACAAACAAAAAAAAAAAAAATTTGTTTATTTTTGACGTGTACAAAAATGATTCTATCAAACATGCATTTTATCATGAAAATTCAACATTTTCAATCGCGAATATCTCGAAAAATATTGATTTATCAAAAAAACTTCATACGATATTTTTTGCTTAGAGTGGCATCCACCCCCAAGGTAAAAGCACACATCGGCACTATATATCTTTTGTTCCTTGAGCTATTCTCTACTTACTGTTCAAATTTCATGAAAATCGGTATTGTCCGTAAGAATTCTGAGGTAATGACCTATTTTTACCGTCAATGACTGGACTAATGGATGGTTCTTTTGAATAAACAATTTTTCCATGAGAGGCGTTCAGCCTACTTTTACAATCGTCAATTGACGATTGGAAAACTGCAAAATGCGCGACCTATCGGAAATACTGTAAACCCTACCTACGCTCTGCATTAAATGACATTTCTCTCCATATAAAACATATGGAGAGTGAAACTCAGCATTTGCAGGACAGTTATGCTGAGTTTATGACACAGGAACATAGGAAGATAGGGAGTGTGACACGACCAACCAAATTATTTAAAATATCACAAGCCCCGCCTATTACTTCCATGCTCTAGTTGAAAAATTTCTTACTTTTGATCAAAGTAGGCTAGTAGGCGGAGCAGGTGACATTTTAAATAATTTTGTTGGTCGTGTCACACTCCACGCCAAGTGACAGACCATCCGGAATGTGATGGTACAGGAACTCAGATGGTACTGGTATGTGATCCAAAGTTCATGAGCATATGGACATGAGAATACACTGAATTCGTGAACTTTTTTCCTCATTTTCATGTTACAGGCCAATATTGGTAGGTTCCTTTCGGGCAAAATTACATTTTTTTTTTTTATATTTTTAAAATTATTTTGGTGTTGTCACTTTTATGCGGTTATAAAAAAAGTGACAGAACCCCAAAATATTTGTGTTTCGATATATAAAACCTTTATAGTGATATTAGTACAAGAATAAACAAAAAAAAATGTTAAATATAAAAACTACAATTGGAAGGACGGACATGATGTTTTGGGGTCTTAATTCGTCGGGAAATATGAAAATCTGTAATAAATTTTTTTTTCTCTATTACTACAAAACTCACCCAATATAACATTCGTTATTGTGGAAAAAATAATTATTATGATAGTATCTAATAGTTATACACCAAGATTGAGAAGTAGGCTATAATAGCACTTCTCAAGTGTGGTGCATATACTATTTTTTCCGCTACTAGTCGTAGAAGGCACACCAACTATTAAGGTTTTTTGTTGATAAGAAAATTAATTTGATAAGGGAAACACTTGCTCTTTAATAATATTAACTATGTCGAAGTAGCCCGAATTTTTTACTGAGTTGCATTTTGTTTTGTTATTTGAAGGTTTAATTTTGTTGAGTCAAATTGGCATTCAACTAAAAAAAAATGGAGAATGATGATTTAATCGGCACGCCACCTGAAATATGTGAGATAGTCGAAAATATAACAGACCAGCTGCTGCCCCAAAAATCGAGGGATATTTATATAAAAACATATGAAAAATTTAAAATTTGGTGTAATAATAAAAGTGTTAATAAAATTTCGGAAAATATACTTTTGGCATATTTTCAAGTGTATTCAGTTAATAAAAAGGCCACCTCTTTATGGGCCCATTATTCACTGTTAAAATTAACAATATCTCTAAACGAAAATATTGATATTTCGAAATTTAAAAACGAGTCGCATTTTTAAAACGAAAAAATTTTGACTATCACCCAACAAAATCATTGGTTTTCACTTATGAGAATATTTTTAAATTTTTCACTGAAGCGCGTGATGAAGGTTGTGTATGTATCTTCTTTATACTACTTAATTAGAGACTGCTGTAAAAGAAAAGCGTCTTTAATAATCAAATTATTATCATTGCAGGCCTCTCTTGTAATTGGTGTTGCAGGTGCTTGCAGAACTGACGAACTTTGCAATATGCTTGTGGTCGACATAACAATCAAGCATGAAATGATTCTTATTAAGATTCCTAATACTAAAAATGGTACATCAAGAAAGTTTGTTATTATTGAAGCGCTTTGGATGGAAATTGTTCGTAGATATTTAAAATTGAGACCGATTGTGGACATTCCAAAAGTTTTCAATTTGTATAAAAAATCGCAAACCTATATTAGATAAAATATAGGCCATAATACTATATCGCAAATGTTACAAAAAATTGCAAGGTACCTAAATTTAGAAAATTCCTGTTATTATGCAGGGCACAGTTTTCGAAGAACTTCTGCTACTTTATTAGCTGTGAGTGGGGGTAATCTACTTCAACTTAAGAAACATGGTGGATGGAAATCTTCCAATGTTGCCGAAGGATTTATAGAATATTCTATATCAGGAAAAAAAATGTAGCTCGCTTGGTTCAAAGTTAAAGTGCATCAAAATCTCAAGAAGCTAATTCAAATATTCAAATTGAAGAGCAACAAATGATCGGTAATCAGTGGCGGATTAAGGTCGGTTGGGGCCCCGGGCGCAGAAGCAAAAATTAGGCCCCTTTAAAAAATAGAGAGAGGCAGGAAAATAAAAATACAGATTCACGTATTTCAGCATCCTGGGTGTTGATTCTCTAAAAAATAAGGTCGCATGTCACAAAGAATAGTGACACAACTCAAAATTTCAAATTTTTCATGAGAACAAAAGAAAAAATGCTAATTTCGATTTTACCTACTATCATAGGATATTGCCCATGGGCGTCAAAAAAAGGAGATCAGAAAATCAACCCGTCGCGTCGCTCGCTGTATCTCAAAAACTCAATTTTTTAGTTGTGTCACTTTTCTAAGTCATGTGCGATGTGTGAACGTGAAAACTTGTAAAAGGCAAAGTTTACTTTTATGAGTTTGAAATTTTCGAGAGGATTACCATTAAAATAATATCGAAAAATTGCAGCTCATAAAAGAAAGCTTTGCTTTTTACAAGTTTTCACATTTACACATTATCTTTAGAGAATCAGGGCACAGTTAGGAAATTCCTCATTTTGTGTAACGAGTGTAGTTTTATTATAAACAGTAAATTATTGAATTTTGAGAAAGTCTTTGGATGGTTAAATTCCAAATGAATTTTACAATTTTTTGAAATTAAGTAGGCACAAACTGGTATTGAAATGAAATATTCCCCATTTCCTAACTAGTTATGAAAAATATGCCGTTTCACAACCTACTACGATTTTGAAAAGGCATAATTTGGTAACAAAACTGCAAAATAGTAGCTAATAAGTGCTTTTCATACCGGCTGCGTTGACTTCGGACTTCAAAAAATGTACGTTTTATTTTTAATAATTATCACTTAAAAATAATTTATTTTATAACAGTTTGAAAATATTTCTATAAAAAGTGACACTGTTAATCAAATAAAATAAAATTACAAAACTTTAAAGTTACAGAACGACTTTACATTTTTAAAGTCCAAAGTCAACGCAGCCGGTATGAAAAGCACTTTATATTTGCAAGTGGGGCGAATCGCAGCGTAGCCGAGCAAGTGCAAAGAATGCGAGTCAAAAACCAAAGCCGCTTTTAATCCGAATAACGCACGTACTATTTTTTCTCCACCGAAGAAAATACATTGCGTACCCTAATTATAAGTACAAATTACACGCATTTAAAATTTCTACATTGAAAATTTGATGAAATATCTAGCTAAGAAGGAGGTCTCAACTTTTTTTCGTTTGGGCATTTTACCAAGATATGACGTGTCAAATACTTTTAATATTGAAAACAGTATTAAATTAAAGAACATACATCTTTAAACATTTATGTATGTATATTAAATTGTTAACCCATTTTTCTTTTCTTCTACACACAATGTAAACACGAAAATTATTTTAGATACTTAAACTAAAAACTGGAATTTTGCGGGGTCCCCCAGAAGTCAGGGCCCCGTTAAATCCGCCAATGTCGGTCATAACAATAAGATGCATGTACCAATATCAATAAATAATAGACAAGGCGTAAATTTAACTTGTTATAATTGTACTATAAACCATTTTTTTTATAAATAAATTGGCAAAATGAGTTTTTAGTGCCATCTATTATTATGTATTGTAATAATAAATATTTAATAAAGTGTGTTCGTTTTCGGTTAAAAATATATTTGTCTTTATATTATTACACTAATTTACACGTTTATGTATTTTTATACTTGGTATCTTGTAAATTTTATTTGGATTTTTTTTTTTATCAAAATCTACTTTATCAATATGGGGAATAATCATAATCTCCCTATTCATTTAATTGCATTACATCTATGTAGTGTTAATTTTTCATTATTAACTAGTGGTTAATAATAAAATAACCAATAACCGAGAAATTTTGTTTATCAGGCTATTAAAACACATAATAATGATACCTTCTATGACTAGTAGTGGAAAAAAATTGTTGTGTTATACCCCCATTCCACCGACATTATATAAACTAGCTACTCGTAAATTCAATATTATGTATTTATTTTGGGATTGCCGCGTTTCACAACCTGATTATCGTAATCTAGTTGTACAAACTCGATAAACATGAAATGCTATTTTCAAAATGAAATTGAAATGGCAAACTGAGATTATCGCGATAATTTTGTTGTCTGTCAATGGTTATTTGGTTTTTTCTTTTGAGACAATTTTGCAATAAATAAATTTGATTTTTTTTTTAAATACTTCAGATTTCACAAATTCCAAATTTCCCAAAAAAAAAAACGTTATAAGAAATATGTTGTTTACAAAAATATATTCCATGAAGGTGATGGAATAAAATTAAACAATAAAACCCCAAAACGTTGGAGTGTTAGGTGAGAAACTTAATAAGATCATAAGTAAAGGGAAATAAATTATTAGGAACCTTCCAACATAAAGTATTTTCATTCTACCCATTCTGTCCCGAGGATCATACTACCCGTCCTTTAATGTTACTTAATATCAAGATTATTGTGAATAGTAGTTAAACGAACAAATTTATTAGGTGCTATAAAATTAAATAAAAAGAAGCAAAAACATTCTTTAGTGCGATAAGCAAATTTGATAAGATTTTATGTGCTTCAACATTTTTAGTTTTAGAATTGTTTTACTGTTTTTTATCGCCTATTATTGGTTTCATTCTTATTATTGATTTTAAACTGTATCGCAGACTATTTACTAACCAGTACTATGTACCAGTAATTCGTGAATTGGATTTAGACATCCAAGCGCATTTTGTATGAAGATAACACGCCAAACAATAAATTTATATTGTAACGCCAAAAAACAAACTATAGGCTCCAATTCGGAAGGAAATGTATAAAATTGGCCAAATACCAAAATAAAAAGACCAAGAAATATGTTTTACTCAAGGATATTCACACGTTATTAAACCTAGATTTAATATTTGTTAGTTCCATTAAAAATGCAGAACTACAAGGATTTATTAAAAAATAAAAACTATTTACACTTAATTCACGGCCTAATATTTTTGAGTCTCGTGATTCTCCGATTAACCGCAATAATTTATAAACCAAACATCGTTGTATTTTTTTTTTTGTTTGGCTTTATTTTCACAAACATTAAGAATAATTTCTTATAGAATATTTTGATAACGATAAAAGAATAGAAAAATAAATCGAATAAAGTTGTAAATTTGCTTGTTGATCCTATAGTATAGTTAGCAGACTAATTTTTATTGATATAAATAATATCGATAAGAAAACTATCATACTTTAATCAGTACAACAATAACATTTATAATAGGATAAACATTTTGACTTTTTTTTTGTTGATCTTCTTGAAAATGGATGACAGTCTTTTCATTCCAATCAACACCAAAGTTGATTTCTTATTTCACATTTTTTTTTTATCTGATTGTGATAACAATAAAAATTTTGTTTGTACTTAAAGTCGATTATTTTGATTTACTCACATTTTGGTTTTTTAAAAAACGTACTTCACAAAATTACACATTAGGTTTTGTTTATTTATTTATATACTCCTTATTAAACTTATAAATATTTACTTTAAATAATATTTATTATTAGATGTTTTCACTTTTTATTATTAATTTTTAAATAAGATTCGTCTCTATTGAATAATTTGGTTGACATAGTTTTAAAATTTTTATTGTATTGGGAAAAATATTATATGTTGTATGTATATGCTTCTAAAAATTGTCTAAAATTACTTTTAAATTTTATAATCTTATATGTAGAATATTTTAAAGAAATAAAATAAAAATAATAAAAAAGTGATAGTATATAGTGTTTTGTTAAAAATAAGAAGAAAAATGTCGTATTACTTGGGAAAAAAATCTCTTCGAGGGATATATATGTGGCAATATTTTTATCCCCACTACACTGATGTGAGGAAATCGCTCTTTTATACCTAATAACGTGCATAAATACCAAATTGTTCTCAGTTCAACGTGTATTTGTATGCTCAAAGCATGCGCATTTGATTCTAAACAACGTGGTCATTTCAAATAACAACTCCAAAATTGAGGAGTCTGTACATTGAATCAATATTTATTTGTATACTCTTACATAATATATATGTATAGATATAGAGGATATATGAGTATGAATTTGATAAGAAAGAATTTTTATATATCTCATTAAATTTTCTACTCCAAGATAAATAATTTGTTCTTATATATAAATACATTTGACTTATCTGCTCCTTTTCAAAATAATTTTCTCAAGGTTGTTAATCGATTTTTAGTCTTCTAAAGAACCTGGAGATTTAAACAAATGTTATCTATATAATTGTATATATACTCGTATATAATATAGTTTTTATAGTTTTTTATCTCCTATACTCGTACGTATATGTACGTCTGATGTGGTGTTAGTTTTATGGCTTTGTGATTTTATTGTTATAAATTCTGCCAATCAGGGCCGTGCCAAATTTATTTTGCCTAGTTATTTTCTATTTTCTCGACTTTATCCATATACATACTAAATAGGGATATAGAAAAACGCACAATAATAGTGTAACACAATAGTTTGCTATATTTGTATAGTGTATTATTTCTGTGCTGGCCTTTTGAAAACAAAAACAAAAAAATTAACTCTATAAGGGTTCGCCAACAAAATACTAAGTTACATTTTTTTTTTATTTAAAAGCTTTTGTATAAAGCTCACATAATAGCCTCTTGTTTGGTAATTTTTTAATGCTTCGTTTATATTTCAGGAACAATAATCCTCTTTTATATTGTATAAATTTGTATAATTAATATTCTCGTTTAAAGTTTGGTAAGTCGACGTTACTTTAGAAACCAATTATCTAACAACCTTACTTAGAAATAACCTTGTTTAAAAAACAGGATTTAGCTTAAAGCTTAGAAGTAGAGATTGTGATTTATCGAGAATTCGAGAAATTTATTTCCCAACGAAATTCGTTTCTCTAGAATTTCAGAGTTTTCAAATCTATTTTCAAGTATCTTGGACATTTTCGAGAACTTTTCTATTTTCTAAATTACTAAAATTTTATGAAAAATATACTTTTATTTAGCCTTGCCACCTTTGGAAGCTTGGGAAACGGGACACCATAATTTATATTCAACATTTTTGTTTTTCTAAATATCCTAAAAGTTGGATATAATCACAGTTTGTTCGTCTTGCTCTTCTTTAGTCCTTTACTAATTTTTAACGCACAAACTGTAATCAAGCGAAAGCTGAGGTTGGTCTCATTATTTGGTTAAAACCTCGCCTTAATATCTCAAATAAACCGAACAATTCCCTCGCACTCAAATGTCTGAATCTGCCTATTATCAATGGCCGCTACGGTTTTCTGGTTTAATGGTTTTTGTAAAATATTTGATGTGTATATGAATTCCACAATCACGAGGATTTTGGTAGGCAAGTTCTTATTCTACAATGAACATGAACAGGAATTTCACATCGCAACTCTTGATTTGCGGGACAAAAAAATCATGGTTAAAATTGAGGCCTTTTATGAAGTAGCAACATTTTTAAATCAGAGGTCGATATCCGATGTAATTTCTCGGAAATTTAGGAGCTAAATTTAAAGTAAAAACTATAGGAGCTTGGATATTGAAAATGCACGTATTTAGTATGTAATATTAAAAATTACTCATTCTTTAATTTAATTTGAAATTTCAAATGGCAGCTTGGCAAATTTGGCTTCAAAAATTTCAATGTGGTTAAATCAGTGTAGTTAGTGTTGAGAAATCCAAAACGAAAATTCCAGGATTCTAATGCCGAGTTTATTTGTAGCAAATCCAATACCAATTTTCAGTAAAACGGTTGATTACAGAAATGTTGGTAAATTTTTCGAATACTTACCGAAAATTTATGTAACTATCTTCAGACAAAATGCCTATAAAACACAAATTATTGAAACCCTTTCGTTAAAATCGTACATGCTACTGTACATGGACTTTGGCTGCGTTTTATCCTAAGTAGAACAATCATTTTTAGAGAAAGAGACACATTCATTTTGTTGCTCAATTTATTGTTTGTTTTGTTTTCCGTTTACTTTTTAAAAAGATCTGTACGTTTCAATTTAGTTATAATTTAGATATCGAAAGGCACGCGTCAATATTTTTGCTGTCAATCGTGTGATTTACCAGTGCAAATTTAAACGGTAAATAAGTGAAATTATCAAGTATCTTATAGTGATTTTGTAATATTTAAAGTCTATTTAAATCTCAAAACAAAGAAATATTTAATAATTGCTACGCACCAAGGTATTTTTTTGACTTGAAAAGCATGTACATCCCTATGTACAATTGAACTCAACAGTAATGTACATCTCCATGTACATATTTTCAAATGCACATGGCACTGTACAAAAGTTATTAACAGGTGTATAATTTTATTTATATTGCAGTCATCACGGTTATATTTTATTTAAAATGAGCATTTAGAATGGTAATTGTTTACTCAATAAACTTAAACTAGATTAATTGAATAATAATGTAGTACTTTTGAGTATATGTAGAATCACCGGAAGGAACAATTAACTGAAGAGGCCATTCTTCAATTGCTGATAGAAAGCGATGATGAATCGCCCGAAATAGAGCAGGAAATAAACGTTGACGAGGATGATCCTGTTGTAGAGGAAGAGCCAAATCCTATGAGCCATATTCCAATTGCCAGTATTACTGGTCTAGAGAATTATGAAATTTCCTCTAACATTAACTTTGAAATCATCGACCAACTACAACATTTCAATCTTACACCAGAAAAGTGTAATTAAGTGGAAATATGTCGACTATGACAGATCAGAAGTGAATTTTGAACATTATGATTATATCGAAGAAAATGAAAATGAGGCATACGATTGCCCCGGGGAATATTTTAAGAAATATTTTACCAATGAACTGTTCCAATTGATGGTCCAATATACAATTATCTATGCCTTTCAAAATAATAAGACAAATTTTAAAAATATCAATGTCGCCGACATATTTTTTGGAACTACAGGTTTTCCTCAGCTTAAAATGTACTGGGATAATTTTATTGGTATCAAATTGGTGAGCGATGTGATGTCCAAAAACCGTTTTCATGCCCTAGACGAAGAAAAAAACGATAAATATTTTAAATTACGACCACTGTTAAACGCAATTCGCAGTCGTCTATTGAAACTTGAGCCTGAACACAATTTATGTGTAGATGAACAAATGATACCTTTCAAAGGGCATTTATCAATCAAACAGTATATAAAAGGTACATACAACTTATTATTTTTAAATATTAGTCAAATGTAAAATATGTAATGTAAATTTCAGGAAAACCTTGCCCTTAGGGCTTAAAAGTTTACGTACTGTGCGAAAAGAGTGGCCAGCCATATGATTTTCTAATGTATCAAGGCGCAAATACAGAAATATTTTCGAACTTGAAACAGCAATTTGGTGCTGCGGCAGCAATTGTCTTACATTTATGCCAAAGACTCGAAAAAAGGGGTATACTTTATTTTTTGACAACTATTTTACTTCGTATGCCTTACTTGAAGTTTTGAAACAGAAGGAAATAAACGCATTCGTATAAATAGATTTGCCAATCCTCCTTTTATGAGCGATCATTAATTTAAAAAAAAAATCGCGGCAAAGTTCAAGAATTAGTAAGCCGTGACAACAAAATATAGTAATTCTTAATTGGTTTAGCATCAAATTTTGTGGGTAAAGGGAATATGGGTACAGAGGTAGGAGTCAAAATTGAAAAAAATTGTTACGATCAACCAACCTGAAATTGTAAAACTGTATAACCATTCAATGGGTGGCGTTTATTTATTAGATCAATATATAAGTTATTACAGAATTTTTATAAAATCTGCAAAATATACAGTTGGCCATAACGCAATTTTTGGACTTCGCTGTCAAAGCGCAATAAAAAATGAAAAGAAGTTTGAGACCTTTTAAATTTTAGATTACAAATTGCGCAATTTTTAATTCATAGTAATACCGGAAAGAAGAAAGGAAGGCCACGAAATGATAATGTTTTGAACGAAAGCCACAATGCGAAAAAAATAAAACGCGAATTCCAACCGATCAAGGAAGTACAATACGATGGATATAATCACTTCCCTTTATTTGATGGGAAAAGGAAGCCACTCGCTGTAGTCTGACTGCATAAAAAGAACCCTCTTGTATTGTGAAAAATGCAAAGTGCATTTATGCTGTTTGGCCAAGCGGAATTGTTTTTATAAATTCCATACAAAGTAGGAGCAAGTCAACACTAAAAACTATCCAAATGACTGAACTGATAAACTTTTGTGATTTATTTTTATTTATTTTAAATTTTATTTTATTTTTTGTATTATATTTTTTTGCGATTTACTTATTTTAATAAATAATTGAAGAATTATTACTTATTTATTTAATAAATATAACGAAATATCACGAATAAAAAAATATTTTATTTTAATTGTTAAGGTAAAAATTTACACTACTTTGTTACTACTTGGTTATGGTACCTTACCATGTACAATTTGAAAACCCTGGAAATCGGAAAAATTTGTCAAATATTTTTACATATTTGGAATCTGTGTACGTTCAGCTCTAAAAAAAACATACAAAATATTTTCTTTCCACTCGCTGTAGAAAAGTTCGAAAAGGGTTAATAAGTTTTATAAATTTGCCGAAACCTTTACCTTGATTTTACACATAAAAATGTCATATTCGTCATTGGTGCCATTCTAATTTTTAGACTAAAAATCTTTTGATTGATTTGCAAATCTACCCAAACCTACCAAATTTAAAGAAAATTAAATTAATCTGAACAATTTATCACAAAAGTTGGCAATTAAGGGAAAAGCAGGTACTAGGTTTGAGGAATAAAATCCTTTACTATTCAATGCAAGAAATTTGTATGGCAACACTTTTTAACTATAAACCTTAATTCCGTGGAATTGAAAGTGTTTTTTCGGCCGTGGGGCAATATTGCACAAAAGTGCACAAACTATTGATAAGTTTTGTTTGAGATCATATGGTCGTTATATGAAAAATTTAAATTAAATGTTTATTTTTATTTCTGGCGTATGAAGATATTAATAAAAAAAAGGAGTCCGTCAATTTTCTAAAAATTAAGAAATTTGTGCATCAAATCACTAATACAAATAATGGAAAAATTCTGACAATTTTTTAGGAAATTACGGATATTACAATTAAGAAATTACCGAAAACCGGTAATTCAAAAGTTCGGTAATTTTCGAATGCATATGGAACCAAAAAAAACTGAACTACTCTCATCTACTGAGAAGAAACTCGTCATAAATAAAATTTCAAATTTTGGATATAAAATTGCTAACTCTGAATTTTGTACAGAAAACTTAATTTTTTTATTAATGTTTCAAGTATTTCCAGAATTTTCATATCTCGATAATTCAGCAGAATTAAATTCAAATTTGGTCTTAAATACCTAAGTAACAACCATTTGACGCTAAAATTAAAAACGAAGCAAATTCGGGTCGGGGTATCCAGATTAGTCAGTTCAAAAATATTTATAATTTGGTATACAACCATTGGATGTGGAACTGATACGGAACATATAAAGAAAAGTATTATAACGATAAGCCAAAAATTTAACCTTAGTTAGTCATTTCGTTATCTGTTCTGCCCCACTCATATGTCTAGTTCCATATGCCGAATCTTTCCAAGTTTTTCAAAATGTTAAATAATTTTTTGGAATTCTACAGTTTTTGCGTAAAAGAATTTTTTAATCCTACAAATCGGATGAAGATGAAGCTGAAGCTGAAGGAATATTTTGGGTTGGTAGAAGGATATGAACTACAATTGATAGTGTCCCGGGTGCGCGGGACATCTGAGATTCTTGAACAAGAATGCCCAAATTGTTTAGTTGTAAATTCATTATTATTGAATAAAATTTTTGGGAGCCCTGGATTTTATTTTTTCTATTTTGGTAGCCGCAGTATGAAAAAGTTTGAGAAGCACTACTCTAGACAACGCAATGCATGCATTGCATGCGTAAATTTATTCAGATTTTTCAATACAAAATAAACGCACAAAGCAAAAATATTTGAGTTATCTTCCAAACAATAATACTTCACTCTACAACTGCCAAAGTTTGGGCAACTTTAATTTTTCGTTTTATTTTCAAACATCACACTTGTATTTAATTTATTTCATTGAAAAAAATTTAATCCTGTGTTTATTTATGTAGAGATAAAAAGCAATTTAAATTGGGCATGCAAGTGAGAATATAACATACGAAGAAATGATAATGTTTGTACCTCTTCGACCAAAATCTTGTTCTAGCGGTATTTGCGAAAATAAAGCCCTCTTTTGACCAAGAATTCAAAAACATTTTTTTTAAATTTTTGTCTCAACACAATTTTGCTTTACTGGTTCTTTTTTTTAAATCTATAACAGAATTGATAACCTTGGTATTTGAGAGCACAATTTTACAACTCTATCAAATTATTTAAAAAAAGCTAAATAAATTCTTAATTAGCTAAATATTTTAAAGATTCATCATTTCATGATTATGTAGCTACTTAGAGCTATTTTGTAGCTATTTATTTAATGTACCATCTATAAAAACCATGAATAGTGTAAAATGATCTTGTTTGCAACTCAACTTAAAGCAGTGATTCAGCAAGTCAACACTAATAAACATTTTGTAAATTTGAAATAATCTCGAAGGTTATTCTTCGAGATTATTTTAAATTCATTCGTTTTGAATTATTTGTAACTTCATGCGATTAACATCGACCAAACTAAGCAGCCAAATGTCGTTCGAATTTTCAATACGGATTAATTCAAAATTATTTCGAGGATCTTGGAAAAACTTTAAATATGTTAAAAAAATGGCAGCTATATAACTCAACATCCTACAAACTTACCTTAACTGTATCTGTACGTAACTTAACGTTATGCAAGTCCTAGAAAGCTTTAAAACAAATTTCTCGATAAATCACTAATTTTGTAACAAGGGCAACAAACCCATTGCAAATTCCAAGAAATATCGAGTAACACAAGTAATCTCAAAAAGCTTGTGTAATTTTCTGGATGTAACGAGTATTCCAGAACTATCTTGATATTTACATAAAGTTTCAGATATTCCAGAACAACTTGGATGTACTTATTAAAATCACAGAATAATCTAAACAATTAATAATCTGAAAAATACCACATGCATGCACCCTTCTCAAAACCATAAATAAATGCTCAATGCTATTTAAATCTACATAAATTTGTGTGCTATGCCTACTCGTAATTTAATTCCAAGCTAAACTCGAATAATATCGAAAATCTCGAATAATATGAAGTCTACAAAATTTCAAATAATAAATTAAAAAACTTCGGAAAGTCCCAGAAAATCATCACTAATTCTGCAAGCTGCAAGTTCACGCAAATCCATAATGCCTTTCAAATTTCGAGTAAGCGAGAAATTCGAATAGACTGGAATAGATTCGAAAAGTTTGAATAGTCTCAGAGTTCTAGAATAATCAAGATATTCTCAAAAAAAAAAAAAAAAAATATTACCAAATGTAAATGGAATATTACCAAAAATGTCAAAGTAATCTTGAAAATCTTAAAGCTAAGTAATTTAAAAGAAAAAACTCTTTCTCTCACAAATAACTAGAATTTCTCGAAAATGTTGAGTAATATTGACAATTTTAAATAATTTAAGTAACAATAAGCAACTTAAAACTCCCAAAACTTCTATTTTCGGAAATCTCTTATATTTCAATCCAAATTAACGAAAAAATCTATAAAATCTCGAATAATATCTAAATGCCAAGCAAACCACAAGTAAGCTTGAAAGCTTGGAAAAATAAAATAAAATCTTGAAAATCTTGCTGTTTCTGTAAGTCGATAATATGACGCAATCACGCAACATAATGTTAAAATTCGAGTCAAATAATCCCTATTAAAAGATAATTCTATTGTACAAAATTAAACTTGATTTTTAAAGAAAGGTGTCCACCACCGAAATCCGGAAATCTAATCGTTTGAAAATCGCGATATGAGAGATAATCGCCTAGTAGAGGTAACCCTAACAGATTAAATTAAAATTTGATTGAATTATAATTATTTCCAACTCGATGTGAAATTAAAACCAATTTCCCTTTTTTTTTGTTGACAGTGTAAATAGGTATTTTCGATCGAATTCAACATTATCAATTCATATTCGAATCGCAATTCATCATTCGTTTTGCCGAATGACGAAACGAAACGTAAGTGTTCACAAATCACCCATAATGCATTTATTATCGATAGTAAATACGTGCAAAAAATAAATTGAAATTTTTAGTTCAAGAAATCGTAAGATTTTACAAAGTCGCTGATAATAACGCGTTTCAAGAATTTCAGTATTTTAAGCTAAATTGAGCGGATGCTTTTCAATATTCAATACAGAAGCAACATTTTTTTTTGATTTGTATTACACGATTATGAATAAATTATAAAAATTATTAAGAGTTTGCAATGTCACCTTCGATCTGATGAGGATTATGAAAAATGTATTCGCGGTTATCTCATGTAGCGACCTTTTGGTGAAAAATAATTATCTGGCTATTATCCGGAATCAGCTAATGTTTCAAATTTGGATTAATTTTTTTGGCATTGGTTTGAAATTTTAAGGAATTCCAATACCGTCTCTGTCAAGCTTATGCCAATGAGGCGTTCGAATTGTTTTACAGTCTCATTATAAGATTACTTGTTATGTCCGTCAAAATATTTTTAAATGCTTTTTTTTGTTAATTCAATTTTTGTAAATCGCGAGTTCATTCCCAAAGAGCCAAATTTACATTTACTCGTTTTAATGTGAAAAGGGAACACGAATAATTATTATTTTTCCTGTAAATTTATTCCCCAATTGGCAAAATTCACTTTTGGCAAATGGGGAACGCAAAATTGGGAGAAGTTGTCTGAGAAATAACTGCTGCAAAAAAATGAAATCTTGACTGACAAGGTTGTGAGTCTCGTTGGCACATACATTTGTTCACAATGGAATAGCGGCTTTATAATTGATTTTTTAAAGATAAAGATTTATAGAAACAAAAGTATAACTGAAGAAAACCCACGCTTGGTTTAGTTGCACACATCTGAAATTGTTATTGAATTTTGTTTATCGATATAAGGCGTTTTCGGAAATAGATCCTGAATAACTTCAGGCTAACTTTCGACCGTAAACTTATTCACCTATTTACGAACGAAAAAGATAACTTCAGGATAATTTAAATATTTTGGTTTTCATTTTTTTTTTTATAATTAGCTGTAAATACAAATAAACATAAAAACGAATACATTATTAGGATCAATATGTCCGTCATTGTCCATTTATCATTTATTAAATGGAATCTTAAACCTAACGGTTTAATTGAGCCGGATTACTGTGGCAACCGATCTGCACAAGCATTAACGGAATGTATTAATTTTACGGGACTTCAACAGTTTAATTATATACACAATGTTAATAATAATATACTTGATTTAGTTTTTTCTAACATTTGTTTTTCTTCTATTAATTGTAGTGAATCAACTGATGTATTAGTTAAAACTGATAGACATCATCCCGCACTTGAAATTGACTTAAACATAAAAACTGTTTCTTTACTCAAGGAAAATAAGTCAAAAAGAAGGGGTTATCGGATGTCTGACTTTGGTAATATCCGGCATGATCTCTCTATAATAAATTGGATGGATCTGCTTCATGATTTAAATACAGATGAGTCCGTTTCTAAATTTTATGAAATTTTAGTTCAAATTATTGAAACGCATGTTCCTCTCGTGTCATATTCTAAAAATTCATACCCTTGTTGGTATACTAATAAAACAATTAGTTTAATTGTAATAAAAAATCGATTTAGATTATTGTTCAAAAAAAATAATGATGTTGAATATTATAGCATGTTCTCTAAAATTAGGTCTAAATTGAAACAAGCAATTAAAATTGACCATACGAATTATATTAAATCTGTGGAAAACTCCATTCATAAGAATCCTAAGAAATTTTGGTGGTATTCCAAATCACTCAAAAAAACGAATGCAATTCCTGGTAATATGCATCTTCTTAACGACTCAGCTTCTAATGCAAATGATATTAGTAATATGTTTGCGGATTTCTTTGAATCTGTATATAATAACCGTAATGTTTCAGAAGAATATGTTCATCCAAATAATATCAATACAATTCCAGCCGTTAATATTTGTGAAAATGTCATTTTAACTGAGCTTCAATCACTTGATTCTAATAAGGGATGTGGTCCCGATTTGATACCACCTGTGTTTCTGAATGAATCTGCTGAACAATTGTGTAAGCCACTTGTAATTATATTTGAAAAATCACTGATTGAGGGTACTTTTCCTTCAATGTGGAAGAATGCTTATATAACTCCAATACATAAAGGAGGTGACATTACAAATATTAAAAATTATAGGCCTATCTCTATTTTGAATTGCTTCTCAAAAATTTTTGAAAGAATTATTCACAACTTACTCTTCGAAAAACTGAGAAGTAAAGTCACTGTCCATCAACATGGATTTTTCAAACAAAGATCCACACAGTCTAACCTGCTAAACTTTTCAGAATATGTATATAATTCGCTTGACTTAAATTTCGGTGTTGATGTTATTTATACAGATTTTCAAAAAGCTTTTGATAAGGTCAATCATAATATTCTAATTGAAAAATTAAGAAGTTTCGGTATTGATGAACTTATGTTACAATGGATACGTTCGTATTTAGTTAACAGAACACAATATGTTGTTTTAGATAATGTTAAGTCTCGTGCAATATCTCCGTGTTCAGGTGTCCCTCAGGGCTCCATTCTTGGGCCTCTACTTTTTATTTTATTCATAAATGATATTGTTGATAATCTTGAATGTTCCGTATTGCTCTTTGCTGATGACCTCAAGCTTTTTTTATCGATTAAATCAATCGATGACTGTCAGAAACTTCAAAACGATCTAAATCGCATACATGATTGGTGTGTTATCAATGACATGAATTTAAACATCGACAAATGCTATGTATTGAAAATTAAACCAAGAGTTTCTTCTGGATTTGGTTATTCTTTAAGCAATGCTCCCCTTATTTCAATAGATCAAGTGAAAGATTTAGGAGTTATTATTGACAACAAATTCAAGTTTAATATCCATATTCAGCACATCACCAACAAATCATTAAAAATCCTTGGCTTTGTGATGAGGACTTGTAGTGATTTCAATAATCCTTCATCATTTATATCAATGTTTAATGGACTGGTTCGTAGCAACCTTGAATACTTAACCACTATATGGAATCCTGTATATGAATGTCATAAACTCACCGTTGAAAGAGTACAACAAAAATTTACGCGTTTCTTAAACTACAAAAGCAAAGTTCCGTATGAACCGTACAATATACGTCTTAAACGTTATGGTTTAGTTTCACTGGAGAGCAGAAGGGATATTTTTGATGAATTAGTTCTATACAAAATATCCAATCGTTTAATTGAAACTAACCTGACAAATTTAATTCGATACAGAACTCGGACAAGATATAAGCTGTGTTTTTTTATAAGTCTCGATAGATCTATTCAGATATTTGCAAAAATGAAAAATGGGAAATTGTAGCTACTCCTATCATCCACTTAAAAATACTGGCACTCGCAGCACTAAGAATTGTGTTTATTTTGACAACGCTACGCCATATTGTTTTCATTATATTTTGTTATTCCAAAAGTATAAATACATGAGGAAACGTGCGAATACATTTTATCCATATATAAAAATGAGACGGACACACTAAAACTTTTTTTTTTCTTTCAACATGCTACTATGATCTTTTAAATTTTGGGCAACTTTTACGAAAAATCATAAACAGGTTCATTTTTCGATTTTTCAATTCTTTTTCGCTAAAAAAAATTGTGGATTGCGGTAAGTAGTATTAAATAACACATTTTGAATACGCATCTTCATAATGGAAGGAAATAATAATAAAATTAATACTTTTATCGTACATATTCTGTCTTTTAAAATAGAGCAACAGATTAAATGTAAATCAGCTACTAGTTTCCTATTGTATGATAGATGTACTAAAAATTGACTTTGGTATGCGTCCATGCTAAAATACAAATTTTTAATTTATGTCTTTACTCATAAAAGGGAAAATCTGTAGTCTCGATAGCATATCTGGATAAAAAGCAAGATTTTCATGCACAATTAATAAGTTATGTAATTCAAGGAAATGAATTAAAAACGATAAACTGTTGAATAAAATGTTATTCTTGATTAAAATAAACTGAATCAATTGCAGTTTAACCACAAAAATAGAGAATATCTGGATGTGATCTATTGAGATCTATCGAGACTTATAAAAAAACACGGCTATAATATGCGATTTTCTGTCTGTTTTGATATTCAAACTTACAAAAGCAACTACAGATTTCATTCTCCTCTAGTGAGATTGCAAATGAATCATAACAATGTTTTTAATAATTTTGATTTGTCTTCGTTATCATTCCAGGTTTTTAAAAAACAAATTACTAGATTTTATCATAGTTTAAATATTGTATAAGATTTGTTAATTTTTATTTTTTTTTTATTTTTGACTGAAATTTATTTTAATTTACTAACTTAAATTAACTTCACTTAATGTAATGTACCTAAGCTAACATGTAATTGGATATGTTTATCTGTTTGTTAGCGATAATTGAGAATAAATAAATAAATAAATAAATAAATAAATATGAGTAGTGTAAAGTGGTTGGTCCTAGCACAGCCGAAATCGATTCCAGCCGAAAAATTTTTTACATGTAAATTACAACAACATAAACGATTACGTATGTTTTTACTATGGTCATACTACAGTGTAACCCCAGTAACTAAATCTCTATATAAAATGAAAACCTAAGTATATAATTTTCTTAAAAATCTGTCATTCAACTGTATATTATATTTTTTTAAGACATTTCGTTAGATGGCAGCACAGTCATAAACTTTAAGCTTTGAACTTTTTAATATTAATTAACTTTTCGATAGATGGTGTACATTTCTTACAGTTTTATTATCAACCACGATAACTAAAACTCTATATAAATGTATCTAAAATCAGGTATTCAACTGTAAATGATTATTATTATCCAACTTCATCTGTAGATGTCACTTTAAAAGCTTATTTTATATACATGGTTTGTAACTTAGTTCAATATACAGTTTTATTATCAACCACGATAACTAAAATTCTATATGAATTTATCCAAAATCATGTATTCAACTGTATATTGTTATTTTTTAAAACTTTATCTGTAGATGTCACATTTCAAAGTTTATGTATTTATGTAAACATGGTTTGTAACTTAATTGAAATTGGATAGTGCACAGTTATATTAATATTTTATAATTTAACCTTGCCATTGAAAACTAGTTCATCGTACATTAAATAAAAACTGTAAAATGATATTTGTTTACAAATTTTTTTTTTTAAAGGTGATGAAAAAAAAAAAAAAAAAATCATTTACATACATATACATATAACAAAAATCAATGTGAATAAACTGTAATCGTAATGAAAATTTATTGCTATAAATTTATTCATGATTAAATTGTGATCATCAATTTTTTTTTTTGTTTTTTTTTTTTTTTTTAAAAGGTAATGAAAAAGTATAATAAACTTATACAACGTATTGTCGTGTGGTGTAAAACATCTACTTATTATTTTTGAGTTACCTATTATTTTAAAAGTGTTGTGATCATAATAAAAGTGAAAAAATTCATATTTTTGAATTAATCTATTATTTTAAAATTAAAAAAGTGCAGTGATCATAATAAAAGTCAAAGAGAACATTTATATTAACAAGATACATTGGTTTTTATATCTAATCTTGTGAGATAGTAAAGAAAATTTAAAGTGTGAAACAAACTTTTAAGAGTGAAATTTTATAATTTAACTAATTAACAAAATAAATAAAATTTCAACATATTTAAATACTTAGTCGAAAAAATTTTAAAGTAAGTTACAATCATACATTTATTTAAATGATATAAAATGTTTTAACATATTATTTCTTTAATATTTTCAGTTAAATAATGCATAACTGCGAAGAATGCAACAAAATGTTTTCATCAAAAGACATTTTAGTTCGCCATGTAAAGGAGCAGCACTCCCAAGATAACATGCTATGTGAAGTATGTGGAATCGTTTTTGGTAATAAACGAAAACTTGAGTACCATCATAAGAGGGTACATATTGCACCGGCCATCAACACACCTTCATCTTTTGATATTCCATCAAATTCAAGGACAGCTGTAACCGCTAAGAGAAGGAAAATGGATGATGCACCTACTGATGCTGACATTTTATGCAGTAATTGTAATGTAAGTGTTCCAAAAAAAATTTTTTTTAATCATTATAAGTCATTAGCTCATAAGAATAATAGTTTAAAAAACTATAGTGAGAATGATGAAAACATTCAGATCATTAGCACAGCATTCAAATCTCGAATAATTAGTTATAGGGTTTCAGATGTACCTAATAACTATATTAGTATAAATGATTTTATGCATTCTATAAAACATAAAATAATTAAATTAATACAGCTTCAAACAGCAATATTTAAAGCTGTTAAAACAAATTTTGAATTGTTTGGTTTATTCACCAAATATGATTTGAAAGACGAAGTAAATGTTAGTTCATTAAAATCATTTAATACTAAAAATGCAATTTTAACAGAAGCTACTGATTTGGATGAAATATTTTCACAGATTGTTTGCACTTTAAATACTCTGGGTGAGGAGTTTCAAGAGAAAGAGTCTGGATGGGCGATTGAAAAAGTATTGTTCATTGAATTGAATTTTAATAAATATAGTCCGATGAGAGGGTCTTCTTACATACCTCTCCCAAAATGTATTAAAGATAAAAAAGCTATAATCAATGTTCAAAATTCTGATCAAGCCTGTTTCGCCTGGTCAATCATGGCTAGCAAATATCCTAATGTAAGAAATCCTCAACGGTGTAATTCATTTCCTCACTATAGTTCTATCTTAAATTTAAATAATATTAGTTTCCCCATGCCTTTAAAAGACATCCCACAATTTGAAAACCAGAATAATATAAGTGTAAATGTGTATGGTTTAGAAGGTAGTCAAATTGTGGGTCCTTTATATTATACAAATCTTAAAAAACAACATCATGTTAATTTGTTATATTTAGAAGATGGGGAAAATAGTCATTATTGTTTCATAAAAAAGTTAAATACGTTAGTAAGCAAACAGTTTTCAAAACGGGAAAATCGGAAATTCATTTGTGACGGATGTTTAATATTTTTTCGTAATGAAAGAAAATTAAACACCCATCTACAACATGGATGTAACAAAATTAAATGTGTGCTCCCTAATAAAGAAAATGATATTTTAGAATTTAGAAATTATAAACATAAATTACAAGTCCCATATGTGATATATTGCGACTTCGAAGCAATATTAAAACCAATTGATTCGTGTACTCTAAATCCTATAACATCATTTACTGAAAATATTTTAAAACATGAACCCAGTAGTTTTGGATATTACATTAAATGTTCATATAATGATAGTAAATCTAAATTTGTTACATACAGAGGTAGTGATTGTGGAAAAATTTTCATTGATAAAATAAAAGAGGATTTAGAAATTATATACAATGATCTACACATAAATCGAAAAATGAAAAAACTTTCCTGCACGGAGCAATTAAATTACAATTTATCAAATCAATGTCATATTTGTAACGGTGATTTTAATGATGATGAAAACTATAAAGTTAGGGACCATTGCCATTTAACAGGAAAATTTAGAGGTGCTGCGCATACTAAATGCAATTTAAATTATAAGATAGCAGATTTCATACCAATATTTTTTCACAATTTAAGTGGCTATGATTCGCACTTTATAGTAAAAGAATTAGGATTTGATACGGAACAAATAGATTTAATTGCTCAGAATAAGGAGCGATATATTTCATTTACAAAAATGTTCAAAATTAATGAGATTAAAAAAATTAAATTGAGGTTTGTAGATTCATTTAAATTTATGGCAGCTAGTCTTGATAAACTAGCTAACAATCTTAATGACTCTCAATTCGATGAAGTTAGAAAGAGTTTTTCTAATCAAAATGAATTTAATCTTATAAAGAAAAAAGGTGTTTTCCCATACGATTATGTAGATAGTTTTAAAAAATATGATGAAACTGAATTACCATCCAGAAATCATTTTTTTAACAAATTACAAAATACTGATATATCTGATGAGCAATATAATCATGCTCTAAATGTATGGAAAACATTTAAATGTAAAAATTTAGGTGATTATTCCGACTTATATTTAAAATCAGATGTACTTATTTTAGCCGACATATTTGAAAATTTCCGGAAAGTTTGTATGCAAACATACGATCTAGACCCGGCCCATTATTTCACAGCCCCAGGTTTAAGTTGGGATGCCATGCTTAAATTCACCAAAATCAAATTAGAATTATTAAAAGACATTGATATGATAAATTTTATTAAAAAAGGTATTCGTGGCGGATTAACACAGTGCTCCAAACGATATGCTAAAGCAAATAACAAATACATGAAAAATTATAATAATGATATAGATTCTAATTTTCTTGTTTATTTAGATGCTAATAATCTATATGGCTGGGCTATGAGCCAATCACTCCCTTATGCTGATTTCAGATTTCTTGATTCAGCAGAACTTGATAAATTTAATTTCGATCATTTAACAGATAATGAATCAGAATCAGGTTATATTCTAGAAGTTGATTTAGAATATCCTGATCAATTACACCAAAAGCATAATGATTTACCATTTTGTATGGAAAATATACAGCCACCATACGAAAGTTCAAAACAAAATAAATTAATTGCTAACCTAGAACCTAAAAAAGCATACGTCATTCATCAAACAAATTTAAAGAAATGTATTAAAAATGGACTAATATTATCTAAAATACATAGAGTTTTAAAGTTTAGTCAAAAACCATGGCTCAAATCATATATAGATTTGAATACCGATCTTAGGACTAAAGCTCTAAATGCGTTTGATAAAGATTTGTATAAATTAAAAAATAATAGTGTTTTTGGTAAAACAATTGAAAATGTTGACAAGAGAACAGATGTAAGATTAGTATCACATTGGGAAAATATTGGAAACAGATTTGGAGCAAATACTTTGATCAGCAAACCTAATTTTCATTCTTCAGCAATATTTGATGAAAATTTGGTAGCTATTCAAATGAATAGATTATCGGTTACGTATAATAAACCCATTTATGTGGGTTTCTGTGTTTTAGAATTATCGAAAACTTTAATGTATGATTTTCATTATGATTATATTAAGACGAAGTATGATGATAATGCCACACTTTTATATACAGACACAGATTCATTAATATATGATATTAAAACTATAGATTTTTATGAAGATATAAAACCAGATTTAAATGAGAAATTTGATACTTCAGATTATTCACATAACAACTTATATAATTTTCCATTAGTTAACAAAAAGGTTTTAGGAATGTTTAAAGATGAATGTTGTGGAAGAATCTTAACAGAATTTATTGGGATTAGAGCGAAATCATATTGTATAAGCTTAGGAGATGATAATGAAATTATTAAGAAAATAAAAGGTGTAAAAAAAAATGTAGTTTCAGATTCGATATCATTAAATGATTTTAAAAATTGTTTAAATAAAAATGATAATATAATTAGATCACAATTAAATTTTAGAAGTATTAGACACAACCTATATACTCAATTGTTAAACAAAGTAGCGTTATCAAATTTTGATGATAAAAGATTTGTAATTCCAAATTCATACAAAACTTTGGCATGGGGTAATAAAGAAATTGATAATTTTTATTTTAATTAGTTTAATAATACATTTTATATTTCTTAATAAATATAATATATATAATACATTTAATGTCTTTTAGTTTTAAATTAAAATATTAAACCAAAATTATATATTAAGTAGTTTTAATAATTAAGAAAATTTTAATCGGTAATAAAAAAATAAAAAAAAAAAAAATATAAAGTTTAAATTAAATCTGTTTTATTTATCCACGAGTTATGTGATGATTCAAAACCTAGCCACTTAACATAAACTTGATTACCTTTCTTCTTCAAAACTTTCTCTACGAGGTAAGTGTCAGGATGATGTGTCTTTTGCAGCTCTTTTTCATAAAACCGGCCTGATATTAGCTGTCCCTTATAATCTTCAAGTAAATACGTTACAGGAAATTTGTTGTTAATACTAACAACTTTAAATATTTCAGTAGTCCAATTTGGAGTATAACCTTTTTCGAAAACGGTTTTAAATTTGCTAACTCGAACGAAATCCCCAACTTTAAATTTATTTTTTTGCATTAACTTAGGATATGTATACACTTGTTTTAAAATTTGTTTTTCATTTGCCATAGTAACTTCTACAGGTGCTAATTTAATTGTCCTATGTTTTTTATTGTTGTAATCTTTCACTAATTTTTTTAAAATATTCAGCCACTTGTAAGATCCTTGAAGACTAAATTTCCTCCACATATTTTCCTTAAGAGTTCGATTAAATCTTTCTACTATACATGCTTTTATTGGACTAAATGTTGAATAGTGGTTAATATTTTTCTGTTTCACAAGCTGTTTGAAATCTTTATTATAGAATTCAGTTCCCATATCCGTTTGTAGATTCTTTGGTACTCTTTTACTCTCATTGAAAATTTTTGTTAAAGCACCAACAATCATCTGTGATGTTTTTTTCTTTATAGGTTCAACCCAAGCAAATTTAGAAAAAGCATCGATTACAGTTAGAAGATATTTAAAACCAGCATTTTCTCTTGAATATGGAATCATTTCCACGAGATCTGCTTGCCATAAGTCATCAATACCCTTAATTTTAACATGTCTGCGTATAAAATTTTTACGTGCTGGCTTATGCAATTCATTCACTATTTGAATCCGACTCATTTTATGTAAGTGGATGAATTAATAATGAAAGCATATGAATTTTGGATTGGTATATATAAAATATTGTTTCCTCATAATGTTTAGGATTTATTTAAAACGAGAGATATCTTGGATTATGATCACTATAACATTCATCAAAATGAATGATCTTTAACATAATAAATGTTAGCTAATTTGCCCATAGTGTTGAAAACAGAGAAGTAGCGGAGTCGAAAACCATAATAAGATTGTTTTGAAATTAAATACTTTTTCTAAATAATTTTATATATAATATTGTTTTATTTATTTATTTATTTATATAAAATGAACATTATATCTATCAGTTTTTACCATAGTTAAGTGTTCTTTACACAAATGGTTTAAATTTTGTATTTCTCGATCATTAAAAACGTTGAATCGCTCCGGCATAAATATGATGTTCTCATCAGTCTCTATTAGGATTTTCACGCCATATCTCGTGTTGACTGATTTGGCTTCTTGTACCACGTAGTTTCTACCCACATCCAGATCTTCAAATTTGGTTATTTTTTTCTCAGCAAACCTTGGCACATTGTTGAGTTTTTCTAAAAGTTGTTGACGAATATCCATGGTTGGTTGGTTGGTTGTTAACAATCTTATGCTTACTATCAAACTGATAATTTTCAAAGGAGCTCGCTATAATTTATACTTATTATGGTTTAAGCTGACTTTTAAACACGCGCAGTTTCTTCCAATCTTACCACATCAGCATAAATATTACTAAGTATCGATTAAATACAAACCTTTGTCATCATATCATATTACGTTCATTGATTTTAACATTCACATCAGCAAAATTGAGTCAATAAACATGTTTTGACACGCGCAGTTTTCCAATCTTACCACATCAGAATAAATATTATAAAGTATCGATTAAATACAAACCTTTGTAATCATATCAAATTATGTTCGATGATTTCAACATCCATATTCGTAAAATAAGGTCAATAAACATGTTTAATCATGGTTAATCAAACAAGTAGATATGTATATGTACATCACGTGGCCCCTCTGAAAATATCATTTTCAAATATACGAGAGTTTATCTAGATCTAGTATAGATTTGTACATTGTTCGAGTCACACGTGAAAAGTAAAAACCTTATTTAAATGGATTCACCAGTACATAGAGAGGAACAAGGAGATACATGCGGTTTATACGGGTTAGAAGGTGGAATGAATAAGGTGCAGAGTCGGCTAAAATCATTCGAGAAGTTATGGAATAAATGGTTCATCGATCCATTAGAACTATCCCGAGCTGGATTTTACTATACAGGCGTGGACGACTGCATCAAGTGTTTCAGCTGCAAAGGAGTTCTCGAGGATTGGAATATCACCAATGAAATATGGACGGAACATGCATTTTGGTTTCCCGCATGCCGACACGTTAAAAACATTAGAGGTGAAGAGTTTATCGATAATATTCAAACCAAATGGATTCAAGACGGTGTAATTCATTGTAAAAATAATATTTAAGAAATAAAAAATTGATTTGAAAAAAGTATAAATTGTTTTTATTCATTAATTTCTTAGTGTACGAGTACAAAGTTCATTTATTAATTTTTCCTTACATAAAACTGGTATTTCATTAAACAATCTTGAATAATTAAAATAGTTATATCCTGTTACTGGCGGTATAAAAAAATCCTGTATTTGTAGAGAATATGTTAGCTGATCGAAACATTTTTCTTTGTATAAATAGAAATAATTAGCAACATCAGTCCGTACTGTTTCGCTCCAGATAATGATTGATTGCAAAAATGATGATAAAGATGAGCAGCGTTCCCATTCTTTGGAATTTAAAACGATTTTCTTCGCTCCACTCGTAAATATAATACGTCTCTCATTATTTCTGCTGGTTAGCTTTACATCACAATTTCCATTCGTTTTTGGTAATTCAGCAAAGGAAATGTTACCATTGAAGTGGTTGTTTATTGTTGATAAATTATTGAAAATTGTAGTCGTCCACATTTCAGCACTTAGTGTATGAAATATTGTATTTTTGAACAAGATTATAGTAGTTTCAAAAGTGTTAATATCATAACCAACATTTAGATAACTTGTATGTTGATCATTTAAAAAATATGTATGAGACAACAATAAATTAGGTATGGTTGCCATCTTTTTTTTAATTAAATTATTAACGCTTTTTACTTTAAGCATATTGTTTGTGTTTCAAGGTAAATGTAAACTAGTTTTTCATAAAAATAACTTCCGTATTTATACTCTTCAAGAGTGGTACTATCTCTTTCATACATGTTAATAAAATCATATTTTATTCTTCTTATCGATGAACTTAAATAACCTTTCTACAAAATTCCTAAAACGTGATGAATCATGTTTGTTTTTGTTCTTGTAGTTAAAATCTTAGGAAATTCTTTTTTAAAAAGTTTCTTTATTTTTACATCATTTTCAATATGGTTTTTAACATTAAATAATTTTATAAATTTTTTCATTGAGTTACGTTTACATCTATTTAACAAATATACACAACAATATTGGCCACAAACTCCGGTGAATAAACTTTGTAATTGTTTATTATTGTATGTAATGCATTTACTGTTATATTTTAGAAATCTATTAATCTCAGGATATTTCGTTGGTGATCTTCCGTAAGAATCAAAAAATTCTCCACATCCATTTGATGGAAAATAAACAGCTAACCAATGTTGCCCTGGTTGATTTGATTTGTCCGTATTAATAACATATAAAGCAGGTTTTGATTTAACCCTCTTTGGGATTGTGTTTATTGCAAAAACACCTTGAAAATACTTCTTAGTAAATTTATGTTTTTTCAATGCTTGTTGAATATCTAAAGTAGTTGTTGTATTGGCAATCATCGTGTGTATTAGTATAAACTAACTTTTTATTTAGGATATAAGAGGTATTTATATTATTAATAATTCGTTACAATATTACGATTTTTATCTATTTCTAGAGTTGTATCATATTCCAAGTACACTAAACATGTTTTAGTTGTCTTAAGAGCTTCCCCAAATCGTGCCTCGAGTCTTAAACTTCCTTGATTCATTAGAGAGTTGCATGATAAAGTACTTGACATGTCCGAAGTTAGATCAAAAGCTAACAGGAAATAGCCATTCTTGAACATTTCTTTGGTAATCAAATTTCCTTGAGGTGTGTGTAAAATTCCACTCGATGTAAATATTGTTGAATACGCTCTAGCGTAACTGGACCCATCTGCAAAATTCATTTCAATCGGTGCACTAGGAACTTGAACCCCATTTATATAAATTGCGAACGATGTTATTTTATTATTTTTAAAATTATATGGATTCTTAGATCTTTTCCCAGAATATGCATCATTATCTACCATTGTAAATATTAGATTTGTTGGGAGCTGTCCTAGAACAATATTATCTAGTGAAATTGAGTTTCCTCCGGCAGGAATTGTAAATGATTTAATTTCGTTACGCTTATAGTGATATTTTGCTGTTGTATTTTCAAGCATTTTATGGTGTGCAATTAAAATATTTGGATTTACATGAGCATGTCTCAAGTAAAGTGTAGCTTCTGTAATTTTGACAATCGAAGTATCTGTATCAGCACCGAGTAAATAAAATTCCGGTTTATTCAATGTTAACGAAATTCGTAAATCTACATTGTTTAATAATAGCAAAGGTTGATTGAGCATGTCAGCATGCAATTTTCCATATACTTCTACAATTCCACTGTTTTTAGTTAATGCTGTTCTTAATTTTAATCCATCGTTTTCAGCAAGATTATCAAGATTTTTTGTCTCCAAACTCCATCCTGATAATTGCAAATGTGTTTTGTATGCATCATCACCATAATTTAATAATTGTTCTAAATATGCTCGATAACTGTAATTCCCATCTGTTGAATTTATATTCTTTCCGTTTAAAGAAATATTGACTTGATGAAACAGGGAATGCAGCATATTGTTAACTAAACTAGGCTGATCTTTGTCGGCCTCTACATATAATTTGCCATCATTTTTAGTTACTTGAAATTTCAGACATAAATTTATTGATGATAAATCTAAATATGAATCACCATGACTGTAACAAGCAAATTCAATAACCGACTGATTTTCTAAACTGGTTATAGGTTTGTATGCTACTTCTTCATTTTTTAAAATACTTGTTTGAATTGAAGGTGGTTGAAATAAATCTAGCTCCGATTTCATGCATTCTGTAAACGCCATTATGTAAAAATATCAATAATCCGTTTCTTGTTTGTTTTATTTTTTAATATATTTTTTCTCTTTTTCACGCTGTCACGAACAACTCTCAACTGTTTACAACGGCTTTTCAAGCAGCCTTTTATTGATTTTTTAGCTCCTGTACCAGACATTTGTTTAATTTTGTCTGCTGCTTTATCTCGTAATTTATCAACCACTTGTATTGATCTATCACGAAGTATTTCATTAATCGGCTTTTGTGTCTGAAGAATGTCTGAACCAACTTGAAGTGCTTCACTTGTTAAGCCATGAAGGGCTGATGTTAATATTGGTTTTAAGTAACGGAATATTCCGCCGAAAAATCCTCCTAATCCTCTTCCCTTTTGATATACTCTTTGAGATCGTAATAGTGGACCAAAATCTTCATTGTTATAGCCACCACCGCCGGATTGGTTAGCGTAGTACTTTGCGTAATAGTTATCCATTTGTAATTAATGAAATCCGTAAGATACCTCTTTATATACCTTTGCGAAAGTGAAGTACTAGGTAGGTCATAAAAAGTCCATCTTTAAAATTAATTTGTTCACCAGTTTCATCAGTTATTAAAATACTGATCTCTGATATATTATACTTTTCAATGGGGCAATATTGAACATTATCTATTTGATATGATCGAGATATGCTTCTATCAACGTCTGTTCCTAGGGGATGCATATACAAGCATGATACAGATGCATCCCCAATAGTTCTCGGTTTGATTATATTACAATAAAAACACATGTAAAATGGAAATGGATTGATCTTAGTCTTCACATCAATATAATTATCTTTAATATTTTTTATTTTAGCTTCATTCTCTTTGGTTGCTTTGAAATTTTTAATTTCCATTTGTAAAGATTCTATAAACTCTGGCCATCTCGTTATTTTAATCTGAGAAAATATTACATCAAAAAATTCCTCAAGTGTGTACTCTTGATGACATTTTATTAAAGGGTTAACACCTTTCAACGCTGGTAGCTGAATATATGGTTCTTCTTTGTTATAATTGATTCTAACTAATTCAGTTGATGAGTTATACCGATCAAAGAAATTAGCTTCTTCGATTGGTTGATAAAATTTAGGGGTAGTTGCATATAAAAATATTATTAATTCAACGTTTAAAGGAAGTATGTATTTTGATGGCGTTTTAATTGTAATTTTTGTTTGTTCACTTATGGAAGTATGAGCAACGTTAGTTAGACCAACATACCATTTCTCATTAGGATCCAAATTTATAGTGTTAGGAAGTTTAACCGTGAACCTCGATAATGAATTGTTTGGGTAATATTTTAAAGAACTGTTACTTAAAAGAGTTACGTGTGTGAAATTATCCATCACTGTTCTCATTAATAACTAATAAATTAATAAATAAAAACACCGATTTTATCCTTTATATAACTTTTTATTTTTATAATTTTTATTTCATTCTTGTCCAAGGATGTTTTCGTAAGCGTTCTTGTTCACTACGTTTTATTGTTTGAACTGTTAACGTACGTTCACTTTTCCTCTTAGGTGGGTCCTGAGATGATTGCATTGATCCTGGTTTTGGAGGCTGAAGATCTTTCCGGTTTTTAAAAATATATTTTTTTGTTGGAACAGAGATTGTCGCACCGTCTTTCATTTCAAATGTTCTGTACATGTTAGAGTCTGAAGAAGCTCTTTCCCGCAAAATTTCTTTTGGATCAATATACTCCTCAGAAACAATCCTATCATCATCATCACCATCATCATCATCATCAACATCAAATACACCGTCATTATTTTCAAATATTTCTTCTGTGTCTAATTGTGTAAAATCTGGTTTAGTTTTTTCATCAACATTTGTGTACACCTCTTCAACTTTAGGTATATCAGTTTGTGTACCAATATCAAAGCCTTCTGATGATGAATCTGTATTTGCTTCTTGGTCTGTATAAAAAATTCTTTTAGTTTGAACTCCCACTCCTTGAACATGACGTATTGCTGGTTGATGCCAATTAAATTTATTCTTATAAGCATTTTTTCTTTTCATTGATGAATATGTTAATAAGTTCTGCCTATATAGATGCCACTTATTCAAATCAGTTAGTTTGTTGTTATGTAGAATTGATTTCATATTTTTATCTAATTCCGATAGTTTACTATCATCAATTAAATATTTTTTAATTTTTTCGAAAATTTCTGGTTGTATAACAATCATCCGTTGTAAATTACTCATGATGACTGATTAATTATTTGGCCTATCAATCCTGATAAAATAGTACCGATTAAAACGGGTAAGAATCCACCTTTTTGTACAAGAATTTTACGCTTTGAAGAGAGACCCAGTTTTGGACAAGCCAAGCTGCGAAGTTCTCTTTTATACTTTTTTAATTTTGTTTTACACTGTTTAGAAATTCTATTGTTTCCATTTAATGTGTTCAGTGATATTTCACATAAAGTTTTTATAACTTCCGGGGGACAGACCTTAAGTAGCGCTTTTCTCGTTTGTGGGTTACACTTTTTTAGCACATGTAGAATATGTTTGTTTGCCTTCAATCGTTTCATTTTTTATACACACTTTTTTATTTTCAAATAAAATAGTTGGACAATAACATGTAAAATAATCTTTTTTTAAGATATCTGTACGGAAACGAAATAAATCATTGGCTGACTGTGTTAAATCAAATAGTAAATAACCGTGAGCTCTCGAAGTAGCCTCGTTATATACCCTCATAAGTTCTGCTGTGTTTTCAGGGTATATTTGTCTTGCTAGAGAACAAATCTGAGATCTATCTCTGGGATTTTTAAAAACTACCAGATATTTACAATTTAAAGAAATATCTCGACAATATTTTGCTTGGTGAAACACATTCTGAGTTACTAAAATAACTGACAAATTATTATGATGTGAACCTTTGGTAAAAAGTTCGCAAATATTTTTATTATAAGCTTCTGTCATTAGATCATCTAATATTATGATACTTCCGTCTTCACAATTTTCAAAAGTGTCTGGGATATTTTTTATAATTTCTATCTGATTTGTTTCATAGATATCTTGTGGTATCGCTTTTGAGTTTCCATTACACCATACAATTTTATTTACTTTTCTACCATCATTCAAATGTTTTAATAAATTTATAACGAAAGTAGTTTTTCCACACCCTGATGGTCCGGCAACCATCATTGTAAACGGTCTAACAATATACATTATTCTAATGTAATATACAATAAATGCGTACCCTTTTATAACTTCTTAATAGAAAATAATTTTATTTTCGTCAAATGTAGTTTAAAAAGATGATATACAGATAAAGCTGGTAAAATAAAAAAATTATGATCAAGATTCCAATGCCAAGGTTAAATTATAAAATATTAATACACATAACGTACTATCCAATTTCAATTATACAATTTTGTTTCTTATCTTCTTTTCTTACTTTATGCTGATTACATTTTACAGTTTTTATTTATTGTACGTTGAACTAGTTTTTTTTCAATGCCAAGGTTAAATTATAAAATATTATTATAACTTTATAGTATCCAATTTCAATTAAAAAATAAATATTATTCGTTTAAGTTACAAACCATATTTACAGAATATACATAAACTTTGAAATGTGACATCTACAGATAAAGTTTTAAAAAATAACAATATACAGTTGAATACATGATTTTGGGTAAATTCATATAGAATTTTAGTTATCGTGGTTGATAATAAAACTGTATATTGAACTAAGTTACAAACCATGTATATAAAATAAGCTTTTAAAGTGACATCTACAGATGAAGTTGGATAATAATAATCATTTACAGTTGAATACCTGATTTTAGATACATTTATATAGAGTTTTAGTTATCGTGGTTGATAATAAAACTGTAAGAAATGTACACCATCTATCGAAAAGTTAATTAATATTAAAAAGTTCAAAGCTTAAAGTTTATGACTGTGCTGCCATCTAACGAAATGTCTTAAAAAAATATAATATACAGTTGAATGACAGATTTTTAAGAAAATTATATACTTAGGTTTTCATTTTATATAGAGATTTAGTTACTGGGGTTACACTGTAGTATGACCATAGTAAAAACATACGTAATCGTTTATGTTGTTGTAATTTACATGTAAAAAATTTTTCGGCTGGAATCGATTTCGGCTGTGCTAGGACCAACCACTTTACACTACTAATATGAATGTGTTTTAGACAAATTGTTTCGAATTTTTTTGAATTATCTCTCAAAATTCATTTTCGACCTTTTGCTTTCACATCAAAATTTATTCTTAACTTTTTGTATGTGATGGATAACTTGGATAATTTTTTACCAACATAAGAAAAATTAAAAGTTAGCCTGAAGTTATTCAGGATCTATTTTCGAAAACGCCTATTGATTTATTTTCAATTATAACATAACACGAACGCACACGTTGAGCGTTTTATATAACAGTGTGTTGTCACTTCAACGTTTCAATATTTTCATTTTAGACCAAGAAGCGTTTACCTATCAAAAAATTCTTAATGCATGAAATTATTGACTAACACTAACAGGTTCGAATGACGTAATTTGCTGGTCTATCTTGACTTTTTTGTGTCGAAATAAAACAAAATCAAAAAAATTAAATAAATATTCATAATTGACGAATGGAACGGTTTGCTCCAGCGGACAATAGTGAAATATGTGATAGGCTGTAACAAAAATTTGCTATATGAAGTTATATGGAAATATTGTCTATTTAAATTATATTTTTATTAATGAAAATTGTAATGATTTGAAAATTGAGATAATCTCGTAAGTGCTTAAAGTTTGATTTTAGTATATCTGATTCATTTGGGACATTTTTTTCCTTTTAAATATCAGAAAATTGTGCTTAAAGCTTGCACAAATTTAATGTCACTATAAATATCACTATAAATATATATATTTGGGTCACTAAACATTTTTGGAGCTTTATTAAACCACAGTTACTACGCTTTGACTTATTAATACAATCTAAAATTTAATATTTATAAAACATTATTATGTATGTTTTTAGTAACACTAGCTTATTTTGAAATTTCTGCAATTTTTAAGTACAAGTTTCTCATATTTAGAATGATAAGAATGTCACAAATGAATCAGATATACAAAAATCACACTTTAAGCTACATATGGGATTAATTAATTTTCCAATCATTACAATTTTCATAAACAAAAATGTAATTTAAATAGACAATATTTCCATATAACTTCATGTAGCAAATTTTTGTGACAACCTATCACATATTTCACTATTGTCCGCTTAAGGCGCTTTTTAAACTTTTCCATTCGTCAATTGGAGTGATGTAGGTAGAGCATTAAGGCTTTACCAAATAGCAAAAATTTGAAAAACCTTCTGGTAACGAATTTCCCTTTTGTGATTAAAAGAGAGAATTATTCTTATTAAAATTATACTGAAACGGTACAAAGTAACATCAATTAATATGTAGAATAATTTAACTACAAAAACTTAAATAATTTTACAAATTTAATTGAAAAATATTCATTTTTCAATGCAGTCGTGTTTCCTCACGATGTCGGGAGTAGATGGTATAATTTTATTCGCTACCAAACGCTTCCTCCATTTCAACGAATTCCGCTTTCAAATGCATCGCGATTTTTTTTTCGTTCCTATTTAACCTCACTTCATATTGTTTGCCTCTATTTTTTTCTTACCTTCATGCCCGTCTCATGAAATAAATCGGCGAGCGAAACACAACATGACGGAGTTAAAAATTCGTGATCTCGGCATCTAGTACAACGTTTCTTATTTTTTGTGTTCGCAAAAATAAGATTTTAGGCCTTTATGTTGATAATTATTTGTTCCTACGCATTGAAAACTCCGGAGCAACTAATAATTATCAACATAAAGGACTAAAAACTTATTTTTGCAAAAACAAAAAATAAGAAACGTTGTACTAGATGTCGAGATCACGAATTTTTAACTCCGTCATGTTGTGTCTCGCTCGTCGATTTATTTCATGAGACGGGCATCATACTCGTATTTTTGTTTTAGTCGTTTTGTTTTTTGTGGGAGGAAAGTGCCGTATTTTGTTGCACCGTGTTTATAGTCTGTAAATAAACTTTTTCTTTTTGGTGCAAACATCATTCTATTTTTTTCATGTGACAATGTCGCATATAAAAAGAACGAATCGTTCATTTTCGTGTATCTACATATGAGGCAATAACCTTACAAAACGATAGCCATGGAATATTCAAACTGCGTCTGCCCTAAACCGGGTTACATGGTACAAGCCCCGATTTTTAAGGGCACCTGATACTGTAAACACAATATTGTCAACATTTTTGTCCTGCCACCTTTGCTTTATTAATGAATTAGACATTATGTATACATATCATATTTAACACAATTTGTTCAAACCTTTGACTATATATTTTTAAATGGACTGCTAGTTGCTTACTTCATATGCGATCCAACATACAGTGGCGGTCAAGAGGCAAATCGTGGCGAATTCGCTAACTAAAAAGTTCGTTACCATTTAATTTATTAGGAATAATCGAAAAATCAACATTAAGATTAAATTTTATAAAAGAAAACATCATTAATATTTGAAATTATAAGCAGTTGCAAGCACTGAATATTAAAATAAACATTTATTTTTGTACTCACAGATGCAAAGAAAGTCTTATCTGTCAATGGCAAACTGGTATCACAACCAACTACGAGTACGACACACTTTCTCCCCATTTTCAGTAAAAATAAAAGAAACCGAGGAAACATTTTGTGCAAAAATCACAATTAAAATATCTCAAATCAAATTAAATTGAATTTAAAACTAAAAACGGTGACAAAATAGAAAACACACGAAAAGGAGCCAAAAATTAAATAAAAATTTATTGATGTTGACAACTTTGACAAATCTTTAGTTTTCGGTTTTGCCGCAATTTGCCTCTTGACCGCTAGTTGTATGTTGGCATCATCATTTATTTGAAAATTATATTGAACTGTCATTGTATTAGCGGTCCATTCTAATTCTATTGTCTAAGGTTCAAACGAGTTTAGCGAATCTCGTGCAGTGCCAAAAATCAAGCAAATCACAAGTAATTGCTCGGTCATTCACTAACTTTAACCGAGAAGAATTCGTTGGTCCTTTCTTCCTACAAAGCTTCCTGATAATGGCAAGGCGGGTTGAAGGCAGTTCCTTGTTTCCATTTGCGACTTCTTACTTAAATTATCACACTTGGAATAAATTGATTGGTCTTACAATTTAATTTAGGAACGCTCCACCAGATAACTGTTGGACATATTATTGGTATAAAAATTAAAACAGATTAAGGTTAACCGATTAATTTAAACTTTTTAATCAATCCAATATTAACCGATTCTTACCGAGTCCACAATTTATACTGAATTATTTATTAAATTTTGTGAGAAAACTGTCACAAAAATTAGGTTCTGCAAGCAAATTCTTATACCCGCCTGTAGACGGATTTGTGCATTAAAATGAAAATTTGCATTTATATTTATAAATTTTTCTGAAGAAATTTTTAGTGAAATTCAAACAAGATATCTCCCCGTATAGATGTCCGTTACGATCAAGTAGGGCATTAGTGCATTTTTCGTGACCGATCAGGTAAAAGCCAATGTAAATTTCCAAACTACACGTCTGAAGCACAAGCAATTTGTATGAAATGTACTCTTAGTTTGTGTAACTCACCGAATAAAACATGTTTCTATGATTCCACAATAAATAAACAAAAAAAGTATGACATATCCCAATTTAAATTGCTAACTGCCCTAAATTTATTTTTTAATGAATTTTATTGCTTTACTTTGTCTCGTGAATAAATGACATATTTCAATAATTTGTTTTATTTTGTCTTACTGCATAAGGACGCCTAAAGGCGGACTTTCATTTTTGACATGTGGCTGGAGCGGTTGACCTCAAAATTAATTGTTAACTTTAAATTCGCCCTTTTCAACACAATTTCAACATAGTCTGAATTCGTAAGCTCGAAAAAGAAAAATTCATGCTTTAGAGGGTTAAGGTTCACTTGCGTTAGCCTCAATAATAATTGCCATATTCGTAAAATTCTATCGCGTATTCGAGAATGATTATATGTTATGTAAAGGTTTATATTATAACCTATACATTTTCCTCATATAAGCACATTTACTTATGTACTTATAAGGGCAGTGATACATACATTGTATTGTACAATTTTTGCCTTTAAGGCAATACAAATATTCGCATAAAGTAGGCCATTCTAAAAACCTTTAAGGCAAAAATTAAAACTTGAACATTGTTCAATTTTGTATACGGCAAATTTTTTTGCCTTTCAGGCAAAATTACATAATCTTAAAAAAAAATACAGCTATTTCAACCAATCAGCGTACTAAATTTTAATGCCTTAAAGGCAAAAATTGTGCATGTGTCATTACTTTAAAACTTGCCTAGAATTATCCATGTCTTTTAGTATTTGCATACCAATATTTTACCACAATAAATGACAAAATACAAATACAGGGTGTTTTATACTTGAGTGTAAATATTTTCAGGGATGATTCCTTGATTAATTTCAAGTAAAAAGTTGTTCCTGAAGGGGGTCCATTTCCAATATTTACTGAGATAAAGTGCATTAAAGAAAATTACTTTGACTAAGGATAGTCTAAGCCGAGCATTTCTAATATTATTTTTAGGGCTGAGAATTACCTTTGTTTTAATGTATTATGTAAGTACGTATAGCCCAGTCCGTTATTTCAATATTTTAATTGACATGCCACATTTTTATTCTAATTTTTCATGTTATCTATGTTATGTTTCTATGAAATTTTTGTAGGTATTTCGCCGGCTGAATGCTTAAGTGTCCTATGTCCATTTTTGATTTTATTTGACCTTGTTGGAGAAAATTGGGTTTCCGGTTCTAATTGAAAGAAATTTAATATTTGTTTTTTATAAAATATTCAGTAATGTTAAAACATTAAACCAAAATTAACGCTTCATCAAAATTTTATTTGGAAAGTGAACAAATTTTAGCTGAAAATCTAAAATTCGATTTTTCTAAAAATGGCGCATAGGACACTTAAGCATTCAGCCGGCGTTGTATGAAGAAAAAGCAATAATTGAAAATGACATTATTTTATGAGTAAAAAACTATGAGAAACGCAAAGTTTTTCTGTATTAAAATAAATAAGACTCTTTCGGCTTTTTATAGTCAACATTTATTAACAATAATGGCATTCACAGCATTTTTCGACTTTATACACACATTTTTAAAATTTTTTAAAAACACTTGTTAAATATTTCGCAAAATTACAAAAGGTTTAAAAAATCACTCGATCGATTTCGGCTTATTAGGCCATCATCAGGAGTATCTACTAAACTGTCGGACTAGTTTAGTAGATACTCCTGATGATGGCCTAATAAGCCGAAATCGATCGAGTGATTTTTTAAACCTTTTGTAATTTTGCGAAATATTTAACAAGTGTTTTTAAAAAATTTTAAAAATGTTTGTATTAAGTGTGTTTCGCCAAGTGCCTACGGCAGAAAGTGTAAAAAGTATTTTTCGACTTGTTAATCAGGAATAACGAAAAGGCCAATCATTTATAATATATCTACCAAAAAAGTAGAAATATCAAAATCCTCCCCGTACTCTAACCCAACAAGAGTCATACAAAGTGTTTTTTGATTTAGTGAATATAATTCGCTAAGTCAATATGTTCTTGATTCATACTTAATGTATGAAGTAAGAATTGTATTTTAGTTTGGTCGTAGCTAGCTACCTGAAGAGTAGACCGAACTTTTTGTTCATGCGAACTTTTCGGTAAGGAACCGAACTACCAAATAGAAAACTCAAGGATTTGTTGGGGTCGATCCACCTTGTATGACTCTTTCTTGGGTTACAGTACGGGGGGCTTTTGGCATTTCTACTGTTTTCTTTTTTGGTACATTTGTATTGACTCTGGGGTAGAGTAAAGAGGAGGGGGAGGGGGGAGGAGAGGGGGTAATGAGATTTCTACTTTTACCAGTAGATATACTATGAGCAGGAACGAGATGAAATTGACATAAAATCCAAAGAACTAGAACGGTGAACAACAAAGTACTATATGTGATGTGCTTATATATTTTACCGATAGATGTCACTAGAAGTAACAAAAGATATTATTTCTCTTTATCGTTCTCTTAGGAGCGTTCAGTTAAAAAATTATTATATAGACAGGTATTCTTTTGATAAATTGACCACAACTTAGAAGTCGGCACTGACTCAGTAGATGGTTTGTTTAAAATTATGAGAGATATCCACATCAAACACGTCTACAAAAAAATCTTTTATATTTATATAAAATTTTTGCCTACTTATGGCGATCAAATTAAATTTAATTAAATTTGAAAATTACTTCACAGTTAGAGAAAAGAAAAATCGCTCGTAATGTGGCAATTTACATAGGAATTTCGTTTTTCTCTAACTTTGAAACAAGACCACTGTTCTCTCCCACCAAGATTACAATGAAAATGAAGATGGAAGAAAAAGAATGAAAGGTATAAACAGAACAGGAGCGACAACGCCTGTAAAACAAACTACACAGAAACCATACGATGCTAACAGACCAATGTCGCTGGAAACGACGGTAATATCGCCGAACTTTGTTTAGAATCTATTTCTAATTTTGTCGCCAGTGTTGCAATAATACCAACTGATTTTTGGGTCGTTATATTGGTATGTAGTTGCAAATTTTAGGTGGTCAATTTTTCATATCCTAAGTTTTTGCTCCCTTAACAATTAATTCATTAAACATAATATCGTTTGAAAAAACATTAATTGAGCTAGTCAGACGATATTTAAGGTTATGTTGTTTGTTATGTTAATTAATTTTATCGTCGGTCGCTGATGCTCTTGTTGTATTTACTACAGCGATATCGCCGGCCAACAAATGTATTTTGAAGTCATCGCTTGTAGTTATGACTCTTGTTCTGTTATACATTGAAAGGAAAAGCGTTATTACGTTCATTTGCCGTCGACATTCAGACGTTTCATCTGTTAAATTTAAATTTAGTCGAAATTCGAAGAGTTGCTCCACGAAAAATAATTCAGAACGTTTGCAGAAAAAATTGAATATAAATATTTGTTCGAAAGGACTGAAATATTGATCAAAAGTATCGAAGTATTTTTTATTTTTTAAAGGACAGAAAAAAGTCCTATAGGACCAACTTTTTCATTCCTGAGCAGGGTTGACATATTATTTTTAACAGAAAACTGGAATTTTACAAAAAAATCCTGAATTTTGAGCAAAAAACTGACTATATGGGATTTTGCAAAAGAAAACTGCCTACACTTATTGGACCGGAAAAATCACGGTTTTTACGGATTATTCCCATTTTAAGAAGATTTCACGGACAAAATGGTGATACATAAATGTGGCAACAATATGTAATGGCAGACATAGGTAATTCTAAAATTCACATTTTGCCGTAAAACACTTTTAAAATTAAGAGTTACTCAAAATCTTTTGAGTTTTTAAAATTCTGGTTTTTGTGAACACTTATTACGGTTGTTTGCAGTTGTTACAAAAAATTGGTAAGATTACGGAGATTTCGAATCTGAAAGGCATAACTCGACTTATGGGGTTACGCCACTATGTATTATTGCCACAGATATGATGCGTTTATGTGCATAAACAGTTTACAAATTAAATATTTAAACAAAATTTAAATTATAAAGAATTAAAACATATGTATGTGAAGTAGGAAATCGAAGTTTTTGTTTTGTTTGACAGAAAAATTCTTTAAATCTTACTATGGGGTGCTTCGCCGCTTCATTGCCTTTTCATATATCAACATTTCGTAATGTGAGTTCTATTTTGTCCAATTGTCGTTTTCAAAATTTTACGGGAAAAATAACATTTACCGTCCTAATAATTTCTAATGTTCGCAACTTAGACCATATAATTTAATAGACCGCCAGCAACGGATTTTAACTGTCTCCAACATCTGCAGCGCAAAGTAGCCTTGTGACCGATAGGGTAACTATAGCAAAAATAATCAAAATTAGTACCCAGAAATGTCGCTATTAAATTAAGTAGATTTGTTTATACCAACAGATGTCACTGCAACTTAATCCATCGTAAATCTTATAAATCCTAATAATAAATCTTATGTTAGAATAATGGGTCAATAAAATACTTTTATTGAATTATCGTCTTTTAATTTATTTATATGTAAATTTAAATTTGCAGTGACTTCTGTTGATACTAAATGTATCTACTGAATTTTGTAGTGACATCTGTGGGTACTAATTTTGATTATACTTGTTATAGTTACCCTATCGGTGACAAGGCTACTTTGCGCTGCAGATGTTGGATACAGGCTACTTTACAATTTTATATGGAAACGTTACTTCGTTAGCGGCCATTTCCGTTTCTTGGAGTTCTTAAAAGAAATTTTACGTCGAGAGACAACAAACATTATGTCCCTGTCTCGTGAATTATCGCGGCAAAGAGGCATAATTAAATGATTTTTGTATGTGAGATGCTTACTGTTGTGATACTGTTAAAGTTAGCCGAAAGTTGCCAGCCGAAAGTGAAAAGTCGATAATGCAGATTGTATTATTCCAGCCGAAAGTAAAAAACGGTAATGCAGATTGCGGTATCCCAGCAGAAAGTAAAAAATAATCGGTATTGCAGATTGTGTTATCCCAGCGGAAAATAAAAAATTAAGTTAATATCGATCGGTAATGTTTAGCCTAAAACCTACTAAGGAATGTAAGGATGCATGATTATCATTGAATACCTTTGTTATTATTATTATATGGCAAAACCTGGCTGCAGTTCCTCGTGGAAAATTATGGAAAATTCGAGATTTATTTTATTGATGTGACTTGTCAATAGCTACCGCAGGGAAAAAATACAGTTCAAGTTTCCCGTCAGAAATCGCGGAAAATTCGATTTTCCAAAAATCATTAGAAAATTTATATAAAATCTGCCTCTAGAGTGTTACGTCTGGAGATGTATTTTATTGATGTAACTTGTCAATAGCTATCGCAGGAAAAAAATTCAGTTCAACTTCCCCGTCAGAAATCGCGGAAAATTGGAAAAACGTTCCAGCCGAAAGTGAAAAATAAATGTCGGGCCAAGTCACATCAATGAAATACATCTCCAGACATAACACTCTAGAGGCTGACATTTATGTTTTACTTTCGGCTGGAACGTTTTTCCAATTTTCCGCGATTTCTGACGGGAAACTTGAACTGAATTTTTTCCCTGCGATAGCTATTGACAAGTCACATCAATAAAATACATCTCCAGACATAACACTCTAGAGGCTGATTTTATATAAATTTTGTGAATTCTTCTGATTTTCAAATGTTTTCCGCGATTAGATTAAACGAAGTTTTCCACGTAAGACTATTTACAAAATTGTTTATTACAAGCGTATCCTATTTACTTTCAGCTGATAACCACAAACATTTTTATTTTCGGTTGGAATGTTAATAAGGTAATCTGCATTATCGACTTTTCACTTTCGGCTAACTTTAACAGGGTACTGTTGTGCAATTTTCTGGCTTTAAGAGATTCCGCAGTAATGAATTTCCGTCTTTCAGAAGTTTTATTGGTATCAAAATTGTATAAAAATGAAACCAATGATAACATGATAATCACAGAAGAAAATAAAACGTATTTATTATGTAAAATACTAATTGTGATTTCCAAGCTCCAATGAGTTGTATTGCTTCTGGCCATTAGCACGGGTTTGAGTTACCGTTGGAGGCGTTCGACAATGCCATTGGCTTGCGAATGGTAAGCCGTTGTACGTATTCGATGTGAGCCAAGGAGTTTTGTTAACTCGGTAAAAAGCTTCGACTCAAATTGAGTTCGCTGAGCAGTGGTGATATTAAGGAGCACGCCGAATCGAGAGACGTAGTTGTTGACAAAAGTAATGGCAATGGTTGCTGAAGACATATTGGTCATGCAATAAGCTTCAGGTATTAGATGGAGGAAGTGGATCTACTATATCTAAATGAATATGTTCAAATCAACCAGGTGGAATTTTAAATTTGCCATGAAGTGATTTTGTATGACGTTGTACTTTTGCACGTTAGCAAGATAAACAAGACTGAGCTCCATTGACTACGTATTTGTTTATACTGGGCCAAAAATAACGAGCAGCGATCAATTTACGAGTCGCTCGGACACCAGGAAGCGAAATATTGTGCAGTGTGTCGAAGATGGTTCGACGTAATGATCCTGTAATGTATAGGCGATTGTACTCAGAGGGTGTTTCGCAAATGATTTCAGGGCCAGGCATTTTAAAAAGTTCTAGTTTCAGTGATGAACTATTGTGATGTTCGGAACCAGAAAATAAATTCTGAAGTTCTAGGTCAATTTTTTGAGTGTTTCAATTTTGATCAAGTGGAAATGTGTTTCGACTGTGGCCGTTTCGTTGTCGGTAGTGCGGGATAAAGTGTCCGCGATAACGTCGTCATATAATCCAAGTGGCGCGATTACCTTCCAATTCAGTCTGTTCCAATTCAGTCTTCAACGACGTGAATGCTTGTTAGCATTTGTCGAGCCATGAGAAATACTTGGCAGTCTTGGGCTTTTTAAGTAAAGCTGCCAGGTGACCGTGAATTGGGGCGAGTGTTTGTGCTATTTCGGTAGAAATCGATGGTAGTAATTTACCATACCGACAAATCGCTGAATACTTTTAATTGAAGTAGGAGCTGGGAATTCTCTGATTGCGTTAATTTGTTCATCTGATGGCAAAATACCATCAGGTGTAATCTTGTGGCTGAGGAAATCAAGAGTGGTTACGTCAAAGACGCATTTTGCGCTCTTGATATGAACATCAAACTGTGCTAACTTCGACCAACTTCGTTCATGAAGTGCTGAAATGTTTCTGCGGCGTGCGGCGTTTCTTAGACGGATTGGCAATCGAGTGAATTCGGAGAGGCCAAATGGGGTCTTTATTGCCGTTTTGTGAACATCTTTAGGCGCGAAGGGAATTAAATGATACGCTCTGAAGTCTGATTAGATCAATTTTGCATGTGGGGTCGGGTAGCGATCCGGTATTGCGACCGAGTTTAATCGCCGATAACCCCACATGGTCTCCAATCTTGATCTTTCTTTTTTACCATGTGCAAAGGGCACGAGACGGGAGATGCCGATGGCCGACAAATCCCTAATTCGACCATGTTCTGAAATTCCGTGATTGCAGCTTTGTGACGGATTGGATCTAGCCTACGTGGCAGATGGCCTGCGGTGACAATATGATGGGCCACGTTGTGTCGGACTGGTAAATTATAGTTGGGGTCTGCTATTAGAGAAGAAATTTTTTTTTAGCAGACTGCCGTAGTTATTGTTGACCGCGAAATGGATTGGTGTCGGTTTGTCGGCATGAACCATAGTGGCATTGATTGACACCATTTTAGTTTAATCTAATTTTAATTACCACCTTTTTATGCGCGCAGCCAAAGGGCTTATTTAATGTTGTACAGCTTGCCTCCTCGTTGGAGTTTTGGACGAGACTGATTATTTTATTTTCTTTATTTTGTTTTGTGGTTTCCAAAAGGAGGTATTACATAAGAAGGTATTATATGGGAATGTATTTATCCATTCACGCCAGATCAAAATGGCCGCATTAAAAAAGACAACAGAGCGGTTCAGGAATGTGCACGAATAATGCTAGTTGCATGTGGTTTACAACAGTTTCTTTAGCCTGAAGTAGTTCGAATAGCTATGCCATTTATATGTTAAATAGTTCTCATATGAAAATGGTTTAATTCTTAACAAGGTCTGGGTCATGTAAGAATTTTTGGTACAAACTGTTTTGTGTAAATTCCAAAACACTTAAAATGAAAAAAAAAAATGGGATCCAAAGGCAAAGGAGGGTATTTTTAGTTGGATTCGAGCTCACATCCAAAAACTTCAGTTTGTTTGATAAAACATAAGACAAGTAATTGTCAGTTGCGTAATGTTCGATTCAATAAATCGAATATGGTCGTTGTTTAAATTGTTAACAAAAACAAAATACAGTACATACTGCTTAATCTGTTGCTGAGTTGAACACCATTTTGTAATAGAAACGGTCTCTCAGAAACGTTTCGCAATCAAGGGGCTTAGGTTTGTTTCAATAGATATATATTTTGGTTCACTACAATTTTTTTGAGTTGAGCTTGAACTCGTTTGTTAGTTTTTATATTTGAATCAAAGCTCTTCTCACAGCTAAAAATACTATTGAGATTGTCTTCAAATTAAAATGGTTAGAATTTAATGATGATGTATTATAGGTTCCCTATGAAAGAAAATGTAAATCACTCAACATCGAAACTTTATTGGGTGTTTCCGTTCACACAACCACCGAATTCATATTTTTGAAACATTTTGATGCGATTAGTATGTCGTTTGCATTTCATTGTAGATCCATGAAATCTGAGAGTACCGGTTTTACAATCTGGAAAGCGGTGAAAACTAGACATCTGAGTTTATATGAAACTGTCCCTTACGTTCTATCGTCATCTTTATGCAGCAGCTGATTATATTGCTTCTTTACCAACAAAAGGCCCAAAGGTTTCTTGACAACATCGTAAAATTATTTAGTTTGCTAATAAAATATATTTTGATTAAAAAATGTATCCTTGACCAACATTCATAACAATCTGTTTTCGTGCGGAATTTGAAAGAGAAATGCCCTCATTCTTTTCTTGTTAATAAAATCGAAAATATTTGACGAATTGGTAACAACCACGTTTCTTCTTATCTTTTAAAAACATTTCACTAAGTAAAAGATTGATGTTTCTATAATTGATGATAAGATATTGTCCCTCAAGTTTTTTGTTATTTTTCAATATTTGGCAGAATATTTACGTAATATTTGTATCTATATACGTTTTTGGATGTTATATATATAATTGTGTGCATTAGAGACGCAGAAAAATCGAATTCTAGTGAAACAAAATGACAACAAATTTTAATCATTTTCTTATCAATATCCTGCATCCAAACGTATTATACATAAGACGAGTAGATTAGTCAACTTCTAATATTATCTGAAATAGTTTCAAATTTGGTATATATACACAGATTGAAAATAGCTAAAGCATCAGTTAGTGTACAAAGTTAGCTTTAGAAACGTTTAAACATCAGTTTAATTGTTTATTAGAGCCGATTAGAACCTATATTTCTCGATCGGTGAAAACATTTCGATAAAATATGAAGTACAATTTAGTTGTGTGGTGCGTCATTTTGTGTGCATTAGGGCTAGCAATTGCTACGCCAATACAAGTAAAAAATCATTCTGTTAATGTGAAGTTTCCAACTAAATTGCATGAGTTAGTTTATGAAATGGCCAATCATAGCAGAAATTTAGTATTTTGGAAATTTAATGGATCTTCCGAGATACGTCTAGAGCCTAAAAAACAATGGAATTATTGTATATTTACGCCTGAGGAATTGGATATAGAATGGAATTTTGCAATTAGTGAAAATGGTAATTTGAATACGGCGTTGCTTGACCAATTGTACCAACAACAACCTGGGCAACATCAAATGTTTCAAACTAATATTCATGAACAAATTAACAAAGGGCCGGAGAATTTTGCGCCAAATGAAAGTGCAAGTAGGCGGCCCATTCACGAGAAAGATGAAAATAAACACGATGTAAACACGGATCATATTGAAAGTATAAGCACTGCAACTGGTTCCGCCATCAGTAAACCAATATATGACAATCACGGTAATTTGATTTCACAAATCGGCATTTTTCACACAGATGCCGTCACAAGCAATGAGCATCAATTAAACTACGAATCACATGCAAGCAAAACTGGGCAGACTACAAATGTAGGAAGCACCAATCAAATTGGAACCACAAGCACTCCAACTGGCTCCTACGCAAGCAACCCACTTTATGACAATCACGGTAATTTATTGGCACAAGCCGCCATTTTGAATATCCATGGCGTTCCAAACAATGAGCATGCACTAAGCTACGAATCACATGTGAGCGAAACTGGTCAGTCACTCCAAGAGCACGATCAATCTACCAAATTTGGAAGCACAGATCAAATTGGAAACATAGGCACTCCAATTGGCCCTGCTATCAGCAAACCACTGTATGACAATCACGGTAATTTAATTCCACAAGTCGGCATTTTGCAGACTGCTGGTGCCACAAGCAGTGACCATCAATTAAACTACGAATCACATGCGAGCGAAACTGGGCAGTCACTCCAAGAGCACGATCAATCTACACATTTAGGAAGCACCGCTCAAATTGGAAGCATAAGCACTCCAAGCGTCTCCTACTCAAGCAACCCACTTTATGATAATCACGGTAATTTAATTGCACAAGCTGCCATTTTGGACATCCATGGCGTTGCAAACAATGAGCATGAACTAGGCTACGAATCACATGCGAGCAAAACTGGGCAGTCACTCCATGAGCACGACCAATCTACCAAATTTGGAAGCACCGATCAAATTGGAAACATGGGCACTCCAATTGGCCCAACTATCGGCACACCACTGTATGACAATCACGGTAATTTGATTCCACAAGTTGGCATTTTGCACACAGATGGCTTAACAAGCAGTGAACATAAATTAAACTACGAATCACATGCGAGCGAAACTGGGCAGTCACTCCATGAGAACGATCAATCTACTAAATTTGGAAGCAACGATCAAATTGGAAGCATAAGCACTCCAAGTGTCTCCTACGCAAGCAACCCACTTTATGATAATCACGGTAATTTAATTGCACAAGCCGCCATTTTGGACATCCATGGCGTTGCAAACAGTGAGCAGGAACTAGGCTACGAATCACATGTGAGCGAAACAGAGCAGTCACTCCATGAGCACGACCAATCTACCAAATTTGGAAGCACCGATCAAATTGGAAACATGGGCACTCCAATTGGCCCAGCTATCGGCACACCACTGTATAACAATCACGGTAATTTGATTCCACAAGTCGGCATTTTGCACACAGATGGCTTAACAAGCAGTGAACATAAATACGAATCACATGCGAGCGAAACTGGTCAGTCACTCCAAGAGCACGATCAATCTACCAAATTTGGAAGCACAGATCAAATTGGAAACATAGGCACTCCAATTGGCCCTGCTATCAGCAAACCACTGTATGACAATCACGGTAATTTGATTCTACAAGTCGGCCTTTTGCAGACTGCTGGCGCCACAAGCAGTGAGCATCAATTAAACTACGAATCACATGCGAGCGAAACTGGGCAGTCACTCCAAGAGCACGATCAATCTACACATTTAGGAAGCACCGCTCAAATTGGAAGCATAAGCACTCCAAGTGTCTCCTACTCAAGCAACCCACTTTATGATAATCACGGTAATTTAATTGCAAAAGCCGCCATTTTGAACATCCATGGCGTTGCAAACAGTGAGCAGGTACTAGGCTACGAATCACATGTGAGCGAAACTGAGCAGTCACTCCATGAGCACGACCAATCTACCAAATTTGGAAGCACCGATCAAATTGGAAACATGGGCACTCCAATTGGCCCAGCTATCGGCACACCACTGTATAACAATCACGGTAATTTGATTCCACAAGTTGGCATTTTGCACACAGATGGCTTAACAAGCAGTGAACATAAATTAAACTACGAATCACATGCGAGCGAAACTGGGCAGTCACTCCATGAGAACGATCAATCTACTAAATTTGGAAGCACCGATCAAATTGGAAAAATAGGCACTCCAGTTAGCCCTGCTATCAGTAAACCACTGTACGACAATCACGGTAATTTGATTCTACAAGTCGGCCTTTTGCAGACTGCTGGCGCCACAAGCAGTGAGCATCAATTAAACTACGAATCACATACGAGCGAAACTACGCAGTCACTCCAACAGCACGATCAATCTACACATTTTGGAAGCACCGATCAAATTGGAAGCATAAGCACTCCAACTGGCTCCTTCGCAAGCAACCCACTTTATGACAATCACGGTAATTTAATTGCACAAGCTGCCATTTTGGACATCCATGGCGTTGCAAACAATGAGCATGAACTAGGCTACGAATCACATGCGAGCAAAACTGGGCAGTCACTCCATGAGCACGACCAATCTACCAAATTTGGAAGCACCGATCAAATTGGAAACATGGGCACTACAATTGGCCCAACTATCGGCACACCACTGTATGACAATCACGGTAATTTGATTCCACAAGTTGGCATTTTGCACACAGATAGCTTAACAAGCAGTGAACATCAATTAAACTACGAATCACATGCGAGCGAAACTGGGCAGTCACTCCATGAGCACGATCAATCTACTAAATTTGGAAGCAACGATCAAATTGGAAAAATAGGCACTCCAGTTAGCCCTGCTATCAGTAAACCACTGTACGACAATCACGGTAATTTGATTCTACAAGTCGGCCTTTTGCAGACTGCTGGCGCCACAAGCAGTGAGCATCAATTAAACTACGAATCACATACGAGCGAAACTACGCAGTCACTCCAACAGCACGATCAATCTACACATTTTGGAAGCACCGATCAAATTGGAAGCATAAGCACTCCAAGTGTCTCCTTCTCAAGCAACCCACTTTATGACAATCACGGTAATTTAATTGCACAAGCTGCCATTTTGGACATCCATGGCGTTGCAAACAATGAGCATGAACTAGGCTACGAATCACATGCGAGCAAAACTGGGCAATCACTCCATGAGCACGATCAATCTTCCAAATTTGGAAGCACAGATCAAATAGGCAACATGGGAACTCCAATTGGCCCAGCTATCAGTAAACCTCTGTATGAAAATAACGGTAATTTGATTCCACAAGTCGGCCTTTTGCAGACTGCTGGCGCCACAAGCAGTGAGCATCAATTAAACTACGAATCACATGCGAGCGAAACTGGGCAGTCACTCCAAGAGCACGATCAATCTACACATTTAGGAAGCACCGCCCAAATTGGAAGCATAAGCACTCCAAGTGTCTCCTACGCAAGCAACCCACTTTATGATAATCACGGTAATTTAATTGCACAAGCCGCCATTTTGGACATCCATGGCGTTGCAAACAGTGAGCAGGAACTAGGCTACGAATCACATGTGAACAAAACTGAGCAGTCACTCCATGAGCACGGCCAATCTACCAAATTTGGAAGCACCGATCAAATTGGAAACATGGGCACTCCAATTGGCCCAGCTATCGGCACACCACTGTATAACAATCACGGTAATTTGATTCCACAAGTTGGCATTTTGCAAACAGATGGCTTAACAAGCAGTGAACATAAATTAAACTACGAATCACATGCGAGCGAAACTGGGCAGTCACTCCATGAGCACGATCAATCTACTAAATTTGGAAGCAACGATCAAATTGGAAAAATAGGCACTCCAGTTAGCCCTGCTATCAGTAAACCACTGTACGACAATCACGGTAATTTGATTCTACAAGTCGGCCTTTTGCAGACTGCTGGCGCCACAAGCAGTGAGCATCAATTAAACTACGAATCACATGTGAATGAAACTGGGCAGTCATTCCAAGAGCACGATCAATCTACACATTTAGGAAGCACCGCTCAAATTGGAAGCATAAGCACTCCAAGTGTCTCCTACTCAAGCAACGGTAATTTAATTGCACAAGCTGCCATTTTGGACATCTATGGTGTTGCAAACAGTGAGCATGAACTAGGCTACGAATCACATGCGAGCGAATCTGAGCAGTCACTCCAAGAGCACGATCAATCTACACATTTAGGAAGCACCGCTCAAATTGGAAGCATAAGCACTCCAATTGGTCCTGCTATCAGCAAACCACTGCATGACAATCACGATAATTTAATTTCACAAGTCGGTATTTCATACACAGATGGCGTTACCATAAATAAGCATCAACTCGATCACGAAACACGTGGAAGTGAAATCGGCCAATCTGTTCACGACCATATTCAACTAACTCAAACTGGGGTTATAACTTCCACGCCATTTGATGATGCATCAACCGGTAATGTTGAATTAGATTTTAAATTTGAAAATACTCACAGTAATGTAGCAGACAAACTCGATGCAATTCATGTCATACAGCCTGTTGGAAGCGATGCAGGGAAGGAAACTTTTAAAATGGATGATGGTGCACAATTAACTCATCATTACGGTTCTGGCAGAAATAATAAACGGTATAATAACTTTAAATTTAAAATTCCTGGATATCGTAGAATTAGCACCTTATCAAATTTCACTGGAGAATACTCGAAACCACCCAACAATAAAATTCCACTTGAAATTACCTACATTAATTTTAGAACATTACCGCCATATAATAATTCATTTTCAGCATTGATCGATAGTTTTAGGAAAAGATATTATGCTCTAGGTAGCACCGATCAGGACAATACACCCACAATAAATAAAATGCTTCCCGACAATGCGGTAGGAAGCAGTCGAAGTATAACACATGGTAACGTTGAAAATGATGCGTCTGACGAAATAATCAACATTGATATAAATATTTCAGAGTAATCCAAACCAAATAGATTTATGTAAATAACTCAATATACTTTCTAACTTGGCAAATAAATGACATTTTTACATTACCAAATTTAATAGCTTTCAAATTATTTTTTATTTTCAATGTTCTTTCAGCCTGAATCAAAAATTCAGGCCGTCGCGCTGTAGATATATACATATTAAATATGTATGAGATGGAGATTCACCTAATATATTTACTATATGGGCTTTCCTGTATTGACCGATGGGCGATGGTGATGTAATGATTTAAATTTTGTATTAGGCGCCATTTCGATTTTTAAGTCTATAGTTTGCATTTCAGAAGCAACAAAATTGACGTATTCGTTGCGCTTTGTAATGAATGGATGCATTTCAAATTCGTGGTGCAATTCATTATCTTTATTTGAAAGGCTTATCAACAACCAATTATCAAAAACGATACCCGACAAACAATCTCAATATTTAGTACTGAAAAATTACTGATAAGGGGCTGGAGGACCGAAATGTTTTTTGGCAGACTTGACTTTCCTCAAGTACTGTAAAAAAAACAAGTTTTGGAACACCTTGGGCGGGCTCTAATGTCTGAACGAGGACCGTAGGTTATTTTACGGTCAAATTGCCGACAATTTGTAAGTGACATTCTCCGTAAATAAACTGTTATTTTGTGATATTTGTGAATTACTAATAAAGTTCATAAATTTCATAGCGTTGGCCGTGATTTTGCTCAACATGTTGCCAACTGTTTGGTGCTCTAAAAGCGCCCAATGATTTAGGTTGGGATTTGTTTTCGTGTTTGAATCGGTTGTTGTCGATAAGTAAATTTTTTTAAATAATCTAGTGTGTTCGTTTAATATCTACTTGTTCCGTGTTTTTTTAAATCGGATAGCCTTCGTGTAGATATTTTCTGTTTTGTTTTAATTTTTCAACCGACATTTTACGGGTTTGAAACCGTGAATGCTGTTGCGGTTAACAATTGTTTGTCGGGATATGGATTTAACTTTGGGCGAGCCTACGCAGCATCCTATGAAACTGTTGATTGATATTGTTGACATCATAAACATTTCAAAATAATGTAATGTAAAGCGCCATTTACATATAAACCAGCTTAAAGCTAGCTTAAAGATGACACGTTCGCTAACTCTTGATTTTGCAAACGGGTAACCACTTCACAGCTTTGTTTGAAACAAAAAAAAATTTTGGAAAATTAAAAAAGTCGTTTTATTATCAATTCAGGAAACCTCTTAAACAATTTCTCCACCTGAACCTTTTCTCTACCTTTTAATCATTTACGTTTCCATCATAAATCAGCAGGATGTTTAATATTTTCCATTTAAAAAACAAATGGTAAACCACAAACCTGACCTGACATGTGGCAACTGTCACTTTTAACGCTTCGATAGAATTCAATAATTGTATTCGGATACCTGTGATAAAAATACAAAAATTTAAAACACTATTGTACTAAAATACCGTTATTCTGAGAAAAACGCTGTCGAGGAGAAAAAAGTGAGGATTACAACATATCAGCACTGGAGTGGATTCATTACAACGTAGAATGTGGCATAATCTCATATTTTAACACACTGTCCCGTTCAGTATAACTATGTCTTGCTGTAAACAAAACATAGCTATCGGTGCGCACATTTTAACACTTGTTTATACTACGGTCAAGACCATAAATAAAAGACACATCAATAGCACAGATAACAATATCAGAATTTAACACTTACACAACTAAAATGTATACGTAGATATCGTAACCAGTGCATGATAAATATTACCTACAAATAAGAATCTATGTTGAGATATTCTCTTCTCGTTGCGTCCAATGCATTGTATTAGTTGCGTCAGAATGAAATGGTAGTTTTGAATTGGCTAACTATTTACATATAAATTAATGAAATTATGACACAAAACTCAAAATAAAGTTCAGAATTTATATTAGTTTCTATAGGACATACTATATGACCTTCTTTTTCTCGAGAATCTTGACAATTCTCTAGATGATGATGTATTTCTAATTATGCAGTGTAAACATCAAACAAATACGTAATTTTTCACACCATTCAAGAATTTTACATGAATTGTGGATTTTTTGTTATAAAAATTATTAGTCTGAATTTTTTAATTCACATAATATCTATTTATGGTTATCTTCTAAATATTATAGCTAGATCAACCCGTTAATTTGTATACATACCTGTATTTTTTAACATTTTACGTATTAACATTGTATAAACAACAACTGATATCATCATCTTCACATTAATGAAAAACAGGACATGATAATTCGTCTACATATTTACTTTGCAAAATTTTACTAAATTCTTGTACACATGTTTTCGTATGATAAATGGTAAATAAATTATTAAATAAACCATTAATTAACAAGTATGAAATTTACAAATCGATTATTAATGTTTCGCACTGATAACTTTTAGTTAGCAGTTTGGTGCAGTATTACTATAAGAAAATTCAAGAATAAAGTTTTTACGTTTGTTTGCCTAAAATATATTACGATGAGAAGGTAATGATTTACTTATTACGAATGAGTATATGTATATCAATGTATGTGAGGCCTTATTATGTGTGATAGGTACTGATAAGGCATAATAATGGAAAGTAGGTAGAGTACAATAAATTCCGAGAAACGATGAGTAACGAATTTTCATATTTCGTCTGAAAGACGATATTGTTGTACACATAATGAATAAGCAAAATGTATCCATTGGATTACTGGACATATTCCAATGTTTGACTGTAAAAATATGTTATTACCTCAGTTTTCTTACGGACAAAACCGATTGACGTGAAATTTGGACAGTAAATAGGGAATGGCTTAAGGAATAAACTTATATTGTGCCGAACACCGATGTGTGTTTTTAACCTGGGGGTGAATGCTGCCACTTATCGGGGGCGGAAATTAGTACAATCAAAATAACCACAGAAATCGATAGAGAGATGAATTCTAATCAAAAAATGTTCGATGAAAATATTGATTTTTCATCTAAAAATGCATGTTTGAGAGCAATACGAAAATTTCACCAGAAAACGCGATTGGCTTTTTAACATAATAACTTCCGTAATTGTTAAGATATCTAATCGCTCCAAAAAACATTTTGCAGGGAATTTCAAGGGTTAATTTTAACTTCTGTGAACCGTTTGTTTTTGAGATTTTTGATTTTAAAGAGCTTGGGGAAGGTTTTCCTCACACTCAAATGCCAACTTAAAACAGTGATATCTCAATTAATTTTTACCTAGAGAATTAAAATTTAACAAAATTTTCTGCAAAAAAACCGAGACTTTTGTACCCTCGCATTTTTTTTTTGTATTGTACTTTATTTAGACAATAACCCTCCTATAGCTTAAATACTGTTGATGGAGGTGTTTACGCAATACTGATATTAATGTAAAAATACTCGCAGCAGCTGAAACCCATGAACTTGGAAAGCCCTAAATTTATATTCATATCGATTTGTATCTATGATGTGCTTAACGTCATTGTAATGGTAACTTTAATTGATAACGGGCAACGCGTGTCTCCAAGTAATTTGTCGGTTTGTTGCTACTGCGGATTTTTTGAACAAAAAAAAATATATGTTGGATTATCATTCGATTATTACAGCTTATTGAAGCAACATTAAAACTTTGTATATAAAAAATTATATTAAAATAAAATTAAGCATTTATAAATTTGTATTTGATAAAAGTTAAAAGTTTGTATAAAATAAATAAATTAATAAACAAATAAATAAATAACTATAAATTGTGAGTGTTTATTGTAGTTTCCTTTGTGCAGTTTCATTTGGAATAATACCAATTCTTCGACACAAACATTTACATAAAATCGTAAACGGTGCGTTCAATCGTCGAAAATTAAATTGACCACCACAGAGTTTACAGGAGGGTTTTACAGTCGTTGGTCAAAAAACTTGCGCACCTATATTGAAACCACACACATTTTATTTTTAAAAGTCGATTACACTGTTTAAATTTAGAGAATATATGCCCGCAGTTTTCTGGCTATAGCACTTAAGATTGTTGCCCAGTTTCAATGACAGCGGTTGCACCAGATTTTTCTTTGTCGCTGATGTCCTTTCCGCCCATTTTTTCGAAAACATAGAATTTGATAATTGTTAACGCCGGAATTATCAAACCGGTCTAAAAGAAAGGAAAATTATTGTTATTGTTATGTATTTATGGTGTGTGTATGTTAATTTAGTCGAGTCTTAGTCGGGGTGGGAAACCTCGATATTATGACGTCATTGTGCAATTTCCTTTGCTCGATTCGATGTAGTAAAATTGGCTCGCCAGCTCAGCAGATGTTGATTTAAATTTATCAGAATCCGTTTTTAACTTTCAAATACGTTGTGTGTTATCTGTTGGGTCAGCAGAGATATTGATTATGCAGTGCTGAACATTTCATATTTTGCCCCTATAACACTTACTAGATTTTGATTTTTTTTTGTTCTCACTGTATAATTCTTCAATTTTGGGCTATATTCTCGTACATTTAGCAGAACAACCTGTTGCTATTAGCAAACATGGCGGAATTGCTAGTGACAATTTTGGGAATAAGAAATTACACTCTTGATACGTCTAGCAAATCCGCCATATTATTTTTATTCAGCGCGATGCTGAATTAAATTTTGACATTAGAGTTTTGCACAAAAAAATTTCAAACATCATTTCACATTTGAATCAAACTTTTTTTTAAATCTAGGCATTCTAAAGCGTTCAAACTTCTAGAACATATTTTTAGTACCTAAATGGATTACATTTAATTTCAATTCTTGCGGCGAGGGAAATTTGCCAATCAATTATTGCATAATTCGGACAGCAGATTAAAAAATTGTGAATGTAGGGGAATATTTTTCAAATAAATATCGAAAATTAGTACTAAAAACCATTCATCACAAGTTGCGGACACAGTCACACTAACATTTAAGAAGAAATTCTTCCATACAACATAGTTGTACACAGAGAAAATGTGAGTTCATTCTGACGCTGGTGCACAGAAATATGCTTGGTTCAGTTCCATGTTGAAAGGCCGAATGTCGGAAGGCCGAATGTCGAAAGGTCGAATGTCTGAAGGCCGAACGCCGAAAGGTCGAATGGGTCGGAAGGCCAAATGTCGAAAGGCCGAATGTCGAATGGCCGAATGTGTCGAAGGGCCGAATGTGTTGAAAGGTCAAATGTCGAAAAGCCGAATGGGTCAAAAGACAGACACACATTTGTGGTACATCTATCAGTAGAAGCGATACGAGTGATACAATTCCTTTAATCTGTGTCTGCAAGGTTGAAGAAGCATTTACGAAGCATTAAATCCGCAATTCGCTCCAATACATTGTCGATGCCATCGAATTAAACAACTCAAAAGCTTATTAGCTAACTCAAAACAAATTGTTTATTAATTAGTTTTTAATTATATGACAAATAAACGTAAGAATTATTTAACATTCATACCCTTTACTGCATAGTTGATCATATAAGATATGCTTATTTCATAAATTTGTATTTCGCAAACGATACACTTTTTTCATATAACATATCGTGGTTTTCTGGGTAAATTAGATGTCAAAATATTGGCGGAAAACGTTTATTTCGACTACGGTAAGAAGTTTAGTGGAAAGTTGTCTGCGTTCTCTCTATTTTTCTTAAAGATTAACGGATTAATTGTGCAATGTAAGTATTTGAATTAATATTTTATATGTTTTATATATATTATTTAGTTTTGTTTTCAAATTATCTCTAATTGATGTTTTAAAAATCAATGATTTTAAAAAACATATCATTTATGATATTTTATGCATGTAACAAATAAATATAATGTAAGCCATATTGGAATTGGTATTAATATGATATATTATGCGCTAAGTAAAGCATTTTATTTTTATAAAAAATGGGTTCGCGACCACTGTATTTAACTCTAGAGCAGGTGGAGAAGATCGTAAATAGCTGGTCAGATAGTGAAGATGAATTTGATGAGGAAGATCATGTTTACGAAAAAGTAGAAATTAATAAAAACACCGAGGAATTTGAAAGATTTAATATTGAAGATTTGGAAATCAATTATGCCGATGATATACCTGAATTTAGCGATTTCATCACTGCTTTAATTTAACTAAAACAAATAAAAGAAAAATGTGCTCGAATCATTTGGAAAAATAAAGATTTCTAAATTTCTTCGCAGCAACTCAAATTTCTCGGAAACTCCGAGCTAACCATGGATCAAATAGACTCCTTACGCATTTTTTAAATATTTTTTCAACGATGATGCCGCCAAGATTGTGGAAGAAACCAATTTATATGGATTTCAAAAAAATCCTAACGGAAATATGCATATTTACCTCTGTTGCCCGCAACTTCTAAACACACTGCGATATTAGCATCAAAAACTAGGCTATACTATATGATTAAAGAAACTATGCCTTTAAAGAAATTCGAAAAACTAAGGCAACATCTTCATTTTAGTAATAACGACTAGATAATGCATCTAAGAACACATATCAAGACCATGATCGGCTCCACAAGCTAAGACCGTTATTCAGCAGCCTCATTGAAAATTTTCAAAAAGTTCCACTGGAGGAATGTTTATCTATTGATGAATAAACGTGTTCCACCAAGATCCGATCATTTATGAAACTATGCCGGCTAAACCTCACAAATGGGGATTTAAATTATTTATGCTTTGTGGAACTACGAGCTTTGCGTACAACATCGAAATATATACTGGTCAAGAAAATGATCACCATAAACGGCCACGGCCACGTAATGAACTAAACTTAGGAGCAGCTTCCAATATGGTTATACATCTCTCAAGACCAGTACCATCAAACATGAATTTTAAATTATTTGTTGATAATTATTATACTTCGATTCCATTTAATATCGAATTGTTAAAAAGGGAACCCATAGTTTAGGAACTGCCCGGAAAAACCGGTTCCCAAATTCCAAACTCCCTGTCGATGTTTACTGGAAAAAGCAGCAACGAGGATCGTCTTTCGAGATTGCGGCTAATATCGATGGAAATGGCATCGCAGAAGTACAATGGAAGGACACAGAACTTGTAACTCTAGTATCTACGTTCGTGGGTAAAAATCGGTTACATACATATATCAACACGAAGAAAAAAATATTCTGGTAGTATCAACATGGAATGCCCTTCAATTGTGAAGGAATATAACAAATTCATGGGCGGGGTAGATCATTTGGACGCAAACTTAGGACTGTATAAAATTTAAATGCGCTTCAAAAAGTGGTACATAAGGGTGTTTTATCATATGCTGGATGTAACCGCAGCAAATGCCTGGATATTAAGTAAGTTGCAATAAATATAAAACAATTTTAGTCAACTAAATATGTTTTTGTTAATTTTAGACGAGTTCAAAAACAACGTGGTACCAGCGACAGGGAAGTGTTAAGTCTCGCTGATTTCAAGACTGAATTATCGGAAACGTTGATGAAGTTTGCAGAACCTTTACGAGCGGGGAGACCATCCCGAGACATCTTTTCGGCCTTTCGGCCCTATTCCCTTGGTTCTTTTCAACGTATCGTAATTATCATTTATTAAATTGATATTGACCCGTTTTTCATTGAACTAAGTGCAAACGATATTTGTTTGTCCTATTCCAATTGCTTGTACTATTTAAATGACAAAAAGTGTGTATTTTTCGACTTTAAAAACGACTGGGGTCATTTTGACTATATAATACAAAGTGAAGGCTAAGAAAAAACGGCTTAGAAAAATAAATATAATTAACCTAAGAGCTCTGGAAATTTACCCCACCTGTCTCATCTTCCTCCGCTGTTACAAACTATAATGTATTGTTGTGACAATTTGATACAATTTTAAAAGACGCCTTCGACCTATCTTTACTTATTTGCACAAGCTATTATATACTTTGGGTTAAGAAAATTGTGTGAAATATGTTTGCAAACATTTGTCAATTACACAATTTTAGAGAGCTTATCAATTTACAAAAATAAAATGTACACAGCAAATGTGCCTGTATGAATATTTTCCATGCAGCAAATAATCTTACTAAAATGTGTAGTGGGTCAACTACGAATATAGTTACAATCTTATATTATAACCTTGGAAAAGAATTAGTGTAAATAGTTTATACATATTTATCATCACTTTTACTTCAAACCTACCACTAATGTGATTTCATTTAACTTTTAATTTTATAAAAATCTATAAAGCTTCAAAATGTATACTCTAGATTAGACCCGTCTTACTCAGATATATAATTATGTACATATATACATTGTAAAGAAATGTTGTTAAGTTTTATTTATAACTTCTAATTGTTTAATAATTTCCTATGACATCATCTGGATTATTTTTTCATGTTTTACGAGTATTTACCTACTCTTTGAAACCGATTAAGTCAAGTTAAATTACTAAGCATATAGTGCTAGGCTAGCACTGTGCTACACAATATATGTATAAGATCTTACGCTTAAAGATAAATCGAAAAAATCCGTTGTACAGATTAATTATGCAATTAATTTAAATATTTTAGTGTATTTGAATGAGAGTTTTTGGCATTGGAGTGGATTTTGCCATTTCGATCAAAAATCAAGGCTTTCTAAATCATCTACCGCACAAATCAGTTGAACTTGAATATTTCGGCTTATGACGAAACAAATGATTTTACACTATGTAATTATTATACTTGACGTTAATGATTTGCACAATAGTCACAAGCACAATTCAGCGTAAATTCGTGACCTCTATCTGCGGTTGTTCAAATAGTGCACACGTCTGACTATATGCGAATATCGATTTAGAAATCAAAGTTTCATGATCGTAAATTATTTTTGCACATCATGAACTGTTAAATTAAAATTATAATTTCAATTTTATTTCGCTTTGCTATAAATTCATAAAAATAAAATGCATTTCCGGCTATAAAACATTAAGTTTTATGTAATTCAATATTGAAAGTGACATTATAAATTGGCAATTTAACCAAGGCGGCTATAGTTTTAGGAGGTTACTTTTGCTGCAAAATATAATAATTATTGATTTTATTACGTTGTTTCACTATTTGTAATTTTAATTTTAACTTTTTGCTAGATTTGACCTTGTTTTGTTTCCTTCTGGTCCAAAGGCCTTTCTTGGGTTGTAAGTGTATCTATCGTATGTATGTTAAAAGGGAATTAATAGTAAATCAATCAAGACTGAAATGAAATGATCAAAAGTCAATAAAAGAGTCAAAACAAATATTTTTTTTTAATTTAATTTATTGTTATTTAATTAAAAGTTGAAGTAATTTATTTATTTTATAATTAAAATAAAATACTAATGGAGTTTTAATTCATGCTGACTAATTGATTTATTTGTTGTAATTAATATTAATAGTAAATAATCAGTTTTCACAGGCCATCGGTGCTCAGTATGCAAATACAATGCTGTCATAATGTTGTGTTAAAGTTGAGTTCGACAAGGAAAAAATATTTTCAAGACCACTTCTTACGTCGACATTCAAACCAGGTTCCAATTTACGCAGAGCTTCGTGAATTAAAATTGGTTGGAACCCAAAGGGGTTTAGAGCTCAATACCACTAAGGCCCATGGTGCTAACCTAGGATCCTATCCCAATTAAGGCAAGGGAGGCAAGACAGTCCTTAGCCCTATATCGATAGTGCTACAGTTAAATGTTTGTAAACGAACCCATTAAAAGCCGAACCACTAGATACGTAGTGAATGCAGTTATCTTCCTCTTCCTCCTCAAGGCTGTCCTCCCATATATCAATTTCAGTCAATCCCAAGCGATGTAGATGACATTTAAAATGGGCATGTCAAGTAAGAATTCCGATCAGGATTCCTTGCTGGTCTTTTTTAAAGATAAAGCAAACAACTTTAACAAAATGTTGGCTCACTAATAAAGTGTTTCTCCTTACAGCACCCAGAAGTAGCAAGCCACTTCATTCCTAGTTCATTGAGTGCGAGTTTCGTATAGCCATCCGGCTTTTGTTAAAGAGAATCTGCAATGTTATTACCTTCAATTTCACAAGGAGCTGGCATACATTATACCATAACTCTATTTTTAGAACAAAGGTTAACCAAATGTTTATCGTCTTTGGCAAGCTTGAAAATGGTCAGGGGATTATTCAACGAATTCAGTACGGCTTTACTATCCGTACATAATAATAACCAGAACAGCTCACGTGATACACACCTTACTAGAAGGTTACAGAGCTGGTAGATCAAACTACTCAACTTTGGTCCCTGCTCTAATAGATGCTATCAGATAGATAGCAACTGTGGTATAAAACCAGAAGAACTAGCAGAGTCAATAATACGTCGATTAAGCTCCGCTCGGAAAACACCCAAGATCATCTCATCGAGAGTGTTTAGTGGATTATTATCCCGGACACAATTTTTTTTTTTAATGCCAGAATCGGCGACGGTTTGAGCGTAAGTGCGCGGGGAACCAATTACAAGTCCCCAACAGAGCCAAGCGCAAGCCCAGACAGCTTTCATTGCAGACGTACGAATTTAACAATTGGTGATAGCGGTGGAATTGTGAATTATGATCGGGCTAGAATTGTATCTTTAACTTTATACATTATGCCGAACGAATTATTTAGTAAAAAAAATATACTATATATTGTCTGATTTGTAAATTTAAAACTTTATTCAAAACGGTTTAATATTTTATAACATGACTTATGTCATACGCATGACCTTAACTAAATATCCCTTGAGCTTATCGGTCAGTCCTTCCTTTGTACATATTAACCCAAAACTTTTATAATTAAAGAAACATTTTACCTTTTCCAACTATTCAAATTAAATTAAGATAATTAGACACAATTTTATGAATATAATTTTTAATTACATTTTGAAGATATAATTTTCTATCATTTTTGTAGTCGATCGACATAGCATCCATACACCGACAATTCAACCAAGAAAAACCAAAATGTTCTCCTAAAAGAACATTCTAGTTTCCAGCACAACATAAAGCATTGACCAGTCAGTCTTTAAGAAATTTAAGTAAGAATGCGACCATAGGAACATGCATGTTACTGACCAGCGGATCTTTAAGAACTTTTCGTTCAGTTTAACTGTCATTAGTAGTCCATTATTTTTCTCGTGACAATTTTTAGTACATTTTGCAAAATACATACACAAAAATGGTTTTGAGCATGCGCATTGAAATTTTGTCAAGAGAGGAAAAGATTAGAATATTCAATATTTTTGTCATGACATTGTGCCAATTGAGCATAATTTGTATTTTATGCTCAATTTCTTGTCATTTTTTTTGTTGAAAATGTTAACAACCAAAATGAAATTTTCAAGTTTTTTGGGAAAATTTCAGCCTTTTAATAAATTTTAGGTGAAAATAAAATAAAATTTGTGGTATTAAATTAAAATATAAATAATAAATTGTGGAATATAAATATAACGTTCCAAAAATTTTATTAAATCGAAAAAGGAACCAAATTTAAATTTTTTTCTTATTCTCAAAGAGGGAAATTGGTTATATTCTTTAAGGCCGGTATTCACGTACAATTAAATTACGCAATATAATTGGGTGACACCAATATTGCACAATAAAATTCCAAAATCTTGAATAAAATTTGAGAATATTGTGCAATGTTCTGACGTCACACAATTATATTGCGCAATTTAATTGTACGTGAATACCGGCCTTTATGTTAGTAGTTGTACAAAAAATGTCATGAGCCGAATGTCATTTATTTTTTGTCAAGAGAAAAATACACAAGTGGAGACCGGTCATCACAGAGCGAAAATTTACGCACAAAGCAAATGTCAGAATACATCAAAATTTGCACAGCACACTTTTCTGAAAAATAATAATTTTCCAATTCACATTATAATTTTAATACTGTATTTGTCTGTTGTCAGTTGTTACGGGATTCGGTGGTCGTGTCTCGTGTCAAATATTCTGTAAGGAAATAATTTCGTTAAATTCGGTAAGGATTCTTACTGATTCGCTGGTTACCCTTTTAAGAACTTTTCGTTCAGTTTCGTTAAATTTGAATTGTCATTTAACAATCTTTAACAAGAGCGAAAACTATCGCCCAAACTGAAGGAAGAAACGTCAAACAGTAAAACATTGTATTCAGTTTTCTGATATTTGTGAATTAATATTATGTATTTATGTTTTATTAATTCAAATAATGTCGTATATGCATTTTAAACATGTACATAGTATATTACGTAGTGTAATATGATAAAACAATTATTTCATATTGTTAAAAATAATAAAATACAAATACAAATATTCTGAATTTTATGTTTGGTAAAACATTTAGAGTACTAGTTTTGGGTTCATGTTACAAGCTGCGTTAGAATGTTATGTTAAATGTTGAATTAAAATGTTACGTGTCATGTAAAATGTTATATTAAATAAAAATATTTCGTCTCTTTTTATTTATCACATTAAAATAGAAACAAAAAAGACAAAAACATAGCGAGAGTACTTTCAGTGTTCACGTTACATGTATGCTGTGTTAAAAATGTCATGACGACATCTTTGAGGCTAAATATTTTTGTGCGTCCGACTTTTCCCAATGTTATATAATTGCATACCATACATTTTCAATGATCATCATTTTCAAAATACAAAAAATAAAAAAACAAATCATGTCATGTAGCAAAAATATTGTTACGAATTGGGCTACTACTGAGTTCGTTCGGATTTTGCAATTAGAAACACTGTGTACTTTTTATTTCACTCTACTTTTATACACTTTGATATTTGCTTTGGCTTTACTATTTAATTCTGTCCACTTGCAACTGGTGGAGGCTATGAAAACAGATTTATTTCTTTATTTAACTATTTAGAATAAACCAAAAACTGTTGCTTGCCATCGGTCGTGTTTATAACACTTAACCGTCTAAGCTATTGCTGTTCATAAATTGAGCTTGTTGTCTGATGGCCAAAATCATCACAATATTTACCTCTATTTTTGATTTTATGTTTTACCAAACATTTGCGGTTCAGGTGGAGCTTAAACCCCATTTATTTATTTTTTTGTCAAATCGTGTTAAAGATTCGCTGGGCGATCAGTCAAAATTTCCATAATAATACACTTTCGTTATATTCTGTAAGGTTTTATTACGGATTCTTAAAGACTCGCTGGTCAATGCTTATCAAACGCCGCAAACGCGTGATAATTCTCTTCTCTTCTCATCAACGATGCACCCAATTCACAACAAATAATTAGTGCACGTGACATCATGGCTGGTCTCCACTTGCATATTTTTCTCTTGACAAAAAATAAATAACATTCGGCTCTCCCGGCTCATGACATTTTTTGTACAACTACTAACATAAAGTATAAAACTAATTTCTCTCTTTGACTGTGTCCGAACCCTGTGATAAATAATTTTTAGTACTAATTTTTGACATTTATACTGGCTTTACACCGTAGATAGTATAATAGCAAAATAGTATAATACTATTTTGCTATCCGGTGTAAAACCGATGTTTTGATAGTATAATAGCAAAAATAAAATATAATATTTTGATTTGATAGCTATCAAATTTTAATACCTATTATATTTTATTTTATTTTATTGTCGAAGGAAAATTTTGACAGTGAATTATTGATAAATTAGTCTAGAAACGTTTTGTGTATTTTAAAATTATTCTTTTTCATTATTTTGTTATAATTTTCTGTTTTTTAAGAATATTTTATGCGGTGTAAAACCGACTACGGTAGATAGTAAAATAGTATTATACTATTTTGCTATTATACTATCTACGGTGTAAAGCCAGTATTATTTGAAAAAACTGCACACACCCAAATTATCATAGTCAATTCCTATGATAATTTGTGACAGGTACAGGATAAATTCATTATTTGATTTACTAGTGTGATTGACGTACTGTACCGATTAAACTTAATTGGTGTAGTTATACCTTAATAAAAATATCATTCATGACATTTTTTGTCCAAACAAATCCATTTTTCGAAAATTACTGTAATTAAATTAAAGCAACAAAAATATGACGTGGGGAAATATACCAAAAAATTATTACACTATGCGGGCAGCATAGTAAAAAATTGTGAATGGGGGGGAATATTTTTCAAATAAATGTTAAAAATTTGTTCTAAAAAATATTTATCATAGGTGTCGGACACAGTCTTTGAGAATAAGAAAAAAATTTGAATTTGATTCCTTTTTCGATTAATATAATTTTTGGCTTATTATATTTGTATTCCCCAATTTATTATTCATGTTTTAATTTAATAGCACAATTCTTATTTTATTTTCACCTAAAATTTATTTTCTACGAAACAGCCACACAAATTTTTTTTTTTTTATGTTGACATTGAACGCCTGATCATCGTCCAATTGACGTGGTAGCTGTTGCAGCATTGTGTCGACATCGACGGGTACATTAATGACTTATCCGATAATGCGGTGCATGCATGAATGGCAGACGCGGAGATACTAGACGTACACTGCACTGATCGGATCTATAAAAAAAACTATAAAACTAAACTATTTTTCGCACGTCTGTTTCCACCAAGGAATAAAACACAAGTAATAAGCACATCATGCATTATTACGCAAGTTGTCCCTATTTCTAATTTAGCTGCGAATCGGTAGGCTGCACTACGTAAAAGAAAACAAATCTGGTACGATTTTTTTACATTTCCATTTTTTCAGGGCAATTTTTTGTGCTTGTTGACTGAAAACAAACGTTTGCTGACAACTGCCAAAATGGAAGATACAAATTAATTCGTTTGTGACAAAATACGATAAAATTTATTAAGAAAAATTGTATATTAAAATTAAATACGTGTAAAATAAACGTCAAAAATACGCAGTTTTAAGCGGCACATGTGTTTTGGGTGCAGAAAAGCGCGTGTTACTACAGGCAAAAATTCCGCACATCTGTTTCCAGCATCAATCACAATTTTCCCCTATACAACGAGATCACAATACAATGAAAGAAAAATAAAGAAACATATGGGTGGAGTGAATAAAAAAAGTGTTTACTTCTAAGAACTTACTTTCAAGTAAAAGCATTTGGCCACAAAAGCGTGAATAACATTTACTTTTACTTTAAAGTACAAACTGCGAAATTTTTCAAGTATCTACTTTTTGACAGTAACCTACTTCAAATTTTTCAAGTAGTTACTATTATGAAATCTAACCTCAAAAATATTAAATGTTATTGATTTGTTGAAGTGAGTTATACATTTTCTTGATCACGATATTATCATACATAAGTTAAAATTAATTATTAAGTATTTTTCTACTGAAAAAGGCAAAACAGTAATTTTCATAAAATTACATTCAATTGTCTCACTGGATACAGATATCGAAGTGACGAAAGAAAAATGTTCACAGATTAATGCTGGAAACAGATGTGCAGAATTTCTGCATGCAGTGATGCACGCAGATATGCATTCAAAACACATGTGCTGCATGCAGTTCTTTATTTTTTGACGTTTATTTGATACATATTTAATTTTTATATACAATTTTATTATATGAATGATGTCTTATTTTGTCACAAATTAATTAATTTTTATCCTCCATTTTGGCACTTTCCACACAAAACATATTTTCTGTCAACAAATTAAATTAATTGATTGGAAAATATAAAAAGTATACAAATTGTACTAGATTTGTTTTCTTTTACGTACTGTAGCCTACTGATTCGCAGCAAAATTAGAAATAGAGACAACTTGCAGAATTCTGCGAGGCAAGCAGAATGCATGTATTTCATTCCATATAAACTAGTGTTTTCTAATTTCGATGCTTGCAGAATTCTGCACATTTGTTTCCACCATAATGCTGAAAACAGATGAGCAGAATTCTGCAAGCAGAAAAATTAGAATACACACTTTTATATGGCATGAAATACATGAATTCTGCTTTCCGAGCACAATTCTGCTTTGTGTCTCTATTTCTAATTTTGCTGCGAATCAGTAGGCTACATTACGTAAAAGGTAAAAATCTAGTACAATTGGTATACTTTTTATGTTTTCCAATCAATTTTTTTTAATTTGTTGACAGAAAATATGTTTTGTGTGAAAAGTCCAAAATGGTGGATAAAAATTTATTAATTTGTGACAAAATAAGACATCATTCATACAAAAAATTTTGAATGCATATCTGCGTGCATCACTGCATGCAGAAATTCTGCACATCTGTTTCCATTCTGGTTAGTAAATCGTAATTGCAGAACATTAAAAAGGGAAAGGATGACATGAAGATGATTGATGAATATTATCAGAAAACGTTGATAAAATTAATATTTAGTTATTTAGTAAGATATACAAATGTATTTAATTCATTCATTAATTTAGATAAAAATAGGTTTTAAAAAAATGTCAATAATGATAAATAAATAAGTAAATAAATAAATAAAATTAACTGCCGAACAATTGGAAAAAAAAAAATTAAATAACATTAAAACTGATACAAAACAGAAAGCAGACATAAAGCAAACGGGAAATACAAAAATGATAAAAACTTGGAAACTGGAGTTATTAAAGTTATTGGAATATAATTCCAACTCCACATTCAAACAAACGGAAGGTTGGTTGTGAGTTTGTGTTTTGTGTAGCATACGTTTTATGTAGTTTGTATGAGGGTATGTGAAAAGGAGCACGATGGGTGTATGTCTGTATAATTATTTTTGTTTTTTTGGTTCTCTTTCTGTAGGATTATCAATGTTGGCACCTAAAAATTCAACGGACGGTCGGACGGTAATTCGAGCCGTCCCAAAAAAAGTTCAAACCCATTAAAGTTGTGGGTGTACTGTCAGATGAAACAGATGAAACTGTTAATTTATGCGACCAGAAATTAGCAAGGTTAGTTCTCTTGAAATACGTTTGGAGGTGTTAAAGCTATAGAAAGAAACATCACGTTACAACTTAACCAATTAAAAGCAGCAATCGAGAGCCCGATAACTTATGAAAATCTAGAATGAAGCTAAATTAATGCACATTTAGTTTATTAAACTTCACTTTTTTGTAATAAGACGACTGAAATGAAATCGTGATTTTTAATTATTAATTTTACTTTAATGACAAAAATTTATGGATTTAATATATTTTTCTCTAATAAAAACTCTTTGATATTTTCTCTATTTTGCTGCCCTTTAAAACTAATAGAAGCATCATCATAATCTATATTTACAGATGGATTGATATAACACATGGGTGCAATGCAAATTATATACATATGTACAAGGGAAAATACGATGAACAGAGATTGACATCCGGACAAAATTCAAAACACGACAACAATTATGATGTTGATTACGCAAACAGGGAGAGGCGTAGCCGAACGAAATTTAGCAACAAAAACTTAACTTCTGCTAACGAAACTTAGCAGTTTCGTTACATTGGCCCCACGTTGGGCGCCGCTTTAACGAAACTGCTAAGTTTCTTTAACCGAATCATGGAATCAGAGGTATGGTGCGGTTTATTAGCTGGCTAGAGCTCACGGTATGTCGTGGGGTTTCCAAACTTGATCCCATGCTTGAATAATCGCATGAGGAAAAGAATATTCAAACGAAAAAAAATAGAAAAAACCAAACAATGTCTGCCACATCTCCAGAAACTAAAGCAAATAATAAATTGAGTGCGTTCGTTCGGGATGACACCTTCACTCCGCTCAATCTCCGCGCAGTCTGTTAAGAAGGCCCCCTTATCATCGGCCAGTCTATCGGAATCGCTTTTTTGGATGCGACTGTCACCGATCGAAATTGAGGATGGAAAGGCGCCTTCACAACTGACCACACCACGATTTCACGGGACGGAAGCGACTAACACATATATCGTGTCGTTCTCTAATGACCGGTTGTCGGATTACATTGCCAATAATTTCTAAAAATATAAGACTTAATTTTTTAAAATTTAATAGTAAGACAGTTTGTTAAATTTAACTGTCGAATTTAATAGTTCAGTGGTATATTATTTAGTTGAAAAATGAGAAAAAATAATAGCTCAACTACAATGATACTGGGGATTTTAATAAGAGACTCAGAAAAGAACGAGCTCAAAAAGGGAAGGTAGAATAATTATTAAGAAAAGTAAGTATGAACCTTTTATGGCCGGCACTAAAGTAATTGAAGCCTTATCACCTCAAAGTGCACAGAGTTGTTGAAATGGACTAGATTAGACGCCTGGTGATTGAATGTGGGCTGTATGTATGGGTGCATTACACGCAAAATTCGGATTGGCTCCAAACAAAATACAAAACGAAGGATACATTTCGCAAAACAACACCAGTACAAACCATTGGCGTTTTGAAAAAAAAAACTGAAGCGGCGAATTTATGTTTTCTTTGTTTGAGTCGAATGATAAGGTGTTTGTAAGGCCTCCAAAAAATAATTAATTGGATCCCAAACACACCAGTTTAGAACTAATAAGCAGACGGGCCAACACACATACGTACAAAGATTCATAAACGAAGAAGCAAAACGACACAGTCACCATATAGCTTGATGAAGGGATTGATTTTTTCATGATCATAGGCTTTTCAGCATGAAACACGTCCATTAATTCTCTTGAAACGCAAGTGTACAGGTTAACGAGCAAAAGTAGAAGTTAACCGGTAAGTAAAATGCAATTACCGGTAATTCGGTAACATATTTTTACGACGGTTTACCATCACAGGTGATTATTCCAACTGCCTTGGCGAATATAAAGGACGGATTTGGTCACTTCACCGAGCCCGAGTAGTGATGGCAAATTCACAGTGCAACTGCCATTTCGATAAACTGAGGACCAATTAGAATCGGAATACCATATGTAGCAATGTTCAGAAGAAATTCAAGCGAGATCCCATCTTTCATCTACTATATAATCAACCGAAGCTGAATTAATTGACCTGAAAGATAAAATAGTGGCCAATCTAGACTCCAAGGAAATTAGCGAAAATCCAGCAATGACAAAGCTGCTCGGTCTGAATTGGGATATCTCGAGAAAGCGAGTCACAAAATATTTGATTTTTTGTTTTAATTTTTTTTTTGTTAATTTTCATTCGAGAAATAAAAAGGAAGGATTTTCTAGTTTTGGTTTAGTCGATTTATGTTATTTTTCTTGGTGAACCAAAGATTTTTCTATGGGCATATAGCACAAATCTCAACATACGGCTGGTCTTCAAATGTCGACCACAGTAAGTGGACATCATGTCGAGTCGAAATCATACGAGACATCCATGCACTCAATGTTCTTTAAGCGCCATTAATTATCAGAAATATTCATTTTCGGCTGAAGACATTACGTAACAATACAATATGTACTGTTTTCTAATGCAACAGCATCACCAAAATATTGTTGAGGATAGACATTGATCGTTCTTGATAATAATCTTCTATAATGAGTTTCGTAAGTTTTGTATGGATTATAATCAAAAATACTTCTGGGTTTTTTCCATATTTCGGAGAAATTTCGGATTGACGTACATTCAAAATTTAATTATTAAAGGGTAAAATAAAAATGTTGGTCTTGATAGTTCAAGATTTTTCTTTTTTTTTTTTATTTACATTCTTGTATAGGTTAAAAGGAAATCAAAATAAAAAATACGTAGCAATCTTTAATTTCCTACCGGCGCTTTGTAAGAATTAATGGAATGCCCCCAAATCGTATTTGCTCAACACATATTTACTATAATAATTGTTACGAAATGTCTTCAATATGTTAACAAGTGAAGCTTAACCATGAATATTACAGATTTATGTAATCATTTAGTTGATCGAGCAATTATTGTCGAAATCATTAAATTTGACAATCCGCAACGGTTTTATAATGCCATTTGCGACGTAAGCAGTCTTTTTAGTTGTTGTTGTAATAAAATAAAACTCTTCATGTTTACAAAATTATTTAGATAAATAGAAATTATTTGATGGTACTTGATCTTGAATCCTTGAAATATTATTAAGCAGAATAATATTTTTGGGATTTTTGTGTTTTCTGTAAACACAATTACTGTATAGGTGTATCCATGACCTTATAGTGACTGTAGAATATTCAAATTTTGGTATTTTATTTATTTAAGTGATCTTCTTATGGTTATAGTGTCATTGTGTGACGTACTTAGTATTCGCGATTCATTGCTTTGAACTGTATAATTGCTAAAATAAAATGAAACAAGTGCAATTTTGTTACAGGTATATTGTATACATATCACGACAACTAACTATTTCGATTAATTAATTTTTTTTTTGGTTTGTTTGTTTTTTACACACATGATATTTAAGAAGACATTGGAAAAATTTCCACCACCAACCACCACCTTATATTTGTTGTACTCCAAGTACGCGAGTACATTATATTCGTTTTCGATTTTTAAATATACGAACATATAATTTACCTGCCAGCCGATTTGTTTTGCGTTGTTAAAATTCAAATTTTTGTTATTAACGTGTTGAACGGAGTAAATAGAAGTCAGTTTTTGTAATTAGCTCGGGGTGTATGGTAAACGCGTTTAAAAAGTGATGTGATTAAAATTTTTTTGCTTTTTTGTAACGAAAGGATTATTAATAAAAAATAAAAAAAAAACAAAACAAATGAAAAGTGAAAAATTGGGATTTACGAAAATAATTAAAGTTATGTAAATTTGTTGACAGTGAATATTGTCGTCAATATTGTATAAAAATAGTGTAATAAGCGCATAAATTGGTGAATAAAAGTTTAAAAAGGTTTGTTAAACGTGTTTTGGAATCATTTCAATTCATATAAGAATCTCTACGATAACAATTTCACTCTAGACATTTCCATATTGTATATGTACTGGATTGAATACCTTAGTTATTTAAATTTTTCGTTTTATTTACTAAAATACATAACACCATTGATTGTGTTAATAATACATATGTATGTAGGTATATTCGATCACAATTAGAAAAAAAGAAAAAATTTGTATGTCAGCAAAAATTGTTTAGCAGCAAAAACAAATATTTAGTTACCAATTACACAATTTATATTTTCATTTGCTGTTACTTGAATTTATCAAATAATTTTGTTAGCGAGGTAATTAATAGTATTCCAATAACTTTGTCTTTTTTTGCTAAATAATAAATTTCTGAAATCTTTTTGTCCTTTGCTTGGCCACAAGCATCTTTCCACAGTCACACAAAGTATTAAAACTTTGTGAATGTGATCAGAATTAATAATTTGTGTTTTTTTTTTCAAATTTATGTAATATTTTTGTTATTAAGATACCCCGCCTAAATACAATTTTAAAGGTTTAAAGTTTAAATTTAAACACTTTGGTCACGGTCAATACAAATTTTCTGCAAGAGTTCTACTCTTAAATAACGTAAATACACACTTATTCATAAAATTTACTTAAACCGCATTATTTAAGTGCGGTCGCCAATTCATTATTTAATTATTAAGAAAATAACAAGTGGGTATTGAATATAATATGTATTTGCTTTTTGTCGCAGGTAATCATAAAATGTAATTAAACAATCAAGATTTTGTGTTTCCCAATGAATTTAAATTGATTAAATGACAATAAACTGTGTGTTGTGTATTAATTAATAATTTTTTTTATTATTTTAGTACGTAATATTTCATTATTATTTATTACAAAAATGTCAAAAAAAAGTTTTGCATAAGGAATTTATTTTGATCGACAGCTTCAAGGAAAACAAATTTTCTGTTCAACCATTACTGGCAATAAATTGTTTACACAAATGATTGAAGCCTAATTTTTTGATAAAATATGATTTAACGATTAGCTTATATATTCAACAAGTTGTTCAAATATTGGAGCCATTAAATATTCCGATGATTTCGCAGAATCAGAATCGTTTAGATAGATAATAAATTATCTCATTGCTAGATTTTAACTGGTTGTTGGTTAAGCATACATATTAATTTTAAAGTGTGTTAAATTTTAAATGTGTAAATAAATATTTTGCACAATAAAAACCAATGAATAATAAAGAAATATTTCTACTATATATGTCCAATTTATGGATAATAAATATGGGGGCAAATTTGCGTTATATTATTAAAACCACACTGGAAAATTTGAGTTAATCATACAAAAGCAATACACAATTATCTAGAAAAGACTAATCTCATTAAATTATGTTTAGCCTTGGCTTGACCCGTTTTATTTAGGCTAAGTTCGAGTTTATTTTAAATAAATAGGTTGCTTAATGTAAACACTGTATTTGAATGATTAAAGGTGAAAACATTTTATTCGTGCTGAATTTACCTAGATTAAAAATGTGGCTTAATCGACGTGCGACACTGACCTAGATAACAAGAATATTTTCGAAATACGTATTTGTTTTTATAATAATTACATAAAAAATGCATCGGCACTTTAATGTTAACATATGCACTTATAGGGTGACGCTAAAGCATACTTCTAATGGGGCACCCTCCCTCACTTATTCAAAATTATCTTTTTAAGTGATTTATCACGGATGTGAAGTTTATGATAAATGTTAACGACAAAGTTAGCGCACTGTCAAATTTTGATGGATATTTCGAAACACACCGTTGCTTGAGATGTCACTAGGTTTTTTGGCCAAAATGTTCGGACATTTGTTTGAAATTCAATTTTGTTCCAGTTTAAAAAGTTTAAGAGATATGTAGTAGCATCTTCGCAAAACACAAATTCTCCAACTTCTAAGTTGGCTGTATGAACAAAACCCTGGGCAAACGGGGACACCCGTCAATTTGATTAAAACTGTTTCGATGCCTTTGATTGATTGATTGATTGAAGTGTTCGACCAATCATTAAGCATGATCTCCCGCAGTTTTTAATGGCCGGGCCTCACCGAACACCTTGTTACATATAACATAAAGAGGATTTGGATAGGTTCCGTTAGAATGAAAGAAATTGACCCGGTTACAGACACCTAAGCAGCCAATAGTTAGTAACACAATGACGAAACAATTCTAATCTACTCTTATATTTTATTGAATTAAAATTATAACTGCACCCTGAAATAAATATTTATTAGTTTGGTGAATCACATTCCTGAGCACTTCTGCAAATCATAATCATAATCCTACTTAATAATGTGTATACTTAAAAATATATAAATATCTTATAGTCATTAACTAATTTAAAATTGACTTGAAGCTAATAAATACAATCGAAATCCACTGATAATTCACCTGATTTCGTCCCTACTGGTCCCTCTCCCTACTTATAACAATAATTTAGTTCAAGCTACTATAGAGTTTCAGCAAAATCTTACACTGTTACCAGATAGGTATTAACTAAAATTCAAACTCAAAACATAAATTCATCCAAGAATTTATAATGTCTGTGAAGTTAGCACGAAAAACGCAATGGCAACACCAATGGTTTACATCTTTAATGTTCTACTTTTAGTACAAGTCAGCACGGAAATGGTTTAAGAATTAGCTAAATAGGAAAATTTTACATGACATAATAAGGAGCAACATATGTACAACACAAATACATTTTTAAATATGTTTAAATATTTGAAAAATAAAACAGAAAAATACTTTTCAATTTTGAAAAACATTGCATGACCCAGAATGATCCGAACTAAATAATATATTCCTTTAAAAATAGATTTTTTTTTGTTTTAACTAAAGCCATCCTAATATTTCAACCAGTAATTTTTATCTCATATAGAAAATCTATTTATAATGTTACAAAGGAATTTTACAATAATTACAAATGTTTGAATTATTGAACCGTTAATTTGTCAACCTCAGCTGTTATTTCGTTATATAGGCCGACCATTTGCGATGTTCCATGGCAAAATTCAGAAATTTCGTATGACCCCTTCAAAAGTTATAAACCATTTAGTATTATATTCTGTGAAAGAGCCGTGACATATTCTGGAACAAAATTGAGATCAGTTCTTTAAAAATATTTTTGAAAAGGGGGACTGCTCTTTCTAGTATTATATTCCCACTTTCCCAGGTTATTATTATCGGGTCTTTTTAAACATCAATTGAAAAAACAACATTTTAAATTGATACTAATTTAAGCTAAAATCTATTTCTTTTCGTTTTTCTTAATAGTTATTTAAATTTAATGCGCTAAAATGTTTAATGGTTTAGTTCTAGGATTCATTTTTAATAAATTTTTTAGTACAGTAGTACCAGAATAAACTTTATGATAATTTCGTGCTAACTTCCTACCGGTAGAATTTAGACCAATCTGCCGCTTCCTACAGATCTGGAAAAGGAAACCAATAACCGCGAAGACCATTAATAACAAATTAATATAGTGTCATTTGCAGATTCATTTGTAGTTCTATGCTTTACGATCCATTCTGCCAAATCATTTTGTAAATTAAATCCCGTTTCATCATCAGGAGATTCATTGAAATCTTCACCCTCTTCCTCTCTAATTTTCCGAAAAAAATTTCGTTTAGACATTTCAACCATTATAAAATATTATACAAAATGATAAAGTATAAATTATTTTATTTACCTCTACAATCCACGTGTACCTATAACAAAATGAATATGTATAAACAAAATGCATGAAAATGGCATGCTAAGATCGAAAACTCTTTCGCCAATTGCTAATACTACTTTGTTATACGTATTGTAGAGTATACCCACTAGAGGTGGAAAACTATCGACAATTTCAACTATCGATAGTATCGACAGTAACATAAAAAACAATCGATAGAAAACTATCGACAGAAATTAAAAGACTATCGATATACTATCGATACTATCGGATAATAAATTTATAAACTTTATTCTATTACATATAGGTTGACTATAACCAGAAACTATAAAGTCAAGGGAGGGTATTATAATCGGAAAGTTTCCCAGTTTCCCACTTTGTTTTAAAAGCAGCCAATCGTTTTTATGTAAGAAAATCAGCATCTCAACATTTTTTGGCTTTCAGACCGTTTGGGTTGGTTGATCACCAATAATTTGACTAGCATATAAAAGGAATGACAAAAAGAAAAACGTAACTAAAGTTACATCGCATAATAGCAAATCGCTCTTGTACGAATCAATATCGACCTATCCAATTAAGGCCATGAAAACGTCAGTTATCATAGTTTTAAGGGAATACGATTTTTGGATCTACGATGTCGAATTCTTATTATGATAAAATCTTAAAGTATTATCTCTAAAATTGATAAGGTTATGACTGATTTTATATTCTTAAATTAATGCGTTTTTAACTAAAAATTCAGTTAAAAGAATTCAAAGCTCAAGAATTCAATACTCTTCAGTATAAACGATACAATTAACGTTTCTTAAACGACACAATTAAAGTGATCCGCTTATTCCTAGCAGTGAAAAGAACTAATTAAACCTTTATACTGCTATCCTGAAAAAACGGTATTTTTCACTTATCATATTCTTACTTGGATAGGTCGATATATCGATAGTATATAAAAAGTATCGATTGTTTTCGATAGTACGAAACTATCGATATATCGATAGTACTATCGATAGATTTCCACCACTAATACCCACACAGTCTCAAAACTCAATTAATTTTTTCAAATGACAACCAGAAAAGGGTACGTAATGCTTTGGGACTAACGGCATAAATACGGGTGATGACTTTATCTTCTCCTCTTTGTCGAACTTTCCAAATACTACGTGATTTATGAAACACAAAATTTTCGGGAATTTCCGAGTACAAATATTGCCTTGCATTTTCATCAGTCTTATTTAATTTGAACCATGCTGTCAAATTTGTAAAACGATTCTCAGCTCTCTCCATTGTTCCTCTTGTACGTCTTGAAAATATACCATCAGGAAGGTGCATTGCAAGGCGGTAAACTGTGTGTGAACGATCGTGCATCGAATATTCAAGAATTCACCAAATTGCTTCTGGAGCGCAACCGTATCGTGCATCAAGATGTTGATTAATTTCATCGTGAACAATAGAGTCATCACTTGAATTTATTTGCATAGAAGCACAGTCATAACCTTTATAGATGTATTTGCATATATACTTTATGGCCTTAACTGATTGACATTCTACGTTGTTATGGCAGTTGTATTTACGAGTGAGGAATTTGTTGTATGGCACAACAAAACGATTATCGACAATCCGATCTCTCAATTGAATTTCTATATCTTGACGCCTTTGATAAATAGGATAACCATTTACTTCTGTAATATTATATGCTGAGAAAACTGCTTTGGGAATCTTTTGGTGCATTCATTATTTTCCATGCATAGTGCATTAGGATTTTGATCACATCACGGACCATGAATCATTGTACGAATGACTGTTTCATGCATTTCTTGCTCACGATGATAATCAGGAATTTCAGCGCAGATGAATCGATCAATCTTTTCAGCTGTATCAATTTTGCATTCATCAGTTAGAATGAAAAGCATGTGTGCATGTAGTAGTCCACGTTTTTGGAATTCTATTGTATAAAAAAATGCTTTTGCATTTCCAAAAACTCCCTTTTTGGTGATGTCTTCAATAAGTGCTTTTAACTTGATGCTGAATACACGCGCTATTAGCTTGGTTGTTGGCCTTCAAAAAGAGTGTTACGAATTTCAGAACAATTTGGATTGCAAGTCACTGTAATGAAAAGATCGGGTTTTCCAAATGTTGCCACAATCGCCATTGCGTCGCGGTACTTTTCTCTAATGTTTCGTGGCGAACCTTAAAACGACGATGGAAGAATAATTGAGTGACCAACAGTTTTTCCTTCTAATAGCTGCGTCGTTTAAATGAACAATTAATCGTCGGTACTGTTCCACATACAAACGGCCCTGTTGATGTCGAACGAAATTAAGGGTATTCGCCCCGACTTCGAGGTGTAAATCGACAGCCCATTGCTGAAACAATTTTCCGAAATATAATATCGGATTGAAGCGACCAGCTCTAACAGCTATTTGAGCGACTTTCCCTGAAGAAGCGTTATTTGTGTTCTTAATCTACCAGAACGATTGTTTAGATTAATTTGCATTTTCGGTTGCCAACCTGCTTCACCGTAAGGATAAAATAAAACACATATCATGGGATCTAAATGTGGACTCATATTGTTTAAATTGATCAACTGTTGTGCTGCATCTCGTGGATATACTCAAAAATCCCGTTCAAAGGGAGGTTCACCATCAGCAGAACAAAAGATCATTGCAACTTCGTCGACGGTTGATAAATTGTAACGTCGTCTGTCATAAATACCATGTTTACAATTGGTGTCAAACGATTGTTAGTAGCAGCTCGCTGTTGTTCCTCTTGCTCTACTTCATGAAGCATGCGGTAAGCTTTTGCGTAAACGTTGTTTTGTCGAATTAAGCGACCTAAATTCTGAATAACATTGACGTTAAGTCGTTGATTTGCTGAATGTTGCATTCGATCTACATTTGATATTCCGGAGCCGACGACGTATAATTGAGCATATTGACGTTGTGCACCATGTTCAGGATGCATATATCCAGTGCGATGATAGATTTGTCCATGCACACGAAATACTTATGGACCACGTCCTACTAAGTTATCGATTTGTGCGCCCATGGATGCAAATGCTACGACCGAATTATATGAACGGATATTTTTATGAAAATTTCGATACTGAGGATGTGCTGGATTACTTAAAAGCTCCTGGAGAAATGGTGGAAAAATACGTCTTTGCTCTCCATCTAATTCCAACATAACAGTACATTTGTGACAGCAGTATTAAATGTACCATCTGTTGATTTTTCTGCGAGAAAGTTGAGGGATTGACAATACATGCATTCTTGATCCATAACGCCACAACCGTGAACGCAACCACAACACTTTCAATGAATGTGTCATGAGTAGGAAGCACTAAAAATCGTGGATTTCTGAGTCGCTGCTTTTGTAGGGAAGATTGTTTACAACGTTCTGTGGCGTGCTCATGAGATTCTTCGGCTTGTTGTTTAGTTCTTGATTGCTGCCTTTGCTGCAACCTGCTCCTCAGAATCTGTAGCTCTCTAATTTAACCTTGATAGTCCAACTTGATAAGCAGTGTGCTCTACATTCTTTAGTTTCTTCAGGCTCCTCACATGCACGTCGCTGCTTTTTGTCTATTATAATAGTCTGTTGTGCCAAGCGTTCTATTCTAGCGTATCTTGGCTCTGACGATCTCTCCTACTTAACACAACTGAAAAACAAACTAAATTTTTTTTTTTTTTTTTCAAAAATACAAATCACAGCACACACAGAAATTTTCACATACGATACATCACATCATTCCACACTATGTCGTTCACACGTAAAATTTCGAACCGTCATCACAATTGCAATTTACCTATGTATGTGTAGAATTATTTGCATTATTATTGTGATGTTTGTCAAAGCCGGTTGCAAGTGCAACACACAATTTTGATACTACATCACACAATTTTAATTTACGAATGACGAATAAACAGCAGAATTCAAAAACAAAAAATACGAACCTAAAAAATACGTATTGTTTTTTCAATGTATTAGTGTATCATCAAATGTGAGGCAATACAATTTTTTGGTGAAAAAATGCGCACAAAAATCCCCACTTCAAAATCAGTTCGTCGGCAAAGAAGTAAGAAATGAGGAAATGATGCGACATAGTGAGTCATCGTCTAAACTAGCTCATCTCCAAACAGCGAAACAAAAATATGTACATAAAAGAAAAGCGCGACTACTGCGATAGTTTTTGTGTTTTGCGTTATATTAAAACCAACAAAAATGTTTATAGAAGCCGTACCATTCGCTCTTTACACCGATCCTCTCACAGAAATTGTACTCTATAAACGTAAAATACTCGTAAAATATTGTAAACAATATTTTAGGCATTTGTGTTAGTTTTGTGTATATATATTTTCTGATTTATTTTATACATTATTAATAATAAGCCATAGGGCACAATTTGTATAGCTTAAGTGTTTGCTTGGCACGGCTTGTATAAACATTTTTGTTGGTTTAGGTTATATCCATACAAACAGACAGACGACGGTAATTATATATGTTGATGATATAAACCTTGTCTTAACAGCAAAATTAATTATACCTACTAGTTCTAAAAATTAATTTTATGATCATAATTTGGAGTTATCGTCTTGACGGTAAAAGTAAACTACTACCCTCCCTCCTTTCGTCAAATGCGCAAACTAATTATTTTGTTATTGTTATTAGACGTCAAATTTTGAAATAGGCGTCAATGAATGTTATTTACTTTTAGCACTGAAGCGAATTTGTAAAGCTTTTTAATTTGTATTTGAAAAAAAATTAATAACCCAAAAAATCAAGAAAAAAAGAAACCGAAGAGTTTTATTTATTTTTATTCAGTGAATGTTTGATCCTGCAAAATAAATAAAACGCGCACATACAATAGAAAACAGAAAACATTCATTTTTTAAATTTTTTGACAAATTGATCGAAGCGATCCACCCGTATTTTCCGAGAAGTAGAAGTATGTTCCAATTAATTATGGGTATTTAGGATAATTAATTATAGTATTAAAATGTACTAAATACCGTTAAATTATGTTCGTATTTTACAATAGCTGTGTAATATTACACTGCTAAAACAAATTATGCTCTAATTAATTATTCCGTTAAGACAAGGCTATTATTTACAATCTTTTAATTTAATTTAATTTCATTTCATTTATATAATTCAATTCTGTTTCTAACACCCCGTCGCTAAACGAACCAACTTGAATTATAAATTAAATTAAGAATTAATAGTTTAGCCCCACCTTTCTTCTATTAATCTGAAAAATATTTAAGTTAATTAGAACTTAATTCCTGAAATAGCTTGTAAATTTATATTGACAAAGAGTAATTAGATTTAAATATATGAAACTGCATATATGTATTACCTCTAGCCCTTACCACTAAACAAGCCATTTTAATTAAACTTAAAATTTTAAAGTTTATCATTTAAACCCGTCTTAATTCATTTAACCTTATAAAATTATAAGTAAATTAGAATTAAAATTATATCCTTAGTTAAATTATAAATTTGTCATCACCTAATGTACATAATGTAATTAGAATTACTATCTGTAACCACATAATACGTATAACCGTCCCCGATAAACAACCCGCCCTACTTCTTTTAATTGCTAAAGTATTTGAGCTAAATAAAAATTAAAAATTTAATACCTGAAACAAATTATAAATTAGTATATTGATGAAGCAGTTAGATTTAAAATATATTTAAATAAAGATAATCACAACTTAAGACTTGATATTAAAGGTAATTATTGTATTATTAAGTATTATTTCACTATTTTCCTCCACTATTTTCCCCCGGTGGTTGAGAGAGGTGGCGAGATTTCATTCCATCATGATCATTTCCCCTGCGATCTCCCAAATTTATCTTTTCCCATAGCAAATGTTGCTTGATACCGCTGAGGCAGTTCCCACGTCTCTTCTTCCTCGTCTACTTGCCCGTTAACTGCCCCTAAGATTATAAAAATTCGCCCTATGATAGCTGCTATCCTGTGGTAAAGCGTTACCATTAATATTACCTATAAACCAAAATAAATGACAAGATGCTCAACTAATAAGTTCCTAAAATATGAAGTTCGAGCTGAGATGCCTAAAATTTACACACATATATAAATACACTTTTGCACTTTTTTTATCACAAATTACAATATTCACATCACCATTCCAACTTCATTTTATGTAAACCAGAATAAAACTTGCCGATGAAACGAAAAACCCGAATATACAGATTACAAACTATTACAGAAAATTGATCCGTCCAAAATAACCAAAATATCACTACTAAATTATCACACATAAATACACAATTATTGTATTTTAATTTTCCGAATTTACAAATTTAAATCACTAAAGCATTAAGAAAATTATTAAACCAGATACAATTCTGGCTTGATTTGTAAATCCAATACACCAATACATATTATGTATGTATATTCCTATTATGTAAAAATAAACCTTTGTGTCGTTTACACAAAACCTGCTAAAATTCTCTCTTGAGAAAGCCCAACGAAATGTATACTAATGCTGTAAAAATATATATCATGGTGAATGTATTTGTGAAATAATATCGTATATTATGGTTATGGTATTGATATTAATTAGTGTGTGATCAAAACCAACAAAAATGTTTATACAAGCCGTGCCAAGCAAACACTTAAGCTATAAAAATTGTACCCTATGGCTTAGTATTAGTAATGTATAAAATAAATCAGAAAATATATATACACAAAACTAACACAAATGCCTAAAATATTGTTTACATTTTTGTTGGTTTTGTGACATACCAATATCAACTCATAGAGCACAATTTCTGAGAGAGGATCGGTGTAAAGAGCGAATGTCACGGCTTGTATAAACATTTTTGTTGGTTTTGGTGTGATATCCTTTGGAATTAGTAGTGGTAAGAAACGAAAAAATCCAAACACAATTATTCATATCATTTTACTTCTCTGAGAGAGGGATCAACAAAACATCACACAAATTAACAACATACGAAATTAATGCCTCAATTCCATTGCGAATCAAAGTTCAAAATAACTAGAGATACAAATATAAAATCAGTGGTTGTGTGAACGAGACACTCAACGGAGTCAGCCAAGATTTTATTTACGATAAAGGTGTGTCCGTTATGAGTATTAATAATAATTAATTTTTTAGATTATTTTGAAACGTGAAAATAATCGAATTAACACCAATACTTAATTTTTTTAATAATTCTTGGTTATGTTTTCGTTTGCTGTCAAAATTTACCCATAAAACTTGATATAAAAAATAATGAAATGCTTTATCTTTGTCCCTCTAATGGACGATTTTTTTTTGTCTTCTTTCGTCTTCAAGTCAGCCCGGTCAATTTTTTACAGTGGAATTGGGGCATAATACAAACCTGAGATCTTTTTTTTGTGTTTTAACATGCTGAAACAAGAATCAGGGCGGCTAATTGTGATTTATATTCGAACGTATTCGAGTCTTCGAAGTACAAGTTTTGTATTTGATTTAAATAAGAAACGAACGAATCTGATTCAATTCAAATAAGAATCCAACACTTCTAAGATTCGAATACGTTCGAATATCAAATTCACAAACGATTTTTGATTAAGATGGGAGTACAATGGGTTTGGAATGGTTCAATATTTCAATTTAATTAATATTTTAAACCTTAAATGAGCTTTTATTATTTAATCTACACATTTCACTATTCGTTACATCCTCCAATAACAAAATTGATATGTATGACTCTCGCTGTGAGTTTCGGTCACACTTTTCAATATAATAAAAAATTGAAATTGGCTATTTCTTAATCATTTCATTTCAGTAATTTGTATACATATAAAACCAGTATGTTTTGCAGGTATTTAGTTCCATTAATGGTTAAAAGGTGACAAAAAGAAGGAGAAGTAAGTTTTATACATACAACCAAATACTTAAAATTTACTTAAAAAGTTAGATTTAAAAAATAAAGCGCCTTCGTTTTTAGAGGGGAAATATGGTATATAACCGCAGTAAATGACATATCTAGCAATCCATCAGAAACGCAATTATTCAGCGACAATATTTTGTACTAATAAAAATGTTCCCGATATTTCCTCTGGCGGGCAAACTTTTAGCTTCATCTCTTCTTTGCTTTTTTTATGAATTATAATTTTATGCGTATTAGAAACAAATAAAAACTAAAGGAAACGACTATGTAGGTAACTAAAACAAAGATGTGAAAGGCCAAATTTTAATAGAAGTAAACATGTTTGTGTAAAAAATGTTATTTGACATTATTTTTTCACACCAATTTGTTATACAATTTATTTATTTATTTTATTTAGTAATTTTTACTATTTGCACAATAGTTATTTATGGTACTAGTGAGCAAAACGAGATATTATCCATGAGGGATAAGTTTGTCCCACGAGGCGATAGCCGAGTGGGATATTATCCCGAGTATGGATAATATCTCTTTGCTCACGAGTGGCATACAACGTTTTATTCAATTTTGTTGAAATAAATGTAAATATGTAATCGTAAATTAATAAGAAATAGTTCCATTTTGTGTTTTCACACTATAGCATTGAATTTTGAAATACATTTTATCAAAGTGACCATTCTTTAAATTTATGTGACGTATTTCTATGACGTAAATTACGAAATCTACGAATAATTTTCCAATGCCTACTCAATATTTTGTTACACAAAATATAACTCACGTTGCCCCTAGCAGCGTGGGTTATACAATAACAATGGGTTATTTTACATTTTCTTTATTTGAAATCAGTCTAGTTATCGGGCTATTATACTACATCAAAATTGGATTAAATTTATAATTTGCATATAAAAATAAAGTAAAAATAAACACAGTTAATTAGTTAAATTTCATTCTGACATAAGAATCGAATTTTTTGTTTTTAATTTTTTAATTCTATAGGAAGTTCATTATATAATTTTAATGGGTTATAAATAAGTAAATTCTGAGTTCTAGAATTTCTAAACAAAAAATTTAAGGTAAAGTCAAATTTGTTTCTTAGATTATATTGAGTTAAATCGCCAACATAGTTTAACTTTTCCATTAAATATCTCGGTAGATATCCATTTATAATTTTAAACACAAGTATTATAACATTAAATGTAATTCTTTGATCCACCCTCATTCTGCCAGTTTAATGAATTAAATAATATAGATTTAGAAACAAATTTATTCTTTCTTAAAATAATGCGCATTCCCCTATTTTGTGATAGCTGCAATCTATTAACCATTTCATTATTAAACATTATCATAATAGTAGAACAAAACTCAAAATGGAATAATGGAAATAAATATTTTAATAAAGGTATATACGGATAATTTATTTCTAATATGTACTTCTAAAAAAATGCAACATCTTCACGATCTTTTTACAAATGTAATCCAGATGTGACTTAAAAATTAATTTATTATCAATAATTACCCCTAATTTATTTAGTTTTATCAATATTTAATTTCATCTTATTCATTTTAAACCAATTACTTAAATGTTGTAAATCGTCGTTAATTTGGTTAACAGCTACTTGAACTTCATCACTCTCCACATATAATAGTGCATCATCGGCAAACATAAGAAGTTTGTAATTAATGACCACTCATAATCACAAAATAATCATATTTATTTTAAATTACAATATATTGTTTATTTTTAACCACAAAATGTTTAATTTGCAAGGATGTTATAGTTTTTATTCGCACTGTTAAAATATTATTTTAATTCTGATAATGACCTCGATTATGTTATGTTTTTGCCGCTTCCTGTATAAATGAATTTATATTGTAAAAACAAATATCTAACATAACAAAACAAAAAATGTAAAAACAAAGGGTCAATAACCGTAGTTTTCCCAGTCCAAAAGCCATATAGGGCCGCCCTGATTCTATAAAAAATAAGATAATGGGTAAACGTGTAAACTTGAAAAAAGCGAAGCTTACTTTAATGAGTTTGCAATTTTTCGATTTGGCTACTACTTCAAATAAAATCAAAAATTTCAAACTAATAAAAGAAAGCTTTGATTTTTACAGGTTTACGCACGTTTACCCATTATCTTATTTTTTAGAGAATCAGGGTGCTGTATAGGCTATGCTTAGACCATATAACTATGGATTGCTAGCGATAATTTCACGGTTGTATCACGAGTTACGCTTGCGGTTGAGTCTACCAGCGCGGCCAGTTGAGGTACTAAATTATACCATTTAACTATAAATGTTCTCAAAATAGTACAATTAATGTATTTTCTAGGTAATTTAAAAGAAAATTAAAAGATTTTACAATAAAAATTGCATTGCATATAAAACAAACGGAGAATTACCTAATTTTTTTTTAAATTATTCAATGCATTTGTTGTAGTAATATTTAATTTTTCTTTTTTTATGTACGCTGTATCATTATAAAAGATTAACATGTACAAAAATTAAATATTTTCATAATAAAATATCGTTCAAAGAAAATTAATAATCGTTTCTTTATAATGTTTGAAAATTTTATTCCGAAATTAAAAAAAAATCACAAACAAATAAGTTATACATATTCTTTAACGAACACAGAACCAAATTCTAAACAGGAAAACATAACCTCATTAGTAAAAAAAAATGGCTGACACCTAAAATCCTAAAATCGTTGAACGTCTTAAATGGTCTAAAGTTGATCGATTTTATTTGACATTAATTTAATTCGTTTAAATTAGTTGTTTGTTTGGGCGGCCGCATGATTCCACTTGACCGCTCGTACTACTCGCGTCGCGCTCGCAATACGCATTACAACAACAAAATGTATGAAATTATCAAACTATTATCAGTCCATATGTTATATGGTCTAAGAGCCTATATTTTCTGAGGTTTTTTATAAAAACATGATAACTGCATTTTTGTCGATTTTGAGTTATGAATGAAAATAGTTTCACAATTCTTTAAAGTTTCAAAAATAAGTTTTAGTTTTCCAGTATTTTCCACCATATTTCCGGGAAATCTAAATAAAAATGAATAATTAGTATAAAAGCTACTGCGACTTTTTATTTCAAATGCATTTCCTGAACAATTTACTTTATGCAGTTATCATGTTTTTATAAAAAACCACAGATCGTAACTTGCCATTTCGCTTATTCTTATGCTCCTTTTGACTATTATAGTGGTGATGTTGCTCGGTGTCGTGATTCTAAAAAATTGGGGGAGCTTCTTTTAGTAAGGTTGGTTGTTAATTTTACTTTCACTCAAATCCAGTCAACGCTTATATGGAGAATATACCATACCAAAAATATCCAAACTATCTATTCGTTCAGTGCTTTTGTAAGAAAATTTGGAATGATATCAAAGGGCCGAATGTCGAAGGGCCGAATGTCGAAAGGCCGAATTTCAAAGGGCCGAATTGGTCGAAGGGCCGAATGCCGCAGGGCCGAATGTCGAAGGGCCGAATGTCGAAGAGCCGAATGTCGAAGGGCCGAAAGGTTCGAAGGGCCGAATGGGTCGAAGGGCCGAATGGGTCGAAGGGCCGAATTTTTTTGTTTATATTTTTGTTTGGTTTTTAGAAATATAATTTTTTAAATTTCTTGTTTTAAGGAATATTTTGTAAATGATATTTTGAATTTGATATTAAGAACTTTAATTTTTATTTATTTATGAAAAAGAATATTAATTTTCCAGACATACAATACATTTCAGGTTGCAACAATATTCAAAACAACACATGAGACAACAATATACTTTAAAATAAACAGTTTCGTTTAATTTAAGTAGACATTTTGGAAATTTTCCCTTAAACTGTAATTTTTCTTTATAATTATGTAGTAAATTGTTAGGAGTATATTTACTATATTCACATCACTAAATCACAGAGAAATTATTTTATTTGTCCAAATAGAATTTTCCTTCGCCCTAACGAATAAAAAATGGTCTGATTTTTATGACATTTTATGGCAAAATTCTTTTTTTGGTTTTGGTGAAATACCGATTATCTACAAATATTTTTCCACTTGATAATTACAAAAAGAACACAAAATATAAACAACAAAATTAATGTAATATTTTTGCCGATAGAATATCCAAAGATTAAACATAATAAAATATGTACATATAAACTCATAAGAAATTAATTTATATTTGATAAAAAATTTACAAAATATTACTTAAAACAAGAAATTAAAAAAATTATATTTCTAAAAACAAACAAAAAATAAACCAAAAAATTGGGCCCTTCGACCCATTCCGCCCTCCGCCATTCGGCCTTTTGACCCATTCGGCCCTTCGACCCATTCCGCCCTCCGCCAGTCGGCCTTTTGACCCATTCAGCCCTTCGACATTCGGCCCTTTGAAATTCGGCTCTTCGTCCTCATTCCGAAAATTTTCCTTCTTTCAGTCTTAATAAGCTATATGTGATAGTGTTCCATTGGCGTTAGCAAACTACTCATAAGTGCTTGTATCTACTCGCAACTACTTCATGCTCAAATGATGGTGTAGTTTACCATGTTTCCATGATAGAGTTAACCAAGGTTCAACTCGGTTTATGTGCATGGAAACGCTTATTAGGGTAGAGTTTCTTTAAATTCAAATAAACTCGACAAATCTTGTTCGTTTGAGTTAGATTCTATCTGTCAAAGGTTTTTTTAAAATTAAAAATGGCGCTTCGCATATTATTAATTATATTTCCTCAAAATAATTTTAAAAAAATACACAAAAATGTCTTTGTCAACGTAATGACAATATACCAGAGCGAAATAAAAAATTTGGTTTTGTTCAACATGCAATTTTAGTTTTGTATTTTATCGAAATATTTCTTTTATCTGTAAATCCTAACTTTGTTCATGGAAACGGTACAGGTTAGCGCCGCCATGTTTTCAGCTCAACGTAACTTGAACCTATTTGATCTCGATACATGGAAACATGGTAGTTGAGAAGTAGTTACGCATAAAATTATCGGTAGAGGGATTTTAGTTCAAAAAATTTCAATAGATGGATCTATACCAATTTGGTTGTGTGGAATGTAATTTTTTAACCCTAATCCATCCAACGTGTGCCTTTTTGGCTCATTTGGTAAATGCAACGATTTTCAAAATAATGTTAATTTAGTTATAAACTTGTATGTATTTTATGTTGAAACATTTCCATACATTCCATACAACGTACTTGGCATTCTTTGAAAAAATTTAGTAAATTATTTGATCAGAATTTGAATTTACTGACATAACAAAAATATGTTGGTTGTATTAGGGTTAAAAAAAATTTTTTGTTTATGTTTGTGATGCGACACGGCAATTTTTAAATCGCAAAAATATTTTAATTATTTTGTTGTTTAATGTGTTATTACTTACTATTATTAATTATTATTAATGGAAATGGAACAACGTATTTTTTGTCAAAATCTAGCAGTTTTATTTAAATTGAGGTTATGTTTTACTACTGTCACGAAAATTTGCGTTCTATTGAACATCTACTCATAAGTACTTAGCAGTAGCAAATTGTTTCCAATGGAACACAGTGATTAATACTCCACGATTTTCTAATGGTGAGTATAACCCTTTAATGCACAATTTTTTCTGTTTGAGGCAATTCGAGAATTGGGAAAAATATTGTTATATTTCTAAAATTCAATAATTCCCAATTTTTTATTCCCAATTCCCAAAGGTGTATTCTGGCGTAATTGGGAATAATTTAAAATTAGAAAAAAACTATTTAAATTTTACAGCCGCCATTATTTAACAATTTATTTTATACATATAAAGTAAAAACTACCGACCAAACGGCGCAGTGGTTAAAGCTACCGCGGTTGGATCGGTGACGATGAACACATCTATGACCCCCTGTTGAGAGTGCGGAATCCACGGGCCGACCCACCTTTCATGTCAGTACTATAGGCTGGCATGAAGCAATGCAATGTGCAGGTGGTTTAAGCGAAAGCGGGTCTATAGCCGTACGTCCTCGAGTTGGCTGGCAACGGCGTAAGGTAGGACGTTAAAAGGGACTGCGAAAGAGTTGGGAGTGGCTTGAGCCCCAGAAAAGATTGCAAAGATAGAAACGAAAAAAAAAAAAAAAAAGTAAAAACTTTACCAATACTACGTTGTCAAAAAAATATTTAAAACACACAAAACAACCAGTTTCTTCTAATTCCCCCAAAAAAATTTAGGGAAAAGTAAACGTCAAAACTGACATAAAATGGAATTATTTTTCCCTACATTCAAAAATTCTTAATCGCCAAAATACACTTTTGGAAAAAATAATTGACGAATAGATTGAATGCTAGACAACTTCATTGTGATTTTTTGTGTTAAGGAAAACAAATAAACGTCAAAATATTGTTCATATCTTTTTGTATGAAGTGGCACAGATGCAATTTTATTTCTATAATTACAGACATATATTAAATATTTTTTAATAAAAATTTAATTGAAAGGTATTCATTTTATGTCATTTTAAGCTAAGCAAGTAAATTTTCTTGTGAAAAGCGTGTGAAAAATTAAAACATAAGAAGAAGGCAAATTCGTATTCTTTAGGTTTAATCTTGTGCCGTTTTGAGTTTTTTCTATGGTTATTTTTATTAAAATTAAGTTATTTTCAAACATTTTAAGTTAGCTTCATATAAACTGCTGTTTGTTTTCCTTAACATTCAAAAAAATTTGACATATTTTGGCTGTCAAATAATCGATCTATTGGAAAGTTTAAAAAGCGCCTTAAGCGGACAATAGTGAAGTATGTGATAGACTGTAACAAATAATTGTTATAAGAAGTTATATGGAAATATTGTCTATTTAAATTATATTTTTATTAATGAAAATTGTAATGATTTGAAAATTGAATTAATCTCGTAAGTAGTTTAAATTGTGATTTTTGTATATCTGATTCATTTGTGACATTCTTATCATTCTAAATATGAGAAACTTGTACTTAAAAATTGCAGAAATTTCAAATATGTAGTTAAGCTAGAGTTACTAAAAACATAAATGTTTTATAAATATTAAATTTTAGATTGTATCAGTAAGTCAAAGCGTAGCAACTGTGGTCTAATAAAGCTCCAAAAATGTTTAGTAACCCAAATATTTATTTATAGTGAGTTTAACATTAAATTTCTATAATTTTTTAGCACAACTTTATGATATTTAAAATGAAAAAAATGTCCCAAATTAATCAGATATACTAAAATCACACTTTAAATTATACATATGGGATTAATTCAATTTTCCAATCATTACAATTTTCATAAATAAAAATGTAATTTAAATAGACAATATTTCCATATAACTTCTTATAACAATTATTTGTTACAGTCTATCACATACTTCACTATTGTCCGTTGGAGCAAACCGTTTCATTCGTCAATTCTCAACTGCTAGAATACTGTTAAAATTCTTCAATTCCTAATTCCCAGGTAACAGCTAGAATAGGGTCACAGATGTACGAAACAAAACAGAAAAAATATGCTCAAATGTAGATGCAGTTCAAATTAGAATAACATGATGCACATATGCTACAATATGCATTAAAGGGATAAGTGTCATTGATCCAGGCATTAGTATTGGGAGTTTATTACGATACAAATGTTTGTTTCAAATTCAAACTTCTCTCAAGTTCAACGCTCGAAAGTAGAAGTTATAAACTGAATTCTAATAATTTTAAAAAATCCTCAGCAACGCCAAGTCTCCATTTTATTGTTTTTTTTTTAATTGTAATAAAGAGAAGATTCCGGCAAAAATGTACTTTGGTCCCAATTTATACAAATATGTACTACACTGAGATAAATTACTAAAGATACATGTTAAGCCCAAAAGTGATTGACTGAGATATGACTGAAAGTGATCTGACTGAAACTTTGGGTTGGTGGTTACATGGGATTTTTTTATTTGATCTGAATTGACATTTTAAATGTCACTTTGTTCTAAAATTACATATAAATTATGAAAAAATTATTTAAAATAATTTAAAAATCACTTCGAAAATATATAAAACATTTTACACCTTAACAGTATGAAAAAATCTGTCAGTTCAACTAAATTAAAATTTACATGTTTAACTCAATATACAAGCTGACTCAACCAACCAAATTTAAGTTGACCAACTCAGACTACTTTCAGATAACTTTCAGTCAAGTTGAATTTAACTCAGACGTTTTCAGTCAGATCACTTTCGGTTTAACATGTATCTTTAGTAAATTGTGTATAGTATTAAACAAAAAATGACTCAACCAATTGGTTTAATTAATCATAATTTTGGGGTATTATTTTGTGCCCTAAACAAAACAAATACAAACAAACATACTTGCAATGAGTTAAGTAATTAAATTTCAACTGTTTTTGGCATTAAATTTTTTTCTTTTTCTTCATAAAATAATTGTTTTATGAAATACACAAATTCAAGCAAAATTAATATTTTAATCAAATATTTAATTATTTAAGTTATTCATTTTGGAGACATATAAGCGAGTACATTATACTTGTGTTCTCCAATATATGGAGACGAAAAAAAAAAATTAAAACACATTACGAAACCGATTTTACGTAATATGTATAATCAGTCATTATTTTAATTGATAATCTACAAATGCAAACGTAAACCTCTGTACGTACTTATATAGGTATCGAGTCGCATAATTGCGCGGGTGGAAACAAAGCGTTTAAAACCTCGTTAATACCCGTATATAAGCGTTACTTCACCTTGTCGCAGTTTATTTGGACAATTATGCTGTTTGAGTTTGCGAGTGAAATTAATTAACCATAATTAATGAAGTATTGAACTTTTTATGCGTTTTTGTCAAGGACAAATGTTTTTGTTGAAATTTTTACCACCAGTCGGAATACCTGTTAAAGATTATTTGACTTTATTGCCAAATTTTATTTTTAATACATAATTAAGACATAAAACACAATCTATTGTATAAAATTGTATTTATTTTAATTAGATCTATTGATAAAATGTTTTGTGTACCATACTAACTAGTGTAATGCAATAACAAATTAAAGTTCAAAAATTTTTGCTGAACTGAATTGGAATGAGTAAACTAAAAATGCTAACGATAATAAAATGTTACGTGATCTAAATACAAAAAAAAACTAATTTTTTTTATTTTTTAATTTTAAAAACAAAAAAATTATGTGTACAGATAGATTTAAATACGTACACAGTAGGATTCCAAAATTATGGGCATATGAAACATTTTTGTAAAGCATGAAAATATTTATTGTGGCTGATAAAAAAAAAATCTAATTAACTTATCAGGTGATCAAGTGATCTCATACTTCCGAATGTATGTTAGTATTTAATTACAGGTGTTTAAATTTGCTAAGACGACGCGACGTGTCAAGAATTTTTTGAAACTAATAGAAATTTGTCGGTTTTTTGGATGCCGTTTGTGTTCACCCTATATAACAGAATGTCTGAATGCCTCTCTATACATATAATAATGACTGAAATTATTTATTGATGGCTTATTCATTGGTATTCTTCTCGAGTGATATAAGTTTTCATGTCATTATCGTTATAGTTTTACGCTTAGAAAATAATTTAACCTAAATGCTGTTTTGTTTACGGTTTTTTTTTCTTTGTAAATTTATTCGAATTGGTATATAATTATTTACTACGTCTTTTAAATGCATTTTATGATTTATGATCTCCAATGAAATAGTTAACCTACGCAATATTCATATCAGTGGTGTAAAATACTAATTTGTGACATTTATGAAAGATATTTTCCCCTTACTAACCGTAAGGTACTCGTACCTTTTTCATTTCAAGGTTTCTTAAGTAGAAAAGGCACATTTGAAGCTTCTGTAGATATTGCTCAAATATTTATATTCAAACGTGTCCTTTCATTTTGTTATGTGAATGGCTTAAAAGTGTGGATGTTAAATCTTAAGGTTTAAGCAGGTTAATTACACAATTAGTATCGGACAAAGTTTAAGGCATCACATTATCACTTTTATATAAATATGTACTTTTTTACAAAGAAAATACTGTTATATTTAGCTTCTTGAAGCTATAATTACAGTGATATCCCGGTATAACAAACACTTAAGGGACTGTTGTAAATATTGTTATAAGCATATGTTTGTTATAGCCGAGTGTTAAAACCGAAGTTTGATATAGTTGAAGTATTTTCAAAAAATTTGTTATAAGCGGAGGCTTATTATCAACGTGGATTGTTATAAAAATGTGATAATGTGTTATAATAAATGTGGTAATGTAATACCCTCCTTAGACTGAGTCCGAGACCTGTGATAAATATTTTTAATATCACTTTTTGACAAAAACCTCACACACCCAAATTATCATAGTATGTAGATTCCTAAAATAATCTTTGACATATACAGAATAAATTCATTCAATTATTGGGCGCTTTCAGGTTGCCAACAGTTGACGAACCTGAAAGCGCCCATTGACATAGGAGAGATAGCAGATAACAGAAAATAGAAATTTGGCATCACCTTTGATACAGGGTGGCATTTTGTGGAGTAGTACAATCCAGTTATTACCTAGGACTGTCCGAAACCTGTGGCCAATATTTGTTAGTACACATTTTAGACATTTATTTTAAAAATATTTCCCAACATTCACAATTTTTTGTTATGCTATCCGAATAATGTAATAACTTGTCGGTATATTTCCCCGCCTCACATATTTGTTACTTCATTTTAATTACAGTAATTTCCTAGAAATGGATATATGTTTGGACAGAAAATATGCTGGATGGAATATTTATTAAGGCATAATTATGCCAATTAAATGGCATATTAAATCAATTACAGCTAGTAAATCAAACAATGATTTTATTCTGTAGCTGTCACAAATTATATCAAAGGAATTAACTATGAAAATTAGGGTGTATGCAGTTTTTTCAAATAAATGTCAAAAATTAGTACTAAAAGTTATTTTATTTAGGTTTCGGACACAGTCTTTGTCACATTTTCTTGGCTTAGCGCCAAATCAACAGACCATAATTATTTCGCAACAACAACTGAAGTGTCTCTTTCGGTAATTTTAAACCTCAATAAAATCACAGATCAAAGTGTAGATTGAAGTTGTAGTCGTGATAGTCTTAGCTATGTCCGAAACTTGTGATAAATATTTTTTAGTACTAATTTTTGACATTTATTTGAAAAATGTTCCCTTCCATTTACAATTTGATATTGTGCTGTCCGAATTACGTAATAATTGTTTGGCAAATTTCTGCGAATTGCGTAGAGTTTTGGTACATTGCGTACACAGTATAGGATAGTACAGTAGTAGCATATCTAAGGCATATTTTTGTATGTATGTGTATGTCTATGTGTAAGTTATGGTTATGAAAATTATCGGCCTCATTAAAGATCAAGATGCTTGAACTGTATCAATTTCTATCATATTCAATGTTACATCTGTGTATAAGAACATCCTGTTTCGTCGTACTTCTTTTCCCAATTCATTCTTCACAATATAACTACGATTACCATCCGCTTTAATTACTTTCCCCTGGTTTTTAATTATCGTTTCAGGAATTGAGCTGGCGAGTAACCCAATTATGGTAGAGGGCTGTTGCGGTATTCGGGCAATGCTAATTGTAACTCATCTAGCTTGTTTGAGTCATATAGTTTTATCATTATTTGCTTTGTTATCGTCACACCCTTTTCAACGAGCCCGTTGCTTTGAGAATAATTAGGGCACAAAAATTGTAATTCTATATTCCACTTATTTGCCTATCCGCGGAACTTATAACTGTTGAATGAATTGTTATCTGACAGTATCGAACATGAAAATCCTAATTTTGAAAATATAAAAGTTATTTCTTTAATAATCGTATCGATTGTTTTGTTTTTTATTCGAATCACCTCTGGCCAATCCGAGTATGCATCTACAATCACAAGGAACGTCATAGCTGGATAAGGTTTCCTTCTGATTTTTATTTTGGTATTTTTGGCACGGCATACACAGCTTCACAAATTGTAAAATTGTTCTATATCCATTGATAAACCAGCCCAGTAGAAATCTTCTCGTGCACGAAGTTTCATCTTTGCAATTCCAAGATGTGGTTCATAAATATCTTGCAATATTGGGCGTTTTAACTTTAAGGGGCACAACTAGTTTATGCTCTAAGAATATTAGATCGTCATTAGTGTTCAAATTATCTTTCAGCTTGTAATATATTTTAAGTTCAGTACTTAAGGATTCTTGAGAATCAGGCCAGCCCTTCATGAAGAAAGTTTTAACTGAAGTTAATACGTCGTCCGCCTTAGTAGCTTTTCACATATTCAATTTTCTTTTCTTTAGTTAAACAAATATTATTAAGGCTTCTCGACCCATACGCAATTGGTTGATCACCTTAAAGCAGAACTCAGCCTAATCTATCCTTTGAGGTGTCTGCTTGTATTGTGCAGGGCTTATTTGCCTCAAATATTTTAAGAACGAGTCAGGAAGCTATTATACGTTTTAAATTAGATAGGCGCTTTAATGGCAGCATCAACGTGTTCATTGGTTGGACTGACTCCATTTTCCGAAATTAGGTTACCCACAAACTCAACTTTTTCACACGGCTACTATGACATCATGATCCTTTAATTCTACTCCTGCTACTATTAGATCATTGGAATATATTTCAACACCAGATATTGAACAGAAAATTTCAACTATTTTCTTTTGAAATACCTTGGGGCAGAGTATATCTCGAAACGTCAAAAATAAATGAATAAAAATTCGGCATAACGACTTGTTGCTGTTTCAATCACTCTCATGTTATTTTTTTTATTCCTTCCTCTTTTTAGTTTGACTAATTTTTTCGCCTCGCCATCGTGGAAACCATGCTATCAAATAAATTTCGTAATATGTAAATTCCGTGATGTGACGTCATCATTTTTGTAATACATACATGGAAATTTGGTTGACTTCCCAGATGTAATAAAAACACTCAAAAATGAAGCAGTTGATCTTTTTTCATAAAAGTTGCACCGAGTTGTACCAACATTTATAAAATCAAGTTTGAAAATTGGTATGTAAGTCCGTCTCTATTTATTTGCACTTTACTTTGTGTCAGATAGAATGAAAAGATTCAATGTAAATCAGCTGTTAGTTAATTGGAAATGAGATCAAAGTTTAAATTGAAAACAACAACAAAATTTGAACCAATTTTTGATTTTGAATGAACAGAAACACATAGTCAAGATCCCCAGAAGCAGAAAACCAACACAAATGTCTCACATCTACCAATGGTCACAACACAAAATGTCAGCATATCATCATAATATGATCACTCGAGCTAATAGTATGAGCCAAGCCGACTACACAGAAGAAATCAATACCATAAAGTATATTGTGGAAATAAACGGTTTTTATCAAAAAATAACAGATATCATGAACTTCAAAGATAAATACAAAGAAACTGTACTATCACCAACCACATTAAAATCAGAAATAAAAAAAAATTGAAAAAATACCAATACCAATACAAAGAAATCATCAAACGAAAAAGATTCAGGTGTTTACAAATTAAAATGTAGTAAGTACAATGCATTTGGTGTAAAGAACATGATGTTCAAGAAATCGGCAAAACAAACATAAAATCAAACTATACGCTACATCAGACAATTACAAGACACTTACACCAATTGTGAAGATTACGCCATTTAGAGTCATAATTTCTTTACATTTTTAAGACCTGTCAAAATTCAAAATTCACAGTTCAAATTTTATTTGAAGTTTGCCATATTTTGAATTAAAAATTTTAGGAATTTAAAAAGTAAATCTTCAAGTTTTTTCTTGCAGCCGTCTTTAGATAAGTTGAAATCAAATTGGTATTCCACAATGTTAATTGATTTAATTAAGCTCAATTCTCAAAGTTTAATCAGAACTCCCCGTAGCTTATGGAAACGTGTTCGAGTTCCAAAAATCGATGAAAACAGAGCCTCTTACACGGAACATGAATTCAGATGTTTCCAGTCCTAGTGTTCACTCCGTATGTTCACTGATGGCTTTTTGACTGAAAATACCCAAGCATTTTTGACAGATTTTACCTCCGCTAACTTCACATCATTAAAAAACTCGGGATTTTTTTGATGACATCAGCGAACAACTTTTGTACTTGACAAATAATTTTGGTGTTTTAAATGTCAACATTACATTTTCTTTTTATTATTTTAATATTTTTTATTATTATCATTTTCCAAATCGAAGCATTTCATATTATTTTATTTTAAATTTTTCAATTCACAGAAATTTTGAATTTTTTTACGCCGATAAAAGAAATAATTTTCGGTTGTCAAAAAACCCAAGTAAAAGTAGAATAAAAATACACCGACTCTTTTTATGCGTTCGTTTTTTTGCTCAAAAAAACTCCGATCTTTTTAACCCCGTGGTCATCAGCGAACACTAGGTATGTAGTCGGTCAGTATCACACCTTCCTCTGATAGTACAAATAATTTTGATATAATCAGCAAATATGAGCACGTTAGAATTTTATATAACTTCTGTAACTCAGTCGATTAAAACAAGATAAAAAATATCCAGAGTTCAACGTCCTTGAGGAACACCCGAATCCATATTGAGTGCGATTAGATAAATACAAGCTGTACCATTTTACAAATATGAAGAAAAAATCCAAATGCTTGCAAAGTCCTTACGATGACAAATATGTCTGTGTAAACTATATCCATCTGATAGTGATTTTTTAATTCGTTTACCGTTTTACTAGTAAATTCCACTAAATTTGCCCATTCCCCAAACTGTCCAATATATACAATATACCTACGAGTGCATGCTAATTAAACTTTGAATGTATTGCATCTGCATGGAACCAGTTCAAATAATTTTGGAATAGATAATGTCTTTGAAAACCCTCTTTAAGCCTAGTACGCTGTTCAAGTAAATGAAATTTTCACTGGTCTCCAAAAATAAAAAGATAAATGTGACGAGAAAATTTAGTTTGACGAGTTTCGTAAATATTTTAGTGCATATACCCAAGTATAACAAATCTTAACTCAGTTGTGAGTTCCATCATTTTTGGTAAGATATGCAGGAACTTGATTGTTTATGGGGAAATTAGTAAAATATTGATTATTTCATTTTTTGTCAGCCATTTGAGTTGTGCGTAAAGTTTTTGTTATAAATTAATAGATACATATATGTTATTTGTGGTTCTAAATAATAAGTGTAAGTATTATGTTATATTAATTTAATAATTGTTTTATTATTAATATGTATGCTATAAAATATTTAATAATAAGTTTAAATAATTCTCTTTTTAATTTTAGGCTGTGGTTTGGAAAAGTTTCCTGATGCCACTGGTTTTCGATTTATATGTATGACAAACTAGATTTTTAGCTTGTTGTAGCTAATATTTTTTTAATTTTAAATGGATTTCCAATTGTATTAAAAAAAAAATATAATAAAAAAAAAAAATAGTTATTTTCATTTATAAAATATTAACAAAAAGGATTTGAAAGATTTTGACAGCACCCAACAAGCCTAGAAGCAAATTTACCCACCAAGCACATCATTTTGAGATCCACCCAGTTCCAGCTTCTCGCGACAAGTTTCATAGTGTTTCTTATAATAAAAAGGAACTCGAGTGGAGCTTATTCTGAACTAAGCTTAGATTGAGTACTAGAAATTCGAGGTAAAAGATTGAGGTAAAAATGCTTGGGTAACCACAGATAAGAATATCAGATGAACCAAGCCCGAATGATTTTGAGGGTTTTTGAACTGGAACCCAATATTAAATGTGTCTGTAATATTTTATTTTGGACTCAAAATAATACAAAAATGATCCAAGTAACACCATCTATCGTAAATAGATATAAATATTTTTGAACAAATATTTACTTTTATTGAACAGTTTTATTTGTTATATTAAATTTTAAAGTTAAATTATTAAAGCAAAAATTGTAGTTGTAATTGTTTACAACAAAAATAGGCAAAATCACCTAAAAAATAATTAGCTTTTTAAAATGTGTCTCTGCTAACTGTTTTTCTTCTATGGAAAGTTAGATGGAACCTTAGTAAAAATAATTTAAATTGGTTTGAGTTTCATGTTTTTGGGTTCCAGAATGAATTGCCAAAAATTTGTTCGGCTTAAAACATCCGATATACTTATCTTTGGTATAACTTCAAGCTGTTTCTGACAACTTATTTTATACAATAAAATTCACTTCGATAGTCGATTCGAAAATTGTCAAAATTTATCTTCATATTTAGCGCCCGAGAAGATAAAAATGAAATGAAAAATATGTAGAGATAAAATAGAGACATCAGTATTCTAATACGTAAACTCTCATTTCGCTAGCTAAACTGCTTACTCAAAGTGAAAGTAAACTATACTTCGGCTCTTTCGGAAAACGATCTGTACTTTTTCTTTGATCGGTGCTGCCTCTTTCGGAAATTTTCCGATCTATTAATTGGGATTATTTAGTATAGGGATGATTTAGTGCAATTGATGATAAGAAGAATTACTGCCACACATTATGAACGGAACATATCCAATCGTATAACACAATTACTGCCACAAAATTTACATATAATTTTTGGCCGATGCATGCCAGGCGGAGTTCCGATTTAAATTTGCTGTGCTTTAAATCTCGATAAATCTAAACTTTTCTAGTAGGGAGTTAAATATTTTATTTTAAAATAAAATTTTATGTTACGTGTTGCAATGCTTGCACAAACAATTTTCACTAGGATAGTACGAAAGTACTTCTATATAAAAAGGTTGACAATTTCAATATTTTGGTTTTGTACATAAAAGTATTAAAAAAGGATAAAACATACTTCCATTTCATGAGCAGTCGAAATAAACCGTTCGAAAATATGCTGTAGTAGCTACTCACATAACGATATATCTTTTAAAAGGTCCACATTGGAGGATGTTATCGGACTGTGTGAATTTAATATTAAGCTTCTTAACCAACTAAATTTATTTGAAAAAAAGTCGAAAATTATTAAATTATTAAAATGTATTACTTACTATATAGTATATTCTAACGGTACTTATCCTGATAATTTTTCTCTTTTTAATTTCAGAAAAATCCACAAATATGGATCCCGAACCAGAGTTGACACCAATTCAACAATTTTATTCGGGCTGTAATATTTTCATAACAGGCGGCACAGGATTTTTAGGCAAAGTCTTATTATCAAAATTATTAATATCATGTCCTGAAATAGAAAATATTTACCTCCTAGTACGTAGTAAAAAAGGCAAAGATGTTCATTCAAGGGTTGAAGAAATTTTTGAGGAGCCCATGTTTAATTTAATGAAGAAACTAGTACCAAAATTTCGATATAAAATTCAAGGTGTAGCAGGAGATTGTTTATTGCCCAGTTTAGGTATTAGTGAACAAGACAAACAAATGCTTATCACAAAGGTGAACATTGTATTTCATATGGCGGCCACCGTTAGATTTGATGAAAAAATTAAAATCGCAATGAAAATTAATGTTGAATCGTGTAAAGATATGCTTCAGCTGGCTGCTGATATGAAAAATTTAAAAAGTTTTATACACGTCAGTACGGCTTTTACCCAGTGCCATTTAAAAAAAATTGAAGAAAAATTTTATTCACCTCCCATCGATGCAAATAAAATGTTAGGCCTTACATCGTGCATCGATGATAAATTATTAGACAGTATAACACCAATGTGAGTGAATTTCTTTCTAATTGTATTGTATAATGACAAATTTGTATAATAATATAATATAATGTGATGTGTGTTTGTGTGTGTGATTTAGACTTTTAGGTAATTGGCCAAATACGTACACATTTACCAAATCAGTTGCTGAGGATATTGTCAGGCAGTATGGTGTCGGTTTACCGGTGGGTATGTTTCGTCCAGGTATTGTAATTTCAACATATCGTGAACCATTTCGTGGTTGGATTGACAATTTTTATGGACCAACCGGTGTAATAGCGGGTGCAGGGACCGGTGTTATTAGGACACTTCGATGCAATCCAAAATGTGATGCAAATATGGTGCCAGTGGATATGTGCGTAAATGGAATAATTGCTTGTGCCTGGGACGTCCATAACAAACATAAATTTAAAATCAAAATAGATGAACAAATACCGATTTATAATTATTGTACGTCGCCCAAAAATCGATTGACTTGGGGTGATTTTACGACGAAAACGGTAAAATACGGTATTTGTTATCCAACGGTTAAGGCAATTTGGTATTTATGCTATGCAAATAATCCAAATAAATTAATGCATATGGTGTCAATGTTTTTTCTACACTATGTTCCGGCTGTTATATTTGATGCATTAGCCTTGTGCATAGGTAAAAAACCAAGGTAACATTTTAGAACGAATATATAAAAAATTGAATTAAATATTAATCAGTCGGACGGATATTATTTTTTAGGCTGATGAACACTTACAAAAAGATTCATCACTTTATGAATGTGATCGAATTTTTTGCGATGCGTGAATGGGAATTCGAAACAGTAAACATTTCAAATTTACATGAACGACTGTCGGAAGCGGAGAAAAAAATTTTCTTTTTCGATATGTCTAAAGTGCAATGGGATGAATTTCTGGAAAACTATTACAAAGGTGTACGAGAATATTTATTAAACGATCCAATGGAAACAGTACCTGATGCTCTCAAAAGATGGAATCGTCTCTATTGGTTGCATCAAACGGTCAAATTATTTTTCAGCGCAGTGGTATTGCGTTCTATCTGGTCATTTTTTTCATTGTTTATTAAGTAGAATCACTTAAGATTAAAATATTTTAATGTTGAACAGTATTTTTGTATAATAAAATCATTTTTTTTAAATAGACAAAATTTATGTGTGCCTTTATGTTTTTATCAAATTTAGGAACTTCGTCTTACCACAAACATTTTTGTTTTGTATTTGTAAATTAAAAAGGTAAAATTAGAAATGTTCGTCGCGGTTTTTTTTTTTGTTTTTGTTTTCAACGGAAAGACGAATCACCATTCCGGTCTAAACCTCAAAATTATATTATCACCAATGTTGAGATTCTAAAAAATGTTTAATCTTAATAAAAGCAAAAACAACACAAATAAATGCGTTCGATTGCAATATTCCAAGTACGATTGCGGTGAAATATATTTTTGTATATAAACGCAAAAATGTTTATTAAACTTATCATAAAGCATCACGGCCTCATCGCAGTAAAAGTTTTCTTTAGTAAAGTTGTATAACGAAATATTTTTAAATTTGGAAAATGGCGGACTCAAATGATCTTGCGGTAGGAATGTTATTCCAGCGTGTGGAAGAACCATCTTTTACGCCACGTAATGGAGGCAAAACAGCATTGCAAGTGCCGCAGAGTTTCCTCACGGAGCGGTACCAAGATAGTTTACCCGATTTACAAACACGTTTTGGTGCCGATGAAGTCGAAGTCAAGGTAAGATCATATTGTACAGTAGATAATATTTATTTATTTAATTTAATATCGTTTTCTTTTTTTACAATTAGATTCCGGTGCTCGAAGTTAACCAACCTGATTTGGGGTTCGCTCTAGAAATTTCTAAAACTGATGGTTTCTCGCTATTTATACGCAAGCATCAACAAATAGCCGCACAACTAGTAAAACTTTTACTTGATTTGCCTGATATCCAAACATTTATTTCGGTAGCCGCGTACGCACGAGACCGTTTGAATTCAACCCTTTTTCAATACGCGCTTTCGGTTGCGGTTGCTCATCGCTCGGACACTCAAAATGTAACGATTCCGTCAATTGTTCAAATGTTTCCGGATCGATTTGTTGAGCCCGGCACATTACCGCGCCTTCGATTGGAAGCTAACATAGCAGCACCACAAAGCCGGCAACCAGTTGAAATTGACGTGAATTACACAGCAACCGATCGTGAAGATGAACAACGTGTTGCCTATTTTAGGGAAGACATCGGGGTCAACGCCCATCATTGGCACTGGCATTTAGTGTATCCATCCGAAGGCGATGACCGTGTCGTTAGAAAAGATCGACGCGGCGAACTGTTCTATTACATGCATTCACAAGTCATGAACCGTTATAATGTTGAACGTCTAGCCAAGAATTTGGCACGTGTTCGACGTTTTGGAAATAATTTTAGGGACATAATTCCCGAAGGATACTTCCCAAAAATTATCCGTAGCGCTAGCAACCGAGCGTATCCTCCACGTCCGGCAAATTCGTATTTACAAGATGTTGATCGCCCGGAAACAGGCGTAGAAGTAGCAGATTTAGAGCGTTGGCGCGATCGCATTTACGAAGCAATTGATCAAGGATTTGTCGTTACGCCTAACGGCCAACAAATTCCATTAAATAACAACGCCGGAATTGATGTTCTTGGAAACGTTGTCGAACCATCTTCATTGTCGCCAAATCTTGCACTATACGGAAGTCTCCACAATGAGGGACATAATTTATTATCATTCATTCATGATCCTGATGGTAGGCATCTCGAAAGTCTTGGTGTCGTTGGAGATAATACAACTGCAATGAGGGATCCAGTGTTCTACAAGCTCCATGCATTTGTTGAACAAATTTTTATTCGCCATAAGTTAAAATTGCCTAACTACGATGATCAATTTTTAGGCTTCAATGGAATTACCGTAGAAAATCCTCAGGTCCAAGTTCGTGGAAATGCACCAGCAAACACTTTACTAACCTATTGGCAACAATCAGATGTTGATTTGTCGGCTGGCTTGGATTTTGGTCCGCAAGGTAATACATTCGCTCGATTTACCCATCTTCAACATGCTCCCTTTACTTATCAAATCGGAGTTAATAACGCAACCGGAGCCAATCAAAGTGGTACTTGTCGTATATTTATTGCACCAACAGTTGATGAACGTGGCGCTGCACTTCCGTTTAATGAACAACGTTTACTTATGATTGAATTAGATCGATTCACCGTGAATTTACAACCCGGTAGTAATACGGTTGTTCGTCGATCAGATCAATCTAATTTAACCATACCATTTGAGAGAACATTCCGGCCGGTTGGCTCAGCAAATCAACCAACCGATCCAACCTCAAAGGCTGCATTTCAATTTTGCGGTTGCGGATGGCCACAACATATGTTATTGCCGTGTGGACGACCCGAAGGAATGCAATTTATTTTATTTGTTATGATTACCAATTTTGCTGACGATACCGTTAATCAACCCTACAATGATCAACAGCCGTGTAGTGATGCGGCGATGTTTTGTGGTTTACGTGATCAACTCTATCCAGATCGTAAACCAATGGGCTTTCCATTTGACCGTAATCATACTCAAGTTCGTAGTTTGGAGCAATTTGTCAGTAAAGGGACGAATATGGCGACTGGTAACATCAAAATTCAATTTTCGAATACTTATGTTAATAAATAAACGATTTCTTGTTTTTAAAATTGACAACGGCACCGGTTGAATACAATTATCTAATCGGTGCCAATGCAATTATGCATTTCTTAATCAAATACCTACTTATTTTTTTGTTTCAATAATACAATATCAATTAATAAAATAACCTTAAAATAATAATTTAATGTTTTATTATCTTTTCGAAACAGTTGTAGCTGATTAGTACAGACGACTAACGGGTCGTGCTAACCGGAGCTGGTTATTTTGACATTACCTTCAGCTTGAGCGAAAATTTTCGCTCTATTAAGTTGGAGTAAAGTGACAAGCCATTTTATCAAAACTGAACGAAAGTTTGATATTGATTCGTTGGCCATTAACATTGAACGAATTACGTTTCCATGATGGAGTTAACCGGGATTAACGTGGATTATCTCATAATGGAAACAGTTGAGTTTAGGATTTTCGTTATGTTTCTTAATCCAACTTAACTCAACGAAAGTCGTAAGGTTAGAAGAGATTCTATCTGTGAAAACAGAAATACAATTATACCAATTCAAAATGAAATAGTTGAATGAATTTTCTCTCCGTAATACTTTATAAATCAAAAAAATCACAATAAATATTTAATTTAAAAATTTAACCAAACAAATAAAATTTTCAGAAGTGATTTTTATTTGTTATGAAATGTTAAATTACAATAGAATTTATAATTGCATGGAAACAATATGGATTAGCGCCGCCATGTTATTAACTCAACGAAACTCTTAATTCGGGATAACTCTGTCTTGGAAACATTTAACATAGTATAATATAACGTACTTATTATGTTAAGTTCTTACGGATAAGCCTTAACGAATCAACCAGCGAGTCGGTAAGAACTCAACGTAATAGCACGCCATACGTCTATCACTGTTAATGGCCAGCGAACCAATAACAACCTTTCGTTTAGTTTCGATAAAATATTTTTCACTATTCCCTATAGTCACTACTTAGTCATACGTGTCTTATACATACCTAAAGCAGATCAGTGGCACTCGTTGGTTGTCTTTGCTTCTCTTCGTCTCAATGATTTCTTGTAACCATATAGACGTCGTTAATTAGATATTTTTTTATATGAAAAATATTGTTTGGGTTTGATAACAAAATATTTTTGTTTTGTTTTTACAATTTTCTTTCTTCTAAGCCCTTTTGGAAGTAAGCTCCAGCTAAAATTTCAAGTTTCCAAGTATCCCTTCGATTCCTCCGCTGGCACTACATTCCATGAAGGGATTTGGCTGCCTCAACAATTTTCCTCCAAATAGTTCGATACGCCGCGGGTGTGTTTAGGTTCATTTCAACGTCGTCCATCCATCGGGTAGGTGATCTTCCACGAGACTCTACTTTCTTTGCTGCCGACTCCAAGGCCTATTTAATGGGGTCGATTTTGTGAATAAAACACCTGCTCAAGCCATCATATCCTTGACGATTTTTTGAATCCAATAATGTCGACTTTATCGAGATCGTTTCCGATCTCATGATTCGAGACCGGGAATTATTCCGCTCAGTTACAGTTTTTTGAATGTTTTGTACTGTCACTATCAGTGTCCAAAACTCGCAACCAAAGATGATAACTGGCCTTATCTGCGCTTTGTAGATGTCTAGTTTTATTTTGCGCAATAGATGAGGAGACTTGAATATTTTGATATTGGCGTAAAATACTCTGTGGCCTGTTGTGTTCCTCGATGAAATGTTCCCGGAACAGGAGTTATGCTAAATGATCAGTGATCCCAGCTATTTGAACTCATTCACCTTTTCATATTGTGTATCTCCTGATGAGATCTCCACAGGTCTGCCTTCTTGCGGTGACCATGTATTTAATTTTCGCTTTATTGATTTGAAAGCCAAATATCGTCAGCATATGCTAATAGCTGGGTTGATTTATAATACAGGCAGCTGTGCGCTGCGATGCTCAGAGAGTATACCAGAAAGTTTATTATATATGCTGGTTTGAGGATTGAGTCGGCCGCCTAGTTTGCGGTTGAGTTGGCCGTCTAGTTTGCGGTTGAGTTGGGTCCATTTGCGCATTGAATTGGGGTTGAAGCAGGTAAAAAACCGCAGCCCTTACATTAGCAAAACCCAGAAGTATGCTTCGCAATATTGGAACAACATAGTTCATGGTAACAAATATTAAAAGTCAAGCCGTGAATTATTCACACGCAGTCAGCGCTCAACTCACGTCTTCATGTAACCTTCGCAGACATAATTACTGAAGATAGGGTAGGCACCCTTTTACCTTTTTTAAAGAACAGGTGAGTAGAGGTCTCGGAGATTTGGACAAAACAACGTTAATAAAATGCTACATGGATTGTCGTTATAGGAAACAAGAAACCTTATCAATTGCTGCAATATTTTCGACAACTGTAGATGAGTCGCCTCCCTGTGAATATTCAGCTGATATTAACGTCGTTCGAGAAGGATGTTTCTTTAGCAGTTTTGGCCGAGCGCGCAGAATCCCTCGTTCAATTTTTTCTGCCGGTCATAAATTTACTATTCGACAGCAGGCCGAGAGCCTCGACGAAACTTAGCCAATTTTGAGATCAAAATCATGCAACAAATGTAGGCTTTGGTGACAGCCCAGTACAGGGCCCCTATTCCTGAATACAATACAAATCTGTGTACGAAACGAAAATCCAATTCGATCCGCAAATGCTTTGGTATTCCTGAATACGAATATACAGTATTTTCGTATTCGCATTCAGGAATAGGGACCCAGGTCACGATCTCGAACGAGGTCCAACTCTCAACGACAAGGTTCGTATTCCTCTTCTAGGAGCAAATCGGCGAATGATGACGAATGCTTTTACCATAGACGTTTCGGTGCTCGTGCCGTTAAATATGTTTCGAGCTGCAAACATCACGAAAAATATATGCGACAGTCCAGCAACGCGAAATGGAATATATTATTATATATATATATGAGAATTATTTTTAAAAGATTGTTCGAAACACGCCTGCTGATCAATACAGATAAATGCGGTTTTGCAAAGCCAGATATTCATTTTCTCGGGCATTCATTAAACGAACAATGGATTTGACCATCGGCTGATAGGTGCAGAATAATTGAGGAATACGAGAGATCTCAGACCGTTTAACTTTTACAGGCGGTTTATACCTGGACCTATCGATTGGTTGAAGGGGGATTTTGTAGTTAAGAATTTTTGTAGTAGAGATTTTGTAAAAGAAATTTTGTAATGAGAGATTTCGTACCCAACCCCATCAAATCTAGCAGTCTGCCATTTCCATGCCACATCCACTCCAACTTTGATAACTCGCATGTAAATGCCCAAGTTCTTGTACATTAACCGGTTGCAGCGATACGATTGGACCACCAATTCCAAGAACTTCCGGACCGACAATATTAAAGCTAGAATTGGCACATTGTTGACTGGTTGCTGCGTCGACTTTCATAAATTCATTCATTACCGAAAACGATTCGAGTTTGATCATGTTGTCGGATAAATCAAATTAAAAGTTTACAAATTTGGCACACAAATGCAAATCAAAGGTCTAAACTACCCTGATTTTATCGGATTTATTTTCATATTTGTTTAATTGATCTAGTCGCGCTCGATCGATTGACACCTTACAAGTCCCTTTCGGTTGAGATCCACGGAGATATGCATAGACAACTGTAGCAGAAACACTGTTCTGGTCCGATCCATCTCGCCGACCTTGAGGATGCTCCAAATGGTTAAATTTTAATATTTTTTCTGACTTATACCAGCATTACAAATTTACTTTATTGATGCTTAATATTTTGACAATTAATATGTAAACCAATTAGCCATACAATAAAATTATAAAACCAAATCAGGGGTATGGATTTTGGTTTCCTCTAGGTTCTTAGCTTAGCTTAAATCAATTTTATGTTACACCAAATTAGACGGTATGACAATTTCAGTCGTATCCACATTTAAATAATTTTATTTAAATAAATTTTATTTATATTTGGAAAATGTATCACAAAATCTACACAAAAATTCAAAACAAATTGAAAATCATTCATTAAACGTCAAAAATCCTTCATGGATTGTATTTTAAATGCAGGTTTACCCATTATTTAAAAAAAAAACGTTTTCCAGTGTGACTTTCGAGTGAATATACCAATTCTTATTGGAATAGAATCCACTTCAAATTCTAATTTGAATATTTGGTCTTTTATTTTAATTGAAGGAAAGACGAGTTAAATTTGAAAATTCAATTATTCTCGTGAATGAACGGTTTTGTTCGTGTTATAAAAACCGTAAATTGTACCATGACGTGTCAAACAAGACAAATCAAGATCGTTTTTTGTGCTTACTACATATTGACTGGATGCCGTACGAAGTCAGCCGCAGGTTACTAAGTCAGCCGTGATGAACTTCAACTCTACCAACAATTTTTATAAAGTTGATATCAAAACTGTTCTGATAATGCAATTATTTTTGTTATTGTTGCTGTATGCATGTAGATAATTCAAAATTATGTTTAATTAGAAAATAGCGTGTGGTCGAGACGACGATTTTAGAAAAAGCAAACCACTAATCAAATTTTAGTTTAAAATGTTTACAAAATGTTTGCGGTTACCGGCATAGATTTAGTTTTACAAAAATATTCACTTGATTTTTTTTTAGTTACCGCAGCAAATTCAATTTTCATATAAAAGGTGATAGAATTTCGACTAAAAATCACATTCGCCTTCGTACCGTTGCATTCAACTTAGTTAATTGTTATACAAATTGTTAAACAGTCAATTTTAAACATGGGTGATGCCAAGAAAATACTTTCAGCCTTATTCAAGCAACCATTGGATCCTATATTTGTTCCACGTGACAAAGACCAAATTGATGTACCTCAAGAATTCTTAACCGATCGATATAAGGATGCTGTACCCGAGTTACAAAGTCGTTGGGGTGATGATGAAGTCGAGTTTAAGGTCAAAATTTAATATTGTGATAAATAAATGGTTACTAAATTTCTTTATTATTACAGCTTCCAGTTCAAAGTGTGGCCCTCCCAGATTTGAGCTTTGCCGATGAAATCAAGATAAAAGGATCATTTTCACTTTTCGTCGAGAAGCATCGCCAAATTGCCGGTCAACTTGTCGAACTATTCTATAGCCAACCAACTCTAGACGCCTTTGTTTCTGTTGCGGCTTACGCCAAAGATCGTTTGAATTCATATTTGTATCAATATGCATTATCGGTAGCAACCGCTCATCGAAATGACACCCGTGATGTTGAACTTCCGTCAATTGTTCACTTGTTCCCCGATCGTTTCGTAGATCCACAAGTATTCCCAAGAATTCGTGAAGAAGGCACATTGCTTCAACCGGAAAACCGTCGTCCAATTGATATTCCAATCAATTATACTGCTGGAGATCGAGAAATTGAACAACGTTTAGCCTATTTCCGTGAAGATATTGGCGTCAACGCTCATCATTGGCATTGGCATTTAGTTTATCCTGGTACTGGTCCGGACGTCATCGTACGCAAGGATCGTCGTGGTGAATTATTCTACTACATGCACGCTCAAGTCATTGCTCGTTATAATGTTGAACGTTTGGCTAATAATTTGGCACGTGTCGCTCGTTTTGGCACCAATTTTCGTGACTCAATTATCGAAGGTTATTTCCCAAAAATTATAGAAAGCTCAAACAATCATGCATATCCACCACGTGTGTCCAACACCGTGCTCAGGGATCTTGATCGTGATGAGGCGACGGCAGAACTTGCTGATATGGAACGTTGGCGTGATCGTATCTTTGAGGCTATTGATCAAAAATTTGTGATTAATTCTAGTCAACAACAGATCCCGCTAGGCGAACAAAATGGAATCGATAGTGGAATTGATATTTTAGGCGATTTAGTTGAAGCTTCAGCTTTGACACCAAATCGTGCTTTATACGGTAGTTTACATAATACCGGACATGATATGATCGCTTACAGCCATGATCCAGATGGCAGATATAAAGAACCGTTCGGTGTAATGGGAGATGTAACCACAGCTATGCGGGATCCAATCTTCTATCGTTTCCATTCTTTCATAGATGGGATATTCATTCGTTACAAGTTAACCCTTCCCAACTACAATCTACAACAATTGGGATATGATGGTGTCCAAGTACAAGATGTTCAAGTACAATTGACTCGACCAAATGCTCCAGCCAATATTTTGCTAACATTTTGGCAACGTTCACAAGTTGATTTGGCCGCTGGCTTAGACTTTGGACCGAAAGGAAATGTCTTCGCACAATTTACTCACTTGCAACATGCACCATTTCAATGGCGTGTTACTGTAAACAATTCAGGAGCGGCTCGACGCGGGACATGTCGTTTATTTATTGGACCAAAGACCGATGAACGTGGCTCTGCATTAAGTTTCCGTGATCAACGATTACTTATGATCGAAATGGATAAATTCACTGTTAACTTGAATCCAGGATCGAACGTAATTGTACGCCGATCAGACGAGTCTAGTGTAACTATTCCATTTGAACGAACATTCCGACAAGTTGGTGCTAAAAATCAACCTACTGATCCCAATGAACTATCTCAATTCAAATTCTGCGGTTGTGGATGGCCACAGCATATGTGTGTGCCAAAAGGTAAAGTTGATGGTATGCCATTCGATATATTCGTAATGATTTCAAACTTCGCTGATGACACCACCAACCAGGAGTACAACGAGTAAGCTACTTTTTATATTTTTTGTTTTTTTTTTTTTGTAATTTTATCGATTTTTGTAATATTTTAGGCAAGATGGCTGTAATGATGCTGCTTCATTCTGTGGATTACGTGATCTTTTGTATCCAGATCGTCGACCTATGGGATTCCCGTTCGATCGTAATTATACTATTAATAGTACTAAACTACCAACATTGGCTGAATTCACTAGCCAAGCTACAAATATGGGACTTGGACAACTTTCAATTCGTTTTTCTAATACTTATGTAAACAAAAACTAGATTTATTCTTAACATTTACAATTTTTTTTAAAACTCTGAAATCGATTTGAACAATGCTTTTAATAAATTAAATTAAACCGAACTAATTAAACATTTTTAATTTTTACAAATCGTGGTGGAACCCCATTTCAGTATGGGAGTTTAGAGTAGAGGAAATCAATTCAATGGCCAAGATCAGAAGGCTAAATTCATTGAAGAAGCTGCCAAATGTTACATTAAACCTTTGGGTTATCTCAGTGTAATTTTGTTTCTTTTGAACAATGATGTTCATCATTTGAATCCAAAAGATGAAACTCATCTCAAATTTATTTCTAACCTATGAATATGTATATAATAGAATTATAGAAACTCGGGTTGTTACAATGGATACTGTCAGACTGCAACATATTAAAGTATGTAGTATAAAGCAAAGTGTTTTATCAACATAACCCACAAATCACATTTTTAGTGCAATTGTTGCAGTAACCCACAAATCACATTTTTAGTGCATGAGTTCCAGAAAGGAAATAACGCGATGGAGGCAAAAAAAAATTGTGTGACGTGTTTGAAAAAGACGCAGTAACAGATCGAGCATGCCAAAGATGATTTGCGAAATTTCGTTCGGATGGTTTGTCTTTGAAAGATGAACAGGAAGATCATCAGAAAGGCCGTCAGATGTCGATGATGAAGTGCTACGCAATATGATCAGGGCAAATCCCAACTTAACTTCCGCAAAAGTAGGCTTCAAGTTAGGAATTCATCAGACTACTGCTTTGGTTTACATTAAAAGGCTTGGTTTCGTGTGAGTGCCACACGAATTAAGTGAAAAAAGTTTAAAGGGCAGAATTTTTATATGTTCTTCAAATCTTGCTCGTCATAAAAGTGAACCGTTTTTGGACCACTTGGTGACTGGAGATGAAAAGTGGACAGTGTATAAAAACGTGGTTAGATAAAGGGCATATGCTTACAAAGGGGAGACACCACCATCAACATCCAAAGGTGGCGTACATTAGAAGAAGGTTATGTTGTGTTGTTGGTGGGACCGCAAGGGTGTAGTGCACTATGAGTTGCTGAAATAAAATGAAACGGTCAATGCTGATCATTACTGTTCGCAACTTGATATTTTGAATAAAGAAATTCAACGTAAACGTCCATCTTTGGCCAACAGAAAGGGTGTAATTCTTCATCAAGACAATGCTAGACCACACGTGGTAAAAAAAACTCACAAAAAATTGGAGATTTGGGTTGGGAAATTTTACCTCAGCCACCATATTCTCCTGATATTGCACCATCTGACTATCATCTGTTCAGGTCGCTGCAAAACTTTCTTGATTGAAATGAATTTATAAATTATGAGGGTGTCTAAATGGCAGTGGAAGAATACTTGCCTCCAAAACAGAGGACTTCTTTTCCAGGGGGTTAGATAAGCTGCTAGAACGTTGGCAGACAGTTGTAACTAACAAAGGACATTATATTTTGGATTAAATTTTAAATAAAAAGTGAAAAAAAAATTTTGTTTTTTCTTTAGAATAAAACGACAGAACTTTCCCTTATGCCTAACATATGGAGCTGGATTTCCGGGCTTTGGCGGTTTTAGTGCTCATAACTTTCTTGGTTCTACTGAATTTAACTAACTATTTTTCTTCTTTAATGGCAATGGCTTTTAACTGTGTACAACATCTGCAGCGCAATGTAGCCTTGTGGTCGATCCGATATCTAGAGCAAGCATAAGTTGTTATAGTTACTTAAGTTACCGGATCGGTTACAAGGTTACTTTGCGCTGCAGTTGTTGGAGACACGCTATTTCACAATTTTATATAGAAACGTCACTTTACTAGAGGTCCATTCTGTTCTATGGTCTAAGCTAAGATATTCACAGTATTATCGTCGTCAAAAATATCATCTAAATACTCGACTTCGTAATGTTGACTTCGGTCTTCTTTGAATAACAATAAATTAATTTTACTTCGTGCCTATTTCGATGACAAAATGAATCAAAAATGTTAAAATTTATCTTCAAATAATTGTCTTTGTGAGATAAATTGCGGCTAAATTGTTTGGAGAATTTATAGTGGCGCAATCTAGATTTGAATGAAACAACTTATATTTTTTCAATTTTTTTACGCAATATGCATACGGATCAGCGAGATTGGCAGCTAAAAAAATTTATTTTATTTAGCAAGCAAAATTTTACGTTAAATTTGTATAGAAAATTTCTCTTAGCTCGAGCTGCATACTTCGTTTGTTTTATTCGGTAAATTTAGCAAAGACACAACCGCTATATCACGCGTACATTAAAATTTAGGCTATTTCATGTAGAAAATAAAAACGTAAAGTGTATTATTTTTAATATTAACAAATAAGAAAAACCGTTTTATTTATTTTGTTTACCAAATATGAGATAAAGATAACATTAAAATAGATTACATTACAACAATAAAATAGATTATTAATATGAATAGATAATTTTGGTTTGAGGAAGATAAGACATTACTCACTCAAAATATAATAATAACAATTAGTCTATTTAGTATATAATGTAGTTTTGATTTTTGATTAGGTACTTAAACGATACAAGTTACTAATCCAAAAAAACGAGATTAAATCGGGTTTTTATTGTTGTTCGTTTTAAAACCCAAAACAACCTAACGAAAACAAATCAATAAACACAGCATTATTAATTTTTATTCACACAAAATTTTTATTGAGACGAGCCTAATTAAATTTATTGAGCTACACAAATTCAAATTTCTTTGTTTGTCGTTCCATAATTAGCGTGATGAATAAATTTACGACCCAATAATATAAAAGGTTGAATTAGGTTGTTGAAAAATTTGTAAACGATGCTTTGGTCGCGCAACCACTCTACAATATACCGCGCTCGGCTCTTTAATATTGTTTTTAGAGTGTAGATCGTAGTCTAGTCAAAACTTATATGGTTTGATTACAAAGAAAATGATAGAATAATAAAAATACGCCTCTGTTATCAGTCTTAAAAAAAAACGTTTATAAAATAGATCACATCTTATGTACATTTTGGTTCTATATGGGTACACACATATAAGTTTACGGTGTATGTGTATATTTTATGCATGTAAAACGCTATAAAAGATAAGAAACATTTTGTTTAGTGGTATATGTAGTGTTTAATTTAATTTTTATTCAATAACAAATTTTTTTATTTGTATACAGAAACTATTAGTGATAATAGTCAGTCGAATATAACCAGTACTGAGTTTCGTTTGTTTGCTTTTTGAATCTAAAGCCAGTGCTGTTCATTTAAAAAGCCGAATAAATTTGAAGCGCATGCATTAAGTGTGTAGTTTAGTGTATAGTCTGTGTAACAAGTAACAAGTGATAATATTGTGCATTCATCTGGACCCGAACAAATGTGTTTGAATACATACATTAATTATCAAGAGTGTTGAAATATTATTTGGACAAATGGAAATAACAATAAACTAAAAATAAAAGTTTTATGACATAGTTAGTGGTTTTGAAATCATACTAAAATTAAATCATTCCGTTAATTTTATTTACATTATGTGAACGCGTGGAAAGAGTTTTTCCGCACGGTGTCAATTTACTTAAAAGCGAAAACTTATTTGAAATCATATATATAACATAATTTTCCAAATCCATATTTCCATAATTGACTAGTGGTGGACCAAAAAAAAAAAAAAAAATCGTAATTATGGGGAAAACAAACGAAATACTTTCTCCAAATTTATTTGGCAACCAGGAACCGTTCAACCTGAATGAGAGCAGCGCAACAGATCCGTCCGAAATTAAATCCATATTTTTATGCTATTTTCATCCCACGACTGGACCAAAAATATTATCACAAGTCCCAGAGAATTACATTACAAACGATTTATTTCGAATTGTACATCAATATGTAATACCAAAAATTGAATTGCAACGAAGTTTTTTAAGTGTCGGCCTATTTGGAATAAAAATATTGGGCTATCCGATTCGTATAGATAATAAAGTGTATGAAAGGAATGCATTTTATTTTAACATATGTTTTGTATTTGAGCCAAGTACAAGGACGACTGGATATGAGCCGGTCGTAAGAAAATTAACAGAATATTTACTTGAATTGGAATCAACTACTAAGTTATTGTCCCAACCGACCAATATTAATCAACTAGCTCATATCACCAATTTATTAACGCAGGTTAGGGACGATATAAATAAAAAGAAAGTGTGCATGTTACAAGAGGGTGCCACCATCATACCGCTTTGTGTTGTTCCACATTACCAGGAAAACTTTACAGTTTATCCACATCAAGCGCCAGTTTTAGTCGATGAATTCTATAATTATATTCGTGTTCAATGGGATTTAACAACGTTACGAATTCTACCGTATGTCGACGGTTTTAGTCACATAAATCGGATTGCAGCTATGGCTGATGTTGCACTAGGATTAGTACGAGACTGTATTAAGCATTTGGTACTTCTGGGTGTTGCAATTGTTGTACCAGTTTTTCAGTATAGTAACGTTTATCGGCCAACGCCTAAACTATCACAACTCGCCAAATCTAAGGAATTGCAGCGGCGATGTGTTGAAAAGTGTTCGAAAACGACCAGACGACAATTAAAAGTAAAAGATGTATTTAGATTTTTTGCTTCAATGGCACATGGTGCAACATTCGGTGAGTTATGTGTCCGGTTTAATCCAGCCGCGCTAAATATAAACGAAAAGCATATGGTTTTATTTGGACTAATGGAAGGCTTAATTAGAAGTGTTAATCGAGTTAGTTGAATTATTTTTTATAAAATTATTTTAAATTGTTAACCTTTATTCGATATATTCCAGTATCCCGTTTCTGTAAACAAAAATCTGTTCACCGAACAGGATGAGTTCTCATCACGGCAAGCGGTTACTTTTGGAAATGAAAATGAAACAGTTAATGCAAGTATTGCAACTACAACAACAACAACGACAACACTTGCCCATTTTGATGCAAATTTGGGGATATTTAAACACCAAACGCTTATGAGTCCCCCATCAAGTAAACCGTTACCGCGTGGCGAGCGTATGAAAACGCATCGCCAAAATAGCTGCATTTTCACTAAAATACCGTGCCAGAATTTTTACACGGGACTGAAATCATTCGATGAAATTTGCTGTGCCACCGGCATGAGCAGTCAACAACTTGAAAATCATTTGGCTCGTGATAAACATGTAATTGTTCTGTTGAAATAAAGAAATTGATTTGTTTTTTTTTTGTTAACTATATAAATATTATAAAATGTTAGTATTTAAATGTTATAAAAATATTAAAGAATTTCTGAACTCTCGACTCTTCCTCCATTTGTTCGAGGCCAAAAGACCAGAGGCCATCCCAATATAATGAATAAGGGAATATTAATAAAATTTAATTAATTAAAACAGGTTTCGAGGCATAGTTAGAAATGCGCCAATTATTTCTCATAATCAAATTTAATTCAATCGGATACAATTTAATATATTTTTTTTAACAAGATACAAATATAAAAATCTCTTGAAAGACAAATAAAATAAGTTTGGCGCCAAAGACAATTAAAAATCATTAAATTTCAATCTATATAACTTGCAGTTTCAAACAATTGACAAGAGTTTATTTTTAATTTTATTTTATTTGCAAGTGGTTAATAAAACTAATAAAATAGATTTATATCACTAACCCGCCATTATAATAAACAAGATCTCACTTTGAATTACCTAGAGTCCTAGAACAAGGCCATAATAAGGCACGTGAAAAACATCCTGCTCTCCAATATACCAAAAATTATTATAAAACACTACGTTTTTGTATTAGACCGGCTTTATGTTGTTTATAAATCAACCATATTTCTGTCTATAGTTCCAAAGATACAAAATGTGTGGATAGAATTTATTTTTAGAAAAATTATTTCCCAGTAATTTAAAAACAGAATTTTTGCAAGTGATAAAATATATATATGAAGCAACAAGTTTAAGGAATTTCATATAAATTAAATAAATCTTAAACTGAAAAATCAAATCGGTGAAAAGTCAAATTGATTGTATGATGGTAATTGGTAAGATGGTGTGATAGAATGATCTTATGGTTGTATGATGATACGATTGTATGATAGTAAGATGGTAGAATGGTATGGTGGTATGATGATATATTGGTATGATGGTATGATGATAAAATGGTAAGATGGTATGATGGTACGATGGTGCGATTTTACGATGGTATGATGGTTTGATGCAATATTAGTATGAATCATTCCATCATAATAATAATGATTTAATGGTACGATGTTATGATGGTGAGATGATATGATGGTATAAAATATGGTATGATGGTGTGATGGTGTGATGGTACGATGGTATGATGGAATGTTGGTGTGATGGTAAGATAGTTTAATGGTATGATGGCATGAAGGAATGATGGTGAGATGTTGTGATGGTTTAGAGTTAAGACGGTATGTTGGTTTGATGATACGACTGTATTATGATACTGTGGTATGATGGTATGATAGTCTAATGGTATTATGATATAATGGTACGATGTTAAGTAATCACATCATACATCCCATGATTATTATAGATAACGGTATCATTCTTAAAATCCGCCTTTAGAAGCATGTCAAACAGATTTAATAACAACACGAGAGTTTTTTACGCCACCTTCTTCCACAATAAAGAGCAAGAAGGTAAAGACAATGAAGAACTGGAGGAAAACATTTTTATAAACATAGAACTCAATTACCTACATCATGAGGGTCTCATCGCATGGCAATTCTGTCTCACAACACCGGGTTTACTGGCTACCTAGTATTTGATAAAATAAAATAAGCAACAATTTTTTGTATTTTTATTTTGGTTTTCTCGATTATTTTGTGCGTTTAATCGTTAGTTTTTATAAGGACTTTGTGTAGTGTTCATTGGAGATATTGAATTATTTATAGCTATGAATAACGAGCTAGATTAGGTTAGGTTAAGGTGGTGTCCAGACCGGCATAGACACAGAATGGTTCATAACCATACCATTGAGTAAGAACTTTAGTATTGCTCAATGGCTGTACCACAAATTATTATTTTCTACCTACTCATTCAAACCATTTTGAGCTATTAACAAAGCGCCGAATACGCTTGACGGTCATCCTACTGAGGTTCGTCAGGTCATTTAAAATAAATGCTCCTAGAAACTTTAGCTTTCTTTAAGCCAGACGTCGACAGGGGCAAAGAAAATGAAATACTGACTTCTCCTTCTCTTCGTCTTCACAACTACGATAGTATAGTTATTTGAGAAGTGAGACAGTATCCTTAATCACTCCTTGCCTGACACCGCTCACATCTAACTTTGGCCTGACCTGCCGGGTTATTAAACATGAGGTACACTATTTGACCATCCAATTTACAAGTTTCTTCCTGAAGCAATAATTTGCATGATGCAAGGGACATTTCAATATCCCTCCTGTTTTTTTTGATATGGCCCCTGGTGCCAAATCAAGCCATCTCATCAGCTTTTGTGTTCCCTGTACTAATGAAATGCCCTACCACTCACATTATAACTGATCTGCCGTCTCGTTAAGAGATGACAGACAGTGGAGGAGGTGTGTAACTAGCTTCAGCTTAAAAAAACGCTACAAAATTCGGGAATACGGAAGGAAAGGTTCCTCACAGAACATCCCAGCACCGACTTTCTTATCCATTTTCAAACCATCATTCGAAAAAGTTTGAATACAGTATACGCCTAAAAACTCTATGAGAATGTTTAGTTTATGTTTCAAATAAATCCTGTACCTATACCGGAGATTATAACCTACCTCAAGACAATTTCAAATTTGTCGCAAAACTCAAATCGATTTTTTTTGTAACAAAAAAAACTTTGATTTACACAAATCGCAACACATTACAATTTATTTCGTTTTGTATAGTTCTTTGTAGTGTGTTAATCCTGTTGAAACAAAAGGAAATTAATCGGAAACCGTAGAAAAAAGAAGGAAGCCGGACTAAAAATTACAGTTCGTCTATGAAATCTAAAACATCTTACATAGAGTGTCTACACGATTTGAGGTAATATATATACGTGATGTATGTATACCATAATTGGAAAATAAATTAAAGAAAATAATTTTTACAATATAAAAATTCATTTCCCCATTCATTTCCATTTGAACCAGGGCACGAGATTATCAAACTTTTAGTAATAACTGAAAAATTCAAAAGTGAAGTCTGTAAATCAAATAATTGAGAGTGCGTGTGCGAAAAAATTGTATGGTTGGGAATTTTTTTAAATCGGGATGAAACTTACGATGTGATAATGGTAAAAAACTGATTTTTATAGGAAATGTGTTTTTTATTTTTTTTTTTGTGGTACACATAGCAAAAATATGCTCCTAATTGGATTATTTCCCTTTTACAATTGGCAAAAATCAAAACTACCCAGTGAAAATTTAATCAATTAGCAAACTCGTGAATAAAACGTTGTGTCTTAATTAAATTATGTGATTAGATATTTGTGGAGTGAGAATTTGAGTGTTTTTTAATGTGAAATTGTAATTGTGTAACATATTTCGAGAGACGTTCTGTATTTTATTTTAAATCAACGGTCCATGGTACATTCAGTTTCAGAGTGAATTTAGTGTTAATGGTATCGTAATACGGGTTACAACTGAAATGGAAAATTTGCTTCGGTCACGTTTGATAATCAGTTTTCTAAATTTGAAATAATATTTTAATTCCGTTTGAGCGTTGCACTGTTTTGCCAATATGATGAGATTTATTTCAACCGCCTTAAATGCAACAGTATTGAGTCATCAAGGTTCACTAAAATATAATCTCCAGACGGTAGCGGTCCCAGAAAATCAGTTCTCAGTTGATTCCATAACCATTGTTGTCATCATTTGGTTCGAACCATTGTTGTCATCATTTGGCATTTGATATATTCTTAGAGTTAGTTGTTCAGCCCCGTTACTGTTGCTTTGTAAAGGCATAACTACGATTTCTGTTGGTGTATGGATGGACGCTCCGCATTTGGCAATATCTTTTGCATTTCTTCTTAAAACACTGCCATCAGCTGTTTCTACGACATATGACCTTGGTGCATTTGACAAACTTTTGATTTTACCCGATACTCATTTTCGTTGATCTAACTGGGTTCTAACTGCATCACCTGGTTTAAATTCTTCTGATAATTTGCTATTTTGGTCGGCATACTGCTTCTGAACTTTACGAAGGATGGTGAGACGTTCGGATACATTCTTTACCACCACTGGTTTTAGTAATTTTTTGACGTTGGTAAAATTGATATGGTCTTTGCTAGACCATTTGTAATCGACCAGTCTCTCGTGAATTTTTGAAATTTGTCAGACGTGCATTGTGTTCCATTGTCTGACTCTAGTATTTTCGGAATACCATGCACAGAAAATCATGACTTTCACTCTTTGATAACTTCCTCTGACTTTATCCTGCTCATCAACTTGAAATCAAAAAATCCCGAATAACTATCAACTAAAAGCAGATATTCATTTCCTCGAAAGTGAAATAAATCGGTTGCAACGATTTCAAACGTTCAGCACTAAATAAACTTTAAATTTCTCTTCTTCAACACTATCATTTTGACAGTCTCTACTATTGGCTAGAACCATTGTTGTTCCTTTTTTATAAATTATCGTTGGTGAATACTGTTTTACGTTATTCGGTATTCTCTGCAATCTATGATGATAATTTCCAACGGTTTATGATCGCTTTGTACGGTAAGTTTTTTTCAATACACACACTCATGGAATTTTGTACAAGCCCATCTAACTGCTGCTGCTTCTAATTCAATTGGTGGATATCTTTGCTGAGCTTTGGTCAATGACTTGGACGCAAATGCTATTGGCTGACCATTTTATAAGAACGCGGCTCCAAAACTTTTATAACTTGCATCGACCTGTATTGTTACATCTTGATTGGGATAAAAAAAAATTTAACACTGGCGGCGATGAAAATGCTTCTTTAAGATTGCGAAATGCTTCATCGTATTGGTCAGTCCATATCCATTCTGAATTTTTCTCGAGTAGAAGTCTGATGGCTGGTCTCCACTTGTATATTTTTCTCTTGACAAAAAATAAATGATATTCGGCTCATGACATTTTTGTACAACTACTAACATAAAGAATATAACAAATTTCTCTTTGAAAATAAAAAAAAATTGAATTTGGTTCCTTTTTCGATTTAATATAATTTTTGGAATATTATATTAATATTCCACAATTTATTATTTATTTTTTAATTAATTAACATAATTTTTATTTTATTTCCACCTAAAATTTATTAAAAACTTAAAATTTTCCCAAAAAACAGAAAAATTTCATTTTAATTGTCAAAATATTAAACATAGAATGACAAGAAATTGAGCATAAAATACAAATTATGCTCAATTGGCATAACGTCATCATGACAAAAATATTAAAATCTTTTACTCTCTTGATAAAATTTCAATGCGCATGCTCAAAACCATTTTTGTGTATACATATTTTGCAAAATGTACTAAAATTTGTCACGAGAAAAATAATGGACTAGATTTTTTTTTTGTCAAGAGAAAAATACACAAGCAGAGACCGGCCAGTGGTTGCGTTATTCCTGACAAATTTGGTATGAATTTTGACAAATACGTTGCAATTCCTAGCAACCGTTGTAATTCATTCACGTTGTTTGGTTTATTTAACTGTAGGATCGCTTTTGTCTTTTCCGGATCTACTAATAAATCATTAACACTAAAAATATGGCCCAGAAACTTTACTTTTTGAGAATTAAACACGCATTTGTCTTTGTTCAGTTTAACTCCACATTGCATCAATTTTTTGATTACCCTGGACGTAAGTGTTTCGAGTTGTTCCAACGTTTCAGCATGAATCAGAATGTCATCCATAGAGTTCTCTATATTCTCCATTGACGATATGATTTGTCCCATCACATCCCTGAAAACTTCCGGAGCAGACGCTAACCCGAACGGCAATCGTTTAAATGAATATCGTCCCTCAAGGAGTGCCCATTGGCAGAAATTTTTGTGTTTTTGGTGACACCTGTATCTGCCAAAAACCTCTTTTGTACTGTAAAATACTTAGAGTTCTGTACTGTTTGTTCAGTACTGTAAAATACTTAGACTTCTGGATTTTCGACATAATCTCCTCAGCTGGTTTTAATGGATGATATCTTCGGATTATATTTTTATTTACGTCTGTAGGATCAATACAAACACGTAGTTTGTCATTTTTCTTCACTATTACCATAGGCGAAACCACCTGAGTAACCTCGTGTTTTTTATCTAGAACACCTATCTCCACAGTACACATATATTATAAGGTAATATATTGCGCAGGATGTCAAAAAATTACAACAATAACAATGGCGGAGAGTGGGACTGAAATGCTTATGAACTATTTAAACAATGATACATTGTTAATTATTTTAAATTAAAGTCAGTAGAATTTTTCACACAATTTTAATTATATTCACTCAACACTCAAAATTATTACGCAAAACTAACAAACACGATTTGTTTGGTCACAATGTCCACCATATTACAATATTTTTGACATAGATGCGCAAGAAAAAACGAAAATGAAACATCGGAGTATATTACCTTTATTATGTGTACTGTGACCTAACTCTACCATCCTGTCTATTTCTTTTTTCACCTGTTCTTTTATTGCCGACGGTACTTTGCGGACTGGTTGAATTTTAAACTTTGGATCTTCCACTAAATCGATATCGTAGATATAATTTTTTATATACCCTAAACCGTCGAAGATTTCCTCCTGAACCTTCTCAATTCCTGTACTCTAAGCACTAATTTTAAATTTTCGCGTATAGAGAGTTTGGAAATGAAGGCTATGGTATTTTTCTAATGTTATGCAAGCAGCTTCAAATTGAAAAAAATGTTCAATGCCAAATTTTTTGGTCAAACAATGTACAGAACAAAAAATTTACTGACTGTTCTTATCCAGCTGGCTGAGGTCTTCTCACTAAAAAGTGTAGACCAAATCTTTCATAAATGTTAGACTCTACACCCGCTTGATGAAATTTGTGTTTTTTTTGAGAAACTAGTTAACTGCATTTTTGTCGATTTTGAGTTATGAATGAAAATCATCCTAAAATTGTGAAAATTTTCAGGTAACTTTGCTAAATTTTCCAAATTTCCCTTAATTTCCCCAAAAAAAATTATAACTGCTTCAAAAAATAAATATTTTTATTAAATAAAAAGGTAAGTGAAGTTACCTATATGGTTTCCACTTGGATGCTTTGCGAATATTCGCAAAGGGAAATTTTTTGTTTCATGTCACTGTGTTAGAAAAATTTTGTATTTGTATTACCAAATAATTTTGCCAATTTAGACATTTCTAGACGTCAATAAAAAATCATAATAAAAACAATAAAGTATTCACATAGGAAAAATATTTTAGCTTGCTTTGTTTATCGCAGGATTGAAAATGTTCCTAAACAAAATAAGGGAAATTTTTTTTTTTTTTTTGTAAATGCAAAATTTGCAATGGAAAAAGATATAGGCATGACTACTTTTGATTGCAAATCGTATTGTAAATTTGTCTATGTTTTTTTTTTTCAATGAACTTGTTTTAATAAGTTATATACATAGTTGTTATAAAACAAACGTTTTTTGAAACTCTTCCATTTTATTAAATAATAATAAATTCTATTACCGGCTTGTTATGAAATAAAAAAAACGCTTAAATGATTATAGCATTTTTAAATGTAGTTAATTCGCAATTTCGCATCGGATCCGGATGTCTTTATATTTTTCTACTTTTCTGTGTGTTTATTGTTCGTATAATCATAATTATAATAAACTTAATCTTATTCTTTAGTAAACCGTATAAGTTGCACATATTATATTAAAATTCTTGTGATATTAAAAAAAATATTGTGTTCTTCATAACCCCACTTTTAAATTTTGTTTTAAATTGTTAATTAAAAACGTTTATAATTTTTGAAAATGAAGCAACGTCGGTAATAATACTATTATGGACTCATAAGAATAATCATGTTTATCAACCCATTATGCTCATCAACAAATTCTAAAATGTACACAATAATTTTCGATTTTCAATCAAACTTTTTAATTTATGCAAAAATTTTGTTTTTTTTTAAAACTAGTTATCTTTACTTAAATATTTACAAAGTTCCTCTTGTTTGTTAATAAAACTAGCTATCTGCAGATATCGACTTTATATGAATTTAAATTCAGATAAATCAAAACAGCATATTTGATATATTTCTATTTTACAGCATAACAAAACTGGTTTTACAAAATATGTTTATGTAAATTGATTTCTGCCATCTTGTTAATTTGATAATACAAACAAAATTAATAGTTTATTTAAAATTATTTGAATTATAGTCATTTTTGTTTCAAATGCAATTTCCCAAAAATGGTATTTTTGCAGTTAACTAGTGTCTAAAAAAAACCACAGAAATTTAGAAATAATTTGGGTTCATAACTTTGAAAAATGGATAATGGAAATCTGTGGTTTTTTTGAGAAACTAGTTAACTGCATTTTTGTCGATTTTGAGTTATGAATGAAAATCTTCCTAAAATTGAGAAAATTTTCAGATAACTTTGCCAAATTTTCCAAATTTCCCTTAATTTCCCCAAAAAAAATTATTGAAAGTGAATAACTGCTTCAAAAAAATAAATATTTTTATTAAATAAAAAGATAAGTGAAGTTATTACTATATTAGTTAAATTTACATAAATTTTTTTTTCAATGAACTTGTTATAATAAGTTATATAGTTTCTATAAAACAAAAAAATGTTTTTTTGAAACTATTCCATTTTATTAAATATAAAATAACTTCAGTTACCGACTTGTTATGAAATAAAAAAAACGCCTAAATGATTATAGCATTTTTAAATGTAGTTAATTCGCCATTTCGCATCGGATGTCTCAATCGATCGGATATTTTTCTACTGTTCTGTGTATTTATTGTTCGTATAATCTTAATTATAATAAACATAATATTTTTAGTAAACCGTAAGTTGCACATAATATATTAAAATTCTTGTGATTTAAAAAAATATTGTGTTCTTCATAACCCCATTTTTAAATTTTGTTTTATATTGTTAATAAAACACGTTCGTAATTTTTGTAAATGTAGCAACGTCGGTAATAATATTATCATGGATACTATTGATGAATTATTTAGATCATCAGACGAAAATGATTATTATATTGATCATTCCATTATGTTCATCAACAAATCCTAAAATTTACACAGTATTTTTTGATTTTCATTCAAACTTTTTAATTTATGGAAAATTTTTCGTTTTTTTAAAACTAGTTATCTTTACTTAAATATTTATAAAGAGCCTCTTGTTTGTTAATAAAACTAGTTATCTGCAGATATCGACTTTATATGAATTTAAATTCAGATAACTCAAAACAGGATATCTGATATATTTCCATTTTACAGCATAACAAAACTAGTTTTACATAATATGTTTATGTAAATTGATTTTTGCCATTGTGTTAATTTGATAATACAAACAAAATAAATAAATTTTTCAAAATTATGTGAATTACAGTCATTTTTGTTTCAAATGCGATTTCCCAAAAATGGGCTTTTTGCAGTTAACTAGTTTCTCAAAAAACCACAGAAATGCTTGTTTTACGAATAGCGAAGGCTCAAACCAACATCTAGAACGTCTATTCAAATACGCAAACTAACTACATACACTATTTTGTTGAGGTATTTGTATTCAGTAAGTGAAGTCTACGTTTTTTAGTAAGATGTCAGCCCGCCGGATAGAGGCCCAACTTTTATATGAAATTATAGAATTAACTATCGTTTCGTTTGGAATTCATTTAATTACAGATTTTAAAGGATTCGACCGAACTTTATGACGAAAAAGTCACATACATGACAACCACAATAGCTATACATGAAGTGCCCCAGTTTTTTGCAAATTTAGGCTCAATTCTATCATACGTGACGCCGCATGAATTGCCTATAGGTTGGTCCACATTTTCATACTTTCACTTATATGTAAGCCAAAAACTAATAAAATTCTGTACATAAATTTCCAGATACTATAAAAAATATTTTTCAATCGAACATTTCAATATTACAACTAATTTTGGAAACATTGAAAATTGAATCCGGCTTCATATGTTTATGTATTATTTTCATCGTAATCACTTTAATGCCATTTTGCATTGTAGTAGGTTGGACTCTATCACGTTCGAGAACGAGTTATCGCGACACTGGTAGCCAAATTAATGTGAGCACAATCAATTCCTTATTGACTTATGATGAGTCAATACAAGCTGATATTGATTGCACAAAAAAATCATTGTCTTTTGTGCTGCAAATATTTGTTATATTTACAATGTGAGTATAAGTGAGTATAAACAATCTCGATTTTAAATCTATTAATCGTTCTTTTCTTGCGAGCACATTCAGAGCTGACGTTATTGGAATTTTTATAACTAACGAACAAATTTCATCGTCTATCGATCAAACGCCAAAATTAGTCAAAAACTCAATTCACGATCTTGAACTTTTTCTAAAAGAGACACATGATCAAATTCTAAATGTACTAAACGATCGGATTAATATTGGGAATGACCGAGTTAAAAATGATTTAGAAGATATCGACAAGCTACTTGGTGAACCAATTCAAAAAATTATTTCACTTGAAACTGGCATTGAAGACGCATTTGAATCGATATTGAATATATGCACAGGTAATCACCAAATTTATGTAATTGTTCCCATTTTAAAATTGCTTAATTTCAGTGAATATCGAAATAATTCAACGTGTTAAAACCCTACGATATACTCTGTCCAAGACGATTCAACTATCACAGGAGGCTAATATGCGGGTCGAAGAATTGCAGATACAGTTATCTGCGTTGCAACGACAATGTTCATTTCGAGACCGGCCACTGTGTGATACACTACGTTTAAAAAGTTTTGATGAAATCGGAATCACAAACACCTTGCGCCAACTACAAACCGATCCAATTCTGCTGCGAATGATATCAATCGATGAATCAGAAATTGATAGTGTTCCAAAAAATGTATCATCATTGTTAACCGAGGCACAATGGAAATTTCGCCGATATCCACTGTACGTGCAGGAGGAAACACTCAACCAAAAAAATGCAATAATACGTGAACTGGCTAACATAAAGGATAATGCACAAATGGCATTTCGAACTCTTTCCTCAACAATTCACCATCTGATAAATCAAACGAGTTTGGTATGGGAAATTTTACAATCGTCGCTTGTAAAATTTCACGAAGTCGGTAATATATTGTGGGGAAGCGGAATAGTCAGCTGTTTGTTAATAATTTTCACAACAGCTTTTGTAATGATATCGTTAAGTTGTGGATGTTGTCATTCGGAGAACAAAGCTAGCATAGCTTTAATTATTTCAGGATTATTTACCAGCCTTTCGAGTATTGTCATTGGAATCTATTGCATTTTCTCAATGCTTATTGGTGGTCATGGTGGCGTCTTTATTTGTAAACCCCTTTATGATCATCCCCATTATTATATACTTGAGAAGTTATTTGATAAGCCCGGTTTAATATACGAGCACAATAACACAAACGGAATTTTTGATTACTTACTTCGACCACCAGGACCACACATGGAACCGTTTAACATTACATTAAGTGGTTTAATAAACGATTGTGCCAAAAACTCAACAACTTTTGCGACATTCCAACTAAACAATTTATTAAACCTAACATCGTTTACAAATTGGCGGGAAAATGGTGCGCTTAGTAATGTACTCGCAAATTTAACAGCCAGTGATGCATATTTTGAAGACATCACTAAAAATCTTCAGGTCCTGCTCGAACGAATGCTAGAGAATAGTAAAATTAATTTAACACGATTTCGATTGGAAATAAATCAACCGACACCGGAAAAAGATTTGGCTACGTTTACGGATCAAATGCAACGGGTATCACTCCAAATACAGGATATTGCCACAGCTTCTCGAATGACAACATTAGGAAGTCGAGCAAGGCGATTACAAGCAACACTTATGCAACCACTAGAACAACTACGAAGTGATGTGCTATATCATTTAACTGCATTGGAACTGCAACGTGAACCTTGGATGGTACAAGTTAACCAGAGCCTGTCAAATTTGCAGTCAGTTCAATATTACCTAGATCAAAATGGTCGTAATATAAGTTTAACCCGAAGTCATATATTTTTGAAGCGACTGAAAAATCATTTGGACTCCAATCACAATCAAACCTATGAGATTGCCATGAAGGACACGTCTAAATGTAGAATTTTGTATAACATTTTTAATACAGGCCGGTCGTTTTTATGCCAAAACATTATACTTCCATTAAACGGATTATGGTTTTTATCAGGCGTATGCATAATTATATGGATCGTTTCGACACCGTGCTCCTTGTATTTGTCGTCTGCATACAGAAAGTTGAGTAAACGTAGAATTACGCGGTACTCGAGTAATCCAAATTACGGGTGGGTGTTACAGAAGTAATTGGTTATAAAAAGGTTGCCCTTTATAACTATAAATTATAAATTTCAGAATACCTGCCGAAAATATATCATCGTCGGTCGAGCAAAATATATATCATGGGGAATCAACCGATCATTTACAGAATCGGCCAAATTTACCACATACCACCGACATAGACAGATCAAACTGGTGAATTATAATTTAATTAAGTAAAGTAATAAAATTAAATTTTTCAAAATTATCTAAAATTTCACTGCCATTTTGTTATACATGTTTTTAAACCGCAGACATCATTTTCTAATTGGCTGTAATTAATTGTGGGTGTAATTTTAATATATGTACCTATAATTTTGAAAACCCCATTTTTAATAAATATTTTTATCCATAAAACTATTTATAGGCCTATTCAGGTAATTGATGTGAGTCGCCACGAAAAAAATAAACAAAATGATGTAACTCATATTTATTTTAACGATGATTTAAATTATGAAATTTTGATTTAAAAGATGATTGATCACAGCGAGTGATACGGATTTTTAAATTTTATTAAATATATTATAGATTATTTATAAAAATTGTTTATTGTTATTATAATGAAGTGATCATTTGGTAGGTAGGTACATTTATTAGAAAAATATGACCCAAAAAAACGTTTAAATTGCGAAGCGACTAACCCGCTGTTTGTGCATTCTTTTCCAACATATTGTTGAGCATATATGAATGAGTATACCAATGGACATAGAGGATTTTAAAGAAGAACTTAGCACCATAAACTACAAAGTTAATCGGCAAGCGGAAAATTACCAATGACTTTTTAGTTTTGTAGTATGGTTAGAACAAAAGACATTCAATACATTAGGATAGACAGCTGCATAAATAGCAGTAATAAGCTAAATCAAACCATCATAATCATAATTGAAAGAAACCACGATAATGACCCAGGCATACACAAATTATCATAAAACGGCTGTTCAAAATTCTATATCGGTCAAACAGCCCCATCAATATCATTCTCCGTATGATATAAAATTATAAAGAACAAAAGAAAAACGACAAAAAACAATTGTTCAACCGGAAAACGAACTCATCTTCCAGTACGACCATTTTTTTTTTCGTGGTATACATATGTGGTACATACGTGGTATAGCCACAAAAGTCAAAACCACATTTGAAAAATTTTATTTTTGTTGGTACTACGTACGCGTTGAATTTCGAAACCCGGCCGGAAACAGTTATATCATGTGAATGTTGCTCGGCTGGGCAACACGTTGAGCCAATATTGTTACGGATGCTGATATATCCGGACGTGTGTTTATTGCGACATACAGAATACATCCAATTGCTTTCCGGTATCTTTCATTATTCGGAAGCAAATCGCTGCTGTCATCTTTCATGTATGCGACGTCCACTGGAATCTGGCTTATTTTTGCATCATTTAAACCAAACTCTGAAATGATATGATTAATGTATTTTTCTTGATCCATTCAATAATAAGAACCATTTTTCTGGATATGGATACCCAGGTAATTTGTGACAATGCCCAAATTGTTGATCACAAACTGCTTTTTGAGTTCTGCTTCTACGTGTTCGAGGGATGTTTGAGAATCTGATGTCTTCAGGATGTCGTCAACATAGATGACCAAATATAACAAACGATTTTGATTTTTGTATGTGTATAGACATGCGTCGAAGCTGCTTTGTCTCATTCCCAAGCTTATCAAAATGTTATGGAGTTTCTGATTCCACAGTCGAGCAGATCGTTTCAAGCCACAGAGGCTTTTCTTCAACAAGCGCACGTGATCTTCCTTACCTTCAATTTCAAATCCTGGAGGTTGCCTCATATAAATAGTTTCAATCAATTTACCATTTAGAAAAGCTGTTTTTGCATCAATATGATAAATTGGTAAATTTTTGTGCCCTGCAATTGATAACAAGATTTTTAGTGTGGCTTGCCGAGCCACCAGAGCGAAAACCTCATCGTAGTCAGTACGGAATTTTTGACTGAAATCTTGAGCAACAAGTCGTGCTTTGTAGATATTGCCTTTCGTATTGGATTTAATTTTGTAAACCCATTTAGAACCAATAGCTGAGCGGTTGCGCTTGGCAGTTTGACGAGTTCCCAAGTGTTGTTTTTATGAAGCGAGGTCATTTCATTCATCATTGCTCCGATCAATTCATCTTTGTTCACACTTGATATTGCATCATGGAATGTCGCTGGTTCACCGTTAAAAGCAAGAAAACCAAATTGTATTACCATTTCAATTTCAGTAATCAAGTTTATCGGCGGAATATGGCTTTTGTCGATCGATCATCAGATCGTCGTTCCTGCACTCCACTGTTTAAATTGACTTGTTTATCGGATTGATTTGTTCATTTATTCACCTTCATTGTTGTTAACGTCATCATCGATTAATTTGGCATCGGAAACTTCAGGTACATTACTCAATGGAACCCCGCACTAATTTATTGGAATTTTTGATGTTAATTTCAACGTCTCTTGAAATGATTATCTAATTTTTGCTCATGATGTAGCATTATTATAAGCTTTCGCCTCCTTAGGAAACCCGAAGAAAATGGCTTCTTCTGCTTTCGGATCAAATTTTCTTCGATTGGCATCCTGGATGCGAACAAAACATTTTGCTCAACATTTTCAGGTTTGTATAGTTCGGCTTTTTACTACGCCAATATTGAAATGGGGTACAATCAATGCCTTTACAAGGTAAAAGGTTTTGCAAAAAATTTGCAGTCATAATTGCTTCACCCCAAAATTTGTTGGGAAGGTCAGCATCAAACGGAAGACATCTTGCCATCTCCGCCAGTGATCTGTTTTTCCTTTCGGCAACACTGTTTTGCTGTGGCGAATAGGGCGCTGTGCGTTGGACTTGAACGCCATGAAAATTGAGAAATTGCTGAAATTTATTCAACATATATTCGCCACCGCCATCGATTCTAAGCACTTTCAATTTTTTATTAAACCGATTTCGTGTCATTTCGAAGTATTGTTTGAAAGCATCGAACGCTTCTGATTTTTGTGATAGCAAATAAATTGTTGTGAAGCGACTGAAATCATCGATGAATGTTAGAAAATATTTCTTTCCGCCTGGGGTTTGGTTTTGCATCGGCCCACATAAATCACTATGTACGAGATCAAGAATTTCTGTAGCTCTATTGGTTGATTCCTTTGGAAAGGGTATGTGGGACATTTTGCCCTTGACACACACACATTGTAATCAATGATACACGTGGAACTACATTTTGTATTTTTATACCGTCGACGAACTGATTATTTGGCAAGTTCTTGATCAAATTCATGTCGCGATGGCCGAGGACCGGATGCCAATCATGAATGCACATACTGGCTTTATTCTGAATAAAATTGATTGATTGTTTCTCACACAATTTGTATAAGCCATTAATGACGTTGCCGAATGTGAGTTGATCACCGGTTGCTAATAAAATTTCACACTTATTTTCGGTAAAATTAACATGTAAGCCTTTTTGCGCCAAACGCTTCACCGAAATGAGATTACCACCAATCGATGAAACATATAAAACATCACAAAGGGTCACATTTGCGGCAACACCGGTGTCATTAATGAACTGAACATTCACTGATCCGCGGCCCGATGACATAATCTCATTTCCGTTCGCCACAGAAACTTTCTCGCGATGATTTATGTCTAATTCGGAAAATAACTTCGCATCACAACAAATATAGCACGTAGCACCGAAGTCTAAAATCCAACCAGTAATTTTTCCGATAACAAGCAACATGTTGTTATTGAATTGCCCGATCATGTTAGCATTATTTGTGCTTTTATTGTTTTCTTTGTTCTTTAACCACTTCGTGAATTTGCGGCAATTTTTCTTCTCATGACCAAATTTCTTGCAAAACGCACACTTGATACCTTTGCGAATATGTTGATCGTTGCTTGATTTATAGGAAGACACTACTTGCGGCACGGCTGTCGTAGTTCCGCCATCTCTCTCATTTCGTCTTCGATATTCTTCAACAATTTTCGATCGAACGAAAGAGGTTAGTTCGTCCACTTTTCGGGCTTCAAGTGCGGTGATGAGGCTATCATAGCTAGTTGGTAGCGATCCCAACAATGTTGCGGACATCAAAAACTCGATTTTTACCTCGTTATCAAGAGAAAAGAGTTCCTGGAAAAGTTCAGTCACTTTCTGAACATGCTCCTCAATATTGGCGCCTTCATCGGTTCGTTATCTCATTTGTTCGGAGAATGCGTACACAAATCCTTCAGCGCATTCCATGCCGATTTGACATGTTTGCATGCACGAACGTGTTGCAACTGGCTATCATCGATTGTGAGAATAATCGTAGAGAAAGCCTTTTCATCCGTTTTCTTCCAGATCGGGAGATGGTTCTTCATCAATTATTGCTACTCATACGTCTTTCTCTTTTAACAGCATTTCAATACGAAACTTCCAGCTAAAATAATTGTCACCATACTTGTCCATAGAAGCAGCCATATTTTGTTTGCGCGGATTTTTATAATTTTACAATGTAACTATTAATCACAAGCGATCCTTAGTCCCATAACCTGTTGGAATCTCAATGCAAACAACTCTGCTGAATTCGAATTCCGTATATCTTCGATTCTAAGACACACTTTTTACCTCTTTTTAAGGTTTTTGAAAATGGGGTGCGTCTTAGAATCGCAGTTTTTCTCGTATATTTCATGCGTCTTAGAATCGCATTTTATTTCTTAAAATTTCTTGCGTAAAAATTATGCATTGTATTCTGCAAATTAGATGGCACTGTGATGAGTTAACGAAAAACCCACTATTAACCAATTATTGTTAATACCTTTAATCATAAATTTGTTGTCAAAATGTACATTTGAATAAATTACCGATTAGTCCAACGCCATTTCTTGATAATTTCATTTAACAAAAATTAAAATGCCGTCAAAACGAACATATTTTGAATATTTTTTTTCATCAGTACCATGTGTCTTACAATCGACATATTAAAAAAATGTTTCTATTAGTGGCACTCAAATTAAGGTGCGTCTTGCATTCGAGGGCGCCTTAGAGAATCGAAGATATACTATATTCTTTTATATTTATTTTATTTTAAAATGTATTCGATCCGAAACAGAAAAGAACATTAAAACAATAGAATAATATTGTACTACTATGATGTAAAATAATATGGAAATTATACTTCTAACAACTTTCACTAAATTTTTTTAATTTTCTGAATAAATTTTTTCCAATTTTGCAAACAAAAGCTGGCGCGCTTCCTTTGACATTAGGCCTTCAAAAATTGTATGTTATGTTTGTTTGTTTGTTTGTTTTTAAATTTACTGAGGCCAGATCTTTCGATCCATAAGGCCAACGAGTTAGAATAGCATTTAGTTCTAGAAACAAGGAAAGTTCTAGAATGCTGTTGTTGAGTTAGATTGTTGTTCTCAAGGAAAGTTCTAGAATGCTGTTGTTGAGTTAGATTATTATATGTATTTTTTGTTTTACAGTTATTCCAGAAACTTCTATAAGAAGCCCTGAACGTCCCCGAATATATTTTTATTTTTTTTAGATTAATTCACTTTATTTTATTTACGTATATTTTATTTCACTGAGTCGCACTTTGTGATACCACCGACCAGCACGGATATATGGGCCTTGGACATTAAAAATGCAGTACCCAGTACCACTATCTATTTTGTTAAACTGATTTTTGTGATACCCTCGCTTTTGTACACGATATAACGGGCCTTTTACGATAATGCGCAGTACCCGGGACCACCAGTTTAACAAAGATGTTCACTCTTCAAGATGTATTCGCCTTTAAAGCGCCGCAAGAGGCGCTGCAATAGCTATGAGCCAAAGGTGGTCAAATGTCAAACTGCTTTGGTAAATGGTGTAGTCTAGTATTATTGATAAACTATTTTTATTTTACAATAATTTAATACGTAAAACCTGTTCTATTTACGTTAAAATGTACATTATATAATATAATTTTGTTTAATTCAGATCAATTAAATGTGTTCAGAAGAAAAACTGTGTTTACAATGTGCGCGTAGTTTGTCACAATAAGTACTGAAATTTGGTACACTACACATTTTTTTACTTTTGCGGTTGCTCATACTAGATAAATTTCAGTTTTACTACATAATAAGAGCTTATTTTAAAACAAAAATAAAGAAATGAAATCACTGAGCAAAATATAATTTTTTTTTTACGTTTAACCACCTTTGGTTCTAGTTCTTGAATAATCCGCCAGATGTCAGCCACTTCGCGTTAAAAGGCGAATATGTTATTTTTGTTTTTTCAATAAAAATTCATATAGGAAGCGGGGAAATAAAATACCATACAGTCAGAAACATTCAGATGTATACGGCTCATATTTAGAGGGAAATTTAAAGATAAAGTTAAAACCCAAACAGAAGATATCATATTTAAAATTTTATTTTTTATCAATAATGTTATCACATAACATATATTTACTTCATATTTATGTATTTTTAAAATAAAAAAAGTAAGAAAAAAAAAAAAGTGTTTCGTTGATTTTAATTTGCCGTATACATCTGAATGTTTCTGACTGTAACATGAATTTTATCGTTCTAAAATCGGACCCAATAGTGTACTGTCGTTTGGAGATAGATTCCCATCAGCCGATGAATCGATAACATTCCACGAGATAGTTGGTTAAAATAGGTTCAAATGAAACATAAAACAATTTTCCCAAATTTAAATATGTTATTTATTAATAAATTAATTACGATAGCATTATTTGTAACACACAACACAATGCAGTTAGTTTATAATATAAAAAAAACATTTCATCAATAAAAAAAAACATAACAATATTAAGGTAATTAAAGCGCGCTTTTCATAAACAATTAATGATTGTTTCCCAATTAATCTATGTTACTAAAGCTAAGGTTTAATCGTTAATAACATAATAAATATGTGCTAATGTCTTAATAAATAATTGTAAAAGTGAAAAAGTCGTGCATTTACTGTTTTAATTTGACTAGAAAATGGCAATAGTTCAACGTAGCTAGAGGTAACACAATTACGTACTATCTAGCTAAATAGTCTCAGACTTATTAATCAACTTAATTTTATATAAATTCAATCCAAATTGATGGATTATCGATGAAAATTGTCTTAGCACATAGTTCACGGTTAATGGATCAGAATTGTCCATGTCCCAGAGGCCGCATGTTTCATCCAGCTCGGTAACATCCGTATTCACTTCACACGGATGTTGAATATTAAGCCGCGGCATAGCCTCAACGGATAAATGTGGATAAAATACTTTAACCAAATCATGATGTATTTGAGTTGTGTTACTATTGTAGAATTCTAGATTTAAGTCTTCAGAAAGACTTGACGGAATAGCCAAAAAGAGGTTTATCTCTTTGGAGGAATGCTTATTTAGGATAATTTTTAACATTTTATACAGACTCTTCATATCCATGCCACCAAATTCATGCAAATGGAACATTTTTGTTTTACGATATTTTTGGCCGTTAAACTGATTCACGTGTAAAATATCGGAGCTCGGAATTAAGAGTAGACTTTCGGGCACATTATAAATATGACTCGTGACTAAATGCACTGGTGTATATTGATTTGATTTTTGTTTCATGTATCCGGAGAAATGTTCGGTCAATTTGAATACACCGCCTTGGTGAAGGAATCCAAAAAAGAATGTCATAATGATATTAACGGTAAACCATAATTTTAGCAAAGATTTAGAACTGGCTTTGGACGAAAGGAACTTATTGTAGACAAAATTTGTGATGCTATTATGAGACTTAAACGGATTTTTTGTACAAAAACCGTATTTTAATTTAGCGCCATGCAGCAAAATAATTGGCACCGTTACTGGTATTAAGAATCGTGGTTCTTGATGATTTATTAGCGATAGTATAATAGTTGGAACACAAATCGTGGATACCATTAATCCGATTACGGATTGTGCTAGCGGTAATTGTTTGTAGTCGCCCACAAAAAATCTGTATCCCATAAAAATTACCGACGCTATAGTGGCGCATCCTAACACGTTATATAGTAAAGGAATGTTCACGAGTATATGCATATATTTGGGATGTACACCGTGATCCGCGGTATTTGTTCCATTTATATTGTACTTCACAAAATTCCATGGTGTGAGAACGAAATTATTTATTCCTATATCTTTATACTCAATTTCGGCAGCAGTCAAGTATCCGTAATACAGAGAATCAGCCAGTACAAAGATAATCAATGAAGGAATCGATGAGACAATAAATAATCCAATTCGTAGATTAAAATCAAGAAATGACACGATTTTCGTACCCATCCCGCGATGAAACCAGTAAAATACAAGTGGGAAACCGAAAAATAAAAACGTTGGACGGTTAAATACTCCAGCTACACACAGCGTAGATATAACAAAACACTTATTAAACGAGTGCTCGGGTAAAGCCCACTTCATTTTAAAGATGCGTACTCGATCAACTGTTGTCTCAGCTTTTTCGTATTTTTCCTGCAGTAGTTCGGTCTGGTAGATGACTGTATTCGATAGAATCATGCATTCCGAAACGTAATACAGCAACACCGAGACTAGTGCCATTTCGATCGTGTTCGTAAATGTACGTGTACTAAATACTAACATAATAAATGATGATCCGAGAGCAACCAGTCGAGTCTCATATTCAATTCCATATGATGAACAAATTCTATATAAACTGTAGTCATTTAGGAATGAAATCGCGCACATTATTAGACGTGGAATTATAAGTATTGTATAACTAGAGTATAGATCTATGTTTAGATAGTGCCTCAGGTAAATGAATAAGACTTTGCTTGTCGCCAGTGGTATTTTGATGAATACAAACGGTAGAGCCACACTTCGGATCGGCGATGTTGTATTAAATTCCCATGTTTTTCTATGCTCTATGTCGAATGCATCACCTTAAATTAATGTTGACGATTATAATTTTATAAATTTTCGGCCTGAAATCCGTAAAATACATACCGGCCATAATTTCGGACGACTGAAAAAATTCATCTGGATGGATATAACCCGTTTGCGGTACAAAAATTAATAAAACTCTTACGGCTAACAGAAAATAGTAAGTGACCAGATCATTATTTTTTGTAGTCACCTTACGAAAATACTTATTTAATTTCATATTTTTATTTAAAATTCACAACACCATTCACAAAATCACAAATCCAGTCCAATTAATTTTTATTAAAACTTTGCAATGTCAGATGGGTTACCCAAATTCATTATAGGTGTCGTACTAATTTGTTATTAAAAAACATTTAAGCAAGTGTACAGAGCAGTAGAGACATCTTCCATAAATCAATCAATACCATTAAAGTCGCATATGGCAACTCTTCTGTTGTTTGCCAAAGTCAAGCATACACAAAAAAATTGAAGAAGAACGTGTGTATTGTCTGATTTTACATGAAAAATCAAATTTTTATTTTAAAATTAAAAAAATAATTCCTTAATATATTTTAATTAATTTCTTGTGTCCGATTAATCAGTTCCTCATTATATTGTTTAGTCAGATGTCGAAAAGGAGAATCGAGGTGATGGATCCATTTATTAAAAAACGAAGGTTAGTGATGTGTGTGTACTGTGTACTTCGCATGGATGATGGGCATTATGGCGGTATCTATATATCGTTCATGGGACAGAAATGTCAGTCGAATCGTTTCCAAGACGTAATGTTTTGTATATTTTTAATTGATTTTCCAGAGAAGAAAAGGGTATGGCCAATGAAAGCGGCGCATTACAAACACCATCGGCTTCGGCTGGAAATTCAAATACAATCCTTACACAGAAATCCAATACTGTAAACCCCTTAACGAATCAGGCCTACTCTCAGCGATATCAAGCTCTATATAGAAAACGTATTACTTTGCCGGTATTCGAATATCGGGTGGATTTTATGCGATTACTCGCCGAACACCAGTGTATCGTGCTAGTCGGTGAAACAGGTTCCGGCAAGACAACACAAATTCCACAGTGGTGTGTCGAATACGCTCAAACTCTGGGACAAAAAGGTGTCGCATGTACACAACCTCGGCGAGTTGCGGCTATGTCTGTAGCCCAACGTGTTTCTGAGGAAATGGACGTAATTTTAGGGCAAGAAGTCGGTTACAGTATACGTTTTGAGGATTGTTCCTCGTCAAAAACAATTTTAAAGTATATGACAGATGGTATGTTGCTCCGAGAGGGTATGAGCGATCCTATGCTCGAGGCGTATCAAGTAATTTTACTGGATGAGGCCCATGAACGTACACTGGCCACCGATATATTAATGGGGGTTCTCAAAGAAGTGATTCGTCAACGTAATGATTTAAAATTAGTTGTGATGTCTGCTACACTTGATGCCGGAAAATTTCAACAATACTTTGATAATGCCCCACTAATGAATGTGCCCGGACGTACTCACCCCGTCGAAATATTTTATACGCCCGAACCGGAGCGAGATTATTTAGAGGCGGCAATCCGTACTGTTATACAAATTCATATGTGTGAAGATATCGAAGGTGATATCCTGATGTTCTTGACGGGACAGGAAGAGATCGAAGAGGCATGCAAACGTATTAAACGAGAAATAGATAATTTAGGGCCGGAAATTGGAGAATTAAAATGTATTCCACTCTATTCAACATTGCCGCCAAATTTGCAGCAAAGAATTTTTGAAGCGGCACCACCGAAAAAGGCTAGTGGGGCAATCGGCCGAAAAGTTGTAGTATCGACAAATATTGCAGAAACCTCTTTAACAATTGATGGAGTGGTTTTTGTAATTGATCCAGGATTTGCGAAGCAAAAAGTTTATAATCCTAGAATCCGTGTCGAGAGTTTATTGGTCTCACCGATTAGTAAAGCTTCAGCGCAACAAAGAGCCGGTCGTGCTGGTCGTACTCGACCGGGTAAATGTTTTCGGCTTTATACAGAGAAGGCCTATAAAAATGAAATGCAAGACAATACATATCCTGAAATTCTGCGTTCGAATTTAGGTATGGTCTACGCTACGGTCGGTCATCTTTTTGGAATTAACTAAAACCTAATTTAATGTTTTATTTTTAGGAACCGTTGTTCTCCAACTAAAAAAATTAGGTATCGATGATTTGGTGCACTTTGATTTTATGGATCCGCCCGCCCCAGAAACTCTAATGAGAGCCTTGGAATTGTTGAATTACTTAGCAGCTTTAGATGATGATGGAAATTTAACTGATTTGGGTGCTGTGATGGCCGAATTCCCATTAGATCCTCAATTAGCAAAAATGTTGATTGCCAGCTGTAATCATAATTGCTCGAATGAAATCTTGTCCATCACGGCTATGTTGTCGGGTAAGAATTTTTTTTTACATTATTTGAGTTATTCGCCCAGCTCTTTTATTTATGAGGTCAGGATAATTTGTAGAGATAAGAACTATATTATGTATAGGATTTCACGGGCGATTTTATTAAAAATATCAGACCGACTTTATTAGAAAAGATTATAAATCCGTTAGTATAATTTACATTCAAACACTAAATTTACGGTTTTAATGTTTAAGTCTGAACATCTTAATAATATCGCACATGAACTAATAATCCAATAGCCTTAGGTTGATAAAAAAAAAAAAAAAATGCAAACCAACTATATATGTGGGACGCAATGTGTTGTTGCAACCCCGTCCAAAAATTATTTAGTACCGCAGTGTTTCGTGCGACCAAATGAAGCTAAAAAAGCGGCCGATGAATCAAAAATGCGTTTTGCACACATTGATGGGGATCATTTGACATTGCTAAATGTTTATCATGCCTTTAAACAGAGTAAGTTGTTTAATAGATTAGACGTGTGTGTGTGTATCAGCATATGAATAAATTTAAAACGTTCCTCTTTTCTTTATAGGTAATGAAGATCCAACTTGGTGTTATGAAAATTTCATAAATTTTAGATCACTCAAGTCGGCTGATAATGTTCGGCAGCAATTGTCCCGAATTATGGAACGGTTCAATTTAAAGAGAACGAGTACAGATTTTACTTCTAAAGATTATTACATAAATATCCGAAAGGCCTTAGTACAAGGGTTTTTCATGCAAGTAAGTACATATATATTGAAAAATTTGAAGTCAATCCTTAAAATTAACTCTTAAATTTTAGGTAGCGCATTTAGAACGAACCGGACATTATTTAACTATAAAAGATAATCAACTGGTACAATTGCATCCATCGACGTGTCTGGATCACAAGCCCGACTGGGTTATTTATAATGAATTTGTGCTGACAACCAAAAATTATATTCGTACCGTAACAGATGTCAAACGTATGTGACTTGTACATTAAATGGAAGATGATCGAACAGTACTAATCTCAATTTTTTTTTATATTATTCCAGCTGAATGGCTATTGAAAATTGCACCTCAGTATTATGACATGAATAATTTCCCTCAATGTGAAGCTAAGCGACAATTGGAAATGTTACAAGCACGAATAGATTCCAGACAATATCAGCAAGGATTTTAGAGATGCGATCAAGTTTTAATTGTTACCCTCTATTACAATTACTTGTAATTAAATATTATAATTATCATTCTTGAAATTTATTATTAATAAATTTAAAAAAACAACAAATCTATAATAGTTTTCTCGTGTTAATTTTCAAAAATAAATTGCGAATTACAAATAAAATTCCTTTTTTTTTTTTAGGAGGATTCAAATATTACTTATAATGAAATAATCGTTTTTAAATTATATTGTACATCTTTACAAACAAAAAAAATACATAAATGTTTTACTAATTTTATTGATTTTTGGAATTCTGTCTGAACAAGTTTGTATACATTAATTTAGATTCAACCTTTTGAGACGCCTACAAGTGCTGGACGTATACAACGCTCGTGTAATTTGTAACCCAATTTACTGACTGTGACTACAGTATTTGGTTCGCTTTTTGGATTGTCCACTTGAAAAAGAGCTTCATGAAAATTTGGATTGAATTTCTCATTAATTGGATTCACTTGAACTAGTCCGTGCCGCTTAAAGACCTGGGCCAGTGTTGAATTTGTCATTTTTAAACCATCGTACAAATTTTTCAAATCCGGATTTTGATCGAGTTTTTCTTTTGGCACCGCATCAGTCGCAGCACTTAATATATCCGCAACTTCCAGTAAATCTTTACAGAAACTTTGAATTCCAAAGATTTTAGCATCATCGATTTGTTTCATTAGCCTTTTGCGTAAATTTTCATTGTCGGCCAGAGATCTCTGGTATTTATCTAGTAATTGACTATTTTTTTCGTTTAGTTCTTTCACTGCTGTGGTCAGGTTTACAATTTCGGCTGTCAATTTTTTTTCGACTGTACTCAATTCTGTTTCAGATTTGTTAGCTACTTGTGGTTCTTCTGCCCGGAATACTTGTCCAGTTGAAATCGGTCTAGTAAAGAGAAAAACGCCAGCTTAAAAGGTTATTACATCATATTTTTAGAAAAAAAACACAAATTACCGAAAACTATTACGATATTTAAATAAATTATGCACTTTTTTGATATCTAACACAGATTTTAAACTCATTTTGTCGATAATTTATAATTTTAATTAATTATTTGATCTTTAAAATTGAGGATGAAATTTCATACGCACGAGTTCAAAGTTTATTACGATTTTTTTTTTATATTCCTGTTTTGACATTTGGATTAACTGTTATACACACAGAAAAGTGTTATACTAAAGTATGTATAAAAATGGGGGCGGTATTCAGCGCATTTTGAATTGAAGCACAAAATAATAAAATGTCCGTTTTTTTTTTTTTTAAATTATCGTTTATTCGATTTTTTCTTTTTAAGCACACTATTGAGATGATTTTCAGTTCCATCCGATGCTATTACAAACTTGGTTAAATTTCCCGCGTCTCGATTCGAGAAATTACGATAATCTTCCGGTTCACGTAGAATATCTAAATGGTGAAATAAACAGTTAGAATAATAATGTACTGGAAGAAATATGTACAGTTGGTCAATTTACGCTCTTGTAAGAATAATGGTGGCGGTGGCTTAAGATCTAATTCGTAGTAAATTTGAACTATATCGATTATGCCGTACAAATAGGATGACTGTTTCGATTCATGCTTCTTTAAAGATTTGCGACTTTTTTGTGCCATTATATATGCAAGACAGGATAATATGTTTTATTTAGAAATTATTGCGACTACTATAATGTAAAACAACTGACTGGCCATTTAGTACGTATCCATGGAATCAAACACGTATTACGCTATTTTAGGGATAGAGCTGATTTAAAAATTGTGCAACGAGAAAGTTTCAAATGACAAGCTTCTTGGGTTTCCATAATTTTATTGACTGACGTATTTTTACTTTTACTCTATATTGTCATCCTTTGGGTGTTTGGAGGCCTGGTATTTGTTGCCGTTCTCCCTAGCTACACTATACCGTCACGAAAATTTACTGGACGATTAACGCTGTGCCCATCGTGTTTGGCGGAGCTTGAACTAGACTCGATGGTACTGCAAAAGTAATTCGCTTGAATAAAGCTACGGTGGTCTCTGCGTCCTTAGCCCCAGTCTGTACTGGCTGGTCTGACAATGACATCGATAAGGGAAGACCTGATAAGTTTTCATTTAACAAACTCTAGGAAAAACATGGTTTAAGACGGTCTATCGAAATATTAGTATGGCGAGAGGTAGGTCCTCTATCTGGTAAAATTTTTCAGACCTGCTGATTACGGCATGAGGGCCAGTATATGGAGGCTGTAGTGCTTTGCGTAAAGCGTCTGTTCTTAAAAGAAATATGAGTCCATACTCCTAATTACCGACTAACAAATATTTTATCTGTCGCATGTCACATCGCTGGAACCGGTTCTAACTCTTCGAAATGCTGTTTAAGACTCTTTAAGTACTCCGACTATGACACTGTGCGCTCGTTATGCTTCAAAACTGACCAGGTATTAACTCTGCCGAGGTTGCTCGCAACTCGGCACGGTAAGTGGTTTTCAACCCTAAAAGAACCGATGGTGAGACTGGAGTCCAGTCTGCCCTGTTATAATACATTATGGCAGCTTTTAAAGAGCGGTGCCAACGCTCTATCATCTCATTGCACTTGGGAATGTATGCGATGGTTCGTTTGCGTTGGAAACATGCGATCCATGCTGAATATAGCGTGGATGCTACCGTAGATGTCAGGTACCGCAATGGCTTCAGTTCAAAGAATAAACCGATCGATCATTGTCATGCAACAACGTTTACGTGGACTTCAAATTCAATAAATTGTTTGGATGTGACTTCATACGAACCTGTCACTGATCTAGTATTGGCATAATACGCAAGACTGAGCAAATGACCTTACATCTTTTTTAATGAACTGCTACACAACATGATCAATCAACAAGATTCACATATCACATATATCACAGTAAAGGCCGGGGTTTAGCCGTGTTGAACTGGATAGGATACTATGAACTTTAACGTTATGCTGTTGTCCGTGATCAAATTTGCCAGTTTTGATCTGTAAGTTGTGCTTCTACAATAGCATTAAGTCTATATATAGCCTCGGGCATGATTATCTGTTCTATACGCGAGAAAGCATCAGAAACGACATTATTTATTCCAGAAATATGTTGCAAGTCGGTCGTGAACTGGCTTATAAAATCCAAATGCCCACGTTGGCGTGGTGATCCCTTTTCGCTGTTTTGCCTAAAAGCGAAAATCAACGTCCTATGATCGGTATGCAACGTAAAACAATGGAATTCAACCAAATGACAAAAGTGTCTTATATCTAGATAAGCAGAAAGCAGTTCGCGATCATAAAGTACTTTTCATACCAGGCGCCTCGGCTTTGAGCTTCAAAAATAAAAATTCTTTATTTCATTTTTCAATTATGCAAATTAGTTTTATTTGATTAATAACGTTTAATTTTATAGAAATAAATTCAATTTGTTGAGAAATAATCTATTTTTAAGTGATAAATTAAAAAAAATCAAAATATATTGCAATAAAGTTATCTACAAAGCCAAGGCAATGCGTTCCACACTCGACTGCGACATTTTAAAGTAGCACAAAGCGAATCGCTTTGTCAACATAACCTACAAATCACATTTTTGGTACAACTGTTTTATATTTACAGAAAAATCTAGCACATATGTAGCTTACAAATTCATAATATCTCATTTCTTGCTATAATTCACGTGTAAAATGCACCTATATAAAATATTTGATAGCAACTAAATGTGCAAAGCCGACGCCACCAGTATGAAAGGGTCTCAGCTTCTCATTTGTGGTAACTAAAAATTTCGAGGCGAGGCGCCTGGTATGAAAAGTACTTAAGTACTGTACGACCTCTGTTGAGTTTGTGTTGAACCACCAACTGCTCCAACCTCAGTATCCGAAGCATTTACTAACTTTAACTTGCAGTTCTCAAAAGATTCAATTGTTGCACCAGACTAGTCAATGAGCACCTTACTGTTCTTTCGGGATCTGGTGATGAGGAAGGGGTAACAATCCGGAACAGTGACATTGCTCAGAGCAAGGAAATTTCCGCATGGCCCACATTCTCCGTTTTCCGTAAGCACTAAATATGCAGTGGGCTGGACCATGTGCTACTAATAAGTCGACATATGCCCTGTGCCATCATGTCCTCAAAATGTGCCTTGGCTATTCGAAGTTTGTCGAGATCTAGCCGACGTGTCCTGCATGATATTGGTGGACCCCGGGTTTCTAAGCAATGAGTTACGTAATGTTTCTTTAGCATTGTGTCGTAATTGTTGCAATCGTTTTGGGTTACTGTTTGTAATGCCTCGTTTATTACGTATTGGCGACTCCCATCAACGGTAGTCCCCCTTGTTCTATGGTTAAATTTTGTTCATATTGCTTTCACCAGATGTCAGCTACTTTGTTGAAAGTCGCGAATACCATATCGAGATGGTCAACATTTCCGCTCAAAATTTGTCGAGCGCTAATTTCACCTGTAAGGAAGTATTTAAAAAATGTATATTATGTATTACAGTAGATTCTGGTTAATTGGTGCAAATTGGGTTAATAGAAGCATTATACACTAGATTCCGGTTAATTGGGACACATCGGAACAAGAGAAAATTTGAAAATGTTTTGTTTGGTTTCGAAGTACATATGTAGTTTTATTTGTGTTATTTCACTTTAAGAGGTTTAAAGTTTAATTTGAAATAGAAATCCTATATATGTATATGAACAATATTTTGACGGTTAATTTGTTTTCCTTAACACAAAAAATCACAACGAAGTCGGTGATGAAATCAGGGCTGGGATTCCATAAGGTGATAAGTGATAATCACCTATCACTTTTTCAAAATTGACATTCCGTATGGTGATTATCACCACAATTATCACTTTTTGGTGATTGTGTTTTAACTATCACTTTCGTTATCACTAACAAGAGAACAACATACAAACAAATATTTTATGTATTAACACGATTTATTTGTGTTTTAACTTATTTTTATTTTGTATATGCCCCTACGTTTCGACGGTATATTCCGTCATCTTCAGGGGGAAAATTAATTATAAAAGAGTTTATAATTAATTTTGCCCCTGAAGATGACGGAATATACCGTCGAAACGTAGGGGCATATACAAAATAAAAATAAGTTAAAACACAAATAAATCGTGTTAATAATTAAAATAAAAACTTAATAAGAGAAAACCCTAAATATTTTATGATTTATTTATAGAAAATGGGGTATTTATGAATATTTCATTATTTTCTTAATATTATTTAAATGCGACATGTCCCAAACAACCCACACTGTCGGCTGCCTGCTTGTATCTGTTCACACCGAGCAGCGCAGCAGATTTTTGTTTTTTACTTTTATCAAAATTGTTTTTTGTGTTATACGAGAATTAAATGTTATATTTTGTGAAGGACGTTTATTTTTCAAAATATTTTATTTCAAAACAAATAGGTACACACGAAAATAACAGAAACGAAATAATACGTCATATTTATTGAGGTTATGTTTAGCAGCAACATTTTTTTTTGCTGCTGGGTGTGGATGTGGAACCTGTTGACACGACAGTAGAACCGAACCAACTTCATACATATTTTTAAATTGGAAATTTTCTATTAAAAATTTAAAATAATTGAATGTTTTCTTCAAAAATGCTTATATTTTATTTATGCTCAAAATACGATTTGAATTTGTTAAATAGGTAAATTAGCTAATATTTAAATCTGCTGCTCGCTGCCGCTGCTCGTTGTGTTTCATGCTTTATTGACGATTGGAGCATCATGGATTCCACCTAGTGGAAACATTTCAAACTGAGGTACCTGATAATTTGACGTTCGAAATTATTGTAAACAATTCCAATTTTGAACTGTAAACACAATTTTTTTTTACCGGATTGCTAATAATTGTAAATTATTCCAATTTCGGGCCATAAAAACAATTTTTAATTACCGCATTGGTAAATTTTCTTTCGTCGCATTTGTGACAAATGTCATTTTATCAGGTGCATCATTTTAACTATTGTCCTCGAGAGGCGCTTTCTCTACTTTTACAATCGTCAATACTTGGTTATATCTCTATCCTTCTGTCAACGATTACACCCAGCAAACATACGAAAAGTAATGCCGCAAAACCCAATACGATAGGTGCAGGGCACCCCCATGACTCGTAAAACCCCACTGAACGTAAAATCCTTTTTTGTTACAAATGTTAACATACAAAAAACTGAATACCGCCAAAACAGCAGCGAACTTCCGCTAAAGTTCCCGGATGCTAGATTTAGGATTGAGACAAAAAAGTTTCGGGTAGGAATCGTTACTCTTCAAGAAACTCGATGGCCTAACTTCTGTCCTAAGACTATACTTTGCTTTACTCTGGTGATAGCCTCGGCAATCTTGGTGTTGGTTTTATACTTGGGCCGCTGACAAAAAGGGCGGTCTTGGATTTTAAGGCAATCGATAATCGATTGTGTCGATAATCTGCATAGTGAAGTTAGCCAACCCAACAATTAAGACTTACCGTGCGGTCAAGAATTCAGCCGCTGTGCAGTTTATGCAGCAAGTCGGTCAAAAATTAAGATTTGCAGCCAAAGCTGCGCATTCCGTCGGATTAAAATGCAGCAAATAAAGTTAGGCTGCGCAATTTACGCAGTCAAATTAAAGCGGATGCAAAATCTGAAAATGTCAATTTTTTTTTTAAATATTAATTTTATGCATTATTGTTGGTGAAATAAAATAAAAAAACACGATTTCTCTCAATTATTCGTAATCACGAGAAATTATAAAAGTAGCTAAATTACAAGTATCTTACAAACTTGCAGTTAGGCTGCCGGTCGTATAAAAATTCAGCCAATATTTTTTGCATTTCGCCTGCTTTTCAATTTTTTTGTGCAGCTTAAACTGCGCAGCGGCTGAATTCTTGACCGCACCCTACATGAGCCCGACGTCAGAGCTGACCTTAATGCTAGACGCAAGACTTCTCGAAGCCAAAATGACCACGGGTTAATGCGAAAAGGACAAACTCGGGTCGTCCAAGACTTAAGATCTTATCGGTCGGCTCCAAATTTGTAGATAGTGATCACCGTACAACAACTCAACAATGACCACAATTCGCGTAATTTCTTCAAAGGAATTACAGGATTGCACGATACTTTCAGACCAAAACTGGTATCAGGAGGGGAAATTTTGGTTTTGAAAGCAGTAGTGGTCCATAGAAACTGTTTATTATTATTTTTCATTTATCCTGGGATAATAAGCTAAAGTTTGCTGGGATAAAAAAGTTTTCTGTATCGGGATGAACTCTAAAACGATTTTTGTTTTACACGTTAGAAGATTTTAAACAAATTATTTGCTAAAGTTCTGTAACGTAAATAACGTTATATGAGATATTATGGATCAATTCAGCCAGATCACCAAATATTTACACTCAAAGTGTAGTATACACAAATTGTTGGCAAATTTAAAATATTTAGTGTAGTGCCACAAATCCCGGCGTGCTGACATGTGCTGAATAAACTTTTTATCTTTTTTTGGCCATTTTACGAAAAAAAATCATATATGGCAGCCCATAAAAAAAAAGAAAACGTGAAGGAAACAAAATTACAATATGGAAGTCAAAAAGCTCTGCGATGCGTGTTAATATATTTTTGTTTTTTTATTGTTTTCAAAGAACACAACACAAAATATTTTTTTAATAATAAATTTATAATAAATAATATAGTTTATTTTGCAATAATAGTAGTTTTCATATAAATACTTAGTATATATAATTAACGCAAAAGAGACTTTTGAAAGGAAAAAAGTTTTTTTTTTTTAAGTTTTTTTTTATTGTGCAAATATTTTATTTTATATTTTGAAAACCATTTGTGATAATTAGACAAAAAATTATTATGTTCCCACATAGTTTCTTGCATCGTCTTTTAAATAATTTAAATATAAAGTTTTTAGTTTCTATACATAATAATTCCAATTTATTTATTGGAACAATGTAATTGTTACTTGCTGTACAAAAAAAAAAAAAAGTTTTGTGTGAATTTTTTTTTTCGTTTTTTAATCATAAAAATTGCAATGGTTTAGTTATATAAAAATGGACGCAAGATTAATAAAAAAGGAAAAAAAATTATTGTTAAACAAGAAATGAATATTTTTATGTTAATCTACTAATTTAGTTGCTTTTATTATAATATAAAAATAAATATAAATTAATAAAGAAAAATAAGTTTTGTGAGAAAGTCGAGAAAATTGACATTCGACGGGAAAAATTAAGAAAAAAAAAATCTTGCTGCTATTAAAATAGAAAGTACCTACTAATGTCAAATCTTGGTAAGAGCGATAGGATCTAAATATTTACAATAAATATATGTACATAAATTATATATACATAATATATGTTCACATATTTATAGATACACAACATAATTTTCTTTTTCTCATTTTTTTTTTTTATTTATTTTAGGAAAATCAATTCTTAAACTTTAATAAGTTACTGAAAAAAAAAATCTTGCATGTAAAATTTAGTCTAGTAAAAACGTTAATTTTATTAAAACTGTAAGTATAAATTTCTTTTATACGTACTAAACACTAAACTAGTAATACACCGTGCTCGTTAGTTAGAACCCCTAATGTCAACGTGGCTTACACGGAAACATAATTCTGAAATCCTTCACAGTATAAACGAAAAAATGAAAAACTATCAATGTTGAATATAAATTTCCCTATGTCATCAAGAATTTGTTGGGTTAGATATGAAAAACTAAAAAAAAAATGAAAATTATCGATTTTCTGATTTTTTTATTTCTTCAATTTTTTATTAGAATCGTAGAATTAATGAATACGATAGATTTAGCGCTTAAGCCTAATCCCGAATCTCATTTTTATTTAACCGGCTGCACCCTATTGCTAATTCCGGTACAATATTTGTTTTTAGTTTTCCAAATTAAATTTAAATTTTGAGTGCCTTCTACTGCAATGATAAATATTAATTTTTTGTTGCTTGATTAAAACAATAAAAGTCACTTTTACCAAGTTTTAGGATCATTAATTCCAAGAAATATCTGCACTTGTTAAGCTTTTCACAAAAAATGTTAGTTACACCATACCATATACGTACAATATAAATAATTATTCCAGAATGTTTCCAGATGTTCGAAATGTTACAATGGTTGAAAGCTTAACCTTCATATGGTTCCATTAGGTCAACTCAAGGGTGATAACTTTTATGAACACAACTTAAAAACAGCCCAAATTAAATGTGTTGAACCCATTTAATCATTTCCTGCTTCATTTCAACTTTGTTGAATGGAATGGCAAAATTTTTTTGCAATTGAATCAATCACGGGCCATATTTTTTTGACTGTACTGATTTAATTATTAACCCATTTGTTATTGTATTAAATTTACAACTGAGTGTTTTTTTTATTAAACTAACAAAATGTTTCAATTCTATTTACAGGTTATTATGGAGAAAGCCAAGGCCTATATAAAAAATGAATTAAGAGGGGGCTCCTTATCTCAATCTCAGGAGCCCCCGTCATCTTCATCACAACAACAACAACAACAAGTGCTTCACCATCATCAACATCAACAGCATCCACAACAGCAGTCACATTCACATCATACACAAAATATAAATCAACATCAACAATCCCATCATCAACATCATCAAGTTGAGGATATGATGTCCTCATCAGTGTTATGTTGTTGCATTTGTGGAGGGCGTGGTTCCATAGAATTATTTCCAATACGTTGTAAACCAAATCCAGAAAAACCCAGTGAACCATATTATCCATTTTTGGAGAATCAGGAATTTATGAATGGTCAACATAATTCCGGAATGGTACGGGTTTGTTACATATGCTATATGTATTTAAATCAACAATGGGATGCATTTGAACGTGAAAATAAACCACACAAACAACGTGTATACTCATTGAAACGGTTAGATAGTAAAAATTGTTTTATGGGCCCGGATATTATGATGCAATCGGATTGTGGTCCACAACAAATGATGACAAACGAGCAATATATAGCTCATGCTAATTTAATGGCGGCGAACGCAAATTCAATGCGTCCTACATCTCGGAATGAATCTCCCATTAACCAGGGAAAGATTAAAAATGAAATTAAAATGGAAATGGTTTATAACGGTAGTAATAGTAATCAAGGTACGTCTCGGCCTGTTTCACGAGACAATTCGATGACATCAAATAATAACCAACCTTTGAATAATTCCGGTAGTGTAGTGAGCAGTGGGCGAATGGTTAATTCTTATGATTCTCTACCACTAAAACCATCACCGTTTGCGCAACATAAATTAAAACTGACTTCTGGAAATTATAACATAAATTACAACGATAATTCCAATTCTAAAATGTTTAATGTGCAAACTAATAATATTGATGATGTAGCATTGGATTTACGAAATACATCATCGCGTGGTTCTGATACGCCTAAATCGAGTAATACACCGGTATCATCAGTTTCAGTGACTGGTATAGGACCTAATGTTCCGTCTGCCACGGATATACTAGATTTATCGATGCCCGATAAAAATTCAATAACAGAGGTGTGTTATGTATGCGGAGATGAATATCGACGGGGAAGTTTAATGGAATTAAGTACTGTTGAACCAAAAGAAGTAAAAGATCGCGAACGTCCATATTTTCCTATATTCAACGAATCACATCCACGTCCGGCTAGATCTCGGCCTAAAGATCCTAAAGGTATGATACAAGCCTGTAAACCGTGTTATCAACATCTATTGCAGCAGTGGCATAATTTTCAGGTAAACTATACGTTATTTTTTCACATAGTTTACATAACGGTTTATTATATACTTTCTAAGATCCCACGATTTAAGAGAAATATTTTGTTGTCATGAACCTATTTTGAGAGTTAACTATCCCACAATTTACATTAATTTTAGCAAATAGAACCAAATTATTTTGAGAGATTATTTACACAGTTTAGGTCAACAATAGGCTATACAGCTGATAATAAATATAACCGTTATAGTTTTAGCCAATTATTTGTACATACAAAAATTTCAATTGATACCTACCTTTATTTATTATGGTATCTTATCAAACAATCCCGCGTAAACAGGTGACTTTTACCAGCAAATACCGGACTTAATTCAATATCTGGTATAACGTTGGCATTGATAATTATGTTAATTTTAAGAGTAAATACTGTCATTAGGCTTTGAAATGGTTTAGATTAAAATATCTGGTATTTAAATATCTTAAGATTGGCAATTGATTAGTTGTGTTGGAAAACGATGTTCGTAGTCTTCTTGTTTCTTGAGACGTAACATACTTACTAATCTTATCAACTAGTAAATCATAAAAAAAAAAAAATCCGCTGACCCACAAAATTATCACACGATTAATCTTATCACTATTAAAATTTCAGGCGCATAGCATTGCAGACGATCAACGGCGATATACACTGAGAAAACGTCCAACATCGGTTGCCGAGCGTGCTGCTTTTGTTTGCTATACGTGTGGTATTGATTCACCGTCATCCCAACTGCGACTCGTGTATTGCTGCCCAAATGCTGAACGAGAACCGTACTATCCATTTATAACCCAGTTGAAACCATTTCCAAATGCCAGCCCCATTAGTCCACAAGGTAAGTAGATCGAGTATTGAGTATATGAGAAGAAGGAAATCTAAATATTTTTAACCCTTAAATTTTTTATTCAGGAATGGTACAAATATGTTCCACATGTAACGATAAAAATATGCATTTAGCAGAAGGTGGCAATGGGAATAGTAGTGGTGCTGTTCCTCTAGGTGGGACAAGTATGGATGGTCGTTTTACACCGTCAGACAATAAATCGTTGACAAATTCGGAATCGAGTAATGTTCGATTTAAGCCTTATGAAGTAATTTCAAGTTCTGCGGTAGTTAATCGTGATATAAAAAGTGTTCGGCGAGATTCTCGTCCAAATTCACCGCCATTATCTCAGATGTCAGTTGAAAATGGGCATGGTCAATATCCGTGTTATATATGTAAAGGACTGTTTACTGGCAATCAAATGGAATGGTTATCAACTACCGCAGAACATATGAATTCACATGCGATGCATTTTCCTTGTTTGAAAACCAATGACAATAGTGCTAGTCGTGTTTTAGCATGCAACCGATGTGTCGGTCATTTGGCAATGCAATGGGAAACTATGGATGCCGATCGTATTCCATTGGAACATCGACGGTATAATATACCATCACCAGTTCCAACCTCACTGTCACCTAATGGTACGCGAAATATAGCCGGAATAACTACACCACCATCCACACCATCTGTTTCGTCCACACCGGCAAGTACTTCGATCTATTGTTTTCTGTGTGGACTTCATTCGGATTTAACGGTGGCAAGGGTATTGTATGCAAGTAAAGAGGTTCGTTCACTAAATTATTATACTTGGAAATTTATTCAAATGTCCAAATATTATTTTTTGTAGGGTTCTCGTCCATATTTTCCACATTTGCTAAAACACAAATCTCCACCAAATGCTGAACAGCTTCGATCTGACTATTCAGCATTAGTTTGTACGTTTTGTTATCACTCTTTATTAAGTCAATGGAGAAAGTAAAGCATACAGACATTTACAGAAGACAATGTGCAAGAAAATCACTAACAATTTGTTTTTATTTCAGGTACGAAGCTCAAAATGTAGTTAATTCAAATGATAGAAAATACAATTGGCACGATTATTCATGTCATTTGTGTGGTATCACGACTTATAGGAAACGGGTAAGAGCTCTTCCGATTCGAGAATTTCCATTTGTGGCGAATCGGAAGAGTGAGGGTGCATTGCTGTTAGAAAATGGGGAATTTGCGGTCGTTTGTCTTGACTGTTACGAAGGATTGAGATCACAAGCGGCCGAATATGATAGATGGGGTGTTCCTATAGAAAAACGTGGGTATAATTGGGTACCACAACCACCACCGCCTGAAGATAGTCCGGATGTGTCTGTTGCTCGACTGCCTAGTGGCGAGCGTACAGATAAAATTGTAAGTTTTTCTTTGCATATGTGATAAATTTGCAGCTAAACATCGAATTTGTTTTTTTTTTTCAGATAAGTGCAAATTTGAAACCGTTACCAAACAGAAAAAATTGTTCACCAAAACAACATGGCGACAAAAGAATGGGCGATTCGCGTAAGTTTTTCTATTTTCTAATATTCCGTTTCGTCTTACATTTCCGCCCAAGAAATTGTAATATGTATTTATTATTTACGTAAAATTAGAATCTTTTTTTAGCTGCCCTTTCCTGGAAAGCAAATTTTATTTTTAGCTTAAGGTACATTTTTGCGGTTGGTTTGAGAAATAAAATCCTTTTTTATCGTATCGAAATTTTAGATAAAATAGAATGACCTATTCACCCTTTCCTCGTAAATAACAGAGGTTAGAAGTTAATATGATTATCCCATAAATGTCAGTAACCTCGATCATAGCTTTTAACTTTGTTGAACTTTAGATTTAATGTTTCTAGTGTTCTGTCAACTGTTTTTAATGCTTAACAGTAGTGTGGGAAAAAGAAAATTTTTATGAAAATAGGTTAAGCAATTAATTTTATTAATTACAAACGCAATCGTATAATATGTACAGGTAATAATAGTCGGTGGAGATATCGTAACTCAATTTAAGATTGCATTACATGACGTCATTTGAGAAGGTAAAACGTTGTTTCATGTCCCATGAGAATTAGTCTTTGTCGCAGGCTAGGGAATGCAATCCCGGTATTATATATAAGGCAATCCCGGGATTCCGGATTTCGGTATTTACAAAAAAAACAGGTATTTGGGGATTTTGGAATTGACAAAAAGACCGGAATTTCCAGATTTCAACAGGATCCTGGGATTTCGAGATTGACAAAAAGACCGAGGTCAATGGATTTAACAAAAATCCCGGATCCCTGGATTGCACTCCCTAGTCCCAGCTGATCTACCAATATTTTTTTTTTTGTCCACGAAAGTGTTAAGTCACCTGCAGTATTATTTGATAAAACAATAAAAATCCTAAAGGTTTCGTAAATCAAACAGATTTTTTTTTTTCAGATTCGTAACATAAGGCTGCGAATCATATTACCAAAATTTGAATTATTATTTACAAAGTACTCTCAAATAAGTCAGTTCTGATGAAATAGCGATTCTTATCTTGATGTGTTTTCGTTTGATTTTATATTAGCATATCCATACACACAGTCACCTTTATATTGATTATGTTGATTTGTACAGCGCAATTAAAATTCTTTAGAAATTTGGATATCATAGGCGGAAAATGTACAATTCCTAAAATTGATAATACATATTGTATGATTGCGAATGAATTGGTTAAAACGAAAAATACGATAGGCATTTTGATTAATAATTAAAATTTCTAAATTTATTTTCATTAATTCAGTTTTATGATTGAAGAAGAAATTTCAGTTTTATGATTGAAGAAGAAGAGGTTTCTCACGATTGTGACCCGGCCGTTTAAACGAAACAGTTTGTTTTTGCGTTTTGAAAAATGCGATGATTGAAATAAAAAAAATCAAATACGATAATGCTATATTTGGTTAGGTTGGGTTTTCGATTCTTATGTAATATTAGCTTAAGGTGGGATTGTAAGAGTCATAAGAATGTTATAAATTTGCTAAATTACATATTATTTATTACTTCTTCTTTTGGAGTGTAAATTGACTTTATTATCTTACTGCATTTTTTATTAATTTTGCTTAGATGAATAGAAATTGAGAAATATTTCAATTTGGGATTGTGCGGATTACAACTCATTTTTAAAATTTTCATAAACTAAAATATATTATACGTTTTCACAATTAGTGATAGAGTACACTTCACTCCTAATGAACTAGGTTGTCGTTAGGTATGCGGGTTTCAAATGTTTCCAAAATATGGTGGAATTTCCAAAGAACAACAAAGATTGTCTCGGAAAGAATTCCATTATAAAACTCGTAAGATAGTAGATCCGTGCGGATATTTATACGTCGTGCAAAAAAAAGCCTTTTATTTTAGTTTGTAATTGTAGTATTTACTATTGTAAGTATTTACTTGTAATGCTTTAATTTTTGAAATTTGTTATCTCTAATTTATCCTTTTACCATCGTAGAAAAAAATATTGTGTAGACCTCATCCATAATATACATCCGTAAGAACTCATCCGATTAATTATTAAACTCGATTGTGAAATTTTCAATCACGAGCTTGCTCTTTTAAAAATTGCCCTTTGTTGCTCAATATGATTCAGTCTTTGAATTGACATCTTACGAATTTTTTTCGATGAGAAAAATTATCGATCTCGAGCGACAATTGATCGATATTTGGGATAATTTACTAAGAAAGTAGCAATAAATAGAGTTCGACAGTTATTTGTGTGACAGATAGGTAGGTTGCAGATTGGTTTATAGCCACTTTTAGACATTTTCGCAGTCTTTTTGGTGTTTTATAGTTAGATACACAGTCTGGTTCTTCGAAGTTCAACCGTCTCGGGTCACACCATCAAATGGATTTTGAGGTGGTCGATCGATTCGATTTAACTAACCTCGTCACTGGACCAGGTGTATTTACCAATCTGGTGAATTGCAAATTATTGCGCTCGATACTTGGTTTGAGAACTTCCTCGTGTGTCGCAGAATCACAATAGTACTCAGAGCTCAGTCTTAAGTGCCTTATCCCCCTACACTTTTTCTTGTCTTTTAATGATATGTTGACGAATCTGTTGCCATGCTCGATTTAAAACATTTCTTGGGCTAATCAAATAGACAAGGCAAAAAAAAAAATTCAAAATCCAATGGTTTACTATGAGAACTAAAGCAATTTTTCAATGTTCCGTGTTTCTTATGTGGATGCAGTCAGGTGCCTCGCTTATTTACGACGGTGTAAATTAAATTTTAATTCATCGAAAATTTCTTAAAAATGTATAAAATATATTTCAGACCCAAACTAGAATATATTTCATACATTTGGGCTGCGCACCAAAGACAAATCTGGTTGCACTCGACCGCCGAGTTCAGAATCGAGCATTCCGAATGATTTCGGATTCTAACATCTCTGCTTTTGATACACCTTTCTACAGATGGAATGTGGGAGGCTTATGTGTGTTCTACAAATATTTTCAAAGCAAGTGTTCCGCACAACTTTTTGTGCTTGTGCCTGGTTTTTCCAGACGGACAGTTCGTAAACCTTGAACTTCGATTTGCTAAGCCATGAGTTTTAAAATGTTTTATTTTCTTCACGGATTAGTCGATGGGGCTTTTCTGGAAAATAACTCAACATCAAAAAATGAATTGTTAGAGACTGAATTCCCAACCTCTTATAAACCGATCTCACCATTCCTTGCCCCTTTTCATCCTTTTCATTCGTGTAAAATTGAGTATTTGCGCAAACACACATTACTGAATAAATTCCTAAGCGGAATCTCAATAAAAAAGTCATAATGTGAAAAGCAACCATATACAATCAAAACAAATAAATCTCCTACATTTTGAAATGTCTATAAGGTAAACATTTTGTTTTGGTCTAGCTTTTAAATAAAGTATTTTTAATTTAATTTTTTTTTACGTTTCGTTCGATTCAATTAATTACATTATTTAGGGAACATGAAATCGGCCAAATAAAATGAATCTTTTGCTTAAACTGTCAACATTTTTGTTTGTTTGGTATTTGGTATTGTTTTCTTCAAGTAGTGCCAATAAAAAATAAAAACTCTGACGCGGTCAATTCAGACGAACAAGGACATTTGATTTATTCTTTATTTTATTATACAGAGAAAAATGGCGACAAATAAAAATGGTGACGAGTACAGTACATACAACAGAAGTTATAATAGTAAATGTTTCTGTTAATTAGATTGGTTTCATGTCGATCTTACTTCATCACACGTTACATGAATTTTAATTTATTTTCTATCAAATAGTCATAGCTAATTTGATTTTCTTTTAGTAGAACTGTGATTTCTTATCATTTGCTTATTTATTCCAATGTCCTCGAGTGAAGCTAGTATGTCTAATAAACAGATTAAGAAAATATTTGCCTTGCAATTACTATCTAAATTAATTAACTTAAACAAGTTAGTTTAATAGTTGATTGAATATTTTGAGCCATGATACTCCGAATATTTTGGAACGGGTTCAAATCGCAATGGTATACGGCTAGACAGACGCAAAGGAACCATATTTTTTTTGTTTCTTTCTCTCGGAAAGTTATTACTCCAATCTATAGATTTTTGATTATTTCTCGTTTTATTTGTTCCCATAAAATTGTTATTTGTGTTTCTATCCTCTGATCTATTTATAGTGAAACGTTCTTCTTGTGCACTATAAATTAGTATTAAGTCGATTTCATGGTTCCTTCGTTCATAGATTTTTGTAAGCCAGTCATATCATATTGATCAAAAATGACAAATAAAAGAAAGAAGGAACAAATTGGTCATTTTTGAAGAATAGGATTCGCTTATGAATATAATTTTTGAGCAATATGATTTGAGACAACACGTTAATTATTTAGCTATTTAGAGGGCCACAGAATTTATCACTCTAGAATGAGTGTGAGGGCCACCGCAATAGGTATTTCATTTTGCGGGCCCCATGTTTCAAATTTTCGTTGATTTCGCTAAATCAAACGTATAACCATAAAGAAAAGAGCGAAATAGCGATCGATTGTTTTCTTTTTTAAAGAGCGGTACCAAAAATTCATTTATAAGGCCGTGTGCGAAATCGTTAAAAAGTTAAATATTTTAACTGTGGTGAAAATAACAAAATTACCCCCTTATTTTAACCGATTTACTGTGCTAATTGCAACCAGTTTAAAAGTTAAAATTTTGACGTTGGCTTGTTTTTATCTTTGGAAATAAATTTGTTTAACTAATAAATAAATCAGAATATCAAAAAAACGAAAAAAAAATGACGTATATAGTTTCTTGAATAAGTCTATTTCCCACAATGTCATTCCAATATAGCTCAGTATTGGGTACCTGGTATACTGTAGAAATGGTACAAATTCCGAGGAATTTTTTAACTTGCGGTTCGATAGAATGAAAGGATTTGAAACATTATTTTGCGTAGAATATAAGTTTTGATTACTCTGCTCTTATTTATGTATGGTAAGATCACCGGCTAATACAATCGGGATATTTTCAATATCTAAGTCGTCCACAATTATTTTTCTCTGCTCCTCGACGTTTACATCCCAATTGTTATTTATTTCATCACTCTTATTGTCGCCCAATCGTCCTCACTACGTTATGACAGAAAACCCATTAAACAAATTACGCAAAGAAAATCAAAATATTTGTATGTTTCAGTGGCAATAAACCGAACAAACAATTCTGTTCGGAAATAATAAATTGTTGATCGAAATACAAATATACCATATATGACTGAAATACCCGCTAAATTGTATTTAAGATCAAACGAACCTATGCCACGAGAATTAAATTGGTTATCGAAGAGCTGGTTAAGATCGGTGTTTTAAGCAAAATGTGGCGACACGTATAACCGCAAAACTTGAAATGACAAATACCGCTTAAATTGTTTCCTTTAGAGTTGACCTTTTTAACCTCTACCGTAATATATTGATCTAGATTTTTTCCAGATCGCTAACAAAATTTAACTCTAGGACGTGTCCTATTTCTGTGATAAATATTTCTGCTGTAATAATTTTGACATTATTTTGTATGCAACCAAATTATTACAGCGAATGCATGTTATATTTTTGACGTTTCCGAAATAATTTTTGTTGATATTAGTAAAAAAAATTTTGCATTGATGAAATTAAATTTACGACCAATAAATTTATAATCGTTCGTAAAAGTGATTATGCGTGCCTTTATTTTGTTCTTTTTAAGACGGATCCGATTTCTGTGATAATTTTGTTTTTTGTAATAATTTTGACGTGAGTGAAATACATAATTGACGATTGGAGCATCACGGATTCCACCTAGTGGAAAATTTTTAAACTGAGCTACCTGATAAATTATTCGTTTTTGAGCAATTTATTCGTTTTTGTGCTGCACCAAAAATTGTGTTGTATTGTATCAATAATATTATCAGCAAGCCCTAATTTTACCTTATAAGTATGTATATACATAATTCCTAAATTCATTGCCGTTACGTCGTTAAATTATGGTTTTTAAATTATTAATACACAGAAAATATACACAATGAAAAAACTTAAAACGCGCGCCTAAAATTTCATTCATTTCTTTGTTAAATGGTGATCCGTAGATTTCTTTATTGGGGTTATATTTAAAAAAAAAATTGATCTAGACGCTATTTTAGTCTGCATATAAAATATATGGAGAGTGAAACTATCGGAATTAAATTAAACCCTAAGCTCTACATGCCAAATCATGACAGTCCAATCGTCAATTGTATTATTTTTCAACATTATTTGTCAAATTTATTATGTCAAAATTGTAGCATTATTCGGATCTGGAATAAGGCCAATTAGGAAGGAACTTGATCGTTTCTGAACCAATTAAATGAAAATGCGATTTTGAGAAAATTTTTACAGTAAGATCTGTAAAATGGGCAATTAGGAGGGAACTTGGTGATTTCTTTGCTGAATATGATGAACTTGACTATTTCTTAACCGATTATGATAAAATTCGGCATCTACATCGATTTTTATCTGAAGTTTTGGAACTGGGCCAAGTAGGAAGGAACTCGATTGTCTATATGTATTTCTTCACAAACGGTTTATAAATAACCGAGTTTCTTCCTAATTGTATAATAAAGATCATTTTAAAATATCATTTCCATTGTGGATGCCCTTTTTTATCATATTTGACTTGAAAATGCTATACCATATGGATACATTTTTGTGAGAGATATTCAAATTTTTTAAATTCGTCTAAGGGACAGTCGGTAATAAAATCCCCGAATATCAAAAAATTGTCCGTACAGTACTCAAATCAAAAATTGTTACTAACTTCAAATATTGTTGATAATTAATTCATTCAGTTTTTTACTGAAGATGAATTAGCATGACCACAGCCCAAAATTATATCATTTAATGATCTGTACAGTAGCACCTTGGATACGTTGAAAGAAAGTTCTACAAATGTTTACAAAATAAATGCATTTCATATTAAAATTTGAGTTAAAATTAACGAATTAAAGGAGAAAGTTAATCGGAAATTCGAAAAATTGTTAATCGACCCAGATCTTCTATTCAGTACATTCTACAGAACGTTAAAAAAAAATCCATAGAGATGAGTCCAGGACGTGGCCGCAACGCTAAACAAGATCAAATACAAATAAGGCTAGTGAAGAGAGAAATGAAGAAAAATCCTAAGCTTGATGCTTTTACGTTGGCTGCCAACCTATTTCAACGCGAAAAAATCACATTAAATCTTAAAGAAAGGGCATCGAAGGTGTGTATTCGGATCAGGCGAGCGACTTATGTTGTGGCGAAACCCCTATACCAAAGCTAAGAGTAGAAATATAGGTGTAGGCAATTTAACTTTTATCGAAACCACAGTTGATCGGCTTGGATACTCATTGCTGAGAAATTAGAACATAGGACTTCTATACGTCACGACAATAATTCGAAGCATACCTCAAAGCTAATTTAAGAATGATTATTTTATAATCTAAAAACAACCGAACGACCGATCTGGGGACAGACAATTTTATTAGAAGAACATATATTGCAGTCACAAGCCATTTTGTAAAAAATGGAAAATTAATTGATATATTGCTGGGGTTAAAATCGATGAATAATAAAAGAAGCACAGCGCAGAACATATTAAACAAAACTATAGCAATTCTTGCGGAATATCAGTTGACTTTATTCGAAAATGTTACAGTGGTTACTGACAGAGGAAGCAATATGATTAAAGCGTTTGAGAATTATAACCATATTTGTTGTTTCCAATCACTTGTTGCATAACATTTTAGAAAAATCATTTAAAGATGTTGCTTCAATTCAACAATTATAGAAGAATGTAAAAATTTAGTGAAATATTTCAAAACAGCAAGTCTAAATCATCAATTAGGAACAACTTTAAAAAGTCTTTGTACAACCAGATGGAATACTGTGTACTATATGTTGGAATCAATTAATAACATTTTGCAACAGAAAAGTGAAATAAGCAGAATTATTTTTATTAATGCAAACTATTATTTAATCAAGGAAGTTGTCAGTTTCTTAAACCATTTTGAAAAAATTTCAACAAAACTAGAAGGTTCATCTTATCTAACATTACATTTTGTTGTATTGAATTTTTGAAGAAATGCTGTTCCATTATAGGCCAAAATCCGGAAATTCTACGTGATTTGAAATTAAAGGTAACTCAGTACATCAAGGATATCTGGATAAAAAATATTTCATACTTACACGAAGTAGCTACATTTTTATTTCCACCAACAAATAAATTAAATAATTTCAATCTAACAAAAAGAATAGAGATTAAAGAAAAATGCAATCAGCATCCATATTACAGTAACTATTTGTAATTTGACTGAAATTAAAAATTACAAAGGTTATCTTAAAAATTAATTTTGTTGATAAAATTTTTTTGAATTATATGTAGAAGGTGTTTTTTTCAAACAAATTAACTACAGCCGTTTTCCGATTGAACTCACTGTGCTGTTCAAGTAATTTCGGAAATTCTAGGTATATGATCCGTTACAAGGTTGAGCAGCCATCACCTGTATCCTCGATTCCTATTACGATTAAATGCTTTGTTATACAAGAATCCCTGCATCAACATCGTTGTATTTAAAACCAAAAAGATTACACAAATGATTTTTCTCACAACCATCGTTCACATGCCGAGAATTGTTCTCGTATTAATCAATGATACAGCCGCTTCGAAAAGCCATCATTTTTTATTCAACGCATCAAATTCCTATGTTACCAATTCATTTTCAAGGATAAATGATTCAATCCAGTATCCAACTTATAATCATCCAATCATCAAAATTGTACTGATAAATGAGAATTATGAAATAGCCTTTTAATTTTTTTTCTATCGAGTATTCTATGTCATCCAGCGAATACTCTCGATATAGGTAATAACAAATACATTATTTGGCAAATATATTATTCATTTCTATTTTATGTTACGAATACATTGTGCATTGCGTTATAAAGAAATCGTTTGTTTATACCTTTGTCCTTTTGATATTCTATTTAACTATACCTTACTTAAATAACTAAAACGAATATTTATGAGTGTATTCTAAAATGGAAATATAAATAAACGTATTTATGCAGTGTAATACTGCCAAGCATACCTTGTAATATTTGTATCATGGTAGAGACCTCCACGGGTCAAAATATTTAATTTGTACCTGAACCAATCCGAAGTACAAATGGCCCGACCCGACCCGAGCCTAATCTGTTATTTTATATTATTGCCCGAAACCGGCCAGAGCTCGATGTGTCATTTTAAATTTTTACCCAAGCCCCCGAGCCCGATTATTTATTTGACATTATTACCCGGACCCGGCCCGACCCGAACTGAATTTTATTTCCATTTTATCACACGATTGAAAGAAAATTTACGTTTACGTTTACGATTTACGTAAATAAATTAAAATTTTTAATAATTTACCAAAGCAAATACGGAAATAAATAATTAGACTCGAATATTGGGTCAGGCCTAGATTCGACGGGTAAGCCCGAGCCCGTGGGTCGAGCCTAGGCCCGAAGAGTAAGCCCAAGCCCGTGCAGGTCTCTACCATACAGACAAGTTTTTGATACAGTGTATCTTCACCCGAGAATTTTATTTATCGTCGTACTTGATGCGTGATGAATGCTCGAAGGAGAAAGACGTGTTTTGCCTTTCTTCGTAAGTGGAATTTTTGTAATTTTAATTTAATTTGATTTAGTTTCAATTTTTTCTTTATTGTCAATCGAGCTTAAATTTTCAAAAAGAGTAAATATTTCTTATCCATCATGTATTTAACATCTTTACGCATTGATCGAGGTGATTTCAATCACAATTTTTTTTAATAAATAACGATTTGAAAGAGATTTTATTTTTCTTCCATACATCTTTAGATTTAATTTTTTTACTTATATACATAGAAGTTGTGTTTTCCAAAGAGTTCCAAACAGTAATAAAATTTCTCGTTTTAAGATTTATGTGGTTTAATTAATTATACAATTAATTTGAATAAGTTCCACGCATGGTTGCATTTATTTTAATAAAATGGCAACGAATACTTGGTGGGATCCAAATATTTTATCGGCTTAAGAATAATAAAACACTGAATTGAATGAGATGCATTTTTGCTTATCGATTTATATTTATTCATTTCCTTGCGTCCTTCCAAGTATTTTTGCATAATACATACAGCTTATTAACTTCTATAATATAACTGATGTTTCGCGCCGCTCCTATAATAAATGCTTTGTTTCTCCGAAGAGAAACTTCTTCAATTTTCCTATACTAAATGAAATATCTCAATGCCCATATTAATTCAGTTATTCAGAGATTTTTTGCGTTTTCGTTTTTCCTAATAAACGACATACTATATATACATATTATACATATGTATTGATATGTATATATATGGGGATGAAGCCGATTGAAAATAAGGAGCAGGAGGAATGTATCAATATGTTCAATTCTGATGTACTTAACCTTTGTCAAATGTTGAAAAAGGATATAAAATGTCAAAAATGAATATGGTAGAAAATCTAGTTGAGTCAATATAACGTCGTTTAGGGGTAGTAGAAGTGATGTTGTAGTTGTAACACTGGAAAAAAAATATTATTTTTTCTCCTTTTTCAATATTCACCGTCGTCGTATTTTCTTTCTATTTTCTTTCATTTTATATTTTCAATTTTTCAGCAGTCTGCTTTTATTAGTCATAATGAAAAGGAGTGTCGTGTGCGCGGTTTATTTCTAATAAATTTCTAATATAAGTTCTTGGTGCCCCCCAAAAATTATTTTTGTACTGTATTTGTTCTAGACTTCACAATTGCCATCTAATGTTGTACATTTTTTTTTTTTGTTACTAAAATTTGTTTTTCTCGAATGAACTGTGTATGTGTTGTGTATTAGTTTAAGAATTTTCTCAATTAAGAAGAGAAAATAAATAAATGATGGAATAATATGGAATTTTAGTATTTTATTTTGGGAAAAATGGGAATAATAATAATAATAAATGTTTAAAGTAAATATTTGGTGTGAATATTAAAAAATTATGTTGCTTTGTAGAAAGGTGGTGTGAAGTGACATAAATATATAAGCGGGGTGATTTACATATTCCATCATTAAAATTGTATTACAAGCAGAAAATACAAAAAAAAAAAACTGCAAAAACATTTATATATGAGGATACTATGGAATGGGTACCTAGAGGATTACAAAATATTCATGCACCTATTCCAATATGTGGTAATATTTTTCGTGTATGTTGTGTAGCCTTAGAGATTTTAGTTATTTTACGTAGAATTATGCATTTTTTGCCGTATTTTCTTGAAAAATTAAGGTAAAAATAAATTATTACAAAACGTTTTTCGCCTTCAAATTACATACAATGTCTATACACAGCTCTTTATGAACATAGCAGTTTGAGTTGATTTTTTTTTGTTTGTTCGTTCGTTCGTTTTTCTTTTATATATACCCCATAGAAAACCACATAAATACATAATTTTATTCTATTTCTGTGAACATATCTTTTTAAACATATTTTTTACCACCTAAAACATAAATACATATTACTTGAAATGAAACCCTCTGTTTTGCTCAGATGCAAGATTTTGTACGTACATACAAAAAATAAAAAAAGAAAAAGTTTGTTGGTGTGTATTGTAAATATGCTATGCTGTTGGTTGTATAAGGCAATATACGAACAGCGACGATGTTATGATTCCTCAATACATATAAAAACAAATTATGTTTAGAGTTGTATACAAACAAGCATTTTTCGTTTTAATTCTCTCCTTTTTGTAGGTACATACTTTGTGTGTTTTTTTTTTTGTGTACCCTTAGAACTAACTACACCATGAACATGTTTATTGGTTACACGCCACTCAAGCAAACTCATTTTTAGGATATAAAATATTAAAATTCATTCATTTCCTTACAAAAATAACAAAATATTTGTTGTAAGGATATTACTAAACCCAATTTATTGATATTAAATATTTGAAGAAAATATTTATTCTGCCGTCACTTTGTGATGTATATTCACTTATTTATATAATGTTTATGTACACCGATATACATTTCTATCTGTTGTATATACAAAGTGTTAATGATAAAATAAATATGACTGATCGATTTTCGGAAAATCAAAATAAGTTATCGTTTTCGTGTTGTGTGAAAAGGAGAAACTCAGACGACAACGAGTAACGACTATGACAGAGTCGACACACTAACAAACAAAAAAAAACAACAAAAAAGTAGTCAAAAGTTAAATATGTAATTTGTACTGTGTGTTACCAAAATAGATCTTAAGTTGATAATTTTTCCTCTTTTTTTTGGGGTTGAATGTCGGTCGTTCTCTGTTTTCCCTATACATATAAATGAGTTTTTCATATTCCGATTAATACGAGTTGAGTTTAATATGCCTGAGTGAATAATACAGGTGGGATTACGCGGTATATCTACTTTACATGCATTAATATGAGGGAAAACATATTATCACAATGTCGTAATTTATGAGTCCGAATGTGTTAAAATTAAAACCCCGGATGTACATATTTAAAATGTTTTATAAACAACATAATTTAAGTAGATCCTACCTAATTCGATTCACATTGAAAACATTTCCATGTAAAAATAAACGTAGCAAGATTATAAATAGAGATTGGGCATATAGAAAACCGTGGTGATATATTAACCACAACATTATATCTATGCAACAATACTTGGGGGGGCAAAATGCTATTATTTTATTGAAAATAATTACGTCGAAAAATATTTTTCATATATGCACAAAATAAGGTATTCCAGAGCACAGAATATTGATCTGTACATTATGCATGAATGTGTAAATCAGAAAATAAACAATATTAGAAAATACATAATTTGCCCAATATACAACATATTTTTGTGTTCCGTCTCTAAGGCCCGTAATTTTAAACGAGGATAGTGATAAATCGGCGAATTTATCCCCTCTTTCGTATTTTTAAACGAAGATAAATGCACTGAATCAAACCTGGATTAAAACTGTATCCTCGGATTTATACCTCGATGTCGATGTATAAAACACTAAAACAGCGGATAGAGCTATTTTCGAAAATTCGGAAATAAAAAACATCATTTACGATCTGTCAAATTACATACATATGTATGTATACATGAGCCGTTTATTTTGAAAGTGGAATAAGTCATGTTTTCTTAATATTGAGATAATTAAACATTTGTGTTTTCATGTTATGAAAAAAATCAATACAACTTTTGTTTAAAGTGTTTGCATTTATGATATTACTATACTTACTACTTTTAGCTAAAGTGATGAATTTTATAATAAGGCTTGGTAAAATACGAGTTTTTTGTACTAGAAGTGACTTATTCCACTTTCAAAATAAATGTTTTTTAATAAAAATGACTTATACCATCATTCCATATTGATTTAATTCATTAAAAAGAATTTTACATTATAAATGACATCCAGTTATTACAAAGAGAAAGTTATAATGAACTTGATAGGTTTGGATTTCATTTTGCTCCTCAACAAGTTGATCCGAATTTTTTTAAGTTTTGAAAATATTCATGGTGAACAGGTGGAATATATGGGAGCAAATCCATCATGTCTTTATATTTCGCGATTGTAACCGGTCGCCAAGGCTGGGCAAGTTACATTACACTGTGTAATTAAAATACTTTTACAAATTACAGCAAACTCAGTAAATAAAATACAAATTACAATTACTTTACGTTTGTAAATTGAAAAATTTGATTTCACGAAATTCGTTTAGTGAAAAAACATATCGTTAAAATAACGATCATTAACATAAGGTTTTATACTGATGGCTCTAGAACCAAATCTTAATGAACCTTGCAAAAATGTAAACAATAAACTACAAAGCTGATGTAGTTAAAATACAAATTACAATTACTTAGAATTTAAGTAATTAAAATACAAGATACTGTTACTTAGAAAACGAGTAATTAAAATACAAATTACAATTTGTGTTTTCATTACCAATAAATGTAATTCGTTACTGCTCTGCCTTGCCGGCCGCCCACTTGAGTATATAACGGCAGTAACTCTATAGAACCAAAATTGTTTGGTCATCCCTATTTAGTGCTAAGTTCAAAATATAAAACTCTGCATCACTAGTCAAGGATGTTTTGTAGTACATTTAATAAGGAGAATCTCATATACTACTGTGTCCAAAAAGTAAAGCCAGTTTTTAATTATTTCAAAAAATATTTATTTATTCTTCCAAATCTATTTCGTCGCCTTCAAAATAATCCCCTCCCGACACAATACACTTATGCCAACGTATTTTCGAAATTTCGAAACAAGAATTAAAGTCGCCTTCCGGGATAGCCTTCAGGGCGCGTAGCGATTCACGTTTTATCTCTTCTATCGTCCTAAAATGATTTCCCCGCAGTTGTCTTTTGAGTTTCAGGAATAGCCAAAAGTCACACGGTGCTAAATCAGATGAATACGGTGGTTGTGGAACGATATGGGTCGAATTTTTGGCGAAAAAGTCACAAGAACGAGTGCAGTGTGAGAAGGTGCATTATCGTGGTGCAAATACCAAGAATTGTCTGCCCACAATTCTGGCCTCTTCTTACGAACAGCTTAACGCAAACGACGCATAACACTCAAATAATACTATTTGTTAACGGTTTAGCCGGGTGGAAGGAATTCTGAATGGACAACACCACGATAATCGATGAAAACTGTCAACATGACCTTCAATACTTTCACGACCTTCTTTGAACTGTTTACACCACTTGTAAACATTCCTTTCCGACAAAGCATGGTCCCCGAAGGCTTTCTGCAACATCCTTAACGTTTCTGCAGCCGAAATTTCATTCCGCAAACAAAATTTAATGCAACTTTTCTTTACTCAATATTATTAGAAATTGTAAAAATCACCGAATGCACTTTTACCGTCGTACAAAACCAAGGGTAAAACAAAAACTGGTCACAGATGTATATCACAATGCTGCCAACTTAGAAAAAAAATATTTATGATGTGCGGTTTAGCCGCGCGATTTAAATTGAAAACTGGCTTTACTTTTTGGACACAGTAGTAAATCTAAAATCTCAAATAGGCATTTTCGGAAATAAACCAAAGTAACTTCAGAGTAAGTTTTAATTTTTATTATGTTGGTAACAAAGTTACTCAAGTTACCTTTCACATACAAAAAAGTAAGAAAGAATTTTGAGTGCGTTTGTTTCATGAAGTTACTATTTTCATTACTGAAGTTACTTTGATCGTTCGTAAATAGATGGGTAACTTTAAAGTTTGAAACTTACTATGAAGTTACTTTGGTCTATTTTCGAAAATGCCTATTGTAAATTGTTGTTGTTGTTATATTTTTTGCTTTCAATGCCTTCTAGATTGATAATATACTCATCATACTGTTAGTTGTTATGACATTAAACGAATGAACAAGCATGTAATGTGACTTATTCCACTTTCATAATAAACAAAATATTGATAGCGTTTAGTATTCATTCTTTAACCACTATTTCTAGGAATTATTTTACAGTTAAGCGCAAGAATGTAACAAAATATGAAAGTTCACTATACTTTAACATGTTATATAACGTTAACTCAAGTTTTAAAAAATTTGACTTATTCCACTTTCAAACTAAACGGCTCACATAATGAATTGCAAATTTAAACTATTTAAATTAATTTTTGAAAATTTTAGTTAAAAATAGAGAATATATTCTCTAAGATCTGGATCCGCTCGAAATGCGATATTTTAAAACGTGATATTTCAAAACGCGATATGACGAAACGCGATATGGTACAAAACGCGATATTTTAAAATTAAAATTTTAAAATAATAATAAAAATTAAAATAGGTAATAAAAATATTAATAATTATTAATCTTCCTTTATTTAATAAAATTTTCTTTCTCCAAAATGATAAAATTGAACATGTACGATCATAAATAGGAAATCGTGATTTGAAATATCGCGGTTTGTAATATCGCGTTTTGAACCATATCGCGTTTTGCACCATATCGCGTTTTGAAACATCGCGTTTTGTACCATATCGCGTTTTGTATCGCATCGCGTTTTGTACCATATCGCGTTTCAAATGGGACCCGATCTAAACATACTAAAGTGTCTCACGATAGGATAGATGTCGAGTTTTACAATAAGGAAGAGTTTCTGCGCCAGTTTTCTGAAGAAGGTGTTCATTATTATTTGACCAACACTCCCGAAGAAGATTTGGAATCTTTGGACGTGTATTATCGCGTATAATATCGCATATTACGTTCACCGCCCGCTTACCATTTTATTTATTTCTTGCCCGGGAATGCCACATATTACGGTATTGACTAAAGACTAATGACGTATTCAGTGTTGCGCTCATTCGTTCCTTGCTTCCTTCCTGCTGAAATTTTTTTAAACCAATTTCATTGTTATTTTACATTCTGGTTCTTTTGACTGAATCCCCCTTAATAATCCCGACAGATTCGTAATTATGGAGTTATTTTTTTCAATCCATTACAACACGATTTTAATCCTTTTAGGATTACCGCATTTCATAACATGATTATCGTAATCTAGAGTTTGAAACTCGATTAATATGAAATATAAAAAAAGGCAGAAAAAATTGAGATTATTGCGATAATGTTTTTGTCTGTCAACGGTATAAAACAAAAAATTTTTGGGAGGAAAACAAACAAAAAGAATTAACAAATGTCCCAGCAAGCAGTTATTAATTCGAAAATTGATTTCGAAAATCGCAGGTTTTAACTTCGTTCAAAATTACGACACAAAAAATGCACGAATCTATCCACGTTTAAAATTACCAAAAGTAACCTCGGCTAAATCAGTGGTTTTTCGAAAACTGTGGATTAATCCGTCGATTTAGCCTTGCTTAAAAATACGACCCTTAGTGTAAGAATATTATTTGAAACGTTCCTAATTTTATTGTTGTAAAATTGATATTTGTTTTGATCATACCAAAGTAAGTTTTTAAGTAACATTATCGCTAAATGTTAAAGTCCTTAGGGTCAAGCTTTCTCTTTAAGTATGCCTCAAAGTATAACGAGCTACGTAACAAAAGAAAAAATTGTTCCAATTTTTTCGATCAAAAATTATAGCTTTGTTCATATTTAAATATGCCCTTCTAAACATGCCCTTTATTCACTAATAAAGTGATCGCCTAGATGAATATTTTCGGCCAATGTATCCATAATATTTGCAAATCTTGACAACTTTATAAGTAGTAGTTATTATGACGTAAAACTTTGTCTTTGTATTTGATTTCTATGGGGTTTCGAATCGCATAGAAACGATGTCCAAAAAAAAATTTAAACTCGCTTCGATCGATTAGGTCCAGTTAGTGTAAATAAGCATACGAATTCGGTTGGAGCGTTAAAGCCAGCTAGGCGGACCAGAAACAGCGGCCATTTTAGAGACATAACTCCGTAAGATCCTAATTAATGCGGACGTTAAAGGAGTCGATTGAACGAGCCCAATGCAATCTAATGAGTAACGGTAAAAAGTAAACGGGTAAACCACACTACCAACTGCGGGGTCAAGGCGAAACAAATAGAACCAACACCATTGCTAAGGAACACAAAATATGGTAGGGAGAGCCCAATAAAGTAAAAAAAAAAGTCTTCCATTAGATTCGTTTATACGTTTTGAACAGGTAAATGTAGCGAAACGTGACATGAACCTACATGGTGCGAGTTGGAAAGCGGATACCTCAACCAATAAACGCTTTTGTAAATTGAACTCTCATCCATCGGCTCCAGTAATCCAAAATTTGTGCATTTTTAAAATACATGATGGTGCTAAAAGGTGTTAAATTAAAGTTTTAGACTAAAATGCCTTTTCAGAGGGAAGTTAAAACTAAAAAGACATTCAGTCAAAACTTTTTTGACTGAGATTGAGAAGATTCAGTTAAAAAATCTATTTTCTGCCGGAAACATTTTTTTTCGGCTGAAATTCCTTTTTAAACGAGTTCATAATACGATATGATGTTGAAATGACGCCAATGAAACCGGATTGCATGTTCAGTACAATGTACAAAAGTTTGAACATCCAGAGCTAGTTCATGGTGACTATAATCGTCGATGGCATAGTCGGTTAGTCTTGTTTCCTGTAGCGGTATACGTAAGTTAAGTAAGTTCCACGTTCCTAATTTAAAATCGTTGTCTTTACATCGGTCCCATAGTCATCGTTGGGCATGCTAAAATATCTTAGGTTGAGGTTTCGTAATACATAATTCGATTTTACAGGTTGGGCTATTCACCTAACGTTCCCCATGAAGGAGAGCCACATCCCTCCCACTTTAGGCTACTTCTTTAACATAATATGTTATAGCGGCCACCACGATGAGACTGTGTGAACACAACTTTCACTCTCCACATAAAATTTAGCAACTGCTTTTCGTTCTGAACTGGATGGTTTAACAAAAAAAAGAATTGTACCCAAATTTTATTGCTTTTTTTATGTTTGGCCCCAATTGCACTTGGCTGATTGGTATTGATCTATCCACGAGGAAAACCCAGTGCTGATGCTAATGAAACAATTAATCAAAATATATCTTCGAGTGAAATACGAGTGAATAAAATTTTCGATAAATTACAGTCGATGGAAGAAGTTAAACTAGTATAAAAATATCAGTTTCCGTTTGTAATGGGTGAAAAATTTACTTGAATCAAGAATATGAAGTAATGAAAGAAGTAGGTGACGAAAGTTTTGAATAATACCCTTGACAGACTAGGGATTAGCTAAGAGCGGTTAGTAAAACAATATTACCTATTCCACCACAAATCCATTTGCGTTGACAGACTAGGGATTAGTTTCCTAAATAAAAAATATAGCTCTATTAATTCAAAATTTCTAAGATTTAGATATTAAAACACACTAGATTTTCTTTTTATAAACATAACCTCAAAATTTATTCAGCACAAGTTGTTTAAGATGTCATTGATTTTATAATTTCTATCGTAAACTTACGCCGCTTGCACTTTCCGCAATGTTGAAAGAATTATTTCGCATTATTGTAAGTGGCTCGATCATCACTAAACACAATATAACGAGATAAAATTCAAAATTTTCAAAGATTAGTGCACTAACATCGAAAAATCACTAATCGCGCTTAGCTAATCCCTAGTCTGTCAGGGTACAACGCTAATACCCCCGACACACACAAAATAGCTAATCGCGAATTCGAGATTATGTTGTTATTTTTTTCAGTCTGTCACAACACGATTTTATTTCTTTCAGGATTACCGCGCTTCATAATTTGATTATCGTAATCTAGTTGTATAAACTCGATAAACATGAAACACAAAAAAGAGAAAGAAAGTATAAGTGAAATAGAAATATTTTATTTTAATGTCATTTTTAAAATGAAGATGAAATCGTGATCTGAGATTATCAGCAGTAATATCCCAAGAGCATTGATAATTTCCTGAAATAATTTTATTATATTTTTCGAAAGCACGTTGCTTGGTAACAGCCCGAAGCCGTAGGCTGAGGGCTGTTACCTAAAAGCAACGTGCTTGAGGAAAATATAATAAAATTATGAGGTATTTATCAATGTTCGAGGGGCATTCGACGAGAAAATTTTTTGCAATTTTATTTTATTCTAGTAGTAAGGCTGCTAGATTGTAAATTGTTCTATGAAAGTGTCATTTTGAAACAGTATTTATTGTAAAATAAAACTAAATTCTTTTCATCTAGTAGCCAGAGTATGTTTTTCTAAAATAGCAAGCCTATTAAATCGATCAATTTCGAGTCACGTGTACAAAATAAACCAATCAAAATAACATTACACTGATAACTTCCCTAGGGAAATTATCAGTGTAATGTTATTTTGATTGATTTATTTCGTACACGTGACTCAAAATAGACTGATTTAACAGGCTTGCTATTTTAGCAAAAAAAATTCGCGATAATTTTGTGTCTGTGAGTGGTATAAGGCTAAATATTGCTTATAAAAGTTTAAACGGTGTATACTGAATGATGTTTTGCCAAATAAGTACCGATTTCCTTCTTTGGTCATAAAATTTGTCTTTCTGTAGATAAAATTTGATTATTATCTGAATATTAGAAAGCGGAAATATATAATGTTAAAATTGATTCGATAGCATTTAAGCTAATCGATTTAGATCGATTCAATGGATGTTACAAAAATCTCGACAGGACGACATTTTTCAAGATCTCGGAAGTTATTGTAATACATATTATTGGCGGAAGATTTAATTTAACGATGTATGTATAACATATGGGTTAGGCAAAGAAGGTCGAAAGAGCCACATGATCCAAAAACAAATCTCCAATTAAAAATGATCGAAATAAAAATATGTAGATAACACAGCACAACAAAATTACCCTTTTTTTGTTGCATAAAATATTTTAATGGTTGTTTACTAATTCGTGGTCACTCATCAGCTCGATTTTTTTAGATACAGCTGCTTCCTGTAGTATTTCCTCCTTCCAATGTTCAGTACTGGTCGACAAATAAAAAAAAGTTGCTGAAACAAGGATAGTCATTTGCAACGTATTTTTCGATGCTGAATTCGAATATGGCCGCATAATTAATCATGTCAGGATTTTGGGATTTCCTAACCTAAAAGTCCAAAAAAAGGCTGTTTTTATTCGGGTTTTCAATATTTTACTGTATTGTTAGAGAACTTCAGTAGTAAAAACCAATGGTGCCGTCGTAACTAACATTCATCCCCTCTCATTTCCAAATTTAAACGTCTAAATATCTTTATCTATTACCGAGATATCTGCTGTGGATTTTTATAAGTCTCGATAGATCTATTCAGATATTTGCCAAAAAAAAAAAAAAAAAAATGGGAAATTGTAGCTGCTTCTATCATCCACGTAAAAATACTGGCACTCGCAGCACTAAGAATTGTGTTTATTTTGACAACGCAACGTCATTGTTGTTTTTATTATATTTTGTTATTCCAAAAGTTTAAATACATGAGGAAAAGTGCGACTACATTTTATCCATATATAAAAATGAGACGGACATACTAAAACTTTTTGTTTTCTTTCAAAATGTTACTATGATCTTTTAAATTTTGAGCAACTTTTACGAAAAATTATAAACAGGTTCATTTTTCGATTTTTCCATTCTTTTGCACCAAAAAAAAAACTTGTGGATTGTGATAAATAGTATTAAATAACACATTTTGAATATATCTCTTGGAAGGAAATAGTAAAAAATGAATACTTTTATTGTACATCTTCTGTCTTTTAAAATAGAGCAAAAGATTAAATGTAAATCAGCTACTAGTTTCCTACTGTATAATAGATTAAAAATTTACTTTGGTAGGCTTCCATGCTAAAATACAAATTTTTAATGTATGTCTTTACTCATAAAAAGCACGATTTTCATGTACAATTAATAAGTTGTGTAATTCAAGGAAATGAATTAAAAACGATAAAATGTTGAATAAAATGTCATTCTTGATTAAAATAAACTAAATCAATTGCAGTTTAACCACAAAAATGGAGACCATCTGGATGCGATCTATTGAGATCTATCGAGACTTATTAAAAAACACGGCAATCGTAAATCAAAGTACATTAAGACTTTTGTATGAACTTATTGTCACACAGCTTAACCACGATATACTAATTTATTAGTGTGCGCCTTATTTGATTTACGATATCTAAAACAGATGATGTTTAAAATTGGATATAAGAGGTGATGAATAGCCTTTATTGCAATTTTAGGTTAGAATATTCCAAAATCCTGATGGAATAGGGCAATTCTGCGACCAGATTCGGATTCAACATCGAAAAAAACGGCGGAAATGAACTATCTTTGTTTCTGTAAATTTTTCTTGTCGACATGACATGAAAACAAATACATATTGCAAAATTTTGATCCAAAGCGAATATTTTTTCAAGTTTTAACCTAATTCTCAACCTTAACCTAATTCTCAACTCAATGGCTGATAATAAAAAAAAAAATTCGATAACTCAAATTGAAATTAGAAAGCAAATTTAAGACTATTTACTAAATCCAATTCATAGTTAACTGTCCAGGGCTTAGGTATATTTTCACCTAGTAAAGATGAATTATTAGGTTTATTTCAACAAGGTAAAAATAAAACATATGATTGGAACTACATTCATTTGCAGCTGTCCACCGTACTATAAACACGTTTAGGCTACAATTACTGCTACAGTTACATAAGACCAAATCCGTTGAATTTGAAAATTTAAATAGTTTACAAGAACAATATTTATAAGGTTACCTATTTTGGTCGGCGGCATCTTCGACGGGAACAGCTACCTAAATGCTTCTGGTATTTTGTGAAAAAACCAAATGACAAACATTTTTAAATTGGAAAATACCAAAACTAGGAATATGTCGTTATTGAAATATTTTTAAATTGCAATTAGTAGTTATTCAAGTTATTGATTTTGTTACAAAAAATATTTTATTTCTCTTTGGTTTACTCCAAAAGAAAATTGGTGTAAATTATTTACGTCAATAGTCAAAATTCTAAATGATCATTTGAAATGATATAATCACACATTAACATTTCCAATTTATTCTATAACATTCGTCAAATCTTTCGAGCAAGCAGCAACAAAAAAAACAGCAACAAACTTCAAAATAAATTATCATCGACCTTTGAAACTTTGGATTGTTATCATCTGCACAAAAGCCATTTATCATTCACATATCAAAATATGATCCAGTTTTCACCTGACTTGATGAAACATAATTGTTTTCCGGTGGATTGTCTAGTATTAATCAATTTCAACTAGTTATATGATGATACGTTAATTTGTTATCAATTTTACGAAAGTAAAATTTAAAAAACTGGATTTTTTAAATCGGTCATTATAGTCATAACTGGTTTCGACTACCAATGCTAATAAATAATATTTATTTCATAAATTAGAAATTTCTAACTAAATATGACCTGTATAAATCTGTCATAATTCAAAGATTTCTGTTTTTTTTTCTTCTTCCCTAGTTCAACCTAAATCTGGACAAAAGCGTTCAGCCACCAGTCCAGCTCCATTAATTTTAGCACAACATCCAAATCAAAATCCTATCGGGTCAAATCACATCATTAGTTCAAATCAATTGTCGAGCGGTAACTCGGTTAACCCGCAACAACAACAGCAACAATCACAAGGAGGTTCACAGCAACCAAATCAAGGTGGGGCAAGTGGGCGAGGACCATTTGCCTCGGCATTGCGAAATTTAGCAAAACAGGCCGATATTAAGGAGGATGATGTTGATACATCATCGCGCAATGCGAATAATAATAATAGTGCCGGAAGTCGTGAAAGTAATGTTGCGCAACGTGGTTCGATTAGTGTTGATTCATCAAGAGTAACGGATTGCCGCAATACGACGACAGAGCGAATTCGAGAGGATGATCGAAATTCTAATAAGAAAAGGAATTCTCCGCCAGCACCACCAGAAAAGGTAAGAATAAGTTGTTAGAGTGGTAATTGAATAGCAAATAATAAACGATTTTTATTTTTATTTTTAAGGTTGCAAGATTATCAGCTCCGCCGCCGATTCAGCCTGAATTACTGGCGCGTAGTGGATTTCAGCCGTATAGACCTGATGAACGTTTAACACATCCAGCGGGTGGTTTCCCACTTGATGCATATGCTGCTTCTTTTGGTGGACTAACCGGGCTCGCTCCAGGTACGAAACTATTTATTTTAAAATATTTACACATTTTATATTATCGTTTAATTCGTTTTGCAGGGGGCATTTTCAATCCAGCTGCGCTACAGTATTCGGAACAATTATACTTAGATCCAAGATTTCAAAGTATGTTCCGTGGACATACTCATCCACATTCACATCCAATGTATTCATTAGCGTCGCCTTATGGGCCACATTTGTATGGAATGTTACCTGGATTACCTATGCCTTCGCTGCATGAGCGGATCAAAATGGAGGAGGAACATCGTGTTCGGTTAGCACGAGAAGAAGAGCAAAGAGAACGGGAACGTGAAATTCAGCGAGAAAAAGAACGAGAACGGGAAAGAGAACGTGAACAGCGCGAAAAAGAACAGCGAGAGAAAGAACAGCGAGAAAGGGAACAGCGTGAAAAAGAACAACGAGAAAAGGAACAGCGGGAACGTGAAATGCGGGAAAAGGAACGAGAAGCTAGAGAACGTGAACGACTTATACAAGCGTCCCATCATTATACATCCCAAATGTATGGTCCGCTGCAACGGAATATATTAGGACAATTGCTACCACCTGGACTGCCACCATCACTGAGCTTAGCTATGCGTCCGACACAATCGCAACTGCATTCAATTTCGTCATTATCTCCGTATCATACCGGAGGACAACGCCAATCACCCCATTCATTAGGTTTAAATTTAGGATTGGGTTTACCACCAGTACCATCTCTAAATCCTAATGTACATTCAGCGTCGTCATTAAATTTACAGCACCATGCTTCAAGTGTATCGTCTAGTTTAAATTTAAGTCACGCTGTAACAAGCTTAGCCCAGAGTGGATTAGGATTAGGACATGTTCCGACAAGCTTATGCGGTTTAGTACCATCCTCGGTCACATCCAGTTTATCATCAATTGGTCACCACGGTGGATTAGGTTTATCGCATCCATCTGGTTTGAATTTATCACATCAACCAAATATGCTAGGTAATCATCATTTAGCACCGGTATCCTCTTCAGGCGGACCAGGAAATTTACATTTATCCTCTTCCGTGTATACAGGACACAATTCATCAGGAAATTATCATCCGTCACATCAGACATTGAATTTATCACTAGGCGGTAATTCTAATAATAATTCATCCGTTCCTCCTACATCACTGTCAACGTCACCACCAACTTCGAACAGTAACATTCCTACCAGTAATAATAGTAACAATATGCAAATGTATTTCACATCTGCAATGCAACAACAACAACAGCAGCAGCAGCAGTTACAACAACAAGCACAGCAACATCATAGATCGAGTCACAATAGTAACCAAATGTCACAGTCGGTAGTAAATAATTTGTCGACCTCAAAGAGCCCGGTTCAGTTTTCGAATCAACCTTCCACCACAAATAATAGCAACAACAAAGAAGTTCTCAATAGTAATATGGAGTCTAATAAGAAGAATAATAATAATAACGATACGATTAGTAATAATTCGATTACTTCATCTACATCGATTTCGCAGCAGCAAAACGCTCAGCAAGCCTCTTCAACCACAGAAATTTTAAATGGTGTTATATCATCATCATCGGATGAAACAAATCTAAAAGATGATAAAAATTCTAGTAATATTAGTAGTAATGACATAATTATAAGTAATATTAATAATAATAAAATTGATGATAGTAAAAATAGTATTACTGGTAATAATAATAATAGTTGTCATCGAAATAATCAATCACCAGACGAGGGGGTTGTTAAAATAAGTTCGATAACCCCGACGTCTACTATACCAACTACACCTCCAATAAAAGACCAAAATAATAGCAATAATAATGTTAATAGTGATAATAGTAATGAGGACTCTACCAGTACTAGTAACAATAATAATAATAATAATAATTCCAATCAATTAATAAGTAGTTTACCAAGTTCTCAAACAACAGGAGCCGTCGTCACATCTAATCAACAGAAAGGTAAAATTAATAATAATAATAATAGTAATTCAGATCCAAATATAATAAATAATAATATAAATGCTAGTGGTGATAATATTAGTAATAACAATAATAATAATTATGATGATGATTTAGATAATGTAATGTCGAGTAGTTCGTCTGTAAATCTCGCTTCTAATTTAGGTGATAATAACACCAATATTAATAGGAAAACGAGTACAGATACGCGGTAAAAATTTTCCTATACGATTTCTGCCTGTCCGACGCGTCGCACAAACCATAATTTTAGTTTTTACAAATTTCGCATCCAAATACCAAAAGTAAACAAAAAAATACTTAATTAATTATTGTAAAATAAGAATATTTTATCTGTTAGACAAAAAGCACAATAAAAACATAAATAAACTAAGTAGTAGACTGACTCATAAATTTCAATACACACTATACAATTAATGTTACAACACTGCTATCGTCAATAAAAAAAAAATTATTAATTTAATTATAAAATTATGATTATTACAAACAAAACAAAAAAATATAATATCAAAATTATGAGTGTATTGTCAAGAGAATGTTTTTTTATTTTAATTATGATTAATTTAAACAATTTTATATTATTATCTTAAATGTAATTAATTATTATGATTTTTTATAATTTTATTGATTATTATTTGTTATTATTTGCATAAATATTATATAGAGGATATATATTTATATACACAAATATATATTATGAATATATTATGTATTCTTCTTTACATATTATTATTTATATTTAATTAAAACAAACCACAACAACAAAAATCAGCAACAATTTTAAAGTTTAATTCTTTCTTTTTATAATAAAAGTAAACAAAAACAGCAAAATGAAAATGCACGAAAATTGGTTTTTTGTCTTATAATTTATTTATTTATTATTACATGAAATGTTCGACACTTGATAAATACAAACTTCTATTTATTTAGTTCGATCCATCCCGAAATGTAATTAAATACCAATTTTTTATTTTTATTTATTTTTTTTTCCATGTACAGATCGCCAATTTATTAAGGAATCACATAATCATTTATCATCGTCGTCACCAGTGAAATGGGCACTCACATCATCTACTACATCTCAGCAACAAAATCACGATAGTAATTCACCAAACAGCAACTGATTAATTTAATTTACAAAACTAAAGAATTTATTCCTTTAATATTTTATTATTACTTGTCTTATTATAAATTAACTTTCAAATTTGGTATAATTTAACTTATTTTAACAAATTAAATTAAGAACAATAAATTTATCTAAATTGGATGGATAAAAAATAAAAATATATTCTAATGGAGAGAGTTTGATCACACACACACACACACACACACACATATATATATTCAATACAAAACAACAAACGATTCAATAAAATCTGTGATAAAAATAAGAGTTGGCTTGGGACTTGGAAAATAATGTTTGGGTCGTTTTTCGGGCAACATGGAAAAATGGATTAATTTTTTTTTTATTATCAACAAAAAAAAACAGAAATTACAATTTTAGCTTTTTCAAATAATACATATTTCAGAACAGTTGATATTTATTTTCATAAGATTGGAAACTATAAGCTAAATAGCTCTTAGCTGGTAAACTTTCTTAAGCTTTCAGTTGAAATCAATTAATGATTATTATGGTCTTGAGATCGGTTTGTCACGCTGACCACATCCAACATTCATCAATTCGTTATACCTAAGTACGGTACGAAAGGTCGCGGTAAAGGGTTCATGTTAAATTATAAAAATCACGCTTGTGATTTGTTTCTTTTGTATCTAATGTTTGTTACAGAAATAGTTTCTTTTATCGAGAAATACAACTGTCTTCACTTGCTAGATAATGAGGATCGTTCATGTTTTCAGTACAAATTTTAATATTCCAACTGACGCAAGGACATCAACAGTCTTTTTGTTATTTAGTATTCGCTAGTATTAATATGTTTTGCTTAAAGGTAACATGTAGGTAAACGCATACTATTTATTATTTATAAAATTAAAATATACAAATAACAAAGTATAGATCAACTCTCAAACAATATCTAATCAAAGATTTAATTTCAAAAAAAAAAAAATTATTTTTTCCAATTGTTAAAAATCACGTGTCAAAAAATTCATAACTATAAAAACTTTAGATAAATTCATTTAAAACAAAAAAAAAAAAAAAAATATTATATTATGTATGTATTTTAAAATTCCAAGTACATATTTTAAAAATAACAAAGCTAATATATATATATATTATATAATATACAATATTTTGTCGCTAACATTACTATTTAAATGCAAAAATCAACTGGCTAAATAAATCTTCTGTGTATATAAAATATTTAATAGTCTAAAAATTACAGTGTACGTGAAAAGCCGAAAACCTAAAATATATACATTTATAAATATTATATTAATTAGTTATAAGGAAAATAATATTAATTAAATGAAAATGAATAAATAAACTGCTTTATATTCCAATAAACCACCACAAAAAAAAAAAAATATTAAATAAAACAAAAACTTATATTATATTATATGATAAATTAGATTTAATATTATGAAAAAAAAAAAAAAACATAAAAAATCTTTTTTATTAAAATTACTTGTTGTACAGTTTAATTATATTATGATTATTATTATAATACTATTAATAAATACTAAATAAAAAGTTAAATCTTACAAAAACAATAATATTTGCGATTGTATTAATCTTAATTTTATTTGAACACAATTAAAAATTTTTACGGGGTACATACATCACTTGATAGTCTCAATTAGTCTAAATTGGTTCGATTTGAAATTTTCAATATTAAAAGCATTGCTACATGTAAGTAATCTCGGCCAGCATTCTAAACCTCAAGCAGTATCAAAATTATTAAAAAATAGTTCGACTCTACAAAAACTATTATGTTCTTCGAAAATTTTGCTAAAATTAAAGGACGGCAAAATACAAAATTTGTTGAATGAAATTATATCAACTGTTGTGTTAAATTAATAAAACTCATTAGTGCAAAAATTTACGTACATAGAAGTTTAAAAATACAACTAATTTTACTCAAAATGGAATGAACTCCTGCGCCCGAATTCCGGTTCGATGACATATAAAAATGAATGAAATTTTGTAAATGTGACTAAAAATTCGTAATCGGTGACCCAAAAACTCATGAAAATGGCATGCATCTTGACTGTAACATGATTGATACAGTATTTTATGGAATGGGGTGAACTTTTGTAAATGTGACTAAAGATTCTTAATCGGTGACCCCAAAAACCATGAAAATGACATTCATCTTAATTGTAAAATGTTATATACGATATTTTACCCTATTTTTTAGAGGGGTTGTCAATAAGGGATGAAAAGGCTGAAATTGTGTAAGTGTGACTAGAGATTCGTTATCAGCATAGGTCAAAATCCATCCAGGCCTAAAAATCTCTGGTTTGATGATGATTGTATTGGTGCTATTCGGGAGAAAGATGGCGAACGACAACGAAATCTATCGCAAAGAATAAGGCTCCGGGGATTCTAGTCAAAAAACAAAAGGCATTTCAGTCCCATACATATATTACGGCTAAGGCCCGAATCGATAGACACAACTACAACTTTTAGTTGCAGTCACTCTTTTTTCGAAATTGATGTTCGAATACCGTATTTTTAAATAAGAATAAAATAGCAAATTTACGGGTAGATGCTCATACGTATCGCAAGTTAACAAATTGCGATGGTTAAAGATGGCGGATTTGCGACCTCTTTTTGAGTTTGCTAGACATGGCATTCTCAATACATCTAGCAAATCCGCCATATTACCTAATATTCAGCGTATTGCTGAATTATATATTGACATTTAACTAAGAACATAACCACAAACTTAACTTTTATTTTATGTATTTCAGTACATATTTTGGTTTCGCCTTTTCAAATTGTAATTAATTTATGGAAATAAATTAAGCAACAAATATGAGTAGGTATCAACATAATAAATCGTAAATCAAACTTCGCTGAAGGATAAATAATGTACTTCCTCAATATTGTACTAACCAAAATCACAGATCTCGCACATAAATAAATATGGTAAGAATCCAGTTATGCATTCCTGGTAATTTGTTTATGTTTTTTGTCACGAGTAATGTTTAAAAAAAATCACCAATTCTGTAATTTCCCTAAAGTTGATTTACCTATAATTAAAACGTAAATACCTCTTTAATAATTAGCCAATTAAAATGTCATTCAAAAAACTTTTTCCTGTACACTTTTTTTTTGTTTTCTGTATTGCGAGTAGAAAAAGTCACTCGCAATTTTTTTTAATTTTTTGCTTGCTAGGAAGTCGCAAAAACGTTCGAGCATACCAAAATGTCATTTTCAGCTCGCAAGTTGCTAATTTGCTTGCTAGAACGTATCGAGCATCTACCCCTTAATCAGAAATCTAGTACAATTTCCAAATAATTGAATACATATTTCAAATTAAATTTTAACTTTTTCAAGGCTAAAATCACAATATAAATAATATCATTTGATTAATTATTGCTAAATAAGGGTAATTTGTGTATTATTATTTATTATGAGCTAAAATAAATAAATTTACATCGAAATTAGAAATGATAAATTCGATTTTAAACTTCAATTATATTCACTGATTGTAGTCGCCGATATCCACGACTACAACTTCAATCTCCACTTTAATCTGTGAATTTATTGAGGTTAATACAAAAAGAGACAATTTAGTCGCAGTTGCGAATTAATTGTGGTTTGTCGATTTGGCCCTAAAACTCTTTTTAAAAAGGAACTTCAATCAAAAATAAAAAGGTATTTCGGTCAGAAAACAGATTGACTGAAATGCCCTTTGTAGTTTTGGACTGAACAACCTTCTTGAACGGTGTTTTAGTCACAAATTTTTGGACTGGAATACCTTTTGTTTGGTTGGTTTTTTTTTGACTGAAATGCCTTCGTAGACCTATATGTTGGCTTCGGCGCCCCAGTCAAAAGCATTTCAGTCAAAAATAGAAAGGAGTTTCAGTCAAAAATTAAAAGGCAACTCAATCAAAATAGTTTAAGACATTTATGCCATTTTTAAGACATTTATAATTAAATTTATTAAAAAAGGCATTCAAGTCGGGTTTGACCGTTTCCGAAGACATCGAAACAAAATTATCGAATGATAAAATATCGAAAAAAAATAACAATGTCGAAAATTAAAATGTCGAAAAAAATATGGTCGAAAGAAAAAACATCGACTTTCTTTTAATCGAATTTATGGTCGAATTTCGACCATAAATTTAAAATCATCCATAATTCAAAATATGTATAGATCTCGAAATATGTAAATATGCATGAGTTCCTAACAGGGGCTACTTCAAAAATTAACTTATCGCTCATCTTTTTTGCTCATATTCTCATGCGGTAAGTTAAATTTGGAAGTAAAGGTAAAATTTGTTTAATGAATTATTTTCATAGAAAAATAACAAAATTTGTTTATTATCTGTGATTATTTTAAAGGAATTATATCGCATTTATCGCTTTTAAATTGTGTTTTGGTTAACTTAATTCGTTGGGTTAGACTAGTACAGCATCGACGAATATATTGAAGCGAATTGGATATTAAGAAAATTGCTTCGTCAACCTTGCAGGCTCAAATCAAAGGAATGTTATCGCTCCTATCGCTTCTACTGATAGTTTTCTACAAATGTTTTAAGTTGTGACAAAGATCTAAATATGCCTATAAAATAAAATTGATTTTTTTATTTATTTTAAACAAAATATTTTTTCTGGATTTTTTTTCCAGTAATTTGTAGATTTCTTTTCAGACAAATATGTACACAATACACATATTTGTAGTGATCCTAAATTAAAATGAATAACACAAAATATCGGTATGTGGTACGATTAACTGATAGTTTAGGTATGATCGGCAGCTGTTTCAAAATCGTCTTTTTCTGCGCAGTACCGTATGACGTGCTAAAAATCAAAACAAAATAGAGAAATTTTCCCAAGAACACACTAAAACACAAATTATAAAAAAGAGAACAAAGTTACACGTAAACAATTTATGTTATAATGTTTCTTAAAACATTAGCTATTATGTTACAATGTTTCTTTCTTTGGTAAGTTAATTTTTGAAGGAGCACCGAATTCTCCATTAAATCATTATCAGTGTTGTTTGAGTAGATACGAATGAAATAAGTGTGGCAAACAATGCTCGTATACCCATAGCTGCAGAAACCAATCAAAACGCCTTAGAAAACGAAAAGCAAATTATTTTATTAAATTACTCTAATCAACAGTTTCTGCAATTATATCAATAAGGCATCCAATCGCCTTTGTTATCTATTACCGCCTGGTATCTGCAAGGGCAACTTTGGCTCAATTTTTGTGCATATTCCAATCTAAGATTAGTCCAGAGCCGTTTCAATGCCAGTGTAAGCTGCTTTGTTGTAGGTATGTATTTTCCCTCTTTTTAGCTTTGTCTTCATAAGCGACCACACGTTTTTGATGGGTTTATGGGCTCTCTAGTTGTGTTGGTGTATACGGTTAGAAGCCACTCCATATACTATCTGACTCCAAATTAATTTTTTGCCCGACCGGCTGCACTATGCTAGAGTTTTTGCTTTCGGAAGAAAATTTTTGAGAATTATTTTTTCTTTGTTGTGACCAACCCATGATACAATAATATTACAAGGTATGCTTGACAGCTGAAAGCACGTGGAGCGTGACGTCACTCAGAGTCAATTTGGATATTTTTTTGCGAATTGGTTTAGGTTTATAAGAATATTTTTAGGGTTTGGAAATGTAAATAAGTTTCAACGATTGTACACGATAGAAAAAACACAAATCCCAACCAAAAGGAGTCAACGTTATGAAATATGTTACTCAAAGTGTCGTCACTAAAAGGAAAAATGGCGATATGTCGATTGGTTGGAATATACCTTGTATATTTATTATACCATGTGACTAACCCGAAAACAAAAAGGAACTTCTGACTACTTATTTTTTATTTACGTTTTTTTTGGTTACGTAGTTACATTTTTTTGTGTTATCACTGCTTTTACCAAGTGTGTGTGTGTGTGTGTGTGTGTAGCCTTGCATAAATCGCCACAGGTTGTTATGCCATTTTGTTCCTTTCAGCTGCTACAGAGACAACTTCGAAATTTGAGATCGTTATCCTCTTGTAGAATCCAACTGTGATTGTTAGGCCCATATAATTTTTCAGCAGATTTCAATAAAACTCTTTTTTTACAACTCAACTATAAATTTAGCGTCCAGGTTTCTCATAAATTAACCGGCCAAATGGGTGGATGGTGGATCGAAAAATACGTGATAATACCGCGTGTTAATAATCAGGTGTTTCTAGGTATTGCTTATGGCAGATACCTGATCCTCTTAACGTACAGGTTCCAAAATAATAAAAAATCCTATTCGCCACGATGCAATTCTCAATAGAAACAGATTAGCGAAAAAAAACAAATCCTACCATATTATAGACGATCTATTTAAAAATTTACGAGACCGGGAATTTTAAAAACCCGCAAACTGCGGCTAGAGGGATAACGGCTTCTAAGCCCAGGGACATCGGCTTGTAAGCCTAAGCAAAAATATTCGCTATAATACAACAACTGCTGGGGAACTTTGGCCGATAGGTCTGGTTCACAAACAGTAGGAAATAAGGACATAAGTACGTATAAAGCTGGTCACTCTAATTATTTGGGAAAGAACAAAAGTCCTAACAAAACTGGGGGAGTATTATAGCGCCCATCAATTGGGGGAAGGTAGAAGGGGCTATAGCTGTGACCTTTCTAAAGGTTATGCGGGAGAACCCGGGGTCTGCTCCGAACTGTAGAGATGGAGGATGGCACAAGAACCATGTCAAATTGATAGCCTGTGCCGAATAAAGTACACTCCAGGAGTCAGTTTAGAGATTGTGGCAAGGGAGAATATCCCGAGCAGGTCTAGAGCGCCAAGATCAAGATGGGTGACTTTAGTGCCAGTAAATTTGGCACAATTATGTACTGTAATTTTCTGGACCAATACAATTTAGCAATATTTATTGCATTTTTCTTTGTCACTTTTAATTTTGTTGAGGTCGAAATAAATTTCAAGTTGCTGGACATATTGTTGAAAAGATTCCTTCTTGCCATCGAAATTTTCGAATCACCACCTTCGTTTTCCTCGCTGTGGCTTCAATTCTCGTCGCCAATATCTCATTCCAGGTAAATTTAAACGTCTTATCCGATTTTGATTTAACACAACACGTAACACGCGCGCTGCTTATTATAAAGCATTAGTACCATGAGAAGGGTTTGTATTGTATGTTAATTCGTCTAAAACTACCTACATAATTTGGTTTGTCTATTTTAAGTGCAGAATTGTTGGTGAATTCCGAATGTACCCTTTCTTTTTATGACTGATCATCTGGAACGAATTTCGTCAAACATTTTATTGGTGTAATCGTTGATCGTACAATTTTCTGGAAATATCACGTTGAATACAAATTTCAAAAAACCACAGCACTTTGTTGACAATGCATAAGGGCATTTTAAAAATCCAGGGGGTTGATCCCAAAAATATTGACGCCTGCATTTAAATCATTGGTTATTCCTGCACTGCAACAATACACCTTAACCTAAAGCCCTCACTAACAAAACGTATGGTTTACACAAGGTTTTATTTTAGTTACATCCTCGATAACATTTTTTGTTTTGTGACAAATCACTTTGGTTTTGCAGTCGCACTAATGTTTCAGAATATTTGAGTCGCTGATTTTCTTCTTTCTTTCATTTGATAATCTGGATGCTGCATTGTGCTAAAAATATTTTTTGTTTACATTAAAGATAGTTAATCTGTGCTTAATTCGTGGCAGAATCCTTTGAATCTTGCTCATTAATCTTTGTTCTCACATTAAAGTTAAAGTTATATAAAATTGAGTTTCCTGTTCACGGTGACATAGAGAGCGATGAAATACCGTTGTGTGCTGTTGAGCGAACTGCTCCATCCTTTAACGGTAAGAAAACAGTTTATTCCAAATTAATTAAGCCTAAGACACTTTATTAGAGAGCCCAACTAATTTTGCTGTTTCTTTGAAAAAAAATCAACTACGGATTCTGATCGTGATTCATTTCAAGTAGAAGTAGTCATTAGAAATAATTGATGTAACTTTGATTTATGTGGATAAATTTATTAAGTATGAAACCATAAATTCTAGTACATTTGTTAATGGTATTTTAATATCTGTAATCTATTTATTAGAGGTAACACAGTTTTCTTAACCTAAACCGATTCTTGAGCTTGGCGATACTCGTAAACACTACCACGTTCAATAAAATGTTTGATTTGAGCCGTTTCATTTCCACCACCATGTTTTTTTGTGGAATGTCCATATCCACCACCACCCGGTGTCTTCATAGAAAACCGATCGCCTGCTTCGACGACAACTGCTGTTTTACCTCCAAGATTTTTAATCATTCCATTCGGTTTAATTAATAAATTCAATCCTCTTTTGCCTGGTTCACCACCGTTTAAACCATACGGTTCTAAAACACGTCGTTCGGTTAAAACTGATAAAGTCACTGGTTTGCGGAACAATAATTCACGTTGAACGCCTTCTCCACCGTAGTAAAATCCACTACCACCCGATTGATCTTCCCGTAAAGAGAATCGATTCAAAATTATTGGATAACGAAGTTCCAAAATTTCTGGATCAGTTATACGAGTGTTCGTCATATGTGTATGAACTCCACCGGTACCATTCCATTCGGGCCCAGCACCACTTCCACCCGCTACAGTCTCGTAATAACCCCATTCCTCATCACCAATTGTAATATTGTTCATGCAGCCTTGAGAGGCTGCACACACTTCAAATGCCTTAAAAATCGTGTCGACAATACGTTGCGATGTTAAGACATTTCCACCAACAACAGCTGCCCCATCGGATGGATCCAATAATGAATTTTTTGGAATAACAATAGAAATTGGTTTTAAGCAACCTTGATTAAGAGGTACATCATGTCCGACCATACATCTCAAACAATAAATTAATGCCGAAAGAGTTATGGCCCGAGGTGCATTACAATTTCCGTACACTTCATAACCGGTTCCTGTGAAATCGCAAACGGCCGAACCTGAATTCTCATCGATCGAAATTTTTAATTTGATTGGCGACCCATCGTCCATTTTCTCTTCAGCGACTAGTTCCGTTTTGCCACTGCGAAGTTTACTGTTACGTGCGATTTCCTTCAACATGTCACGGACAGCAATTTCAGCATTCTCTTGGATGTATTTCATGTATGCCTGGACAACACTTAATCCATATGTATCGATTAGTTCCTGAACCAAATGTATGCCTTTCTGATTTGCAGCAATCTGAGCTTTAAGATCAGAAATATTGTCAGAAAGGTTACGCGTACCGGTTGCACCAGGTGCTCCAGATGGTGTAGTAAATCTTTTTACTACTTCAGACTCATTAAAAATTCCATTTTCAACTATTAAAAATGATTTAAATGAAGCACCCTCTTCAGCTAAAAATTTCGAATGCGGTGGCATCGAACCAGGTGTGATTCCACCAATATCAGCATGATGTCCACGGGACGCAACAAAGAAAACCGGGTTTGGTTGTCCAGGATAAAATACAGGCGTAATTACAGTCAAATCAGGTAAATGTGAGCCACCAGCTTGAGGATGATTCGAAAGTAGTACATCTCCAATTTTAATCGTATCACCACGAACATTCATTTGATATTGGACCGTCTCTTGCATTGCACCTAAATGTACTGGAATGTGTGGTGCATTACTCACTAGTCCGCCGTCTGGCCCAAATAAGGCACATGAAAAATCTAAACGTTCTTTAATATTTGTCGAAATTGAGGTACGTTGAAGTACTCGGCCCATTTGTTCGGCGATGCTCATAAAACGGTGGCTAAATATACTGAGCTGTATAGCATCTAGCTTCTCATCAATAATAGCTAGACCTTTAATATCATCCAAATTAATGACTAAATCTCCTTTCCGTGTAACTTCCCCCGTACAGTGCGGCTCAATCAAAATTGTTGAAAGCTTATCAATAATAATGGCAGGGCCACGAATTGTGCTCGAAGCTTTTAAATTGGTCGAAAGATATACAGGGCAGTCGGCAAGACCAATTTTGTCAAAATAAATTTTTGTGTACAGCTCAGCTTTTGGATCGGCTTCTTTAACGGCAATGTCTTGTTCTTCAGGAATGTCGGTAGTGCCAGAACCTCTAACTCTTATATTATCTACTATCACCCGACGTTTGTCTAACACAAATCCAAATTCGTTTTCATACCGCTCTACAAAATTAGCGTAAAAATTACCAAAAGCCTTTTCCAGTACATCGCTAGGGTTAGCACTTGGATTTGGTACACACATTAAGGCACAGTCTGTTCCATCATACCGTAAATGGAGATACGGCTCCAATTTTATATTTTTGTTTCCAAATCCTTGATTTTGCAGTTTAATTCGACAGTCCTGTGATAACTGGTTTAGTCGATCGACAAATGCTTGCGAGTTTTCCTTCGAGTACACCAAACCAGATGGTTCTTGAGCTTCGTGCACTACATCAGCAAGAGACATTCCATAAGCTGATAAAACACCAGCGTACTTATGAATTAAAACTTTTTTCATTCCGAGCTCACGAGCTATGCTGCACGCATGTTGACCACCGGCACCGCCAAAACATGAAAGTACATGTTTTGAAGTATCCAGTCCGCGAGATTGGGTTAAAGCACGAATTGGTCGGCACATAGATTCGTTTGCTACCCGTATAAATCCCATGGCTATTTCCTCAGTCGAAAGGCTTTTCTTCTCTCCGACAGCTGCTAAATGCTTATTGATTTCGATTTGAAGTTCTAAAAATTTACTTTGTGTAACCTGATAATCAAGTGCTTCCTTCTCGGTCGGGCCAAAAATTTTCGGGAAAAATTCTGGTAACAATCGTCCTAATAGAAGATTAGCATCAGTAACGGTTAGAGGTCCTCCTTTTCGATAGCACGCGGGACCGGGGTGAGCACCAGCTGAATCGGGGCCAACAACAAATAGCCCAGATCTAAAAAAAAGCATTGATCCGCCACCAGCCGCTACAGTATTTATATCCAATTGAGGTGCTTGTATTGTGACTCCAGCTGTGGTAGATTCAATCACATGCTCGTAATTTCCAAAAAATCTTGAAACATCAGTCGAAGTTCCGCCCATATCAAAACCGATCAAAGGTTGATCGGTCTCACGGATTCCAGTCATTGCATAACCCACAACCCCTCCAGCAGGTCCACTTAGTATAGCACGAGCACCCCTAAAATTTTCCATTTTAGTGAGCCCTCCATCTGATTGCATAAATAGTACATTAACGTCGCGGAGCTCATTTTTAAATCCAGCTTTGAATCCTTTCAAATAACGTTCGACGTGTGGCGTTAAATAAGCCTCAGCACATGCGGTATAACCACGTGCAACAATCCGGCACATTGGCATAGCCCGATGCGAAAGCGTTATATTTTCAAATCCTAATGACTTGGCGATCTGTTCAATTTGTAACTCATGCTCGGGATATGCATAACTGTGGGCTAGCACCACTGAAATTGATTTAACACCAGATTCTAGTACGGCTAACAATTTTTCCCTAATTTCTACTTCGTTAACTGAAGTCCGTTCCAAATATTTGATATTGCCAGCACCAATAATCTGCTTCCAGTTTTGTTTTAATTCACATCGTTCTTCATGAGCGGGCACAATTCGACATTCCACTTCAATTACTAAACTGTATAAATTTGAAGGTCGCCTTATATTCTGAAAACACATTTAAAGTTATAATAAATTACTAAATACATACCATAGCCGGACTTAAAGAGATACACACCAGTTCAAATATTTTTGGTCTCGCCTGGTTTCCAATGTATAGTAGATCCTTGAATCCTGTGTTAACGACTAAGGCAACAGGTTCACCACGCCGCTCTAGTAAGGCGTTCGTCGCTACTGTCGTTCCCATTCGGATCCACCCGATTTTATTCGTCTCTATAAGACCATCCTCGATCACCGTTTCGCCAAGTTCTTCCTGTAGTATTCTTTTGATGCCCTCAGTTGGTGCATCCTTGTAGTTATCCGGATCCACCGACAATAACTTTAAACTTTTGATCGCACCCGATGGTAACACACAAATCACATCCGTAAAAGTACCGCCACGATCGATCGCAAAATTATATTTACCCATCACAAATAATTAAACAGCAATATTGTCGCAAATTGTAACAAAACTGTGCACGATTTCGCCCGTTTTAAGATTAATGTTATTACTTTTAAACTGTGTTATATAAATAAAAATTCTAAATATACTTCTTATCTTTATTTTAGCAAATCTCTTACTCTATAACATGTTCATATATTCTTTATAATGTGTATATGGATGATATTAGATTAATCGTAAATATATAATAAACAAACATTACAATCTAGGTACTTGTATTGATAAAAAAAGTGCTGTGTGATGTTGAGACGTAGTAATTGAATTGAATGTCACTTCTCACTTTCACTTTTATTTATTATTATTATGACATAAGTAACAGCTTTGAGTATATAGGTAACAGCTGTTTTAATTAATCGATTTGCAAACCAATTCGATGAAAGAGTTTGAGGTTTATTTTCATTAGATGGCGGACTGTCTCAAACAACATTTAGGCGTTATTTAAATTCCCTATATGCCGGCATAATTTTGTATACTCTAACATGTTTTACACACTCTTTCAGATGACAATTTATACGGCGCGTATATAGGTACATTGTTTTAACTGGGGAAACTGTGTAAACATATTAGAAAATTTGATTTTTTGTCTCCATTTTTAAAGGGGAATGGTGATAACTTTCATACATTTTCCCCTTTTTTATTGAAACTTGTCTTACATATTTAAGCGTTTATATATTATTTTCCATCTGATACAACAAATCTTTTCAAAGCGTCGCGGTTTCTTCAAGTAAGAGACAATCAGAATAGAACGGAAATCCTAACGATAATAAATGTGATTTATAATTTATTCAACTGAGAGTGAGTTTTGATTTCCAATATTTCCCCGCATAATTCTCCTTATATATTGATGCCCCTTAAAATAACCAAACAAAGAAAGAAGATTAAAGTTGACAAATAACAGAATGAAATCGAAATATATGTAATTGCAGGGTATTTCTATTTTCCACTTTTTAGGAGGAATTATTGATAAGTTTCTTTGGAGGGGAAAACAAGCGACTATGTGACACGATGATGTATGAAAGAAGAGAAAGAATTTATTCGTGGAAACTTGTTAATGTTTTGATTTTGTGTCGAGGTTTTCATTATGGTGGATAATTTCCCCATTGTAGTTTCTGACGTATAATACACTATAAAACGCACTCATTCAAATTACCACAGTGCACAGTCTTCACCATGGAAGAATTTGAAGGAAAGGAAAGAATTAATGCTCGTTTGGATTTAAATATAAAATTGTATAATTTAGATTTATAGCCAGCAAATGTATTAGCTCAATGTCATGTGTCGAACCATGGGTTTACTTGGTAAAATAATTTTTTTTTCTATCTCATGAGGCATTCAGTAATTTTTTTGTCTTTTTTACATTGTTATGATCGGAGCATTTGTATCAATTGATAAAATCTCACTTACATTACGATTATTGATATAACCTAAAATTTAACTATTATTGATTCGATTCACTAGAGATTTTAAAAATTAATGTCTTATAATTCACTTTTTAATAATTTATTTTAAACTGTTTTTATAATACATTTAATTTAAAATATTCCTTTTATTATTTACGATCCTTATTTATTCGATGCTGTTCTGATATCTGATAATGGTTCTTCACCCATTTTCCTCTTCACGTTATTCTTACAATACCAACCATCGACAAAAGTGGTGGCAGCACAAATCAAGAGTGAAGATAGAAGTGATTAGATTTGAATTTAAAATGAACGTTAACTATTACAGTCTAAAGGAATATCTAAGACCTATTTGGCAAATTAAAAATTTTGTGGCGTTTTAATCTTTATTTTAACTTTATTTACCAATTATTAACTTTGTATTTAGTTCAATGCCTACACCAATATAACCGATCGCCTCACCTGAATACGCAACTAATTATTATCAACCTGCTCATCTTTACTCGATTGGTCCAATTGAATTTGAAATTTGAGCTCATCTGTAGTCGGTTCACCGAATTACACAAAGCCGGATCCCGGAAACACATGGATGAACTCTCTGCCCTGCAAACAACTGTAATCGATCGCTGAAACAGGTACATTTACAATGTACATTACAGGTCTCAATAATATTCAATAATGAATGGTTCAATCCCCGACACTTTCCATCGCTTGCGGGGTGCATTTTGCGCCTGATGGCGGCACCATATCCTGACGAATGATGTTTATTGGAGAACCAGTATCAAACACTTCATAAATTTTATAACGTTCAATATTCTCAAAGTTCAGTTCTATAACTGTAGCCGTATTTCAACACGCGCAACACTTTTTCGGTGGCAATTTGTCGCGATGTGCCCACTATTGTTGCAACTATAACATCGCAACTGTAGATACTGTTGCTGACGCTGCTGACTCTGCTGTGGAGTTATTGACGGTCATGTTTTTGACCATCGGGGTATTTGCTATCGGGCTTCACTATATCTCTACTTTCGGTTCTTTTCTATATAATTTATTATGCCTATTCAACTTTGTATATTAATAGCACCTGATAACAGTGTTCGATAAACCTCAACCTCAACGTCATTTATACTATTCAAAATGAATTTACTAATGGCTGCATATGACATTCCCGCTTTACGACCCATATATAGCATTTCATGATAATACGCTGAAATCGTTTGATTTTCCATGACAATATGGTTGGGTTTATAGCATGACTTAATTTTGCGCTAAGCCTTTCATATCGCCTGAACCGCTGATACGGAAGGACGTAACATAAAATGTTTCTGGCAATAAATTAGGTTCGTTTTTATCTAGTTGACTTAGACGAATATTCGAATCAGAAACTAAACGGTGTGAGCTTCCTCTATATCAGCAAAATGAGAGCTACGATTGGTGAAATAATTATGCTGATTATTGACGGCATCAAGCTCTTCAGAACAAACTGAATTTCTCACAGACTTATTAAAATTACTCAGTAAGGATTTGGAATAAATTTGGCTTAAATTGGATATTCTACCCAATTTCTTTTGTGCTATTAAAAACATAAAATCGTTTGTGAATTATATGCGAGTGAGTATATGATGCTTCGTGTTCGGTTGTTTGGGCGATCGAGAAGGAACTCAACGTTTATGGAAACAACATAAGATGCTGATTTATTTCATCAAATAGAACACAATTTAGATGGGAAATCAGATAGGGAAAAGTGTAAATTAGATTGGATTTATAAAACTTTGCAAATTATGACTCTGATCCATTCGGACTGGTAGAAATATTAATACATTTAAAAGTAATAATTTACAAAGCCTGGGCTAGTCATTATATTTTGGAATTGTTGGCAGCTTTCGTCATTTTCATTATGTATGTGGTATGTTAAGTTATGATTTTTGAGGTATAAAATCTAGAAAGAAGATTTAAGACTAATTTGATTATTCTACATTGACTGCGATACTCACTATACAACCAGAAAAATTCTCCATTTGTGTATCAAATATTAGGTACCATATCTTATAAATTTAAATTTTTCAGAATTAAGTTTTCAATATGAAGGCAAAGTCTACACAACATAGGAGAAATGTGAATACCTTAGAATTGCAATTCTATATGTAGAGTTTTTGAGGAGAAAGTAATATGTCCCCTTTGAATTCTCCTACAATTGATGAAAAAAGAAACAATATTACTTTACTCACAAGCATAAGCGAGAAGGAAACAAACTGTAAAAAACTCTACAAACATTCCCCTGTTTTACCAGACAAGGACCGACTATATTTAAGCACACGCATAAAACAAAAGAACAAGCAAGAACACAATACGGATTGCATTCGTCGAACTAACGAGGGGTAAAATATATTATTTTGTAATATTTCTCCTTTAAATACTAAACAAGTTAAAATTTTTAACAAAGTTAAGACTTTAAATTTACTCGCACACATGAATCTGGGTCTTGTTTTATATATTTTTAAACGCTAAAATAAACAACTTGTAATTTATCGATGGTTAAAAATGAAAACCCAAAATAGCCGATGAATTCAATTTAGGCCTCACACTGCATTCAATTTAACAATAAGATTCAGTTGTTTGGATAAGGAATTATTCATTTTTACCGCAAGAATTTCACGATATTTACTAACTTCTGTTATTTAACACATGCCGATAGTTTTACTGATACATATCTTGTTAATTCATTAAGAGTGGAGGCATTATTAAGTTCTACTCTTAAAATATATTATCCTTATCTCTTAAGGTCATTTTACACGATGCGATTTGCATACAATATTTATTGTACAATAGGGGAAATAAATCGTATACAATTTTCCCCGCAATTTTGATGAGATCTGAATTTTTCGTTGTCTACACCGTACAACTAAAAATTGAATGAGATTCCCAAAAAAATTAGAATAATGGTTTAATTTTCTACTTATTCAGAATGAAAAACCAAACAAATTTAATGTTTATCGGGTTATGCGCAATTACGATTGCAATTATTAAAAACAGAAAATTAAAGCGGTATAAAATTAAAAATAGGACGATATAGGGAAAGAACTGGCTACAAAGACGAGATTTTGGAGAAAAGGAGGTTCAAGGTCTCGTTTTTAATGAATTAAGATTAGATGGTCCTAAAATGTTAAAAATGTTTTTCAAAAATAACTCCCTCGGATTTGTAAATATTATGAAAAAGCGTAAAATCACAAATACAACATCAACAAGACGCAATTTTAGGTAGCTGTCAAAAATATTGTACACACATCTTATGAAAATGCGGTTGGCTGCAATTTCAACACAATTTACATGCAATTTGATTTTCGGACGTTTACACTACACGATTCCTATGCAGCAAAATATTGTACAACAAATATTGAATGCAAATCGCATCGTGTAAAATGACCTTTATATTGTGCCCCAAGTTGTATTTTTAAAATTCTCCACATTTCTCTGATTTCGCGTATCTGCAAAGCCGTAATACGAGTTCGACGAATCATCGCACATTTATAAACATTTTAGTGAACGTCGACAATTTTTCTCAACTGCCTGTTTTTTATCACAAAACCTTTTTGTAGATATTCGTCTTAATTTCACCTTATCTCGTTTCTCCTTAAAATGTGGTAGATATAGAGAAAATATTAAATTTAACAAGGGGATTAGAATTTTAGGTGGTGTCATGATAACAAAGGGGAAGACAAATATATTTTTCATGTAAAAAACGGAAAATAGTTAATTCTGTACAACAGCCTGTTTTATCTTAGCGGATAATAATTCCCCTGCGCGTTCCGCGTAATGCTTTTTTCACTACCAGCAGAAAAATCTTGAACGTTAGATAAAGATAAAAAAAAAAATTGTATTGGCTTGCAAATAATTTACTTTCCAGTGCAGGAATGGCCTTCCCTTAGCTTAGTTGAGACTAGCAGGTTGCTCTATAAATTATTAACTACTGTAAAACTTTTGCATTAAATTTATGAAAGGGTATTAGAGGTTGCATAATATGTACATAGCGTTTGTGAATTTCTTTCTATATTTCCCCCATTGTAGGGGTAGATTTTCACTTTCTCCTAATATTATGTTGATAATTTTGAGACAGTTCTAAATTATGTATATGAAAGAAAGGGAACAAAGGATGTAGAAGAACACGCAACAGAATTTAAATATAATATGATCTGATGGTCACATGGTAGAATAGTTTAGAACAACAACACCGAAAGAAAAATCTTTCTAATTTCAAGAATCAACAGTTCTTAAATAAGGAAAATCTATATTTTTGGAACTAATGAGTTTGTAATTTTTGAACCATTGGATTAGTGCTTAGTGTCTTTATTGAGGCCTTTCAAAATGTACTTATACGTATTGTGCGAACGTTTGCGTATTTTGGTCGACCCGTAATATCCGTAATGAGATAATGCATGTAATGAGAGGGAACATAAAGTTCCAGCTGTGAAGACCTAAGAAATGGAAAACATAATTCCAAGATCTTGCCAGTAATAGCATTGTGGAATCCAATTATCAGTGTGAAGAAGTGAATTCTGTTTTGGAGGTTCTGAAAACTTTCGTTATCAGTGCTGCCTATAGGTCTAGTGGAAAAGAAATGTGATTCAAAAATGATTGTGTTAAATTGACACCTACCTTAGAGTAATTACATTTACTAATTTATACTAAAAGATTGTCAATGCTGTAATTGTTAAAAAGGGTGTAGCGGCCCATACACCTACAAGCATGCTTTACAAGTATGCTGGACTATTTCCATACACTATACAATCTTGAAGTGCCAGCCTTCATTTCGATTTTATACCGTCAAGCATAACGTCGTGTACTAAAACATTATAACACTCTCCTTTTCTAAGTTTGTTTTTGTAATCACTACTTTTTATTTTTAATAACGCTGGTAATTCGCGATACAAATTAAAAAACTCGCAATACAATTCTTTAATATTGGCTTCCATTGTAAATTATACATCTGTGGATAATCCGTGAACTATCGTGAGTGACAACAGGTACGCTGCCCTTTCAACCGATTAAAATACGGCGTTGTTCAAATAATTAAAAATAAATAAAATATGTCCGAATATCGTCGAGGTATTCCAGCTAATCCAAGGAAATGTTGTGGGAAAAAGTTAAATTTACTCCAAAAAATATTACACTAAATTGTACATATTTTTAATCATTGAGAATTTATTGTTTATATTTGACAATAGTAGTTCCGGCATCTTCAAAAACATAATAAAGTAAGTAGCTTCCATCTTGAACAAACGCAAAAAAACATCGTGCAACTATTTGTTGATTATATAATAAAAAACTGTATTAACTAATATTGAATAATATAAACTATATTAACGAATAATAAATAGTAAAATTTGTATTAATAAAATTATTAAGAGGTGAAAAAAGTGCATTTATTGTTAAAAATTATTTTAAATTTGGTGAAAGTTATGCAGTAGTTGTAAAGAAATTTCGTACAAAACATGGATTGAAGTGTCCGTCACTTGTGGCCATTCGAAAAATTGTTGTAAATTTGTGGAAACTGCGGTTCTGTAAAAACTGTAAAAAGCAGAATGTTGTAAATTTAACTTTCCGAATCGTCGATCGTCGTAAAAGAAACACGTTTTTAGTTTTACTTTTATTTAATTTATTTTAGTATCGTATTCATGTAATGTAAGCATAAATGCGGTTAACAAAGGAATAACGTTATTTTGTAATTCTCTCGTACACTTACATTCTAATCGTATTGCACGATGTGTATTTTAAAAGGTGTTACCTAATGTACCTTATGTTATGTAACTTAACAATATGTAACTTAATAATATTATAACATCTCTCCTCTTACTTTGTAATTCAATACTTAATAGATTCATTCTAAATTACAATAAAATAACATAAAAAAAATAAACAAATACGAATCAATTATTTTGTACTAATAGTTCTCAATAAATCGATCAGGTTTCTTTGTTATTCTATCTGATCTTCTTAAAACTATGTTATTTTCTAAATGATTTGGATTTGTACCAGTATCAAAAATATTTGACTGTGTATTGACATCTTCAGTATTATCATTTTGTGATAAGATTTCATTTGAATTATTCCTATTTGGTATTAATTTTGAAAAGTCATTTGGTACCATTTCTCCTCCCTGAAAATTTAATCTATCAGGTTGAGATGGGTTACTAGTATTTTTAATTAGCCCCTTTGGATTTCCAACGTTACTATTTACTTTCCTCATTTGGTCCACATGGCGCTTCCAAATTCGTGAATCATCTAGTTTTACTAAATAGTGAATATGGCCTAATTTTTCTACTACGTTCCCAAATTTCCATTTATTCTTTGCCATGTAATCTCTAATTGCTACTCTATCTTGAATCTCAAATTTCTTTTTCAATGTGTCGGTAGGTTGTTTCTGACTATCATTAGAATTTATAGGGTGACAAGGTAATATCAAATCTAACTTTGATTTTATTTGCCTTCCAAAAACTAGAATTGAAGGAGATTTATTCGTGACTGGATGTATTGTTTTCCTATAAGCTAGGAGGATTTTTTGTAAACATGTATGTAAATCATCATCGTGGTTTATCATTACTTCGGTCTAAAAAGACCAAAGTATTGAAATCCTGTCAAAAATGACGAAAAATTTGGTTGGTCCAAAACCACTTTTCTCGACGTTTTGAAAGTCCCTGAGTATGAAAATGCAAAAAAAAAAAAAATGTCCGTCCGTCTGTCTGTGTGTCTGTGTGTCTGGACCCATGGTATCTCGAGAACGGCTTGTCCGATTTGGATTTTTTTTACGCCAATCTGTTTCTATGGTCAAGGCGGAGATTTGAAAAGCTTTTGGAGACTGTACGTCAAAGGGGTGGGGTACCTGCCATACGAATTGACCCAAAATACCTGCTTTTATAAATATTTACGATTTTTTTATACATGCTTATTTGATTATTGAAATATTGAATTGGGCATTGAATTGGGAATTGATTTGAAGGTTAAATTAGGGGTCAATTTGCACGTTGAGTTGAAGTTGAGTTGGAGTTGAGTTGGGGTTGGATTTGGATGTAGTGAATAGTTAACAAACTATTTATATGATGGAACTTGCCTATTTATCAACCGATTATTATGAAATTCAATGTGTATGTTACAAATGGGATTCCAAAATGAGTTTTGGATGAAGTTCTGGAATATGGCCAAGTAGGATGGAACTTGCCCATTTCTCAACCGATTACGATGAAATTCGACATTTGTATTTGAAATAGGATTCTAAAATGTTTTTTGGATGAAGTTCTGGAATTTTAAAACGATTTCTGGATGAAGTTCTGGAATATGGCCAAGTATGATGGAACTTGTCTATTTCTCAACCGATTATTATGAAATTCGACATGTGTAATGGAAATGGGATTCTAAAATTAGTTTTGTATCAGGTTCTGGAATATGGTTAAATATGATGGAACTTGCCCATTTCTCAACCGATTATGATAAAATTCGACATGTGTATTCAAATTGGGAATCTGAAATGAGTTTTAAACGAAGTTCAGGAATATGGCCAAGTATGATGGAACTTTGCTATTTCTTAACCGATTATGATGAAATTTGATATGTGTGTTGGAAATGGGATTATAAAATGATTTTTGGATAAAGCTTTGGAATATGGCTTTGTAGGATGGAACTTAGTTATTCCTTACCCGTTTGTTATGAAATTTGACATGCAATTTGTAAATGGGATTCTAAAATGAATTTTTGGATAAGTTCCTGGAATATAGTCAGTTAAACGGTTAGAAGTCTCAGTGTAGTTTGTTATACTATTTTCGGTATAAAGTTCTAGAATACGATTTTTCGTTTTAAATTGGATGCCTGTACCCATGTTATTGAAGCTTTTGATCTGTTTGTCTGTTGTTGTATAAGTAAATATAATTTGGTTAAAATAGAAATCAATAATGTCAAAACTGTCACACCAACTTTATGACATTATTGAAGATACCAAAGACCGAAGTTCTGATCACCTCGTGAGGTTTCAGCCCTTTATATTTTTCAATTTATTTTTGATTGTTCGAACATACCGTTCTGCTTGACCATTTGTAGATGGGTGGTATGGTGCTCCCATTTTATGTTGAATTCCATTACTGTTTAAAAAATTTTGAAAATCCGCTGCGGTAAATTGAGTTCCATGATCCGAAACTAAAACATCAGGTATTCCAAATGTTGCAAAAAATTCTCGTAAAAATTTCATAGTCGTTTCAGTTGTTATATTCTTTGTAATTTTAACTTCAATCCACTTAGAATAAGAATCTACTATAAAGAATAAATATTTACCCAGGAAAGGCCCAGCATAATCAACGTGAACTCTTTCGAAAGGTTTCGAAGCATTTTCCCATTTATGTATAGGTACTTTTATTGGTAATGGTCGCGATTCTTGGCATGCAGTACAATCTTTTACCATATTCTCAATATCGTTATCCAACCCACTCCACCAGCAGTATCCTCGAGCTAACGATTTCATTCTGTTTATTCCAAAATGTCCCGAATGTAATTCTTGTAAAATTGAATTTCGTAAATTTGGTGGAATATAAACTCGGATTCCTCGTAAAATACAACCATTTTGTAATGAGAATTCCGTTTGATCAATTTGGAATCTGTCTTCTGTCCTTACATTCATCCCATTTTTAAGTCCTTCGACTAGATTCCTAATTCCTTTATCATTTTTAGTGTGATGTGCTAACTGTTCAACTGTTACAGGTAGATTCTCTATTAGATCAATTTGTAGTACATCGATTTCATCGATTTTGTAATCACTGGTGTGAGGTAGTGGTAGTCTGGACATACAATCTGCATTTGCATTTTGTTTCGTAGTTTTTAATTGTATTGTATAATCGAATGAATTTAAAAAAATTGCATAATGTTGTAATTTAGTAGCTGTTAATGTAGGTATTCCCTTCTTTGGTGAGAATATGTGCTGTAATGCTGTATTATCTATTATTAAAGTAAATGATCTCCCATATAGATATTGATAAAATTTTTTAATTCCAAATATAACTGCATAACATTCTTTGTCTAAATGTGTGTACTTTTGCTGAGTTCCCGTTAAGGTTTGACTCGCGTATTGTATTGGTCTCTCACTCCCGTCTTCAAACTTATGGCTTAAAACTGCGCCAACCCCGTAAGGAGATGCGTCTGTTGCCAGTAGTATTGGTAGTTTACTATCGTAATGACAAAGTATTTCTTCCGATTTAATTAAATCCTTTACGTATTCAAATGATTTCCGACATTTAATATCCCAATCAAATTTAACATCTTTTTTCAATAAGTTATTTATGGGATGCAATATAGTACTTAAATTTGGTAAAAAACGACCATAATAATTTACTAATCCAACAAATGCTCGAATTTGATCTTTATCTTTTGGCTCGGGCATGTTGGTCATTGCTTCAACTTTATCAGTAGTTTTATGTATTCCCTGACGATCGATTATATAGCCGCAATACTCAATTTTATCCGCAAAAAACTCGCATTTTGTTTTATTCACCTTCATGTTGTATTTATGCAACCTCGATAGTACTTCTTCGATTCTTTCTAAATGTGTCTTATCATCAGGGCCAGTAATTTTTATGTCGTCTAAGAAAAAAGTTACTCCAGGGATGTCTGCTAACAGATGTGTCATGTGACGCTGCCAAATGGCTGGTGCGGAAGAGATTCCATACATTAATCTTGTTGGACGATATAATCCTAAATGTGTATTTAACGTCAACAAATTTCGATCTTCCTCATGCACTTGCAGTTGCAAATAAGCTTGTGCTAAATCAATTTTCGTAAATTTCTTTCCTCCTGCAATATTTGCAAATAACTCATCTACTGTTGGTAAGGGATGTTGATCTACAATTATATGTGGGTTGACTGTTACCTTATAATCCCCACAAATACGCACTCGATTATTCGCTTTTTGAACCGGAACTATAGGTGTTGCCCATTCGCTTGCATTGACTTTTTCTAGAATACCGTCTTCAACCATTTTCCCCAATTCCTCTTCAACTAATTTTTTGATCGCAAATGGAATAGGTCTTAAGAATACAGGTGTAGTATTTTCCTTTATGTTAATTCGTGCCTCAAATCCATTAATTTTACCCGGTTTATTGTCGAACACTTCTTTGTATTTCTCCAAAATTCCATTAATATCATTTAATTTGTTTGATGCTATTTGATTTACCATCACGTTTGAATTGTTTAAATATACATCCCAGTTAATTTCAATCTCCCTCAGCCATTCACGGCCTAGTATTGGATGACGATTAGAAACTACTACATAGAAATAAAGCTCATAACTTTTATTTATATGATAAACATTAACCTTAATTCTACCCACACATGGAATTTCATTGCCACAAAACGATTTAAAAATACGATCCGTTTTTTCTAAATTCATTTCATTAAAATATTTTGCTTTGTCCGCCACACTAATTAATGATACTGGCGATCCACTATCTATTTCTAATTTAAAATTCGGAATATTATTAACATAAAATTCAATAAAAAATTTACTATCAACTTGATCATTAATAGCTAATATATTTGACATATATTCTTCACATATCTTATCATTATTTTCTTTATCATATGGTACTCGTACTTCATCCAGAAAATTAGTCTGATTTACTTTGTGTGAATTATACTTATTAATATTAGTATTATTATTTTGAAATTTATTATTCTTTGCTAAACAAACTGATTCTAAGTGACCAACTTTACTACAGAAATTACATTTAGTTGTTACATGTTTGCATTTATTCGCTAAATGGTTCGAAAATCCACAACGAAAACAATAATTTTTTGAAACATTTGAAAATTTTGAGGTTATGTAATTGTTACTTTGATTATTCATATTAAAATTATTTTGATTTCTATTATTACTATACCTATATGACTATGATTTACAATTTGGTTTTTTACCTTATTCCGTTGTTGAATTAGTTGAACGTCATCTACCCATTTCTTATGTAGTTGATCACCACCACGTTTTGATAATTCCATCGCGGTTGCGATTTTGACCGCATTTTGTAATGTTAAATTCTCGTCTTCTAGAAGTTTTTGTTGAATTTGATCACTTTTTACACCCATCACAATTTGATTCCTAATTGCTTTATCCAAATACAGTAAAAATCCTCAAAGACGGAAACTCAAGGGACCAAACAAAAATTCCGTTTTTGGGGATTTTTCCGGTTTTTGGGGTTTTATCCGGCTTTAAGGAGTTGTCATGGAAAATTATAAAAGACGAGAGTAAATAGTGAGTTTAAATATTTCCCCGGTAATGCAAACATTATTTATGCTTATGAATTCATTTATTTCTGTCCTTCTTTTGTACACAAATAAAAAGAACTTATAGTTATGTATAAAAACAAAATTTAAAAAAAATTATATGCATGTTGTTTGATATGTATGCATCAGCCTCATTACAAACGCCTTCGAAAGGATCGCAGCCATTCATTGACGCTTTAAGTTCGCCCAGCTTCAAACTTCTAGCAACTAATAATGCTTGAGAACTGTAAAATTGGTTCCGATATTGAAATTTTTTAGTTAGTCCAATTGAGAATCATTCAAACACGGCTTTGTTTATTTTGCCGTATTTGCTGTCACGAATTTTTTGTAAACATACGATGGTTTTCGTTGGATTCCAAATATTTAGTGATGATATTATCTTTGTTTTGTAGGATGCAATAAATCTGAGTTTTTCGGCATTTATATTTATCGCAGATTTCCTTTATATTTTTCCCTCAACTTTTCAACTGGATCACATCGTATTTTTGTTTCAAAGTTAGATTTACTTTTTGTTTCATATTTCTGAAATTTATATGTGAAGTTTATGTGAACATTTAGTTATTTCCATATTTAATTATGAAAAGTAATAAATATTATAATTAATGTTAACTTACACGGAAAATCATTCAATTCAATTTTGTAATAAACACTTGACGCTTTATTTCTAGTTTATAAACAAATTTTTTTTTTAGTCTGAAGTTGGCTAAATTTCCGTTTCTTAGGAGTTCTAATAATAAATATTACATGGAGAGGCATCATTCCGTCCGGGTTTAGGGGTTTTCCGCAGTAGAGAGGCCAATCAGTATGATTTTTGTAATGATTATTTTTAATAAAGTCCAAATTTCCGTTTTTAATGGGATTCCGTAGTAATAGAGTTCCGTTTTTCAGGATTTTTACTGTATTCGCCAAAACAGCATGATGTTGCCAAACTTCTCAAGTCCTGGATAAAATCTTCAATGTTTTCATTGTCCTTCTGTTTCCTCTTCATGAACTTGTATATTTCCACTACTTCATTTTTTTTAATTTCGAAGTGGTCTTGTAGCATTTTTTTTTATCCGCATAATTTTTATCGTTAATGCTGGCTGGCGCAACTTTATCACACAACATATCATAGTTTCTTGCGCCGATGTAATGTAGTAAATATACTTTTTTATTTTCGACGTCCTCAACTTTGCACAGTTTAAAGATGTCCTCCAACCGAAGGATCCATCTTGAAAATCGAATTACTTTGGGGTTAAAATTTTCAATCCCCATATTTTTTGTTTCAGCACTTAACATTTTAATTTATTTATATTCACTTATCTTAATTACACACTGTTTAATTATCCCGTTCTCGTCGCCAAAACTGTTGTAAATTTAACTTTCCGAATCGTCGATCGTCGTAAAAGAAACACGTTTTTAGTTTTACTTTTATTTCATTTATTTTAGTATCGTATTCATGTAATGTAAGCATAAATGCGGTTAACAAAGGAATAACGTTATTTTGTAATTCTCTCGTACACTTACATTCTAATCGTATTGCACGATGTGTATTTTAAAAGGTGTTACCTAATGTACCTTATGTTATGTAACTTAACAATACTATAACTTAACAATATGTAACTTAATAATATTATAACACAGAATTTACCATCGTAGTGATCGTTCAGAAGAAAATATTCCTGCTGTAAGTGCAAGTATTAATGAGAAGCCAAAAACATCAATTCGTCATCTTTCACAGCAATTACACATGCAAGCAACCATTTTATTCAGAATTCTAGGCATACAAGATTCAGATAACTCAAAAAATAAAACCATCAGAGTTTGGATTTCGTCGCCAAATCGCTATTTTTTAGAGGGATAGAGGGATTTGTTCGCTTCATGATGAAGTTTCGTATAATCATTTTTTTAACGGATAATGAATGATTAATTAATTGATCCTACTGCGGTGGTTTTCTAGTTCCTTTTAAATAAAGTTTAATTGCATACAATATAATTGTCTAGAAACTATCCAAGTTTCTCGAATTTTATGTTGCGTCATTATGCATTACCTTCATCGAGATACTCAAGATTTAATATGATTTGTCGAGGTTTTTAACGTACCTGAATTTTGTTCTAAGTTGTCTTAAGTTATTCTAAGTTGTTCTAAAAATGTCCTAAGTTTTTTTTCATATGTGTTAGTGTAAAAGTCTCGTTATTACGAATTTATTTAATTTGTAGCGGCTCACTCATTCAAATACATTCATTCATTCACCAACACAATTTAATAGAACTTTCTCCGGTCAAATTACTGGATCTAATGCTTTAGAAAAAAAGTTTCTCCGGTATATTGATTTTGAAGCTAATGAACGTTACTATTAGCTCTTTTTAACGATCCATTTTTAATAAAGATCGGCAATCAAGATCCCTTGGCACCTTAATAGCAATCAGATCATTATCAGAACAAGTTCCAGTGTTTTCTGCTATCTGGTAATCGTATAGCAAACGAATTTAGCATACTGGCTAATTTTGTTCATTTATCAAAATTCAGCTCCAACACATGATGGATGAAAAGAACGTTTGCATTATTCGGGACCATTGACCGGTTTGGTGCATGTTCCGCAACTTTGTACCATTCTATTAAAATACTTCCGCAAGCACAGCAATGAAATTATGTTTCAGTACGCTTTAGTGCGCCTTGCATTAATTTTTTCGATTACTATCACTATATAGGATTATTATTACACACAAAACTGCACAGAATTGCACAAACCGAATATGAATAATGTTCGATAATTATTTAATTTATACACTTTTACAAAAATGTTGACACGTTTCAATGAAATTAATTATCAGGCCACAATTTATTTAAGCTGCCTAAAATTTTGTTGTTATAATTATAAATAATAGAATGTAGTAACTTGCAAAGTAAGAGTGGTGAATAATGAATTATGGATATGGAAGAAATAATGCTGATTACCGCTTTGTTAAGGTTCACTCAAAAAGCGGAAGGGGAAATTAAGCAAAAATATTTTTGCTTTGTACATTTTTGGATTGAAACAATCTGAATTTCTTTAAGCATGGATCAGCCGCCTCTGGTTATAGTTATAGTTCTTTTATAAAAACGCCTAATGTTGAAAAATATTTGACAAATCGAAGAATGGCCAAAAGTGCATGCATACATTTGCTACATTTATAAACATTTGCTACATATTTTAATGTTTGATTTAGACAAAAATTTAAAACCTAAATATAACTTTACCATCTGATCAAATTTTGACCCGGTCTGGTCAATATTTATGAATAGAGAATGCAAGAATTTGAGTGGCATAAAGCATTCAGAGAGGGTCGTGAGGTTGTAGAAAACTTGCCTCATGCGACGATAACAACGAAAAAGTGAAGAAAATTATTCTCGAAAATCGTAGTGTTGGCATTAGAGAGATATTAGAGGCTCTCAAATCTCTCACATTTTTTTCATGTTTTAGGTATGAACAGTGTTGCCAGACAATTTTTTTTAAAATCTGTAAATTTGTCAAAAAAAATCTGTTTTTGAGCAAAAAAATCTGTTTTTTCCAAAAATGTTTGGTAAAATTGTACATACTGAAAATAATTTAACAAAGCTAATTTGATGTTTGACAAATGGCTTGCATTTCTTTATTTATGTACATACTTTAAATAACTAAATAAGTAAACCACAAAATAATCACATATTTCAGTAATAAAACTAATTAAATTTAAAAAAATAAATAAAATAATTAAGCAAACCACATTAGGATTTTTAGAATCACAATAAATTTCAGTAAATCAACATTCTTTTAAAACATAATCCACAAGTTTTCCTTTTAAACATAATTTGGACAGAAGAAGAATTATACATATAGATTCTGATTTAAAAAATCTGTACGAATAAACATTTCCCAAGAAATCTGTAAATATTACATAAAATCTGTTTTTCTGTTTTGCCAATTGAAAATCTGTGAAAAACAGATAAATCTGTCAATATGGCAACCCTGGGTATGAAACGCGCTGCCGCTCAACTAGTGCCGAAAGACCTGATTTTTTTGCAAAAAGAATGTCGATTAAAGGTCGCAAAAGAGATGCTTGCCAACGTAGCTGATGACCCAACATTCATCAAACGAATTATTAAGCTCAGTATGCAGCTCGAGCTAAGATAAATTTTCCATACAAATTTGACGTAAAATTTGCTAGCTAAATAAAATAATTTTTTTTTAGCTGATAATTTCGCTGAGCGGTTATGCACCTTTGCGTGAAAAATTTGAAAAAATATCAGTTGTTTCATTCAAATCTAGATTGCGCCACTATAAATTCTCCAAACATTTTAGCCGCAAATTATCTCACAAGAACAATAATTTGAAGATAAATTTTGACGGTTTTGAATTTTGATTCATTTTTTAATCGAAGTAGCCACGAAGTAAAATTAATTTGTTTTTATATAAAGACCACAGAAGTCAAAATGGCCGACCAACATTACGAAGTCGAGTATTTAGAGGATTATTTGGACAGAAACCATTCAAAAGCAAACGAATAAAAGTCAAACAAAATTTATCTCTACACACTACACACAAATTATTAGCTTGACGATTTACCTGTAATTAAATGGAGACTTGTGGAGACCGCGCTAAAATGTATCTTAGCTCGAGCTGCATACGGAGTTTTACTGGTGACGGGACGTGGGTTTATGATGTCGAAACTGCCGAACAATCTAGCAAATGGTGCGCCACAAATGAGCCAAAACCGAAAAAACATGTCAAAGTCGGTCGAAAATCATGGTAGTGCTCATCGTTTTCTTCGATTACCGTGGTGTGGTTCACCATGAATTCGTTCCAAAGGGTCAAACGGTCAATAAAGCATACTATGTACTGGTCAATAAAGCATACTATATTTGTGGGCAAACAAATCGTTGATTTTTCACCACGATAATGCGCCGTCACATTCCAGCCTATTTTGACTGAAATTTTGGCCACACTTGAAACAAAAGTCATCGCTCAGCTACCGTACTCGCCAGATTTGGCTCCCTGTGACTTTTCCTGTTTCCGAAGCTCAAATATCTGCTCCGAGGAACGCGCCATGAGTCGATTGAAGCCATAAAAAGAAATTTGCTGAAGCAACTAAAGGCCATTCCAGCCTCGGCCTATAAGATGTGTATGGAAAAATGGATTAACCGTTGGCATGCTTGTATTGGCTCAAAAGGGGTCTATTTTGAAAGCGATAATAAAGATTTGTATTAAAATTTATTATTGTATATTGCGTTAGAATATATATAAAATTATAAATATAATATATATTATATATATTAATAAATATAAAATTTATTATTGTATATTGCCCTATAGAGAATTTAGATAGTCAAATAAAATCGGACTCACCCAAAAACTATAATTTAGAGCCATAAAATTTTCTGTCGCCGGACTATAAAAATACCCTTTTCGATAAACTCCCGCAAAAAATCGATAACCCACAAAATATTGACATCAAAATTATATGAACCAAAAGTATTTTATGTATTTGCTCGAAACTCTCCTTAAAAAAAAAGATGAAATTCATGACTTCACGATGAATTATTTTTTATCTTCCCTAGATAATTTCGTTGCATCGCTGTTTCATTTTCTGTTCCAATCATTTTTTGTTGACTGAAAAAAAAGTTTGGTAAAATAAAAGCAAAACATTTCTCAATAATCATTGAATTCGTTTGTGTGTGTCTATTCATTTTCCTTAATTTTCCATATTCAGACTGAATATGCGCACAACCCAAACAACAAAATCAAAAACAAATGAAAACCCGATCAAAATCAAAATATTATGCTTCATAAATATTCTCTTCAGCTCTTTGATTTAGTTGCTCATGAGTTTTTCCAGCAATAAGAGTTCTTACGTTGTAATGCTGTGTTCGGAGTACGCGTTACACTAGAAAATTTCATTAAATTTTATTTTGTTTGTACAAAAAATTACATTTTTTTGTTTTGTGGGGGGTGGGTGAAAATCTTTAATATTCGAGAAAAGGTGGATTTTTTTTTTTGTTTTATTTTTTGTATAATTTCCTTGTGCTTAATCGAAATAAAAAAAAAAAGCAAAAAAAATGTTTAATTGTGAACCCGTTTTAATAATATATTTTGGTGAGGCGCTTTCTCGTCGCAATGCAAATAAGCAATAATAAATTTTTAAGTGAAAAATAAAAAATTTTCTTTAGTGTTTTGGGAAAATAAATTTGAATAAAGAAAACTTTTTTATGTTTTTGGTGGATTTTCATATTTGTGTGTGATAAAAAAAGGAAAAGAAAAAGAAAATAGAAAATGAAATGAAAACGGAAAATAATTAAAATAAATTTTATTTGTTGTGTGATTTGTTGATATTTGTTGTTTGGTATTGAGAAATAATATTAAACGTTTTGTGTGTGTGTGAGTGTGTGTGCTGCGGATACAAATAAGAATAATAATAGAAAATAATTGAATCGCAAATGTGCGCGCCAACAGTTATTTAATTTTCTACAGTTATTTTTATTAACTACCTAATATAAGTTACACAAGCTGCCGGAACGTGTTTAGTGGGACTAAAAGTTCAACGGTAATTTCTTTTTATTGATTTAATGTTTTATGTTGTTGTTTTAAAGAAGTGACATTTTACTTTATTTTAATCAAGGTTTACTAAAAATAAAAAGAAGCGGAGTGAAATGGTCTTACGATCTAATTAATATGCAAGGGAAGTTAGTTGTGGGTGAATAAATAATGTTACGGCGAGGATTAATTTACCATTGTAAATATTTTACGTGAATGCCATTCTGCCGTATTTTTTTGGTCATAATTGTTTTCAAAAAGGTGTCAAATATAACCTTAATTTACACTCCAGTCTTACAAAATAGTCTTTTGCGACCCAATTCCGTCATTGGGCACATTTCAATCTGCACAATTCAATTTGTGTGCCAATAGGTTCAATTATACAAAAGCTTAATTTTCTGTGACTGAAGAATAATGACTATGTTAGTTTTGCTAAGTTTGGAAAGCATAAATTCAACATTTGATTTTTTGAAACCACAGGACCTGGTTTTTCATATTTTGATTACATTGGCATTGAACCTTATCATGATTTAGCAGGGCGTTTGAGTAAACGTTCATAGAAATGGAACTCCACGTTTAATTAATTTTGTAGAATTTGATTATTCATATTTGTTCAGTTTTATTTATTATACACTGATTACATTTATCAAAATGTAATAAAATTATATATGTACCTACAATAATTCAAATACAAATATAAATCAAATATAAAATATAAAATTTACCAATGATCTAAAAGATACTTCGACATCAATTTCTTAAATGCATCTCTAGATAGATTAAAGTCAAAAGCTGACCGTACTTTATTAAAAGAGGCTGATGGATGATAAATAGGCTCACATTTACCATAGTTTTGCCTACAAAATGGAAGCTTGATTTGGAAATCTTTATCGTGCAGCACACGTAAAGGAGTATATACATTATATCAAGCAAACACAATATTTCTGAACAATCGATTTTTGATAGTAGTAAGTCTCGAACAAAATTTGCGCTAATTGCTATCCTACGAATAAAAGAGGCTCAATATTTATTAATTTACATCTACTTCGAAACGCTGGAAGTATATGAAAGCAGGCACGCTTGTATCTCTAGGTAGCCTTCGTAGAGTGCACATTAAAAGCGCACCTCTATGCGATCTGAGTATTTAATATAATACGGGCTCGATACGGCAACACCATATTCCAACAATGAACGAACAAACGAGACGTATAAAGTTTTAATTACGTAAGGATCCTGAAAATCTTTGGAAAACCTTTTAACAAACCCGCAAGCATAGAATTCGCTTTAGAAATGCAGCCATCAATATGCTTATGAAACGCTAGATTCAGAGTAAAAGTTATAACTAAATCCTTAAAAAGTTTTTTAACTGCTGCCAATAGCTTTATTCTTGAATCTTTCTCCAAAAGAAACTAACAAGAAATATTCAAATCTTAGCCTAAAATTATTACAATTTTAAATATTCATCAATGTTAATACCTATTATTTGTGTTCACAATTTAATTAATTTAGATTATACATATATGTATAACCTAAACATTAATAAATTTACATGTTCATCTCTCCGAGTGGATCTGTTCTTCTTAGTCGCCTAAATCGCGGTTGGTTTTGTATATCCGTGGCCAATTCGTTAGGATGTGCTTCTAGTTTTGAGTAATATTTCGAACTGAATTCTTTCGACGTGTATATACATATATTACTATTTTGAATGTACCATGGAGTATTCGTAATACTGCGAAGTATTTTCGCTTGAGTTTGTTGAAGAAGTTCTCTGTTTGACGCGCTTGCGGATCCCCATAACAGTCCTCGATTTTTTTCAAATGATTCTGTAATTCCTTTGAGCCACTTTCGGGAGTATTGTGTGACGACAGGATAGCTATTACATTGTTGGTTACAGGCAAGTCAGCTGTGTACATCAAGTATAATATTGGTCCTAGGACGTTGCCTTGTGGGACATCTGCGCTTATATCGTTAAAGCAAGTAGTTGCACTATTTTATTTAACCATGTATTGCCTTTCAAGAAGATAGTTTCCCAGAATTGAGTGAAATTTCTTAGGTAGAAGTTCTTTAATTTTGTAAATTATTCCATCGTGCCAAACTTTATCAAAGGCTTGAGCGATATCCAAGGAGACAGCAGAACAATATTTCTTTTCCTCGAAGGTTCTTTTGATTGCATTTACAATTCTGTGTACTTGCTCTATGGTACTATGTTGATTTCTAAACCCAAATTGATGGTCTGAAATAATATGGCGCACTGGTTAACACTGGTTTCAATTTCGTTAATAACATTTTTTCGAATAGGTTGGAAATTGTGGGCAGCATGCTTATTGGATGATATGATGGAATTTGTGTTTCATTTTTTTCAGGCTTAAGAATCATTGTGATCACCGATACCTTTCATTTTTGAGGAAAAACAACCGGTTCGCATGATCGCGTTAAATATGAATGTTATTAGTTTTATGCAATTGTCTGGCAATTCTCTTATCATTTTTTCAGTAATAAGATCATGCCCTGGTGTCTTTTTCGGTCTTATACAATTTTTAATTGTATTCTTAACTTTCTTTCAATTATACTTTATAGGTTTAAAAGACAATCCACCATCCATTTGCTCGGGTAGCACGAAAATATTTGTTTCCTTGTGTGGTGCGAATACTGTCGTTACATGAGCAGCAAAAGCATAGGCTTTTTTCATCGCTTCTCGCCCAATCCCCAGTTGGAAGTCTGATCGGTGGATTCGTGTTTGTTGGCCTTTTTAAATTTTTTGTTACCTTCCACAAAAAGTAGCCTGCTCTTCGGTTGCCGAAGGTTCATTTAAATAATTCTGGACGCTCTGGTTTTCTTCTTCCCACAAAGCAAATCATAGAGTCTTAATAGATCGATTTAATTTCCTTTTTAATGACAGTGATTTTGTTCGTTGCCATTGACGGTGAATTTTTCGCTTTTCCTGAATAAGTTCCTGAATATTATGTGGCGGTTTATTAACTTTTTCAAAACTACTTATGACGGACGTAGCCTTTTCGGCTGACAACGCTAGGGTACCTTTTAAATTTTCCGCTGCTGTATCAATATCTGCTGGTAGACACATTTTTAAATTTTTTAAAAACACTTGTTAAATATTTCGCAAAATTACAAAAGGTTTAAAAAATCACTCGATCGATTTCGGCTTGTTAGGCCATCATCAGGAGTATCTACTAAGTTTAGTAGTGTGTTTCGCCAAGTGCCTACGGCAGAAAGTGTAAAAAGTAATATCTGCTGGTTTGGTAAGAGGAATATTCAGACAATTTCTTTCGACTAGTCGCCTGTATTGATCCCAATTAGTTCGATTGTTTGTAAGATGTGTAACGCGGTTACAAGTTGGGTTTGATCGACTCATGTCAGTTTTTTTAATTATGGAGTGATTTATCTTTCATATCTCTATCATGATAATATCTCTATAGTCTACTCTAGCGTATTGGTATTTTGTTCCAATCCAGTTTTATTTGCAGTACTACTAAAACGGGAGATTATTCGTAAATTTTCGGCCATCAAAGGGTGGGGTAAATACTATATATGGACTGGTTTTACATAGAATCGGGGCTGTGTAATTATGAACGTGATATAGATGAGACGAATTTTGAGTTGTATAGTGAGTGAGTCAATCGATTTTGGTTTATTATTGTGAAATGTTTATATAGTAAAACAACTGAAAAGCATAATTTTTTTTGTTTCACTAAAAGCAAATGGCTTAAAGTATTTGCGTAGTTTCGTTCGGTAAATATATCCCTATGTCGAAATATCGTAAACCATAGTGCATAGTGGATCTCAAATAGTTCGTAGAAGTTATCATGTGTATGAACGATCAATGAAAGAAATCAGCCAAATTAAATTATACTGTGAGTGCGGCAAAACAATGGGGCATGCAAAAAGAGTTTGTTTTTGTTTCCGCACATCAGATGTCATTACCGTCGTGATAAAGGTTACAATAATGTTTAACGTTTAATTTTATGGCTACGAAAGTAGGTGAAAGTGGGGGGTCCCAGCTCAATCCCATTTGGGATGAATTTTTATATGTAAATTACAACAATACAAACGATTACATATGTTTTTTTATATGAAGATTACAGTAGAACCACGATAATTAAATCTCTATATAAAATGTAAACGTAAGTATATAATTTTATTAAAAATCCGTTGTTCAACTGTACATTAACTGTACAATATTTTTTTAAGACATTTTGTTAGATGGCAGCACAGTCATAAACTTTAAGCTTTGAACTTTTTAATATTAATTAACTTTTCGATAGATGGTGCACATTTCTTACAGTTTTATTATCAACCACGATAACTAAAACTCTATATAAATGTATCTAAAATCAGGTATTCAACTGTAAATTATTGTTATTTTCCAACTTTATCTGTAGATGTCACTTTTAAAAGCTTATTTTATGTACATGGTTTGTAACTTGGTTCAATATACAGTTTTATTATCAAGCACGATAACTAAAACTCCATATAAAAATATTCAAAATCAGGTACTCAACTGTAAATTATTATTTTTCCAAGTTTATCTGTAGATGTCACCTTTTAAAGTTTATTTTATGTACATGGTTTGTAACTTGGTTCATCATATATTGCATAATTTAACTTTGATACAAATAGAATGGTAGTACCTACCTGCATTGTATACAGTTGTATCATCAACCATGACAACTAAAACTTTATAATATAAATTTATTCAAAAATCAGGTACTCAACTGTAATAAAATAAAAAATATTGATTATGATTAATTTCTGCCCATGTAAGAGAAAAATATTTGTATTGAAGTGTATTAACCTGATATATCATGTTTCATAAAAAATAAAATCATTTACATATACGTGCATATAACAAAAATCATAGTGAATAAACTGCGAAGGTCATTAAAATCTAACACACTAATTATTATACATGACTTAATATTTTGTTGGTAGCATATCATATTCATATGTTATGAAGTATAATCAGCTGTATAAAAAATTAAAGTGAATAAGGTCATAAAAATTTATAAAAAATTTGAAAAGTTCTATTATTAGTCTTATTGCGTAAATATAGAAACGTTGTGATAATTATTTTGTGAATTATAATAAATTTAAATAAATAAAAATAATATCAGCATTGATATAGATTTGAGAAGCTGATTTATACGTGTTGTGATAAATTAAGAAAACTTTGATCAAATACTGTTTTATTGTGTATCAGTTTAAATACATATATTAAATTTAAATAAATAAAAATAATTTCAGCATTAAAGAAAAAGTAAGTTTAAATATATAAAAAGTTTTTATTATATTATTAGAAATAATAATTATTATTTACTATACATATTACAGATAATTAATACTAAAATGAACAACTGCGAATTATGTTTGTCCACTTTTTCATCAAAAGAAAATCTAAAACGTCACCAGGAAAACCAGCATCCAGCAGAAAAGACGTTATGCGATATATGTGGATGTACATATATCAATAAACGAAAGCTGGATTATCACCAAAAGAGATGTAATCGTCTCTATATTCATAATTCGCAACAGCCAGGACCATCAAAAAGAAGTAAGATACATCAGGATGTCAGCAGCCTAGTTAGTCTGGATGATCATACTTTATGTAGTGTGTGTAAAGTAAGTGTAAATAGAAAGTATTTAAATAATCATTTAAGGTCTAATATTCATAAGGAAAATAATTTAAAGAAATATAATGAGGACGATGAAAATATTTATATTATAACATCTGCCTTTAAATCGAGAGTAATCAGCTACAGAGTTTTAGATATACCTAACGAGCATATTAGTTGTAATGATTTTCTGATTGCAGTAAAACAGAAAATTATTACATTAATAAAGCTTCAAATAGAAGTACTTAATGCTGTTAAGGTTAATTTCGAATTGTTTGGAATATATACTAAACCAGATCTAAAAGAAGATGAAATTATCACTTCTTTAAAATCTTTTAACACTAAAAATCGGATATTAACAAAAAGTTGCGATTTGGAGGAAGTATATTCTGAAACTCTTGATGTATTGAATACTCAGTGTGAAGAGTTTCAAGAAAAAGAATCTGGATGGGCACTACAGAAGATGTTATATATTGAAATAAATTTTAATAAATATAATCCTTTGAGAGGATCATCATATATGACTCTTCCAGCATGTATTAGAAATAAAAATGCAATAATTAATGTTCAAAATTCTGATGAAGCATGCTTTGCATGGTCAATCATGGCTTCTAAATACCCCTTTGTAAATAATTCATGTAGATGTAGTTCATATCCTCATTATAGTTCAGAACTAGTTTTAAATAATATTAATTTCCCAATGCCGTTAAAAGATATCCAACGATTTGAAGAGTTAAATAATATTAGTATAAATGTATATGGATTAGAAAGTAATCAAATTGTAGGTCCATTACATTATACAAGATGTAAAAAAGAACACCATGTTAATTTATTATTTTTAGAAGATGGTGTTAAAACACATTACTGTTGGATTAAAAATTTTAGTAAGTTAATTGGAAGTCAAATTTCAAAAAAAAAATGTAAAAAATGGGTTTGTGATGGCTGCTTAACATTTTATTCTAGTGAAACAAATTTAAATCATCATTTACAGTATGGGTGCAATAAAATCAAATGTATTCTCCCTACTAAAGAAAATGATATTTTAGAATTTAGAAACTATAAACATAAATTACAAGTCCCATATGTGATATATTGCGACTTCGAAGCAATATTAAAACCAATTGATTCGTGTACTCTAAATCCTATAACATCATTTACTGAAAATATTTTAAAACATGAACCCAGTAGTTTTGGATATTACATTAAATGTTCATATAATGATAGTAAATCTAAATTTGTTACATACAGAGGTAGCGATTGTGGAAAAATTTTCATTGATAAAATAAAAGAGGATTTAGAAATTATATACAATGACCTACACATAAATCGAAAAATGAAAAAACTTTCCTGCACGGAGCAATTAAATTACAATTTATCAAATCAATGTCATATTTGTAACGGTGATTTTAATGATGATGAAAACTATAAAGTTATGGACCATTGCCATTTAACAGGAAAATTTAGAGGTGCTGCGCATACTAAATGCAATTTAAATTATAAGATAGCAGATTTCGTACCAATATTTTTTCACAATTTAAGTGGCTATGATTCGCACTTTATCATAAAAGAATTAGGTTTTGATACGGAACAAATAGATTTAATTGCTCAGAATAAGGAGCGATATATTTCATTTACAAAAATGTTCAAAATTAATGAGATTAAAAAAATTAAATTGAGGTTTGTAGATTCATTTAAATTTATGGCAGCTAGTCTTGATAAACTAGCTAACAATCTTAACGATTCTCAATTCAATGAAGTTAGAAAGAGTTTTTCTAATCAAAATGAATTTAATCTTATAAAGAAAAAAGGTGTTTTCCCATACGATTATGTAGATAGTTTTAAAAAATATGATGAAACTGAATTACCATCCAGAAATCATTTTTTTAACAAATTACAAAATACTGATATATCTGATGAGCAACATAATCATGCTCTAAATGTATGGAAAACATTTAAATGTAAAAATTTAGGTGATTATTCCGACTTATATTTAAAATCAGATGTACTTATTTTAGCCGACATATTTGAAAATTTCCGGAAAGTTTGTATGCAAACATACGATCTAGACCCGGCCCATTATTTCACAGCCCCAGGTTTAAGTTGGGATGCCATGCTTAAATTCACCAAAATCAAATTAGAATTATTAAAAGACATTGATATGATAAATTTTATTAAAAAAGGTATTCGTGGCGGATTAACACAGTGCTCCAAACGATATGCTAAAGCAAATAACAAATACATGAAAAATTATAATAATGATATAGATTCTAATTTTCTTGTTTATTTGGATGCTAATAATCTATATGGCTGGGCTATGAGCCAATCACTCCCGTATGCTGATTTCAGATTTCTTGATTCAGCAGAACTTGATAAATTTAATTTCGATCATTTAACAGATAATGAATCAGAATCAGGTTATATTCTAGAAGTTGATTTAGAATATCCTGATCAATTACACCAAAAGCATAATGATTTACCATTTTGTATGGAAAATATACAGCCACCATACGAAAGTTCAAAACAAAATAAATTAATTGCTAACCTAGAACCTAAAAAAGCATACGTCATTCATCAAACAAATTTAAAGAAATGTATTAAAAATGGACTAATATTATCTAAAATACATAGAGTTTTAAAGTTTAGTCAAAAACCATGGCTCAAATCATATATAGATTTGAATACCGATCTTAGGACTAAAGCTCTAAATGCGTTTGATAAAGATTTGTATAAATTAAAAAATAATAGTGTTTTTGGTAAAACAATTGAAAATGTTGACAAGAGAACAGATGTAAGATTAGTATCACATTGGGAAAATATTGAAAACAGATTTGGAGCAAATACTTTGATCAGCAAACCTAATTTTCATTCTTCAGCAATATTTGATGAAAATTTGGTAGCTATTCAAATGAATAGATTATCGGTTACGTATAATAAACCCATTTATGTGGGTTTCTGTGTTTTAGAATTATCGAAAACTCTAATGTATGATTTTCATTATGATTATATTAAGACGAAGTATGATGATAATGCTTCACTTTTATATACTGATACGGATTCATTAATATATGATATTCAAACTATGGATTTTTATGAAGATATCAAGCCTGATTTAAATGAGAAGTTTGATACTTCTGATTATCCATCCAATAACATATATAATCTTCCATTAGTTAATAAAAAAGTTTTAGGAATGTTTAAAGATGAATGTTGTGGTAAAATTTTGACAGAATTTATTGGGATTAGAGCAAAATCATACTGTATAAGCTTAGAAGATGATAATGAAATAATTAAGAAAATAAAAGGTGTAAAAAAAAATGTAGTTTCAGATTCGATATCATTAAATGATTTTAAAAATTGTTTAAATAAAAATGATAATATAATTAGATCACAATTAAATTTTAGAAGTATTAGACACAACCTATATACTCAATTGTTAAACAAAGTAGCGTTATCAAATTTTGATGATAAAAGATTTGTAATTCCAAATTCATACAAAACTTTGGCATGGGGTAATAAAGAAATTGATAATTTTTATTTTAATTAGTTTAATAATACATTTTATATTTCTTAAATATAATATATATAATACATTTAATGTCTTTTAGTTTTAAATTAAAATATTAAACCAAAATTATATATTAAGTAGTTTTAATAATTAAGAAAATTTTAATCGGTAATAAAAAAAAAAAATATAAAGTTTAAATTAAATCTGTTTTATTTATCCACGAGTTATGTGATGATTCAAAACCTAGCCACTTAACATAAACTTGATTACCTTTCTTCTTCAAAACTTTCTCTACGAGGTAAGTGTCAGGATGATGTGTCTTTTGCAGCTCTTTTTCATAAAACCGGCCTGATATTAGCTGTCCCTTATAATCCTCAAGTAAATACGTTACAGGAAATTTGTTGTTAATACTAACAACTTTAAATATTTCAGTAGTCCAATTTGGAGTATAACCTTTTTCGAAAACGGTTTTAAATTTGCTAACTCGAACGAAATCCCCAACTTTAAATTTATTTTTTTGCATTAACTTAGGATATGTATACACTTGTTTTAAAATTTGTTTTTCATTTGCCATAGTAACTTCTACAGGTGCTAATTTAATTGTCCTATGTTTTTTATTGTTGTAATCTTTCACTAATTTTTTTAAAATATTCAGCCACTTGTAAGATCCTTGAAGACTAAATTTCCTCCACATATTTTCCTTAAGAGTTCGATTAAATCTTTCTACTATACATGCTTTTATTGGACTAAATGTTGAATAGTGGTTAATATTTTTCTGTTTCACAAGCTGTTTGAAATCTTTATTATAGAATTCAGTTCCCATATCCGTTTGTAGATTCTTTGGTACTCTTTTACTCTCATTGAAAATTTTTTTTAAAGCACCAACAATCATCTGTGATGTTTTTTTCTTTATAGGCTCAACCCAAGCAAATTTAGAAAAAGCATCGATTACAGTTAGAAGATATTTAAAACCAGCATTTTCTCTTGAATATGGAATCATTTCCACGAGATCTGCTTGCCATAAGTCATCAATACCCTTAATTTTAACATGTCTGCGTATAAAATTTTTACGTGCTGGCTTATGCAATTCATTCACTATTTGAATCCGACTCATTTTATGTAAGTGGATGAATTAATAATGAAAGCATATGAATTTTGGATTGGTATATATAAAATATTGTTTCCTCATAATGTTTAGGATTTATTTAAAACGAGAGATATTTTGGATTATGATCACTATAACATTCATCAAAATGAATGATCTTTAACATAATAAATGTTAGCTAATTTGCCCATAGTGTTGAAAACAGAGAAGTAGCGGAGTCGAAAACCATAATAAGATTGTTTTGAAATTAAATACTTTTTCTAAATAATTTTATATATAATATTGTTTTATTTATTTATTTATTTATTTATATAAAATGAACATTATATCTATCAGTTTTTACCATAGTTAAGTGTTCTTTACACAAATGGTTTAAATTTTGTATTTCTCGATCATTAAAAACGTTGAATCGCTCCGGCATAAATATGATGCTCTCATCAGTCTCTATTAGGATTTTCACGCCATATCTCGTGTTGACTGATTTGACTTCTTGTACCACGTAGTTTCTACCCACATCCAGATCTTCAAATTTGGTTATTTTTTTCTCAGCAAACCTTGGCACATTGTTGAGTTTTTCTAAAAGTTGTTGACGAATATCCATGGTTGGTTGGTTGTTAACAATCTTATGCTTACTATCAAACTGATAATTTTCAAAGAAGCTCACTATAATTTATACTTATTATGGTTTAAGTTGACTTTTAAACACGCGCAGTTTTTTCCAATCTTACCACATCAGCATAAATATTACGAAGTATCGATTAAATACAAACCTTTGTCATCATATCAAGTTACGTTCAATGATTTCAACATCCATATTCGTAAAATAAGGTCAATAAACATGTTTAATCATGGTTAATCAAACAAGTCAACATGTATATGTACATCACGTGGCCCCTCTGAAAACATCATTTTCAAATATACGAGAGTTTATCTAGATCTAGTATAGATTTGTACATTGTTCGAGTCACACACGAAAAGTAAAAAACCTCATTTAAATGGATTCACCAGTACATCGAGAGGAACAAGGAGATACATGCGGTTTATACGGGTTAGAAGGTGGAATGAATAAGGTGCAGAGTCGGCTAAAATCATTCGAGAAGTTATGGAACAAATGGTTCATCGATCCATTAGAACTATCTCGAGCTGGATTTTACTACACAGGCGTGGACGACTGCATCAAGTGTTTCAGCTGCAAAGGAGTTCTCGAGGATTGGAATATCACCAATGAAATATGGACGGAACATGCATTTTGGTTTCCCGCATGCCGACACGTTAAAAACATTAGAGGTGAAGAGTTTATCGATAATATTCAAACCAAATGGATTCAAGACGGTGTAATTCATTGTAAAAATAATATTTAAGAAATAAAAAATTGATTTGAAAAAAGTATAAATTGTTTTTATTCATTAATTTCTTAGTGTACGAGTACAAAGTTCATTTATTAATTTTTCCTTACATAAAACTGGTATTTCATTAAACAATCTTGAATAATTAAAATAGTTGTATCCTGTTACTGGCGGTATAAAAAAATCCTGTATTTGTAGAGAATATGTTAGCTGATCGAAACATTTTTCTTTGTATAAATAGAAATAATTAGCAACATCAGCCCATACTGTTTCGCTCCAGATAATGATTGATTGCAAAAATGATGATAAAGATGAGCAGCGTTCCCATTCTTTGGAATTTAAAACGATTTTCTTCCCTCCACTCGTAAATATAATACGTCTCTCATTATTTCTGCTGGTTAGCTTTACATCACAATTTCCATTCGTTTTTGGTAATTCAGCAAAGGAAATGCTACCATTGAAGTGGTTGTTTATTGTTGGTAAATTATTGAAAATTGTAGTCGTCCACATTTCAGCACTTAGTGTATGAAATATTGTATTTTTGAACAAGATTATAGTAGTTTCAAAAGTGTTAATATCATAACCAACATTTAGATAACTTGTATGTTGATCATTTAAAAAATATGTATGAGACAACAATAAATTAGGTATGGTTGCCATCTTTTTTTTAATTAAATTATTAACGCTTTTTACTTTAAGCATATTGTTTGTGTTTCAAGGTAAATGTAAACTAGTTTTTCATAAAAATAACTTCCGTATTTATACTCTTCAAGAGTGGTACTATCTCTTTCATACATGTTAATAAAATCATATTTTATTCTTCTTATCGATGAACTTAAATAACCTTTCTACAAAATTCCTAAAACGTGATGAATCATGTTTGTTTTTGTTCTTGTAGTTAAAATCTTAGGAAATTCTTTTTTAAAAAGTTTCTTTATTTTTACATCATTTTCAATATGGTTTTTAACATTAAATAATTTTATAAATTTTTTCATTGAGTTACGTTTACATCTATTTAACAAATATACACAACAATATTGCCCACAAACTCCGGTGAATAAACTTTGTAATTGTTTATTATTGTATGTAATGCATTTACTGTTATATTTTAGAAATCTATTAATCTCAGGATATTTCGCTGGTGATCTTCCGTAAGAATCAAAAAATTCTCCACATCCATTTGATGGAAAATAAACAGCTAGCCAATGTTGCCCTGGTTGATTTGATTTGTCCGTATTAATAACATATAAAGCAGGTTTTGATTTAACCCTCTTTGGGATTGTGTTTATTGCAAAAACACCTTGAAAATACTTCTTAGTAAATTTATGTGTTTTCAATGCTTGTTGAATATCTAAAGTAGTTGTTGTATTGGCAATCATTGTGTACAGTACTAGTATAAACTAACTTTTTATTTAGGATATAAGAGGTATTTATATTATTAATAATTCGTTACAATATTACGATTTTTATCTATTTCTAGAGTTGTATCATATTCCAAGTACACTAAACATGTTTTAGTTGTCTTAAGAGCTTCCCCAAATCGTGCCTCGAGTCTTAAACTTCCTTGATTCATTAGAGAGTTGCATGATAAAGTACTTGACATATCCGAAGTTAGATCAAAAGCTAACAGGAAATAACCATTCTTGAACATTTCTTTGGTAATCAAATTTCCTTGAGGTGTGTGTAAAATTCCACTAGATGTAAATATTGTTGAATACGCTCTAGCGTAACTGGACCCATCTGCAAAATTCATTTCAATCGGTGCACTAGGAACTTGAACCCCATTTATATAAATTGCGAACGATGTTATTTTATTATTTTTAAAATTATATGGATTCTTAGATCTTTTCCCAGAATATGCATCATTATCTACCATTGTAAATATTAGATTTGTTGGGAGCTGTCCTAGAACAATATTATCTAGTGAAATTGAGTTTCCTCCGGCTGGAATTGTAAATGATTTAATTTCGTTACGCTTATAGTGATATTTTGCTGTTGTATTTTCAAGCATTTTATGGTGTGCAATTAAAATATTTGGATTTACATGAGCATGTCTCAAGTAAAGTGTAGCTTCTGTAATTTTGACAATCGAAGTATCTGTATCAGCACCGAGTAAATAAAATTCCGGTTTATTCAATGTTAACGAAATTCGTAAATCTACATTGTTTAATAATAGCAAAGGTTGATTGAGCATGTCAGCATGCAATTTTCCATATACTTCTACAATTCCACTGTTTTTAGTTAATGCTGTTCTTAATTTTAATCCATCGTTTTCAGCAAGATTATCAAGATTTTTTGTCTCTAAACTCCATCCTGATAATTGCAAATGTGTTTTGTATGCATCATCACCATAATTTAATAGTTGTTCTAAATATGCTCGATAACTGTAATTCCCATCTGTTGAATTTATATTCTTTCCGTTTAAAGAAATATTGACTTGATGAAACAGGGAATGCAGCATATTGTTAACTAAACTAGGCTGATCTTTGTCGGCCTCTACATATAATTTGCCATCATTTTTAGTTACTTGAAATTTCAGACATAAATTTATTGATGATAAATCTAAATATGAATCACCATGACTGTAACAAGCAAATTCAATAACCGACTGATTTTCTAAACTGGTTATAGGTTTGTATGCTACTTCTTCATTTTTTAAAATACTTGTTTGAATTGAAGGTGGTTGAAATAAATCTAGCTCCGATTTCATGCATTCTGTAAACGCCATTATGTAAAAATATCAATAATCCGTTTCTTGTTTGTTTTATTTTTTAATATATTTTTTCTCTTTTTCACGCTGTCACGAACAACTCTCAACTGTTTACAACGGCTTTTCAAGCAGCCTTTTATTGATTTTTTAGCTCCTGTACCAGACATTTGTTTAATTTTGTCTGCTGCTTTATCTCGTAATTTATCAACCACTTGTATTGATCTATCACGAAGTATTTCATTAATCGGCTTTTGTGTCTGAAGAATGTCTGAACCAACTTGAAGTGCTTCACTTGTTAAGCCATGAAGGGCTGATGTTAATATTGGTTTTAAGTAACGGAATATTCCGCCGAAAAATCCTCCTAATCCTCTTCCCTTTTGATATACTCTTTGAGATCGTAATAGTGGACCAAAATCTTCATTGTTATAGCCACCACCGCCGGATTGGTTAGCGTAGTACTTTGCGTAATAGTTATCCATTTGTAATTAATGAAATCCGTAAGATACCTCTTTATATACCTTTGCGAAAGTGAAGTACTAGGTAGGTCATAAAAAGTCCATCTTTAAAATTAATTTGTTCACCAGTTTCATCAGTTATTAAAATACTGATCTCTGATATATTATACTTTTCAATGGGGCAATATTGAACATTATCTATTTGATATGATCGAGATATGCCTCTATCAACGTCTGTTCCTAGGGGATGCATATACAAGCATGATACAGATGCATCCCCAATAGTTCTCGGTTTGATTATATTACAATAAAAACACATGTAAAATGGAAATGGATTGATCTTAGTCTTCACATCAATATAATTATCTTTAATATTTTTTATTTTAGCTTCATTCTCTTTGGTTGCTTTGAAATTTTTAATTTCCATTTGTAAAGATTCTATAAACTCTGGCCATCTCGTTATTTTAATCTGAGAAAATATTACATCAAAAAATTCCACAAGTGTGTACTCTTGATGACATTTTATTAAAGGGTTAACACCTTTCAACGCTGGTAGCTGAATATATGGTTCTTCTTTGTTATAATTGATTCTAACTAATTCAGTTGATGAGTTATACCGATCAAAGAAATTAGCTTCTTCGATTGGTTGATAAAATTTAGGGGTAGTTGCATATAAAAATATTATTAATTCAACGTTTAAAGGAAGTATGTATTTTGATGGCGTTTTAATTGTAATTTTTGTTTGTTCACTTATGGAAGTATGAGCAACGTTAGTTAGACCAACATACCATTTCTCATTAGGATCCAAATTTATAGTGTTAGGAAGTTTAACCGTGAACCTCGATAATGAATTGTTTGGGTAATATTTCAAAGAACTGTTACTTAAAAGAGTTACGTGTGTGAAATTATCCATCACTGTTCTCATTAATAACTAATAAATTAATAAATAAAAACACCGATTTTATCCTTTATATAACTTTTTATTTTTATAATTTTTATTTCATTCTTGTCCAAGGATGTTTTCGTAAGCGTTCTTGTTCACTACGTTTTATTGTTTGAACTGTTAACGTACGTTCACTTTTCCTCTTAGGGGGGTCCTGAGATGGTTGCATTGATCCTGGTTTTGGAGGCTGAAGATCTTTGCGGTTTTTAAAAATATATTTTTTTGTTGGAACAGAGATTGTTGCACCGTCTTTCATTTCAAATGTTCTGTACATGTTAGAGTCTGAAGAAGCTCTTTCCCGCAAAATTTCTTTTGGATCAATATACTCCTCAGAAACAATCCTATCATCATCATCACCATCATCATCATCATCACCATCATCATCATCATCACCATCAAATACACCGTCATTATTTTCAAATATTTCTTCTGTGTCTAATTGTGTAAAATCTGGTTTAGTTTTTTCATCAACATTTGTGTACACCTCTTCAACTTTAGGTATATCAGTTTGTGTACCAATATCAAAGCCTTCTGATGATGAATCTGTATTTGCTTCTTGGTCTGTATAAAAAATTCTTTTAGTTTGAACTCCCACTCCTTGAACATGACGTATTGCTGGTTGATGCCAATTAAATTTATTCTTATAAGCATTTTTTCTTTTCATTGATGAATATGTTAATAAGTTCTGCCTATATAGATGCCACTTATTCAAATCAGTTAGTTTGTTGTTATGTAGAATTGATTTCATATTTTTATCTAATTCCGATAGTTTACTATCATCAATTAAATATTTTTTAATTTTTTCGAAAATTTCTGGTTGTATAACAATCATCCGTTGTAAATTACTCATGATGACTGATTAATTATTTGGCCTATCAATCCTGATAAAATAGTACCGATTAAAACGGGTAAGAATCCACCTTTTTGTACAAGAATTTTACGCTTTGAAGAGAGACCCAGTTTTGGACAAGCCAAGCTGCGAAGTTCTCTTTTATACTTTTTTAATTTTGTTTTACACTGTTTAGAAATTCTATTGTTTCCATTTAATGTGTTCAGTGATATTTCACATAAAGTTTTTATAACTTCCGGGGGACAGACCTTAAGTAGCGCTTTTCTCGTTTGTGGGTTACACTTTTTTAGCACATGTAGAATATGTTTGTTTGCCTTCAATCGTTTCATTTTTTATACACACGTTTTTATTTTCAAATAAAATAGTTGGACAATAACATGTAAAATAATCTTTTTTTAAGATATCTGTACGGAAACGAAATAAATCATTGGCTGACTGTGTTAAATCAAATAGTAAATAACCGTGAGCTCTCGAAGTAGCCTCGTTATATACCCTCATAAGTTCTGCTGTGTTTTCAGGGTATATTTGTCTTGCTAGAGAACAAATCTGAGATCTATCTCTGGGATTTTTAAAAACTACCAGATATTTACAATTTAAAGAAATATCTCGACAATATTTTGCTTGGTGAAACACATTCTGAGTTACTAAAATAACTGACAAATTATTATGATGTGAACCTTTGGTAAAAAGTTCGCAAATATTTTTATTATAAGCTTCTGTCATTAGATCATCTAATATTATGATACTTCCGTCTTCACAATTTTCAAAAGTGTCTGGGATATTTTTTATAATTTCTATCTGATTTGTTTCATAGATATCTTGTGGTATCGCTTTTGAGTTTCCATTACACCATACAATTTTATTTACTTTTCTACCATCATTCAAATGTTTTAATAAATTTATAACGAAAGTAGTTTTTCCACACCCTGATGGTCCGGCAACCATCATTGTAAACGGTCTAACAATATACATTATTCTAATGTAATATACAATAAATGCGTACCCTTTTATAACTTCTTAATAGAAAATAATTTTATTTTCGTCAAATGTAGTTTAAAAAGATGATATACAGATAAAGCTGGTAAAATAAAAAAATTATGATCAAGATTCCAATGCCAAGGTTAAATTATAAAATATTAATACACATAACGTACTATCCAATTTCAATTATACAATTTTGTTTCTTATCTTCTTTTCTTACTTTATGCTGATTACATTTTACAGTTTTTATTTATTGTACGTTGAACTAGTTTTTTCAATGCCAAGGTTAAATTATAAAATATTATTATAACTTTATAGCATCCGATTTCAATTTAAAAATAAATAGTATTCGTCTAAGTTACAAACCATGTTTACATAAACTTTGAAATGTGACATCTATAGGTAAAGTTTTAAAAAGTAACAATATACAGTTGAATACCTGATTTTGGATAAATTCATATAGAGTTTTAGTTATCGTGGTTGATAATAAAACTGTAAGAAATGTGCACCATCTATCGAAAAGTTAATTAATATTAAAAAGTTCAAAGCTTAAAGTAAAATAAATAGTATTCGTCTAAGTTACAAACCATGTTTACATAATATACATAAACTTTGAAATGTGACATCTATAGGTAAAGTTTTAAAAAGTAACAATATACAGTTGAATACCTGATTTTGGCTAAATTCATATAGAGTTTTAGTTATCGTGGTTGATAATAAAACTGTAAGAAATGTGCACCATCTATCGAAAAGGTTATTAATATTAAAAAGTTCAAAGCTTAAAGTTTATGACTGTGCTGCCATCTAACAAAATGTCTTAAAAAAATATTGTACAGTTAATGTACAGTTGAACAACGGATTTTTAATAAAATTATATACTTACGTTTACATTTTATATAGAGATTTAATTATCGTGGTTCTACTGTAATCTTCATATAAAAAAACATATGTAATCGTTTGTATTGTTGTAATTTACATATAAAAATTCATCCCAAATGGGATTGAGCTGGGACCCCCCACTTTCACCTACTTACGAAGTTCGAACGCGTCGCTAAACGACTTATAAACATTTTAAAATATAAAAATTCTTTTGTGTTATTAAATTCACAATACAGTCTCGATACAAAACACCAATATCATTTGACAGTCAATTAACAATAATACAATTTTTTTTTTTTTACGTGGCCAGTGTGCAGAGTAATCTTGTACTATGTTGATTTATATGATACGCCTAAAATAAGTACATTCTAAGCCATATGTATCAAAATATATTTAAAGTTGAAAACTCTGTGCTGAAATCATCGGGGCCTGTTGTGAGGTACCGTTGGTGTTACCAAAAATCGATTTAATTGAAAATCAACTGAACTATAGCCCACAAGTTCAGAGCCCCAAAAATAGAAAATCTGCAATTGTGCTCCGATTTCGATGGTTGATACCTCTATCAATAGGTCTTGAGACCTCCAATGATCGCTCGAATATTTCTACACATTTCGTGAAAAATTCGATTTTATTGAAAATCAACTGAACTATAGCCCACAAATTCAGAGCCCCAAAAATAGAAAATCTGCAATTGTGCTCCGATTTCGATGGTTGATACTTCTATCAATAGGTCTTGAGACCTCCAATGATCGCTCGAATATTTCTACACATTTCGTGAAAAATTCGATTTTATTGAAAATCAACTGAACTATAGCCCACAAAATTCAAAGCCACAAAAATGGAAAATCTGCAATTGTGCTCCGATTTCGATGGTTGATACCTCTATCAATAGGTCTTGACACCTCCAATGGTCATGCCAACAAGTATTTGAATCGCTTGATTATTTCTACACATTTCGTGAAAAATTCGATTTTATTGAAAATCAACTGAACTATAGCCCACTAAATTCAAAGCCCCAAAAATAGAAAATCTGCAATTGTGCTCCGATTTCGATGGTTGATACCTCTATCAATAGGTCTTGAGACCTTTAATGATCGCTCGAATATTTCTACACATTTCGTGAAAAATTCGATTTTATTGAAAATCAACTGAACTATAGCCCACTAAATTCAAAGCCCCAAAAATAGAAAATCTGCAATTGTGCTCCGATTTCGATGGTTGATACCTCTATCAATAGGTCTTGAGACCTTTAATGATCGCTCGAATATTTCTACACATTTCGTGAAAAATTCTAATTTATTGAAAATCAACTGAACTATAGCCCACTAAATTCAAAGCCCCAAAAATAGAAAATCCGCAATTGTGCTCCGATTTCGATGGTTGATACCTCTATCAATAGGTCTTGAGACCTCCAATGATCGCTCGAATATTTCTACACATTTCGTGAAAAATTCGATTTTATTGAAAATCAACTGAACTATAGCCCACAAATTCAGAGCCCCAAAAATAGAAAATCTGCAATTGTGCTCCGATTTCGATGGTTGATACCTCTATCAATAGGTCTTGAGACCTCCAATGATCGCCCGAATATTTCTACACATTTCGTGAAAAATTCGATTTTATTGAAAATCAACTGAACTATAGCCCACAAAATTCAAAGCCACAAAAATAGAAAATCTGCAATTGTGCTCCGATTTCGATGGTTGATACCTCTATCAATAGGTCTTGAGACCTTTAATGATCGCTCGAATATTTCTACACATTTCGTGAAAAATTCGATTTTATTGAAAATCAACTGAACTATAGCCCACAAATTCAGAGCCGCAAAAATAGAAAATCTGCAATTGTGCTCCGATTTCGATGGTTGATACCTATATCAATAGGTCTTGAGACCTACAATGATCGCTCGAATATTTCTGCACATTTCGTGAAAAATTCGATTTTATTGAAAATCAACTGAACTATAGCCCACTAAATTCAAAGCCACAAAAATGGAAAATCTGCAATTGTGCTCCGATTTCGATGGTTGATACCTATATCAATAGGTCTTGACACCTCCAATGGTCATGCCAACAAGTATTTGAATCGCTTGAATATTTCTACACATTTCGTGAAAAATTCGATTTTATTGAAAATCAACTGAACTATAGCCCACAAATTCAGAGCCCCAAAAATAGAAAATCTGCAATTGTGCTCCGATTTCGATGGTTGATACCTATATCAATAGGTCTTGACACCTCCAATGGTCATGCCAACAAGTATTTGAATCGCTCGAATATTTCTACACATTTCGTGAAAAATTCGATTTTAGTGAAAATCAACTGAACTATAGCCCACAAATTCAGAGCCCCAAAAATAGAAAATCTGCAATTGTGCTCCGATTTCGATGGTTGATACCTATATCAATAGGTCTTGAGACCTCCAATGATCGCTCGAGTATTTCTACACATTTCGTGAAAAATTCGATTTTATTGAAAATCAACTGAACTATAGCCCACTAAATTCAAAGCCACAAAAATGGAAAATCTGCAATTGTGCTCCGATTTCGATGGTTGATACCTATATCAATAGGTCTTGACACCTCCAATGGTCATGCCAACAAGTATTTGAATCGCTCGAATATTTCTACACATTTCGTGAAAAATTCGATTTTAGTGAAAATCAACTGAACTATAGCCCACAAATTCAGAGCCCCAAAAATAGAAAATCTGCAATTGTGCTCCGATTTCGATGGTTGATACCTATATCAATAGGTCTTGAGACCTCCAATGATCGCTCGAATATTTCTACACATTTCGTGAAAAATTCGATTTTATTGAAAATCAACTGAACTATAGCCCACAAATTCAGAGCCCCAAAAATAGAAAATCTGCAATTGTGCTCCGATTTCGATGGTTGATACCTATATCAATAGGTCTTGACACCTCCAATGGTAATGCCAACAAGTATTTGAATCGCTCGAATATTTCTACACATTTCGTGAAAAATTCGATTTTATTGAAAATCAACTGAACTATAGCCCACAAATTCAGAGCCCCAAAAATAGAAAATCTGCAATTGTGCTCCGATTTCGATGGTTGATACCTATATCAATAGGTCTTGACACCTCCAATGGTCATGCCAACAAGTATTTGAATCGCTCGAATATTTCTACACATTTCGTGAAAAATTCGATTTTATTGAAAATCAACTGAACTATAGCCCACAAATTCAGAGCCCCAAAAATAGAAAATTTGCAATTGTGCTCCGATTTCGATGGTTGATACCTATATCAATAGGTCTTGACACCTCCAATGGTCATGCCAACAAGTATTTGAATCGCTTGAATATTTCTACACATTTCGTGAAAAATTCGATTTTATTGAAAATCAACTGAACTATAGCCCACAAATTCAGAGCCCCAAAAATAGAAAATCTGCAATTGTGCTCCGATTTCGATGGTTGATACCTATATCAATAGGTCTTGACACCTCCAATGGTCATGCCAACAAGTATTTGAATCGCTTGAATATTTCTACACATTTCGTGAAAAATTCGATTTTATTGAAAATCAACTGAACTATAGCCCACAAATTCAGAGCCCCAAAAATAGAAAATCTGCAATTGTGCTCCGATTTCGATGGTTGATACCTATATCAATAGGTCTTGACACCTCCAATGGTAATGCCAACAAGTATTTGAATCGCTCGAATATTTCTACACATTTCGTGAAAAATTCGATTTTATTGAAAATCAACTGAACTATAGCCCACAAATTCAGAGCCCCAAAAATAGAAAATCTGCAATTGTGCTCCGATTTCGATGGTTGATACCTATATCAATAGGTCTTGAGACCTCCAATGATCGCTCGAATATTTCTACACATTTCGTGAAAAATTCGATTTTATTGAAAATCAACTGAACTATAGCCCACAAATTCAAAGCCACAAAAATGGAAAATCTGCAATTGTGCTCCGATTTCGATGGTTGATACCTCTATCAATAGGTCTTGACACCTCCAATAGTCATGCCAAAAAGTATTTGAATCGATTGAATATTTCTACACATTTCGTGAAAAATTCGATTTTATTGAAAATCAACTGAACTATAGCCCACAAATTCAGAGCCCCAAAAATAGAAAATCTGCAATTGTGCTCCGATTTCGATGGTTGATACCTCTATCAATAGGTCTTGACACCTCCAATGGTCATGCCAACAAGTATTTGAATCGCCCGAATATTTCTACACATTTCGTGAAAAAATCGATTTTATTGAAAATCAACTGAACTATAGCCCACAAATTCAGAGCCACAAAAATAGAAAATCTGCAACTGTGCTCCGATTTCGATGGTTGATACCTCTATCAATAGGTCTTGAGACCTACAATGATCGCTCGAATATTTATACACATTTCGTGAAAAATTCGATTTTATTGAAAATCAACTGAACTATAGCCCACAAATTCAGAGCCCCAAAAATAGAAAATCCGCAATTGTGCTCCGATTTCGATGGTTGATACCTCTATCAATAGGTCTTGACACCTCCAATAGTCATGCCAAAAAGTATTTGAATCGATTGAATATTTCTACACATTTCGTGAAAAATTCGATTTTATTGAAAATCAACTGAACTATAGCCCACAAATTCAGAGCCCCAAAAATAGAAAATCTGCAATTGTGCTCCGATTTCGATGGTTGATACCTCTATCAATAGGTCTTGACACCTCCAATGGTCATGCCAACAAGTATTTGAATCGCCCGAATATTTCTACACATTTCGTGAAAAAATCGATTTTATTGAAAATCAACTGAACTATAGCCCACAAATTCAGAGCCACAAAAATAGAAAATCTGCAACTGTGCTCCGATTTCGATGGTTGATACCTCTATCAATAGGTCTTGAGACCTGCAATGATCGCTCGAATATTTATACACATTTCGTGAAAAATTCGATTTTATTGAAAATCAACTGGACGCCCACAAATTCAGAGCCCCAAAAATAGAAAATCTGCAATTGTGCTCCGATTTCGATGGTTGATACCTCTATCAATAGGTCTTGACACCTCCAATAGTCATGCCAAAAAGTATTTGAATCGATTGAATATTTCTACACATTTCGTGAAAAATTCGATTTTATTGAAAATCAACTGAACTATAGCCCACAAATTCAGAGCCCCAAAAATAGAAAATCCGCAATTGTGCTCCGATTTCGATGGTTGATACCTCTATCAATAGGTCTTGAGACCTCCAATGATCGCTCGAATATTTCTACACATTTCGTGAAAAATTCGATTTTATTGAAAATACCTTTCTCTTTTCCCGCATATGGCTTTAGTTCTAGGCGAAACATAGGTTGAGGTATCTTTTCGCGTTTTAGGTTATTTGTGATAGATTTGGCATGAAAACCTTTTTCCCTAAGAGCAGAGTGTATTTCGCTTACATCTACGGAGCTCTAAATTCCTCTTAAGATAATAGTTAACCCCTTTTCACTTTTTAGCTGGTATGTGTAATACACTAATACCGTTTATGAACTTGGTCGAGATAATTTACTAAGGCTTTGAACCCATTAGTTTCGAATGGCTGTATCTTCACTTCATTTATATTACCCCTCTTGAGTGAGGTAATATAAAATTTTGAATCGATTAATGACTTCATTTTTTCCACAAGCTCATTATTTGATGCCTCTCTTAAGTAAATTGGCGGTTGCTTCTCTTTCTTAGCATTATCTGCTGTAGCTTCGGGAGCGATTACCTCTAAACTGGAATACCTGTTGCTCAGAGGTATTTGGTTTGCAGATTTTTCCATCCTTGTCGCTTTACTTCTACTAGCGAGTTGCCCGGATATTCACAATTAATCGAACCGAGGCTCTATTTTTGAGAAACAAATTCTTAGGTCATCTTCGATATTGAGAAATCGGCTCAGATACTTGGATTTTATATATAACATTGCAGAAAGACTCCATATCTGGTAATAAAGGATATTCTTTATTCAAACTCAGCCAAAACGTATTGAGCTCTTAATGAGTAAAGGAAATTTTTCGGTTGGTGTCACTCGATAATTCTTCTAACTCTTCCTGTGCATTTGTTGGAAGATCATATAACTCAGCGTTCTTCAAACTAGGGTTCCGTGGAACCCTAGAGTTCCATGAAATGTACATTATATGAAATACTAAACAATTATTTATGTTTTTTTTCGACTGAATAAATGTAAATTTATATATTGAATACATTTTTAACTTAGGAGGGTTCCGTCGCAAATTTGTTTGTGTTTGAATAGAAAAACGGTTTCACGGAATTATAAAGTTTGAAGAACGCTGATATAACTTATCAAAATTAACTTAAAAGGGCTGTTGAACCCACCCAAAGCTTTCAAATTTAAATTCGTGTTGGAAATATTTATGAAACTGCTCTTCTAATAAAGACAAATGCCCGATTATATCGTCCTTAATATTTGAATATTCAAATTATTTGTATCGATAAATTCATTGGTGCATGGGTTGATGTTACTAGCTTTAATTTTGTTTTTCCAAATTTTTATTTTCTTTATAAAACTGTTATTTTATTATTAGCCAGGAGCATGTTAGAATCAGGCCCCTGAAGTGATAAGTTCAGTTCATTAAGTTTTTGAAATATATCAGCCAAATAACAAAGACAACTAAGCCAATATTTGTTACAAAACATCGCAGCCAATTCTGGATTTTCATCGAGCAAGAAAAGTCTTACTTCATCCTTAAGTTCTACCAATCGTTGTAATACTTTCCCACGCGATTACCATCTAACTTCCGTATGAAGGAGAAGTTTATCATGCTCTGCGATTTTAAGGGCCGACTTTTAATGAAATTTACAGTTTTGACGGATTCCTTTAAAATTGGATTAGGAGCTAATTTGTTTCCTGCTAATGATTCTCTGTGAATCATACAATGTGTGCAGGTTATGTGCTGGGTGTCTGGAAGCAATTTAATCCTCGCAATTAGGCCTTTAAATTTGCCCGTCAAGACAGCGGCACCATCAGTACAAATTCCAACACAGTTCTTCCATGATATGTCATTTTGAATGAAGAACTCGTTTATCTTTATAAAAATTTCATCTCCAGTAATTCTTCCCTCAAGAGGCTGACAAAATAGTACCTCTTCGTGGAAACTATTCTCATACTTGTATTGAACTTAAATAAGCAATTGGGCTAAATTTGCAGTATCTGTTGATTCGTCAAGTTGAATTGCAAACAAAGGACTTTTAATTAACTGACTTCGTAAGTCATTGCTGATGTCTTTAATACGCCTAACAATACTGTTATTCGACAAAAGAACCAGCTTCAGTTTCTTGCTTTGTTTTTCTCCAATCATAATTTCACTTAACTTAATAGCTGCAGGAAGAATAAGCGATTCTTGGGAATTGGGAATCGCTGAGTTAGAGAAGAGAAATGAGTTTCCCCTCTGAACGGTTATCTCTAAGCATATTTGTATCATGCCATCTCATCTAAACATTTCTCAGGCTACTAGTATTTTCCAAAAGCAAATCAAAACAAAAATCTTGGGATTGTGTGGCTGTAGTGTATTATTCTCTATTTTATTACTTTCTTTTTATCAATAAATACGAATTCTCTTTATTTCACTTCTTATTCTTATTTCGCCTTATTCGTCACTCTCGGAAGTCTCCTTTGACATCCACTCCGTTAATCAAATATATCTTCATTTTACATATAATATTCTTAAGGAATTATACCTAACTTCATTTGTTCTAAAACCTCGTTCATGTGAATGAGTTTGTTTATAACATTTTTTCTTTAATACATGACATCTCCCCTTTTAAGATTAATTTCAACTTAACAAAAATTCCAAAACTTAATACATAATTAAAATACATCCTTCACCCTTAACCTACAATTTAATTATAATAATAATCCTTAAATTTAATTGGTGGTTTGCATACTCTATTCGATTTGCGTGGAATGTTTTCGCGATTAGAATTTTCACAATTCCTTTCTTCTTCGACACTCCTTAAAAATTCAGTATTATTATTTTGATTTTCTTCCACATAACTCTCTGGCATGCAACCTCCTTTTCAATCATAAAAAATTTTTAATGTTGTTTTTCTTAATTGGTTAATGTGTGCTTTCCTAATTAAATTGTTTACTAAAATTGTATATACAACTTCACTTTCCCTTTTTAAAATTTTAGCTTTACACCAATTTACGTATCTTTCATTTCTATTATTTATTAAATATAAATTCTTCTAATTTCTTATTTTTTACCTTATTACTTTCTTGCTTTCTTATTTGATCTTTTTCAAACGTAAAATTTTTTTGTTTATCCTTTCCAATTTGCTTATTTTGCCCTTTAAAGCAAAAATTCTTTCTTTCTTCAATTTTTAATAAATCTAGATTCGTTCTCGGTTTAAATGCAAACATACGATGTGAAGGAGTAAAAGCTTCTTCAGTACACGGAAGCATCTTAAAAATTCCTGTAAGGAAGTAGGTAAATCATATTTACCACCGTACTGTTTTGCGTCAAGCACAAACTTTTTCAAAGTCTTTTTGGTTGTTTGAACAGCAGGTTCAACTTGACCATTACTACTCGGACGATAGGGAGGCGTTTGTATTAACTTGATTCCTCGCTCATTACAAAACCCTTCAAATGCCTTACTATTATACGGAGGACCATTTTCACTAACTAGTTGTGTAGGAGATCCAAAGTAGATCTATTACAATTAAAATTTCTTTATTTTCGAAATAAAAAAATCAATATGAATTCTTTTTTAAATCGGGTATGTTACTTCTGGGCATTTCCTATAAGTCTTATTATGCTTATCGGTCCTTGTTGCCTGACATGATTCACAATTTTTTATATAATTTTCGATGTCGCTATCTATGCCTTCCCAAAACACATACTCTCTTGCCAACACTTTCATTTTCACTAAACCACAATGATTACGATGTAATAAATTTAACACTGATTGGTGCATACTCTTTGGAATAACTAAGCTCCTTCGATATAAAATGCAACCCTTTTCACATGTAAGAAACTCATTTTTCAAAAAGTAATTTTTAAAATCTTTGGATATATTATAATCACACCAGCCGTATAAAATATTTTGCTTTAACTTCGTAGTCAAAAATTGATAACCTATTTATATACCTTTGAAGTCTCGTTACCACTATAGCTGATTGACCTTTTCTTTTTGTTAATATGCCTTCCAAAGGCTTATGGCCGCTATATACAACCACGTAATGTCCAAAAATGTATTTGTAAAATTTTTCCATTGAAAAAACCACTGCTAAAGCTTCTCGGTGAAGAATCGGGTATTTTTTACTATTTTCGACAAAGTACGAGATATGAAAAAAAACTGGTTTTTCTTTACCTTCAACAATATGGCACAAAATTCCACTTATACCGTTATCACTCGCATCACATACGACTACTATTGGTTTGTTTGCATCAAAATGTTCTAATATGATACTATTAACTAATGACATTTTGCATTCTTCGAAAACTTTTTGACAATCTTCGTTTCAATCTCACTGACTATCTTTGCGAAGCAATTTGTATAGTACACTACACTTTTCATTCAATCTCGGTAAAAATTTTGAGTAATAATTAAGTAAACCTACGAATGATTTTAACTCGGACACATTTGTAGGAGACGCCTTTAAAGCGCCGCAAGAGGCGCCACGATTTTTACGAGCCAAAGGTGATAACCGTACAAACTCAACTTTGGAAATATGTATTAAAATTTGAATGCTCTACCACTTTCATTACTTGAGAATTCTGTTGCACATAAGAACTTCTAAAGATTCACTTCCCGCGTTTTCGGTCATTTTTTTATTTTCAAATAAACCACAATTTTCCCACAAACATGTTATATTATTTTCATTTAAACTTGAAACATTATCATCATGCATTGATAATTACCAAAATTTATATTATTCGGATTACAAATTATACTGGGATAAATTGTATTACTGTTAATATCCTTATTTCTATTATCATATCCACTATAATTTTTGTAAAAAATGTCCTCTATTGTTCCTATTATTACTACTACTATAATTTCCATAATTGTTACCATTATTATGTCTATAATGGTTATTTCTAGGTGTATAACTAAAAAACTTATCTTTATTCTGGTACGATGATCGCGGCTGTTGCTGTTGGGCTGTACACTGCTTTGCTATGTGACCCCAGTTTCCGCAATTGAAGCATCGTATGTTTTGTTTTGATTTACTGCACTGTCTGTTGCCATTTCGACTGCTACTTTGATAATTACCCTGCGGTTGATTTTGATTTCCTCGACTTATGTGAGCGCCTCGTTAATGATAGTCTAACTTTATTCACATTGTCATTATTCCCCATGTTTTTATCTAGCATTACTAAATCATTTTGTATTAACTTCATTGCTAAAGCTCTTTGCATTATTTGCTTAAAAGTCGAATTGCCATCCATTGCCATCAATTCAGCTTTAATTGTTCGTTGGTTTATTCCTGCTATGAATTGTGTGCGTAATGCTTTGTCTTTATATGTACCGAACTTGCAATCTTTGGCTAAAGACAACAATTCCACGGCGAACTCGTTCACGGATTTATGCCGTTTTTGAACACGTTGTTCAAACATAATTGGGTTAGTGCATAGTGCACGTTTTTATTTGCGGTACAAACAACGTTTTACACTTTTCTACTATATCACTATCTACATGTATATTCCTTTGGCTTTTTTGGTTTGCAAGCCTTTGTTAGTTTTACGCTAGCCTCAGGCCCGATTAAATTATTTAATAATAAAATTTTTGTTTTTTCATCTTCCACGTTGTTAAGCTCAAAATAATTTTCCACTCTGTCCAAATAGTATGAAAAATTTTCACCTGGCATAAACGCTTCTAAAATGCCAATAAAATTGCTATTATTTTCTTTCGCCATCTTTATCCTCGTCGCCAATATTATTCTCTATTTTATTACTTTCTTTTTATCAATAAATAATAATACACTCGTTCGATTTATACGAATTCTCTTTATTTCACTTCTTATTCTTATTTCGCCTTATTCGTCACTCAACTCACTCTCGGAAGTCTTCTTTGACATCCATTACTTTAGTCAAATTTATCTTCATTTTACCTATAACCCGAGTAACCAAAAATGGTGATCACAAAATTTTAGACCAATTTGTCACAAAATGTAAGTTCCTTTTTGTCACAAAAAAAGTTCACAATTTGGAACATATTTATGCGGGTATTTTGTGACAAAATGTATGTTGATTTTTCCAACCAAAAAAAAAAAAATTTAGTCACCAATTTGTCACAAAATGTAAGTTCTTTTTGTCACAAAATAAGTTGACAATTTGGAACATATTTATGCGGGTATTTTGTGACAAAATGTATGTTGATTTTACTCCCCAAAAAAAAAAAAAAAAAGATTTTGATCATTTTTGATTTGGTGAATTTATATGTAATTCGCTAAGTCACTACGTTATTGCCTCATACTTAATGTATGAAGTTGGAATTTTATTTTTGTAGTTTGTGTTTGGTCGTAACGTAACTACCTGAGGCTGAGTACCTGATGAGTAGACCGAACTTTTTGTTTGTGCTAGTTTCTCTGCACGAAACCAAACTACCACATAGAAAACTCATGGAAAGTTTTCCTTTTTTTAGAGGATACATTTTGTATGGACTCTCGGCTCGGGTTAAAGTACGGGGGATTTAGATATTTCTATATTTTTGTTAGTTTTTTTTTTAAATAAATAACAATAAAAATATCAAATAAACCATACAATGGACTAATGGAGTATTTTTTACAAAATTATTTAAGTAGGGTCATAAAAACTTTTTTTTACGCATAATTGCATCAATAAACCAACAAATATCCACAAAATTGTTGATAATTATGTGACACTTTTATCATAAAAAAACTGTCGAATTTGTGACTAAATTTTCAACAAATATTTCAAAAATATTCCACCAAAAACCGGCAAATTTGATTTACTAAATGTTCGTTTACGCGTGACAATCGGCGTCAACCCCATCCACCATTTTTCATCCATATTGTGACAATTTTTTGTCACATTTTTTTCCACCAATCACCATTTTATGTGAAATTTTTGTCGCTTTTTTGTGACATGTGGTTACTCGGGAATATTCTTAAGTAATTATACCTAACTTCATTTGTTCTAAAACCTCGTTCATGTGAATGAGTTTGTTTATAACACTTTTTCTTTAATACATGACATAGTGTAGCATAAATAGTTGTTTGTGGAATTTGTCAAAAATTCCTTCGATCGAAAATTCCAATGAAAGCCCTTTAATAGCAGATCAGTTGATTTCTCCGTTTGTATCCGATCAATTAAATGTTGACAATTCCCCAGACTTAGACTTAATGCAAGCAACCGTCATTTTGCCAATAATCATTTCTTTCGTGAACTTGATAATAACGAATGTGTACTGCGATGACGGATATTTATTCTGATACTGCTAACCGCGCGTTTCTGTTGTTTTAGTTTATGTTTTGATAAAGGTCGTACGAATTCGAAATCGAGTTTAGCAAATATGGTTTACAATAATTGAATCTATGTATCTTAATTGATTAAGTCACGTGAAAATAATCCAAATCATATGATATGTTCCCGTGGATAGAAACGCAATCAACGCTGAAATCAGGATCAACAATCGGTTGAGCGGAACAACTTATATGTAATTCAAAAGAAAATAGGGCGTTGGAAAAATGTTTTCAATAGATTGATGAGCTCTATATCTTGCGTAAAATAATATAGCATTCCGCGATTCTTCTCATAAGTTATACCAAGAGCAACGGAAAATATTTAGGCCTAATTGAATTACTTGCTAAATTTGATCTCGTAATGCAGGAACACGTTCGTCGAATTCTAAAAAACGAGTTATATTTTTATTATTGTGGAAAAAATATTGTAAACGAAATTATTGAATTGATAACTGAAAATTATTGAAAAACTAATTTCTTGTATTCACAATGCAACGTATTTTTCCATGATTGCTGACTGTGCTCCGGACATCAGTCATGCAGTGCAATTTTCTCTCAGTTATTAACTAAAAGCAACAAAATAAAATTATATGTCTATTAATCTCAAATTTATTTAGCCTCCTTCTAACCAATTCGCCCTATTTTAACATCCTTAAGCATACCAAAGACCCTCTTACTAATATTAACTAAATAGTCACCCCAAGAAAGAGTTTTATTAATAAGCCTAAATCTCTAACAGTATTTGAATACCTAATTAGCGAACCCTGCAGAAAAATAAGGAAAGGACGAGGTGTCTAACGATTTTTTATAAATTATAATCGACTGAGATTTATTCGCATTTAAAACGAGCCTATTACTTAGAGACCGAACCAACTAGCGACATTACTGAAGTCTTCATTTATCAGAGAAATATTCCTATCAATAGAATCCTGATCTAAATGACTATTTTTCTAAGTTTGGTGTTTGGACGTCATCAGCGAAAATGTGAAATGAACAATGGTGAATAGAGGATTCTATGTCATTAATGTACATAGAAAACAATAGAGAACCCAGCACTGAAACCTGAGGAACGCCGGAAATTACAGGAAGGAAATCAGACAAGGAATTATCGAAAAAAACTGCCTGAGAACGATTAGACAGATAGTTAAAAATCAATTTGGCAGCGGAAACCGAAAATCTAAACTGATATAAGAGTTTGTTAAAAAGAATTCTGTGATTAATAAAATCAAAGGTCTTAGAAGAATCTAACAAAGTTAAAGAAGTCAATCCCCTATTATTCAAATTACACCTAATATCATCACATACATTTAATAACGCAGTAGAAGTGCTACGAAATTTTCTAAACCCAGATTGGAAGAAACTAACTAAACATTGCTATTTAGATGCGATTGAATTTGAGTTTTAACAACTATCTCGAAAGCTTTAGAGAGAGAACTTAAAATGCTAATTGGCCGCAAATGGAATATCTCTGAAGGATTACTGATCTTTGGGATGGGGATTATTTTACTTAGCTTCCACTGCTCTGGATAGGAAGAGGATGTGAGAATAAAATTGAAGATATGTAACAAGTATTTAGAGACGAAAGGGAAAACTCGCTTAACGAATTTTAAATTGACGTTACCCAGACCAAAAGATTCCGATTTAACCTTCCAAATGGCAGACTGTGTAAATCCTCGAGAGAAATATTTGAAAACGAAAACGAATTAGAGGACGCATTAGAGAACAAATCGATGGTACTACTGCCCGAGTTAAAACTAGAGCAAAAATAATTATTGATATCATTAAGTCTATAAGGGACCATTTAAATTGGGCATACGACCTCTTACTAGTTTTTGGAGGGTTATAGACGGTACCGAATAAGATTTTACAACCATTAATGAAAACGTTGACAAATAAAAACTCTAAATCCGATACTAACAATTCTGAAATAGAAGAAGTTATGGTAACTAATCTAGCCTTAATGTACCACCTATACAAACATACATAAACCACCATAATTAAGGGGAGGTACCGTCCTATCTTTCCTAAATATATTAAAACCTTTTATGGCAAACGCTGAATTAGGCATATTTAAGATGCTCTTTAGTGTCTCATTTCGTCAAATCAAACAGTGCGTCTTTAAAATATTGACGTCTGGCACGCAAATGTACATAAATATATGAAACAAAAAATTTAAATTTTTAATTAGGAAAAAACTTATTGATTTGTATAACTTCTACTTTTATTTATAGCCATTAACGATAAACATGTTTTTTGGATGAAACATTTAAAGCTGGTCAATACTAAGGCGAGCGTCCCATGGATGGTCAATGGGCGAAATCCTTTAATTCCAATATAACGAATTTATTTTAAATCAAATTTTTGGTGAAGATAATATACACTTAAGATTCTCGTTAGATTTTTGTTTTGGTATATCTCTTTATCTTACGTATAAAGCGCCCAATTGGAGAGATTATATAGGATAAGACAGCTTAAATACAAAAACAAAAAAAAAATTTTAAAGTTTCCTATTAAATTGAAAAAATAATACAAAATTTTGACTTGAGTTGCGGATTTGTATGAAATACAGAAACACGGCAAAAATTACAGTACATTTAATATCCAATTACATATCCTCCCGCAAATGAGGTCATTCATATACAATCAACAGGATTACCATTAACGTTTGAATGATATTAAATATTTTTTTGTTTGGGGTGGAATTATTATCAAATTACTCGTCGTACAGTGCAAATTGCTTCAAATCAAGCAAAAGCTTTTTGATAATAATTTTTCTATAAGTGAAATTTGAACTGTTTGAAATTTCAGCAAAAAGTTTTCTTTTAAGTGTTGACCGCAAAGCAAAGTTTTTTTTTGTTTTTTTTTTTTAATTTAATCCAACTTTTGCTTGAATCTAGACAACTTCTTCTTTTTCTTCGTTTTTCTTGAAACTGTGATATGAATTCATAATTAATTATTAAAAAAAATAAAACTTTTATGAGATTTTTGAAATTCTTTAATTTTTAATATTTATAATAAAAATTTTTAGATTTAATTGGAAATGAATTAATAATACATTTATTGTATACTATATATGTTTTAGGGGAGATTCATTGTCAGTAGGGTTCGCTTTTGCACAAAAAAGTTTCCGAAAATTTTTACTCAATAACCTTATTTAAAAATTGTATATAAATGTTAGATCGAAGGGTTGATTATAACACAAAATAAAAAATAAAAATGTTGAGAGATTTATTTCTTAACTTTTAGTTAAAATCGCAGACGTACATTTTCATTGCAACCTAAACTGACATCGATTGAAATGTTGGTTTGGCAAATTCTACGATCTTTACACATATTTATTATCTTAATAGCCATCAATATTGATCGGTTGTTGGTTTTTTAACTATTCCCAAGAAACTGAAAGTTGAGCTCTTAAAGTTATGAAACTAAGACCGGCACCTTCTTTATGCGCAGTCTTGAGTAATTAAAACAAAAATGTATGGAAATATTTATTCATTTATTATTACCTACAGTAAATATATACAATCGATAGGTAAACATACAAAAACAAAATTTAGCAATTATCTATAGAGAGAAATTTAAACAAGTCGTTTTTAAACGAATTTCTTGTCATGTTAAAGGAGAAAGGATCAATATGTAGCAAACGGTGACCACGCAAACAGTGTATGGGAGCGTAGATATTGAAACGAGCACGTAATTCGTCACAATCTATTCGAGAAGTCAGAACATCGTGAACGAAGATAGCAGATGCAACGTCTCGTTGGTGATCCAAACGTTTGTAGTTTTAATAAATTACAACGACCGTTATAAGGTGGGAGTATATATTGATGCACTCGCTCAGTGAGTAATCCACAAAGGACATACAAAACAAATTGCTCCTGAACACTCTCAATACTATAAAAGTGCCCATCAAACAAGGTGTTACGTTTACGTAACACTAGCGAATAATTTTGTGTTGCAATAACGAAGCAGTTATGTCGTTTTCGTCCTATGATAACCCGCTAAACAATTTAAGCGAATTCGCAAAATACGTCGCATAAGCGTACTATTAACGTATCATATTTTTGCTTTGCACTAATACATTCTCAAACTTAAATAAAGTACAAAAATACCTCGCAAACAAATTTAATTATCATGAGATAGAAACGACATAAATGTTTCGTTTTTGCTACAACTAAACGTAACGTTTACGAAGAATTGTATGAGCAAAATACTTCGCTCATGTTACGTAAACGTAACACTAAATTCCTTTATGAAAATTAGTGGAATAATATAAAGAAACGACAACCATTTAGTTTTGAGGTCTTGATCGCCATTAAGTATTTTTTGTGTTCATCAATTTTTTTTAATAAATAAATAACTACGCAAATATTTAATGTCCCAATTTGATTTAGAAAATATAATTTGTGGCCTAATATTTTTTTTATAATAAACAACAAAATTCTCAAGAAACTATAAGTTTTTGAGAAAAGAAAAATTGCAAATCAAAAATTAAAAATGCATAAATATCAATAAAAATGTTACGTTATTATTTCACTAATCACGTGACGTAAATGCACCACTTCAAGCAAACTGTTTACGAGCTACTAACACATTGACAACTCCTCGCAAAAAGTCTAATTATCATAGGACGGGAACGACATAATTGCTTCGTTATTGCAACACCAAAGTGTTACGTTTCCGAAGAGTTGTATGAACAAAATTCTTCGCTAGTGTTACGTAAACGTAACACCTTGTTTGACGGGAATTAGACTTTTTGCGAGGAGTAATCAATGTGTTAGTAGTTCGTAAATAGTTCGCTTGAGGTGGTGCATTTACGTCACGTGATTAGTGAAATAATAACGTAACATTTTTATCGATATGAATTTAATGCATTTGCAATTTTTGATTTTCAATTTTCCTTTTCTAAAAAACTTATAGTTTCTTAAGTATTTTTGATTTTATTCTAAAAAAATTATTGGACCACAAATTATATTTTTCTAAATTAAATTAGGGCATTAGTTATTTATTTATTTAAAAAAAATTGATGCACACAAAAATACGTAATGGCGATCGAAAACTCAAAACTAAATGGTTATCGTTTCTTTATATTATTCCATTAATGTTCATAAAGGAATTTGGTGTTACGTTTATGAAACATCAGCGAAGAATTTTGCTCATACAATTCTTCGTAAACGTTACGTTTAGTTGTAGCAAAAACGAAACATTTATGTCCTTTCTATCTCGTGATAATTAAATTTGTTTGCGAGGTATTTTGGTACTACATAAATTTTATTTAAGTTTGAGAATGTATTAGTGCAAAGCAAAAAAGTGATACGTTATAGTACGTTTATGTGACGTATTTTGCAAATTCGATTAAATTGTTTAGCGGGTGGTGATTCTACAAAATAAGTTTTTTTTTGTTTATAAGTTTTCGTACAAACAAATGGTTTTCAGTGTGAGCGGGTCGCAAAAGTCTTTACAATTGCGCTTAATGAAACCTACCTAGGCATTATGTAAGCTTTTGATACAATGATGATACAATCAATGTGTGCTTATTGTGATGTTTTTATTATATTTCTCAAACGAGATGGAAAATAATACACACGTTGTCTTTTACACCACTTAATAGAATGCTCTTTTTTGTATTGTCCCTTTTCATGTTCTTCATGAACATAGCTACGATTCGTATAATGCTGCGTTTACATGTGTTAACTACGATACATTACACCACTCTTCTAAGATTATTACAACTTAATTTTAAGTGTTATAAAAATAAATACAAATTACTGTAACTTATAGATTTAATTTATTTGGAGCCCTTCTCAGCCTCTTTTGACGGCTAATTTTAGGTGTGGAAAATAATTCTGATAAACCCAAAAATTCCCATTCTGAACTTTCTAAAATTTCAGGCTTGTTATTCTTTGAAACCATTTTATCGTTACTGTTACTCATCGATCTCGTTAGTATATCATTCTTTCTTGAACAATTATAACTGAACTGCTTTTAATTATTTGATTAGTGTGACGCTTAATCTTTCTTCGTGACTCGAGTTCGCACAAATACGTTATTTTCCCTAAAGCCTTTTTTATTTTAGCTGGCATCCAACCCTTCTTATTTGTGTCCCTATAGTCCCTAACTATGACTGTGTCGTTGTCTTCAAAACTATAACCCTGTGTTTCCCCCTATAATGTTGTTGCTGTATCAACAAGCTTTTGTCTTGACGATAGCCTTACTAACTTTTTTGGTAATTGCGTTGTTAGTCTTGTTGTTGAGTGGTTTTATAATTAGGCCAAACTTTGTTTTTATCGTTCTACCGAACATAACTTTAGCAGGTGACTTTCCTGTCAAACAATGCTCCGCTATGCGATAATCGAGAAGGTTTCTTTGGATTATCACGTCTAAATCTAAACTATTCCATTTTTCAGTTTGATCTTGATCTAATGTTGCACAAAGTGTTTTTTTAAAAGTCTTTACTGCATTTTCTGCGGCCCCATTGGTAGCTGGATGTCCTGGTGGACTAGATATATACTCTATACCATTTGATTTCACAAATTTTGCGAAACTCCCGGACTGAAATTGTGTACCGCAGTCTGACACTATGGTATCGAGTAATCCGAAACGAGTAAATGTTTCTCTTAGTTTTTTTATTGTAAATTCAGATGTTATATCTCGCGTTCGAAATACTTCAACCCACTTTGAGAATGCGTCGGTCATTATAAAAAAAATATTCTCCTTTAACGGGAGCTACATAATCAATGTGGATTCGAGACCAAATTTTGTCTGGATTTGTCCAAGAAATTAGTTCCATTTTTGTGGAATCTGGTTGGGTCTTAAGACAATACCTACATCCCTTAATCAAATCCTCCAGATCTTTATCTATTCCTGACCACCACATGTATGATCGATCATACTATTGACTTACACTTTACGATTCTTAAATGTGAAGCGTGGACGCTATAGTCTTACGTAGTGATGTGGGAATAATAATTCTATGTCCCCACATGAGAATATTTGATTCTACTGTCAGTTCCATTTTACGATTTCGAAATGGTTTGAAGACATTATCTTTCAATTTTGAAAAATTACTGCTTTTAACAGCTTCGAGCACAACCGATAAATCGTTATCTTTTGATATAGTTTTACATCCACTACAATGCCCTTATCCTGTATACAATTTATATACAACTTTTCACTCGAAAAATTACTAGTAGGTAATGGTAACCGTGATAATGGATCAGCTATGTTATCCTTTCCTTTTACGTATTCTAATTTACAGTCGAAAGCAGACAAATTGACTGCCCAGCGCTGAATTCGGCTTGCAGCCATCTGCGGAAATCCTTTGGTTTCACCAAACAACCCTAATAATGGTTTGTGGTCAGTTCTAATCACGAACTGCATACCCATTAAATATTGAGAAAATTTGAAAACCGCAAAAGTCACTGCGAGACCTTCTTTCTCTATAACGCTGTAATTTTACTCAACCTTTGATAATGTTCTAATACACAGAGAGAAATCATATCTTGTATTATGAATAAAGGTACATAAATTATGAATAAAACCTTTTGATTTGGCACCGTGAATGACCATTGCACAATAAATGTTTAATATGCAAATATGGGATTTGAACAACATTTTGTATTTAAAAATATAAAATAAATAGAATGTTGGTTAATTGCATCGAAAAATATAAATTCAATAACAAGTTTTGTTGATAAATCAGCTATAAAAATGTCAAAATTAACTGTTTTAACTTATCGTTTTCCTGGATATTAAAGGGTTATGGATTATTAACTTTTCAAAATACATGTATTAATCTATTGTTAATTATTATTATTACTTTAAACTTCATATCGTGGAATTTTTTATTCAATTTATTTCAATTTTATTATAGCTGTTTTTAGCGAAACTCCACATCTAAAAATCGTAAACAAACGTTTTCGTACACGGACTAGCGAAACTAGTGAAAGATTTATGAACTAATTTCACAATCTTTACACTCCCATTACATCGTTTTAGTCACTAAACTCAATACAAATCATCAATACCGTAAAGCTAACTACGGCTAATCTCGAAAATTCGCTAAATCGGTTTTATTAAGCCATACTGATTTTCCATCGTCAATAGTATAATAGCATAATAGTATTATACTATTATACTATTAATCCTTGTCGGTTTTCCATCGCGCGCGATGAAGTTAACACCTATTCCCGAAAAACAATTTCTAACCGCTTGGTTAGAGGTGTGTAAATGGTCGGTATAAAATTACAACAAAAAATTAAAATTTTAAGAAATTATCACCCGAATGTTCATCGATATGAACGAAATGTTACGAATTCACACCCATGTGCCGCGATCTTTACACGACGCGACATTAAAATAATTTAAAACCTAGTAATGCCATATAACCGTCACTTGACGATCACACAATTTAAGATACCATTACACGAATGTAAATAAAATAGTAAGATTGTCCGAGCAGATACCCAAGTAGCACGATCTTCACACGACTCTAAAAAATTTATTAAAATGCGGTAATGACAAGTAAAAGTAACAGTCTTTTGATGGTCAAACGATTAAAGTTACGATTAAACGAATGATTACCGACAGAATATAAACGAATGATTACACGAATACGCACCAACAATAACACGATCTTTACCCGATACTAAATACAAGTCGATTTTACCTGTAAAATGCTAGAAAGAGAAGTTTATTGTCTGTCTTTCTATTATTCGTGTGGGCATGAAACACACAGAAATGAAAAATTTTCCTTGTGTTTTTTTGATTTAGTGAATTTATAATTCGCTAAGTTACTACGTTCTTGCCTCATACTTAATGTATGAAGTTGGAATTGTATTTTTGTAGTAAGGTCGTAGCAACCTGATGAGTAGATCGATCTTTGTAGTTTGGTCGTAGCTACCTGATGAGTAGATCGATCTTTGTAGTTTGGTCGTAGCTACCTGATGAGTAGATCAAACTTTTTGTTTTGAGATTATCCATTATTATTAATATATTGTGTGTCGTGTCCAGTGTTACCACTTTACTACAATAGTAGTAGATCTGCTACATTTCTAACCTTGTAAAATTTCAGTACGTACTATTTGATTTCTGCTACCTTTAATGTACTTTTTAATTCAATCAAATTTATCTATATTTCGATGATTGGGAATAAAGAAATCCTAACCAGAATTGATTTTTCCAATTCGAATACGATTGAGAACTGGCAAAACATTAAACATTTGTAAAATAATTTACGTTGTCTAATGTTTGCTGAATTAGCAGATTATTTCTGTGTACCAGTGCAGCCGCAGAAAAAGCGTTTTCTCATTTGAATTTAATAAAGAACCAAACAACCAATAGACTTGCAAACAGAACAATTGAAAATATAATGTTTTCAAGAATACTAATTAGAGAACCTTGCGAAACAGATATATGTATGTATATTGTCCTGAAGAAGAGTTATTGAAATTTGCATCAAAATATAAATTTGTAGACATAGTTTTTCATCTCATTTGAAAATTAATCTAGTTTTCAAAGTCTTTACTCTCAAGTTAAAGTGAATTAAATCGATTTAAGTCAAAAGAGATTTTAGTCCACAATTGACACTATATTTCAATTATTTGAATATTATCCCGACTCCGATAAAAATGTGCAACCTAGATGAAATTTTTAGTGATATCCCTTGTAACGTTTATTCCATCGTTAAAAGAATATTAAACTAACCTTCTAAAAAATTAGCAAATTTGAAATAAGTCACTTTTCCTAGAGAGTAATGAAGTGATAATTTGTGATTTGATTGACTGAATTCCTAAAACTAAAAATATTTATTTATTTTATTACAATAAGTCATACATAATTTTTTATATTCTTACATAAATTTGCTGACAAATGAATAAAATTGTAAATTTTTATGTGAAATAAGTTGTTTTATTTTCTACTACTTTTGATTTTCAAAATGTAGTGATCTACTACATAGTTTAAAAAAAATGTAGCAGATTTGCTACACTATTCGAACCAAGAAGTGGTAACACTGGTCGTGTCTCGTGTGTGTCTATAAAAATCCGAAAGAATCTTATTGTAAAATGCTCGATATTCGTTCGTACTTCAGTCGGTTAATTGCAGTGCCAATTTGCTAGTGGCATGTTTATCCTTAAGCCACACTTTTGTCAGTCGATTTTATCTGTAAAATGCTCGGTATTCGTTTTTAACTTAGTCGGTTAGCTTCAAATAATGCCTATTTTTCAGTAAAACGATTGCCCTTAAGTCACCCTTATGTCAGTCCATTTTACCTATACTACTTGTTGATGTTCGGCTTAGACTGATTATACAGACATTATAACGCGCTAAGGTCTGCCAAGTTATGGTCTTTTTGAGTACTTTTTAACCAAAAAAATCCAAAAAATAACTACACAGTCCTCAGTCTCAGGACGGTCAAATTAAATTACCAAAATTGTATTTTGTTTTTCGGGATTATAATTCTTTTTAAGTGAACGTAGGTATAATTCCTATTTTGAAAATTTTAACGTATATTCATAAATAAAAAAATAATTTTCCATGATTTTTAGAAATAAATGCCGATATTCACAATGTTAATTTCACAAAATAACTTTAAATTCCATTATAATATTTGAACAAGCCATATAACTCACAAAAAAAACAATCGAATGCTAATTTTGCGAATTGTCAAAATAATACACTGTCAGATAAATTTACAATGTTAAAAACACAATTTGCTACCTATTATATTTTTGATAGCTAGTATAACGAAATAGTATAATTATACTATTATACTATGAAATTCGGTTTTCCATCGTCATAGTATAATAGCAAAATTATTGACGATTGGAGCTTCACGGATTCCACCTAGTGGAATATTTTTAAACTGGGCTACCTGATAATTTGACGTTCGAAATTGTTGTAAATAATTCCATTTTTGATCTGTAAACACAATTTTTACTGACCGGATTGCTAATAATTGTAAATAATTCCAATTTTGGACTATAAAAACATTTTTTAATTACCGCAATGCTAAATTTTCTTTCGTCGCATTTGTGACAAATGTCATTTTATCAGGTGCATCATTTTAACTATTGTCCTCGAGAGGCGCTTTCTTTACTTTTACAATCGTCAATAACGAAATAGTATTACATATTATACTATTATACCACAGATAAGAATAGACAGATGGCGATCTTGTATGGGCCATATTTACATTCTAAATTTCAATACCAAATTCCAATCTAATCCTTTCAGAGCAGGACGTATATATTATAAAATATAATTTTGTTTGAAGTTGGTTTATGTTTGCTTTGATATAATCAAAATAGCCATGCCATGTTTGCTTTGATATAATCAAAATAGCCATACGTAAAAAAAAATAAAAAGGGACAGAAATGTACGTCCTGCTCTAAAAGGATTGGATTGGAATTTGGTATTGAAATTTTGGAATGTAAATATAGCCCATACAAGAAACACATCTGTCTATACTTATCTGTGATTATACTATGAACTTCGGTTTTCCATCGTCATAGTATAATCACAGAATAATAAACAACCAGAACCGACATTACGTGGACCAAGAAATTTTTGCTCTTACCTTATATTTTACATGTTAATTTTGAATTTTCAGCCACTGAACGATAATTTAACATCGAAAATCTTACCTTCTATAAACCAAGGTCAAAAAAATGAGTCCATTTTTCTCCATATAAAAACCGCGTTATGTCGCTTCTGGGTATTCTGTGGTATAATAGCAAAATACTATTATACTATGACGATGGAAATAGTCTGTCTAGGGTTTAAGATGTTATAAAAATATTGTTTGGGGTTTTCTTATTCATTTTATTTTTGTTTTTAAATGATTTAGCCTTAAGTTTACTATTTCAGTTAAATAAATTATAGTTGGATCTTAGTGTTGAAAATAGAGCTTTTAGCTAACTTTTAGTTAGCTAATGCGTCTTTAATAGCCTTCATTTAACCCTAATTGAAAGCTAAAGAATAAAAATTAGATTTTATTAATAATATTTAGTTTAACCGCCGCTATTCAGGCTGCCATCGTTATGAAAAAATGTAGGTTTGCCTTAACAAAAAACGCTGCTGGAATTCTGTGTAAGCCAATGCCGAAAATTAAGCAAAGTCGATTTTAATGCTTGACTTGTCATATTCATAATTATTATTTTATAATTGTCACTAGTCACCGAATTAATAAAAAAATCGCCACACGCCAAATTATTGCATAATTGGCATTAAGCAAAACAGCCTATAAAGTCTTTTGAATTCCTCAACTTAAAGTATATTTCTGATCGATTAGTATTGCAAATACAAAATATTGAACAGTACATAACACAAATCGATATGTGGGCGACAATGATTCGTCAATTCTGTTATTTGTTTCAACCTCAAACAACAAATCAGTAAAACAATCCTCATTTTTTAATATTTGCTGTTGCTCTTTGTTTTTATAAACCAACAATCTTGGAAAATCGTATTTATTTAGACAATGTTTACATTACAGATCTTATTTTAAACATTTTTTAATAAATTAACAATGTAAGATTAAATCCCCTGCATATACTATTGATATATGTATTATATTTATTTTTTCAGTTAAATTTGGACTGAAGCAAAGTATGGAATTATCGGCTGAAATTGGTGCATTGACAAAAATTAGTATGGGATCACATCAAGATAGCGACCGTTCTTCAAGAAACAGTTCTTCAGGGTCGTCGACATCCGAAAAAAGCCGAATGCTAGATATAACACGAGATAAACCAGTTAAAGTTGCAGTTAGAGTGGCAGTGCCGGTACGTGATCATCCAAAGGTATTAATTTGAAAATATTTCCGTTCGATAGATGATTTAAATGGTTGTTGGTGTCTAGTTCAATTTTGTAGGTAAATTATTGGGCCCCAAAGGAAATTCAATGAAACGATTGCAAGAAGAAACCATGTGTAAAATGGCTGTGCTAGGACGTGGATCAATGAAAGATCGCAAAAAAGTAAAGTAAATTATTATTTTATAAAGACAATTTGTATTAATAAATAAAAACATTTTACAACGTGATTATTAAATAACTTTGAATTATCTTATTGTAACAGGAAGAAGAATTACGGTTAAGTGGAGATCCCCGGTATTCACATTTACTAGAAGACTTACACGTGGAAATATCAACGTTTGCCGCACCTGCAGAAGCACATGCGCGTATAGCTTACGCATTATCCGAAGTTAGACGATTCCTTGTACCGGATTATTATGACGACATTCGCCAAGAACAAATGTGGGAAATGCAAGCACTTAATACAAATCAAACACCCTTAGATCCATCAAATAGTATATTAAATTGTGGCATCCTAAACGATCAAAATTTTATGACACAAACCTCACCCAATAACAATAGCAATGATATTAATGGCGATCAACAGTCCTTAAATAATGAAAACACAAATGGTAAAAGTTGTGAAAGCATAATGCAAATTGATGGACAGCATCCGAGTGAACAAAATTTAGGCATACAAACGACGCAATTACAAAACCATAACGGTAATCATATAAACACGTGTACAACGACAATAGCGCCTAATCCTGTAAATAGTTATAACATTCAAGGACTTAATGGGCCGCCAAATATTACTTCGATCGTGACCAATCACAATAACAATATGCAACAACAGCACTTATCAAACGGAGGTCTAACTGCGAAAACAAGTAATGAGATTGACTCAAAAACGGTGACACTATTTGAAACGCCACTATTGCATCCGGCGCTGCGCGGTGTTAAAACTGTTAACATTGGTATAGTATTTTAAACAGTTTTAAAAAAAAATCTGAACGAATTAAAACAGATGCATTTTTTATTTAGCAAGTGGCTTGGCTAGAAAACGGCCTTTACTCGGAGTTCCTCGATCAAATATGAATCCTACAAAACGGACAGTTATGACATTGTTGGCACGAGCGCGGAATGCACAAGCATTGTACAATGCCAGGGCCGGTCTAGCAGCTGCAATCACAGAGTAAGTTTAATCATCTAACAAAAACAACAAAAATGATTTTTATTCTAATTGGTAAAACTAACAGGCCAATACAAATGATTACATCACCTTTAATCCTACAACCCCAACTGGATGTTATGCAACACGGCAATGGTACGGTTATGTCAATACCCAAGGAAAATATTCTCCAAGGCGCTTAACTAATTTAATTTATAATTTAAATAGCTAGAGGTATGTGTTTAATGCCTGGTTTCACAACAAAAAGCCAATCTCCAGGCTAAATATTTATCTGAACCAAATATTTAGCTCTACTGTTAAAATGATTGCCTCTTTTGTTTTTGTGAAACGGGAGATAAGGAAATATCAAATAGATCATTTAAAATGTTGACGACATTTCAGCAGGGAAAAATAAGAAATCTGTCAAAAAATTACCACAAGGACCAAAGCCGACAAAGGAGCGTTTTTTTAACACAACCCAAGTTTAACACAATGAATCAAACGATAAAAACATTTTATTTTTTAAGTCAAGTCGATAAAAAGCTTTAATTAAATTATAAACACATAAACAAAAATGTTTCATTTAATTTTAATTTATATAAATATGTATATTATAGATACAATAATTAATTTTATTTTTATATGAGTTTTTTAATTTTTTAATATTTTGTATTTAAACAAATAAAAATAATTTTTAAATAAATGAATTAATATTTATTAACTGTTGAGATATACAAAACAACATTATAAATACTTTATATAATTAAAAACCATTTGTAAATAATTAAATAAATAAATTTTATTTAGCAAAATTTTTAAGAAACAAATATAAATTAATAATTAAATAAATCAACGAATATATTTAAAAAAAATCGCTAAAATTATTTATTTTAGTAAAATTAATTAAAATGGAAAATATATTTGTATTTTTTAAATAAAAAAAAAAAAAATTAAAACACAAAAAATAAAACCCAATTAAATTAAATTTTTAATTTTAAGATTATATTATTATGCATTAATCAATGTTAATAAATATTATATAATAAATAAATTATAAATAAGATGAATTATTTAAATAACAAAAAATTTACAAATATAAATTCAAAACAAATTTTAATACTAAAACAAATAAATTAAATAAAAAATGCAAATAAATAAAACAAAAGTAAGTGCAAGAAGCAAATAAAATTATTTAAATAGGTTTTTGGTAGCAAATCCGAGATGGTAAGCGGTAAGCTAACCACAACACATAAGGCCCCCGCAATACATCTGGGGGAAAGAGTATCAAGGGTAGATGTTCGAATCCGAAATCATATAATATACTCAGTTCTGAACTCGGTCGAGTGCAGCCAGATGGGTTTTCGGAGCGCCCGTCCAGATATGTGATTTATATTCCAATCACAGTCTGATACATGCGCCTTGGTACATTTTTAGTAGTTCTGATGAATTAATCGGGGCACTCAACACTGGCTTATTTATTTGAATGACCCAACAAATCTTATTAGAAATAGTTAAGCCGACCTTGTGAACCGATTTGAAGTAGCTCACACTAGAGTTGGTGATTCATATTTATAATTTCTACGGTGAAAACACACGATTGAAACACCTTTGGGTTAAATTCAACTCTGTTTGCCTCACCCCAATTGCAAATCGCAAGGAGATCATGCTAATGGCAACCCTCTGCGAGAACGTTGTTCCATAATTAATTAGAAGATGGAGAAAAGAGGAGGAAATTTAGCTGTTTTCAACATAAGAATGAATCAGGTTAAGAGTCACGGATAGAAGATAATTGATGGAAATAAGAAAAAGTTTAGGGGACAGAACGGATCCCTGAGGTAGTCCAGCATTTAAAGTGTGAGGAACGGATGTAGCACCATCCACTACCACTTGAATTGTGCACATTAAACCCTTATGCCATACACATGCTCGTTTGCGAGATTAACGATCGGCTTTTGTTCCATTGCATATATCAATTATTTGTAAATGCAGTGCCACTAGTTCTTGTAAATGTGTTCTAAAGCAAACACCGAATATAAAATCCATTGTAATATGGCACCCTTTCATGAGCTGGAGGCGGTTAAAGTAGTCACATTGTATCAGGAAGATTATACTCAAGTACAAATCGCACGAAAATTACGAACGAATCAGTCTTCGTGCACAACCGAGCATGACGACCGATTTTTAAAAATGAATTCGTTACGAAATCGAAAGCGCACTTCTACTCAACTCAAAAATGAGTTACTTAGTGCGCGCCAAGTGAACATTAGTGTCAGAACTAACAGTTAGACGAAGATCAAAAAAAGTGAATCTAACTCCAAAACGGCCCGTAAAAGTTCCGCGGCTTTTTTCCCGCCATAAATCCAGCCGTTTGGCATTTGCTCATAATCATGCAAATTGGGGAACTGATCAATGGGCCGTTGTTTTCTTTTCAGATGAGACCAGAATCCAATTATGGAAACCAGATGGACGTAATTTTATATACAGAAGGGTTGGAGAACGCTACGCACCGTGCATACGTTCTACACATAGCGGAGCACTTAAGTCCAGATATTTTGCATTCGCATCTGTTAATGCATTGCGCCCGGCAAGTGCATGAAATTAATTTTAGTATTGGAAGCACCAAAAGGTTTTGAGGGTTTTTTTTTAACGTTATTCAGAGAAATTATTGTTCATCGTTAGCTACGACTTTTTCCCATCTATCAGGCAGCATACGAATTCCGCGTCGAAAAAATTCCTCGTCTTGAGGCGATCCAAGAATCGACCCAATTTTTGACTTTTTCGTAAGCAGTGAAGTGCTACTCGGCCAGGCCATGAGTCACCGACAGAAACAAGTGGTAGTCGGAAGGAGCAATGTCTGGTGAATACGGCGGCTAGGGTAGGGCATCCCATTGAAGCGCCTCCAAAATTTCCTTGACGAATTTGCAACATGTGCCGAGCGTTGTCGTGCTGAAAGATCACTTTGTCATGTTTTTTGGCATACTGTGGATGTTTGAGCTTCAATGCTCGGCTGAATTGCATCAATTGTTGTTGATAACGTTCTCCAAGGACGGTTTCGTTAGGCTGGAATACCTCATAGTAGATCACTTGGAACTGATGCCACCAGATGCGTAGCATTAGCTTTTTGCCACGAATATTCGGTTTGGCCGTTATGCATGATCGGGCTCACTTTTCGTCCCCCGTCACGATTCGATGCAAAAGACCCTTCCGATTTTGTGTTTTTCCGAGTTCATACGGAACCCAATTTCCTTGTTTTTGCACAATACCTATGGCTTTGAGACAGTTTGCAATCGCTTGTTGAGTCACTCCTAAAGTTTCAGCGAGCTCGCCTTAAGTTTGGCATGCATCTTAGTCCAATAACAACCCCAAATCAGCGTCTTCAAACTTTACTGGCCTTTCTTTGCGCTCTTTGTCACTGGTGTCAAAATCGCCACTTTTTAAACGCCGAAACCAATACTCATATGATCTTATTGATGGAGCATGTTCCCCATATACTTCACACAGCAATAGATGTCCATCTTTCTTCAAAAGCACTTTTCTTCAAATTAAAATAAAAAACAGCGCTACCAGCAAATTGTGTTTTGTTGGCACGATGACATGGTTAGAGCACAACAAAATAGTTGTTTACACTTCAGCGACATGACACATACTAATTTTTAGATGGGAATGATGGCGCTTTAACATGAATATAGTTACAGGATGGTCCGATGCGATTTAATATTAATTACGCCATCTTTTGTAAATCCCTCAATACTTATTTGTACCTGCAATACATTGTCTGGAGCCGCAGGTAAGTCTGTTGAGATAGATATCAAACTGTTTCTTAAGGCCTCTCATCTCCAATCCGTTGGAGAAATCTAAGTTCTAAATTAATGTTGATCTCTACAGCTCGTTTAGTTGGTGGAAGAGATACCAAATAAACTTTGAGCTTAGTTACAAATTAGCAATGTGTCGGTTATAAAGATAGTATCAGGCTTCCTCCAGCGGCATTTCTTTTTTTGATATATAAATGTACTAAAAAGTAAAAGTCGCTTATCTGCATTTATTAGTTTTGAGAAAATGAAGGTTAAAGTTTTAAAATCAAATGGGAAAACATTGAGAGGATTATATATGTATTACCTTATAACTTTTTTATTTTTTAAGCGATTTTCATCAAAATTTTATACAATCTAAATAGTTCAGATAGATCAAATATAAAATGCTCTCCACTGGCTGCAATTTGTTTTCGTTGGGCTCCTGCCACAGAATACCTGAAATAATGTGAAAAAAACTATACCTGAAAACTTGTTCTCAATTCTTCGTTAGAAATTTCAATGCCTTCAATTTTCCTATTTTGTAGAAGGATGAGGTAGTATCGCAGCCAGTAAAAACAAGCCGTTTTCTCTCCACTACTATATGTCGTATACAGCACTTTTGGGCCTGAAACAAAGAAGCCAAAATTTTTTAATTTCTGGTAAGCACAAATAAGTAAGTAAAACGAAAATATCAGAATCTCCTGCTGCAACTACTAGGTACTGGCTCTCCTTACTTTGCAAATTCTACAACAAAGCTTTCGATTGAAAAATCTGCATTAGCTTTAGCTTACGGTGGGTTGCTATATTTATGTCACATAAATTCTGTTTCAAGCTACTTATCATCTTTGTCTTATTAAATGTATTAGAAAAAAATTGTGCCTGTCTGGTATCACACGTCATATGATTTTCTATTTGTACTGGCATTGGCGAGGTAAGTTAGAGAAATTAGGGCTTTAAGGTCGTCCGTATTAATTTGTCTCCACATTTACCGAACCGACCGAACAGCTCCTCAACCCTTTGATTCGAGCTGCAAAATTGATTGATTGAGTTCCTTTACTTCTACGTCGTTTGTCGAAGCCTTCAAGTTGTATATGCCGGCTGTTTTCTGCACATCGATTATTTTGTCGGCAGCGTTCGCTAATTTTTGAAGGTTTGAGTCGTCCATGCAGCATAAAATTTCATGTGGGTGTGTTGGGAGTCGCTGTAGCCATAAATTTCATAATACTGGCTCGGTTACTTGGTTGACAGACAACGCTTCCATCTCTCTTAAGAGCTGTTACGTTTTTTGTCGCCCAGCTCCAGTCCGGCCAGTAGTCGATCAACTCGCATAAACGTTCGATAATTATTTTCTTCAAGCTTTCGCACATTGAAAAGGTGTATTCTCCCTCATTTAACCAACCAAAAATTACATTATTACCCCCCATCAATCTTTAAGTTGGTTCTTGGTTATTAAGCAAAAGTGCATTATTGCAAGGTGAGGCACATTTGACCAAAAAAAAAGAAAAAATATGTTTTGAAGAAATGTTCCCAATTGAATAAACGCAAAATACGAAAAAATGTTTTTTACTTTTATTCACCTACTTATGGTATTCACGTACATAGTTTAGAAGTTGTGTTTAGCAAACGCAAAATAAAATGGTTATTGAGTAAGGAAAAATGTTTTTACGTTTGTTTACGGAAACCTGAGTATACAATTATACAAATAGATTCGAAAATAAACGTAAATGAAATTGAATTTTATGTGTTGCGTGTCGGTATCGGTAAGAGTAAGATGATTTACGTTAATGCATTTGTTATTCATGAAACTTGATTAGGGTACATGCTTTATCAACATAAACAAATTCAATAACAACTGAATGACGTTTTTAACTGAACCCGGACATTATCATTAAATTTTTGGTGAAGATAACATCTTAAAGGTTAGGTTGCAGTTTTTTTTCTTTTATAATAATTGAGGATTGGGTCTGTACTGTCTGATAACGGGGAATGACAAGTACATATTTTCATACAGTTAAAGACTATACATAGAGCTGAAATAAACAAACGTCAAGCATACGTACAAAATTCTCTGCGAAAAAGAGAAAGACTAAAATAGTTTAGGGCCCTATTTAGAATTTTATTCAATGCATTGAAATGAAGTGGGTTGCTTAAAATAAAACAATTAAAAAATGTTTTTATTTTAGTTGCAAATGTACGAATAATACTATAACAGTAACAATAACTGAATAATAATAATACAAATAAACTATTATAACGATATAAAATTATGATATTTACTAACAGGTAACACCAGCAACTGCAAAATCAATCGCTTGGAAACATTAAAAAATTGAAGTAAAACAGGTATACTTAATGTTTAAATATTTAAATAATGCTTCCAAAAACAGTTAACTGACTAAATTAAAGAGACATGATCTATATTGGTTTAAAGATAAGGAAACCAATTCCAGATTAAAGAATAATTCATCGTGGCTGCGCTGAAGTCTGGATAGTGGATTCGCAAAACCTAAATTTGTTCGCGATTGTATAAGAAAGAATAGTTGGTTATTTCTGAGTAAATAACCAGGAATATAGAAATTCACATCACTTAGAGAGATGGTATCAATTTTACAGTTTAATAGCTTGTGAAGCAATAAGTCGTCTAATACTAACCTCCTATTCTATAAGCTTGCCATGCTAAATATCTTAAGTCTAGTAATGTAAGGGATATTTCCTACATAAGGTATAGTTTTAAAAATTAGGAACTTCGCCGTAAATTTTCTTTGCACCCGCTCAACTTGCTCACTATATAATTCGTAGAAAGGGATCCAAATTTGCGAAGCGTACTCTATTTTACTTCTTACTATCCTATTGTATAATATGGTTAGGATTTCGGGATTACGAAATCTTATTCCTCTGCAGAAAATAAATCCAAGAATTTTGTATGCTTTCGCGCAAATTGAGTTGGGTGTTTTTCAAATGTCAATTTAGTGTCAAAAATAATACCTAAATCAGCAATTTGAGCAACTCTCCTTAAGTTGAAATTTGCAATAGCTGACTATTGTAATAATGGGCAAACTTTTTTAGTGAAGGTAATTATTAGACATTTTTCAGTATTCAAATTTAGTTTATTTAAAAGACACCAGTTTTGAAGTTTATCAAGATCCCTTTACAGAGAGAGAGGTGCAGTCTCATCAGTAATTCTTCTAAAAAATTTTAAATCATCGGCATAAAATAGATGGGCACAATCAAAAATGCTAGAAAGGTCGTTAATGAAAATTGTGAACAAAAGGAGCTCCAGAAAATGATCTTTAGAATTGTCCATTAAATTTTACTTGTACAAACCTGTCGCTAAGATACGATGATAACCAAATACACAATTTATCTCTGAAAGTCCAATTTTGTAGCATTTCTTAATGAGTACATCGTGAGATACTGCATCAAAAGCTTTCTTAAAATCGGTATAAATATAGTCAACTTGAAAGCCCTTGTCGGGGAAAGAAGGCTTGTCAAAACTGAACGTTTTTCATAAAATCTATGTTGTGAAGTGCTAATATTAAATTATACACAAGTTTCTCAAAAATTTTACTAAATGCTGTTAAAAGAAAAATGGGCCTGTAGTTTTCGATGAAACTTTTATCGCCTTTTTTGAAAATTGGCACCAAAAGTGCCGATTTCCACCTAGACGGGAAAATACCAGAATTTAATGATAAGTTAAAAATATATACCAGGGGTGCAGCCAATTGTTCTCTTAACTGAAAGATGAAATAATTCGATGTTATCCGAACCCGGACTCTTGTTTACGTCAATCGAATTTAATACAATTAGTACATCTTCCACCGTAAAATAGGAAATAGCATTAGATACCCAATTAGTATTGGGTATTACGATTTCTAATGGCTTTTTGTATTGAAAAAAACCTGACCAAAATCTATCGGTATTTCCCCATTCGAGGCCATAGTTTTCTACCTTGTGATCGTGTGTTTGGAGTAATCAAGAGAAATTTAAATAAAATTGACAGAATTTATTTGCCAGAGGAATATGGGGCCCTGATCAACCGATCAAGTACACTACAAAAATCAATACAAATATTTTATCAAATAATCATAAAATATTAAACTTTAAGCATTGGTGGCCTACTTTTTTCAAAAATCAGATAATTGCTGTTCAATCAAAAGGCAGAAAAGCAAAAAAATCAAATTTAAAGTTTCTGAATTTTCACATTTTGAAATGACCAGCAAAGGAAATTTGGAAGCGCGGGAATCTATTTACAGTTTGAAACGTTTTACGTCTAAAGTTCTACGGTTTAATACTACCGAATTTATGAAGAAGGTAAGATTACCTTCTCAAAGAGCGTTTGATACTGTAAACGTAATAAATGCCAACTGGAATGGAATATAATAGTGAGGACAGTGACTATTGAAGTCTTTAAAATATATACTTTTACTTTTTTACGGTTTTCTAATTTGTTTTGATCCTAATGAATTTTAATAAACGAAATTGAAATATATTTTTTGCATCTATTATTGAAAGGGCTCATGTCCATGCTTTAAAAATGAGCATACCAGCTGAAATAATTGAAAAATAACTACAAAATTACAATTTCATAGCGACTCACATTTTCTTCAACAAACTCAAATTCCCTCCTAAACTTATTTTTGCTGGCAATATAAAGTTTTTTTTATTTCCATTTTTTCGATTTTTTTTTTTTCCTTTTTCCCCTCTCTTTTTTCTACTCGCGGTTGATATTTCAGAGCATTTGTTACCATATTTTGAGAGCAGCTCATTTTATCAGGAATTTCCTTATCAGTGCTTTCCATTTTCGCGAAGTTTTATAATTATTTGACGTTCCTCCGTTGTGCAGTGCTCACCATGGCCCACAAGTTTCTAATAAAATGCAAACAATTCCTAGTTACACCTATATTTTTAACATTGAATCTTCGGTAGTCCAGAAATAACTAAGCAAATAAAACAATTTTTTTCGTAATTGTAACGGGTTCATAGATAATATGTAACAAAACATTCTTAACGGTAAGGAAACGAAAAAATATTAAAAATATTGGAGCATTTCATGTGTAGGCCGGTTTGTACGAGGTACAGTACCGAGAATGGAAAGTGCAACACTAATAAAAACACAAAGATATCTTGCAACTATTACGCTAGTAAAAAAAAATTGTTTTAGAAGTTGTTCTTTGTAGTGTAAGCCACATTTTATGGAAAAATATAATTTGATCCTAAATTGTTTTATTGTTTTTAAAGCCATTATATTTTTGTTAACCTTTTCCGATAAAACGAAATTTGAGATTCAAGAACCGGTAAAAACTGTTAAGTCACATTTTATTGTATTTTTTTTATAGTACAAAGAAAGTCTTAATAACGTAATAAAACATATTTCTAATATTTGGTTGGCCCGCTTTTGTAGGCATTTACAACTGTAATTCTGGTTGGCATGAAATCAATTAAATCTTGCAGGTACAACTAGAGGGTCAGTCCGTTATGGCACAATTATTCTATCGAATTGAGGTTTTTGTATGATGACGACATCTGTTTATTGGTTTTATCCCCATTATGTGCTAAAGGTTTTCGATGGGCTTCAAATCCGGTAGATTTCCAGGCTTATTGTGTGGGAATTGCGTTTTTGAATATAAAAACCTCAACCCGAAGAAAAATAATAATTAATTTTTCTTTTTTTTAGTCTTAAAACTAAAATTTATTAACCAAAAAAAAATATTGCTTACCGATTTCGCCCGATTACAAGGGGCGGAATCATCCTGAAAAATCTTAGACTCTGCACTCAAAAAATGCATTTCAATGAAAGGGAACAAATGGTCTTTAAACCTTGTTTGTAGTCTTCTGCATTAACAGTTCCTTTAATAAAGGCAACTTCGCTAATTCCATGATAAAAAAAACATCGCCAAATCATTTAGAGGGCTGGATGCTTCAGTACTCTTTCAGGCACTGATCGCTCAGACGTTCGCCGAATTTGCGCCTGCCGTACTGGATTCCATCCCATCCAAAAAGATTAAATTTTCGGAGCCCATTCTCAACATGTTTGCTTCATTTTAGTCGTAAGAAACGATTTTCTTGCAGAGGACCTGGCCATATAGCCTTTTTCCCGGTTCCATTTGTTTTACAGATGTTCGCCTTGAACTCAGCACGAATATACATAGCAGAAATCAACAGCAATCTGCCTCGATGACATTTTAGGTTTCCCAAAATATGCCACAATTCGATTTTTAAGAGCTGTAATCAATTACGTGTATTTTGTAATTTTCAACAAATTTAAATTTTAATAACCTTCTCTTGCGAATAATTATTGTAAAAGACAAATAATTATGTGAAAAACGATTGCATTTATACCTAAAAAAAAATCAGCGTAATACGAAAAGGATAAGGGACAATTAGTACAACTTTGCTTGAAAAATGTTAGTGTTGAATTTTCCATTCTCGCTACTGTATATACGATTACATCTGTTTTTAATCACACCACTGTATGTCATGTCCGTGCTGTGCTTCTAACGCAAAATTTAATTAAGATTGCAGCTTTGATATCGTTGCTACATTTACCCATCTCATTCACAATCTGACCGTAATGCTTTCGATTTTCTTATCCCTTTAACAAAAAATACAAATATCTAAATCATTTTTGAAGTTTTTTATTAAATCATTCTCAATCAAATGTAATCGCATCTCTTTTTTAACACATAATGTTACAACCGTGTTATTGCGCTTAAGTTAGTAACGCCCATTTCAAATGTAGTTCCCAATGAGTAAACTATAAAAAAATAAAAACGTTCGTAAATTAACTTATTTAACTTTCTGTCAAAAATTACCATATTACTTGTTGTTAGTTAGTCCATTTAGTCCTTGACTAGTTAGCTGGTGCCGAAATAAATATCCGGGCCTGATATATAAAACAAACATAAGATGAACACGTTCCTCCAGATAAAATAAATCATTTGATCAGCCGCCGCCTACAATCCATACCCCTATACTAAAATAATAGACAAACTAGATTTAGAATGTAACAAATTTAATCGATCAAAGCTCACGCACAATCTGAACGAAAGAAGCATTATATAATAAATAGAACACGATTTTTACCTCCGAAATGTATTAAAATTATTTTTAAATATAAGAAGAAATTAAATATTATTATATAATCATTTTATTGTTATTTATTTGTATTAATTTGTATATATTTTGTGATTTTTTTTTTTTTTTTGTTTCGTTTATTTACTTATTATAATCTAATTTTAATATTAAAAAGTGTTATAACACTACTGAAAAATAATATTTTGTTTTGTTTATAATTGTTTTTACAATTTATTATATGTATTATATATTTAATTAAAAACTTCTTAAAGAAAATAAAAATTTTTATTTTTTTGTTTACAAAATCATTTTTAGTTATTTATTATTGTATATACAATGTTTATATATTTTATTATAATATTATTGTATCAAAGAATAAAATAATATTTTTTTGTGTATGATAAACTTATTTTTATAAACTAAATTTCAAGATGATTTTCTTTTTCTTAAATTATATAGTTTTGAGTTTTATTTATTTAAATCAATTAATTTGTGTATAATCTGCCTTTTTTTAAATTCATTTATTTTTTTTTTTATGTTATATCGATATTATAAATTTTATAATTCAGCTCAACATTATTATTCTTGTGACTACATTTTATTTGATTTTTAGGTGACATGTTGCCAAAGCTGGCTTTATTCAGCGAATACTACTTAACAATTAAATGCGGCAATAGAAATATGTATTTCACTTACATACCATAGAGAGCTCATTCTTCTTTGCAAAGATCCAAATTAATGAACTATATTACCTAATATCGACATATCGTATCTTTATTAGATACATGGGCTTTAGATTTTCCAGTGAAATCTAGTAAAACTATAATAAATTATACCTGGTATGGGAATCCAGTTTACAAATTATTACAATGAACTAATATGTCACAAAGTTTTCCAACCATCAAAAGCTCTTGTGGGGTTGTCTGTAATTTCATTTATCTGAAGATAAAAATACTAATCGAACGAATGATTTACATTAGCTGAATTATGGCAATAGCAACTCAAATTCAAGTGCAATTTTGTTAATAAATCGGAAGCCCCTCTGGTCAGAAAATATTTCTGAAAACCACTTATCTTTGAGAAATCTTCAAAGACGCTTAACGTTGGGGAAGACAAAGAATTCAAAAGTAATTGATTTTATTCCATGTTTTTGGAAATTGTTAGTTTAAAACTCAATGGATGGAACCATAACTTGTGAATATTTTAAAGTTGGAATTTTGAATCAAACGAATTTATATTTTTTTGAAATTAGTATACCAACTCAGTTTTTCCGATTTAACTTTAGAAATTTAAGACAATACGGATTTTAATATGAACGGCTTGGCCAAAAAACGTGCAAACGACGAAACTTTAAATTTGTATGTACCCATTTGGAATGGAAAATATCGAAATTGAATGGACCAATTACCAAAATTATTCCAAAAACTCAAAAATTAAAGCCAAATTTTTACAATTCACTGTAGAAATCGAAATGCCATGGGAATATGATAATGTCTCTCAGTAAACTTCCAATGCTAACATTATTATGGAAGACTCGAAAGTACGAAAATTTAATTGTCTTTATGAACATTGATAAATAAACCCTAAAGATGTACAAAAATCATTTTCAGGTCAACCCATAAAATGAGGGAAACGCTACTCTATTCACAATATGAAAAGAACAAACATCGAAAATCGAATCGAGCGCTAGGTAATAATTGTATGAGTTAAAAATGTAGGTTTGCAAAATAGAGACAAATAATGTTCAAAAGTGCTGTACAAATTAATATTTTTGATAAGTCGTATTTTATTTGACCAAGGAATTGAAATTGGAATTCAATTTTGGTCAAGTAAAATGACCATGGAATTTAATGTTTGGAATTCGATTGGTTTTCAACGGTTGGTAGCATTTTGAATTTTTTTGTGGCGAAATATATTTTTTTCGCAAATAAAATATTGGTATGTGTATTTGTTTACATCTAGCGTATTTGATAAATATTTTTTTTACTATTGCCAAATAAATAGTCAAAATAACAAAAAAAATCACACAGCCAACCTTTAGAAATAAAAAAATGTGGTCTAGCGCACCCAGCGTGAAGTAGGCAAACTACACGAGGAATTGAATTTTGAATTCCGTCAATTTAGCAGGAATTCGATGAATTCCTACTGAGGAATTCAATAGTGCAATTGTTGTTGAGCCTGTTTAGACGTGTATTCGTGCATCAGATGCACCCTTCGTTTCTTACGTCTTGACCTACAAACTAAAATTAGTTTGTACGTAAAGACGTAAGAAACGAAGGGTGCATCTGATGCACGAATACACGTCTAAACAGGCTCGTTGTAAATTGTCACATAAAATACGACTCTAGTGAACTAAAATCTAAAAATTTGATTTGGTTCGTGTGAAGTAGGAGTAGGCCTTATTTTTTTTGTCTCATTTCTACCTTGAAAATTTTTGCTCGCTTTAACCCGTTTACACTAGCCGGTTGCGGTTTATTAAATCCGATACAGCTACTCATATTTATACATACATAATTTCATTGAATCTAAATGATTTTATCAAAGATCAAAATGCAAATAAAATGCAAATACATATCGCATTTCGCGTAATTTAATAAAAATTTGTTACTCTTTAAATTCAAAAGTTAAAAAATTCAGGAAATTCAAAAAACATACCCCGAGTAATTTTGGATTTTATAATGACGACCCATTTTCTAATCAAACTAATAATTCCTAAAACTAGATTACTTCCTATTTTCAATAATATTTCGGATTTTTAAAGATTTTCCGTTCCAACCTTTAAAGTTCCCATACTCTTTTTTATTGAGCTCGAGACAAACAAACACCGCCGAGTGTAGCCACAATCAACATGTCACACATTAATAATTATATATTTTAAAATTTAATTTTGAAAATATTAAATTAAATATTATTTCATAGAATTAATATCAAAAAATGTTTATTTTAGTGAAAAATAAAATAATGTATATGATGATTTTATTATAGATTTGTTTTTTTTTCTTTAGTAGTATGTACTTAATAATATAGTTCTAGATTTGTTTATTAATTTAATTAAATTTTATTATAAATTTATATTATTAACAGTTTAAATATATGTATAGAAGAAAATGAGCAGCCCGCTGTTTTTGTAGCTCGCTTATTATACAATTATTTAATTATTGTTATATATTGTGTTTTCATCAAACATTATTTATATTATAATTTAATTATGTAATTCATTTATTTCATTATCAATATTGATTTACTACACGATACTGATTTTTGTATTTATTATATTAGACCAAATAAAATTTGTATTTCTTGGATTTAAAATGTGTTTGGAAATATTCTAAAAAAAAAAAAACATTTTTTTAAAACACATCCCATTGATTCAAAGAAATAGAATTTTTTGTTTTTATATTTTATATATTTATGTAGTTAATTAATTAATTAATAAAATTTTGTAGTTCATTTTTATATTTGTGTATGTATTTGGATTAATTTATTTGGATGGTTTTGTATACGGTGAGCTACGATAACGATCTCGACTGCTATGTGAATGAGAATGTTTCGAACTTGAAGATTCTTCATGCCGACTAGATGATGGATATGAACTACCACTGGTTTTCCATGTCGAACGAGATGAGCTGCTTGGTTTAACTATTTTTTATAAAATTTTTAATTTTGAATTATTTATTTTGGTTTCTCTGTTTATTTTATTATTTATTGATATTTATAGTAAACTTTTGTTTAAAGTATTATTTTTAGTTATATATTATTTGTTTATTATATGGATTAGATAAGTAGTTTTCTCTTTTTCTTTTTTTGAAATTATCTTTAAATGATTATTAGATTTATACATTTATATATTAACTGAGTCAGGGTTCTTGGTTATTTGATTTAAAAATATTGAAAACCAAAATAAAAAACAAATAGCTACTTACCATAAGTAGGCGATTCACGATAGTAATCACGTCTGTATTCTGAATGATGGTAATCAGACGAATCATATTTCGATTTACTAGGTACCGCACTTGAGTGATTGTAACCATATTCGTAAGGGTCTGGTTCATAATGACCGTCTGGATCATCATATCTCGCACTAATTATAAAATATTTTGTTATAAATTATGAGAAATTATGTAACGTGAACAAAACAAAGCAACAATCAAGTACACTGTACACGAAATATCTTCTCAATCTTTAAAATAAAAACAAATGATAAATTTAGGTTATTACTAAACGGAAATGTAAAGGAAATATGATAATTATGTACATATGTAATTATAATTTCTGACTACCTATTTGGGAGGAACAAGTGTTTGTCGATTGTTGCGTTCGTTCGCAATCAGTTACTGATATAAACTTATTTTTTTTTTTAATACCTATATGTTTCATCCATTGCACTCCTAGCTCGATCTAATATTGATAAAATTTTTTGCTTTGACGACATTACTGTTCGTGCCGACGAGGAAGAACCAACCGGCAATGGCGAATGGATTGGAGGTGTTAACGGTGGTCGTCTTCCATAAGATTTTGAAGTTGCGAGACTCTTTTTGTACGGTGGTCCATGCTCAGCCGATGGTGGTGGTGGAATACTCGGATCAGATAACAATTCACGTAATTGTTCTTGTCGAATAAAATCATTACTATCCGGAATTAAATATTTTCGTACTTCGGCTAGTGCAAAGGCAATACGAGCATGAGCCTCAGCTGGTGGCGCTAGTGTTGAAATTTCAACATGAAGATCATCATTTAAATGAGCATATTTTGGTTCCAAGGAATTTCTTAATTCTTCTTCGCGCTTATGATCTTTCATAGAACCGCGGCCCAATACAACAATTCGGCACATTGTTTCTTCCTGAAGCCTTTTCATTGAATTACCTTTAGGTCCAAGCAACTTACCAACAAAATTAAATTTTGGATGTTCTCGTATTGGAACGAGCACCTTTATTGTAACCCGGATCTGTTTCTCTCTATATATATCTACATATTTATAGTCTCTGGGTGGAATTTTACCAGACTCACGTACTTTCTGAATCTCTATAAACGGTAATCATATGTATAATCATGTATTTCTTGTAAGCCGAAAATATGTTTCACTTACCCTGATCAATTAATCGATCGGCGTGTGGGAATTTTCGATCAATTTTTATTTTTTCACTTAAAAGTTCTCGTATATATTCATTTGTTTTTTCATTAACTGGATTCGCCTCACGGGTTTCTTCATCCTCCGAACGATTACACTGCCGCTTAAAATCGCTTGACTCCACATATTTTGAATCGCCATTACCCTCATAAGTTTCAGCCATTTCTTTGACAAAATATAAAATTTGTTTAAAACAATATTCAATAAATTGTTATTTGTTTTAATTTAAAACTTATTCACGTTAGTTTTCTAGATTTTATTTTTGATAAAGTTATAACATCAAAATGTCTGATTTTCTGTATTCTTTTTGATTGATTTTATAAGCAAGCATTTTACGCCGCAAACGTATGTACAAACTTTGTTCGCATTTAGTGCGTTTCTACTGCGATTGTGTTGCGGTTTTATCCAATTCGCACTAATTCAGCAATCAGCAAAATAATGCCCAAGAAGCTATTTCGCTAAAAACCGAGCGCTACAGACGATCTGATTTGGTTGGGTTGGTTTTAAAATCGGATCGTGTGTATTCATGTCGATCCGACAAAATCAAATCGGATGGGAATTCCATCCAACCGTCTGACCACCAACCAAATCGGATGGTTTGTAGTGTTGTCGGATGATATTCTCTAGTCGTCTGTTAAATTTCAAAAACTAAATAAATTATAAAATATTGTCAAAATCGGATGGTAAGTTGGATCGTCTGTAGACAACGACCAATATGGTCGGACAAGAATATCAATTCTCATACGAGTATAAATTATGTAGAAAGTCCCCCCCCCCCCTCCCCCCGTATTATTATGTCTCCCTGCTCTTGGTGGGTTTCAGCCTTCCTTAACCCGGCCTCTCCACCTGCAATCTACCATTGAGTTATACCATTAATATTTACTTGTTTGCTAGTGGAGACACCAAATGTTATAAAATACCAATAAATTATACCAGCAAGTTGTAATAATTTGGCAAAACTCGATGTTATAATAATTTCATATACAACATGCACAATTCAAAGTAATGGCAAGTGTAATTCCGCGTGTGTTGAATCTTGATGCTAATAAATTAAGTATTAACAATAAATACATATTTTCAAAATTAATGGCAATTAAATTCATTAAATTTATGAAATTAATTCAATTGTATAGAAACAATTAATGCTTATGGAATATAAATTCCAGTTTATTAGCACCAAATAACATATCGCACGTTTACCTCACCCGAATCCATTTTTAGTATTTTTGTTTATTGAAATGTTAATGGTAGTGGTATAGTATATGTCAGGTGGAGAGGTAGGGTTAATGATTTAAGGCTGAAAAACACCAAGAGCAGCGCGACATGTCCCAAACAATCCACACTGTTGGCTGCTTGTATCCGTTCACACCGAGCAGCACAGCAGATTTTTGTTTTTTACTTTTATCAAAATTGTTTTTTGTATTATTCGAGAATTAAATGTTATATTTTGTGAAGAACGTTTATTTGTCAAAATATTTTATTCCAAAACAAATAGGTATACACGAAGATAACAGAAACAAAACAATACGTAATATTTATTGATGTTATGTTTAGCATCAAAGAGCATTATTTCTTTGCTGCTGTGTGGAACCAGTCACGGGCCAGTTAAAAATTTGTAGCCTGTATTTTGTTTTTCTCTACGCAAAACAAAAATAAAAAAACGTAAACGTCACAATTTTAACCAGTTTCATTTGAAACACCAAAACGATTAAAAAGTGAGGAAAATTAAATATTTTTTACCACAGTTAAAAAATTTAACTTTTTACCCGATTGAAACACAGCCTAATTGACTTATTTGGCCGTCATTTTAAATAAGTAAGTCGACTCATTCCAATTGATTTAGCTTACTTATGTCGAGTTCTTTCAGACTAAAAAAACTGAACTCAAGCAAAAAAACACTGAACTCAATCATTTTCTACTATGGCGAGTTCCGTTTGTTTTGATCGAGATCAGTTTTTTTAGCCTGAAAGAATTCGACATTATTTTGACGGCTGCATCAAAAGAACGAAAATGCGCAATATTTATTGCACAGCGAATTTTTTTTTTATAATTTATTATTATGAAATTTATTATACTGTGGATAAATTTATTTTAATTATCTGTATTTTAATTTTATATTATTTATATTTGTGGTTTTTATAATATTAATTAAGATATAAAGATAAGCCAACACCTAAAACAATTTTGTTGACATCACAAATTAGATTTTTTGGTAAGAAAGAGATAGAAAATAAGTCACCTCGCCAGCACCAGATTCCGGTTTGATGGGAAATTTGTCATATGGGTTTTATTCGACTAAAAATTGTAATTGGTATAAAAACTGAGAAATTACGATTCCGGTTCTATGAGTGGCAAATGAAAACCCATAACAAACGTCAAAAAAAAACAGCATTTTTTTTTTATGTGAGAAGTCGGTTTTTATATGTATTTTATAAATTTATTTTATCAAAATATTTCCAAAACATAAATTATTGGATATTTTATTGTAACATAATATTTTGATTTTATTAGACAGCGATAAAAAAAAGCTAGCAAAGAGCAGAAAAATTATTGATCTTAAACGGATCACTTGCATCTCATAAATTACGTCTAATGTCGTTTTCAATTCACCAAAAAAAACTGATCTCGAGCAACAAAAAACTGAACTGGTCAATTTTTGACTATGAGTTCAGTATTTTTTGCTCGAGGTCAGTTTTTTTTGGTGAATCGAAAACGACATAATTTTCACTAGACGAAACCAAAAGCACAATAAATTTAATTAATAAATTAACTGTTGATCTATTTGAATTATAATATAAGCCGTATTGCTTTGGTAATCCAACAATGTTTTATAAGAAATTACAACAACAATTGCATTATATAAATCCAAAATGATTTAGCTCCCTGTTATACTGCTAAATCATTTTTGGATTTACCAAAGCAATACGGCTATAGGTTGTCTTCGATTTAAACCTCGTCTTCTACTCATACGAAAAATGATGTAGTCCATATGTTGGACCATGTAAACAAATGTATGTCGGACTCTGTGAATTTTGTCAATAATTTTGTTTTACATGTTCACTGTTCACACCGCAGGGCATAAGGCCCGTTGTACATTTCAGCTAAGCTAAGCTAAACGATTTGAGCTATGTTCATAGCTCTGTTTGTAAATAAAGGGTTTTAATGAATCGTTGCACACATGAGCTAAGCTAAGCAAACTATGTTGTACTGCTTTGAGCTATGAAAATAAACATAGCTCGAGTTGTCTTCGCCTTACAATTTTCAGCTATGTTTCTCACATATACAATGACATTTTCCTATATTTTATTTTTGACGCACATACAATGTTATTTAAATTTCATTCTGTCAAAATATTCTATACGAAAGGGAGACATTTTAAATATATAATATTAAAGCAAAAATTTCTTAAACATATTTATCATATAGATAATAAAGTTTATTTTCTATAATTGTTTCTAATCATCTGCAGATATTATTATGTCGTCTTTTCGATTGACAGAATTAATTTGAAGTAACCTAATGTGTGCGTCACAAATAAAATATAGGAGTATAAGTATGTGTGAACCAATTTATTAGCTCAAATGTGCGGATGTCGAGCTAGCGAACTAAACTAAGCTAAACTAAGATATGTTTTATAGCTTAGCTTAGCTAAAATGTACAACGGGCCAAATTAAAAAGAAACAAATTTTTTGCAAACATTTTTAGTAATGGATTATAATAGCTACAACCAATGCGACAGTCATCGTTCAGGGCATTTGATTTTTTCCCTTGTTCACATGTTTACTACTTGGCAATGAATAATGAAGTCTATCCAACATGTTACACAGTGTAAAAGCAATTCAAAATTTACCGTTAGTTTGCCATTCGTACTTTGTCTTACGACATGTAGTATCGTATAAAACCCCCTTATGGCAATAATATGGCTTGTATAAGACATTTGTGTTAATTTTGAGTAAAACGAAACCTGTTTATATTACCAATACAAACACAAAACAACATCAATTTTTGTTTTATGTACTTTTCACACTACAAAATTACATTGATTTAAAAAAACGAAAAGAATTCGACATTATAAGCCGCGTACATATTGAGCGAACGAACAGCGAATCAACACCAAACAGCGAATGTTTGTTATTCTTTCATTGACGATTTGGAGTGTCTTACACATCAAACGAACGGCAAGCGAATTTACCGTATCTGTCAGGTTCGCTGTTCGTTTGCAAAATTAATTGGTGAACAAGAGTGTGGATGTATTTTTAGATTTAGAATAGTTAGCTTGAAATTCGGTTTTCATTCGCTCAATGTGTACACGGGTATACTCGAATGGTTGAAGACGTTAGAATCGAATTCATACATAGTCTGGCCTTATAAAATGCAATTGTTGGTTTAAATTTGCCAAAGCAATACAGCAAAATTCGACCAAAGCTCGTCGAGAAATTTCTTGCCTTTGAAGCTGCAAGAAATGCATCCTCTCAAACTGTCGTCAGTAACTTTTATGGTACTTGACGGAATTAATTTTTCTCATGGTTTTTCAAAAAAATGTCCGAAGTTCTTCTGTTGCGAAATTAACATAAAAGAAAGTTATTGACGACATTTTTTGAGGAATGTGCATGAAACTACCAAGGATGTAAGAACCTTTAAAACAGTTTTCATCGAATAATGAATCCGTTATGTTTTTTTAAAGTATCTCCGATTCCACTTTTTGACCGAAATATTAAACTGTGAATACGATTCCAATTCGAATGTATAAGATTCGTATTTGATTTAAATAAGAAATGAACGAATCTGATGCAATTCAAATAAGAAAGTATACTTGAAAAATAGATTACGTTTAAATCGTATTCAGAAAATACAAAATACCCGCGTGAAAAAGGTAAGGAATTCATTTAAACGAAACCTGAAACCTAACATCTTGCTCATGTTATCGTAGTGTAATGTAGTTGTTAAAAGCACTACTAAATGAGTAAATATGTAACTAGCGCACATCTTTTGGTGAAAATTTACAACTTACTGATTAGATATTTTAATCATTTCGTAAAGAGGCGTAAATTGTATTTTACATATTAGAAATAAATTGATTTATTTTAATTAATTCAACAAATAATTATTTACCTAAGTATGTAGTTTAATTATTTAAACTAAATAAAGTTTAACCGTCAAAACGTAAAATTACGCTAAGAAAATGTTCACATGGGTATACTATTATCCCGCACGCCAGTTTTTTCGGTATTCACGTGATGGTTTATGAAATCTACTACACTACACTACGCTCCACGTGAACAAAATATTACATTAATTTTCTTATTTATTGAAAAAATGTCTTTTATAATATGATAATTCAGAAATTGATTCCTTAATATCATCAATAGCGCGATGTACCACAAGTTTTTTAGGAGCTTCGGAAAACACCTTTTCGTCCCATCGCTTACATAGTTCTTTAATCGAACTGACATCTATAATCCGATAACTTAAGTACTCATTTAAAGTGGGCATGTATTTTATTAAAAATAACCGATCCATATAAATTGAATTGCCTGCCAAAGGATTATTTTTTGCTTTCGTATAAGGCGCAATGAACTTCATTATTTCCCGCTCCACTTCACTTTCAGTAAACTTTGAATTTTTACTTGCTTCCGTTAAACCAGTCTTTCCATGATGAACTTTACACCAATCATGCATCGTATCTAATACGTCATTAGGCTGATGTATTATAAAGTGTGCTGCCTTTGATATAATATCCAAATTTTTATCCGTCACAACACAAGCGATCTCTAGAACACGGTCCCGTTCTATATTAAGACCAGTCATTTCAAGATCGACCCATACAATATTTTGGCTGACATTCGAAATTTTCCTAAAATTTAAATGTTAAATTAATCTTGAAACTATTAAAATTTTCAAAATATTACTGAGCACATTTGTTCACTTGAATCATTTTCGAAAAATATCTGCATCTCAACATCATGGAGCCAACTTGCTGCTTTTTGACATTTAGCACTTTGACAGTAAATTACCCTAGCCGCAGATTATTTACCAAATAATTTTGTTTTACCTACAATTTTCAGGTGTTTTAAACAATCCATTTAATTTTTCATTTTTATTTATCGAAATCAAATAAAATACATAATACTACAATATTACTTTAGAATATTAAAAAAAAAAACAACAAACAGATAAGAGACTTAACACTGATTTATAGAACTGATAAAATCCCTGTTCCAATCACGGACGCTATTAGCATTGCATAACCGGTGGCATATACGTCTTTGATTGTTAAGAACTTTCCCAAATCCCAAATCAAATGACGAATACCATTCGCTGTGTGAAATACGAAGGGGAATCCAAGAACAAATTTGGTGGCTACCAAAGTAGGTGCACTCAATTGTAATCCTTCAATTGCCGCTATATAATATGAAATATCATGTGGTAATACCAATGCACCTAATCCTAATGTTGTGGCATAACCAGCCAACGCCAAACCAGCAAAACGATGTGAAATCGACAATACGGAGGTCATTTGAAACGCATATATAGATAAATGAGGTGATAATGGGCGATCCAATTGTTTATTGCGCTCGAAAAAACTTTCATGACCTTCTTCTTTGACGGGCACCCCTTTGATTGTAATTTGTCTACCTGGAATTGACGCTCGGATGATGGTCGATGGCAAGTTCTTCAACATTAATCTTGGTTGTAAACACCTAGGGTGTAATGAATATTTTTTTATTTACGTAATCAAAATGTTAACATTATTTTCTAGTTTAACAATTAAAATCTAATTAACAAAAAAAAAGATTGATTAATACTTACTTAGTGTACATGAGAGCCATTTTGTATCAAATTTATTTAATTAATCGGAGGAATTTATTTTTTGATCGTTCGCTACTAATATTTAATATTTTCTTCAATTCCTGTCAAGTCAGAAGTCAAACAGCGACCAAACCTGCAAGAATTATTCGATTATTGTAGGTATGAATACAATGTTTTGTATTAATTATGTTCCACATATAATACTCTCCACACAGATCCATAAAATTTGACGTTTGGTTGGCAGCCATAAACTCTATAAAACATGTCAAATTCACACTTATTTTTAAAATCGGGATTTATTCGAGCTCCATTACAAAATGGATTGGGCCGCTATGTATGCCAATTGAAGCGCATAACATTAAAATATTGTAAATCAAATGGATCAAGTAATGGAATGCGGTAAGTTTACAAAATAAAGTTTGTAAAATTGATTAAGGTTATGTTTTTTCTCATTTACAGCAACTACTTAGAAAATGACTTAGTTGATTTTGCGAAATTTAATCCTGGAATTGCTGTTTATGTAAAACCAAGACGACATCGTTCACCCGTTGTTGTAGCAGAATATTTAAATGGAGATCGTGCTTGGATTTCGTGTCATAATAATTCAAAAGAAGAAATTTTTAAATGGATTGATTTGCTGAAAACTCAGAATGGTGAATCCAGTGCAATTCGTTGGAGGAAATTATGGCATACTGAAATACCTTCAATTCAAGGGGCTTGGACACCATTTAAGCATCGGTATCCAGCTTTAAATTCTGAAAAATTCCCTAATTTAGTTTATTCGAAACCAATCGATGCAGAGGAAACGGCCACCGATAAACTGTTAGATATGTTTGAGATTCACCAAAAAAGATAATCGTTTGAATACAACTGATTTATTTGTGTACGATAGAATTACTTAGTAAATAAAGTTTAACTTAAAATCGTAAAATTTTGTTTAATTGCATAATAGTAAATCTCATTAGACATTCGATCGAACCCTCGACTAACAACTTTAGTATTTTCAATCGTTTCCTAACGTTTTACTGAAGCTTTCCTTTCTAACAACCCTTTTCTCAACTACCTAAATCAATATTTATTAGAATCTTCTACCGAAGCAACACTGAATTGTAAGTATACATAATAAATCTATTAAGGAAATGATTATTGTGTCTCGTTCGTTGGGCTCCATCTGATCCTTAGAAATTTATTTAAAGGCAATAATTTCGCATTCAAACCAATTCAGAAATTTTTGAAACTTTTAAAACCGTATGTAACGATTTGAATATGATTTAATAATTTGAATGAAAACCAAACCAACCACTCCGACGTAAAGTTTCTCACAAAAAATCTGTGGCAATTCAACAAAACCACTTATCTCATTCTCACTCACTTTTCAGGAGACAATAAATTAACAGTAAAGTAATAAACACTTATCTCGAGATAAATGATTATGTTGAAAGGCCCAGACTGTGGAATCATTTATCTCGAGATAAGTGTTTATTACTTTACTGTTTTACTGTTAATTTATTGTCTCCTGAAAAGTGAGTGAGAATGAGATAAGTGGTTTTGTTGAATTGCCACAGAAATAACAAAAAATATGTATGTATTGTATCATTGTATGCATTAAAATACTCAAAATAAAATTCTTATTGGAATGAACTGAGCGATTTCTTTCCGTTAGTCTTTTAACAAAAAATTAAAACTTACTCAATATTTTAGGTGGAAAACTGCCATTGACAAGATTCCAAATCCTCCGTTTGGGAAGAACTTTTTCTGGATAATGTACTCCATACCTTGGCTTATATGACCTAGGATTTGGATTCTTGCTACCTACTGGCAGTTTCCACTTAAAATATTGAGTATTTTACGTTGAGGGCCCATTAACAAGGACTTCCAGAGATTTGGCCAAGGTTCGACTATATAGATCATATAAGCCAAGATATGGAGCACATTATCCAGAAGAAGTTGTTTCCAAAAGGAGGATTTGGATTCTTGTAAATGGCAGTTTTCCACTTAACATATTGAGTATTTTATATTGAGGGCCCATTAATAAGTACTCCCAGAGATTTGGGCAAGGTTCAGCTACATAGGTCGAATACGTCTAGGTATGAGACACATAGGTTAAAAGAAGTTTTTTAAAAACTGAGAAGAAGATTGGCCTGATAAGATGAATCTGTGTGAAAGTTGGACCCTAGTCAGACATTTGAGGAAGAACCAAACATGTAGTATTTGTTCATAAACCCGATGATAGTTGCATTTACCGAGGTATTATATTATCGTGAGTTCATACATTTTATGGGAATTCCTGGTTTGGTGATCCGCAACGAGGGTTGCAACGAACCCCGAGAGATGAATAACCCTTGGGCAAGTGTAGGGGTTTTAGTCAGTTACGATAGGCCCCTGGTAATGAACATAATTTACTAGCTTCTGATTTGTATGTCTTCTAGACTTCTGGTTATCTATAATAATAAGAGCTGCTTCAGCATCTAAACCGACGAAGGATTTGATTTACCGTAAAAATATTAACATTTGCTCAAAAACAATCAAGAAGATTTGGGCAAGAATCGGCTTCACAAATGACTTATTAATTTGTTTATAAAATACTCAATATGTTAAGTGGAAAACTTCCGTTAACAAGATTCCAAATCCTCCGTTTGGAAACAACTTCTTCTGGATGATCTGCTCCATACCTTGGCTTATATGACCTATACAGCCGAACCTTGCCCAAATTTCTGGGAGTGCTTGTTAATTGGCCTTCAATATAAAATACTCAATATTGTAAGTGGAAAACTGCCATTAACAAGATTCCAGATCCTCCGTTTGGAAACAACTTCTTCTGAATAATGTGCGGGTGCCCCTTACCTTGGCTTATATGACCTAAATAGCTGAACCTATTACGATATCGAATTCACCAAGTTTTAATTTTAGGTAAAATATTACTAATCATAATATTCTTAAACATTAAAATATCAATATGTAATATATTATTTTGACATGACTCACAGGTTTTACATTTTGAAGGACATAATATTTTGAGTTTAAAAGACTGAATCTCAAAATTTTTCTTCTAGTGCCAAGCTGAATTTTTCACAGATTAAAGTGTGCAAGTGATTTAACGTTAATTTAAAAATTAAAAAAAAAAATACTTTTTTTGTTATCGAGAAATAGATTCAAAAATCACCGAAATTTCAATATTGAAAATTATTAAAAACAAATTATTTCATAATTTTACATATTCTCCTAGCTGTCAAAAACCGTTGAGAAAACCAAAATCGGTCAACCCGTTCCGAATATCACTATACCCAAAACTCCTTAAAAATGAGAAAACTTTGAGAGTGTAAACTCGAGAGTGAAAGAGAGAAATTTTTTTTTTCTACAAACATTTTTTTTTTACTTATAAATCGAATAAATTGTAGTTTGAACAATTTTTGAGACATCGCGTTCAACTCATGTGCGATTTCATATGGAATGACCCTATAATAAAATTATTAATTTTTATTATTTATTTATATTAGGTATTTAACATTAAGTTGAAAATTTCGGAGATTCAACCAAATATAATTAAAAAAAAAATAAATTCATTCATACATAAAGTTGTTTCCAAACTGGCAATTCTTTGCTATACTAGCCTTTTAGCATTTACCTAACTGTAAAAAGTATTAAGTTCAAACATAAAACCACCTAGATGGTTACTGTTAAATTTTAAAATAGATAATTACTATCTGTACAAATTTTATAAATTGAAATCAATTAAAATTTTCCAAATTCGTTTTCAAAAAAAAAAAAAAAATTCATTTTTTATACACAATTTTTAATTCATCCAAACATTTTTTTTTATAATTTTAAATTCATTTATTGGACACATTTTTTTTATTTTTAAATATATTTTTTGCTTTGTATATTTATAATATAATATAATAACGAAATATTAAATTTAATACAAACGAAAAGTAAAATAATAAAATATTTAGTAGCAAATTTTTTTTTTAGTACGTACATATTACAATTTTCGGAAATTTATTTTATATTTTATTCGGTATAAAAGAGTAGAAATTTATAAGTAGTGTACATTTATAAGTAAATGCATGTTGTCTTTTTTTTTTTGTTTTAATATAATTAATTGAAAATAAAAATAAAGTTCAGTACTTAAGAAAAATGTCTTTTTTGATTTTAGTTTAGTTTAAAAATATGATTCCAAATTCATAATAATACATTTAATGGATTTTTAATGGAAAATTATTTTAATCGACACAGACTGAATGTTATCTAGGATCAAAAAGTCATAACAGGCAAATACAATACATTGCCCGATATCAAATTCAATCTGAATATCGAATGATACAAACTACATAATACAATTAATTTATGAATAAATCATGTTTTTTGGTTCTATAATTTTAATACACATATATTTTTGTATTTTTTATTTATATTTATAGATAAATAAGTTAATCTGATTGCTCAATATTATTTTAATATATGTTTCATGATGCTATGTAGTAGTTGTAGTACAATTTTAATGGCAAACCATTAATCTGAATGCTGATTGGTATTGCACCCGTTCGTTCGTTCACTAAAAATATTACTATCGCCATTTTGGTGAGGTATTGCGGTTTTATCACTGTTAGTTGTATTATTCTTATTATTTGTATAGTGATTATTGATAATTGAGGTACTATTATTCTGTTGCTTATCATTATATTTATGATTATTATATAGATGGTGCGCAGGCTTATCATTATCGACGCGTACAAGAACTTCCACAATTTTGTCAATATCAGCATTTTGTTGTGGCACAAATGTTGTCCATTCATTCAAATGTCCATCCAAATATTCCATTGTGTTTAAAAATGTTTTACCGTTAAATCCTCCAATGGCATATAATTTATCTTTCACAACGATGACTGAAACATTTGATCTTGGTGTCGTCAGGTTTGGTCCCAATATCCATGATTTTGTTTCTTCATCGTAAATTTCTGTTGAACACAATGAATGTGTGCCGTCACTTCCACCGACCGCATACAGTTTACCATTAAATTCAGCTAATCCACAACCACGTCTTGCCGTTAAAAGTGAGGCTGTTAAAATCCAAACATCTTTTTCCGTGTCGTAAACTTCAACCGAACTTAGACAATTCCAGGAATCACTACCTCCAATTGCCCATAATTTATTTTTATGTGATGCTACCCCTACTTGATATCGTCCTGTGTGTAACGATGCAATCGATGTCCATTTATCCAATTCGGGGTTGTATACATCACATTGTTTTATACCACTTTGACCATTCCAACCACCGACACAATAAATTTTGCCCTTAAATTCACATACACCAGAATTACTTCGTGCCAACGGTAGTTTGCAACATTTTTTCCATTTTGACGCTGTTTTCATTAGGCATTCAACCGTATCCAGCTCAGTTGTACCTATGAAATATTTTATTAATACAATACATATATAGTACACTAATCAAATTTAATAATTACCATTACTGCCGCCAACAGCATACACAGTTCCCCCCAAAACAGCCACCTGTACTCTTCCTCTAGCCTCAATCATACTTGTTTGTTGTGTCCAGGTATTAGTAACGGGGCAATATGATTCTACCATTTTTAAACACTCGCCACGATCATAACCGCCACACACAAGTAATTTACCATCCAATTCGGCAACACCCAAACCACATTTCGGCCCAGACATAGCAGCCACTTCACAATATAAATCTGGTTGAGTTTCAATATCAACCGATTTTGATGATGTCGTACTTAAAGTTTCCGGTGTATTGACCGGTGATGGTGTCGCTGCGATATTTAAACGAAGTTGCATCGATATTCTTGTAAGTGCACCATTTAACGTCACCAACGAAATAAATGTACTTTCACCCACTTTAGCCGAACTTATTAATTTCCAATCGGGAATTTTCATTAGCTCATCTTCCCTTTCACCTATATCACGCGAATAAATTAAAACACGCGGCCGAACTGGAGCGGCTAGCGCTTTACGATTTCGTGTTTTATTATTTGGGCACTTTAACGCAAGCCTCTTGTAATCTTGTACTAAATCTGATTCGGCTTCATGCCCCGCAGGAAGATCTGAACAATCTTGTAGTGAATTATCTAACGCCAAATAAAGCAAATGGGATCGTTCCATAAGTTGTGACATTGGCACTATTTCTTCGGTTAGCTGTCGTTTAATCCAATCGAATACAAGCCGACTTAGAGATGAATCAGTTACCAGAGACATTTCTATTTTTGTTTGATACAGAATATCGATTTGTATGCAAGGCAGCTGCAAAAAAGCTGGAGTTTGTGATACTTGATTGAAATCGGCGGCTATAAATGAATCGACCTGCTGTACAAAAGTTGTGTTTCGATTAATTCCTGGTAGAGAACGTATTTCAACACAAGAATCTATGCACAATTCATTTATCAAATGACGAGCACATTCATTCACAACACGTTCAATTTTCAATTGGAATGCGGCCAGATAAACATCTTTCACCTTTATAACCCCCCAAAAACAAAAATTGAAATAAAATTTAATTAAAATTTATTAATTTATGAAAATATAATTTGTTTAATTCATTTCTGAATTTGAAATATTACCAATCCGTCAGGCACTTGCAGTTGAGCGGTGTAAGCATAATCAACTAGGATTTGAAGAGCTATTTTATTGATATATCCATTCAAACGATAACTTGGTAGAGTCCCGTCACTATTCTTGGTTGTTTCATCCTAAATTTGATATTTTTTATTGATTGAGTTATAAATTTCGTTGTTGTTGTTAGACTCCTCTCTAATTGCGAAAAACCAAAAATTGCGAAAAAGAGACAAGCGGATTCGGGTTTGAATGGGAAATAAAACCCGGAATTCCGAGAAGAGGGAATACGATCGAAAAATTTGCCCAGATTTTGTTTATGTAATATAAGTGAATATTAATTCAAGAACCATGTATTATCACAACATTAGTAAAACATTCATTAAAAATTATTGAAAAGTGAATTAAGTTGGAAAATAAGATGAAACATTTCCTTATATTAATTCGGTATATTTCGGTAAGTAAAACACAAGTGTCTTCATATTTAAAAAAATTACTGGGCTACCCACATCTTGGACATCCTTAAGTCCACACCACAACCAATAACATTTAAAACGAGATCACATAACTCAATCGTTAAAAAATACCAATATATACTTACACGTTCAGCACTGAATAACTCCATCAAATAAGGTGAGATGCATGCCAGCACATTGCGATGAGCGTGGATGTCCGTGTTGCCAAACCTACAGCGAGTAAAATTACCCTATTGTGTGAAATAATTCACCACACAAAAGAAATGGAAAGAATAAAAAGAGAACATTACTACTAAGTGTGACCGTTAAACTACTCGGATTCAGATAAAAAAAAAAAATTAACTGTTTTCTGTATGCTAAACTATCTCTGGCAGGCTCTAATGTGTTTACTAAGTAGTAAGGCGTTTAGTATCCGTGTCTGTGTATTATATACACATCAGTCTCTAATAATATTCAAATTCTGTTTTTGGTCTATACTATGAATGAGAGAAGAGAAGAGGAAAGAAGGAAATCCGATCGAATATTCCGCAAATATTCTTGGGTGTGTGTGTGTCACACCAATAATAACAGCAACAAAAGAGTTAGGCCGAAAAAACACAAAAATCAAGTAACTCACATTTAATATCACGTCACAGAATAATCGATGCTTCCTCATAGTACTCAATGATTGTAGAAAATTCACTTTGAGATCGTCATCATTAAATTTGAGGTATCCCAGATCTTCAGCGCATTCATCTAAAGAAATAAAAAAAAAAGGATAAATTATGGATAGTTCTAGATTCAAAGAAGATAAACATTTTTATTTAGTTAGATAATCGATATCATTATGAATATTTTACATTTGGTTCTAATTATTTTTCGA